>OY365752.1:16268333-17736666 GCA_959347395.1 Mechanitis mazaeus | reverse complement strand
TTATCTTTTGGAAGCACACCCAGTCGGTCAGTGTGTTGAAATTGTTCCAGAATAAAATTGAAATTTGATTTTAAATAAGAAAAAAAGTAACTTAATACATATCTAAGCGGATTATTGTATTGTAATTTTGTATTTGTAAATGTAATTATCATAATATTTATGAATATTACACAGAGTGTTTTGGATGTAGAGAATCTCCGTGTATATTATAATCTAAGCTATATTTAAAACTGCTATAATCTAGTACAATCATTTACTTTTAGCTTAGTGTATAATTCAGTTAAATTTCTTAAGTTCTATTTCAATATTGTAATAACATTAGCTATATTTGTTAAGCATCACGAATATACTTCATGTCTACCATTGTCCTGAAACAAACACAAGTGACGTGAGGTCCCATTGTGTTACCATCTGTGTACACCAAATTTATTACATGCAATCTGTCTCAAAAACCATTTGCATGCAAATTTCTGCCAATGTTCGTTTGATTTAAATCACGCATCGCATGTATTGACTCAATTTAACATCGATGCACTGATGATATTATTGCACTCTGCACGTGCATAGCTTCCACAGACTTCTATTACATTCTAAATATACATAATATACTAACTAGTTTTGTGGCCCGTTTCTAATGCATTGGTATTCTAGAAATACAAGTATTTTAGTCCTCTCCTTCAGTTTTATCAGATACGTTTATAATTTTTTTTACACTTAGCGACTTTTTGAAGTCCAACGGACCCACTTTCGGTTACCGTATTTCACGTCCTGCAGTGACGTTTTGTGGATTTTAGATGACGCGACACCACAGACAATCAAACTGACAAATTGACAATACGGAGATTATCTACAGCTTGTTTAACGAAATAATTGAGCCTATATATAATTTCAATTGAAACGAAGCTAAATTCTATTTAAATAACTCTATCTAGTTTTAAAACCATTAAATCATAAAGATTTTTAAATGTTTACTGTTTTATCCGTCGTAATTCTTAGCAAAGCTAGTCATAATTGTACGTGTGTATAGTTATTATACTCAGCTGTTGCGGCACCAGTGTCCACGAGCTGACTGCGTGCAACATCATAAAACCTATGATTACTTTCAAGTGGGTGTCAATTCTTAATTATAACATATAATTATAATACAAGAAAACAATTTAAACATTAATGAAATTATTTTGGCATTTATTTAATTAATATTAAAATATACAAGTATAAGTCACTTCTGAGATTATTATTTAGTACTGTATTGGGAACATGAGAATTATCCGTTAGGACCGTTGCTCGAATGACCCAAAACTACATTCAATACAATTGGGCAATTAGGATTGAACTCGGACACAAATTTTTACATATTTTCTCTAAAAACATTTCGAAAACGTATTTTACAGAGCCTTAAGTTTTACAAAAAAATGTTGTTATAAGAAAAATCTATTTAAAACTTGAAAAAATACCAACAATTTTTTGTATGAAAAACATTTGAAAACATTCATTTCGAAATCGACAGTTTAAGTTATAAAAACTGTTCATAAGAACAATTTATTTTATAAAAGAGATCTATTTAAAGCCTAAAAATATACAAAATCTGAATAAAAAAAAACATGCAAAAATATATACAAAACAATAGTTTTTGTTGCTTGTTCTAACAATGTATATAAGTCATTGCCGTTAGAGTGTATAAAAAAAAAATACCCACCTGAGTTTGTTGTGTGCTTCTTCTCAGACCAGGGCGCGTTTGGAACCGTTGCCTTAACTCTTAAGTTGAAACGGGTCCAGAAGGGCTTATTTCGATAATTATGGTATCAATACGGGCCCTCCTGACTCAAATTGACGTACACAAGCGATCACAGATATGGATTCAAAGTTGAAAAATTATAAACAAATATATATATATATAGTTACAGCTACAGAAATGTAATAGAAAGAGAACGGCACTAAAATAGATTTCACTTTTCATCCTTGTTTCTTTACCTTGGAAACTTATTTTAGTTAATGAGCTTTCTAAAACCGTTATATAATTTTATTACTCTTTGTTCCTGGTTCTTTAAATATATTTTTTATTAGTATCAAACTTCATACACAAAATGTTTTTAAGTTTTACACTAGTACTACACATTTCAATAAAACTATTTTACGGGTATAACTCGCGTTTATTATTACATTTTTTAATTTAACACGACGTTTCGACCGCGAACACGTTTGCTGCAAAGCATTCGAAACTATACGTTTATGCTTAAATCTTCTTTACAGGTATTTCATACAAATGTTATCTTGCTATGTAAAACAATTTAATTATATTTGCAATGAGCTATAAATAATAATTATTTACTCTATAATAAACATATAAACAGATGCCATTCATGATAAAAGATTATTGAAAACTTAAAATTATATACAATTGTTGTCAGTTTAAAAAAATAATACGGTTATTAACCCTAATTTTTACAAGGCGTCAATGCATTTATCTATATAAATATAAAAGTTAGACTAAACAGATGTTTTTCTACAATTACTTTTGGTTCCAACTAACTATAATCAGCGGTTTAATAAAAAGGCTAGACTGGAAACATAAAATATATATATACATTTTTTTTTTCCGTTGGAAAAACCCGTTACGGGTACCCCGTCGGCCCATGGGGGTGACGGCCGGGGGGTGATGTGGGACTACCCGGCAGCATAGAGGATGCTGCCATTTTTAAGGCTACCCACTAAAAAACCAAACGGTTGCCCTCTGCGCCGTAATGGGACGTCACGGGATCGCGTTAGCACACACCGTGACGCCCCGGCGAGACCCCCCGAATGAGGGTGCCCCGAGCAACATAGAGCACCCTCCCATCGTAGGACTATGTTAGGTAAGAGGGGTCACCCTTCCCCCTCTCACCAGGCCTACAGAGTCACAGAAACCGGTCGTAGATATATAATTAATAATTCTTGTTTAAAATACATATACATAACTTTAAAATTTATTTATTTATTTATTTTAATCTTTATTGTACCATAACATAAAAGTACAACAGGCGGACTTAATGCTATAGAGAATTCTCTACCAGTCAACCCATAGAGAAGAAAAAAAAAAAAAAAAAAAACAACAATTAGGCGGTAAAAACAATAAAATGAAAATATTGAACATAAGCTAAATTTAAATCAAAACTAAATTAAAGTTATTTCTAAATACTAACAATACACTTATAAATAAATACATATAAATGTTTGTTAACATAATGCGAATAAATACTTACATAAATATAATATTCATTAATATAAAAGCAATACGTGATATATATTTGAGTTTGGGGGCAGGGTTGAGAATATTACAACGAACAAACGAATGAACGAACAGCGTTCAGGCAGCGGCGTCAAGCGCTTATAATATATAATTTGTCAATTACATGTGAAGACAGGAGAGGGCGTCACAGTTGGTTCAACTTAAGACTAAGCTGAAAAACTGAACACAAGTTTATTAGAAATGATAAATTATTTTTGTTCAATGTGAACTCAGACGGTTGATGAACCTGTGTATATTAGTGATGTGATCAAGCTGGTTTTACTTTTTTTTTTTAGTTTGTCAAAAACTGACTCGAGTCACTCGTATTCGATTCATTTTGTATCTTAGGATTGTTATTATAATTATATCCTTTCTTCGTAGTTTCGTAGTTTTGTATTATTGTTTCTTTTTGTTTAATTAATTTTTACTTCTTTATAAAAACATGTCTACCAATTATAAGAAATGTATTTTTTTTTTTCAGTAAATTTCATGTTAAGTAAAATTCATCTTAATCTTTTTTAACATTTTAAACATGTACCAAATCTGTTTTGTTATAAATTTCAACTATCTTTGAATATCTTTTGTTATCTTACAATAGTTCTGTGTTTTTATTAATATGTGGAGACTTTATCTATATTTTTAATATTCCTATGTATGTGTTCTACATAACTGTTTGTCTTCCTAATAAATAAATAAATATAAGTAAATGCAATATGCAAGTCGAGTGACATTTTTTACTCGTGACTTGAAAACTCGAATATAATTCGAGTGAAGAAGTAATATTGCTCGATTCATTCGTCACAAATTATTCGGATCGCATCACTATTCCATGTTGGAGAACGTTATCGTACAACTGGTTAATATCAATGGCTAATGGAAAATCCTTGTAATTAAACATGTAGGTTAGTTTGAACTGATGAGAAATATTGAAGATAAGTTTGTTTTATCATACTACGTATACATATCCAACATATTAAACATCACAAATATAAAAATACTTTAACTTCAAATAATTATAGATATTTATAAAAAAATATTTTTTTCTATTTATGTTTCATGATTTCATATTTTTATTTTATCTTATCAGTGTTTAGATTTTCTGCCAAAATTATGTATTTCCCGGTCGGTAACTTCCAGATATCACAAGGCAATTATAGTCATAAATAAATCTAAAATGTTAACCAAAGGCTAATATTGAATAAAATTATTAAATTTTAAGTAAAAAATAACTTGAAAAATTTATCGATACAAGCAGGCTTAGAACCAGCGACCTTTATGAAACTGTCCCGTCGCTCTAACATTTGAGCTAATAACTGCACGTTTCAATTAACTTACCTCACGTTATGTTACAACCATATAAACGCGGGTTCGAATCCTGATCGTAACAATAAATTTCTCATTTCATATATATTTAAAATTACGAGGTAAGGGACCAATAAACAAGCATATATTCTTTCGAGCAATTTAAAAATATAATAAGGCTTTTCCAAGAAAAGATTGAAGAAGTCATGATTGAAAAACAAAATATGATAAGTGATTTCGTATTTCCAAATATAATAATGTAAAAATTTTCCGAGAATCTTATTTAAGTGAAGTTCGCTTATTGAAAGTGTTTGTTCAGTAAATATACCCAAGTAGTTTTGATGTTAAGTGCTTAGAGGTATTACAGGTTCTAGGATGCTTAATGACTAATAACTTAGTTCATAGCCTCTTTAGTACTTACTAACTTACTTACAAAGTTTGACTAACTTTCAAAAAGATTATTCAATAATAATAATTCAATAATCTTTAGTCAATACTAAAATTCATACAAATACTCTTATTACATTTATAACCATATAATTAATACAAACAAAATAATTATTGA
This sequence comes from Mechanitis mazaeus, assembly GCA_959347395.1. NCBI lineage: Eukaryota > Metazoa > Arthropoda > Insecta > Lepidoptera > Nymphalidae > Mechanitis > Mechanitis mazaeus. The sequence continues at coordinate 17,731,534 of OY365752.1, read as the reverse complement.
CCTAACCATAATACTGTCCCGTAGATTTGTATAACAAAACATACAAAGTAAATATTTTTGTATGTAAACTTTTGTGATCCCTGATTACTATATACTAAATTATATATAATTATCCGGCTGTACTTAAGTTATTACTATCGGAATTTTGCCCAACTATTTTCAGTTCACCCTGCGATTCGTCATGCTCAGACCTCATGAATAACCTCGAATAGGGTGGAAACTAATCGGGCAAATTCCGATAAAAATAAATATTGGCTTCAGATTTTTATGAATGGAATAAATACCCCCAAAAATGTTAGTGAACTTATCACACTAACCAAGATATATTCATTCTTTCTTTCGTTCACTATGTTCTATAGTATTTGGGAATAAAAAAAAATATATCTTCAAAAAAATATTTTTTACATATCAATCGTTGCGGAATTTTATACTGAATCTCAAAAACCAACACTCATGACGAGCCAAAATTTTCCTAGAATTTTGTTTTTAATACTAGTAATTATTACAAATATAGAAAATTACTTATTTTTGGTCACATGATTTAAACACAAAGCAGAAAATTCCATTCTGTACGCTTTTACAATAGGAAAAAAAAGTGTAACTAGTGATAACAGCAAGTTACCACACGTGCTCAATGTCGTTAAATTATACGTAAATATTAAACATTTCTTTACTAACAAACATTGACATATGGAACTAAATCTACGTAATATTATACATAAAATATATTATGAAATCAGTCGCAATTCCACTGATATATAGTTTTATCTAACAAATTATCAAAAGATATGATTATTTGTTGAAATTTATCAAAATTCATATCTAAAATAAAAAAGCTGATTCCATTGTTATAATACAAGAAAATATTGAATTAGATGAAATCTGTGACATGACTTTTGATTATTCTCAAAAGTCATGTCACAGAATCCTCTCAGGGTCATGTTCCTCACATGACACTTATCAGTGAGTTCTAATATTGCGTCATTGGTGATCATCTTGACCGTCATGATTCGGATAATGACACGATAATGATAACATCAAAATAAAACAAATGTATAATAATTATTTACAAGAAATGAAATAATTAACAGGTAATAAAATAATATGGATGGTATAATATCAAATATATAAAAAGATATAATCGCTGTACACATGACAAAAGTTTTGAAGTTTTTTCCTGTTAACTGTTTATTTGTCATTGAACAAAACAACGAGAAATGTTTAGAATGAAAAAAAACTATGTTTGTGATATTATTAAAACAATTAAAAACACTATATGATGTTTTCTACGATTTACACGAGTACTATACATTTAAATAAAACTATTTAACGGACTTAACTCGCGTTTACTAGTAGCTAAAGTTTTATATTAACAGTATTATTTTAATTTGTAGTTTTTCCCTTATAACTTCTAGGGAAATTTATGGCTCGTCATGAGTGTTGGTTATTTAGATACAGTATAAAATTCCGCATCGAAATATTTTTTGAAGATAAACATTTTTTATTCTCCAAATACTATAACTATATAAAATTATTAAATTTGTAAAAAAAACCTCATGTTTAGAATACTTTTATTGAAATTACAAATTTAAAAAAAACATGAATATGAGTTAAATCCATCTATCTATCCATTTTATCAAACTTATATACTAAGATAAAATCGCAGGCTAACCTTCAGAATTAAAAGTAATTACAGCTTCCAGAAATAAGGACAGTATCGTAATCATTTACTGATAACACACTACTGATCTACCGTTATAAAGATATTAGGTTTGCAAACTAGATACAGCCTTCAAAATATATTATGTAGCTGGCCTACTTCTATGTCTAAAGAAACATTTCAAACAAGTGAATTATGTTGTATAGGAAACTTCAAAAATAGGTAAATTTCTATATAGTTATATTATTTGGGGAATATTTTTTTTTTATCATAAACAAACACTCCAAACCACCAAAATTTTGAGGGAAAAACTACAAATAATCTTAAGTTTCTTAAATACTAAAATTTAGCAATACTAATAATTTAACTTAAAAAACAAATACATTTTTACGAAATATTTTAGCGATTATTATCAAGAAAATAAACATTTAAACTTAAAACAATATATAAAGATTGTATATTTAAATTATAGTTTGTCAAATCATGATAAATAACAGCAAGTCATGGCAATCATATAAAATTTCCAATGAGAAATCACAGTTTTCCTCTTTCCTCATGTAACGAGTGATAGATCGCTATACCATTGCGTTTTATTACTTATTATCATGACATTTAATGTAAATACATTTATTTCAACAAATATAGCGACAATTGATATTAAATTAAATCTATTGTTTTACAGGAAATAATATATTGAATAAAAAGATCTTAATATATTACAAGTAATCTCATCAAGTTTGTATATATTCTATGAGTGTTTCGTTTAAATTCTCGTTTCTATTGATTTAGTCACATTTTTATTACATTTGATAAAACTAAAATATTTATAACTCAAATAAGATATGTTATTTGAAAGATATTTTTCAAATGGCGTCCATTATGAAATATATTTTCATAGGCTATTCATACAATAAATTAATATTTATTAAGTCTGTTTAATATAGGATTTGAGAACGAAAACATTACCAAATGACGTATAACGTCATGTATGTAATGTTAATGTATTTTAGTGACTAATGATAAAAAGGACAAACAGTCAAACTAAATAACACAAAAAATATAACCTTCTGCTTTTTGTCGCTCCTTTGTTTGGTAAATCTAACATACGTTTAAGAAGATTTTCCGTGTACTGCATACGTCATTGGATACTATTAAATGTTACATTATTTCAAATGTAATGTATATAATACTAGCTGTGCCTCGCGGTTCCACCCGTGGATAAACGATTTTATTAGGATAATAAAGAGCAGTAACCTTCTTCATGAACCTATCATAATCAGAAAGAATTTTTCAAATCCATCCGTAGTTACGAAGATTAGGGCGTACAAACAAACAAACTTTTCCGCTTCATAATATTAGTAAAGAAGTATAGATATTATTTACATGGAACATGTACTACTTGGAAATAGAAGACTAAAGGTTTTTTTTATTAGATCTAAAACTACTAAACTATTGATTAGTACTATAATTATAGTTTAAAATTTAATTGTTTCTACTCCACTAATAACTTAGATGATACAATAAAAATCCTTCAAATTCTAATAATAAATCACAATTAGTAATATTTCCAATTTCATTGTATATTGCGTAAATAACTCGTACAAGGTTCTTGTATTAGTGAGAGTGTATGTGTGTGTGTATAAATGAGTGTTCCTGTGTATGTGTAATGTTCGTTACGTTTTATGGAATATTTAGATAAAAATCTCAAATTCTTGTCGGGTTATTTTCGAGTCTTAATTGCCATAAAACAGTTCATAGTTATTATTACAAATATACACTCCTTTACTCGTCAGAATTGGTATTCTGTGTATTGGTGGTCCACCAGCAGTAACAGCATCCGTTCACGACTATAACCCTCGCGTTATATGAAGGGGTGCTGCTTATGATGGCTGGTTGTTTACAAGCCAAATTGCAATATTTATTGTTTAAAACCTTGGGGCATTCTTTGAATTGCGATGGCTCTAGTTGTTCGTAAAAAAATGTTCAATATTCTAACGTTTGTCAAAGTGAACATAATAACAAAAAAATACCCGGCTGACTTGGTTGTGTCGTTCTTCTCACACCAGGGCACGTTTGGAACCCTCGCAGCTTTATTACATTTGATGAAGGGCTTATTTCTATAAGTATGGGATCAAAACGGGCCCTCCTGACTCAAATTGACGTACACTAATGATCACAGACATGGATTCAAAGTAGAAAAGTTATATAAATAAATAAATATTAAAAATAATGAATATATTAAATTATAAAGTTATAACTATCAATTAAATTTATTATTTCAGTAACGATACAAAAAAAAATGTTTCTGTGTTATAGAAATCATAAGCTCACATATAAAAATGTTATGTCAAATATATTTTCTGCAACAGTCACCTATTTATTGTTACTGTACAAGTTGTAGCAATAACATAGTTAAATAAATAATCGTATTTATATAATAGTTATAACATGCAAGTTATGTAATTAATATTTTGTCTATAGTGTAACATTCGTTAACCTTTTGTATTGCGTCAAAAACACGTACGATATTATAGTACCGAAAAGTATCAAAATTATATAAAAAAAATTAATTAAATTACAGATATTCAAACACTTGTCGAGCACTTGTGTGACATTACGAGGTCACTTTTAGTTATTAAGTACTAACATAGTTATTAAGTCTTTATTTAATTTTTTTTACTAACCATTATGGATCTTTTGTTATCCGAAATAATAAACATTTTTTTATTATAATTTTTTTTAAAACTAATTTTGATCTCATTAGTCCTTATAAAACTAAAAAAGTTCATAGAACACAAATTACAGTTCTAGCTCTGGGTACTATTGAACTTAATTCAATATAAATCACACTGCAAATGGAAGGGGCTTAAGGGTACGCACGCACGCACGCACGCACGCACGCACGCACGCACGCACGCACGCATATTACATACACAGCACACACGCGCACATTGCAAATTATTTTTGTAATTACTATCATTAAGTATCTTATTAAAATACATATTGAATTATAAATATATATAAGGTAAAGTAAGAATAAATAATATGTTTTCAAATAATCGCTATCACCTGCAAAATATTAATATGTACGTGCAAAGTTCAGACACGTTGTTAGAGATAACGAGCAAATTGCAATGAATTGATAATTTGAGTATGTTGCTACTTATAATGTAATATCTATTACGACTTTTATAATATATACATTATTAATTACAGTCTCTTAACACAAATATTTTGAAAAATTTTGTGCCAATCGAACCCACAGCCTTTGGTTCAGCGAACACTGAACCAACAGGCCCTCTATGACTTTTCTTTTAAAAATATTTTACTATTTTCGAGTCCTTATTTCACTGAATAAATAACAATGCCTTATATGTCATTTAACAAAAAAAATATAGGGCTTATATACATCTAGAAAGATTTCACATCAGCTGTCTTGTTCATAAAAACAGATAGAAATCTGTTATACATTTATGTTTTCAAAAGATATAGTATGTTAAGGAAAAAACGTGCTAAAATCGCATACACATATAAGGTAAGTAACTTACAAGGCGATAGATTTGCTTCACAAGGAAGTAATTCTTCTCAAAACCTGTTTTATGATTCTCAGAACTTGATAGTCTTGAAACATGGAAAATACTAAAACTAATGGAAGATTCGTAAAAGTCTTAAAATATATACTAAACATTTTAAAAGTATTTACTTTGCAATCATAATGGTGGGGGAGGGGAGGTATAATTAACTAAATTGCAGTATCCGCAGAATGATGACGAATTGTTCTAAGCTACTAATTACCACAGGTTTTGTTTTATAATTGCACTTGTAATTTTTTTTTCCACAAAACCAGTCTTTTGTAAAACTGCTAACAATAAAAAGTATATATTATTTTATGTATATTAAAACTAGAATCTGTATTCGTATAAGTTTAATTAATAGTTTAATTTATTGAGATGTCATTATAATTTAAAAAAAAACATACGTATTTCAAGACGTACAAAGCATACTATATTTTCTATAACATATCAAAGAGTACAAATTCTTAAAGGAAGACGATTTTTAGTATAACTAGAGATAATTTCAACTCTATAAATACGTTAAAAATTCAATGTTTCTAATATTAACACAACTCGTTTGATTGATTCGTATTTAAACACTTGTATGAGAGAATTAATCATCAAAAATAGGTCAAATAATCATTAGCGTCTATATATAAAATGTCAGATCAAAATGGCGGGATATACGCGTCAGATTAACTTAACATGCCACAGATAAATAAAAGTAGGTTTGATATATTCTTAAGAATTTTTTTTATATACTAAATAACTTTATCAGGGGAAATACATATAAATATTTTAAAATTGATGACATATTCGCACAACTATATACTATTTAAATTTTAAACAATTTTAAAATAAAAATGACTTTAAGGTGCTTTAAGCGCTGTAATGGTTAGTAATATCTTTTTTGGATTATATTACTAATGAATGCTGTAGTGTTACATCAGTTCATGAAAATGATGTTACATCAGGATTGAGCAATGAGCTAGTCCAGGGATGTCGAACCAATAGCACGCGTGCCACAAGTGCACGTTTGAAAGTTTTGATGGCATGCACAAAAACAAAATTATAAAACATTGGTTGATAAAAAATATTTAAAGAAGACTTGTTGTTATTTGTATATTATTAAGTTTCATCACGCTAAAATTTCGAATGAATTTTTATTATGGCACGTTACCTATTTAATTTTATTTTTGTGGCACGAACATCAAAAAATGTTCGCGATTCTTGAACTAGTCTGTAAGTAATTTTTGTTGCTGTTAAGCATGAGATTAAATATATCCAGTGAATTTATACTACTAAGTAGAAACAACTATACGTCTTAGTTCCATGAACTGTTAGTTCGTCATAATGTTTATTTATCATAAATCAATTTTAATAATCAATGAATCAGATAGTCATAAAACATTAAACAAACATAGTACTTTATTGCAATGTACTAATGAACTATTTATAATATACTATTCTATTTGTACTTAAATAGAATAGTATATTATAAATAGTTTCCTAAAAACTAAAAATGTTAATTTAACACTAATAAAAACAAGGAAGTCTTCTTTTTTAACAAGGATTTCTGAACGTTTGTTTTGATTTATATTTTTAGGTTGGTAGAATTTTCTCTAAGCATTTTATACTTTAAGTCAGTATTTTTAATCTTAGTATATGATTTATACTTTTATGCTGGTATAATTTACTCTAAGCATATAATTTTTTAAGCTAGTTTTATTTTTAATCTTAGTATTATTATTATTTTGAAGCAATAACATTTCCTATCACCATAATAAAAGGTTTATTATACAAATATCTTGATCTGATAAGATTTCTAAGAAGTAATAGTTATTCGTCTATTGTTTATTATGTTGGTAACTTATTACAAACGCTTATCAACTTTAACATGAAATATAAACTGACAGATGCGATAACAACATGTGATTATTAATTTGATAATTTAAATATAATAAAGTTTTATTTCTTTTAATTTAATATGATTTTATACATATTAGCTTTGTGGCCCGATTCTAAAACATTTGGATTCTAGAAAGTTGTGTTTTTGTAGTTGATTCAGCAAGATGTTTAATGCACTGTAGTATATGAATGTTTGAATGCAACAGTTTTAGGTCTAAAACACCCATTTCTGGTTATCGTGGGACGATAAAATGATGTATTTCAAGTCCTCTCCTTCAGTTTTATCAGATACGTTTCTAAAAAAATTTCGAACTTGGCGACCTTTGAGGTCCAAAGGACCCACTTTCGGTTGCCGGAGAAGTTCCGAAATGTTACCAATCATCTTCTCTCATCAAGAGCTTTTGATTGACGTATTGCACGTGACGTAACAACGTTTCGTTGAGTTTGGGTGACGCGACGCAACAGAAAAACAAACTGACAGAATAGAGATATTATATAATTAGAAGATATGAATAATTACACGATATATATTTTTCGTCAAATTCTCAAAACATTGCTCAAGATTACTCGTGTCGTCTAAATTTATTCGCCTTGTCACAATTTATATCAGTCTGAAGCGTGTCACGGCCGGGCCTTCAGAGCATCTGATATTTTATTCACTTTTATAGAAACCAATACAACTATATATATATATGGCAATTTAATATATATTAAACATATACACCAAGAAAATTCGAAACATTACAAAAAATTATAAGCAGTTAAATATATTCACATTTTTTAACCTATGAATTTAAAAATAATAATTACTGGACGAAAATTCTTTCGCTACTAGAATGTATCCCATGTTATATAGGGTATATTTATCTACATATAGTAAATAAAACTGTCCGTTCACAAGTGTAATTTTATTAATATATTTTGCAGGTACCGATGTGTGTCCCATGAAGTCCGTAGTACGACGCATTGGCCAGCAGTTGTTCACGGCTCTCAACGGAAAAGGTCTCGCCCTGCTTGTTAACCACGGCATCGCTGAAGAGAAGGTATTAAACACGTTATTATATAAAAACAAAAACAAATCATTATTACAAATTAATTCTCATAATTTAACTAAATATTAATTTAGTTTCCAATTTCTCCCTGGTTTTTATTTCTTGTTGGAAATGTGCAGATAAAATCAGATGTTACGAGTGCAATATATATATCTAATAGATATATATATACTTAGATATTGTTGTATATTTTCAGCTAAAAGCAGTGTATGCAGACTTGGACAACTTCTGCGCTTTACCAGAAGGCTGCCAGGCGCAGTACCTCCGCAACCCAGTCAGCAACCATGGATACGTGAAGCCTGGGATGGAGGAGTTGAACCAGACTAAAAAAGTGAGTCTAAGGAAAAAATTATTACTGTTCCGATACTTTGAATCTTTAAATCCTATTATTGAGTATCTTCAACTATATTAATATATAAAAATATAAAAATTACGATAAGAAATAATCTAGTTAGTAGTAGAAGGTAGGGCGGAGGTGAATATTAATAATATACAATTATTTATAAGACCTTTTAAAATTTAATTTACAACCAATATATTAGTTTGATCTACATATTAATTTGACTCATTCGATTGTTTGAAGTAACGGGCATGTAGGTTAATGGAACAGATAAAACAAATCGTATATTGAGGGTAACACACTCATTAGCTTGTATAACATTTTCAAAGTGTTTATATAACATAATTTCCGTATTTAACTATGGTATCTAATCCATCTTCTCACCTGTAATGTGTCGCCAGGAGCTGCGTCATTCGTTCAACATCACCAGCCTGTCGGCCTCCTCCTTCCCCGCCCAGGAGGAGGTCCCGCAGTTCACGCAGCACGCCGTGCCGCTAGCGCACGACCTCACCAACCTGTCGCGCGTGCTGCTGCAAGCGCTCAGCTACGCCTTCGGTGTGCATTCATACGATTTACTTATTAGTATCGGCTATAATAATTTCTTTACTAATGTTATATCTCTCTCCAGGTCTCCCCCCCGGCACGCTGCTGTCGTGCCACTCGCACATGCTGCAGAGCGACGGCAGCAACGCGTCGGCCATGCGGCTGCTGTACTACCCGCCCGTGCCGCCCGAGGACGGCGGGGCGGCGGGGGAGCCCGTGGGGGGCGGAGCGTTGTACACACGCTGCGCCGCCCACTGCGACGCCTGCACCTTCACACTGCTGGCACAGGACTCGGAGGGAGGACTGGAGGTCACACGACTTGACTTACTTTATGGCCTCAAAATAAAATATTGCCTATTTTAACATGATTGCTTTTAATGAACAGTCTTTTGATGACTGCTTGTTGCCTAAAACTAAATAAATAGTTTTTTCTGCTGTCTTGTCTTGACCGACTATCTCACGTTTTCATTTCTTAAGAGACTACTAAACATTTGTACCTTTGTATTTAGATGATTAATTAACGGACTTTCTGACAGACACTTACATCTCGTCTACCCGTGAACACGATTACTACAAAGTATTCGAAACGTCGGGTTAAAATCCAAATGTAACCAAATTAACCGCGAGTTTTAATCCGTAAAAATAGTTTTATTTCAAATGTGTACTCGTGAAAATCTAAAAAAATGCTATTTGTACCTCACTCTGAGGGTCTTTCTTCTTTACGTCTCTAGCTGCATTTGCATCATTGCCCCAATATCATAAATAATTTAATAACTTGCAGAATAAATATTTGAGCACATATTTATTAAAGTTTCATAAGCAGAGACAACGCTAAATTAGAAATGTGAAAGTAATCTTAATGATTTTTGTTATAGGTAAAGTTGAACGGCAGCGAGAAGTGGCAGTCTGTGGGTCATCTGCCAGGAGCGATCCTCGTTCAGACTGGAGAACTTCTTGCTTCTTGGACTACTAATTTGCTACCCGCACTGGTTAGTAGCTTCCTACTTATATTAACGAAAAACTACTACACAAATGCTACATTAAATACAAATGTACAAGGTCATATCTTTATAATTTCCGTATTAAAAGTGACAGTATTAAATGAGTCTGATACAAATCTCTTACTTAGTCAATTATTAGTTATAATTATTATTATTATTTAAATTTTGTAAATAAGTGACAAAAAGTAATTAATATATATTATATTTAAGAAATTATATATCATATAAATTTGTTGTTTGTTAAATTCTTCTGACTCTTTTTCTTCACTTTGAAACCATATGCCATTATTTAAAATTTATTCAAGACCATACATTATTTCTTTTGTAATTGTAATTATTACATATATTCGATATGTATAATCATTTATTTTTTTTCTTCTTTAAAGTTTTATATTTTTATAAATGAAGGACATTCAAAATCTAGACTCTAATAATGAGCTATATACATTATCGTATTTCGTGAAAACTAATTCAGTTCTTTCTTTATTTTCTTTTTATAAGAAGCATAAATAAATATAAAAAAGGGGATCGATTGGGTGACCAAAAGATTTTTTATTTACACAATGATTTTGTCACTGCTATCTGTATACACATGATATGGCATTACCTAAACATGTAAAACTACCAAATAACTAAAATAAATAATATCACACACACAGATGCATCGCGTGGTGGTACCATCTGGTACGTACGCGCGCGCCCGCGGGCGCCACTGCGTGGCTTTCTTCTGCCACCCTGACAACGAGGCCGTCGTGCCCCCCCTCGCGCCGCGCCCCTCCCCCGCGCCGCCCACGCGCGCCTTCACCCCCCACCTCACCCTCCACCACCGCCTTCTCAACGCTGCACACCACATACAGAAGCGCTTCAGGGAGACGTATGCGTGACTAGTACGGGGTAGTGGGAACAAGACGGGACCGAGACACGCGCCTTGACGTTCTATATTTGAAATTTATGGATGGAAAGGGACAGCTATATAGAGGATGGAGCTTAGTTCATATCATTTGACTTTTTCACTGTGGATATTTTACATAGCGTTGATTGGAGGAATATTATCGAGATATCGACGTTGCTATTGGCAGAACTATTGGTGTTTTGTTTTTGTGGCCAATTAGGGTTAAGATTTACAATAAAACTAAAAATTTTTGATGTGTGTATCCGATTTTTTTATAATTTGATACTTTTGATTTTAATGGAGCTTATAAATTGAATTTTAAATAGATTAAACTACGAAATATTTAGTGAAGTTATTTTTTAATAAGGTGGCGTGTTGATCCAGTTTTGACACTTGTACATATTACGTACTATGTCGTTCCCACTACTTAAAATATATTAGTATAATTATTTTGAACCTTGTATCTTATAGATTAAAATACTGTCTTTTATTCGGCTTGATATTATATAAAACATTTGTGTTTACATTTTTCATATATTTTAGCAGATTGTACGCTTTATATATTGAGAGAAGAAAGATGTCGTCTTTTGCAAGTATTACTTAAATGTTCTGAGACAAGAAGGTTTTTTAGTTTTTTTATTGAGGTCTCATATATTTGTAAATATCTAAGGGTCATAAGTACTTAGTACTTAGCAATTAGCGATTTGAAATCAATTTTTCTGCTTATTTTGTATACTTAAAAATATTTCCATTAGTGTTTTGCTTCTGCATTTTGTAATATTAAGTTTAATTTTTATAACTTCGTATTTTATTTATTCGTGTATATTTCCTTACTTGATTACTTATATTGTGTGATAATGTTGAAAGCTCAATTTATTATCTGTACTTAATTTACAGCTTAAAAATTGTAATTGTAAATGTATTGGTCAGTAAAAAAAAAATTGTCAATTAATTTGGCGCCAAAAGATGTTTATTATATAAATAATGTTCAACTTCAATTTAATTTTCAATTTAACTTTCCACAATTGTATTAAAAGTACTTAATTTCAATCAGAGGTAATAAACAGTATATAATTAAAATAGTTTAACTAAACAATATATTCTGGATGTATTTTTTCTACATATGTAAAATATTCCTAAATGTGTTCAAAATTTCAATTAGATAATTGGAATTATTTAAAATGATATGACAAGACTAATGTTATGTTTTAAATAGATTTTTAAGTAGTGAAATATTATTTTTAAATGTACGAATATATTTTAGCTACAATTTCATTAATTACCCAAATTAATAATTAAACTGAACCTTTTATATTGAATACATATTTTTTATTCCAAACCATAGATAATAAATAATTTAGGGATCAACAATAATACCTCTGTTGTTTCTTGCACTTCTGTTGAAATATTTTATTATATTTGACATAAATAAATTAATCAAATACAAAAGTTTGTTTTCTTTCTTTACTTTCTGTAACCTTCCTCAATACATGTAAAATATTATTTTATAGGGAACTTTTTTAATAAAATACTTTCTTATTCTATCTGTGAACTTTAGTAATTTAGATACCAAATTCAATATTCCTAATATTAGGTTAGTCATGAATCAATCTAACTGTTTAATCGTTATGCCAGTTAGCCGTTTCATAGTTAAAAAAATTGTAACTAGGAGCGCGAACCAGACTTCAATTTTGACTCACTGCGCCGTGGTGTGTGTTATCATATTGAGCGAAGCGAGGTGCACAGCACCGAAGTTGCATTTACAAGACGTCGACGCATTCTGTCCTCAACTATTTTTCAAGATGAGACACTTAATTTTTTATTTTTTTTTTCGAAACATTTTTTGTAAGACCACCAGAACTGATGTCTATCAGAAAATTTGGAAATTTTAGGGTACCTTTTTGATTGATACACATAAGATGCAAAAAAATCTGTCATAGAGAGCTTCGCTTAATGAACCTTTTGTATTAACAAATACAAATATGAGTATATGGCGTCTGTTAAAGTTCTTACTATTATTATGAATACTTTTGCCTTTGTAGTTATAAGCGATTTTAATCAATGTATAGATAAAGGGTTCTTTTATGAATTATTAAAACAATAAGGTCTGAAAGTGACACATTCTAGAGCCCTGTGACCTTTCACATGCCGTCATGGGACTCTTGATATATTTAAGGTCTTGGATTGTCTTGACCACAATATCTGAAATTGGTTAACCAGGCTATAAAAACTCAAATTAGTTATAAACGGGGCGTTATTACAGGAAAATTCTTGGTCCGTTTTTTATTTGAGATTATATTATAACCTCCTCTATATGATGACAAATCAGCGTAATATATTCTAGTCGTCGATGATACCTATACTTATCTAGAAAGCAAGCAGAAAAGATACCCATTACACATCAATGACAGTTTAGCGGTCCTTTCCAAATTTTTAGAGCAAATCATTTCAGCTTAATAACACAACGTCTCAACTTCTCATGAAGTAACCTTCACCAAAAGGGCTTAAATTTCAGTTCTGACGGTTGTAATTGAGACATTTATATATGTTCAGATTTATTTTATGAAAGAGGAGGTCAAATGAGCGTGCGGGGCACAGATGAAATGTGATCACCGCCACCCACGAACTCTTGCAGCATCCGACGACTCACAAAAGCGTTGCTGGCCTTGGAGGTGCCCATGTCGTTTCTATCTGGAAACACATCTTTGTGGTACATGGAAGAAACGTACTTGAAAACCGCACAATGGAAGATCGCCAAAATTACAATAGTAGAAACACACTACCTCAACTTTTAAGGGCAGATGTAGTAAACAAAATTAAATAAGTGATATCCCCGCACTTTGATTCTTGAAAATATGTGGCCGACATTTTTGGGAAATAGGATAAAAATATTTACATACTAAAATAATAGTCCCTAAATTATTTCTACTACATATTTTTTTTGGCCAAAACAATTAGCATTTGCGATATATTACTCAAATCTATATCATGTCATTAACCTGTAAGATAAAAAATTTAAAGGTCACATTATATCCTTTTAATATCGAATTGCGGACGGTACTAACGAAAGGTACACTTGGCGATAATAAACTTCCTATCAATTCTGAAAATGTGCAATTTCCCAATATAATTATCTATTAACATTCTCATAAAAGTTGCAGGAAGCCGCTGGATACACGTCGCCATGGATCGGTCTCTCTGGAGGTGAAAGGGGGAGGCCTATGTTCAGCAATGACCATCCTTGGACTGAAGTAAATGAATGAGTGATTTGAATGCCTAAAGTTAAAATCTTTGAAGAACTTGTCAACGTGAGAGAATCTTAAAACTGACAGTTGCTTAGTTGGTTATTCTAGTTTTTTCTTGCACCTTTAAGGTGATGTGCTGTCACCTACAATACGAATAGTGACATTATTTTATATTAATATGTATTTGTAATATGTAGATATAACTACATATATTATAATAATAAGTTCTAAAAGTTTGTTTAATTGTTCTAATCTTAGAAACTACCGAATAAATTTGATTTTTTTTTGTTTTGTTTTTATAAAATAATAGACAAGGTAATGGGTAAGGCTACAAGTCGCGGATAGTAAAATGGGGATTCTATCTTATTTTAGATTTTAACTTTTTATACTTAAGTATATTTGAACACGTTATTGTGTAAGCCATTCTATAGAGGTAACGCTTATCACCGGAATAAGGCGTCGAATTCCATATAATTTATTTATTAAAGCAAGTCACGAGAAAGGTAAGTATATAACATAAACCTACAAAGCCTTACAAGAAAATTTAGCAAAATATTCAATGTGCTTTGTATAATTGGAAAATGTAGTTAACTAAAAAATAGTTTTTTTATAAATATATTTTTTAAAAATAGTTTTTTTATAAATATATTTCTGAATGACAGAGAAAAGTTTTTGCTTTATCTAATTATTATTTTTTTTATTTTTACCGCAAAATATTTCTAAATTTGAAATATATAAAAAAAATTGAGTGCTCAAAGTTCATATGTCGTACCTTACTCTTTTATATCGGAAACATTTCCGAGTTTCATTTTAAAAATAGGCTTCCGTGAGTGTTCTTTTAATGCTCGTTATGTGTGTTTTTTATAGATAAGTACATTTAAATATTATGGAATAATTATAATTATTTTTGCCGGCAATATCAAATATGGTTGTGACATTATATCGTAAGTTGAATCTTCGTTATAGAAAAGTAAGTGTGAAGGTATTGTAACTTTCTTTAATGTTTTTACCTGTTTTGAGCATGATAAGAGGCGGCATAGGCTATACCATATAGCAGTACTTTTATTTCATTCAAATCGATCATTAGGCTATTCGAGGTTGGAAAACTCGAATTAGGCATACTGTACTTGTAATCCTTTCAAAGCCTCCTTGTTTACTACATAGAGTATTAAAAATGTATATAATTTGGATATATTATTATTATTATTGGTGTTATTGCGTAAGCTAACCTGGTGTCCCAACATGCATGACTAAATCTATACTTTTAAAAAGTTTTCAATATAAATGTCATTGAACTTTTTGTAACCTTTGTGTTTTTAGAAGAAAGCAATCAACTAGTAAAATAAAGTAAAAATAAATCGTAGTAATTAAAGCAAAACAATACTGTTTTACAGGCGTTTTGAAACGAAAAATAAGATTGTTGTCATAATGTAATGATTTGGTAAGGCTTCTGTTTATTATTAACCATTGCAGGAGTCTTAAATACGAATAAAGTATATTGTTATTTGTTATCCAAGATAGACGTGAATCTAGTCGTCTCGTCTGGATGTCCATCTCCTTGTTGCTGACAGTTGCGTATGTGAAGCCTGAAAATATTTAATTTTAAATCCTCGATATGTATTATGTTTTATGAAAAACTATCCTATTTTTGTATTATTTATTGTCCAGATAATAAGAGGGATAAAAAAAAATTTCAAAAATCAAAAACAAATCTTTATTGAAACTAAATTCTTTCACAAGACATTATTTTATTGTCAAAGTCACCTCCAGTTCGGAAAGATATTGCCACCGATCTAAGAGCTCGAGAAAGATACTTAGCGGATTTGACTCTATATAAGTATATTTCAAAGCCTTAATTACATTTATGTTTGTATTTGAAGTCGCCTAGTACCGATGGCTTCATACCCATGGTACCATGGAAATACTATAGTATTCGCAAGCACACAATTGTTCCTTAACTAATAAATTTAATTTGTTAAAAGGTAATAGTAGAACATTTCCTAGGAGCTTGTTGAAAAAGTCCATTGCCTATAAAAGAGTTATTCACTTTTTTAAGTCGAGTAATGTCAAAATCAAAATTATTTTTATTTCATTAAAGAACATCAAATTTTTTTTTATTATAATTACTAAATAAAGTTTTAGAATAAATACAGTAATTACATAAAAATCAACAACTTATACAAAACTGAATATAATGAATATACCGTGAATGATTACAAATATTCTTCATTTTGTGGAAACTCTGTTGGGGGGATAGGTTTAGAACCGTCACAGGTCGCTGTGCGTTTATTTTAATATAGCTGCGGCATAATCGCGTTGTCTATTTTTGAGTTTTTATTTTGGCGTAGTTCGCGTGTGGTAGAACGCTTTGTTGGTATGATCTTTTGGCGGGAAAGCAGACGTCAGTGGTTGACCGATTGCCATCGTTGCAACTGCTGCAGGCAGGTTGACAATTTCTGTTTAAAGAAGAATTTAAGCAAAATGGTAAGTCATGCATGTTTAAAATGTAAAAAATGTAAAAAATGTGTAGTTCAAAAGAGATTTTTATTTTACTTATCTTGCAACGATCTGAGTACTAACTTCCTTCAACCACTTAGTCTCTACTATATCTACTATTGTTCTCGACTTTTTCTGAAGCTCTAAGCTTTGATCAATAACTCTTATACAAAAAAAAATATATAGATAAACCAATAGACAAGCTCGACCAGCGATTAAAGAGGTAAAAGAGCACGGAGATTCTATTGAGAGTTTATTTATCCAGAGCCAGATAGACAATATCCAATAAAACAAACAAACTGATATTGTTAGATGAGTAATAATAATATTTCCAACATTTATTTTATAAGTATCGTTATAGATGATAGCTTCGAAGTAAATCCATTAATCATGAGGAGGCCACGCTATCATGACGTGCAGCCGACCACGGACATGGATCGTTATCACCTTATCACTTATCAGAAGACTGTATATCTATGTGACAGCGTCTGACTCTCATGTGCCAAAAATAACTGAAGCCGATGGTAATCATGTTGATAAGTGGAAAATCAGTCGACAAATAAATTGCGACGGCCGATTAAAGTCCTTAAATGGTATCTGTGTCAGCTCTTTAGATTAAGAAGTCATTTTAATATACGATTCTTTAGAGTACTCATAGAGCATGTACACTAGGTCCACGCAAGCGGGGTTAGCCTCGTGATGCAGCGCGCTCGAAACAAAAACGTTCTATATGTTAACTCTATGGGACACATTTTATCAATTATCTCGAAAACTACAATTACGATTCGGCTGATTATCAATCCAGAACGAGTTTTGCTCATTATGCGCAAATGTTCAAAATTTCGTGCGTGTAGCTCGTAAATTGAAGGAGTAGAAAATTTGAGTAATAAAGAGCTTCGCTTTGCTCCGCTCAACAATTATAGTATTTTTTTTTGTTAGACTGTCAATGAATATAATATTTATATAATAAGTAAAAATAACTTTCGCTGTCAAGAAATAGTTTCTGCGTCGCGGGAAGTTTCACAAACAGAAATAACGTATAACCATACTCGTAACAGTGGATTACACAAACAGCTGTCCTTTGTGGGAATCGAGCCCACGCCCTTACAGCAGGCAGGGCCACCACCACACCACCGCCGCACCACCAACCACTTGATCAATCAGCCGTAATAATATCTAATTAATTATTTAAATTGAAATGTTTAATCAAATATTATCCAAAAAACGAATTGAACAAAGATGACAAAATATAGTTATATTACTAATAAAAAAAATGTTAAAAATGTTAGAAATTAGAATAAAAGAAATCCAAAACAACAACTCGAAAACATTGTAACAAATTTTGGTAATGATTCATATTATGGAAAGGTATGAATTCTAAACTTAATAAGAATATATATATATATATATATATATAATGTTATCAGTAACTACAAGCTATAACCCAGCTATAAATATATAAATAAATACCTACAAATATGTTGTATATTTGATACCAATAATTGTGAGTTCTTGAATTAGATTTTTAGTTATTTTGTTGTTAGTTGCGGTCTTTTATTTGGTTTAGCTGACAGGTAAGAATTATTTTACATTATATTTATTTGGGAGCCTTCTAGATCTAGATTTCATATAGACGAGACATTTTGGTATCTCTTTTAACTTAATATAAGTTCGTAATAACACGTGATATTTTATTAATTTTCTGATTAGTAAGTTATTGTAATAACCACGATATTAGAAATCGATTTATTTGTTTACGTTAGTGTTCAAAATAATTCTTGACAGTTTTAAAAACACATATCTGTGTGTATGTATTTGTGGGTGTGTTTTTTTCAGATCCATTTTCTCGCGACCTGATTATGAAATTGACTGTTTTGACGTCTATCAATGATGCGTAATACTTATAACTGATTAGCTTTCTAGCGAAATTGACTAACGCCGTAAGCGGGTTTTAGTTATTTAAAAAAGAAACTAATCATAATAAAAATTTAGTTGTTTTTTTAAGAAAATGTAAATATTACTTATCAATGTCTAACGTTTTTGTTTCAATGTTAAATTTGTAAGTTACGAAAAAATATAACTGCAATAAGTTGTTTTAACGACTTTAATAAAAGTAATGATAGAATGGATTGTATTAAACAAAAGAAAATAATAAATATAACATTTTTCTTCACCAGGAAGTTAATTTCATTGGGTTCGAACCCATTAAAACTTGTTATTCTTAACACTCGCTCACAGCTCGTACAATGTTGTAGGTAATGTGTATTGCTTTACATAATTTCCAATGACCTCATGACCAGATATTGATATGGGTACTTTCAATTAGTGTACACTCCAGTATAGAAAGTTAATAACAAAGATAAATGTTAATGATTTATACAAGTATGTGTCTGAGACTACGGCTTGTGTAATAATTTTCAATTGCTGACTTTTATAATACAATTACAATTTATTTCTGTATTATTTGAGTGCTTACATGTTAACACAAATTTATAATAGATCTATAATTCAATCTAACTGTTGGTTATTAACATTGACAATTTAGGAACGGAGGGTTCTGTTCAGTATTTACTTTATTTTTATTTTATTGGGACCAAATGTAAAAAATTAAATGGATTAAATGAAAGGTTAATATAAATAATAATAAATATATTGGATATGATAGATAGATATGGAAAAATATGTATTTTAAAAAAATATGACGGCAAGTCACGGGAACGATATGCAACCTCTGTTTTTTTTCAAACTAAAATTTAAAAGAAACTTAAACGACCTACTTTGTTGTATTGTTGTATGAATCAAAATGGATCATAAAAGATTAAATAAATAAAAAAAAGGCAAATGCTACTGAAATACTTGTTTTAAGATGAAAATGTGATGTTAGTGGTGATTTTCTTCTCAAAACAATTATGTTATGAGAAGAAAATGCGGTGATAATGTCAAAAATTGCATTTAAGAGGTAGTTTTAAAAGCAAAGGTCTTGGAAAAGATGAGAAGTCGTTAATCGTGTGGGGTTGTAGTCATTATATGACAATATTGGAGAGAAGACAAGGATGTAACGAGAAGAAAGAGAGTAATACGTTATAAAAGTACCTACCGATATTGTTGTTACATTTACAGTTTTCTGTCGTACCTCGTCAGGAAGGGATCTTCCCTATAGAGGTCAGCACTTATAGGGGATTTTTTGTTCCCTCCATCCCATAATTAATGACTAAAACGTGTAATAGTAAAGTGTAAGCATCACTTGGCAACAAGTAAGTATCTGCTAATGAGTTCCACGGGACGTCTAGACGAGCGATGTGACGTTACGATTGACACAAGCTGATCTACGCTTGAAACGAAAGCTCTCTCAAGAGCGCAGCTCAATGTACCATCACTTTTTCTTTTATAGTGTTATTAAATTTTTTAACTTCCTGATAAATAAATTTATCGTAATCACCCCAATTTTCGAATTTTTTAATATTAAACTTTTTTCCATTTTGTCAAAAAACGCCATTTGAACGAGACCTTATGCAATGGACTTTGTTTTTATTAGTTTTCCATCGCAATCGTCTGACTTATTTTTTGTGTGAAAAAATATCTACGATTTCTACAAAACTGTTTGCTCCATTAAGGTGGTAGTGATACCACTCGATGCGTATTCACGTAACTTTGAACTGAAAACTTTTTCAGATAAATCAACTAAACACTTTTTCAGTTTATTTTTGTTAAACTGAATACCGCGTATTCGCGATATAAGTTTTCGTTTGGTTGTAGTACCAATCGATATGAACTCAATTTAAAAAATCTTGGTTTTTTTCATTCTTAAAATAATTTTTAATATAAATTTTAACTAAATTTAACAAATCTTTAAATAATTAATATGATTATAATATTAATATTAATAAAAATTAATATAACAAGTTCTTAAAAAATACGTTCATTTAAGTGGTAAAATCTTTAAAGCCTTAAAATGGGCAAAAACCTCAATGACTTCTTGGAAGTCCATATCTATGAGTACTTACGTAACAATTTGTGAAAATCGATGAAAAAAAATTTTTATCGGTATTGACAATGATCCTCAGTAATTTTTTATTATCTTCAAACATGTTATTTTTTATTACATGTGATTTAAAATTCGGATCCATAAAAAAACTTTTTTTTCCCGCTTAAACGCTAACTTCTGTCATGGCGTCGCTGTGAAGTAACTTCGAGTAGTTTTGTTCATAAATTTACGTCACATGCTGTTTAAAATCACGTGATAACGACAATAAAATAATTTATTTTTCATAATTAATGTAACTAATATTATAATAAACATGAAAGTGTGATTATCGGTAATAGTATATTAAATACAACCCGGAAAAATCAATTATTTATTTTCGTTTAGTGTCTACACAACTTTTGTTGTGACCCTGCCATAGTAAATCCCCGAAAACTGATTGAACTGTTGTACTTTTTGACATTCAGTTATATTGACATCGACTGGATATATATGCGAAAAATTCTTATTATAATTACATAAACATTACACTTACTTATTCTGTATAAAAAAAATTCTGAGTCATTAACATGTAGGGTTGGTTTTCCGGACGTAGAATGTGCTGAGTATTGTCTCAGTCATCACATAAATGTATATACAATGGAAGTATGAATTCCTGTTTATTTTAGAGAACACCATAAGTTGAATGAATAAATAATCATGGATAATTTTTGACAAAACGATAATTTTTTGATGAAGTCGATTTTTATTTATAACAAAAAAGGCCTCTTATTATAACAGGTGACGCTGAAACTAGCAAAAACATTTTTTAATTTTATTATTTTTAATTTTAATATTTCGGTCATACTGCAAAGTAGTTGGTAAAGTTTGTATATTAAAAGGTATAGTTGCTTTAACTTGGACAATTCACATTAAATACTGCATATAATTTGCCTGAACAAATAGATGGCGCTACAGTGCAAAGTTTCTGATCGCACGGCTAATTAGTTTTACGATTTACGCAACACAGAATTGTTGTTTACAAATGAATTTTCTATAATCCCTTGTAAGTAGCTGTGTATAGTAGATTTAAAATTGAAACAGTTAAAACACAATAACTCTTTAGCGGTATTAATAATGTTTCAGTATTCAGGGCCACAAATTCGGTTAAATATATTTTCTGATCAAACCACTAAATTTATCGCAACAACTCAAGTCAAAGAATGTATAAGCAATCTTTCTCGTATTTAAATTAAAAACGTAAAACCACCATTTTAAAAAGCTAAAAGTAATAAGAATTCGAGAACTTCAATCAGAATATTAAAGAATAGAATAAATAACGAAAAAACCGGTGAATTTGAGATTCAAAAGCTCAATCATATTAAAAAATCTAATATTTCCGTGTCTGTGTGTTGCAACCAGTATCAAAATAATATCACAAACTATCTGGTAGACTGCACTCGAAAACTTGATATCTTGACGTGATGATAAACAATACAATACCTATTTTACTTGATCTTGATATTATTAATTCTAAGAAACAATATGTTATAAAGAAAATCCTAACAAGCTTCTATATCATCAACAGATTGTGTAATTTAATGAATTAGGCTGTATTTAATTTAAAATTTATTCTCTTAATGTTTTTTTACGGATTGAACTCCTGGGATTGTTATGTAAATTATTAAATCCTACGTCTGTGAACACAATGCCAGAACCATAGACACAGTTTGTATGTTTTGTGTGCATTCTGAACTCTATGCCCGAAAACTCGGGAACTGTCGGCAAATAGACTGAACGATACATACATCTCGTCTCACCGCGAACACGCTTGCTGCAAAGTATTATAACGTATTGTTATAACTAAAAATGTTACAATAAAAGCGAGTTAATTATATACAATAGTTTATTTACTTTTTAAATTATTATTATTACGTAACGAATAAACATGATTAATTGCAAGCTAGATAGATGTCATGACTATGCTCGTTTACTTCGCATTACTTCGCATGATATAATACAATGATAACTAATAAGTTCAGTTTTTTGAATTAAGTTACTAAAATAATTAGATATTCCCTAAAACGAACTGAGTATCATTGTTTAGGGAATTATACTCAGATAAACAGTGACAGAAGAATATACACTGATATTAAGAATTTAATAGAATTAAGAATTTAGCAGATAGAGCAGACAGAGATATTAAAAATTTAGCAGAATTTAAGTTTCAAAATTATTTACAAAATAGGACTTTAATAACAGACTACCCATAATATATGTATTATATATATATTATATATGTTGGCATGTGTTTTATAACATTACAAATAACCTTCAAATTATCTAAATTGTAATATGATTGTAGTTTATAATCTCTGTCTGGCAGATAAAGTGATTATTTAATAATAAGCCGCCGACAAGAGGTGAGCTGGACAAAAATTTAATTGTAAGAGAACAAAACAACCGAATAAGACTTGGATGGTACTTGAAAAACAAAGAGACGGAGAAGCATTTCCACTAGATGACATGATAAATCATAGACGAATTCTACATATTGCGTCGATCAAATATGATTAGGATAAAGGGGGGTAGTTAGGGCATTACGACACTTGTCATATTATTTTTTATACGATTTATTATAACATAAACTTTTGTATATAATATTTATACAAACTTGAATTTCTTTTGTATCTTATGACCGAAAAGTTTTGGACCTTAGCGTTTTCTCTATCCTATCCTATCCTATCCTATCCTATGAAATGACAGACAAAGGTAGTATATAACATATACAACATAGTAAAAGTGAACTGCTTCACGATTGTTATATTTAATTTTCTATCGCGTTGATCATATTTAAGATAAAATATAAAAAAATATATATGCTTGCTTGTTCTTTTGTTTATTCTATGTTATTTTTATATATATATTTTTCTAAAACCTATAAAGATATTCTGTGTTCAATGTCCACGAGCTAAATGTTTACTTAATTAACAACTTGGGATAGTTATTGATGATGAAATACGATCCCAGTAGTGTTTGTTTGTGATAACTCGTAACCAGTTCGGTCTGACCCTTAGTCCGAGCAGCTTGGCAAATATGAGATAACAATTTCCTATAGTACCAGTAAATTCAGAGACCTGTACTTTTTGGGAGAACCAGACACCTTAAACTTCATTACAAATTTCTTATAAGATAACTAATTAACAATGAATTGTATATAATTTTCAAGCAGTAAAGATTAAATTGAGATGTATTTAATTACTAATAATAAAAATAACAAAAATAATATTTACAAATAATTTATTGTTAATTAAATCGTATATTTGTCAACGTCCTATTAAGTTCTCATAATGTTTCATTGTACCGGTGACACCAGCCGGCGGGTGATAAGCGAACCGGTTGGAACCGACGCACGCGCCGGCCGCAGGGGGGCGACGACGATACACACTTTATCACACACACACAAACACACACACGTACACGCTGATAACATCCATGAAGTTTAAACAGAAATTGTAATGAGTCCACAGTGACGTACTATTGTACTGTAGTTATTTTAAATGTCTCTTTTTGAACAAATTGAAACATCGTATTGATTTTATTCTAATGTTACCTGAAGGAACAGGTGGTCCCTTCATACATGAGCATCTTTTACTGATTTTATCATTTCATTTCAATAAAGCTATTTTACGGATATAACTTGCGTTTATTTTTACATGTTTTTAAATTAACCCGACGTTTCGAATGCTTTCCAGCAAACGTGTTTACGGTAAGACGAGATGATGGTGTCTGTCATTCATGTTACCTAAAGGAACAGGTGTTTAAAAAAACTTGTAACTTGAAACAGTTTTTTATGAAGATTTTATTTTACATAATTCAAAACTTAAGGTACTTCCATAGTATTTAGAAATTTTGAAATCCCGAGACAGCAATGTAAAACCGTCGCAAGATTTGATAAGATATCAATAACATCGAACAATCGCGCTACAATATACGAGGCATCTAAAAATAAATATGACTTAAGAAATAAATTAAATTTTAAATATTTAATCATAAAAATGTCTTCATATCTCGATTTTTTTCAAAACAAGTTAAACAAAGGACAACAGGAAGTAAATAGACATTAGACTACAGTATATCTTAAAATAATTTAAAAGACTGTTGTATATTATGTTGCGAATATTATTTAATCCGCTCTGAAGATTATAAAAGATATAAAAATTGTATGTTATCTTAGATTAGTCTACATGTCGAGTGCTTGCGCAAATCTCTGGTCCTCCCTACGTCAATCTTATCATTAATTTATCAATAATTTACTCAAAAATACCAAATAACACTATATTTTATAGAAATAAAACAATTTTTTACGGATTGAAACTCGCGTATAAATTAATTAACTGACTTTCTGTCAGACCCTTACATCTCGTCTACCCGTGAACACGATTGCTGCAAAGCATTCGAAACGTCGGGTTAAAATTAAAATGTAACCAAATTATACGCGATTTTAAATCCGTAAAAAATAGTTTTATTAGAAATGTATGCTCTTGAAAATTTAAGAAAATACTATATTTTACAGACTTTTTAAATACTAGATTTTACATATATTTTTCGGTTTGACAAATAAAGAAAACCAAACCAAACGTATAACAGAGGTCGCTTCGCATAAACAAGATCATATCAGTAACCTATTGCCCCGGGGCCTATCGTACCGGTACGAACTGGACTCCAGCCGCGGCAGGCGGCTCTCGATAACGTGTGGCTCTAACTACTACACCGCATTTTAGCATTCTACCAAAACACAACAGAACGTCGAGAAAATTTACAAAATTATTAGAAAATTATTATATTTCTCGATAAAATATACTTGTCTGGAGATAAGATCATTTTAAGTGGAAATGGTGTTGCCGAAGCCGCCTGTTCGCAGGGGACTCGTGAGCTTATCAGCGCAGCGTCACTCCAAGACGATTTATAAGTAGACGACGCGAAAGACGGCCATCATTACACGCAGCGACCGCGTTAAGACCACTGGATCAGCCTCAGTTTAGTGTTGATATTATAATGTTAGTGTTTCCGCATCTACGATCGGATATACGAAGCGAGGGATGCAGGGCGCCCGGGTGGATGCCCCCGGAGAGATTTGCTACCTATTTTGCCAGACCATCCGTTCTTTCGGGCCCTACCCCACAGGTGCGAATTAAAAATATTTTGGCGACCTCATCTCAACCCGAATATTTGTTTTTGTGAGTGGGTGAGGTGTATAAGCCAGTGCTTTATTTCTATTGTTTGCTGCAGCACGAGGACGAGTACCTCTCGGGCAGTTCGTCCCCGGAGCACGCGGGTGCGGGTGCAGGTGCGGGTGCATGTGCGTGCGGGTGGGCGCGGTGCGGTGCGTGGTTCCCGAGCGTGTCGCGCTTGTCCGCACACGTGGCGCGCGCACACGCACACGCACACAGCGACGGATTGTTCTACTGTGGGTGGACCGACTGCACCAGGCCGCAGAGAGGATTCAACGCAAGGTTTGTCATCGCCATATTTTTAATTATTCTTCACGGAGCCTCCGCAGTTTACCATCCATATATTATATTGTCTTTTTTATATCTTGGCTTTTATATATGTTAATATCTTTTTAAATTTGTTCTCAGGTATAAAATGTTGGTCCACATCAGAACTCACACCAACGAGCGTCCTCACACGTGCAATCAATGTCAGAAGAGCTTTTCAAGAGCGGAAAACCTGAAGATACATCTCCGGTCACATTCCGGAGAAAAACCATACGTTTGTCCTTATGAGGTAAATATATCTAAATATGTATTTTAACTCAGTAACTTGCACTTTTGTTTTTTTTTTATTCTTTATTTTTATGGGACTTTTATCCGATTTGGATATGTCAGCCCTATATCCTAAATTACAATTAGAAATACATTTAATTATCATCAAAACAAAAAATATAAATAACTAAAATCCAACAATAAACAAGAATACAAAAGATAAAAACAAAAACACGCACACCTACTTATGTAAGTGTATATAAAAAGTTTTTAATTCAATACTTCATTAGCTCCTGTGCAGAAACATTTCTATAACAGATTTAAAACTATCTGTTGCCGGTTGACCGAGGAGGCTCGCAAAACTACCTACAAACTTGCACTTATTGTTACGGAATTTAAGTTTCAAGGAAACATTATTAAATTTAAATATTCTTGTTACCAGGGATGCGGCAAAGCCTACTCTAACTCCAGCGATAGGTTCAAACACACGCGCACACACACCGTGGACAAACCATACTGTTGTAAGGTCACAGGGTGCAACAAGCGGTACACCGACCCGTCCAGTTTAAGAAAACATGTCAAAACTTACAAACACTTTGTCAGTGACAAAGAAATACCAAAGAAAGAATATACAGAAGATAGACAGAGTTCCGACAGTTTATCACCACTACGGGAAAATAACCAACCAATTTATGGGAAATCTTTGTCACCTCATACGTATATGCCAAATTGTCTGCCGTCCCCAAAGGCATCATATGGTTCTATATCACCATACCCCAATCCAGCACTAGGAGCGCCTCTGGGATATTTACCTATCTTAGATCAGGTGCCATATGTACGACCTTTAGAAAGAATTTATCCCATCAGAGTTCCATCCCACGATTTAAGCTATTCGGAGTACACACAGATGTATGAAGATTATAGAAATTACTACCCGTATTCAATGAACTACTCACCTCTAAGACCTCATATAAATGAAAAAGTATTATACGAGAAACAGAACATAGAAGTTCGTGCTGACGTCACAGAAGATCACACAGAACTACCTCTCAATCTAATCTGTACGAAGAGATTGGAATGTGAACTCACTAAACTAGTCAGACACGCGGAATTGCCTTTAGATTTAAGTACTAAGACTTAATAAAAAATATTATTATTTCATCTTCCTTTTATTTGGTTTACATTAAGATAATTACATCAAATATTTTACACTTTGTCAATATATATTCAGGAAAATATCCAAATAATAAAATTGAAAACGTACCATACAAACAGACAAATATTTAGTATAAATACACTTATTGTTAGCAATTACAATAACTAATCATTTCTGAAGTTACTGCAAAATCGTCTTTATCAAGTACACGTAAGGTCCTCACCCGTACCAGGTGACGTGGCTGGCTTGATAGTGCTGGTGCTGGTGGATGTGCTGGTGCTAGGTGCGCACGAGTCGGGCCATGCCCTCCGCGATGGTGTTGAGAGCAGAGAGATCCTCGCGAGCAGTCTCCAGCAGGTGAGCCATTCCCTTCTGCTGAAGGGACAGGAACTGCTTCACGTCTTCTTGCGCACCTGCACGTATGTTAAAATTATGAGCCGGGAATACCATCTTCAAGCGTAATTTTGTGATTATTAAAATTAAAATTCAAAATATCTTTATTCAATAGGCATTTACAAGCACTTTTGAATCTTCAATTATCAAAGTATCAAAATGTATGTGTAATCAGCTCGTGGGTAAGCTACCACCAGCTCGGAATCCTGCTGCTGAGAGGATCTGGCCAGAAACTCAACAGTTGCTCTTTTTAAATAAAATTTAACAATGACGTATGCATTATAATAACAACCCTGAACCCAAAAAATATAAGTCCTATTGGACTTACTTTATTGGAGTTTATGGAAATATTAATTTACTGCATGTTGCATCTGTGTTTTATTTTTGTAAACCCATCTATCTGTAACCATTCAAATAGTATGGTATGTGTGTGTAGAGTCTCACCGGGGTCCAGCTGGTATCTCTCGTGGGGCGCGCCCGCACTAGCACTGCGCTGAAGACGAACAGCACACAACAACTCGTTCAGACGACCCTACGACATACATAGATGTTATAATCAATTTCCAAAAAAAGTTTATAAAATTAAGTTATGTTTTTTTTGACAAAAGTTTCTTTTTAGTGACACAAGTAAATATATACAAACATTTTATTTTAATATCGCTCTTCAAATCAATAATAATAAAAATACACGTCAAGCTCACTTGAATTATTGAATTAATGTTTAATTAAGGAAATATATATTGTTAATCAGTGCCAAGCGTTAAAAAGAAATCTATTGAAAAGAAAAGTATATTCAAGTAAATTAAAATATTTTTACATGTCTCAAATATATTTTAATAGTCAATAGTAAGTTTAATATACTTTATACTGCTAACAAAATCAACAAAATACTCAAAAATTATTTAAAATCTTTAAAGCATACTCTACTACTATTTAAGAAAATACAAATTATGTATTTATTGACTTAGCATTCGTTTCATTAATCATGGACTCAGACTCTACAATCGCTCCGGTTTCAACCAGACATATTGATAAGACTCTACTGCTGTGACTCTACCAGTAATCAGGTATCCTTAATGTTTATTTAATTGTTTGAAAAAAAAGAAAAAGATTAACAAAGGAATTTCAAGGGAAAAAATGATAATAAAAATACAAAGTTCTGTAAATACTGATATCTCTATTACTTCCAATCAGCTGTTATCAACTCTATACCCACCGTACATTGTCTGTACACGCGTCTGGAGATAAGAGCTTATATCTTGATAACTGACACGAGGCAGCCGAGTGCCTTCAATTTTCAGAATGACCAAATTTTCCATGTTACTCTAATCGGTATTTTTAAAGGAAAAATATTCAAAAACAATGTTTCAATTAACTCCCCAAAAAGTTATTATTGCAATCCATAGACTAAGATATAAATTATTTTTTTTAATTTCGTCAATACTGCTCATTAGTTAATTTTATTTTCTAGTTAAAAATTGGATAAAAATATTCTTTACAATGGTAAAGAAATGAAATTAGTGAGTTATTAAAAACGAAAAAGGATATATATATTTAATATTTGTTTTTTGTCAAAACAAATAAAAGTAAAATTTTGTTAAATACGTTATAAACTTTAAACAAATTATATTTGAAACTAGTTTCGAAGTAGAAGGTTAGTTCTTATTCACCCTCAGAGCTCATGAATGAGGACCCAAATGGGTTCGAACCTAGTTGGAAAAATCTGATATTATTGACGTGAGTACAGTATAATTACACATTATAGTACATACAAGAAAAACAGACATAGACGCACACACACACACACACACAAATATACACAAACACAAAAGACACAGACATATTAAACACTTTTTTTTTTAAACTAATTTATGTATATTCAAGTAAAGTGCTTCTAATATGTTAACTTTTTAATTTTTTAGAATGTATCCTGGTTGGTCTTAATCATAAGCAAATATTTTTTAGATTTATAATTTTGTAACACTGTTGGATTACCAAAGTAAATAAATAAATAAATAAATAAGTAAATTAATTAATTAATTAATTAATTAATTAATTAATAATGTATATAATAGTAATAATGGATCACGAAATATTAAACACAAAAAGCTTATATACCAATACTGAGATGAATATAATTTTACAGTTTCAGTCTTATACTTTCAGTAGAAGGGAACACCTGTTATTAGCACGTGTTTTGAACAATAATTGTGACGTCATAGGAGTTGAGGAGGTCTTTGTATAGCAAATCTGATGATTCCAAGTCACTTGAATATAATTATACTTAAAGGGGTTTGTTTAAAGCACTTAAGATACACGTGTAAATAGTTAATTTAAATCAGTTTTTTATAATTCATTAATGTCTTATTTGTATATATATTTATTATTATTGATACCACTTAGCTAAAAAAGATACAAGAATAAATGTGTTTGGTGATGTACCATAAAATTCAAAAAACTAAAAACTTTCTGTGCACTATATTTACTTATATTAATCAGATATTTACTTATATATATATATATATATATATATATATATATATATATATATATATATATATATATATATATATATATATATATCTGACTTACATTATAGAGCGGGGGTGCCGCCAGTTGCGAGGCCAGCTCCTGTAAGCGAGCGCGAGACGTTTCTTCCTCAGGGCTCAAAGCTATTCCCACTCGACCTACCACTTCCTGTCTTGCGATCACCTGATCAAAGAAAGATAAGAGTTATAAAATATTGTCAGATTTATTCATGAAGTCAGGTATCTGAAGTAATATTCGTTTCTAAGGAATAGTTAGCCAGATGCATGATAAAATACGGAGGATAGGAAGATGTGTGGTATTACTAGAATGAATAAAGAAAAAATATTCTAAGATACACTAAAAACTTAATGAGCTTTTGGCAAATTTCAACAGTAAAACCGGGGGTGGCGAGATTGCAACATTTAGGGCATAGATTTTCAATATTTTCTTTAGTAGTCGAGAGATTTTTATGTATGTACATTGTATGGTGTTACTGGCAGCCCCATGTAAGAATTTAGAAATATATTAATATTGTACAATTTTTATGTATATTATATTAATATCCATAACTTTAATTCATTAAGGAGTACCAAGTAAAAGAACACTGAAATCGCTTAAACCGTGAAGAAGAAAAAATAAGACATTGGCATATTTATATAAGGATATTATTATTTACCTATATCTTATCACATATGTAGAAACTCTTGACAATTTTCCATTAAATCATATTGTTTTAGTCATAAGATTGATATATGTAAAGAATAGTCATTTAAGAATAATAATTACTATTACTACTTATATTCGATGAGTTAATGAGATCATTATCATATATCATAACATATGTTATAACATATATTATATAGGTACGAATTGCTATCTGTTATCTTACTGTTACTAAAGATAAAAAAATATATATTTCATACAACTCATTCATTTCTGCATTTCATTCATAGTAATATTTACCGCTCTTAATTTTATTTACTAAAAAAAATGTTTTTTTTTTATCTAGCATGTTTTTGCGTATGGAGACTAGAAAAAATCTTATATGGGCCAGTTACATCTGACACTGAAATAATCTTTCTAATACCTATCACTAGGGCCAGACCACATATGGAGTATTGTTAACTGAGTAGGCCTTATGCCAGATGCCAGGTGCGTGCGTGCGTGCGTGCGTGTGTGTGTGTGTGTGGCACTCACCTGCAGCAGCGTGTGTTTGAGCGCGTGCAGTGCGGCGGCGGAGCGCGCCCTGGCGGCGGCGGCGGCAGCGCGCCGCGTGCGCAGTTCGCACAGCGTGTCGCTCGCGCGCCGCAGCCAGCGCGCCTGCAGCGCCGCCTCCTCGCCCTGGCAGCGAGACCGGAACTTGATCTGATGGGGTTTATTGCTCATTACACTCATTATCCCCTATGCATAACCTCATTGGTGAGAAGTAGAAACTCAGAAAATGCTTCATTGGAAGGCAGTAGAAACTAGCCACTCGACCAGGGGCCGTATGCCACAATTTTTTGCTTAACTTGTCTTGTCTTGTTTGACGTCACACGACTTTTTAACGTTTTTTGTTCTTGTCTAAGACAAGACTTCAAGATTACGAATAACCTTTAGAATAGCAAGTAAAAGTTCATAAGTAAGTTCATATTCATACAATTTACTACACCATTCACAATGAGTATTTTATAAACCACTCTTAGCTTCATAACAAAAAAAAAAAGAAATACAATTCACATGTGTATCTTTGGCACCAACATATCTTAAAATAAGGTGCTTTAAAACTCACAATTATAAATCTTTTACACAAATTAACTTTAAAAGAAAAATAGAAACTAACCTCAACTTTCCTCAATTATTGTCACAAACTACTTAGAAGTTACTATGGATGTTTTGTAGTCTGGGCTCGTTACGCGGGAACTTTGCTCAAGACAAATTGAACGTGAAATTTCTTAAGTCTGCTTACGTCACTGCAGTTATGAAAATTGAAAATGACGTACAGAATGCCGTAGACGAACTTATCCCGAATTTTAAGTGTCGTAGTGGGACGATGGCATCTGGCATAAGGCTCCAGGCTGACTGGCGCACTTCTTTCACATAAGATCAACGTAGGTTACTGTGACTGTCTCGTAGTGTGAGTCGGAGACGAATGCCCCCTTTTTCCTGTCCATGTATATGTATGTCTCTACTAATTACTATTGAATGACGACGCTATGCAAATCTTAGTTTAGCAACGAACCCCCAAATCCTATGTACTCCGTATGTTAATCTACCTCAGGAGACTACTTCGTTTTGATCACTGTCTGGTGAAATCTGTATCGGTTTATTCCGCACTTGATCCATGCCCCATAAATACCCGGCGGAAGTGGCGATGCGTATCAGATAATATATGGTATGAGAAGCATCTGGCATACCTGGCCAGGGGTCAGCTCGACAGCGTAAGGCCATGGACGTTCGCGATAAGAGAGCTTTTAACTTGAGAGGCCGTTGAAATGTTCTGGATTCTGGACTTACACATTGCTAAAGAGAAAGCAAACTTCTTTTCGGCACTATTTTTGGATTATGCCGACAGCGCAGCCTTCACATTATCCTGGCAGTCGGGTAGCAAAACAAGACGGTCTTACGGTATCTCTGCAATTGTTCTAAAGACATTGTTCTTTATACTCTCTCTTGAGACTAGAAGTGTCGAATTTTTCGGGAGCTTGCCATATCAGGCTTGCTGTCCATATCAGGCACGTCCATACTGTGCAAGAGCATAGAATACTTCTTTAACATTAGACTGTGATCCATAATTATCATGGTTTAGAATGAAGCGGTTGAAATATTGGGTAAATTACTGAAGGTTTCTCTAAACCTTCTAGACGGTTTAAATACGCCTTCGACAGGGTATGGTGCGAGAGACGTATTAGAAAGCTTTCCTCTTGCGACCTACCCTCTGGTCTGGACTGCACGTGGATAACTTTTTTTTTTGAGGCATCGGTCAATACGGGTGGTCATTGATGGCCGCTGGTCTGATTGAATGTCTATTAGAGCTGGAGATTCTCAAGGGCCATTTCTATTCACTCTTTGAGAAAATAATTATTGAAATACAGGGCATTTACGTGACATTTCATTCATTCATTCATTTTTTTCCTTCATAACAAGCTTTCATTTGATTGTTTGATAAAGTTATTTGGAGAGCAACAACGAGAAAGCCTAAATGAAATTTAAAATAATAGATAAAGACTGTACTTCATGCCAGGCTACCACACCACACTAAATAAACTTACCTCAGAAAACCCAATAATAGGAACTGGGATATAATGTTCCGGATCAGGATTGTCAGCTTGAGCTTGCTTCCAGAGACGCATGTCCATTCCTGTGAAGTAATTTTTTTTTATTACAAACACATGAAAAGGTTAATGTCTGTAATGAATACTGTACAATAATCAATATTTTATATATATATATATATATATAATTATCTAAATATCTACTGATAAATAATATACTGTAAGGGATTCATGTTTTATAATAACATCTTTGATCAGATCAAAATTATATTTAATGTGTGGTTTTTCTTTTAAGTTGGGTGAGCCGTCAATAGATGGCGCTAGTATAGCAATTATTTTAAAAGTGGTTTATCGTTTGAATTTAATCACCCCATGCAGTAATTTTTATTTCAAAATATAAAAGGCGTACTAAATAGTACGCCTTTTATATTTCTCCTCCTCCTCCTCGCTCGAGATTTCTCCTGTGTAGATAAATATCTACACAGGAGAAATCTCGAGCGAAAGCTGGTAAATAAAATATTTTGCTTACTAATAGCATCAAGTGTACTATACCTGGTGGAGGAGTTTGCAAATATTGATCCAACATTTGTGGAGTTGGTCTCGTCACAGCTGTGATACTGGAACATCCAGCTGTATTCAAGGCGTTTTTGGCGGCCCCCGCGTTCAAGAATGCAGCTAACTCAGTTGCACTAATATGGACTCCGTTTGCGCCCTTGTCTGCTACATATATTATCACCTATGGATAGACAGAGAGGATTGAGTAGTTAAATGTATAATATGTATAATATTAACTAAATAGTAACTAGAATGAAAAAATAATATTTTACCTGAGATTTATTATCTAGAACAGCCTTCGTAGAATCTATGTTAATAGCCAAGTTTGGTTTATTTCCCAACAAACCAGCTAAAGATGTTGAAAGTGCTTGTTGATTATTTCTGTCAAAATAAGACTTGTATTAAAAAATATATGAAACTTTAAAAATAACACAATTTTTAATAATCTCATACTTAATTTCTTGTTCTGATTTATTGAATAATAAGGCGACATGGCCATCCTTGTCTTCCTTGCCTCCTATCTTGGAATAGCCAACAGCTTTGAACCGACACAGAGGATTCTGTTCATTTAGTTCTAAGGGTGGTGCATTACGACTGTAATACGCTTGTCCTGAAAAATATTCAAAAACTTTTTTAAACCATAATATAGTAAATATTAGCCTTTTAGCAAATATTTTAGCAAAAATTTAAAAAATCTGAATCGAATTCTAAAATAATATTGGATTTGTAAAGGTTTTCTTTTTACCAATCAATAAAATCAACACCTACTGAATTAATGTTACAGTCCCAACAAAAAATTAAAGTTATATACCCAATATATATATATATATATATATACACCTGTGCCCCACTGTGCTTGTAAGAGGTTCCATTTAGCAAGCACCTGGTCCCTTTCATCTCCGAACACACAACAATTGAATACCGCTGCTATCAGAGCTTCATGAGCATTGGTAGGTCCTTGCTGTTGCTGCTGCTGTTGTTGCTGCAAATTAAAACTTTATTTGTTAAATGTCATAATAGCAACATAAAAAATCATAACAGAAATTCTTTAATTGAAAGAAAGTATAAGGTTTTGAATTTATCTTAATAATAGTCATGGTGTTAGTAGACTATGTGGGGTCAAAACACCATGTGCATCTCTTTCACACACCTACTACATCTCAATTAACATTTTCTCTTCTCTTCTCTTTCTCTTCTTTCCATAGACATTTGAAGTACTTCTTTTTGCTATCTTATCTCTTACATTTACATATTATATGAAGGAATTAATAAGTAACTGGCTTGGTATATAAATACCAAGTTACCTTATTTTTAAATAAACTAAGTTTATAATATGGTAATTGTAATTTGTTTTATATGTTTATAATTAGTCCCAGTTCTAGTTTATATGTATCTACCTGCTGTTGCTGTCCAAATGTGTTTGTGCCAAGGGTGCCAAATCCTCCAAAACCAGTATTTGTTTTAGCTCCAAATGATGTGCCAAATGATGAACCAGTCCCAAAAGTATTGCCTCCTAATGTATTTGTGCCAAATGTTGGTGCTGGAGTACCAAATGCTGAAGTCCCAGCACCAAAGCCTGTTCCTGTTCCAAATGATGTTGTTCCAAATCCAGCACCAAATCCTATAAGCAAAAATATGAATGTCTAAACTATTTTGACCAAATAAATGAATCATTATTATGTGTTAAACCATTTAAACATTATTATAAAATTAATTAATTTACCAGTAGCTGGCTTAGCAGCAGTTGCACCAAACCCAGTGCCACCAAAAAGTGATGGGGCAGTAGTTGTTGCGGTGCCTATAGCACCAAATGGAGTTGCTGTAAATATAAAGTTGCCATAATGTTAAGTTTTGTTAAAATTGTAACTTTCTTTAAAGAGTCATCATAGTCTTACCTGTTGTGGATGTTTGGGCTCCAAATGTACCAAACCCAGAAGCTGAAGTTGCTGTACCAAAACCCCCAAAACCAGCGGTACTTGTAGTAGCTGTATTAGTACTCCCAAACGAAAAGGTAGCTGCGAAAATATTTTATAAAATTTGATATATTAAATATTGTGTATTCAATATAATAAATATTAGTTAATGGAAGTTAAAATAGTGTTTATAAAAAATGAAAAGCATACGTTTCGAAGCAGCACCGAAACCAGTGTTTTGAGAGGTTGTAGATCCAAACGAAAACGACATTTTAAAATTTGATTACTGAATGCAAATAAACAGCAACCTAAATAATTATTCGTAAATCTGTACTTTAGAGAATTGTTTGTATTTTAGATTTGTTTTTATAAAGTTTATCTCAAAAATAACTTAGTCAACTTAACAACCAAAGAGTGCTAATTTAACTTATAACTTATTAGTTCCAAAGAATCAAACACTGACAAATTGACAGCCGACCAGCGGCACTGTGTTGAATGGTGTTCAAAGTTTTTGACACTGACAGCAGAAAACCACAATAATTCAACGTTTTGCCATTGCAATATGCACTACAACCTATTAGTATTAACGTCATGCTAACAAAAACCAAACTCTTCTATAATATGATAATTTTTATTAGATTGGGGTTTTAGGAAATCCTAACTAAGGACTACGAACTGTCTATAACAAAATTATTAGCTAATGTTTAAAAAGGATGTCTAAAAAATATTTAATGTGGTGATATACTCATAGAAGTGCACAGCATTGATCGAATAGCTCGTTAAGAAATAATTATAACTCTACATTACTCTATATATATATATATATGTTTCTGAACTACTTTATTTATGTTAAAACGTGATTTTCTTGGTGAACAAATAAGACAGGATAAGGTACAAGGTAAACTACAGTAGAATAAAGTAAATTGTTTGTGTACACCTAAATAGCTCATTAGTCATCCTCCCAATTTTGTTTGAATGAAAAAGAAAACCATATAAATCTTTCTATTTTGAAATTGTTATTTGAGCACTAACTCGTGATAAAGCATCAGTAGCTGGTATATATATAGGTCCATATGTCTAACAAAACATTTTTGATCTCCATCTTTTAGTTATTTCGTTTTTACTTTAATTAAATAAAAACGATAATGATTGTTGATCAGCAATAAGCACAAAATAACGTTCCCAAAATTGATGCTGCCATTCTTAGTGTTTGTAAAACCGCACAGGCTTCTTTTTCGATAAATGGATGTCGGCTTTCTAATAATCTAAGAATCTTGAACAGAAAGCAACAGGCAATCATTCTGAAATAAAGCATCTCTTTACCATCAGTTTCAACAATAAAAGCTTGATATCTTCTGTAGATAAAGACTTTTTGATTTAAGATTTACACTCTAGATTCTAATAATCAGATTCATCAATTAAAAACCAAAAAAAAATTGAGAAGGACAAACAAAAGAACATAAAAGCATTACAAAATATTTATAAGACACTTGTACAGAACCAAAAATATTATATTATTTGTCTATTAAAATTTATATGAAATTTTGTTTTTCTACGCCAAATTTAAACAAGAAACGTAACAAATAATAAAAAATATTTATATTAATAAAACGGTAGACTTTTACTTAAATTGTCGGTAGTAATCACTACGGCCAAAAGGTCTCGATATCAGAATCGTAAAATACATTGATGAAAATAAAATTCAAATTTTCAACAATCTCACATTATCTTTATAGTCCGCATTAAACAAAATGTTACACTTTACCGGCACAGATTATAAAAATAATACTCAAAATTTTAATTAGAGGAAACAAAGTACCTACTTTATGTCGTAGTTTAATCTCTATTAATATTTTTCTAACTATCTCATTACATTCCAAATCTTTTCCAACACGCTAGGACATAATATCAAAATTATTGAAGTGGTAATTGCGATTATCTTGTTAGAAACATCTAGTCCCTTTGCTTGTATTTACATTTTGCAGCTCCAATGCTTTTGGATTTACGATAATCATCCTTTCGCTGTCATCATACGACATATAAAAAATATCCATCACTACAACGTTGCCGAACTACTTTAGCTGTCCAACATATACGATTTAACATTGTAAAATTTTTTATTGAATTCAAGGATGCATTTAAATTCCTTATTATAGAAAAGTCTTTATTGCAGTTTGGTATCGTTTTCAAATTTTTAGTAATTATGACGGGCGATGTAGATAAATGGATAGAGATTGCAAAGAAGTGTAAATATCTGCCAGAAGATGATCTAAGAGAGCTTTGTAATATAGTATGTGATTTATTACTAGAAGAGCCGAATGTTCAACCTGTACAAACGCCGGTTACTGTATGTGGCGATATTCATGGCCAGGTAAATAAAATGTTGGCACAAGGTACAGTTTCAGCTTAATATATCATTAGTTCCTTGCTATCTTTAATTTCTGTAATTTTATTAATATGTTTTGGGTTATTTTTTTAATATACTGTGAAAACTTTCTGAAAATAATATTCTTATTTCTTTCTAGTTTTATGATCTTGAAAGGCTATTTCAAATTGGTGGACAAGTTCCTAGTACACAGTATATATTTATGGGAGATTATGTAGACCGAGGGTATTATAGTCTTGAGACTTTAACTCTCTTGATGGCACTTAAAGCAAGGTATCCTGACAGGTATGCTGATTTTATATTAAATAAAACTATCACAATTTTCATTGTAATTTGAACTAGCAGTATGAATTTTCAGGATAGTATTACTACGAGGAAATCATGAGACATGTCAAATAACAAAAGTTTATGGTTTTTATGATGAATGTTTAAATAAATATGGAAATGCGAATGCATGGAAGGACTGTTGTAGGGTTTTTGATCTTCTAACAGTAGCTGCCGTAAGTAACTATTTTAGACAAAGTATTCATGTATATTATAATTTTATAGTCTTATAAAACTTCTTATTGTGTATGTCTAATAAAAGTTAAGATAAAGCAAGTGCCATTTTTTAATGAACAGAGTTAGTTTTCTTTACATGTACTGTATAATTATATATATTTAATTATTATATATGTCATGATTAATAGCCAAAGTAAATCTATACCTATTTTTAACTGCTATGAAAAAGAGAACCCAGTTCTAACCGAACATCAGTATAAGATATCTATAAGTTTACCCACATGTGATCGATTACACTAGCTAAAAGTAGGTGTAACTGCAATTTGACTATTTTTCACATAGTATGATGAATTCTATTTTTTATATATACTGTTTCAGTTAATAGATGAAACGGTGTTATGTGTCCACGGAGGACTATCTCCAGAAATAGCTATGGTTGATCAAATAAGATGTCTTGATAGAAATCAGCAGATCCCTCATATAGGTGCCTTATGTGATTTACTGTGGTCCGACCCAGCTGATGTTGTAACATGGTAACTGGTTATGTTAAATGAATTTAGAAAATAGCATTGGTTGGTGACAAAATAAAGTTGTTAATTTTTTGTATACTTTGTAAATATACAACAATTGCAATTCACTTTTTATCCTGCCAAGTGCTTTTATATTTAACTGAAAATGTGAATATATTTATTATATTTTATTTTAAGGGGTATAAGTTCTCGAGGGGCTGGATGGCTGTTTGGCAGCTATGTTACAAAATTGTTCATGAATTACAACAATTTAGATCTAATATGCCGTGCACATCAACTTGTAAATGATGGTATGTTTTATTATAAATGGATATAATAAATTACTAGAAATAATATTTTTAAAATAATGATTCATTTTTAAAATAATATTTTATAGGTTTTATAAACTTAATATGTTAAAAACCTCTATTCCAAGCAAGTTATTTTGATTAAAATATATTTTTAGGCTATAAATATATGTTTGATGAAAAGTTAGTCACTGTCTGGTCAGCGCCTAATTATTGTTATCGTTGTGGTAACACAGCTTCAATTTTGGAGTTAGAGACAGTGAGCAAACGAAGTTTTAAGGTCTTTGCAGCCGTCCCGGATAATGAAAGAGAAGTTCCACCTCAACATACTACACCATACTTCCTGTAATTTTTGTGCTCAATGTATTATATTTAACATTAATTTCTAAAAATAAATTGTTATATATTTAAAATACGCTTCTATTTGTAGTTTTTGTTGTTATTATTAAAGAAAGTATTTGATTAAAAAATAATAAAACATGTTTTATACAATTACAAATATACTATATTTAATTATCCGATTGTACTCACGTCAATACTAACAGCGTTGCAATGCTATAAGCAATTCTACCGTGCACATGAATTTAGGTGAGTATAGCCGAATAATTGTATATAATAGTAATCATCAATCAGTTAACACAAAAATTACAAATAATCAAAATAAAACAATAGTTTTCCAATAATTTTGTTTATTTATTTTGTGAATCAATACAGATATAAGTCAACAGTATATTTTGTTGTTTATTGTTTGGGATTCTTGATGAAGAAGCAAAATTTCAAAATTAGTTATAACTTTGAAATATTATTTTC
Source organism: Mechanitis mazaeus (assembly GCA_959347395.1). Taxonomy (NCBI): domain Eukaryota; kingdom Metazoa; phylum Arthropoda; class Insecta; order Lepidoptera; family Nymphalidae; genus Mechanitis; species Mechanitis mazaeus. Next base: position 17,690,800 of record OY365752.1, on the reverse strand, counting down.
AACAGGCACAATAAATTTTTACTCTTTATTTTAATCCCTATTATAATCAAAAGTATAATCAAAGTAAGATTGATCAAAGTTCTGTACACGAATATAACCATCTTCACCACCAGAAGCGAAACTCTTGCCATCTGGGTGGAATGACAAACTGTTGATAGGTCCAAAGTGACCCTTCACCCGTCCAAATTCCTCTTCAAAAACAAGGTGGAAGAAACGAGCATCAAATTTGCCCTGTCTTGTTGAGGTTGTAGTTACTTCCATAGCATCTTGACCACCACCAAGAACTACATGGTCTAAAATAGGGCTGAGTGCTGCAGAATTGACAGGTCGTTCTGTTTTGTATTCTTTGAGCAGTTCAAGTGATGATGTGTCAAACAGTTTAGCCGTTTGATCTTTGGATGCTGTTATGAACATGGTACCATCACGAGACAATTGCATGTCGTTAACCTGATGGGTATGCTCTTTGATGGAATGTAACTTCTTTCCAGTCTGAAATAATTTTTTTAAATATTTATATCAATTTTATTTTCAGAAGGAAATACAAATACAATGGTATACCCAAACAAGAAAAGCTAGTGGAATAAGTCAAGTGAGACATTACTAAAGTATTTGCAATAATTCATACCCGTAAATCCCACTGAATAATGTCACCAGCTTCATGACCTGTAATAATGGTTTCATCTAAGCTGCCCCAGACCATTGATGTAACTTTTGAGTCTGTGATTTCCCATTTTAGTATTGGAGCTTGAGTTGAAAGAGACTCGTCAATAGTTCTTGTGTCTATAATAAAAACCTGAAAAACATTTATCATTCTGTTTAGACAAGTCCAGATGCTTATAATAATTTACTTTATTGTCTAATTATCTCTATTACATATAAAAATGTGTGTTTATAATAAAGGAATCAGAGGAAGATAAAAAGCTTTTAAATTGTGTCTTATTGTATGCATAAAAATTCTTCAAAGATCTTCACATTGTTTTCTATATGAACCAATTTAGAAAATACAGACTTTCACCATTAAATATTTTATCACAATTGGGAATTGAAGATATTAAGTCAAATATAACAATTAGTTTCACTTCCATACATAACACATACTCTAAAGAGTTAAGTATTTAACATTTTTATTTATTATTTAAAGCAATTAAATTGGATATTTAAGTTGAATTAAACACTTACTTCACAAGGGTGACCCATGGCTTTATCAGTAGTATAAGCGGCCTGGTATGCACTGAAGCTGAAGTTACATGTTCTTACAGAGGAGTTTGTTTTTACTGTGGCTATGTTCTTTCCAGTTTCCAAATCCCACAGCCTATAGAAATTTTACAAATAGATTTACTATTCTTTTTTGTGTGACTTTAAAATATATAATTGTTAGCAACAAGTTTGAACATATAATTTGTTATCATAATCTTAGTAACAAATTAGACTTTAATTTCTTGTGTATGACAGTTACGATTGCTAGTTAAACATTTTACGACATGAATACCTGCACGAACTGTCTCCACCACCAGTGATGAGGTTAATAGTTTGCCAGTCCACGTCAAGACACCAAACTACACCACCGTGTCCATTGAATGTTCCTAGCCTTTCTCCATTTAAAGACCACCACACATTGGGTTTCGAATCCTTCGCAGCAGAGAATAGTAGGTCTCCTTCGCGATTGTATTTAATTTGCGTGATGGCACGCTCGTGCCCTTGCAACATTAGAGGTTTCTGTAAAGTAATACACCAATTTATAAACCATTTTTATATTAAATATCATATAATAAACTTCGAAAAATAAACTATTCATAGTAACTAATTCTTACCATGTTTTAAGTTTTATGAGTAATTTTATGAGAATTTGCAATCTGACATGTGGCGTACCGCTAATATGACATTAAAGAGAGTAAGAAAACTGGTTGTCAAAGTGAAGCGTAAACTGCCATTTTGTTTATACAACAGATGTTGTAAGATTTAGGAAAGTAGGGAAATAAAATAATAATTTGAATATCTTTTAATGTTAAAGTTGAAAGAGAGTCAATCTTAAACAAGCTTTAAGTTAAGTAATTTCTTCCAAATAAGATTAAATATTAAACATTGATATTTTCAAAAAGTGGTTCTCAATGGCGTTTTCATGAATCTTTTCATCGATTTTGTCACTCAATTAACAAATGGCCGCTAAATGCCGGCTTATCTACGCCAGTTCTAAAATGTTGCAAACTCTATTCCAGTTCTAATATGCGACCAGTCTACCATTTTAAAACATCGATAATGAAAAGTCCAGTCGTCAAGAAGTCCTCAAAAAATTTCGAAACATTTTGAATACTCGGATTGGATCTCATAATTTTTATTATAGAAATTAAGTCAGTTACCTAAGCTGACAATCATTTAACGTAGAGAAACAAAAACCAAAAATACTCCCAACCATGTGTTTGTTTAATGATTAAAACGGATCAACATCATGTTTTAGATTTTCTGGTGATTTTTGGTGATAGTAACTTCAGCAGGTAGCAGTTTTCGGTTTTTAAAATTGAAACATTAACTTAATACTATTTTCTTTTACTGTCATATCACATTTTGAGTTCTGATACTAGAAAATTGCTTGTTTTATAATATCATTTCAAAATTTTAATGTAATATCTTCAAATTCCTGAGACACAAAAGAATTGTTGCTATAAATACGTACATAGTACCTATACATGTTAATATACAATTATGTAACTTCCAAAGAGCAGTATTGATATATATTGTCACTTAAGGATAAACACCGACGGCAGAAGTAATAAGTCCACTTACGCTGTAAATTATATCATTTGTGTAACAAGTAATTCATAAAAAAGCGTCTACGAATAGTCTCTATTTATTTCTAAAAAACCTCTCCTTAAATATATACGGCGCATAAAACAAAAGTTTGAAATACAATTTGACACCAATCGCTATTGTGTTAAAAGTAATTATATATTTCTTTTGTTTTTTTATAAGTTTTGCGAGGTTTAAGTGTTTAAATGAATTATAAGTTTTTGAATTTTACTTTTTATGTTTTAAAATATAAATCGAATGAGTAAAAATATTCGGTGAAATACACGGTTTTCGTTATTTTGTGTTATTTTGATTTTTGTATTAAAATTGATTTCATTATATATTTCCAAAACGAAAAAAAATGTTTGCATAGAGCATCATCTACAGTAGACTATCTTAAGTCAATCTGCAAAACATTTTAAGAGTGGTTCATAAAGACGAATCTCGCATTATTCTCCTTTATAGACCAATGTAGGATATGCTGTTGGTTTAAATTTGACAAATACCAAACCGAGCAAGAATACCCAAGAAATATTAATGAAAAAACTAGAGTTCGTCAAGAAAAAGACACCGATAAGCAAGAAATGAGTCGGGGGATATATCACGTTTTTACTCAATGTGTACAAGCTTTTCATGTGGATATTGTCTCTAAAATTTAAATGTATATTTGAAAAAAGCATTATTGCATTTAACAATTGAAAAGAAAGGGAAAATCATCCTGAAATTACTAATTAAAGGTCACATGTACATGGAGGTACAATTCCTCTTACAGTGAAAAAAAAAGCAATACTTCAAGAAGTATATCTTCCAAAATTGGCAATATTTCTCGATTTCAAGGATTACTAAACAAAAACCCAAGCCTTACGATATAACTTACTAAATTATTATTTTTTTACAAACTTTTTCACAACTTCCATTAGATTCACTATCTTGTAGTGACATATAAATGATAGATCATCTATAAACCGAAAAATGTACTTGGTCTAGATAGCATTTTAGTGATGGCCCTAAACCGTTATCACATTGACCAAAACCTTACGATTTAGTATATTTACAGTTGCAGAACAATTTATTTCGAAGTCGTTTTTCTATATCAAAAACTAAGTACATACATACCTCTTTAAGAATTGAAAAGTGGCCGAGTGATTGTCATTTATGATAATAATCTATAAAAAACAATTGTGATCTCGTAACAAACTTTGAAAGTTCTCTTAATTACATAAAGAGAACAATGTTTAATTTAGGTATAGCATTAAAATTGAATAAAAGTTTATTATTTTATTTAATTCTTTGTTTTACCTGTACGTTACTATTACTATTACGTTCTCAAAACTCTAAAAAGTCGGATAAAAAAAAATTATTTAAAAATACCAAATTTTTGTATCTTAATAAAAATAATTTGTGATGTTTTCACCTTATTTGAATACTAAGAATTAAAAAATTACTAATGCGTTTTTCTTTAAAGGATGATATGGCATATGTATTATTTGCTTAGTATTGTACTTATATTAAGTAGATTAGCGTATAAATTTCTATGTTGTTATGTTATTAAAATTATAAATGTTTTAAAAAAAAATTAGTAACTTATTAAATATTTTGTTGTTTTGTTATTATCATAATATATTGCAAAACATAGTTGCTATGACTATATATACTAATAAAGGAGGCATAATTAAAATAATAGTCATAATATTTCACATACATTTTATTTTCTTAAGTTATTAACCATTGATTTCCAAGAGTACAACTAAAAAACAAATTAAAGTACAAACACGTTATGCATTTCTAACTAAACACTGTAGGTAACTTCTCTTGGCAAATCAGTTCATAGATTGACTAACCCGGCGCACCACGAACGAGTAAACCGAACATCATCAGTAACATTGTATCCTATCTTGGTCAAATATATAACAACAGCCATTAACCGTCGAGAACAGCACAGCAATCAGACAATATATCATCGACTACGTGATATAATAGAACCTAGTTAAAAGTATGTTACTCCTGAAACTCCTGAAAACGATAAGTCTTGACATTGAGCGAACTCAACTAATGTAGCACACTCACTCACTGTGTGTGCCTAGTACGAGATTTTAACCAACTAAATATTAACGAAATTAGCTTGATTTGTTTGAAATGAGAGCAGCGACATCTACCTAAAATAAGGTGCCATTCCTCTTATTTCATACACAGAAATTTACGCCAAAGCCATCAAGTTGGTTTTAAAACTCTCATTCAGCACACTGAACTCTTTACCTATAAATATTTTTGGAATTGAGGCACTTTTTGTGAGACTGCGTGGTAATATGGAGTTATATTTGATTTACTATAAAAATTCTTTCAAGCGACACGTGTTTGTGAAGTACTAACGCAACACCAGGGTCTGTTCATTTGTAATAATTTAAATAAAATGAAATAGCAGTAACTGGTAGAATAGATATATAAAGTATAAATTTTATATACATAAGAGGTCAAATTTTCATTTGTGACGTAATTACATACAACAAACACTCATCAACATTTCCAAATATATATTCTCTTACTGATTTACACGATTTATTTGATACTATTAATTACAATTTCTAATGTACACCCTTTAAAACGTACATGAACCCTAGTTTATACACAACAAATCTTATACTAAGAATGTGAAAATATGACGTAATATCTTAGACAGTTACCGTCTTATGTACTGTAAAGAAAGTGGGAAATGCATTAAGTTACACACTAACAAATATATTAACATCATACTTTATTACTATTACATATCAGTCAAAGTGTTCCGCTGTATTATATAGATCGCCGACTCCATAGATACTCCATAGATAATCAGTTCCTTTTGATAATTTTAGTTTATATTAAACAAGTGTCTCTAAAGTCGACTGAACTCTAATAATATACGGAAACAACGTTTAGAACGATGTTACATTATATTAGTACAAGCATAAACAATATTCCAACACTGTACCTTGTAACAACAACGCAAGAGAAAATTACGAAAAGGCAAAACAATCGACAACAGCTTTGAAATAAAGAGCAAAGATAGGGAATGGCTATTTTACACTTTATATTTATATACAAATATATGTATAGCCTCTGCAGGCATCCGTGCACTAGTCTAGTAAGGTACTCGCCAGCAATGCGCCAATTTCATCATTACAACAATACTCCTTTGTACAACGCCGTAACATCTTAAAAACTATTTTCCTTTGATACTCTGCCGTTAATTTTCGCCTTATACTATGCTATTAACAAAATAAGAGTCATATTATTTACATTACTGTTAACATACTAGTAGAACGTGCAGACCTCCGATTATATTAACTTACGACTTCTGATTACTATTAAAAATCTATAAAGGCATCTTTACCTCAGACTTTAGATTTAACACCCTCGTTAAAATGGTGTTTATATCAACTAATTATTTAAATTAGATAAATCAATAAATAAATATATAACCAATGGTCGATAGGTCCAGCTAATGGGGCCCATGCGCTTTTAAACTTATTAACTAGAATTTAACAGAGCGGTGTGAAACAATTCGCGAAACGTCGCAATTTTCCAATTAAACTATCACTGTTCGTTTATCACAATTAACTAATAATTTCACGAATGTCATTAAATTAATAAACATACATCTAACAAAACTATTTTTAAATCTATTTAGGCATTTGATGGCAGTGTTGTAACTGGTTTTCAAACGAATTACATTTTTCAAAATGCTTTATTCACTAATACTTAGCTAATGGTAACACGATGAGGAACCGATGGGTGTCTCTCATTCAGGTAACAGGATTCTCTAATTACAAAGTATTTTTATTATTGTTTGTTTTTCATTTATTTAACCTCAATGGGAATGAGAAGGTGTTGCGTGTTTGTTAAAAGTTGTACAAAGTTTAATTTCTTTTTTTAATTTCTCAAAACATAACTATAACATAATTGTTTTCAAACGAAAATTTTTTTTTTTTTATTTTATCGATATATTATACAGAAAAGATGAAAAGAGATACAAAAATCACAAGCTACCCTTCCAATATTAAGTCACTGGAGAAATATTAAGTAATAGTATATTAATGGGTGGTTGAAATTTTATTACATCTTACAGAAATAATTAACCTCCTCTGATCTATCTACGGCTTGTATAATTATTACCTAAAACCTAAGTCCTTAAAACGAACTTTTTGGTTGTAATTACTAAACTTTTTAATGTGACGTCACAGGCTTATAAAAGTCAGTGTGACAGATGTCATCCCTAAACTAATGGTAACTGTTCACCGTTGCTGGAACGTTTTATTATATAACATTAACGAGTAAAGGCTTATATAAACTTTCATATTTCTACAGTTTAACAAAAATTTCGCCATTAAAAGACCAAAGTTAGTTTGTAGTTTATACGAATATTTCGTCATACACTAATTTAAAAAAGGAACAAATTTTATTTAGACAGTACACTGATATAGAAAAGAACAAGAAAACATTATTTCTAGAACATCTTAGAAATTCCGTGGTGTTAATTTGCGCTTAACTTATTTAATTATCTTTCTATCAATGATAATGGCAGTTGTTTTCAATTTGGGCAGTGATTATTGACAGTGTTGGTAGAAAATCAGTTTATTACAATTAACAACATCTAACTAGTACTATTTAATACTAAATTAAGCTACTGTTGCAGCTAAGGTTGTTTAAATGTGATGAATAAATGAGAATGATACAGTTTGGTCAAGACTATAAAAGTCAACGATAAGTAAAAATAAATAAGATATTAATGACAGAAATATAAAATAAGATAGTTCGAGAACATGGTTCGATATGCTTTTTTTATATTTTATAACAAGTCTTATTATCTGTGGCACGTAATAAATGTATGTGGCATTTTGTAAGCAACATTAGCTTTGGTAAGAAACAAAATAAATTTATATTTTGATATCAAATTTCTTATTCAATTTTACATGGCCACGCAGTCTTCGCTTTAACAAAATAGTCATATTAAAGATTGTTTACATTCTTAAAAATAGTGCCTTAATGGATACAAAATTTTTGTTTTGTAGACGTCTGATGAAAATAAATGATATTGAGCATAAATTACACTTGAACACAGCTACGGAAGCAAAGTATAACATGATGAGTAAATTATTGAAGCCAGGCGAGATGTTATGAACCATGCTTCAAGAACTTACAACCTACGGCCAACTTAAGATTGACATTCAGTCACTTAAATCTATTTAGACCAGAGTAAAATAAATTTAGAATAATATGTGCACAGTATTGTGCATTATTGGCAGTAAAATGCATAAGTTGTGACTATAGAAAGTGTTAGAATAAAAACAGTATACAAGCAGTCTTGGTAAACACTGAGAGTAGGTACTTAGTGCTACTTACGATACGAACAAGTCATATAAAATTAAAAAGAAAGTACTCCATAGTTCACACCCAGCGATAAAACTACCTGTTACACCCTAGACAATATAAAATGCAAACTAAACAGCATATTTCATTTACAAGAAACGATTCTGTCTAAAAACAACGCTTAATTACAATTGTATATACTAATTATATTCTATATTTACATAAATAATATATTATGCGATTCTCCGATTGAATTTAAATATTAACATAATTATATATTTTACTCTATGTAACACTAAGTAGTATACACTACCACGTATAAAACACGCATCCAAGTCCCCAGTACTTAAATAAAAGCTTCATAATCATAAATCAGTCTGTCGATTGGGACGTTTTAATTCCTCTACTAAACAATAAGCCATCACACGTCGCTCAAACAAAGGTACACACGCACTACGCTCATCACTTGCATATATTGCAAATAGTTCAGAGTCCACGCGCACTGCGGCGGCTCTTTCGCGACCGCCTCGAGATCATTTGCTCATTCATGCTCTTATTGTCGATGTCCGGCGTCGAGTAGAAACACGTACGATGAACACAGGTGTGGTGGAAGAGGTCACACTATGACGGTGCGGCGCGCGGCGGCGGCGGGCTGGCTCGCGTACAGCGAGAACTACACGCCCTGCTGCGCCATGTACTATCTGATCTCAGCAGAGTTCAGCACGAACGGTACGTAGAACATCTTGCTCTCTAGTAACAGGTTCGCTGCGGCTTGAATCTGGAAGATCAATTTTGTTTTTATTCATATTTACATATCTAGGTATGTTATAAGAAATCTTGGAAAATGTTTGAGAAATCATACCTCTGGTATCCGAGCGAACAATTCTTGCAGTCTTCCGGGGTGATGAGGTGCGGCGTGCTCCAAGTAACTGCGGAGAACTTGCACGTACCTATCTTGAATGCTTTCAAGCTCCACTTCTGTAAATAATAAGGAAAAAAAAACTTTATTATGGACTGTAGATGATTCGAAGTTCTTCTACTTGTCACTAGATGGCGTTGTAAGGCCACGTTCGAGCAATGCCATCGAGCGCGCGTTGCGGTGGTGACGTCACCCGCTCAGTAGGTCACTCCGATAGCGGGGCAACGACCGCGGCTAGCCGTTGACCTCCGCTCGAGCGAGCTCGCGTCCTCAAGCATTATTGCCATCTCGCTCGCACGCGCCGAACGATATTGTACGCATTACGTGTAGTGTTCATTCTAGTCAAGTATCTTTTCGTTCTTGGCAATAACGCATACTACTTTATAATTGTAGAAGTTAATTACTACTGGTAATAATTTAATTTGGGGCTTTATCTTAGAAAACAGTTTTCTTCTATAATTAATATACAAAAACCTATAAAATGTATATAATAAATTTTAATTAAATATTATGTAGAATCACGTGGTAGTTACGTTAGAGCAGAGAAACGAGTTAGCTACTAATCCGCGTCTTCGCCGCAAGCGCGCGGCAAAAGAGAAAGTACGCTTCCGCCTGGCTTTTCGCTGAGAGTGAAATGCTGTCCCGTTTCAAGTGACGTAACTCTATTATACTGAACGGCATTGCTCTCCGTTACGCTGATAAATCACTGTTAACCACGTACTGTGTTTTTATTGTTTCATTTTTATCTGTTACCTCTACGCCCAGCGGCTTAGCTGTGTATGTTGCGTTCTTTTCAGCAATTAATCATCGAAATTGTTTTGAAAAAATTACAAATATTTAAGGATAAATTATTGTAGTAGTTATTTCAATACTTTAAATTGAGCTATTATTAAATGTATACATAAAGTTATTTAATTCTTATGCATAGACTAACAGTTTACCGGCGCTTGTCTTCGCACACACATACAACGCAACACACACAGATGCAACCGCGGAACCGTTGCGCAAGCGCTTTCCATTTCACTGCAGCGATCGCTTACTATCTCACTTGTCTATACAACTTTCGTTCTTATATCTATTATGTATTGCGATAGAAAACAAGATATATTTCAAGCTAGTATATATTTTCAAATAGGTAGAAGTTTCAAAGTGTAAAATTATAACGAACGGTGAAAAATAATTTTCAAACGTTATGCGCGTGCGCATGACCTAGTTACGGAGTCGATAAGATGACATATTTTTCCTGTAACGCCACGCTGGACGGACTTAGAATTAACTTTTCTTGTACTTATTATTATTATTTGGTATTTTAATAAATTTTTATACTTATAAAAAAACTTACGGTTGATAAATAAGATAAAAAAATATTTAGAAGAAAAAAAATTGTAGTTTTTTTTTTAAGTACAAAAGTGCTTTTATCTATATGTATGCAAAAATAAATTATAGTACATGTTATTTCTAAACAATTGACTGGAAGTGGGTTGCACGTATCATTACTCATAGTCACATTAGCGAGAGAAATGTTTCAATATAACAAGTGAATTAGAAATCGTAATTTGGGATGTATAAGTATATATATACATTAATTTTCACATATTAAATTAGATTGAATTGTTGTATTTTTTTCTCGTAATAATTTAAAAAGCTCATTCAGTTTTTTTTGATCACATTTTAAAATAAAATGAAATTTGTATAAAAACAATGTTCTTTTGAGTAGTATTTGGTTTTGAATTTGAATTATATAATTATAATTGACCTAAATGCATAGGGGTGAGTTGCACCCTCGTATATAAGTGGATTTGAGTCTTTTCAGGCGAACTCAATCGATCTGACAGTAATTTAAATGTATTAACTGTTACTCGTGGTTTTACACACGGACAAATGATTTTATTTTTTTATTTATTTATTTAAACTTTATTGTAAAACCAAAAAACAAGAAAAAATTACAAAGGGCGGATTTAATGTCTGGTTGCATTCTCTGCCAGTCAACCGAGTAGATCCATTTTATTATTAAGATAATTAAAAGCAATAGCATGATGCTAGATTGCTTTCCTCATGAACCTGTCCGAAATCAGAAAGAATTTTTCAAATCTATCCGGTAGTGTCAAAGTGCGAATAAATAAACGAACAAACTTCTGTGCTTTATAATAACATTAATTAATTCTTTTAAGAGTTTTTATTTTAATTATTTTAATTCTCAAACTTAGCAGTAAATGTATATAAAAGTGAATAGGTTCTTACCCTGATTAAGGAGTATGTAGACCTTCAAACACACGTACTCCTCCATCCGAAGTTGGATGCGACGGAACACACACGTTATTTGTGTCATCTTCTCCACCACCAGACCCACATCTAGTCGCAGCTGTTCCAGCGTGATGGGTCTACCCATCAGTGACGTTAGACAGCTCTGAAGCGTCCTCAGGTTTGCGTTTACCTTTAAAACAAACTCGAATTAAACACTGAAACAGCTTATACAGGAAAATAATTTTGAAAAGAATATATAAATATGTTTATATAACATGAAAAAAAATGTTTTGTGGTTATGAAAACAAACTGCAAAATGATGTTTATGTAATGTTGTGTATACTCGTTAGCAAGAAGGAAATGTACTAGACAATGAAAATAGTTTTTGTACAACTACCGGCATTACTGTGCTTATGTAACAGAACGTGCACTTTGAAAGATTTAAGGTATTCTAATTCAAATATTATTCTGAATGTAATGGCGTTATTACAATTTGTTTTAAATTCTATATGTTGCGACACGTAGACTGATAGTTTTAATGTACATTGTTATTCATCCTGTCAGCTCGGTAATAGAAACCATTGCACTTTACGATTCTAACAGAACTGGCGGTGCAATGCAAACGTCCGAGTGCAGTTTGAGGCGACTTTCTATTGGTTACGAAACGATGCAGATCACGTAACTGCGCTCGCGCATGCGGCGGAAGTCTTTGGAGCGAATGTGATCATTTGAGTAGCTATACAGGGCCGTTTTACCTTATAGGTATGAAATTTGAGAATAGATTATTATATAAAATTTATATTTACCTCTTGCATGAAATCATGTTCGTGGTCTGAAGACGGCGGCGCATGGGCGAGCTTCCCGTGCATTGCCTGATACGCTGCTGTCGTTAAAACTGAGATCTCGTGCCATTTTTCCATTAACAGTTTCGAATGGATCTCCATAGGTATTTCCATTATGAAAGGTAACTTTTTAGTCCAAGCGACCATTTTATGTACAATGGAGTCACCTATTTTACAAAGCTTGTCGCCGATTTCAGATGTGTCATGGAGGAGATCAGGTAAATGTCGGACGGTTGCAATGTCCTCCATAGCATCACAGTCGATGAGCGCTCTTATCATGTGTAACGCTCTTTCTAATGGAACTGCACGATCTCGAGACGATGACACAGCACTTTCTAGCCTTGCTCTTAAGTGAACCACCTAGAAAAAAAATTAAGTAATGCTACTAAAAGATATATATTAAAAACATATTTTTTTATTGATGTATATTTACCTCACTGGGATTCGTTAAGGCAGTTTTCAATATGGTCCCATTGACCAGGTGAGGGGGAAGGGGTGGTAAAGGGTCTTTAGGTTTTTCTGGTGGTGATGCTCGACTGGTTGTCGTCGCCGCTTTTGTATTTGCTTTCTTGTGTTTCTTGTATTTTACTTTATACAGATTGTAAACAGCGCCGCTATTCCGACCACCCGGCATACGATCCTCTCTTACAGCTGATTAAGAAAAAAATCATAAAAACATAAAACATACCTGATATCATATACAAAACATTTGAATTAAACACGTACCTTGTAATACCATTCCTTGTTCTATACACTTCTTAAACCGGCAGTATTGACATCTATTGCGTTGTGCTTTTGTGATTTCACAGCCTCCATCAGCCACACACGTGTAAACTCGTCGATTTTGGACAGTTCGTTTAAAGAATCCTTTACAACCTTCACATGTTATGATTCCATAATGTAATCCCGTGGCTTTGTCTTCACATATCATACATATCATTGGCTGTTCATCTTCGTCTCTTTCTGTTTCAGGAGCATAAGCTCTGAGTTCAGGCCTGGGCACTAAAGAGCTAGCACTAGGGACACCGGTTATTCCTGAAACGCTTCCCGCTGCTGCACTTAAATTTAAAGCATGTATTTGTTGATGTGCAGGTAGTTGTGAGACATCTCCTGCCCATAAAAGTTCCATATTTAATGGTGGTCCTTTGGGTCGTCTTAGCTCACCTCCAAGATTTAGCAATAATCGAGCAGCGGATTCTTCGCTACACGTGCTAGGATCAGGGGTAGGCGGAGTAGGCGTGTGAGATGCACTTGCTGCTGGTTCACCACCAGCAGTAGGGGCCGGCAATGTCCAAAACATTGTTCTTACTCCACCAGATTCTCCCATTATAACAGCTGGCGCTCCTCGCCACTGAGTTGAGCCTCGCATTCCTGCTTTTTGGTCCAGTGGTTGTGGTGGAAAGTGTCCACCAATGAGTTCTGGTTTTACACCATTGATGCAAGCTGCCGGTGGCCAATGTCCTGGTGATAGCGCAGGGTGGGAACTTTGTTGAGGTGGTGCAATAGCACGAGGTCTATAAGGCTGAGGCTCTGGTGGTGTAGATTCAAGTTTTACGGAGGAGAGCTGTGGCGAAGGTGTTGATTCGTGCTTATTAACCGTAGAATTTTCTGACTTAACTGAAGACGGTCCTTCAAATTTAATAACTGAATACGGTGGTGCTGAACGAATAACGGTGGGATGGCATGAAGGCGAAGGTGAGGGTGAACCGCCACCATCAAACACGGGCGGCGGATGTGGCGGCGTGCTGCACCCTGCTTCTGCCATGCGCGGTGATGGAGGGCCTGGGTCTGGCGAAGACGTACTAGTATCGGCTGCCGATTCGCCTGTGAACCACACAAAACACGATTATTAGCAGCGGTAGACTTCCGCCTCCTCGCAAAAGAATAGGCGGGATTTTAATAAGTCACAAATAGAAACTAGGTGAAATGTCAACGACCGAGCAGCGTGGTCGCAGTTAGAAGTGCGGGGTGCGGCGCAGGGACGCGACACTGCACTTCCCGCCGCCGCCGACTAGATTAGCCGGTTGCGTCACAATGTGAGCGCGGCCCCGACCACATAGAAAAGTTATTTAATTCACGGAAGTAATATAATTTTATAAGAACCTTTTACAACTGAGACGTCCACGTCGTTGCAAATCTTACGAGCATTATTAATTCAAACTATGATGATGTATGATATTCAAGATAATATTAAAGGAAAACGAATGGAAAATATAGGAAGTGTAACCGCACGTTGTAAAGTGAACGCGAGATGCAGCGCGGCGAGCGAGGAGAAAGTGAAAGCGGCGCGAGCGCAGATGCGGCGCCCGGAAGCGTTGCGCTTGTGCTCGTGCGTTGCAGCGAGCTACATCACAAAGGGCTCTACGAACAACTTATACGTATTTAAATATATAGTTTTGTAGATAAAATTTACTTTCAATCTATCATAAGAATGAATCTATCATGAAAAATTTATAAGAAATACTCTCCACGTATGTGCTAGGCTATATTTTTGATTAGATTGTTGTCAACATACGTGGTCCTACACAATTATTTAAACTTGAAGCACTTCAAAACTTTTATTAGAATTATGAACACGTATAATTCAATACTAATCTTTAAAACAATTATCATATTAGACACTTAAAGACAATATTAGAAACATTACCGACTTTTTATTACTAAATCCATATGCGTAGGTTACCCGCTTCAATGTCGGCTTATCCGAAATCACTTGGTTCATTTAACTTATATACTTTTAAACCACATTCATGCACTGAAGGCTAATACGTGAATTTATATAGAAATAGATTGCTCAAATGGGTGAGATAATTTGAAGCGCGCGAGTGAAAATTGTTTTCGCGGTTTTGTTTACGCGGGGAAAAGTCGCGAAGAAAGTTTTCCACTAGTCGACGGGCGGCGGGCGGTAGGCGCGCGCAGTGAGCCCGACCTACCGCACAAGCGGCAGCGCGGGCGGCTCCCCGCGCGGTTCCCGGTCCCTCCCTCCAGCCACTATTAGGTCACTCAGACGGCCGTGCGTGCGAACTGCAACCGCACAATGACTATTGCAACGCGTGCACCGCTCTCGCTTCGAGGACGATCTCTACTTCACTCAGCGTCCTTTGCCACATCATTGGTGGGGACCGATCTTTCTAGCCGAGTGATGCAATCTTCTGAGGTCCTAGACTCGTTTCTTAGATAAGTCCCAATTGAATGCCGCTCATTACTTTGATTGATCGGTACTGTTTGTATTACAATTAAGTGCAATTTCAAATTCACTTGCATATTATTAGAATGCTAACTACATTCCAAGTTAAAAATGTGTGAAGTTTTTTCTAAATGCGGAAGTATAAGTAGACAACAATAAATCAGATGACGTAATTTGCTGTTCTTTCTATAGCAAATCTTTTCGATCGGTGCAAGCGAAGGTCGAATGCGGTCACTGACCGAGAAAAACTAGGTCAACCCCTACCCCGGCAACCCCACTTACCTCCCCAGGCGCCGCGACGCCACGTGTCAATGCGCTGCCCATCAAATATATAATTCTCCTTGCCTTCGTAATTTTATGAACAAGACGGAAATAGACGATATCGATGCTGCTTACGGCAGGTTAAATAATTTATAACAATAATTTAATTTTACTTTAAATTAATATACATATTTAATATAAAGAATCTTTTTAGGAATAAGATAATCTCAATTTCAGGCTTTCTAATGCAACAATATCGTTTGTTTTAAAAAAAATCTATAATTTATATAAATTATTTAATTGAGTTAATATTCCTAACAGACTGTTAAGTTGAAGTACTTATTAAGAGCTACAATGAAAAACATAATGGTCAAGTGTTTCATAGCACGTTATCTCAGCACATGTACGTCACGTCACACCGCGTCACTCTATACAGACGTCTTTCACGTCACACGACAGTTATCAAGATTCACGCAAAGCTATAAATAATTTACAGCAATCTTTTTCAGTAACTGGTTATTAATACGATTTTATATTTTTCTTTTCTATAGTTATGAATGAATTTTCAAAACTAGTTGTTACTCGCGGTTCCATCCGACGAATGATTTTATTTAGTATTAAGATTACTAAAAACAGTAGAATAATGTCCTATATAGCTTTCGATATGAACCTGCCTATCATAATCAGAAAAAAAATTCAAATACCTTCGGTAGGTTCGACGATTAGCGCAATTTTTCGCTTTATAATATTAGTATAGATATTAATAATTTAATGCTTTTTTCAATGCTAAATATACAATAATATGTATATATAGTCTATGTATAAGCGGTGATTCAACTTAAACACTTAAACCGTATACATATATAATATAAATAATATTAAAATTGCAATTTATTTGAAGTCTGCAATTAACCCACAAATAATTTTAGACTTGTTTAATATTAAATTATTGAAATTTCAGCTTTATTTGCATAAAATTCAAATACTTTTTATTTCTCACGAATATTAATAGTATGATTTATTTAAAATTTTAACGATAATGTCATTTGATTTGATTTGATTTGATTTGCAAACCGAGTTAGCAATACTAATTTTACTAGAAACATTGGGACCTCATGACAGATTATTCGCAAATTGTTTTTTCTTAGATTTTCTCGAGTACACATTTCAAATAAAATTATTTTTACGGATTAAAACTCGCGTATAATTTGATTATATTTTTGATTTTAACCCGACGTTTCGAATACTTTGCAGTAATCGTGTTCACGGGTAGACGCGATGTAACGTCGGGTTAAAATCAAAAATGGAACCAAATTATACGCGAGTTTTAATACGTAAAAATATTTTTATTTGTTCGCAAATTGTTTATTAACTATTTTGACGTTTGTGAAACAGTGATCACAATAAAAAATACCCGACTGAGTTTCTTGTGTAGTTCTTCTCATACCAGGGCGCGTTTGGAACCCTCGTAGCCTTATCTTAACTTTAAATTGGAGACTGTCTAAACAGAATGGTATATGTCGAAAAGTATGGTGTCCGTTTGACATACACAAGTGATCACTGGTATTGATTCAAAGTGAAAAAGTAACAAAAAAAATAAATAAATTATATACTATTTTTCAATAATAATAAAGCGTGGGAGATATTTTCAAAATAAAGTTTATATAACTATAAAAACTTTCTCCTGACATTAAGATCAACGCTGATTTGTTCTCAACTAAATTTAAAACACGAGTGGAAAGTGACAAGATATATGTACTTATCCGGCCTTCATGAATAACACATATGTTAATTATTATTGTTATAAATAAAAAAACCGAATTGTTATTAATAAAAAAACCGAACCGGAATTCGGTTCCGAGTTTAAAGTGAAAGCGTGTACTCTGCGGATTGTTTTTAAGCGATTATGAAACTTTCGACGGATGACGTGACAGTAAAATTAATTTGTTTATAATATATATTATATAACACAAGTTATTTAATATTAAAATATATTTATTTAGTAAATCTATAAAATGAGTAAGCAATTCTTTGTTTTTTGTTAATCATCGTTACTGTAATTAATGTTTTTATAATTATTTAATTTAATTATTAATTGCAAAAAAAAACAAAATTTGTACAACAGACAGGTTTAATGCTAAAATACTATAATTACTTTACGTGTTTTGTCTGTCATATAAATGCAATTTTATTGTATTCTGTAATGTTATGAATATGATCGAAGAAGAATCTTTACTATATCCTAACTGAAATAAATAGTGAAACATGTACTGACCTATTTTATTAATTTCGATAAAAAATTCAATGTGTTTAAACATAAATGTTTTCAAAGATTTCAAACACATATATATATATTCCTCTGAAACGCAATTACCGTCAAAAAGTCGAATTCACTATCGTATTCGAAAGTGACAAGAATTCCGTGATCGGAATAGCAAAGACTACTCGATACGAATAACAATAACAATCCTGACCTTACTCTGGCAATGGTAGGTATGGATATGTTATAACAATTTAGATTTATTTGTTATTGAGGATTGAACATAATACGTGTGTGATTTCCTTGTTGATAATAACGCTTATAAAGATAATTTATTATATATAACGTTCTTTGGCTTATCATATCTTAAAGTAATATTACAACAACCTTACTTTTAATTTTCGTACATCGCTAAAATATTGTTTTACTTCATTTTTGCCATTCACATTTTTTTGAGATGACTATTTAATTCGTTTTTTTTCTAAAGAACTCAAAAGTCTTTGAAGTAGAATTGTTGCAAAATTTAAAAAAACTATAGAAGACCGCTTAAAAAGGTTCTTTACTAGGGGTTATACTAAAAGTAATGTAGACTGACCATCACTGCTGCATCGGGAGTCAACTTTCCGCCTCTTCAGTTTGAGGTCTTGGAACAGGCTCATATTGTCGAGGTCACACGGGCCGCGGCTAAGTGTCATTATTCCTGCGAACAAAGAAAAACCATTTTAATTAAATATTATAATAATAATTTTAACATGAATATTATAACAGATGTACTTTGTTTTCTTGTTTAAAAGCTTTATAAAGGTTTACATTTATTTCTTTAAAAAGAAACCTTAACTTCAGTGCCTGTTTTTTCGGACAAAGATTAAATATATTTATAATTTTAATAACAACTCACGTCTTTCTGGCGACATATCAGGTTCTGATACGTAGAATGGACCAGAAATTTTAGAATAGTTTTCGTACATTTTATAGACGAATTGAATTAATATTAAAATAATTATAATATTGTTTGTTTTAATTAAAAGGTTGACCACAATGTAGAGATTTAATCACACTATAGCGTACATCGCGCGAGGGCAAGTTTTATTCTTTCCATTCAAATGTGTACGTAGTTTTACGATATTGATAAATGAAATTTGCTCCACCATGAATTCGTGCGTCCGTTCAAGTATTTGCATTGACATATGGCGCGTGAGAACTGCATGTGACGTAAAATTATACGTACAATTCATACGTAAAAGTTACGTATTTCAATTTAAGAATTGGGATCGGTCGCGGCAAATTAGTTCATGACCACTGGCTAAATATATTGTTAGGATTGTTGCCAGAGGGCTGTGTATAGTTAAAATTAATTATTATTATAATGTCTTATACGTCTAGTTTTACAAAATATATATGATTTATCAAACACACCTAAATATCTTATTTTTATAAATAATTCCCACAAAAATAAAATCATAATAAAGATAATTTTAAATTGCAAATATACATAGAATTGCGTCGTAGAAATTACGTCGTGTTCAATTTTTATTATAATAATAATAAAAGCTCATGTTAAAGAATTATTTAATAAATATATATAAGTTGAAAATTAATAATATAATAGAAATTATATAATATATATATTTTAAGTAATAATACAATATTAACTACTAATTGAATGTTTTAAAAATTAATACTTAAATAACATATTCTTTGTCACAAGTAATATGCGATTTGCAAATAATATTTGTAGTTTTAATATACTTCAGGTTTTACCACCATCTTTTAAGTAATATTACAACAATATTACTTTCACTTTTAGTACAAAAATATCCATAAAACAATATTATTGTACTCAATTTGTGCGTTTCACTTTCTATTGAGGTAATACCACTTGATTACTCTTTAAGAACTCAAAAGCCAATAGTAGTATTATTGCAATATTATTGTAATATTAAAAAACTATTTACTATGATAGTTTTATTGTTATTGATTACAAATAAGTTATAACCTTTACTTCTCAATATGTTCTAATATGTTTTAATATGTTTTCTCAATATCTTTTAATATGTTTTCTCAATATGTTTTATTATGTTTACTTCTCAATATGTTTTAAATACCTGCTATAGGTAATATTATTGCAATATCCGTGATAACTACAAACGCACAATAAAAGTTCCTTGACCTTGATTGTTTTGTTTTCTTGTATCTTTGTAATTGAACTTGAGACATTTATAAATGTATGCTACGAATTAAAACATTAAGATTTATTTATGAAGCGCTAAATGTTATTTGGCTGACTTTGTGTTAAGGAATGAACGAATTTAACAGTTCGTAATAAATTTAATTTTAAATTATAAATTGTATTATAATTGTAAAAAAAGTTTATTTATTAATGTTTTAAATAATTAAATGATTAGGTATATATAAACTCGTTTTATAAATAAAAATATCATATTCGCTCTTAAACGTCAGTCTAGTTGCTCGTTTCTCAAAGAAAATTAAAAAATTGGTAAGGAATTCGATGGATACTCTTAACATTTTTATATTTACATAGTATTGACTATTAAATTGTTGCTATGTTAATTACTATGACATAACTTGGTGACGCAAAAAGTGTATTTTTTATCAGTGCTATAAAAAATATTACGTGTATAAGATTAAAAACTGATTCATTGCAGAAATAGTGCACGTATGACTAATGTACGATACTGGAGTACTATGCTCTCTAGTACATTTACTCCAACATATCAAATATAATATGTTTTATAAATAATATTAAAAATTTCGAATATATATCAAATAAAACAATGATAATATAATAAATGAATGTCAAAATAACTAATAATTTATTTAAATGATCGCAAGGGTGCAATGTTCCAAAATATTATTGAGCGAAGCGAAGCTCTTATTGGTCAAAAGTGTGTTTCGTTACTAATGCTACTCCTAGACGAATAATGGAAGGATGTCGAAAATTAGCAGAGTTGTCGAGGACAGTGACTTACAGGTCCTGAAGTTTGTTGGTAATATTTGTAATTGTAGTTTTTTATTAAATGGTCAAAGTATTTCTTATTGAGTTAACATGTGATAGTTTAAAATCGCATGGCGACTAATTTTACAAGTACTAATTTTACAAGTATGTGAAACTAATTCAGCAACAAAGCTTCGCTCAGCTCCACCATGCTCCACCATGCCGTGTACAGGGGCGGACTTAGTATTATTTTGAGTATGTGCACAGGGGCGGACTTAGTATTGTTTTGAGTATTTAATACCACGTGATAGACCTTGATAATGGTTTATTAAATAATTTTGCAGCATCTTTTGCGTCTCTAAATTTGACGAGGTCAAGTATTAGACTTCCGCGATCATTTTGCCGGAAATATCTAAAATGTTTTGCAATATAACGACAATTTCAGTAATAAATAAACAGAAACTGAATATTTTTATCATTTCCTTATCAAAGAATAACATTGGTTGCGTTTTAATATATTTTTTCTGTTGATATTATCTTGGATATTGTCTAGAAAATCTATACTTCATATAAATTAACAGATATTATAAATTTTTGACATTAAACGGGTTCAATCCGAGATCGTTAATTGACCTCGACAATGACGATGAAGGATAAGGGACTTCGTGATTGAACTTGAAATGACGACAGATTAATAACGCATTAAGCACTCCACACGGAAATACATCAAGTCTTTCATGTACTATTTATCAAAACAGTTTATAACACGATATCTAAACTTAAATTAAACTTAAATTGGATGAATTAGTTATTTATATTACAATTAATAATAATATATTTATTTCTTTACATACACCGACAGTAACGTGTCCTTTGGCATGGTCACCAGCTTATCGTTTAACGGATAGCCGTTTTCCGCCCATTGCTTGTTGAAATAACATATTTAGTCGGTATTATTTTTAAACATCGATAGAAAGCAATAGTGTTTCAAATATAATCAATCAATCAATCAATGACACGTGTAAATACTTACACGTTGCTATTTTAATACATTTTTTTTGGTTATTGTCTCAATGACACAGGTATTTTTATAAAAGTATGATTTCCGTAATGACCAAATATAACTTTATATATTCTTGAAATATATATTCCAGTCATCTAGATTTCGCAGGAAGTGTAAACTGTTCCGGGAACAATGTCAGTGTCGTTGCGAGGCCGACCGCCTGAGTCGAAGCCGTCTGCCAGCTGACTCTCAGAGGTCCACCTCAAAATATATATAAATAAATGTTTTTGTCTGTATGTGAGTGTGATGTTGAAAGGATCCTTTTGTTGTACCTTGTTTTATTAAAAGGTGAGATTTGTTTAGTATTTTCTTAGATTTTCACGAAAACACATTTCAAATAAAACTATTTTTTTAAGGATTAAAACTCGCGTATAATTTGGTACAGACTTACATCTCGTCTACCCGTGAAGACGATTGCTGCAAAGCATTCGAAACGTCGGGTTAATATAAAAATGTAACCAAATTATACGCGAGTTTTAATCAGTAAAAAAATAATTTTATTTGAGATTTGTTTATATATATCTCACTTGCGTTTTATATTTTTGCAACAAAAAATATTCCAAATTATCAGAACTTTTGAACGAAGTTCAATTGTGAATCAACTGTCAAATCAATCAATCAAAAATCAATTGTCAAAAAAAATATGTGAATTTAGGACAAGATTAACTATTAAAGATTCTATGCAGTCAAACCCAATTTCCAGATAATATTAATTTTGATGTGTCTTGAGCAATTCGGTTGTTGCGACACAGCCTTCGACTGTACGCCTTGACATTCAACAAGCACCACTCTACCACTCCTTTTCAACATACTCACTTCCGATCTATTCACTTCCTATTTCATACATCGATAGCTAAAAGCCCATGTGCTTAATAACAACATATATAATATAAACTTCCGGGTATATAAAAGGAATAATTTAACTTTTATTGTATGTTAATTTCTTAATATTTAATTTTATAAACAAGTTTAAGCCATTTAAAATAATCTTAAAACCACAAGGTATAACATATCTTATACGTATTGTTTGAAATTGTCAATGAAAGTATAATAATAGACTATTGTAAAGAAACAATATATTTAACGAACTCAAAATTTGTACGTCGATCTATTATTAAAATACAACACGGTCCTCCCACTACTGTTTTGAAAGGAAGCAATGACATTTAGTACCTTTTCGCTTTCACCGCATTGGAAAGTGAGTGTAAAAAACGTATTTTGGCAACGACAAAATGGCGCGGGTTCATCAACCCCACTCATAGACCATAAACAAAGAACAGAATAGACATAGAAGTAAAAGTGTCTCTATATATAGGAATAGTTATAACAACATATATAAAAAATACAGATATATTTATTTTTTAATCAAAGATGAGACTATATACCAATTTATTTCACATTAAAACATGATTTTTACATAGTAAAATAGAAGTAAAAGTGTCTGTAAATTTTAGTTACAGTTATAACAACATATATAAAAAAAATAAAGATATATTTATTTTTAATCGAAGATGAGACTATATACCAATTGATTATTATTCAGATATGATTTTTAACTAAATATTAAAAGTTTAATAAGTCGTATATATCAATGATTCAAAGCTGCGTCTGCTCAGACCTCCTGAAGTCATGATTATGATTCATGAGACGATTTTGGAATGTCATGGCTATCATGGCACGCTGTCGGCTTTGTTTTGCAATGTATGCGGGTTCAATATTGAAATTATTTCAGAATAGAACTGTTTTCTCAACAAGACATTGAACAGATTGCAACATACCATCACCGGTGACATTCATTGAAATATTGTTATTATAAAGGAAGAAATAAATAATTTAATAACTATAAAAATGATACTTTATTGGCAATTATTAATAGGGAATTATTTTTTAATTAATAATTGTTCGAGGTTCTTTTAAATATAATATTTATTTTAATTATAAAACTATATTCTTGTTATTAAAAATGTCTATAACATAATAATTTTACAAATATTAATAATTAGAGACTATAAGATTCGTTTTAAATCGTTTTAAATATGTTATGATTTTTTTTTTGGAACCTTAAATAATAAATATTTACATAAACAAGTTTTGGTAATAAATATTTTGTCTATCTTATTATTTAAAGATATTTTATCACCATTAAATTAGTGAACTGTATTCTTGGTTAAAAGTATGATAAATACAATAAAATTCCCTTAAACGGATTTTACAAGTTTGCAGCGACAACGTAGCGCGTAGCTAATTGCTACGAAGGGTGCTACGATAACTGTATTGGTTTAACACAAAAGTTATATTTAAAATGAGATATATATTTCTTTATATATTATGTATGTGTTTATTTTAAGCATAAATTGGGCGGTCATTTCGGCACGTAATTGGTATTTATTTTAATATTTACCCATGGTGGAGGTCATCGTCTGCAGTTGTAGAGCATGTGCGGAGGCGTCCAGCGCCTCGGACCCCAGCTTGTCGCCAGCCGACAGTTTGTCTAGCGCTGCAGCTCGCACATCACATAAGGTTCCACGGCTTAATAAAATTCACCGATCACTTTTTTTAATTTACGTCTTCGAAAATTTTTTGTCACACCGACTCTCAGCATACTTTTCCGAAGAAGCACTTGACACGTTCAGCACGCAGAGTACGGCGCACTTCCTGCAGAACGAACACATAAGGATGGCGCGGGCGCAGGTTTGATTTGCGTTGCAGCGGCGTGCGCGGTCTCCGAACCTCTAGATTCGGCAAAATCACGATAACGACTGCGCGCGAATGTCGTCATGTCGAAATTCGAAACACTTTCACCTAAATATTCCGCCTCCGTTTCGGCAGACGCGGGCGACGCTCTCGGCGCTCACGCACACACCGCTGGCTCTGTCGGCGCTCAATTACGTACGTCGAAAAAATTGCGTCAGTGTATTTCGTTGCCGACCTTACGTTCGTAGAGTACGCCGCCGAAATATAGTTATCTCTGTCTTGTACTCATTCACAGTTACGCGAGATGTTTTTTGTTTCGTTTTTTTTATCTGACAGCTCGGTTCGAGGGCATGCGTGTGAGTGTGCGGATTTCGATAGCGGGGTCGTTGAACTGCCGAAAGGGATTTTGTTAAAAGCAAAAATGTTTCAGTGTTAGGATGGGTTGCAGTAATGGCTCTGGGAGTATCGTAGTTGCGTGTGTGGTCCGATGGAGGGGAACTAGTCATCGCGAGCGCAAAAGTGGGTCAGCCACATGCGCACGCGCGGTTCTTCATGACCGCGCAACGACAGCTATATACAAATATGTTCGCGTGATTTTTAAATGAACTTACAAACACAATTTGCTTGTCACTATTAAGCCTCGATACTTTCTAGTTACAAATTCATGTTTATATAGTTTCGTGTTTTAAAATTTATTTTAAACTGTAATATACAATGAATCCATTTATTGACACTATATTATGTACATGCGACATCACCTAGATAAGCGATCCGGCGCTTTTTGTCTAAAAGGTGAGGCGGGCCGATGGCACAGTTCGGTGTTGGATTACATTAAAACACAGTTCATTCGCACCGGCCTCTATTTAAAAAAAAATCTAGATTACTGACTCATTGTTAACAAAGAACAGTCAATACTCAACAGGTGTTTTATGCTTAATTTTATGAATATACTTGAAATTAATAAAAAAAAGGCAACTTTATACAAAAAAAAATAAAAAAAAATCAGTTAATGTAATACAAGCTGTATGGTTTGTTATTATAACAAAGACCGCGCATGGATGTTAGTCTCATGCAGTCAGGTAGCTTGGAGTATATTTAGCCAGGAACGGACCAAAGAAACTGGGTTAACTATTCTGTACAAAAACACTCTCCGTATTGGCGCAACCCACACGCCTTGTTTTAAGCGAACCTGTATAACCCCTTTCAGAAATATTCCCACCAGGAAGCAGTGTTCATCGTTTTATATGTCAACTTGAATATTCGGGTTCATTATTTTAATATATATATATATATATATATATATATATATATATATATATATATATATATATATATATATATATATAATTTGTCAAAAACTTCAGTTGTTTGTATCCGGAAATATATTTTATTATATATATCATATATATTTTTTTGGTTTTTTAAAGCTAATTTTTTTTTTATCAATTTTTGTATATTTATTTTTAGAGTTTACGTGTATTATATATTTTATCTTTACACCACAAACGGCTTGCAATATTGACTTGTTATAAAAAATATTCTATAAAGATATAGTGTTTAAAGTACACACACACAGACACACACACACACACTGATTTTCTACAGTTAACATAAAATTCAGTTCTACTAATAAAACAATTGCCTAAAATATAAATATATGCTGCAATTCGTATCAGAAGGCGATAAAATCCTTTCAAATAATATACTTATCAATATTGTTTTTCAGTGATCATTGATAGCCAAATACTGTCGTATGATTTAGTCAAATCTGTTAGTAACTAGGTTGAATGACCCACCTAACGCAAAAATTGATTACAAAAATACCAAAAACTCGGGGCGTTGCCTGATAATGAAACAGATCTGACAATGCATGCATTTCATTTATTCGTGATTTGTTTTATATATTTATTATAACAGTGTTTACTCTTAAAATAAAATATAAAAAAAATTAAAAGTTAAAAATATATATATATATATATATATATATATATATATATATATATATATATATATATATATATATAATAAAAAAATATATATAATTTGAGATTCATGATTACTATATTATATATATATATATATATATATATATATATGTATTCGAATTTGCCCGACTAGTTTCACCCATCGTGGTCCTTATTCATGAGCTCTGAGCATGGCGGAATCTCGGGTTGAATGAGTTCGACACTAGTCATACAAACTCCTTACAAAGTAAAACCTAATAGCTTTTCCCATGTTTGTTGGTATCTTTGTATGTAACTTGTTATTATACCTTAATTCATTTGGTTATTGAAAGTTTATAAATAGATATAATAAATGGAAAATTTACATTTCAATTCCATTATTTTTAAGGTCTTTGAGAGAAGGTCGCTTTAAGGTCAATCGGCGTGTGACATCACAGACTGGGACAATTAATTATGTTTTGAAACCGAATACAAATCTTAAAATATATCTTTTGTAATAACTTCTGTTGTGACGCTCGGAGTGATAATCCGAATTCACTGATAAAAGTGTTAATGACCTTACATATTCGCAAATAGTTGAGAAAATTACAAACGGATGATATTTATTTCAAATAATTCCATGGTTTCAGTGTTTAGATTGATTCAATTATTATATTAATTAACAAAACTATTATATTATTAAACTAGCTGTGCCCCGCGGATTCACTGGCGTTTAATTCTATAGCCTATTATATTAACTATAGCTATCACGCTGTATTTACGTACATACCATCAGAGTATATATATAGTTCACGCAGCGATCAAAACTAGTCGGAAAATTCCGATAAATTTAACATGAGTACAGCCGGATATAGATAATAGTAATTATAAAACACGAAAGTTTTAATACAAAAATGCAAATCATGACCCAATGAAATTTTCAAATCTCTCCATAGTTTTGAAGAAAAGCGCAAAAAAAACAGTCAAACTTGGTATAGATTTACGTATATTTGTAACAAAGTTTTTAACGATATCTGACGGAAGTGGTTAGTTAATCCATTGTGTACCTTCGAAAGTTAAAGAATGCCCAATCAGATACAACAATAAACAATAGTTAGATGTCAATGACATTATTAACTGCTATTGTGCTACTGATACGTCGACAGTTCAGTTAGTTTAACTAACTAATCAAATGTCAAAGCATATTAGTTAAATAATAAAAGAACTAACTGAGGTAGAAGAATTTATGAAAACAGTTAGTTCTAACTAGTGGTGAATTTTAATTAGCTAGGACTGTACTAAAGAATTTGTTAAAACTTCTTCGTGATAATAAAAAACTTAAAAATGTATATTATTTTAATATTACATATAAATATTTTTAAACTTTTTTTATATAAACAAAAGAAACGTTAATGTTCCTGAATAATTTTATTGTCAATAAATTCAAATATTTCTATATAATGTGTATATTGTGATTGTATGGTCTTATGTGAAGTGGCCATATGCGTTATGGTCGACGTGACACGTCCCTTATGTAACCGCTAGCCAAGGCGCAAAGTGTTCCGACCGCGGCGCAACCCGCGTCACTCGCCTAGTTTCACAATACTCATCTACCGTTTTCACTTTTTGGCTGTCAAGAACGCGCGAACGATAAACAAACACATTTTGACCGTCACTGCTAACTCATCTCGAAGACAAAGGACATAAAAACAAAGTCTATTAATTGATTATGATATCTATTACTGTGCATATAAGTTCAAATTGCAAGTACATCTAGACCTGACCTACGATAGAGTTTGCGCTGTGCAATCTATAGTTTCAAGCGAGCTAGAAGGTTGTCTATTCGCAAACGATATAATGCAATCTGAACCGTATTCCACAGTAATACGCATGCCATTATATATTTTATTGACGGTAGTAAAGCTGTTATCGTATTCCAAGCGGTTCTAGAAACGCCGAGGCTGGTTATTGACCTTTTTTTGGCATATACGTTAACGAAACAAAAGACTTTATTTTAATAGAGACATTAGAACCTTGGATTGCAATTGTTACATATTGCAAATCGAAAGATTACGATATTTCATATACTTCTATAGATAAAATCTCTAACCAATTCTATAAAAATAGTCCTCATTTAATATAGTTTTAAAATGTAAAATCTTAACAACGTATAACTAAACAACTTAACCTGCCTATCCATTACTTAATTGTCTTCAAAATTCTATTCTTAAATTGATATATTATAACTATTGACTCTTAACTAACTGAACATTCATATTGTATAATTTGTAATAGGCATTGTTTGAACTCAAATGGCTATTAAAATGGCTTTGTATGCTGACATTGCCTCTCACTGGCACACGTAACGAAATTACGCAAAAGGTCTTTACCCTTCTGTATTTGGGACAAATATAAGATGTTTTAATTGAGTGTCACTGGTTGAGTAATGCGACAATAAACTTCAATATAATGATTAGTTTAAGCAACGTCTCTCAGCAGCGGACACAAGTCACAGTTTGTTGCTGTATTTCGACACTGTTAGTTCTGATCTATAAATAGCTTTTATTTAAAAGATTTTATTATTGTTCTATTTAATATGAGAGGTCAAGAATATAATTTGATTGTATCTTATTAAAAATAAAGATTTAAACCTTGAGGAAAATTGAGGAATGAAAGATAGCAATGCTCTGGAACGAAGAATCCATTGTGTTTTGGTTTAACATTCTTATCACACTAAATATATGAAAAATATTAATTTTAAACTTTCCTTTTGAGATTTTTTAACCCTTGTCAAACCTTTTATACTAGTTTTGTTAAAATTACTACATATAGGAGAAATAATTAGATATATAAAAGTTACTTATATAAATATATAATAAAGAGTGGAAACTTTCGCGGGAGGCCGATGCATCTTTGCGTAAGAGGGGCCATGCCATGTCATAGTTATGTGAATGTTGGACTTTGACAAGATATCGTCTTCAAATTTTATGCTTTATTACAAAAAATATGATAACTTTAATATATTCAATTATTATTATCAAAACATTATTATAACTGCACCGTCTCAGTAGTAAGCCAATTCGTATCAAATTTATAACAAAATAAAATAAATGGTTCAGAAAAGACCACTACAATATATTAATAAATTAGTGTTCTAATTGTTTGTTTGTTGTCTTTGATAATAGTATTTAATTCGGCCATTCAGTCGCCGGTAGCACGCAACAGACACACTTTGTAAACACGATATATGAAAATTACAATGCTCATGAGAACTTTACTTAACGAGCATAAGACAAATTGCCCAATCAGCGTTGGTTTAATAAAATTTGTTAAAAACAATGTAATTGAAGGTGTTTCTGTAAATTTTTTTAGATTTTCACGAGTACACGTTTGAAATAAAACTATTTTTTACGGATAAAACTCGCGTATAATTTGGTTACATTTTAATTTTAACCCAACGTTTGGAATGCTTTGCAGCAATCGTGTTCACGGGTAGACGAGATGTAAGTGTGTGTCGGTAAGTCAGTTAGTTTCTGTAGAATTTAATGAAAAATTGTGTCAAATACTTGTAGAATAATATTAAGCGATATCACGCGATATAGTAACAGTAACACAGAAAAGTAAAACTGAGGAAAACGTTTTCCGGGGTCAATGACCGCGTTGCGTAAAGAGCGCGGTGGTGAAACATGTGTGCCCCACCACCTCACTATCTTTGGAATTATTACTCATTTTGGACTGAAAATTGGTTATAATTTGGGATCTAATATATATGCACATGAAAAAGTATGTTTATAGGTTTATATCTGTAACTTTTATTCCTTACAGTTTTGGCGTATGTTGTAGTTTAAGATGTTATAGAAAACTCCTATGTTGTAGTTTAAGATGTTATAGAAAACTCCTATGTTGTAGTTTAAGATGTTATAGAAAACTCCTATGTTGTAGTTTAAGATGTTATAGAAAACTCCTATGTTGTAGTTTAAGATGTTATAGAAAACTCCTATGTTGTAGTTTAAGATGTTATAGAAAACTCCTATGTTGTAGTTTAAGTCCTAGCATACTACAACATATGTCTTTTAAATGGAATTTCTTATAATTTACCACAATATGTTTGTAAGGTAATTAATTTAAATTCTGTTGAGAGCTTTCTTTTCATCTAGACCGTTAAGACTTAACGGGCGGTTTACTAGTATATTATATGAGTAATTTATGACAATTTCCTAGGAATACATCTTTTTTTCTATTCAATAACTTTGCTTATTTTTTAGTACAGTTAGAGCCTGAGGATCAGTTTTATTTAATTAATTAGTTTTTTCAATGTTAAACACAAGCAAAAAATATTCATAATAATTATATACATTTCATGAATTAAATATATATTTTGAGAATAAAATAACTGATAAAATTATCCTTTTTATCTCTTACAATGGAAAATCGCCAAAATAATTGAATATATAATAAACAAGAGAACTCCAAAATTAAACGAAGTGACGAAACGAAATATAACTCCTATGTCAAGGTTCAGCTTCTCTTCGAAATGGGAAAATTGCTACATATTGTCGACCTTAACTGGTGCCGATGTTTCGCAACTTATACACTTATACGAATATATTCAGAACACGTTTTATAATTGTAATCTTACTTAATATTATTGTTCTACTTTGACGCTTAAAACCAACTTATTTTCAAAAATATACAGGGTGAGTAAAAATATTGATTAAACTTTCCGAAAATGCTTCCATGCGGAGATACAGAGACGACAGATGCAAAGAATATTCCTTAGATTTTCGTGTAAAATTAATGATTCACTCTGTATTTAATTTAATTATACATATGTATAAATAAAACAAAATATTTACAAAACTGTTGATGAAAATGGAGAGTTACTTGTATAATGTCCACCTGACAGCCGTGAAAGGCGCATGCGCTTTTAATGTCAGACGCCGTGGTCAAGGCTTCAGTTTTGACTTCTTGCTTCACGAGAGCTTGGTTTAAACATACTATGAATCTTTGGCCTCCAGCTACTATTTTATCAATGTTTCCTTATATCAATAAATAAAAAATAAATTAAAAAAATAATAAATTTCACACTTTTAAATGTCTCTAATTATAAATATTTTTTTTTAGTTATAAAAAGAAAGTCGAAATTGATATTTTACAGATAGAATAACAAAATAACAATCTGGAAAGTGGCGTGTCATTGAAAAAGTACAGTAAGTGTAACGAGAAGAGAGGATAAAAAGCTTTGAATGGAAAGCGAAAGTATTGCTGCTCAGGCTGCGCGAGCGCAGGTGAGTGAGCGAGACAAAAAACCGCAGCGGTACTCTGTGTAGGCGTACGGTACTACTTGTATCTAGTATTCTGGTATTTCAAACTGCTTTAATCTGTTAAAAAGTAAACGTATTTATTTTTACGTAGTCATTCATATTTATATTATTTAGTTAAACTATATATTATTATATATTGTAAACTATGTATTTAAGGATATATTAATTTTAATGAATTTGCTATTTATAAGCGTGGATTGAGTTATTAGGGACAGTTAAGTTCTCAATTTTTAATTATAGCTTATAAATTTATGATCGGTAATTTCAGACAGAAAAAGTTGATCCTCTGTACGAAATCTAATAAAAAAATTTACTGACTTATTCAATCATTTGAATATTATTGATTAGTTATTTACCTTGACTAATATCTATCTAGTATATCTTAGCCTAATATGAAATTAAATAATTCCTCCGCAGGTAGAACCGCGAGTAATAGCTAGTTTTGTAAACAAATACATCTGAACCATGGTCATGTATAAAGATCTTGAGCGGTAGTAAATTCTTACTACATTCCATAAAAAGTGACAGTAATAGACTGGTAACTAACTGGTAGTAGTGTCTTGAGCGAGCCGGTTTACGGTACTATGTGTAACTCCTGCGGGAATTAATACATATAGTGATGTACGTTTTATCGATACATATTTTATCGTTATATTTATATATAGACCAATTTTTGAACATTTACAAATTATTTATGATTGAGCTTTTTGTTTAATATATTTTAAGTTTTTTGAATGATTGAAATTAAAAAATGTTTGATTTAAATCAAAGCCTTCTGTTAAGGTCAGATTTGAAATGTTGAATATAGTTCCTTTATATTTTTTAGTAAAACTTTGTATATATTTTTCAAGTGCAAGTTTTACAGTATAAGTTTGTATATTTATTTCCGCATAAAAAAACGAGTAATATACATTTCAATTATATACTAATTTCACTTCATATATAATGTTACATAAAAGATCGATAGATAGTACATCACTACCGGTCAGGCACCATAGACCTCTACTTTCTCTTTCGTTTGATTCTGATTGTAACATGCACACATCCACAGTTATTTATTGTATGTGTGTGTGAGTTACATCATGTTAGCTGACGCATTGAAGAGCGAAAGGTATATTCATTGTTATTCGTATTCTATTCTAAAAGAACATTATTCTTTGATAGAGAACGTCTCAGATCATTAACCTCACTCAATTTAATAATCTAATAACTAAAAGAATAATAATAATTACAGTAATAATTCAAACTATAGTTAAATATAAGAGTAACAGTAGTTTTCTTTGCTAATATTAAGAGTTATTTCTAGTTAGGATGTTTACAATTTACTGTATTATTTATTTAGTAAGAGGTCTTTTAGGAGTTCATCGTAATATTTCAGTAAATTTACATAATAGCTTAATGAATTATATGCCTAAACTATGCTTGAAAATCATACTATCTATTGATGAAAATTTTACCAAAATCCATTCAGTAGTTTTAGAGTTTATCGCGGTCATAGAAACAGACAGACGAGGGCCTAAATTTTGTATATATAGATCTAATTAAGTAATAAAAATTAGATCCTTGTAAACGTGAGGAAAATAGGAATAATACATTACATTGTCCGTGACTTCGGTCGTATCGTAAAGGTTCAGCCACACTCAGCTACAAGGCTACAATCTTTGCGTGAGAAACCCAATGCCCTTTTGAACATGATTCTTGATTCTAAATATTTGAATATTATTTCTTGAATTTTTCTTTCTTGTCTTTAAATTGAATATTTATCTTACCTAATTTTTGATAATTTAATAATTGATTTTAACGCTGCAAAATTACTATTATAATATGTCTATGTATATTTAAATTATATTTTTATAGGATATAGTTTGCTTGCGCAGTTTTAAAAACCTATAGTAGACTGCTTTAATAAATAACTAGATTACATAGCGCCCTTTACTTAAAATTTG
This sequence comes from Mechanitis mazaeus, assembly GCA_959347395.1. Taxonomy (NCBI): domain Eukaryota; kingdom Metazoa; phylum Arthropoda; class Insecta; order Lepidoptera; family Nymphalidae; genus Mechanitis; species Mechanitis mazaeus. The sequence goes on along the minus strand of OY365752.1, from coordinate 17,657,031 downwards.
TAGTTTTTCAGGATTAAAATTAAAATTTCTTTTATTTATAGAGTTAATTTTTTTAACAAATTCTTACTTTTGCGTAACTGAAGAATAATGATAGAAACATTCAAAATTCTGTAATATTAGTGGAATGATGCTAATGACCAAATATTTGTATCAGAAATAAAAAAACATTTCTGTACATTGACAACAAATTAACCTTTACTGTCAATCCAAGATTCGAGGAAATCCAATACAGAGGTCAATATAAAATGAAGTCATTCGACTCGCATACATTACTTTTCAATGTTTATTTATTAATTAAACAGACGTAAATTAATGTATTTTATTTAATATATAAAACCAGTTTTTACGGATTAAAACTCGCGTATATTAAAACTAAAAATAATATTAAAACCCGACGTTTCAGTGTGTCAGACACTTACATCTCTTCTACCCTGAACAAGATTGCTGCAAAGCATTCGAAACGTTAGGTTAAAATAAAAATGTGACCATATTATACGTGAGTTTTAATCCGTAAAAAATAGTTTTATTTGAAATGTGTACTCGTGAAAATCTATTTATTGTCAAAAATAACACATTTTTATATAAAAAAAAACCGAATTAGAGAAATAATGTGTCGCGAGGGTTCAACAGAAATAACAGACACAAGTAATACTCAGTTTTGAAAATTCAATTTGTGCATCAAACAAACAACTATTCTGCGTGAGAATTGAACCCACTACCTTTGGCTCAACGGTAGGGCCACTAATCACTACCCACTATCCACAACTCAATAATATGGCGAACCTTTTTTGACATCTGTACCACAAAATCAAAAAATATTTTTTTAATATCTAACGTGCCACAATAAAATTTTATTCGACTATACGTAAGAATAATTAAATATTAATAAAAACAATTCTTTTTTAAATATATTTTTTATCTGTCAATGTTTTACAATTATTAAGTTGTCGTGCGTGCCATCAAAACTTTCAAACATGCCATTGGTTCGTCATCTCTGCACTAGACCAATCGGCCATCAAAGTTTACTTGGACAAACACATTTATATAATTAGAAAAAGTATAAATGTGAAATTTAATGTCATCACACATTCATTTGGGAATAACTTTATCATAAATAACCCAAAGTTATATATCAATAAATGAAATTTATTAACTGTATATACGGATTACTTATAGCTCTGATATAAAAATCTTTTAGCAAGCTAAAAAGAGTCAAACTCAAAGTTTTTTGTTTAAATTTTGAATAGTTAAAATATAAGAGAAAGATAAGTTTTTTATATATTATATTAAAGAGCCTTATATATGTCAGTATTTATTTTTATAATAAATCTATTTTTAGGATGTAACTGTGTATTCGTAAAAATCTGAGAAAAAAAAAATGGTTAGAAATTTCAAATTCAGAAATATATAGAAAGTAAAATATTATTGTATATTATATAACCATTATATTTATATCAAATAATTGTTCGAATCACAAACAATCGTACAATATATATGTATATATATGTTATAAGCGACGCTCTGTATCTCGAATCTGGGACACATTGTTATGTAATCACTATATGTCAATTTACGAGGGTGCGAGCTGCTATCATGATAGACTATTTTAGGCTTTTATAAACAATAGATATATGAACGGACACACATTTCATTTTAGACTTATTTAGATGATTTTATTGAACGAAGCTCTCCATCCTTTGTGCAAGCATCAATCAAAAACGGTATATCCGAAAATTTCCAAATTTTTCACTGATCGGAAAAAAATGGAAATTTTTTTAGTTTTTTTTTTATCTTGAATAATAGTTGAGGACAGAATGCGTCGACGTTTTGTAAATGTAACTCCGGTGCTATTTGCACCTCGCTTCGCTCGATATGCTAACACACCGAGATTTTGCGAGCGCAGCGAGTCAAAATTGAGCTCTGCTTCGCGCTCCTAGTTATAAGCATTTATTAAACATTTTCCAATTCAAAAATTAAGCTCTAACAAATAATAATAAAATATATATAATACATGTTTTTAATAAATAAGTCTCATAAATCTGTTACTATGAATAAAATGAATTTTTAAACGTACACTGTTACGCATCTAGCATTATTATTACAATAATACATTCCTAGCGTCAATGTGTCACCTTGCCAGCGTTCGTTGACGCATCTACGTTTTGTCTAAGTGACCTTATAGCTATTGCGTGTTGGACTAACTAATAAATACATACAGATACAACTGTCCCTCTCGCTCCAGTAGAACTAGCGGTAAACGTGACTGAGATAGCAAAATAATAAATTTTGTCTATGTGTGCTTACCTTCATAAAGGTAACGTACGGATGGCGCTAACAAAAATGAAGGGCTGATACTTGGATTGCTTGAAGGTAAAACGTTCAGTACTAATTAATGTACCAATATATTTAACTATCAATTTAATTTAACGGACTTACTGAATTTAATTTAATATAACTAGTTTAAATAATACAATACTAGGTCCACACAAGCGGGGTTAGCCTCGCGACGCAGCGCGCGCGAAACAAAAACGTTCTCTATGTTAACTCTATGGGACACATTTTATCAATTGTCTCGAAAACTACAATTACGATTCGGTTGATTTTCAATCCAGACCGAGTTTTGCTCATTATACGCATGTGTGCAAAATTTCATGCGTGTAGCTCGTAAATTGAAGGAGGAGTAGGGTAACAAAGAGTTGAAAATTTGAGTAGTAAAGAGCTTCGCTTCGCTCAGCTCAACCACACAGTCTCTATAATTTTATATTTATTATTTGATGAACGAAAATAGATTATATTTAGCCTTAATATGGATAGATAAGATCATACATGCAACAAATATTAAATGACTCTACATTATGTAGAGTGCAATACAAAACATCGTGCTCGTGACGTCATCTGCTTTACATATCCTTTCTCTTACTTTCACTGTCCTTGAGCGAGTAACCGCTCTAGCTATTGTATAAAATTTGCTAATCCGTGTCATAAATATATTGAACACAACATTAAGATAAACATTAATCATTCAATATATTTCATATTTTACTTAAATTATTTTAATTGAATTAAAAATCTTAATTTCAAGATGGCGTATTCAGATAAACGCTAAAATAAAATACAATGTTTAAGATTATTCGTATCAATTTGTTGTTGATAGCGTGTTGACGCGTCAGAGCCGTGAGAGTTAAATTTGACCTAATTTCACATTTCCTTAAAAAAAAAAGAGAAATTATATATATAAAAATTGCTATCAAACGGCATGTTTTTGTACATTTTTGTACATTTTTATCTATAAATAATGCAGGAGACAGGTTGCCCCAATGATAACCCACACTAAACTGCCAGCACTGATATGATAAGTCGGACCGCTGCTACAATCATTAGATAAACATATAGGTCACTGAACCGACCCAGTTTCCTACCACACGATGTACCCGTGAGCGAGCTACTCAAAAATCCACGAAAACAACACCACAACGCACACATGCTTCTGCGCACACACATATATGATTTTGATATATTATTAGACTCATGCTGCTAAATTTTAAATATTCCTTTATATATATGTATTTGCTATAAATAAATGTACACATTTAAAAAGTTTTTATTGAAAAAATTTTGGGAAAACTTTTGAAAAGTTATTCATATTTCTGCAACTAAATACATTGAGTTGTCGAGAATCTATGATAATTCAAAATTCATCAAACAGCAAACCGAGTTTTAATATAATATCGCTTATAACATGATTGACGTATCTGGGTTGACTTACTGACAGTTCTTAAATCTATAATGGTTTGTTTAGGAATTTGGAAAATTTTGAACCGTAGTGATGTGCTGGGGAAGTTAAAATTTAATTATGAGATCATCACTTAAAATCGAAATAGATTACCGGTCTGCCATCTGCATTAGTGATTAAGAATATGTATCATACTTCGTTTAGTATTTGAGAATTTCCGTATACATTTTTAAGCAATAAAAATAATAACAATTCAATTAAGATGATATGTTTAGTAGATATATATGAATATTTCAATACTATTATATGTTTTTAACAAGTTAAACTATTTAGGAGCTCCTGAATTCATTGAAATATCAGTCTGTACAGTTTTTCAAACAATGACATTAGATGGCGCCACAAGATTGCGATTCCAATATGGCCGCCGTATTATAATGGACATTGCCGCCTATTTTATAAGTGTTATTATATCTTTTAAAATGCATTTTTAGTATTTTTATTTTAAATGCAGACAACATTTTACTTTAGAGTAATTATATACACAAAATTAGATCCTTACAAATCTTTATGTACATATATATTTTTAAATAATATTCAATTGAATGGTACTGAAAAAACTATTTGTACAAAACTATTATTTATTTTTATTAATGTTATATATTTATAATTACATTCAATTTTCCGTGTACAATAAAATAATATTCCAAATAATATTCAGTCACTTTTATTTATTAAAGTTAAATTAATAATGATAATTGTCATTGAAAATAAACGGTAGAATTAAAAAAGTTGAGTGTGTGCGTGGCGCCTTTAAAAAAAATATAAAAAAAGACAAGTGCATGCCGACGTGAATTACATAAAGCTTTACAAGTTGTACACAACATCTCACCGTAAAACATTTTGCTAAGCCCCAGTTGATGCTGAGATTAAAACAGTCCATTCAGAGACGTACGCCGACCGTACAGAGTTTCGTTTCATATAAGAGTCTATGCTACTGAGGTACGAGGCGGAGAAGCGAGCGTGTTCAGAGCGGGAGTCGCTCGCAGTTGGCGCCCGCACGGAAGTAGGTTACTAACTAAAGTTTTGTTTGCGTGAGGCTGCGGCGCGGTGCAATTCGGTCTCTTGCTGCGACACCCGGCTTTGTCTGTCCGCCCTTCCCTTAGCTCCCCACATTCCTCGCGCTCGCGCATCTTTTAAGTCTTTCACCGCCCGCCCTAAGAGCCGTTTTGAATCTTAGCTTTGAGATTTTTAATTTTTTATCCCATTAGCATAATTGAAAGTACTTTTAAGGCTTGTATAAGGCACTAGACTATTATTTTCATATTTAGGAAACCTGACACAGTATTCGCAGAGACAAGTCACGTTTATGTTTATTTATAAACTGTTAGTCTAGGATATTTTTTATACTTAGGTTTTAATAAATAATAATAAAAAAAAAATTTGTTAAATTTAATACCGAGGAATGACTTAAAATGTAGCGATTAAGATTAAATTAAGATAAAGTTATATCTTAAAGTTACATTGAAATGTCAAAATTAATGGGCATACTAATACAAAATAGCTCGCAACGTGAATGGTATTGCTTCATGATTTGCTGTAATTATTTTTGGTCAATTGCAGATTCCGCAGCGGGAGATTGGTTTGCAATTTTTTGGCATTCTATACTGTTGAATGTATAGAATGCGCCTGGCTACAACACACGCATTTGCAGTGTTCATTGTCGATGGTTATGTAAGGCGGAGGCCGCGTCGATGCCACTGCTTGGAGTCAACGTACGGCATTGACACGCGGCTGCTCCCCCCCCCTCCCCATCTCCCCCCCGCGGCTTCCCGCGCTGCTGAAACCAGCAGCTGTGAAATTGGGTCACGAGCTACACCGCCTCGCGTCTTTACCGACCATTCGCTGTGGACCTCTCAGTTCACCATTGTTGCATACTCGACAGTTTCGGCACCAAAACTGACCGGGTCAATTGAAAATGGTCGGTTATAAGACGAAATAACCTGCTTGTTTTCCAATTTGTTAAAATATTCTTTTATTCTCTCCTTACAAAATAACTATTTATTATTTGTAAGTATATAAAAGCAAAAGTTATTTTCCGGTTTTTTTTAAAAGAGACTTTAAGGTTAAAGCGACTCTTAGATTTTTTATTACCATAAAAATAATGTTTTAATATAATATGACATAATAATAACCGTTCGTACAGTACTATGGATTCAACAGACTATAGTTTCTAATATCAATGCATGAAAACGGAGAAGGAAAACAGCAATGCGCCGGCATCGAACGCTCGAGTCAACGAACGTTATTGAAGCCTCAGACGACCTTAACTAGACTTTATCTAGTTGACATAGGGCTCAAAGTTGATCGCTTCAATTGCATAGATTAGCCTTGGCTCCTACTGGCCTGGCTGACTTAGACATTCTATATACTTTTACGAGTACATGGGCGAAGGTACTTACGAGTACTTAGAACTACGTCGATGCAACTAAAACATTGCACAGTTACTTACGTAATGTTAATATTAGCACAAATATTATTTGGTATATACAGTTTTGAGGTACAACGAGCAGGTCAACCTTATTATCATATCACACATATTTTTATATTCAGTTTTGAGGTACAGAGAACAAGTCAACTTTATTATGATTTCACAAAAATTATTTGGTATATACAGTTTTGTTTTGAGGTACAGAGAACAAGTTAATCTTACTATGATATAACGAGAGGTGATTTTTACCTCCAATTAGTAATAATGTATCCAAATTTTAAGTATTGGTAATGCAATTATAACAAGTGGAAGCTTAAAGAGATAAAATTAATATTAAGGAAATGACAAAAAATTTTAGATATTCATAAAAATTTCAACCCTTATAAACACCACACACTAAAATCCTAATTTAATATTTAAATATAATATTAAGTCTAAAAACAAATATTACATTAATTTATTTAAATGATTTAATATTATAATTATTATATAAGCTATTATGTATTAAATAATATATATATTGAAATATAATTGTATATGTTTAAAACAACCACTTAATAATCTTTTAATAATACAATATAAAAAAATTACAAAACTCTTTGAAGTCTTAAAATAACCTGTTATTAATATCTCTGAAGCTAAGGATTCATAAAAGAGCGAACTGTGAATAGGTATGAAGAGGGTGTCCTAGTTTCAGGGTGCGCCTGCAAGGGGTGAACGAACGTCATTGACCTACCTAGTTATAACCTGATAAATAAACGGGAAAATGGCATTGAGACATTCGATAACACTTTGTATAACGTTATCATTATGATATTAAAAAAAACGATTTATTATATATAAAATTTATGTTTTTTAAAAATAAAACTTATCTTTTGTTATACAATGTAATATTGTTATAGTATCAAAGGCTTCCCAGTGGGGGTGGGGTGAGCACGTGCGGGCTGCAGTGTGAATGGCCGTCATTGACCCACCTCCAGCGGAGGCCTACTTTCGATAGCAACCCCAAGATATTTTATTGTTTGTCTGTATGTCTTATAAATAATAACTTTATAAATTATGTTAAAATTTATATGTTATGTTATATATTTTTTAAACAAAATTAGCTTTAAATCTGTTGTTATATTTTGTATTGAGATATATATCACTCAAATCTTAATTGTTATTTATATGATTTGTTCAAACCTTGGTCCAGCAGTTCAATAGTTTTTCCTTCTAGTCTTGTATTTTGTGTCAATGTCAAGTGTAACTGGATTATTGTAATTAATCGCGAGAATTCAATTACTTTAAAAAGTAATCTTTAGTTACATTGGAAAATAATTAAAAATAAATTACATTAAAATTATTTCTGTTATCAAATTTAGTGCCTAAATTCATATCATTCAAAATAAATTTCGCGGCTATAAAAATCTTTTTTAAATCCAACTTGGAAACTCGTTCGTACGTACGTACGTACGAAACGTCCGTATGTTTCTGCTTCACCAAAAAAAAATATACCTCTTAAACTCTCATTAAAAATATCAAAGCCGTAGCAATCAAATGCACTTTCCAAAGCAAAAACATAGTATTTTATAAGTGTTTTTAAACACCTAGGCTGCCTGCACTTCCCTTTACCGATCAATACAACCCGGGGAACGAACCCGTGACCTCGGGCGAGAAGTGGGACATCGCGCAGGCGCCTCATCCATTCGGTGCATCCGTTGCCATTTTGAATTGCTAATTTTTATTCAAGCCATAATGACGCTTGCATCGCGTTTTAATAAATTCTTATTTAAGGGCGATTTAAATTTAGATAGCATGGGTTCATAAGGTCATTTACATGACGTGATTTTACGTCATTTCATTCATGACTTCTTAATAGCCATGACAATTAATCTCAAGAAGTCTTTCATAAATTGTAATTTATTTAAAACGTGAATTTCATCAGAATGTAAATTGTTGAATTCTAAAAACATGTAAATATTTAGTTTTAAGAGCTCTTAATTTTTTTATTTCATGAATCGTAAAAATTTAGTCATTAAATGTGGACATTTGTGTAAATTTATATTGTACTCATTTGAGGTGGAATTACAAATTCTTAAAAAACATGATTTCGTTTCGTCAAATGAATTATTGTTATTACAAATTACTTTAAATACAGTATTTACAAAAACAATTGTAAAAATAAACTTTCAAGGGGGAGGTAAAGGTCGTCTGAATTTAAACAACACTATTATATGTTGAAGTACATATATATACATATATACTAATTGTATATTGAATGCAATGCCAAAAGGCCTGTATACAAGAGTCAATGTCAGGGGACCTGAGAATTTGTTGATTAGACGCCTTGAATTGCAATATAATACGTATATATTTATGTTTAGTTATATGTTTATATATATATATTAATTTAAGTTTTAATTGTTTCTATTGTGTTTCTGTTGTCTGGAACAATCTTTGTTTTGAGGGTAGAGGTTAATGTCTGCGACAGTTTTCTAACTAATGCAAGCATTTTCAAATCACTGTTTTTTTTCGGTACTATTTATTTATTTATTTATTGTTTAAATAAAGATTATTATTAATATATATTTCTAAGTAATATTTGATTATTTCAATGTATTTATGTATTCCGGAAAATGGTTTTTGTAATGTCTTTTGTGTATATAACATATATTATATATAAATTCGGTATTCATTATATAATTAAGTTGTTCAGAATTTAATTTTTATTGTAGAACTCAATGTTTTCTAATTTTTCAAAATGAAATTTACGAGATATTTTTTTTTTTAAATATAAATGAAAAATTTTACAATTATTCGTAACATTACTTAAATTTATATATATATGTATATATATATATATATATATATATATATATATAGTTGTGAAATTGGATATACGCAAAGTATAGTATCGAAATGATGGCAGTGACAACGGGCGACCCCATTTTGACCCAATTTCAAGACCCATCCAGAGGGATCGGGAATCATGACGCACGTACAGATACACATATATATATCATATGAATATTAAATTTAATATTATATCTTATATTAAATTTAAAAGTAACATAATTAATTTATTTTAATTATATATAATTCATCATAAGTATGACTAATTGTTATAAATAATATAATGAATTTGAGTGTAAAAGTTATATGCAATTTTAAAATGTCCTTTGAGGAATGTCAGCATTTCCGTGTAACGATGCTTTGGTGATGAGTATATTTTTAAATATATAAAAAACACCGAATTTTTATCTGTCTGAAGCACTATATTTATATTACATGGTTAGTTTCATAACCAAAAATACGTTACAGAATATGTCGCTATATGACAGCCATATGCTCAAACCTCTGGGTCCTAATCTGTAGAATCATTCCTAAAGGATGACACATCTTTTGCATTTTTCCATATTTCACAGATTTCTATACGCATATACTTACTTTAGTAATATATGCATGTATAAGCCTGTGTGTGTGTTTGTATACATATACACCCATAAACACCCACATGCGCATGTGTGTGTGTATGTGTGTGTGTGTGTGTGTGTGTGTGTGCTCTTTTTTCTTTTTTTTTCTGTTTTAGTATGTAATTATTGGATATATATATGTGCCAGTATGTTTGTGAACGACAACTTGTCCAAATAAACCCAAAGAGGTTTTCGAAGCAATTATTTTGTATTTTTTTCTAAAATGTATACTTTTTAAATTTTAAATAAATGAAAAAAAAATTAATATCTGCCCGTTTGTTACAAAATCAATCCTACACTTACAGATCAAATTAAAAATGCCGGGACGTCAGAGTTAAATAAATAATTTAAATCTCTCTTAATTATTGGATACCACAAATTAGGATTAGGATTAGGATCAAGTAGGATTATTACTTCCCTATCAGGTATTAAGTTTCTGATCCTGAAGAAATATTTATATAGTTTGAATTAGATTTCACAATATATAGCTTAAAAAAACCTATTTAAAATATTCTTAATAACAATATTAATTTTATTATAAATAATAATAATTATTTTAAGTAACCTTATTAGTATTAAAAGCATTAAGAGTCACGTGAATTGTGTTAGCAATTTCGTAGTAAATAATAAGTAGCTTTCAAAAATGTTGCAATCATAAATCTATTATGATATTTTTATGAAGTATCTAAAATATCAAAAAGAACTAATATGTAATATATAAAAGTTATAACGCAGAATGTTCTGGAACCTTTTTATAAACACGCCGCCATATTGGAAGCGTCTGGGGCGCGTTGCCATGTCAACGCTGCATTTGACGCACCGACCTAGTTCCGCCCGCCCAAATGTTAATGACCTCCAAAACCCAGGTCGAAGTTCACGTTACACGAGTAAGAGATTACCCTATAGATGCCTTGTACCCCTATAGATGCCACGGGTCACCCGGTATTGATCCAGGGTAATACTGAGAAGGTTTCTGGGTTACAAGGGGTCTCGCCTGGTCAAGTTGTCCTTGGATTACTTTATCAATAAAAAGATTTATGGAATATCATCTCTGTTTCAATTAATATTTTTTGGTAAACATGTTATCATTATTATTATTTTACAGTTGGTTACCTCATTATATTCTTTCTTTCATTTCAGGTGAGGATTTGTGAGAATGTAAAACTGTTTTAAAATTACTGCTTTTAATATAATGATAAGAAAATGATAAGGAATTAAAAAGATAATAATTTGAATTTATAAAGATCGCCTTATTTATATTTAAAATATAATAAAAAAATATGCAATTTAATAGATTAAAAACACTTTTTGCATGTTTTACGAAGACTATTTAAAGCTTAGCGTCGACTAAAACTTTCACAGTATGACCTTAACACAGCGTTAGTCATATTCCATTCGTTATGTCTTCACTTTTCGCACTATTCGCCGACAAACGATGTTTTTTAAACTATTTCAAATGCTATGACTAGGTTGGCCAGTATTTTCTTAGATTTTCACGAGTACACATTTGAAATAAAACTATTTTTTACGGATTTAACTCGCGTATAATTGATCTAGATGACTAATTAAATGACTTACTGACAGACACTTACATCTCGTCGACCCGTGAACACAATTGCTGCACAGCATACGAAACGTCGGGTTAAAATTAAAATGTAACCAAATTATACGCGAGTTTTAATCCGTAAAAAATAGTTTTATTAGGTTTGCCAGGTCGCCAAACCTAACAGCCGGACAGACCAGCCAATTTGATCGAACATTGGAGCAGAAAGACCGGGTATTATGCATGACTTTGTCTCAGTATTGATAGGTACTACAAAAAATATATGTAAAATCAAGCTTTTTTTTAAATTTGCCACGCTCGTTTGCGAAATGTTAAAAGTCTAACAAAAGCCGGACACCGATATTTTGGCCGGACACGCCAATCTAAAATCTAAAATCCTACCTATGTCCGGCTTTATCTGTCGACTGTAAAACTATAATATTTGTAAGTACAAAACTATAATACACAATGCGCTTGCGCATCTCTTGATCATTATCAATGTTTGTGTAAAACACATTAAATTGCAGTTGCGTTCATGCAACAAAAACGAAATTTAAAATTTTTAGTCTGTAGTCAATTGCGTCGACGCGCAAGTCTATTCGCACACATGCAAACTCAGCTAGTGACAGGACGCACACATATGCACATGTATTTGAAGGACTCGCAAGCGAAGCACAGCAGAGATGTCCATAGGACTAATTGTGTACTAAAAATTTGTTTTCAAATAAATTATAAACCGTTTTAAAGTGTTGATATTTAATAATATATTAATATTATACAAGTAATACTAATATCAAGTAATTTAATATAACTATTTTTGTGACATTTCCAACGTACATAACAATTTAAAAAATTAAAAATATATATATTATATTAATATATAAAAGAATTGTTTAACTGTCAGTGAAATGCTAATCTATTTTATTTATTTATAACATATGTCAAGGATTAAATTCGTTAAAATATTGTAGTTTTTGAACTTACTAAAATAATTGAGCGACCTTGATCTAATGCAAGATGGCCGTCAGGCGTCAAACTTAATATAACTCAATTGAATTTCTCAATGGCTATCTGTGAACTCGTTTATTATAATAAAAAAATACATTAGTTTACAAGAAAGTTTTTACAATTAAGAGAACTTTTATAAGAATTAAGATATTTTAAATGCAACGTCTAGGCTTTTTTTTTTCAATATATTTATGTATTCCAGAAAATGATTGAAATCTTTTATATATATGGTATATTATATATAACATATAATATGTATAAATACGGTGTTAATTCTATAATTAAGTTGCTGAGAATTAATTTTTTATTGCAGAACTCAATCATTTCTAGTTTTTTAAAACAAATTTACGAGAAAAAATATTTTTTTCATATAAATGAAAAATTTTACAATTATGTGTAACAAATTCATTACTTAAATTTGTTGAAAAATATAATAATAAATTATGATCATTGAATTGTTCAATGATCATAATTTATTATTATATTTTTCAAATTATTGTATTGTACAATAATTTGCATGTTACATAAATAAATAAATTATACAAGCTGTTGTAGTATTGTATAAATAGATTATACAAATTATTGTAATGTAAAATAATTTAGAATTTCGTCTTTAATAAGCTATGATGTGTAAAATGATAAAATAATTAATTAGAATTTTAACAATACTGTGAAAATATATATGAAATATAGTTTTGTAACTCAATACGCTCGGGCTCATAGAAAAATGTATGAAACCGAGCGGGGGACATGTCAAAGGGTTCACATTGTTTGTGTATGTGTATGTTTGCGTGTGTGCGTGTCCTTTAACACGACGGTTGTAGGGGGGGGGGGGGCGCCTATTCCTAGAGTGAAACTAGGCCGGCCGCCGACACCAGCCGCTGCCCTAATAGATAAGCGACAAGCGTTTTTCAAGGAAACCATATTTATATACATAAAATATTTTATATATATTTAGATTTTATTTTTAAAAAGCGCTGTAATTATTAATTACATGAGTAATTTTATTGATTTGTTTTTCAATTCAATACATTTAATTTATTGATATTATAATTAATTAAGAAAACAAAGAAGATATAATATTTCATTTTAAAATAATAATATATTATACAAGTGAGCTAAGAAAAATATTAAATCTATTATTAATTCCTCTTAGAGGAAATAACAAAAGTCATTAAGCTCTGAGAGATCATAATCTGAATGATTTCAAAATAAATATACAAGTCAAATGAAAAAGGTGTCTTCAGGTATAGAGGAAAAAAAAACTTTTTAAAGTTTAAAATTATATGAATAAATTTAATGAAAATATAACTTAATAAATACAAAATTCCTTTTTCGTGTTTTAAATGAATGATAACAAAAACATGGCTTCATAAATTTATATAATTATTTTTATAGTGATAAATTTTTTTTTGGACCACCCAATTTCTTCGACTCCGGACGCATGACCGTGCCAAAGAAAAATTACTTCTTAGAACAAAGGTTTAAGATGTACCTCCACTTGAACGGTTTTGTGTTTCAGCTTTTATGTCACTCGATATTCAAAGAATTGTTTTTAACTAATCTAAGCTAAGAGAATTATAAATAACATAGTTTTTAATACGAATATGGCATATCTGCGACCATCATGGTTTTATGGGAAAGTTATATTACAACAATCTCACTTTCCCTTTCTGAATCAGTAAAAAATATTGTTTTGTTAAAATTTCTGTGTGACGGGTTAATAGCTGATTCCTCATCTGTAATATTAAGCCTGAGAAAATATTGATTAGTTTCCTTTCAAATTATAGCAGTTTTAGGGTTCATGGAACAAAACTTTTGAAGCCAATCTTAAAGCATCAATTTGTCATTAAAATATTAATTAATAATGAAGTTTATTCCAGAAGTATCTAATATTCATCTAATATTATAAGTATAAAGATGAAAGTGAAACATTTTCGGCAATAAGTGCCGTCTCATCTCAGTTCTGTTGATCTGTTGCGCAACGTATCCGTGAACCGTCTCATGATACACTCGTGATCTACTGCCTCTGGCGCGATCCTCGAGCCGCATTCACTTGCGCTATAGAAAGTGCCTCATTGTTTTCACTTCATAGCGGTAATTTTAATAATGAGGAGAGATCATTGTACCCAGTTTTGTAAATTGCTTGACTAAAGACCGAATCACTTTTTGGATAGATTCCAAGTTTCTTTTTCGGAACAAATTATATATCTAAGTAATGGTTTGAACGCATCTATTCTGTGGCAACGTTGAATGCAGGTGTTGAAGCCTTGACTATCGCAAATGCACTTTCACTTAAAGGCAGTCTAACACGAGCTATGCGCGTATACTTATATAACTATACTTATAGTAAGCGTATTTACACAGTACATACACGGTAAGTATACTTATATAAGTGGACGCAAGGTACTTGTAAGTGAGTAGGAAATTGTTTGTCACATTTTGGTGTCACGTTATCATAAAAATCCTTCAAATTTTTATGTCAATGTGTATCACAAACGAAGTCACGGCCGGTTGTCGATCTCCTAAAATTATGGTCACGTTCTTATCATTGTTTTATACGATACCGCTGTGATAATTCAATACTAGAGTACAAGGCAGCAAAACAATATTTGGAGGACACAATATACTGATGCGCAATCAGGGAAAATACTTAGAAAATTTTGGTAATTGTATATTTTATATACAGACTGTCGAAGGCTGATCTGAGATTCAACTGAATTAGGAGCCGCAGCCAAATTTGCGCGTAGGCCACGGTCTTGAGCTCGAACTTGTCCGATTTTTATTGCAAGTTTAAAGAAGCGAGCGAACTTGCCCCAGTGACCACGGAGAACGGTTGATATAAATATAATAGAAGCCCACGTTTACTTATAGAATAGTAGTGGCAAAAAAATTTAAACTATTCTAATAAACCCAACTTGTCTTGTAAATATAAAAATGACATGAAAAATAACACCATAAAATATCAGTAATTGAACGTTAAAACTTTATGCTGGTTTAAATAAAGCGAATAGAAGACATCTTCGCTGCAGGAAAGCATTCAGCGCTCCTATTAACCTATTTCTATGCATCGTTCTGAAGAGTGCATTTGACATTTTCTTGTTGAAAACTGCACGGATCATAGAGGTGGCTGCGTGGGGCGGGACTGCCGTAACCTACATACCGGTCAACACTCCGGCTCAGTCAACACTCGCTACAGGGACATTAGGAGCGTTCACTCAGCTAGAGCACTCGCGCTAGTCGCTGGAATAGCTGAAAGCTACTGAAATTCGACTTCTGTTGGTTTTTATATTCTTCATTAATTAATTTATTTTATAAGATGGTTTGTGTTATTCATAAATTCCATATCGTTACTGACATTAAATATGAACACCAAGTTTATAATATATACTTTTTTTTATATAAACGTTACTACATAACTTACCTTCACGAATTAATCCTTAAATAGCAAGTAACACTCACCTGTAACAAAAATAAGAAAAGTTTATTATATATATATATATATATATATATATATATATATTTTTTCATTAATTTTGAAATATGATTGGACCGACGTTAACACGCGTCAGCGATGATGTGAGCTCGCGAGTATTTCTCATATCGAAAATTAGAGCATTTCTGTCTACTTTATTTATTTTGTTAATTAATTCCGTCACAATTATCAAGAAAATATGTTGAATTTTCCATCTGTTTACACATGTAACATATATCATTCAAACCATATTGTGACCTAGAAAGTTCAAATAATTTAATAATATAAATATTGGCCAAGAGCGAATTGAACTCGTGATTAAATAGAACTCGTACTAGTTACGAATATAAGCAATGTTTCTGTCAGATATTGATATAACTGTTTCATATTTAAATACTCTTGAACTTTTTACTTACGACCTATATACATTTATTTAAAAAAATGCCATAATTTCGTTAATTATATTAAAATATTATAATTTTTTTATAAATTATATTTCATGAGTGATAAGTCGCCATTCTAGTTACTAGAAACGAGTGTTGAATGTAAACAGACTAACGCCAGCATTAGATGCAACTAGACAAGGCCACAGCTATCAGTGAAATGTCGAGTAGGAAAGAGAGGGCTACATAAACTATTTATTGCACACATAATAACAACACAAGAGCAATTCACGCACACATATATATTTTCTATTTCTATTACCCAGCCTAGGGTTACGACTAGTGTTAATAAGCGAGCGTAATATTTTACTGAGAAGAGTATAGACGAACTATACAATTTATTGTGAAATTATACACTTTGGGATTCTGTATAATTTCATAATACATTTCAAATATTATAAATAAATTTATGGTATCCGCAACCCTAGACACAAATATTTTTTTTAGTACAATCGCTATCAAGAAAATCTAGAAATAATTTGGGTAATCAGGAAAAGACATGTCTGAGCTGATAAAGTGTACTAAAAGTGGGTGAACGAAAATTGCGCATTTGATAAGAACCCGCGAACTTGTGTCCTAGAACTTGTTGAACTCAAGTACCCTAAATAATTATAAAACAAATTAAAAAATATTATGAATCGAATAATTATTTTGACTTGAAATATGAATCAATTATTTCATCACTTTTATTCAATTTTGATTTCAAAACAAAGCCTACATTTAAAGATATCTTGAGACATGTTTGTTCTGACACTTTTTTTCGGATTCTAGAGCAGTGTGCTCCCCACGTTTCCCATAAAATTAGGTTATCTTGATGTATTGCCACTTGCAACACCTTGGGAACCTGATAAGGAAGGCATCAGGTGCAATTTATATCATGACAAGCTTACACAGCTTTAACTATAACAATTGAAAATTTTCAAACAAAATCAAATCAAATTAATAATTAATAATTAAAATTAATGTTAATTTTAATTCATTAGTATATATTTATGCTAAATTTATATATTATATATTAAAAGATAATTGATTATTAATTAGTTTGTCATTTTAACTACAAAACTATTAACGAAGTTTTTCAAATTTTTACACTCGTTGGGCCTATTTCGATGTTTTAACTGGCACAGTGCCCAGATAATAATTAGTCATTCTCGTTTGAGTCGTAAATCTAGGATAGATCGCATCATAAAACTACTAAACCAGCAGTTGCACTAAATCATCATATATTACGCAGACACGTAACTATTATAATTTATTTTTCTGCTAAAACTTCTTATTATATCATTGTAAATAAACACTAAGTGGAATATTTATAGATTGCCATCAGTGTGTCAAGTACGTACCACGTCACAATAGAGCAATTAATCGAAAAGCAAAATAATAACCATTTAATTGTGATTTAAATAATGACATTTTATTGTTGTCTTATTAAAATAATTTGCTATGCATTTTATCTGCCATCTGTTAATTGTAAGGCGAAACAAAAGTTTCGTCCGCTCGCCGCTAGAGGACAGATGAAATAAATATATAACATTCAATTAAACAGTTATAATAGTTGACATGAATAATTTCTTTTGAATGAAAACTAACGAATCTCTTTTATTACATTTCTTTTTATTTAAAGATATTATAAATTATCATTTCAAAATTATAAAGTATTTTTTATATGTTAGAATTTATCCGATTAATGAAGACTTTTACAAATAAGCTAAAACTGAACACTTAAAAAAATATATAATTAATTCATTTTTAAAGAATCATATAATTATTTCTTTTTGATGTAGTTATGAACTAAATTATGAGTGAGAATAGAAAATTCATAAAAATTGTTATTCTGCTCGTTATTTAAGAATAATATTATTAAAAAATATACACATAACCGTAATAATAAATTAACTATTGTTAAATACACACTTTTATTATAAAATATAAAATAAAATACCTTCAAAATTTGAATCATTTAAAATAGTGATGTGAAAATTTTAGATAGAAAACGTTTACGATTTGTTCGCGACTTCCTAACGCTATGCAAAAATATTGATATGTACACTTCCGTCTGAGCCTAACAAATCTATCGATATAGCGCCCTTCGATACCAAACCAAAGCTCCACCCCTTAGCATAATAATTGAACTTCACATGGCTGTGTGAGTTAGTGCTTGTGTGTATGCACTAACACAAGTCTAGAAGTGCAACGCTCGGATTCGTTGGGGTAGGTCGTGTATTTATAAAATGATTGAAACGATTTGCCATGATTTTCTTTGATAATTATTATGTTTGCAATATATTTGTACAAAATACTCGATATATTTGAGGGTTTTGCAAAAATAATAAAGTTTAAATTTCTAACAAATGTAATATTGTTTTAGGAACATTTTTATAAAGATTAAAATATTTTTTTCATGTAAATGTTGTTTTCATCAATTGTTTAATAATGTCAATAAGGTGGACAGTTTATCAATTCCATACAAGTGTCCACGCACACATAGACGCAGCTGTGTGCGTGTCGTGCGCTAGTGTGGAGTGTGGCCAGACGTCTATCTAGACGTCTAGATAGATGTGTATCTAGATAGGGTGCATTGGTGCACTGTTGGCGTAGGTCGCGGGGGGTAGGTCGGTGCCTCATCCCTCAGCCCGTAATCAAACAACTTGATTTGTTTTGTGTTTTGTTGTTGACTCAAGTTTATCGCTGAATTGCAAAAATTATGTGAAAATAACTTTAAAATAGTAAAAAATTGTAGATTTAGAAAAATGGCATTTTACTTTTTCTTTATACATTTAATAAATACATTGATTTCATTGGCCAATGTTGATACAAAGGTTACTCTTTGTTTAATTCGTTGTTAAGGTATAGATTACAGATTTAATGTTCTTTAGTGCTGGAAAAGCATTATTGCAGTTCTTGAATAACTAGAACTAAGATCATGTCACTTCAAGTGTCAAGTGTCCTCTTAGATGGTATTGTTAGATGCGTGGACTCCATTGTTTCTTTACACTATAGGAATTTAAATGAACTATAGAATTAAAATTCTTATAAAAATAAAATGAAATTCTTATAAATATAGTAAATATTTTACCTACTATAATATATTTTTCTAAAGATGATTTCTATTAGATATATCTGACTCTATTTTCTTCTTTGTGTTTAATGTTTTTGAGTAGGAGATTGTAGTATTAGAAATTGGAGTTAAAATTATATATTTTTTTCCTACAAATTCAACTATTCACTTTAGACAACAAGGAACAATTTTTACATATTTATTATATTTTAAAATTCTTACCACATATTCATAATAATATTTTGTTTTAAAAATTTACATTAATTTATTTTCACAGAAAATATTAATAACGAGTACTATGATTGATGTAAGTATAACGCTATCTTTAGAATTATTGATAAAAATATGCTTTTTGCATATTTGCAATGTTTTTTGAAGCCAAGGTTTAAAAAAATATTGTAACTTTTAAATAAGGTTCAAAAATCATCACAAACTCAATAATACATTTGCAAAATGAACCTTTTAGCCAAACAATTATACATTTATTATAAATTTCGATAAATATTCAAAAAATAAATAAATAAATACTCTAAACATTTCTGCAATTTGAATTGCATATGTATTCTAATGCTATATTTTTAAAATAAGTATAAAAATATCACACAAATGCAATTATAGATTGAGATAAGGAAACTGATCTGATCTCCAGACTATAACCGTCGGAGAAAAACATCCGATAGATATTATATAATATATATCAATGTTTATTTACTAATACGTATGTCGTCCCGGTCGTCGACCCCGGTTCTCGATCGTTGAAATTCGACATTGTCCGCACTTTAGAAGAGGATAGCGTTATGCGGAAGCCTGAGGGAATGAGCGTGTGGAACCGGAGGGTAGAGACCTTGAGCAGGCAAAATCAAGGGTAAGGCTGTTTGATTGTGTGCGTACTCTATAATAATTGGCGAATGGTAACAGCTGTCTGTGTGTTGATGTAATTTAAGAAATTTTCTTATACGTGAAAAGAAATGTGAAAGCGGAGTCCTATGTAAGACATGAGTGCCATCTCACTTTAAAGATAGCTCCCTAAATCCATTATTAAATCAAAACAATACAATAAATCCAAAACCCTCATGTCTGTAAATATCCTGTGAATAAACAAGCTCTTGCGTAATGCAATTAAATGACCGCGCCGCCATATAAATAAAAACGCGTGTCAACAAGCAACAACCACGTGCTAAACCGAAAATAGATACGCACGCACACATAGATGACATCACCCACACATACAATTGCCACGCGGTTCCGAGGCCCGCGGAAAAATCAATATTTTGAGCAAAACTACTTCCCTTAACGCCACAGTGTGCGTTAGCGAACTACTCCTTACACTAAAAGAACTTATAAAACATTAAAAATTCAAGCAAAATCACACTTTATCCATTACATTATAAGGTTCTATATTCTGTATTTGATAGAGGGGTAGTTAATCTGTAAGGGTTACGAGTTGTATTTCCGTCTCGCTCCAATCAGTCGGATATCTCGTTCGCACGGCCGCGTGGCGGCGGCCGACGACCCCGGGCCGGTCGTTACCCTGCAGTTGCACCCTGCTACCCCGTGCCCGAGCTCACCCTTGTTCCGAATCTTGGACCTGAGTCTCACCGCGCTGACATTGACTCAGCGCCAGGGTTCAATGATCTGCTTCATGCTTCCGTTTTCCGGTGTGACCTATCGTATTATAAATAAAAAACTGTTTGATTTAAACTTACGTAGGGGATAATTGATGTCAATTTATTAAACTGTTGAATTAAAAAAAAATATTGATCAATTTTTTTATACATAAATTAATCTTAAAAACGTAAAATAAATGTATTTTAATAAAAGTATTTTTATATTTACTCCTTAACTATATGTATAGTTCAGGTGTATCTCAATTCATTTTGTACAAACAATATACCTTAAAAGGGTAAATAAGGTAAGTATATTAATCTATTTTTATATATACTCCTTAACTACATGTATAGTTCAGGAGTATCTTATATCAAATAGTTGGAACAGCTTAGGATAATATCCTCAAACCTAATACATAGTATGATTATGATCGAACAAATTTTAAATATTTTTCAAACTGTTAGTTAACATGCGTCATATTAACCCCTCAATTAACAGTGACTAAGAGGGCTCCAGGGAGACTTGAAACCCCTTTCGAGTAAAACGTAAATAATTATTCTCAGCACTTTCAAGAAACTATTAAAGATATAAAAATGTTACACCAATAAATTAAGACGATGTGACTTTGTTGAAACCGCACTATAAATATTATTTATAATAAACATTATGTATCAAGACTTCTTGTTCATGTAACGACGCTATAAAATGTAAATAATTTCTTTTCATTATTTTTTTATTACCATTGAAAAATGTGATCGTATTTTAAATAATAATTAATGTTTTAAAAGACATTAATAACAATAAAAAACGTAATAACCTGAAATATAAAACGCTTAAATAAAACAAAATGTCGGACACATTGAAACTTCAAAGCCAATGATTGGTTTAATGCTAAAATAACTCAAGCCCTTACAAATCCGTCGTCATTTTCTTATATTGTTACTGTGACCTATTTATTTCATTGAAAGATTAATTTAATTGAATTAAACCAAATAAAAATATATCTGTCAAGTTCATTGCGTCGTTTAATTGGATTTGAAATACTAAATCTTTCCCCGGATACGTTTTGTTGACATATCTTTATATATTCTTGTACTGAATTAAATGTACCAAAAATAACTCGTTGTGTTTAGGTTTAAATATACAATATTAATATTTAATAATAGTTTTAAAAACTGTGTCACTACTTAAGTGTACTTAAGGTATTGTTGCTTTTTTTTCCCCGTTTTGTTCTGTATTTTTTATTAGTATTTTTTTAGTATAACCTTAGTTAATTTTTTGCTTGTGTATAACTTTCCGTGTAATTTTTTTGTGGAACTTTTACTGGCATAAGTGTTTTATATTATTTGTGAAATTTACTTGATTATGATGCTGTTTTTTTCCCCATAAAAAATAAAATTAAAAATAATGAAGTTGTTCTCATTGTGTAATATAATCGTAGTTATTACAATATATAAATTTAATTAAAATATTTAAGTCTCGCCATCAAACTATTCACTAGTGTGTATTCACCAAATGGTAAAGCAATGCTTCAGACCGCAGTTTAGAGAACAAAGAGAATTTACATCTATAAAGTACAATACATAAGTATATATTTAAAATATATTTTGTATACGTATACTATTTTTGACTAAAAGTAAAACAATATATACAGTTTCTTCTAACATTAGTTGATTATTACTAAGAAAGTCCAAACATATATATTTTTTCTTTTTATAAGTCAAGTGTCACGAAATAAAATTTCTATTTTATATTTTTAAGCAATGTAAGCATTTGCAAGATTTTAATATGCAAATAATATCTTTTAAGTAAAGCCATTTAGCGCTTGAAAAACACCTGACTTGAAAGCAGATGTCGTCTGCAGTCTCTTAAGAGACAATCCGGTAATAAATGGTGACAGAAAGTATTATTAAATGGTTTTAAAAACGAATAAATACATATAATACTATAAAATTGCTCATTAAAAAAGTTTGCAATAATATTGCTAGAATAAATAATTCCGGTAGTAGCGAAAATGTTGGCTCGTCATAAGTGTAAAATTCCGCATTGATTGATATATAGAAACATTTATTTTGAAGATAATTTTTTTTCGGGAAATACCATAACTATATATAATTTAAATAAATGTATATAAAGGGGTTTACTTATTAATAATATAATAGTATAAATAAACTATATTCGCTAACAGCTGTATTCAGCCTAACCGGCGGGGTTAATGCCCACCCGTATTTTCAACATGTGCCGACGTTTTCCGCGTTCCGCGGAAAGCACTGCCTTGTCATCCCTTCGGAAATCTTCGGGAATCTTCGGGCACCCTCGCCTTTCTTCGGAATCCTGCAGACTATAGACTTATTTTTAGATTCTACTATGAAGTACCGTAGACGCTTTCATTATAACAATTTGGAGTGAATCTTTTGAAGTCTTCTAAGAGCCTACTTATATGAACTTTATATTGTCTTCTTCAAGATAAGTATACTTAGTTCTTATGTAACGATTTTTAAAATTGTTTGTATTATATTATTTATATTATGTTAGTTTGGGACGCCATTTTGGATTTTTGTGTTAAAGAGATATGATACAAATTTAAATATCTTTACTTCTCCAACCTTGTTATAAATAAGGACCTGTAAATATGAATGTCCAAAACCAGCTTTATTAGACAGATAAGATCGTTATCTTACAGTTTGTGGTACAAATAAATTGCTGGTGGCATTGAAGAGAAAACCTTGGAGCGAAATATTACCATGACATGATGTCATGTTCGTGTCAGAAATCATGGCCACCGTAACATATTTAAATTTGTCAATGAATTATAATGTGGATAAATAATATGTATATTGAAATTATATATTTCTTATTTCACATAATTTGATAGGGTGTTTCTTTTTTTAGGCTATCAATATTTTATATTTTTTGAAAATTTTTATTTTGCTAGAATATTTAATATTTTCCAAGTAATCACACTAAGAATTCATTTGACTATTTTCATAATATTTTCATGCAAATTCTAAATAAGTGCGCATTTTAAGTATTTGTTGTTTGAGACTGTTGTTTAAGGTATATTTTAAATCTACGTCATGTGATAAATATGCGAGTACAGTTATTCAATAGTACTAAAATTTCTACAGTTATACGTACAATCGAAAATTCTTGTTATCAAACAGCATAATTAGCTATAATAACAAAAGAAACTTTTAGTTATATTGAATTCAAAAATTTAAAATGGATATCAATAACGCTTATATTACAATTTATTACATATATTAAAAATTACATCACATTTAAATGTTGCAATTTTTGTCGGGGGTCAATAATGACGTCACTTTCAAATGTTGCAATTCGAACAGATGTCAAAAGTGACGTAACGTTAAAATTTTGCAATTTTGGGCTGATGTCAAAAATGACGTAACGTTCAAATGTTGCAATTTTGAGGGATGTCAAAAATGACGTAACATACCGTTAGTATGCATCGGGTTACAGATGCACTGTTTATGGTTTCGTAACGCGATGGTATGTGTGAGTCACGGCCGGCCAAGTTCATTGTCGCCGTCCGAACTTGAACTCGAGTTGGAGCTCGGTAATTACACACAAGGATATGCTATGCGATGCGATGTACCGTTATATAGCTTGGCTTTTAGCTGGTTTAATATCATTATAAATTATAAATAGCATATTATTGGTATTGTCAATTTAAACATAATTATCCGGCTGTACTCACGTATCACTAACGGAATTTTCCCATCTAGTTTCGTACTCATTCGGGTTTCTTATGAGCTCTGAGCATTGTGAAATCGCGGCGTGAACTGAGTTCATTGAACTGACAAGGACTAGTTAGTAAGGCAAAGTCTAATAATATCCATGTGAGTACTGATAATTATATATAATAGTAATAATGGATCACGAAAGTTTACAGACAAAAATGTAATTTTAATAAATTTTTATAATTTAGTAATTTTAATATTGTAAATAATATAAATCTGTTCTATCTATATGATAATAATATATATCTTAACATATTATATCTCCAGCTAGTCCAGTGCCTTGTTGATAAGGTTAGTAAACAGTATACACGGACGATGCTCTGTCCGTTCAGATAACCGACCAATCACATTGTTTACTTGTTAATGGACTTTATTGTATTGATTTTCATTCTTTTGTTGTTGTTTTTTTTTTGTTATAAGAATAAATATAAATTTTTACAAAATTATTAATTTACTATTATTTTACGAAATATCATTTGAAGCGTATTTTAAAGAAATATAGAATGTAAAATGTATTGATACGAGCAGGATTCGAATCCTCTAGGAAACCAAATCTCTCTACCAATTTCGTTATACAGCTAGTAATAAGGATACTTTTTGCTGTATAAAATGAAATGTATTAAAAAAGTCAACAATATGAACAAAACTCGAAACTCCTCGGACCTCCTGGATTAAGTATATCAGCGTTCTTATTATAGGAAATAAAGACTATATAAGTATACTATGTATTTAAAATGCAAACTAAACTATAAATAAATAATTGTAACCTGTGTATATCCGTTTTAAAATAGCATGGGTTATATTAAGGCGTTGACACACGAGTGACATCACTGTGACGTCACAAGTTCAAAGACCTGTATATACCTTGATATTGAAAATTTATATCAATTGAATTGAAGCGCTTTGTTAACGCTTCATATGTTATTAGTCACAATTTTTAAGTAATCAAGCGGCTTCATTGTGTTATTTATGAAATTTTGAGGAAATTTTATTATAAAATAAATGCAAAATAAATTTTAAGTTTAAGTTAACTATAACGGTTTTTTGATGATAGCTTATTTCCCAACGATTTTTAAATAAATTAATATAGTACTTTATATCTTTATTATATCAAATATTTATAAAAGTATCTATAACTAATCCGTTGCCATCACTAAATATTGTTACAGAAACAAAAAAATGAACAAATATTTTCAAAAAAAGAACAAAACATTGTCTACAAACAAGTACGGAATTTATTTGACCTTGAAATTAATATCGATAGAAATTAATAACATACCCACAACACAGAAGCCGAGCTATCGAATAAAAGTCAGGGAAGTCCAATCACTGGTTTAATAAATCTTCGGGACAGTACAGAGGCGAACTGTAAATAAACGCATAGAGTATATTCGGAGTTCACTCGCGGCCGCTGAGAGCAACGACCGTCCTTACCACGGCTACGGAACTCACAAACATATAGCTGTCTCACTCTAGCGCGTATCTTCCTCGCTGTATTCCAAATAATTCACTTATTCATTCTATTATGCAGTGTTGTATTAATTGTATTTTACGAATTTCTTATGTCAATTTTAATTATTATTTATTTGATTATTTAATTTCCAGCTTTCCTTTTCGCGTCATTGGTTACGATCGCTTGATTTTGAATCATCAGTGCGTTCCGCTGAGTTGTACGATTATTGGATTGCAAAATTAAATTTGCCTGTCATAAATCAATAAGCGCGGGAAAACAAATAGTGCAGTCTGTGGTTATATCTATGAGGGTATGTTTCATGGCGCCTTCATTTTGATTGAATAGTGTACAACAAAAAATATATAATTTATTTTCAAATTACTTTCTTAAAAGCAATAAAATTGCTAATATTTTGCAAACCGGAAACAATTGAAATAATAATGGCCGACATGCCTACTTGCCAAATTGAATACCAGGAAAACATATACTTAAAAAAGTTTTTAAACGAATAATACGTCATCTAATTACTTTTTGGAATCGAGTCGAAAAAATCGGAAGGAGTAGGAAGTGTGCACCTGGCGAGGCGTTGAACTCCCGTGACGTCACGCATCGGTCACAGTCTAACAACATTATCTCTGAAACTTGATATATGCATAGCCTAGAGCTAAACGACTCTTTACTCTGTGTCAAATAGATTATGCAAAACTGCTTATAACGACTTTATTACAAATTTAAATCGGTAACTGACGGATTAAAAGCAGATATGTATCTGAGGAATTTTATATTTTTCTAAATATAAACTGGCTATGAAATAATATCACATTTTTAAACTTGCCTCTTTGTTTTGTTGATAATAATTATAAAATCATAAACAAAATAGTTGATTCTTGAGACTGTAACTTGTTTCATTTCAATTCCTTTCATCTCATCTCATCTATCTCAACTCATCTCATCTAATCTATCTCATCTCATCTCAACGCATATCATTTTATGCCATTTAATTTTATTTGAAGAACATAATATATTTTTTTGTATCTAAACTAATCGTAATGTCGAAGCCTCGTTTTGAAGGTTCGATGTTACGCGTGTTGCATTTTAAAAAGGTTACTAAGGCTGAGGTCTTAAGACGCCCTTTCAATAATACTAGTCCAAAACGATGATAGAATATATATGTGTAATTCAAACCACAGATTAGCTTGTTATGTGAAACAAAAATTTTATTCAAACGTATTTTTAATATATACCCGTCTGACAGACGTCAAATCTTCGGACGAGAAAATCTGTCAAATTTGACAAATAGTTTTTTTAATTTGTTGGCACCGACATATTTCGGATTCGAAAATGATTTGAAGTATGTTTAAATTGTCTTCATTATTAAACCTTCTTAAAGGAATATAAAAACAACTTAAATGGCACAGTTATTCTCAAGTTGTTCTAAAATTTAATATCATCATGCGATTTAAAGCAATTTTCAATAACTAAATTGCTGTTTTTACTATTTTGAATTATTTATCGCAACATGAATCTTTACAATTTATTTAATTTTAATATTTTAAAGGATTTTTTTATATGTTTTTATTTTTCCTTTAATTTGATCTTACCGCATCGATTGATATACAACATGTGATCTTAAAATGAGAAACACTCAAAAACAATTTTATATTTTAATTTGTAGTTTTTACCTCATAACTTTTAGCGAAGATCATTTTTCTTCATAAGTGTTGGTTTTTTAGATTCAGTATAAAGTTCCGCATCGATTGATATTTAAAAATATTTTTTAAAAACCAATAATTTTTTATTCCCCAAATTCAATTACTATATAGAATATATTAAAGAACGTGACTGTAAAATCTTTAGTATCCTTAGTAGCTATTTTAACATATAATGAAATAATTGAGAAGTAACACGAAAACTATCAGTTAAACCTCTGAGCAAACAGACATAAAATACATACATACATATATATAAAGATTGGTATTTTATCATATAAATAGTCCGACTTGTTTGTGTATCTGTCCTATATGGGGACTATATCTAAGGAAGCGTTGGCTGTGTCCGCATAGTTCTCGGTATTAATGTTAGTTTTACGTGCAGGAAGTATATTATATCATATAACTTTGCGTGTTTTTAATGTTAATAAATTTTATTATATTAAATTCACGTATTTATTATATATATTTTTAGTTTTTTTCTAATAAGAAAACGAGTTGTACTGTATTCTTAAATACTAATGTTAACACATTTTCAATTAGAAAAAAAATATTTTTTCGTACAATCAATGAATTCTATACAGTTATAGTATTTGGGGAATTAAAAAAAATATCTTCAAAAAAAATATGTCTATATGTAAATCGATGCGGAATTTTATACCAAATTCAAAAAACCAACACTTATGACGAACCAAATGTTTCCCTAGAAGTTACGAGTTGAAATAATTTTATTACTATAATAATAAATATAATAATAATAAACATAGAAACAAGTTCAAATAAACCTTGAATGACCTTTTATCTGATTATATAAGGCTTCAGTTTCAGCCGGAGAAAGTGCAACATTGTATGAGGTCTCAGTGGATCATATTTACTTGCAATTTATGTAATACTAGCTATTACTCGCTGTTTCTCATATGATTTTATTTACTATTTACTGTATATACATTAATATTTATGTATTTAGTTATTTAGGGATAATATACCATTTTAATGTTGAAAGATTTAAAATAGCCAAGTAGTTTTTGAAGATATTCGTTACAGACAAACAAACAGTTATATATTTAATTAGTATAGATAGTATAGACTATCTAAAAGGACGATACAGAAGACAAACTGAATAAATGGTTTTTCTAAAACTTTAGCTATAAATATTGAGATAACGGACCAATGGATTTTGAATAAAAGTAACAACCAAACGAAATTAAGAAAATTAAGAAACAAATTGACTTGTATTGTATGCTATGTTAGCGTATTTCCTATAAAATACTATGTATTAATAATGATATAATATATATGTTATGTAACAAAACGTTAATAGAATGTGCATACATACTTTTGAACCCTACTTGAGTTAATCTTCCATAATTCGTATTGTTTATTTTTCATCCCCTATCTTCCAAAATTTATATACATTTTTAAATATTCGTTTTCAGACTTGTATATACTTTATTGGCAAGATACATATATTCTTTAATAAACAAAAAGGCATTGGTATATATAATAAATAATATATATGCATTTAAAAATATCCATTTAGAGTTATTAGAAATAATTTTTCTTCACTCCACTCTGAGGTACATTTCATATAGCATGTAAAAAGCGAAAGTGTTACAAAGATCCGTTATATATTAGATAAACTAGTATATTAATAGTTACTAGAACCGCAATTAACTATAATGTGAAGAGAGAAGCCAACGTCATAATCAAATCATTTCCGCGTCAGTGAGAGTCACTGCATGTCTCATGTGGTGTGGATTCAATTGAAATCAATACTGAAAAATATTTACATACATATATATAATATACAATCATTTTATAATATTGGATATGCTAGCTGTGCCCTGTGGTTTCATTCCTATAGCCTGTATCCTTCTTCATAAATATGCCTGTACAAGAATTATATATACAAGAATATTTATCCATCCCAAAATTTCATTGGCGTATTTCAACAAACAAACTTTTAATTTATAATCATAGTATAGATTAATGTATATAAGACGACACAAATAAACTTTGTAAAACAATAAACAAAAGAGATATATTCATAATAATTAAGACCGCATATATATGACGGATGATGTTGTAAGTGCAGCAGAGCGAGCTGCGCGGGCGCACGCCTCGTCGCGAAATGCAGTTACGTGTAAGTACCAGCTAATAGCTTCCGTGTGTGAGCAGGAAGCGCACACTTTCCATTTTGCCCGAGCGCAGCAGCCGCTAGCATCACTATAACCTGGCTAGATCAGCTAGACCCTCCATCACATACACAGACATACAGTATATTACATTCCGAACATATCCACTTTATATTGCAGTTGTAAAGAGGTTAAGTATTTGCTTTGTGGCTGAATGAATAAGGATATCTCCATGAAGGTTTAGAATATAGGAAGTAATCAGCCTCATTGCTTGCGAAACTATTGTAAATTAAAAGTATCAAATGTATACCTAACAATGGTTGTCATTCACAAATGTTGAATTTTTGCTGTGATTTGCATATTAATTCCAACCCTTTGTATATTATAACGAAAAACCGGTTTTAATAATGCCTATAATAAAAGAAATATAAGCAAATGCCGGCCATTTTTAAAAGTTTCCTATGAAATTTCAAGTGTTCAAACAATACAGACGCCAAGGCGCCTTCAGTTGACCCATATACCATTCACGTACATTGACTTCACGGCTGCTCGTGGCTATAAACAAATCATTAGCGCCATCCTTTACACGGTTTGCAATTCATACAAATCAACGGTTTGCAATTCATACAAATGAAGTATTGCAATTTGACTTGCAACTAATTGAGATTTGACAGACAGATTATTTTCTAACTTTTTATTATTAATTATATAAATGATACGAATTTTATTTAGTTAATAATTGATTTTTTTTTATAATATCATATAATGGTCAGGATCAAATGTTTTAGAGTTCACGTTCTGACGGTGACCCCCCAAATTTAGGACTAGTCTGGGAGGCTTTTTTGACATCTGGTACAAGAAATATATATTTAAAACTATTTCATATCAACATTGAACATAATATTGAAATATATGCTGAAATTAAGGCCAATTTATATTGTTTTCAGTAGTGAAAATTATTGCTAGTGATGTAGAAAGGCGTTAAATTAAAATTATCGATAACAATACAGTGAGTGGTATTGAGGTCGTTACAGACCAACACTAGGAAATCATTAACCTACTAAGTTACTTCTTTGTTACTTACATTTTAGATTTTAAAACAACTAAATATAATTTCCTGTGTTTACAGTTAATGATATTTAACTTGTTTCGAACATGTGATAACTAATGCAAAATTATATATATTTTTATGTACATATTATTTTAAACTTATTTTTCGAACATGTGAATATTATTTGAAAAAGTTATTTCTTTTATTTATATATATGTCATTGTATGTATAATTCTTATTTTAAGATTTTAAACATGATTTTAATGAGTTTGATATATGTATATATTTTGTTGGTTACCGGTTGCTTGCGGGAAACGTTGCTAATCTAAGTGACCTATATAATGAGGGTGAAAGACCTCGTAAACTACTGCCGCCAGTGAATTATTCCTGCTACACTACACGATCCATCACACACGATAACAACCCTTAATATAAATAAAAAAAGGAATACAATAGCGTGGCAGTGAATGCATTTCACTGATCATTTTGTTTATAGCTCATATAACATCTCAAACGAGAGTACGCTACATCAATGAGGTATATTTTACTTTCCTTAAAGAGAGAAAGGAAGAGATAGAAAGAGATAAAAAATATAAATGTGACTCAATAGTGCAAAATTCTCACTAATGGTTTTTAAGGTACTAACTATTCTTTTGTACATGTTTCTGTGTTAAATATAAATATACCTAAAACCAATACATACAAAAATACTAAAAAGAACTGACCAATCAGAAAAGGTTTATAAACTAATATATGATTATTATATTATATATATTTTATATATTTATTCTAAATTGAATGAATATTTTTTTTGGGTTCAACTGAATAATTTAAAATGATTTTATTAATTTTACTGAAATTACGTAATTTATAAAATAATTAGACAGAGAAAATATTTTTTTATAAAATATGATCTTAGAAATAATATTTTTAAATAGTTTGTGTAATGTTCGTATTATCTGTAGAAGGGTATGTCACAATAATTACCTGATTTTTATATTTAATAAAAACAAATTACCTGATTTTTTTGTTATTTTCATGCAATATATGATATATATGTTATGAATACTTACATTTTTATTTGTGGTCGCCTCCGTTCAGCCCTTCTCCTTCATGTCTGCTAGAGGGCGGCGGAGATGAGAAGCTCTTGGCACTGTTAAGATAAAATACTATTATTATAAATATTAGCTATAACTGGTGATGTAAAAAACTTTAAAACATGTATGTGGGACCTTACCACCATCTCTTAATGTAATATTACAACAATATTACTTTCCCTTTTAAAAAAGTATTAGTTTTTTATAATATTGTTTAACTCAAATTTCTGCCATGCCCTTTTTTTGATGTGTTACTAATTGATTGCTTTTCTAAGAACTCAAAGGTCTCATAAGTAAAATTGTTATAACATTGAAAGATTTTTTTAAAAACTTTAAGAGTATATCACTTGCTATAAATAAATAGACATACATATAGATATAAATAGTATATGTATATATTGAATCAAAAATAAGGAATTTAATGAAGTTCACATCACATAACAAATTATTATTTTTCGAACATGTAATAACATTTATTCAATTAAAAAACGTAATCATAACTATTAAGCAACATGTTGAAAACAAAATTTCAAAAAATCTTATTTTATTATGATATATTTCTGTAGTAATTAAGTTACTTAATAAAAAAGTTATTTCCAAGTACTAAGCTATATTTCTTTCTTTTTACATTTCATCTTTTACTAAAGAAAGATAGTTTTAAAATTAATGTTTCAAATTCAAATTCGAATTCAAAATATCTTTATTCAAATAGGCATTTACACGCACTTTTGAATCGTCAATTATTACATTATAAAAATGTCAGTATAGTCAGTCCGTCCTTAAGCTACCAGCAGCTCGGAATGCTGTTCTGTTGAGAAGAGCTGGCCAGAAACTCAACAGTTGCTCTTTTTAAAATATGTGAACAATATTTGATGTACAGATTAAAATATCCTGCAAATGAGTCAACAACCAAAGCTCCACCACCTAACCTTTTACTTGATCGAAATACGATCAACTAAGAACTCATACTTTCCCATAATTTTCATAAAAATAACTAAACTCCTAAATAAGTACTTACATTTATTAACATTATTATAAATAATAAATATTGTTTTCATTAAAAGGCAGTTTTTAAGAGTACTTGAAATAATTTTTATTGATTTTTAATATTATGAAAACGGCAGTCTTTTTTATATAATTTTAAGATTACTTGAAATTCGTGTTTAGATTTTTTATAGTCTTTTAGAAATTAATAAAAACGTTATACGTTTTAGTAGCACTTTTTTAGAAATTTGAAATATAGTTTTTAAGTGCAAAAATAATTCAATACTTGAATAAATTTACATTACGATAAATAAGTTTTGAATTCTGAATAATAAATTGTAGTTATATTTAAGTTTTTAAAAAACGTTTAAACGTTTAAAAAAAGTTTAAGTTTTTAAAAAACTGTGTATTTAAGGATAAAGTATATGGTTATAATGAGAGCAATATTTAAGAAAAAAATAATATAACATCTTCATAGAAACTCGTTATGTAATGTTATGATAGATTAAATTGTTCAAATCAGAATTAAATTAAATATTAAAACAGTAGATACTACTAATAACATTTTCCTAATATTCCATTTTATATATTAGTTAAACAGTATAGATAAAAAAGTATATATACTTAAATATATTAAATTCTCACGGACGAGTGTTAAAAAAAGTTAGTTTTATGTTCAATTGAGATATATCCCATAACAGAAAGTGTAAAAGCCTGTATATATAAATAATATTGTTTTCGTAGTGTATATAATGTATGTATGTTTGTATGTATGATGTATTGTGTCGTATACGACGAGGAAGTGATGAATTGGCTTCCGACGGCCAAAATGTTATGTAACTGTAGTGCGGTCGACGGAACTATTGACCTGAGCTGACGTTACGAATAAAAAATAATTGTTAAGCAAAACAATGAAATATATATAGAGTATGAAATAAAAATATATATTGAATAAAAAATATTTGTTAATAATAAAAAATCAAATATATATATAGTAATAATTTTTTGTTATAAATCAATATTTTTTTTTCCCGTATTTTTTGAAGTACAGTTTTGTTTTATTTTAAAATAAAGAAGTGAAAAATAAATTGCTGATCTATTTTGTTATATATTTTAACTAAAATTGAAGAAAAACTGTTTTATAATTAAATTTTTGACGTCATAAAAATAACTGCATATTTTTTTACTGTAAACATTAATTAGAGTCATTTACTGACTGTGAAGAAATCAGTTTTTTTGTTAGTCAACAAAAGAAAATCTTAGAAATTATTTAATCCCACTAAACTTAACTGACCGACGGTTTTTGATTAATATCTATTTTCATGTTTTGAACCAAAAAAATGTTCTCATTAACGTCAATTAGTTAAATATTTGGTTCTTTCTCTGTTCCTAAATTAATTCATTTAACTGTATTTCAAGGTCACAGGACGCATCAATGTCACATTACAAATTTAATTAAACTTATCTCTACTGAATAATATTATATAAATGAACTTTGACCTTGACAGTTTAAGGATCCCCGGCGATCCTCTGCCGCATCACCAAACAGATCCTTCAAACCAACGATCCTCGCTAAGTCACTCGACACTAACATACATACAGACACACAAACGTTCACAATCCACTGAAAATCACATGAAAACTGGGAGTCACTTAGTTCAGCCGGACATGTCATGTACCAGGACAGCAGATAAACATAGGAGATGTCGGAGTAAAACACATGCGGCTGCAGCGACAGGCGGCAACGAGCGTACGGCGCGCCGGCAGAGCGGTGACTGACCGGCCCACTGCCGCACCACCCCGCCAGGATCGCTCCTTAGGGACCCTTCCGCCGGGAATCGGACCCTCAAGCATCGCTTTCCTCACGAACCACACGTGCTACTGGCTCCGTGACTCATGCTCTCAACAGGTTCTCATCTTCATTCCTTCGGTTGCAGTTCTTCAATCAGCCATGTCTATGACCTTTTCGCACGCGCTGGTACAACGCATCTAAAGTCAATATTTACTTACGTATGTATACAAGCGACAGTTCACGTGAGAACGACCGCTGTATAATTAAATAATATATTAATAAGTTTATATTAACATTTGTATAAATTCATTGTTATGAAGATTGAAAGTACGGTAGATGGTAGGTATGTACTGTGGTTAATGGTCAGTGGTGGCCATCGACAGTGAAAGTGGTCGTCGTCTAGGAACAGTACAAGGTAGACGAACGTTACTTCATTTTCTTTAACGTAGAAAGGTACTAGTTCTCTGTATGAAACATTTAGTTTCTAGTTTCATTATAACGTGTTACTATTTATATAATATAAATATTTTTCCTGTTGTTTGTGATGATTTAAAACCACTTTGTAACTTTGGTAATATTTTAATGAGAATATTACCAAAGTTACCTGGGTTTTGTGGATATTTTAATCAAAATTAGTAACTTATTTATAAGTAATTTGATATTTAAACAACAAGTGAAAGAATTAAAATCATATTAACAGTTTCAGTCAATATCATAATCATAATTTGACAATTATTACATTTTTAGTAATATTGTATTATTTGTAATACTAATGGCGTCCTAATACACAGGAAAAGGCCATGAGATAAAATCAAAATAAAATTTTAGTTTTTTTTAAATTTATAGTACTTTGAAATTTATTATTTTGTTTAAAATATTAAAACATGGCGTCTGACAAAATGACCGATTCAGACTAACGTAACATTTAATAATTTTTCATTTTGTTGTATTATATTAAAAAAAAAACAATGACAGTATTTAACATAATTATTCTGAAGTTATCTTCCTGTTTAATTGCGGATAAGTTTCAAATTAAAATCTTCAGATATGGATATTGTTTAGAATATAATCTTTGCAGCATCATTAAGAACTCTATCGTACACGTGTTAATAGTAATATAACAATAAATATACTTTAATAAAAAAGCAGATTTTGACTATTGTCATTGTTATTGCAAATATAATATAAAACGTAATTTTAAGAACAATTTAATATAATATAAGCAAGATTTTACTCGCATACAGTCCCTTTTTACCTATCTACCATAACAAGCAAGAATTTTTCAAATCCAACTCGTAGTTCCGAAGATTAACGAATTTAAACGAACAAAATTTTCCGTTTTTAATTTTACCAATATATATGACATTATAAGGTTGTAAAACTTGAACTACATAATCTCTAGCCTAAACCTCATATAACTATAACATATAATATGTTCTTTCTTATTTCCTGTATAACTAGGAGCGCGAACCAGACCTCAATTTTGATTCGCTGCGCTCGCAAAATCTCGGTTATGTGTTATCATATTGAGCTAAGTGAGGTGCAAAACGTCGACGCATTCTGTCCTCAATTATTTTTTTTTAAGCTACATTTTTGAGCGAAAAATTATTCCCGTTACAGTTTATGCGATTTTAGTTTTTCAGAGATTATTTCAGAATGACATCAAACATTTGAAAATTTTTTAAAACCATCACCAGACTAATGTGTATTGGTGTCCACATTTTGGAAATTTTCGATTTACCGTTTTTGATTGATGCTTGCACAAAGGATGCAGAAAAGTCTCTCATAGAGAGCTTCGCTCAATAATAACAATTACAAAATAATATTGTTCGTATAATTCTTTGATATAAATAATAAATGATGTTTTATTTTCATAAGCAGCATACTTTGTCCTATTTTTAAAGCTACTTTTTGTTAAAAACTTAATCAAAAACAGTTAACCCGTTGAGACTTTTACTAGTATTTGTATTATAAGTATATGTAATATGTAATTTTATAAATTTATAATTTAATTAAATTGATTATAACTAATTTAATTTAAATATTATATAATTAAAATACATATTAGGTTTTACGTACGTTTGTTGTTATAAGTTTTCAGGAGCTCCTATAGTATAACGTGTCTTAAGTCTGTCTATCTGAAAGAAATTTTTGATTTTAAAGTACGCGACCATTTTAAGATTTTCGAATTTTAAAATTCGGCAGAAAAACCTTCAATATAATTGAATTACATATATTATAATTCTGTATTACATTTATAGTTAAACACAAGAATACGAGGATATTATTAGCTTATAAAAGCTACTTCCACATGCCACTACGCAGCAAGATTGATCGATTGCTGTATGTGTGTGTTTGTTTGTTTGTGTGTGAGAGGTCGATGTGTTGTACGCAGGAGCGATTACGCAAAACGCGGAGCTTCCCCGAGGAGCGAGGTCGTTGGCAATGGACTCAGTTCAATGTCACAAAATATATCACCGAGCTGTGTTGAGCGACTGAACGATCTTGATACTTTAATGTTACATTCGATAGGAAATTTTATATATTTTTCATTTTATTAATAATGATTTTTTATTTGTTCTTAAGATATTTATCAGAATTTGGATCAAAATTATATTATTGTAAGAAAATTTAAGATAAATTATATAAGTTTAAATTCAAATTTTTGTAAAACTGAAAAAACATTTTCGATTGAAAAGAATAAATATGATGATATATAACACTATTTGAGATATAAAAAAATATGCTTACAAAAAAATAATAAAAATAAAAAATCTTATAACTAATTTTCTTAGACATAATATCAAAGTAGTCGAGCGCACTCTACGGCCGCGCTCCTGACCGGGTCGATGACCGCAGTTTTCGGCAGGCGCCCCGAGTTTCAGCTGTAACATGATCCTGCACACATACATACAACACACACACATACAAACACATTATTGAAACGTCATTCGTATTGATAAATAAGTCAAAGCGTGAACCTTACGATTTAAATCAAACTCTAAAATGGCTACTGTATGTTTATAATGTTTACAAGCAGATTTATTAAGAGTTGAATCAAACAATGGTTCCAAAACAACTATATCTACATAACATATAAAAGAAATATAATACAAGGCATATTTTTAATCTGTGTACAGATTTTCATAAATAAAATATATGTAAGATATTTTTAATTATAGAAATGCATTTTTTTACAATAACTAATATAACTTTCGAGTAAAATTTTCTTACTTTTCTTTAAGTTATTTTTATCGTCAATGATGGTAAGTCAAGTTTTTACTGTTAGTGGTGGTAACTAAAAATATATGTATTTAGTTATTTTTTTTATCAAATAATATGTATTTAGTTATTTTTTCATCAAATAATATGTATTTAGATATTTTTTGCAACATTATTTAATAAATATGTAGATTTCTAAATTTAACTTGTTTATTTTTATTATATAATATATTCGAAGATGTAACAGCGATTATATTTAAGAGAAAGAGAAAGATTTATATAATTATATCTTTTGAAACTTGTTATTTTAAGAACAAAAGTGTGGTTCTGAGTAAAATAATAATAATTAGGTAAAAGTCTTTAAAACAATTATCTGTATTATATACGCAAAACTATTTATTACATATTTTAAACACATTACTTCTCACAGACAGTCAAATGATGACAGACATAGTTTAATATATATGTATGAAATGTTAATATATATGAAATTTTTATTCGATGATATATTTCATCAGATATAAAAAGTTATATCAAAGCACAAAAATTCCAACTCACCAGTTAATCTTCATGACGAGGCTATGCATTGACCTTCATCGATCGCGGGTTCAAGGCCAGAGTCTGCCAAATTTACCTAAAGTACTAGCCGTGAACCCCGTGACCTCTGAACTTGAAGTGAACGTACCCTTGACTGGAGCAGCCGGGGTCATCGCCCTGCTATAATTAGCTGATAATGATAGCGGTATGTGCTGTCACCGGAATATAAATGTTAAATGTTCTGACTCAATTACATACGACGTATGTTTTATCGCTAAAAGTAACACTAACCGATTAGTTTAAAATCAACGGATATTCTTAATAGTATTTAGTTCCTATAACCTACAGTTTTCATTGATGCTGGAACAATATATGGAATGAAACTATTTTTTACGGATTAAAAATCGCGTATAATTTGGATACATTTTTTATTTTAAAATGAAGTTTAGAATGCTTTGCAGCAATCTTGTGCAATCGGTAGACGAGATGTGTAAGACACTGCAAATCATACGCGAGTTTTAATCCGTAAAAAATAGTTTTATTTCAAATGTGAAAATTCTAAGAAAATACAATATATGGAATGATTTGATAGTATTATATATTAATAATATATATTACAAAAGTTTTAAAAATAACTCATATTAAGACGATATTTTAAATTTTCTTCTCTTTTAATCTTTTGAAATATTTTTTTTTGAAATGAGATATTATAGAAATGTTATGAAATATTATGAAACCAATCATCATTGCATTTAGTTCGAAAACACATTTCTACAGACAGACCTTTATGAGGTTTGTTTAATATAAAAAAATATATATTTTGATAATTATTTATGTATTTAATTACTTGCAAACCAAAAAAAAGAGGATTATAAATAACGGAATTAATGCGTGGTGGTATTCTCTAACAGTCAATTGTTGACAACATTATTTATTATATTATATGCCCAATATTTTAAATTGTGTAACAAGTAGACACACAACCTTAAGAATGTATGTGAGGCTTTAAATGAGGCTTTTAAAAATATCTTTGAGGAATAAAATACGTTGAGATAGCATACCACAAGACAAGTTCATTTAGTCATGATTACCAAAAACTATAACATAGTAATATTATAATAAACCCACTTTTATTTTAACTTATAATAAAATATCCAAATAACCTGAAATAATTAATTATATAACTTAATCTCAAAAACACTATTAACTACGTCAAAACTCAACTTTTTAGAAAACTATATATTATATATTATATTAAAAACAGAACATACATTATATATAGAATGGTATTATGTTAGCAAAGAATACATATATTATTTATCCACATCATACAAACAAAACAGCTTAGATTTATATAAAAACAAATTAGTATTCTATTACATACAGTATGTTCTCTCATTGTAAGAGACAGTAGTGAATACAATTTCGGCGTCGCTTAAAAAGATCAAGGGGATAGGTTAAAATCATAAATTTTCATTGTATTAATAAAAGATTTATTGTATTTGACATATTTATTCCGAACAATAAAGTTTAGTATATATTAATGAAACCTATGTTTATAATTTATATTTAATACATGGTATTTTTATATATTATATAAAATTTGAAATTAAGATTTAGAATATTTAATGAACAAAATAATGATATCTTCTTTGTGATATGGAAAATTTATATTTATACTTCTTGTTTTCTAAAGTACAATATTCTACTCTCTTACTTACGGTTTCACACGTGGAAAAATGTTTTTTTTTGCTATTAGAATAAATAACCTATAACCTTTTTCATGAACTTTTTTCCACAATCAGAAATAATTTTTCAAATCGTTGATACACCAACATTTCGTCTTACCGTGAACACCATTGCTGCAAAGCACTCGAAACGTCGGGTTTAAATTAAAATATGTAATAATAAACGGAGTGATATCCGTAAAATAGTTTTATTGAAATGTGTAGTACTCCTGTAAATCTTAGAAAACATTATGTTTAAAGATTATTTCGTTTAAATAAAAATACTATTCCATTTAATAATATTAGTATAGATTTTTGTGATATAATTTTAGTTTGTTGACGAAACTGAAATATATGTTAAACCTAGAAAGAATAGTTAAATCCTTTCACATGTCCCTAAGACAAGCCGAGCCCAAATATTGGGTGAACAACCTCTTAATGCTTAGGAGACATTTTATTTTTAAACTGTAACACAACTGTTTGCTTTTAAATAGTTTGGTATTTTATAAAGACTCCATTTTTATTGTATTCTTTAATACGTATATCAGAGAAGCTCAAAATAGTGAGTAACATTTCCCGGAGAATATATAATAAATATGCGTTTATGTGTTTATTTGATTGTTGGTTTGTTTATACTTTACACTTGTATTTAATCATTGGGCATAAAATTGGAAGCAGATATAAAATTTCATCTCGGAAATACCCATAATAAGACTCTTTTTTTTTCCTAAACAGGCAAATTCTATTAAAAGTATATTGATATATCAGAACACAAGTTTTTTTTCCCTAGGATGGAGGTCAGTGAACTTTAAATGTACTTTAAATTAGCCTGATCTCAAATAAATATTATTATTAAATATATAAATTTGTAAAATAATAAAAATTTAGTTCTCTTTTTATGTGCAGTTTATTTATTTATTTAGTTATGTAACATTAAGTTACAACAGAAACAAAATCCAATAGGGTTTGACTTATCTGGTTAAGCGATCTCTAGTAGTTACCCTTCAGCAAAACAGAGTTTTAAAATTATTTAATATAATTAAAATCTATTTATAATATAATAGCTTTAGAAACTAAATGAGTTACTTACGAGTCTAGTAATAAATAATTATAATACCGCTGTAATTTATACGTGGAAAGTCCGTTACTTAGAGAATCTACTCTTGACACTATGAAAGTGTATAGGTTATTACTTTTACAAAGTTACAAAGCGTCTATTTGTTTAAATGCACTTATCTTCAAAACTAGCGGATTTGAAAAATTCTTTCGAATTATGTTAGGCAGGTTCATGGGAAAGACTACACCTTATTTAGCATAATGCCACTGCTCTTTTATTATAGATATTCTATTTATTTATTATATGTATGACACACTTAACAGTTTGCGACGAATTTTGTTAACAATTTTTAATAGATAATAAAAAAAATTGTGTGTACTTGAAGCACAGAAATTTGTTGTGAATAATTATCAAAAAAAAAACATGATAAAAGCATTTGTGACAGAGGTATTACATTTTTTTATAAGTAATGTTTTAAACTATCTAAATTCTAAAAATAATAATGACAATAATGAAAAAATACATATTGAGAAGCTAAAAGTTAAGCATTAAAAAAAAAGTTGCATAAACAAAGAAAAAAAAAACATATTAAAAACATAAAAGAAAATAATAATAATAAAAAAATTAACATACATAGTATTAAATATTATTGCTCACTCAATGTGGTGGAACCGCGAGACACAGTTAGTAATATTATAAAAGTTTGTTTGTTTATATATGCTACTGTTGGAAATTATGTTATAGATTTGAAAAATTCATTCTGATAGCCATGGAGAAGGCTGAAGTCTATTTAACATGTTGCTACAGCTTTCAGTTTTAACTAGAAAAAAATATAAAAAAAATATTGTTACTCGCAAGTAAATAAGTATATATTTTAGGAAACAGTAAATTAATGAAATATATTAATATATTTTACAATGTAAAATGTAGTCATTTAAACTGAAGGGTTACTAGATCCCCTGCAGCGATACGCCCTTTTCAACCTTTATATTTGACAGAAGGACTTTATGCTTAGAAAATACGATAGGGAAATAATTATATAACTAAATAACATATATTTTCCTTCGAGTTGTAATGAGTTATTTAAGTTGTAAGGTTGAAATTGAATTGAAATTCTAAACTTAGTTCTCCTTTGATATAAAGCTTGTTGAAAACTAGATGTTCTGTCTGTCTATTCGTTTTATGTTATTTTATTATTAGTAATAATTTTACTGCTTTTAATTCTGTACCTGATCTTCAAATAATTATTAAGTTTTTTTAAATCTGACATACGAGAGATAATTCTGTAAGAATCTGAAATGTAATTAAATCTATTACTGTTATAATTGGTACAGAGAATTAGGGTGTCTCAACAACACAGTAAATCGTGTGTAGGTCGTTACAATATGATATGGCTTTTAATATACTTTATAATGTGAATAATTAAATATTGCTAATACTATTATTTATTTAATTTTTATTTACCAAAAAAGGAACCATGGGCGGACTAAACGCTAACAAGAATTCTCTATCAGTCAATTTGAGAATACAGTAAAAAATAAAATAATGCAGCTCTTAAAATATAAAAAAAAACAATAAAAAAAAATAAAATTCAACTATAAATATAAAACATATGTAAACGTAAAAGTCACACGGTACTTGTAAATCATACAAACATATTTGTAATACATACTATATACTATACTTTTGCTATAAATATACATTTTTGATATTATATTTATTATGCTTATCCGTTCCTTAGAGTTGCATAATAATGTGCGCTTACACTTGTATTTATGTACATACATAATAGACGCAGGCGCAGTACACTCACACAGCGCCATCACACGTGTACGCTCACATGTACACGAGATAAGAGCCCGGTCATCGACCTCAGGGAAATGGCGCCTGAAATCGCTCTATGAAAACAATCGCTGAAAGCCGTAACATAATACGGAGTAATTGAGATGAAGTGCATCTCTCTACAGTAAATTAAATTAAATATCAA
This sequence comes from Mechanitis mazaeus, assembly GCA_959347395.1. Taxonomy (NCBI): domain Eukaryota; kingdom Metazoa; phylum Arthropoda; class Insecta; order Lepidoptera; family Nymphalidae; genus Mechanitis; species Mechanitis mazaeus. Next base: position 17,613,708 of record OY365752.1, on the reverse strand, counting down.
TCTATTTCTACTAGTTACTATAGTATATTCAGTTTGTATAAAATAAATTAGTTGGTTTTTGTCTCTAATGTGATCCCTGTCATTGGTTGCAGATGACAATTATCATGAAAGGCATATAGACAATAGTATTGAGTTATTGTTAAGAGCAGCCACGGCTGGCGGAACGACTGTGATCTTGAATGGAGTGAAAGTGCCAGCAGTTACTTCCTGACACGTGGAAAGTGAACGTTGCATGCGCCGGTTAGCCCTGCCTCCTGCCTAGCGCTAGGCAATAGATAGTATCTTAATAAATCTAAGAAAGTGGGGTCAATGCACCCGAAATACATTGCTAATAAATAATACGTAATAACACCTTTATTGCAATATTTGAATTGATGCTTGCTGATTTTGTTTTTGGAAAATTACAAGAGATGGCTTATGTAAGGTTTGAAAAATTAAATTGTGAACCTCGCCTATTGGTAGTAGGGTCTTCTTTAAACATTTTTCAATTTTGATGTATAATGCTTTTTTCATAATGTTTAAATTTTATATACATAATGTACGGTTGGATACAAGTTCAAAAGAAAATTTATTTTTTCAAAATCTCTGATATCAAAAATTATAACAAACTGTATATGAATGATATTATTTTGTATTTTAATTGCAAATATAAAATATTTTTTTTTTATCTAAATTGTAAATATTTTCGAATTGGGTGTACAATCTTACAACCAGCGAACACTGGCGCCATTTTAGTTTTGTGAAAGTTGAGACTGGTGATATCATGTTGGCGATCTCCAATATGTCAAACAACTGAAAATTATCAAAACATTTGCAAATATTATATATATTTCCGGCTGTACTCACATTAATTTTATTAAAATTTGCTTAAATAGGTTCGTAACCGTCCCACGCCGTCATTAGATCCTGCAAATTTAATTTCTTGGGACCTTAAAACTTTTAATACTCAAGGAAAAATTCCGATAAAATTAACAAGAATACAGTTGGATAATAGTAATAATTTGCTAATACTCATTCAAGAAAAGAGGTACGTATGTTGGTGAATCTTTGTCACTTCATGTCTGAGGTACGAATGTATTTGATTGATGGTTTCCGGGAATGTATGGGACTTAAATATTTAGATGGATTCGCTAGCTTATGAATGAGGTGAGGAATTATTCAGGTGATGGATGACAGGGCGTTCACCCCCGGGTCGGGGACCGGCCGAGTTTCACACAGCTGATCGCGCCACACGTCACTCTGGTCGTCCCCATGTATGAGTAACAAATAATTTGGTGGCTAATGCCCGTTACTTATTAATTTGTATGAACGAAAATGTATTCTCATAACTGAATATTATTTATAGATATAAGGTAAATCCGTGACTTATTTGACACTAATAATTCATGAAAATTAGATGCTTTTCAATAGAAGATGTTTAAAATAGTATTAAAGTAATTTTTATATACCTATAAGTATTCATCTCAAAAAATTCATGCAAACAACGCAACCTTATGGGTCCACTTTTGAATGGCTATTGCATACATATATTAAATTTTTATATTGCAACAATTATTATTTACCAGCTGACAAACATTTAATTTACTAGTAGGTAACTAGGAGTAGTATTGTCACCCTAGATAACCTTTTTCATACATCGGCCTGTTATAATTTAAAAAAAGTTCTATTCCAACCGATATTTTAGAGAATTAATGTCTTTAAACAATTTAGCTTTTCCGCTTTAAAATAGTTCATCATCTATTTTAGGTTTTTATTTTGCAATTTCTTTATAGCATTTGCCGTTAATCTTGTTTACTCTATTTATTTAGCTACTGAATTAATAATGTTAAATATAAATAATAAAATAGAAATATATCGTATCGATACTAATCTAAAATATCTCATGAAAATTAATGAACTTTGAATAAATGTTTAAATGTGCTTATTTTGAGAGTGTTCCGCCACTCGACAACAGATGGCGTCTAAAAATTTTGTCCAGTTATGTCGGACAATTAAATCGTTGGAATGGAATATATTTGATGTGCTGAATTTATTATTTATAATTAAAAAATATGATGTTATATATCCATTTTGTCTTAATGTAACAAATATATTGTTTTTATTTCACGATCGCCAATGATGCCATTTAAGAGAAAAAAAAAAAAAAAAAAATATGTCATATTTTTGTCTATTTTCTTTATTGTAGTGATATTATGTTTTTATTTTAATATTTTTCTAAATTGCTGTCTTCAATTATTATACTATCGAATAATTATATGTTTGAAGAACCAGGAGAGTGTAAGGATAATATTTTTTTTATTTAATGCGGTAAAATGGTTAATAAATATGGCCCTGAAACGAGCTATGAAGACCGAGCGCAGCGGCGTCTCCAAGTGGTGTACGCGAGACAGACTCGAGAACGACAAATATTTATGCAAGATCTCAAGGAATTGCGTAAGCGGAAACAAAAATACATGATGAAGGCTATAAAAGATCTTATAGGTCCAATCTGGCTCCAAGCTCTTAGTGTGCCTCAGAGAAATGCTCTGGATACATTAGAATTCTCAATTTATCAAGATATACTTGAAGGTCTCCCTGTAAGAACTGCTAACATCATGAGGCAGCTTGGTTTATATCCAAGACCAAAGAACGATGATCTTATGAATTGCGTTTATGTTGGACGTAAAGATCCCAAAGAAATGTTAGCACAACTGTTTTTAATAAATTATGGTCATCCCATTGAAGCAAAGCGCTCTTCATACTGTCTTAATGCGCGACTCATGTTGTCTGGTATACTTTATTTAGGTTTGAACAATTTACTAGATCTTTTAAAGATAAGATTTCGTCCGGATGTTGTAGATAAACCTAAAAAATCAAAGCCTAAACAGAAACCTACCCCGGAATTAAAATCGCCGTATTTACAAGATATGATTGCTGCTTTATATTTACCTCCCAAACGAAAACCATTTAGGCCAGCTCCGCTTCCAAATCTAGATGATCTCAACGAGCCCTACGAAGAAGATCCTCCAGTACCAAAACCTCCACCACCACCTCCTCCACCCCCAGTACCCAAAAAGAGATTACCGCGTTCATATTGCGATAAAATAGCTGGAATCATGGCTATAGAACCTCACTCATCGGTTTCAGCAGTTGCTGTGAAAACAATAACACAAAGAAGCCAACTCCGCAAAAATAGGGGCTCTAAAATGTGTGTTGAGGTGAAGAAGACTTACGGTATCAGCATGACTCGGCCAAATAAAGGAACTAGAAGGAGAAAGCTTTCGTCTCCAAACACAGGTATTTGGAATGCGCAATATATGATCAATGGAGTTTTTAAAATACATGGAAAAACGGTATTTGTACTCGGTACTGTATCTATTTTACCACCACATGGTGATTTAATAAATGGTGGATATAAATTAATAGACGGAGAATACATTAATATTCATTGTGGTTTCCGCGGCCGACCACCACCTCCGAAACCTGACCCTTGTGATTGCGTCAAAAAATGGACAGAGACAGCAATGAAATACGCAAAAGAGATTAAATGTAAATGTGGTCATCGCTATGACTACGGCAATGAAGGCACATTTTTGCCGGAAGAACTACCATATTTTCTAAAACCAACTAAATTTACGCCCTTTCAATTTAATTATCAAACAATATATAATATAGACCAGAAACATCTTTACGTTGAAAAGGAATTCAAGAGAATCTGGGACACAGATAGCGCTTTGCATGTCGGTGACAGCGCTACATTAGAAAAAAAAAATAAAAAAAAGAAAAAAACTAAAAGATCATCAACAACATGTTTAGGAGATCATCCTAAGCCCAAGGATTATCTGAAATGTGCTTTAAGGCATATGCGACGAATAAATATTGCAGCTAAACTTCCTGACATTCATCTTGTGCCAGAATTACGAGAGTGGATGAGATGGAGAATATATGGACCATATACAAGATTTGAAAAGAGAGAATTGTTACGTAAGAGCAATTCATTTTGGCAAACATTCTTAACCCTCGCACAAAACAGCTATGGCCACGTTTCGCCTAAGAAAGATCCAACATATGCTGGTCACACAAACTGGGTTCATAAACAAGAACTAAATGATAAGTTCAGAAAATTCACGCAACAATATAAATTAGATTTATACAGATCTTATGCAAACGTTACAAATATGCTCTGGCCCACGATGTATCAGGCAGAATTCCCTGATAAGAAGTTCCGTGAAATATATTTTTCATATCTTTTTGGTCGTATTGAAGAGGTGCAGTTGATGCACCCCTACAGCACGAGGGAGGCCATGGAACGCAAATTTATTCTTGCTAAAAATCGGTACTGTTGCATTCCAGATGGTATCGAGCCCGAAGAATGACAAAATATCAGAATTCAAAATCTAAATAAATGTCTTTGTGTTGAAAATATATATTATATTTTAATAAACTGTTTTTATTCAGTTATTATTTTTAAATATTATATGGATTCTTATTAAACTATCATAATATGTATGTTAATCTAACTCACTATGATAGAAAGAGAAAACAACTATTTCAAAATAATATTTTTTAAATGACAAATTGTTCGCACAGCAATGTTTAGACTAAAATAATTTGTTACTAGAAAAATCGATTTCCATGTCTCATTCTGAGTCATTCTAATAAGGATTTATTGGTAAAATCACAGTGTCTAATCGGGCAATTCAAAATTAATTCAAATTAAATAAAAGAAAGTTATATTCGTGAGTTCACAGTACGATTTCAGTTTTTTATATGTTCAAAAGATGACGATGACGTCATATGTAATGTTAGTAAACGGATCGTTACGGCCGTGACAGATTCTGGAATATTTTGTATTAATTGACTTAACTCTTTTGGCCTTTTTATGAAACTGATTGCGATGGCTCTAGTTATTGGCTTAATTGTACTAATTGCGATCATATTAGAGAAGTATCGGCTGAGTTTATTGTGTGGTTCCTCTTAGTGAAGAGCGCTTTTGTATCCTCGGTAATTTTAAGTTGGAGTGTCTTTACAGAAGGGCTTCATAACATAATAGGCTCTTCAAACATATTGTACGTAGACAAATAATCACTAATAATATTTCAAGGAATTAATCAAATAAAAATTAAATATAACATGATTTTAATATGTTTATAAAATTAACAATTTCTGTTATGGGTTTTATAAATAAAAATACCGTATACGTAATCCATAATTTAATCTGACAAGTATATTATAATAATATACCATTTAATTTATGTTATGGCTTAAAATTAAAACATTCACTGAAAACAACTAAGTTGCTGAACTACTGATTGCAAAGTTTGAAATCAATATAAAATATAATTGATGTGTTGTTCAAAGCATTTCCAAAATGCAAAATTTGATAATTCAACATTATTTTATAAACACACTAATACTCTTACGTATTAAAATATTTCTCTTTTTCAACTATCAAAGCATATTTACTAAATATTATACAAGTCTTATTATAAAATCTATAACATTTTAAAATACTCTCGAGCTTCATAGAGGGCGCTTGTCCCAATCTGATGCGACCACCGATTGAAGATACTAGTCCAAATAGTCTTCACATAAGCCTCAGGGGTCTAGAGAGATGGACAATATTATACCTTAATAATATATGTAAGGTCCACTATCCATTAACAGTCCATGGTAATTCTAATCTATCTAGTCTAGTATCTACACTCTAGGGATATTCAACGTCTTTGGTATAATTGTTACATAAAGAAAAACAAAACATTGTCATTTGTGAAATTAAACCAGAATTAATTACAGAATACTGATAAAAAATTAATATTTAAAGCATTTTAAGTTAAAACTAAAACAACATTTGATAACAAATACAAGAAAAGCAGTTGTGATAGAAGTTAATTAAACATTAAAATAATCAAATTATTAAATATATTGAACTTACAAATATTAAATGTATTGAAATGCATATTTGTCGAGTCAAAAAAGATTGTGCACAGTTTTGTTTTTGTTAATTTAATCATATTTTTTTTTAATTAAAGAGTATAAAATCGAAATATAAATATTGTCATCAAATAGATAAAATATAAAGATACTAATTTTCAAACGAAAGTCTCAGAGAATCGCTTTCAGATAGAACCTACTTTTCACTTAAAGACTCTTTTTATAACACACGACAAAGTTACGACCAAAATATCGTTCCAACGATATTTATATCGTATCGTACGCTTAAAACGAGATTGTCATTTTTAACCACATATTAATTCGCAAATATTCTTAGCGAAATGAGTCTTTATATTTGTAATTCCTGATGCGAGTGTTGTGAGTGGGGGGAGTGTGAACTGCTGTGGTTGTTGTTGTGGGAGGGGGGGTGGGGGGCTCTCTGTTGTAAGTGCACTAGAGCTGATAGTAGCCTCGTATTCGCTTCATCCAGAGCAGCGATACGATGTTCCTGAGCTTCAATCACTCGTTGTTTGTGAGACAGAGCGGCCGCCATCTTGCGCTGTTCGCGACGGAGTTCTTCTTCCACGCAAATTAATCTGTAATATAATATTTACTATTAGTTAATTCATTAATCATATTTGATTATATTTAACAACAAGAATAATTCTAGTTATTTTAGTTACCTGGATATTATAGCTTTCATTTTAGCGTCTGTGTGATCTTGACCTGAGTCAGTTGGTCCTAAACGACCTCGCAAGAGTTCCACTGAGCATTTTAGCCTCTCTATTTCACGTTCATACTGAAATACAATTCACGTACTTAATATATAATATATAATTCATGTCATATATCTAAAAACTAAAGTATGGTCAACTATATTTTGAGGTTTAATATATAATATGATGTCCAACCTGTTCAATAGTTCTATGATGTTTATTTGTTCGTTTTCTGCCAGTCGTGCTGTAAAACGTATCATCAACTTCACTTGAACTGTCCGTCAATTCTCTTGCGGATTCTAAGCTGAGTCTTCTCTGCAGCTTGTCTCTCACTGGCGCCTCCCGATCCGTCCTCACCGGCACCCTCTCACTCGCTTCACTCGAATGTGACTCCCGACTGAATACTCTAGAAGGGGATTCCCTCTTTTCTCGGCCACCATAATAATCTTGGTGTCTCTCCAAATCCTCATTAATTCTACTACTTGATACTTTTGCTCCGGAATACGTTCTATCCAATGGATAATTTGTTTCTGGAATAGAATTCTCCGTCAAGAATTTCTCGGGGGAGTTTTTCGAATTTTCCATATTATACAACGCCTTCTGACTTCGAGATATTTGCAATCTGTACATTTCTTTGTTCACCTCCTCGACATTGGAATCGGATCTGCTCATCGGATATCCAGAGTCTGTTGAGATGTGATGTGGTTTACTCTCGTATAGAGATTCACCTCTCTGCCCGAAATGTTTAAAGTTGAGTTGATTTTGATTTGTCGAATAAGATAGCATAGGGTTCGTTCTAGGCATTCTTGTTTTGCTTGCTTTCCTCAAGCTTGGAGAGTTGCTAGAAGACTCATCGTCTCTTATTCTAGGAGAGTTGCTATGATTACTATTCCTCTGGTAAACATCTTCGTAATTACAATTATCTCTGGTGAGTTTTCGGTGGGTTGCGTTACGATTCTGTTTGTCGAAATTTCTGCTATCCTCGTTGAAGTTGGTAGAACCTTCTTCGGAGTTGGTCTCCACGTTGTCTGTGCTCAAGCCCTCCTCATCTATGGATGAACTGGATGAGCCACATGGACATCGTTTGGAGTTTCTGTTTTCATTAGTTTTCTTAACATCCTGCGTTTGTCTGTTGTCCTCCATATTATAGACAGGGTTTGTGAAAACAAGGGGCGCGACTTTAGTATTGGCATTAGTATTATTTTGTACGTTATCAGCGGTTGTGAAGTTCTGAATACCATACTTTTGAATGTCGTACTCGATTTTTTGCTGCACTGGGCTCTTTGGATAAAACTTATCATTTTTACTATCGTAATACTGTTTATCTCTCTGTTTTTGGTAATTTAGCTGTGAGTAGCGACTCATTGGCTGTCCCCCGTTCTCATAGGGTTGGTGGAGATGTGCTGTGTTTTCTATGGGACTGGAACTTTGACTGTATGTAGCAATGCTTTGGTATCCTGAACTTGCAACATTGGACAATCCACTGATCGAGACATTTGATCCGTTATTTGTGTAAGAGTTTTTATTGCCATTTATTATGTTATTATTGTTGGATTTGGATTGTGATATATTCTTCTTGTTCATCATCTTTTCGTCTACTATATCAGAATCATCAGCGTATTTCAACAAATCTGATAGTTCATCGAGCGTTGCTGTTTCTTTCATAATATTTTGCATATCATTTGAGCAATAATTGTGGTTGATGCTGTCGCTACTTGGTGATCGTTCAGCGCTGTTGTAATTTGAATTATGGAAGTGTGTTTGTTGGTTGAAGTTATTCGGTTTGTATCGTTCCTGAAATCTTCTCTCCGTGCTGTCATTTAAACCGTTGCTAATGCCTTTGGGATACTGATCAGAACCGAAGCCAATCTGAATGACCTTCAAATTAACGCAATGCTCCTGGTTGTTGTACTGAGAGCTATATCTATCAGGGTTCACGTTTTGGTTGACTGGGTTCGTGCCGTATCCATTTCTGGGTAGCGTTGCGGAGCGTAAATTGAAGCTTGGTGATTTAGAAACTGTTGCAAACGAGCCCTTATACTTGGAGTCCTCTACATTGGATTTGGAGGGGCTTATGTTGAATTGAACGCCATTTTTGTTCATGATGGGTGAACTGTGAGCAAAGTTGTTTGTTAATGGACCATTTGTGGGTGTTTCGACGTTTTGTTTTGTTGGAGTATTGCACGTTGGGTCATTGAACCTGCAAATTAAACATAGATATATTAATATTGAACTTGATGAAAATACTGCGACAGACAAGATTACAAAAGGTATATATATATATATGACCTTTACACGTTTGACAATTTAATTTCTATTAATAATTTTAGTAATTACCTAAAGATATTTTCACCAATTTGTGTTGTCGGTCCATTGTCGTTGCTCAGTAATCTCTTGCTGAGTTCATCTAAAATATCAGACAGTGGATCCAACTCCTGGAATGCAACATACGTTGTATTATAATAATTTTAAATTATTTTTTATATATAGGTAAAGCTAGTTATTATATTACCTCTATTGTTAAATGAAGTTTTTTATTAATTAATAGTATCTTTTGTATATTGTCATATTGTCGCACAAAATAGTTTCGTATCTAATTAGAAGGTGCATTTGCAACCTGATATAATACTGTAATCTATCATTACTGTTACTGCCTGTTCAGGGTCCCTCACCTGTATTTTAGCAGCACACAGCTTGGGCAGACTGTCTACCAGCAGCGCGTGCAGAGTCGCGAGCTGCTTGCCGAGGTCTACGTGTGGTGCCCACTCGGGGTCCACGTCCAGCTCGCTTCCCTCTGCCTGAGGCGCCTGCGATGATGACGAGCTGCGCTTGCTGTCACAGCCGGCCTGCGGCTGCTGGTGGGGGGGCTGTTGTTGCTGTTGGTGATGAGTGGGTTGCTGCTGTTGGTCTTGTGGTCGAGTCTGAAATGATTATTAAATTTAGGTTACATTAATTGGTTAAACCTAAAGATTAACTTTTTAAAAAATCTGCAAACGTTTAACCGTCTGACTGATACATTATTTTCGAATAAACATAATCCTAATAGTAATTGAGCGAAGCTCTCTATGAGGGTCTGCATCCTTTGTACACGCATCAATCAAAAACGGTATATACGAAAATTTCCACATTTTGCACACTGATAGACATCAGTCTGTTGGTAGTTTTAAAAAAAATGTCAAATATTCGATGTCGTTGAGAAATAATCACAGAAAAACTAAAATCCGATAGACTTCAATGGGAACATTTTTTCGCGTGAATATTGAGCTTGAAAAAAAAGGAAAAAAAATAGTTAAGGACAGAATGCGTCGACGTTTTGTAAATGCAACTTCGGTGCTGTTTGCACCTCGCTTCGCTCAATATGCTAATTTATACCTAGATTTTGCGAGCGCAGCGACTCCAAATTAAGGTCTGGTTGCGCTTCTAGTAGTATTGAAAGCTTACCGAAATAGCTCGTAGAAAAGCCTTCATATTGGGCGCCTCCTGCTCCAAAAAGTCGTTCAGGAACTCCATAAAAGCTTCTTTGCCTTGAAAGCGTGTGAAGTTCGCTAGCGTCTGCAGCGTCTTCGCCACCAGGGTCAGGTTACGCGCCGCTCGCTCGTTGGGGTACTCTGGAGAGACAGTTAATATAGTGTTATAATTAATGTTAAGAATATATATGATTGTATGTGATTTATGGTATTCAAAAATTATATTTTAGTCTAGTTTTTGATACTTATTTTTTGTCAACATTGATGTTTTTCAAAAGAATATTTGTAATTAATATATATTATATAAAGCTTCGAGTCTCACCATGAATTATTCCAAAAAGACTCGGAGAGAGAATAGCGGGACAAAGAAATCGAAGGAAAATGGAGGCGCTAATCAGGTTGTCCGAGATGTCCTCTCGACCCATGGACGTCAACCTGGAACAATAACAAAAAAGTAACAATCTCCGACTCCATATTATGTATATTAGTAAAGTAGAAGTAGCCAAAGTGGCGACCTCTCGCGGAAGGTGGCGAAGCAGTCCCTAAGTGGCGGAGGGAAGCGCTGTGCGGAGGCTGCGATGGCGCCCCACGCGAGGCTCACGGCGTCCCTCAGCGCGGCCTGCTGACGACGGAGGGCTGTGCCACCACCTGCGCGCAGAGGGTCCACCTCACACTCCGCTGCGCCAGCACCGGCCGCCGACAACACCGCACCGCCCAGAGTGTCCTGCAGGGAAGATTCATATTAGCTAAGTTCATAGAATAAGAGGGATACGGTCTAGCGAGGAGGCCACCCACCTGCAGGTACTGGTCGCCGACCAGCTTGAGGTAGGCCTCCATGCTCTTGGTGGCGAGCGAGTTCCCCCTGAAGGTGAGCGAGTGGTCTCCGGTGCGCCTCACGTCCAGCGCCACCACGTCGGCCAGGTAGCGAGGAGCCAGCCCCGCCCCCGCCATGCACAGCACCAGGGCGCAGCCGATGTCCTCCTTAGCCTTTACACCTGGAGGGGAAAAGGTTTCATTATTTAAATTGTTTTAACATTGCTCTCGTTGGATTCTAATTTCTTAGTTTCGAAATCGTAAAAATCAAACAAAAGAAAAACGTAAATGATAGAATAAAAGATATTATCGATGGTAGCCGTAGATGCTGGACTCGCGCTCACCGATGACGGGCTCCAGGTACTCGCAGAGGCGGCGGTAGTTGTTCTTGAGGTAGTCGAGGAACCGCAGGTAGCGCTGCAGCGGCAGGACGTCCACGCGCTGGTAGCGACACTTGATCCGCAGGGCGGGCGCGGGCGAGGCTGCAGCAGCTTGAGGGCGCTCCTCGCTCAGAGGATACCAGCGCTCGTTGGGGTAGCGAGAGGACACGTCGTCCACGGGGATACGCACCGTGCCTGAGGGGGGAGGAGGGGGGCAACTTAGAAAATATACTCTGAATATTGTTTTCCTATACTTAAGTTGAAGTTCGAATATATATAATATTATATTATCATCAAAAACGTACAATTTAATTTGAAATTAATATTTGCATTTAGTGTCAATAATGGCTCAAATAGGTACATAAACCCAATTTAAATATCTTAGTTTATATTCTTTAGAAAAAGCTATCTTTTTTTTTGTACAATTCTGTACCTCAAAGTTGCCTGGCAGAGATCGCTAACGATAAGGCCGTCTCTTGTACATTATTTAATATGTTATGAATTGTTTCGTTTTAAATATTTAGTTTTATTGGTGTACAATAAAGAGTATTATTATTATTAATATTATTATAAAACAAATTTATAAACTGCCTAAATTTATGCTGCATTTGCAAATATATCCCCCCATTTTAGTAAATACTGACCGACGAGTGCGTGTTTGTCTCTCTTGCGCGCCCGTCTCTCCGGCTCGCGGTACACGTTGACATGTATGTAGCGCACGGGAGGGAGGGAGCCGAACTCGTACACCTCCCCCCAGAAACACAGCTCCGTCTTCAACTTTGACGAGGACCTGGAACGAATTAGGTTACAATTTTTAAACATGTCTTTATGAATGATTATATATAAAATTATGTATTAAAGTGTTTAACGACATAGTTACTCCCATAGTTCTGCATGAGGACGAACTGCTACAATTTTGCAGGATCCAGACTTGTCCGTGTTTATATTTTTTTATAATTCAATTTATTAAATAGATTTAAAATTTAAATAATAATATCTTTTTGACTATACAAAAGTCATAATATATGCTAAAAACAAATAAATTAAGTTGTAGTGCTTTGGCATTGGAAATTTTGAGCCATACTCAAGACTAGTAATTATCCATGCATTTACAAATATTATAATAATTTTCCGCCGTTTAGGTTTTTATCACATCTACATTAAGGACGAATATAATTTAAAATTTAACAAATAACTCTATGCTATTACAAAAGCTGACTAACTATTTCCTTTATACATTAAGTCAAACCAAAAAAAAATTAATCATTATGAATAAAAATGATTTAAAATGAAACAAAAAATCTTATATCCAATAATGTTATATCATTTGTTCCGCACTGACCTCGCGTACAGAGTATCATCTAGTAGTATTTCGCAGTAGTATCTTTTCTTGGGTGGTATGGCCTTCGCCTCCAGCAGCCACAGCTTGACCGTGCGCTCGCACCGGCGCGTGCGCATCTCGTCCGGACGAGCCGCTTGTCGTAAACTGCAACAAACAAATTATAATTATTGTATACATACATAAAAAATAACAAAACCATTTTTTACAAGCTTTATAATTAAAACTTTTTCAAGTATTATTATTTTTTACAACATACCTATAAATATATTTATTTTTTTGTATATGTATAATATATAATTAAAATTCCGTAAAAAGTATTATTTCAATAAAACTATTTTACGGATAAAACTCGCGTTTATTATTACATTTTTAAATTTAACCCGACGTTTCGAATGCTTTGCAGCAAACGTGTTCGTGGTAAGACGAGATGTTGGTGTCTATCAGTCAGTCAGTTTTATTGTCACCTACCTCCAACGGTTCCTGAGTTTACGGGCATAGAGTTAAAATCCGTAAAATAGTTGTATTGAACTGTGTAGTGCTGGTGTAAATCTTAGAAAATATTATAAGTATTATTATTAATAATAAAATACCTATAAATCCAGCGGTCTCGTTCCTTCCTAGACGCGCACGCGAAGTACCTCGGCGCGCGGTTTTCAGCGCTCAGCGCGAAGCAATGCGGCCTGCCCAGTACTGACGAATGTAGAGCACGGATCTCTACCTGAGAGTGAGAACACACAAACTTTATATATATATATATATATTTATTCTTTATTGTTCCAACAAAAAAAAAGGTTACAATGGGTGGAATTAATGCTAAATAGCATTCTCTAACAGTCAACGTTGTCGATGTAAAGAGATGAAAATTTAAAAAGAGATATATGTGTTAAGATATGTTATTGAGCTAAGCGAAGCGAAGCTCTTTACCGGTCAACTCCATCAAATTTTGCCCGCTATCTAATACACCGATCAAGCTATACTAACCAAATTTTGACCAGTTGATTATCACACGCCTACTTATCTATAGACATATTTTGAAAATAAAATCTAATTGTGGATTAATAGTAAATTGCAATTAACATTATTATTGATTAAAACATTCTATTGTACGCGCAGATAGTAATTTTTTACTATGACTGACATATATATAATTTTTTGCAGACAATGGGAATTTGTATCAAGCTAAAGTTTTCGTGACATATTTTTCGTTGTTTCTCTCATTGAAGAGTTTCGCTCAGCTTTTCCCGCTTGCATGCTTTCAGCCCCAGTTCATATGACATGATTGTTTAATAATATCGGTTTTTAAAAATATCACAGTTATAAATATTTAAACTTAAATAGAGCTAATGAATTATTCAACAAATTAAAAATACAATTCGTCAAACTTTAATTTGTAGCGTAGTAATAATCTACGCGTAATTCCACCTTTCAAAATAAAATTAAATTATGAATCAGATCTAGCAAAACAAGTACTGTTGACTTCACAGACGTCTGGATGCAAGTACAGATGGAAGCAAGTAGAAACTTTTGAAGACTATTTTAGATTACATATATATATTTATTAATTTTATATATATTATATTTAAATATGACAACTTACCTGATTCGGAGGTCCGAGGTCCATTGTTGAGACAGCTGGTGATTGTGCTGACAAAAGGCTTTCATGAGATCTGAAAATAAAATATAATCTTAAGAACCTTTGTATTAGAATAATATAAAAATACGAATCTAAATATAATATATAATCTATTGTAGCGGTTATGAGAAATAAATTGTTTTATATTTTATATGTCGACTGTACGAAAATATTTATCCTAATTTGCCCGAATAATTTCAAATTCTGTCGCGGTTGTTCATGTGCTCGGAGCATGGCGACACCGTCAGTGAACAGACAGTACACAAAACTAGTCAAGCAATTTCCGCCTCTCACAGGAGACCAATATCCAGTACATGAACTCAATGTAAATATCAATCTTTATCTTTAAAGTCTGAACAATATACAAAAACTTTTTTTGTCTTACAAATTTACTGTAGAACTTTTTAAGATTTAACCCTTAAATTCACAATGTTGTTTTTAAACGACATACTAAAAACCACAGATAAAATATACTATCTTTTAATTTGTGAATGCGCAATGTAGTTTATAAACACATATTTAAAAAAAAGTATAGTAAACTCAAGTCTAGATTTTTTAAATTTTTTATCCGAGTCAGTAATACATATCTAATACCAAATATATTTTTTTAAAACGAAAAAAAAATCATCCATTTAAGTGTTAAAAACCTAATATGATAAAAACACATACATAATATATTATACAGTCAGAAGCAAGCAAAACAATAGTCTATATATGTGTATATGTCCTCATTAATTAATGAGATAGACACAGTAATTTGGTGTTCATTTTGAGGCAAATAATTAGAACGTATAAAGATGGGAGGTACATTCCCTATAAAATTATACCATCTAGTAACGCTGTCACTAGAAACTTGTAATTAATGCTTTGAATAAACATTATTTGTGGTCCAACCTTTACAAATTTACGACATTAGAATAAAAAATTGGTTCATCAGTTTAATTCACTTGATATTGATTTGTTTTCACAATTATTTTTTAAGAGAAATATTAATAAGATAATATTATTGTATTATATAAATAATGGATGAATTGTTATATTTAAAAAATATATGTTATCTAAGATCTACACGAGTACTACACTACTACTACTACTATTCTTACATTTTTAAACTTTAAAATTTAATTCGACGTTTCGAATGCTTTGCAGCAATCGTGTTCGCGATAAAACGAGATGCTAGTGTCGAACGTCGGGTTAAATTTAAAAATGAAATATTAAACGCGAACTATATTCGTAAAATAGTTTTATTAAAAAATATAATTTTACAAATGTAACAAATCTTAAACTGTCATCTTACCTAGATGTTCGTAACACATGTGGTGCTGGATGCGTCGGTACTGCAGCAAGTACTTGCTTGCTCTCTATTTTGGCAGCAGACTTGGTCCGCTTGAGAGGGTTGCTTCTGAAGGATCTCTTGGAGAAGAAGAAGGAAGCCAGTCGCGAAGGACTGTGCTGTGCCTGTGTCCCTGGTATAGGCGTGCTGGGAGCTGATCCCCGACGACATGATGTCTCATATGATGTGTCTGGAATAAAAAAAAAACATTAAAAACTATATTACATACATATAGCCTAATTATTGTAAAAAACTAAAAAAGTGCATATACTATAGAAACACACGCATATTAAAAAACACATGGCTTATCATAATATATTTGAACATTGAATTACATATTAAGATCCAGAAACTTAAAACATTATATAAAACTTAAATTACTTCGTTCATACATCTGTCGCAAGTAAACACATTTATCATCATTGCTATTAAGAGAGGGGACACTTAAATTAATATCGATAACAATATATCAAACTGCATAATATATTTTCTCGTTAGACCCGTATTGCAATAAATTGTTTTACGTAATCAATATTTCATAGTGCAAATCGATACGTAAACACTAGTTGAGTATTAAACTTCGTTTAGTCGTTTCGTTTCGTTCGTTTAGTCGTTTCGTTTCTTCGTTTAATAAAATGTAGATCTGTACAGTTGCACCGGACGAGTTCACTAGAATATGTTACAAGCTGTGTTCATAACATACATAATATTATTTTTTTTAATATTTTAATTGTTAAATATGACATGTAATAGGCTAAATAAATAATTATCGAATTTGTGTTGAATTTTTATTATTATTATAATTTTAAAATTACTACTTATACGTGGAATAATTATTTACTATTATTGTAATTAATAGATTTTGTTAATTGTTGTATAATGTAATTTTTATATATTTTTTAAATTACTGTTTGATGTCAACTTCGACGTCTAGTCTAACGAATCTAGTCTAGTCTAACGAATTGGTTGTAACTGTAATGTAGATTTAAGTTTTTTATGGTTAAATAAATAAATAAATAAATAAATTTCCAGCAAATAATACATAAATATATTGACTATTGACTACATCCTACCTACCACAGACAGGATAGTGACAGCAGCAAAATGAATGCAAATACAATTTCATATTTACTTCTTCAGAAACCAAATCGCCACTGACGTACACACAACCTTGGAGAATGGCTATAACAATCAGCGTGTCAATTGCCTTCGCTTTACGCTGATACACTAACAGCGTACAGAAATATATTATGTTTTATCAATATTGTATTTCATAAATGTTCAAATAATAACTAATTCACCGAACAATTTTATAACTTTGTTTCTCGTATTTCACTTGTATGTTATGGTCAAATTACGCTATGTTGTCGCTAACACAGCTATGCTAGTTGCAGCGTGGTTTCCGCCGGATGTTGCGCACACGCTGCCCGTGACCGCTGCGCATGCGCATTTTACTAAACTAAGTACTTATACTAAATTCATAACTGTTAGAGCCAAGGTCATTATGTCTTGGCTATTTTATGTTTAGAAACTTCCATGTCTTATGGTCTTTGCGCAAACATTAAATGATTTTTATATAAAAATATGAGTTAAGCTCTTTTAGTGCCACATAAAATATGTTATCAATATATGCTAAAAGTGCCACAGTAAAAAGTGCTTTTTTATAGATAATTTATATACCAAATATACCAATATTCATAATTTTTTCAACTTTCACTTCAGAAGATTTTATACTATTGTCAAGAAAATTACAGAAACAGAGTGAACTGTGAAAAGGAGCGCTATCGCGACGCTGGTACTTTTCCCAACTACTAAGATCAGCGCGACGGCGCTCCTTGGCACTAAAAGGGTTAATAATCTAAGTGATTGTTACCTACATTCAAGAGAACTTATTTATCGATCAGAATCACAAAGCATAAAATAAAAAGCTGTACGAACATGTCGTTCGTTGTTTAACGTGCGAATTAAACAGATGTTGTTCCCTTTTACCGTTACTGCTTTGGTTATTTTGTATTGTGGTGTACTGAGCTGACTGCACCCTAATGGTACCTCATATTTATTGATTGTATGCCTTATAACTTTTATTTTTAACATAATTACTAGCCATTTAGTATACTTTAATATTTGGTTATACACATATTGTATACAGTTCCATTATAAAACTAAAAGTTATATGAACATATGAACATAAAAATTATATGAACAAAGTGTGCTTTATACTAAGTTATTAGCAAAGTACTATGCGATATTTACACCCTGGGGGAGGTGAATAACCTTAAACTAATAAACTACTCTATGCCCTGGCACCAGTGACTCACCGCAACGTAATTATTGCAGTTCGCTGCACAGCACGAAACTTTTAAGGGGCTCCAAGAAATAGCAAATGTTTGAGAGACATTAAAAGTTACAAAGTGTATACTTACTGACTAATAAAGCCAAATATATATGTTTCTTAATAACAACATTTTAGAAACTTTATATCTGCGATTTATATATTTGTTATTTATAAGGAAGTTATTATTTTAATTTGTTATTTATAGGTTTTAAGGGTCTCCTAGAATAAGCAAATGTTTGAGAGACCTTAAAAGTTACAAATGTATACTTACTTACTAATAAAGCCAAATATATATGTATATTAATAACAATATTTTAAAAACTTTATGTATACTATTTATATATTTGTTATTTATAGGAAAGTTATTATTATTTATTTGTTATTATTAAGACACACATATACATATCTTAATAATATTTGCAAATGATACCTGCAATTTATATATTTGATATTTATAAGGTAAAATTCATTAATAGGTGAACAAAACAAGTGAGATTATTGTAATAAATATTAGTAATACAGGATAATTAAATATTTCGTTGGGTTTAGACAATAATATCCTCATACCATAAACAAGTATGACTAAACAGAACCAGAGCTTACTCTGATAAGAGAGATAAGGAGAAGGAAGCAGTGATAACAATAGCGACCAAATTGTACAAACTATGTAGATATAAACATTAATAATACAAAGTGTACAGTTTATTTAAGAGGATAATGTAATGATTATGTATACATTATGTATTTATATTTTAGATATTTATTGAGAGACGAAATCGGAGCTATGAGAGACTTTTCAGCATCTTTGTTCAAGCATCAATCAAAAAAGTTAAACCCGAAAATTTGCAAATTTTGCACCGTCATAGACGACAGTCTGGGGAAGGTTTAAAAAAAATGTGTCTCATCTTAAAAAATAGTTGAGGAAAAAATGCGTAGCGTTTTGTAAATACAATTTCGGTGTTTGCACCTCGCTTCGCTCAATATGCTAACATACCGACATTTTGCGAGGATAGCGAATTAAAATATCATAATACCACCAAGTTGTTACTGACAATGGCAAAACTACCGTTTACTTTATGATTGTTTTAACTATATTATTGTAACGTTAGAGACACGTGTTGAATACTTAAGTCGGTAACTGTAAACGTCTGCACTTTATAAAATATTTAGGTATCATATTTACTTTATAATAATAATATGATATAATAAATTAAAATACAATATATATCTCATAATTCCTAGCATCTAACTAACAACGTTGCTCATTTGTAAATTAATTTACTACGATTAAACGAAATACAAATAAAATATATATAAAACTGTAGTTTTCATGTCGATATATTGTATATAAGAAAATAATATTATTTTATCACATAGGCTACAAAGGGATGGTTTGATAAAATGTATATTAGAGAAGTATACATTAATAATACGTTATGTACACAATGATAACAAAGAGACCTCTTAGCAGAACAATTAGTAGGTGCTATACAGTTATGAACAGTTGAATAACAATGCCCTAATGTAAGTGAAAATCAGCAAGTCACTCATTAGACAACATGGTTGAGAAGAAGCCTATCTCATCTCTTATGATTATACAACATATTGCTAATATAAAATATTACGTAAAATTATAATGAGGTACAGTCAGCTTCAAAAGTTGATGACTATATTTAAAATTCAAAAATAGCTTTACACTATATTACATAAAAACTGCTGAACATGACAAACAATGAATATCATTAGAGTTCAAATTACTAAATATCAAATTGTCAAATTCATCAAACATATATGACATATGCTGACATGTTTCTGACAGATTTTATTTATTTTAACGTATTTTGAAGTTTGTTTTTGTTCTAAGTGACAATAGATGGAAAGGTATTATTATTATTGCCTCATTAAAAATTCATTATTTTTATAATAAAGTTGAATTTATAAAAGGAAGTACTGTAAATAAAAATAAATCATCTGTCATTTAAAATAACAATTAATAATTGAACAATGTTTTTTTGTAATGAGTCATTAGTGTTTTAAAACTGAAATGCAAAAGAAAGAGACGATATATTCTGTCTCAACTTTCATTCCATGACATTCACAAAATTATAAATTTGTGTCAATTATAATTAGAACTTTAATGATGTTTATTCAATATTGGGGTTTGTCATGTTCAGTAGTTTTGATGTAATATATTATATAGCTAATTTGTAACTTTAAATATGGTCATCGGCTTTTGAAGCTGACTGTACAAGTTAAACAAAATAAAGATAAGTAAATTGACTCTTGATGTCTACTGAACGAGTAATATCAGGAAGCGAGTACACAATATTTTGTCCACGCAATGAGAGTTAACGAGATGTTTTGTACTACAAGTAGATGTACACTTTATAGGATATATTATATAATTTATGTCATATTCAAATAGTTATAATTTACTGAGCAAAACTATTGGAGGTATATGATAAATTATTCTGAGTTAAATACATTTGGTCTTTCTATGAACACAATTGCTGCGCAATTTTAGCCATATAGTAAAATAAAAATATCTGCTAAATTTATAACAAACAAATAGTATATTTAAATGCGAAAGATGTTCTTAAAAATAATGTCAGACATATATAACTCTTACCAGAATGCACGGCCAGGTCGTCATCAACGTCTAAGTATGTCCGTCTCATACTAAGCGGGCTATTTGCAACTTGTTCTTCATTTTTCTTTATTAACGCACAAATTACCTCTTTTTCTCCACCGTTATTATCTACAAACTTGTCATAATTGTCCATTAAATCTGTGATTATAGCAACATTATCTTCAAGACCTTCTTCTATATACCTAGCAGTTATGCTTCTTAGCAAGGAGTTACTTCTAGATAATTTTGTGCTCCTTGATCGTCTAATAAAATTTAGTCCTGATATTTTTCCTGGACTTTTATGTGGGCTCTCAGGTGTTACAGTTATTTTGGGTGTTTTAAATATGGACGTGGAACTACTACTACCTCTTATAGGTGATGGTGTATTTAAGTTCTGTGGAAGTGTTTTTGACTTTTCCTTTGCTGGTGAGAGCAGCTTCGGAGAATCGGGAATTAAAGACAAATTGGAGTTGCGTATGGGATTTTTGGTTGGCAATCTGGCACTTATACTCGAAGTTGAATTGTTAAGTTTGTTTGATGAGATCGATGTTCCTAAAGGAGAATATATTCTATCATAGCGTGGTTCACATGAGGTTGTAGTTCGTAACCTTGGCTTCTGGTGCCGCATGACATAGCTTTCAGCCACAAGCCTTGGACTCGTGAGATCGCGCTGACCTTCTCTTGCCAGTGCTTCATTTGAGCTCATTCTCGATGACAAAGGTCGTGGATATCGTCTGACAGGGCTGAAGTCACTTTCACTTTCAATGGAAGACGTATCTGCACGTGGTTGAATTTGCAATCTCCCGAACTCAGCTGTGTTTTTTCTTCTGGTTTTAGTTGAGTTTTCATGGAGACTTTGACCGCATATAATTGCCTCTTTTTCTTCTTGCGTCAATGGCAAGTAATTTTCAAAACTTTCAAATAATGGCACGTAAAACACGGAGCGGCGCCTGCCCTGCTCATCGCAGGTGGCCGAAGAGTTCGGAGATATGGCTCCGGACATGGTGGCCATGGTGAGATAGGGGAAATACGCCGCGTTAAGGCTTATAGCCCTTCGCTCCTGACTCACCGCATCGGTGAAGCCATTAGTTTCACTTTGAAGTTATTTTCTTATACCCTAATAATTAATTTCACACTTTCCAAACACTAATTAGATAATTCTTTTTTGTCATATTTATATCTCATAGTCTCCTTAAATTAAAACTTAATTTAAAGTTGGAATATTTAATTAACCATGGAGTTATAGAACTATATTATTCATGTTAAAATAAAACAAGTACTGCGAACATTTTCACTTTATCACGAGACGATTAGATTATGTAGAAATAACCAATGAAATAATAGAAGTGACTCAACGAAAGAGGTCATAACTTATAATATTAAATTATGTTGTATGCAAAAAATATAATTGGATTATATATTTATTCACTTGGGAATTTAAAAACATTTTAATTAAAAGCTCTATTTTATTAACTATACTCAATGTTTTTTGTATTTAATTTAGTTAAAAGCTCATTTGTATACGTAAACATTTAGAAACGTTTTAATAAAAATATGATATATTTACTCTAAAGCGATTATAGTTTGTTTGTCTGTTATAAATTCTTGTTCTAAAGAGCTAAAAAAACGCATGATTTTTTTGCAACAGCAAAAAAAGGAAATTTTGCCAAGAGTAAATTTTGTAAAAAAATAAATTTCATCTGCAAGGGGGTTTATTAGGGGACGACAAATTATATGACGCTATTATTTTTCGAGTCATTGACATTTTTATATACCAAAGGGAAGAAATATATAAAATGTACCACTTAAAACTAATTATTAATTACATTAACACTATGCGTGTCTACTTTTACGACGTTTATTATTTAATAAAATGGACTTCACATGTACCGCGGAAATGAATAGCTCATTCATTTAAATATATTACATTTCATACATATAATGATATTATAGACACATTTTACATTTACAAATACTAGCTGTTACATGCGGTTCCACTCACGAACGAACAGTTTTATTTACTATAACAGAGTAGCATAAGATGAATCTCCCTATTATGATCTGTAAGATTTTTTAAACCCTTGCGATATATTCGAAGATTATCGAATTTAAACAAACAAACTTTCCACTTTACAATATTAGTATAGATAAATAAATTATTAAAAATGCAAATATTTCAAAGCGCAAGAAATATAAAATCCGAAATCTCAACGAATACACATTTAACGCTATACAAAGCGGGTGTTTGAAATTAATTCAGTCGTATATTTAAAGAAATCAGAACAAAGCACCGGATATGACACAGAGGGAATGAGATCCAAGTTATGGAGTGCAAGACGAAACAACTAAGCTTGTGGAACGAACTATTACCAGCCTCTGTTTGAACGAAATATACAAGCAACTTCACTACATGTGAAGAATATACTATATTTTTTCTTGTTTACTATCTATTTAGTCGAGCAGATATGAATTCCGGTTTTAAAATGATCATTTATAAGATTTTAAAGCGAGTGTGAGAAATATTTAATTCAATTTGTTTGATGAATAATCAATTCAGCAATTATTATTATTTTATATTTAGGTATTAGTAAATTAATATAATATTGTAAGATTTTTAAATGTAGGTTTGGTTTAGTATAAACTTTAGAAAATAATAACATTACTATGTCTAGTAGAGTAATAAGCAATGAAAATATTACAGTCAGAAAAATATTTTTTTAAATGTATTATAAGACAAAATTGTAGTTTTATATATATATATATATATATATATATATATATATATATATATATATATATATACTATGCTATACATAGTATACATAAAAAAAATGAGAGGAGTGAAACCCGATGCCTTGGGATTGTGAGTGGAAGCTGAGGGCGAGTGTCGCGGGGGGTCACGGGGGGTGGAGGGGTGGTGGGGTGGCGTGACCAACGAGCGATCATGATTCAAGGCTTCGCAGGTTGATTGTGACTGAACAGCGCTTAAGCCTAGGTCCTTCAACCCATTTTATTAAAACAATGGAACAATATCAACTACCAATAACTTTAATATAAACATGGAAAATTTAATTAGTTTCAACATATCACAAAGTTAAAAACTTTGTGACGATTTTGGAAATTAACCTAATATATGTCGTCTATATCCTGACAATTATAAAATTAGAATTCTAGATTCAAAGAGCCGGCTAGCGGCACGGTAGCTCAATTGGCAGAGCAAGTCGTAGGTTTTTAGGATGTCGCAAGTTTGTATATCGGGTTTAAAACATTTTTTTATTAAAAAAATTTCTATAATATTCAACAGTATATAAAAAAAAACATTTTGTCATATAATTGTTTATAAATGTCATAATTAATTCTCACAATATGTTTAGTATTTCGTCATCGCATGTCGCCAGACAATCCAAGCGCATATCAAGGAAAAAATAAACAATATGGCGGAGCGGTGAGATATTTTTCACACGCAATTCTCGCAAATTATTCAGCGGAATTATGATCGTTGCTTAAATTCTGTGGATTGGAATTATAAATGCTACACCATTTCCTACCCCTGGCGGCGTGCTGGTGATTTTTAACGCGCCAATTTATAATATTTTTTTTTTCTTGGGAAATACATATTATTATTTTAAATAAAATTAACAAAGTTGTCTTGAATTTTATAATATATTTCTGACACTAATAAAACAAACTCAAGTAAATCAATTATATTCTATGTATTTTTTATCTACTTTAATAAAGTATATATTTGTATGTTTCCTTATTTGTATATTTTGTATATATTGTATATTTCAAATAACTTTTTTTTAAATTTTATTTATACTATACGCTACGTCACATTTATATAAAGTATTATTATTATAGTTATGTATTATTTTATATATTATTTATGTTTAGAATTATTTTGTTTTATGTTTATTTTATTTTTTTTATTATTATTGCCATTATTATTTTATTTTTATTTGCACGCCTACCAACAAGCATCTTCTGTAGCATTAAGCCCGCCGTTTATGCATTATTTTGTATTATATGCTATAAAGAATTAATTAATAAATTAAATAAATAAATTAAATAAATAAATAAATCTGTCTGTACTGACATATATTTATCAAAATTTTGCCCAAATAGTTTTGAACACATTCCAAGTTCTTATTTATAAGCCCTGAACATTGCGGAATCTCGCGAACTGGTATATATAAGTTTAAATACAAAAAAAATGTATCTCTTCTATACGTAAATAACATCTAGATTTGTTCGACTATTTGATATTCGAAGTACTTATTTATAGGCATGGCGGATTCGCGGCGTGAATTCCGATAGTATTTACATACAGCCGGATAATTATATATAATAGTATTTCAATAAAACTATTTTACGGATATAACCCGCGTTTATTATTACATTTTTAAATTTAACCCGAAGTTTAGAATGCTTTGCAGCAAACGTGTTCGATACGTCGGGTTAAATTTAAAAATGTAATAATAAACGCGAGTTTTTTCCGTAAAATAGTTTTATTGAAACGTGTCGTACTCGTGTAAATCTTAGAATACATTATATATAATAGTTAAAGTACAAAAAGAAGTATCTGTTAGCAAGTGTTAGATGCTATAATGTATTATAATGTATGTACTATATTATAATGTTTAAGTCTTAGAAGTAAACGGATGACTACAACGGTCATTGGTGCCAGATGTAGAGCAAAACGAAATCCAATAGTTGCGAAAGTTTCTTTAGGGCTTTGAATTGAAGTCACGTTTGCGAAACATGGAACCAAATATTAATTCGACTATGGCTTGTTTTAATATATTATACATAATATGCCAATAATATTAAAATGTAGTATTTGCTTAGATTTTCACGAATACACATTTCAAATAAAACTATTTTTTAACTATGTTTAACAATTTTTGGACTAATTCACTGACTTACTGACAGACACTTACATCTCGTCTCGTGAACACGATTGCTGCAAAGCATTCGAAACGTGGGTTAAAATTAATATGTAACCAAAATTATACGCGAGTTAAGTCCGTCAAAAATTTTATTTCAAATATTAAAAGGTTTTTAATATATCTATACTGATATTATAAAATGGAAAAGTTTGTTGGGTTAAGCTTGCTACCTTTTTAGAAAATTCTGGAAGGGTTTTAAGAATCTAATTCTGATATGCAGTTACATGAGGAAGGCTAGAGGAAATCTAGCATTATGCTACTGTTCGTAGTTGTCTTAATAAATAAAATCATTTATCAAATGAACCGCGAGCTACCGTTCGTAATAAATATGATATAAATATTGTTAAACTGAGCACATTTAAATGAATACATAATCTTAATAAAGCAAAGCAACTGCCAGAGCTAGACAGGTTTTTATTAAAAACAAGTGAAATTTTACAAAGCCTAGTAGCACAATGAAAACCAGTTTTCAGATCTACTCACAATGTAACAACAATGGACTGTCTATTGTTATGAGATCAACTTCTATCTTATTCCAAAAGAAAACTTTAGCATAAATGTATTTATTTATTTATTTATTGTACCATAATATAAAAGTACAACAGACGGACTTAACGATATGGGAGCATTCTGTACCAGTCAACCCATAGAGAAAAAAAAAAGAAAGACAACAATTAGGCGATAAAAACAAGAAAAAGCTTGAACATAAGCTAAATTTAAATTAAAACTAAATTATTATTTATTTCTAAATACTAATAATACACATATAAATATTTGTATACATAGATACGAATAAATACTTACATAAATATAGTATATATATGTATCTAATAAATTAACAGCTGTCCACATCTACTGCAAAATCTGATTACTATGAACTTCTAGAGATTATAGAGATTGCGATAGATATAGAGATAACCTAATAATTATATATGGACATATGGTGAGTAATCCATAATATTATTTTATTTTTTATATTATATTTAATACATAAGAAAAAACATTAAAACATCCTCCATACAATAACTAGGAGAATAAATCAAACATTAACAATATTAGGTATATTGATGTAATATAATGTTAAAGTAATATTATTATTGGGGCGGATGTGACCAAGACTTCCTCTGGCAGCGAGTTTCCTCGTTACAGGTTAAACCGGACCCGCATGTATTTGTAGACACAAGATATATTTATGATGCATATAACTAAAGACAATTCAAACTACTTATTGCCCGCGGAACTTCATGTTTATAACAGATATTTTAGGAATTTTATTGTAAAATGCAATAAAATCTACATCAAAATTATCATTTGCATCCAAAAAAATCCAAAAAAATAAAAAGGGTTTTACCAACTTTTTTTATTATTTCTTTTTAATTTTCAGCATATTTACGGCAACATTTTCAAAATGATACCATAACAGACTTTTTATGTGTAACTATCGTTTTACAATCACTTGGACAAAAATATTATCCTATTAATATATAAGAAGTAAGTTTCTTCACTCATCTAAATTTGTATACTAAAACTTTTTTGTCTTTTTTCAGCACATTTACACTGAAAATATTTAAAATGAGACCATAACAGATTATTGTTTTAAAATTTTCACGATTTTTACACATTATAGAAATAAATATCGGGACTTTATCGCGTAAATATGTTTTATGAAGACAATGAATTATGAAGACAAGGCGAGGGTAGTTAAAAAACCCCGTGCCTCAACAAGACGCCGCTAAGTTGCCATCAGTCAACCCGTCACCACGATCGGTGCAATTCGATTGAAAAGGATAAATAAAAAAGGTATCATAACTGATTTCTCATGTGTAGCCATCGTCATATAAACATAAGGACAGAAATTGGCATACCCTATTAACATATAAGTATGTAAGTATGTATATTTGAATTACAATACATATAATGAACTATCATTGAGTACTAATGAACGGAATGAACTGTAACAGTACGTCAATCAAGATCAAGGAGATCTATTCAATTGAACTGAGGCCCTTCAGTGAACAGGATTTTCATTACTATGTTAAATTAATTGTATATATTAAAATATTATTAGTAAAGCAAAAAAGTTTGTTGGTTTAAACGTCCTAATATTAAAAAAAATCGTTCGTCCGCGACAAATATCTTGTATTATATAGTATTAAAGTTAACATTCAAGGTTTTTAAAATCAGCGACTTGTAAGTATAAGTAGAACAATAAGTAACGAACTGAAAAGCATGTCCCGTTACGTAAAGACGACTGACCTCTTTTGTACCATTACACAATGTCGCTTATAAAAATAACATACTATAATGAATTGAATAACATTGAGACATGAAATTAAACAACGAGAAACCATCTTTATTTTAATAACTTAAGAAACATAAATATAGTTTTTTTTATAATAATTATATATTTAAACTGATTATAACACTTCAGCAACTTTGCTTACTTTTCAAGACATGGTGAATGAATCATCCCTATTATTATTTTGGGTAATATGTGTCATTATCACCCCTAGGGTGAGGGTAGTTTGGTATATTATATAACGTGTTAAAGACACAAAAATTATCATCAAATATATGTATATCTTTACATTTTTTTTGCATTTACTAACGTTCTCTCTTGTACATCTTAAGTTATCTGGCAGAAATTCTTACAAAAACTCGTCATAAGCTCGTCTTTTGTACAAAAATATGTAAATTTGTGCAATAGTACTAAATAGAAAAAAGTCTAATATGACATAATTTTCATTACATGGTAGAAGTTGAAAGTTTTTTAGGAACAATATCATATATTACAAATTATAACTGTTGTTGTGAAATATAACTTAAATGAATAGACAAAATCAAGACATTAAATTATATATGTAACGTAAAAGGGAACTTTAACAAGTTTAGATCAAAGACGAGAAAATCTTTGAATAGAATCAAAACATATATAATTTAATAAGTATATAAATTTATTTATATGTTTAATTATATATAGTTTTTTTATGTTAATTATTCACAACACATTTCTGTGCTTCAAGTACATACTATGTTTTATGGTGAGCGGCCTGAACTATGTTATTGCTATTAAAAATTGTTAACAAAATTCGTCGCAAACTGTTGACTGTGTCGTATATATAATAAATAAATAAATAATATTATAAATAAATATATCTAGAAGAGTCTACGGTCGTATAAGCATGAATTTTAAATGATTCAACAAAGCACGGCTGAATGTTTCGAGGCAGCCGCGGGAGCGTTGAGTAACATACAACTCTAACGGAGACTGTATTACTATAAAAAAACAACAAAGCACTTACTTCAACACAATTAGCAGCCATTTTATTAAACAATTATATATACGTAAAGTGATAGCATATTTAAAAGATTTGAGAATAAAAAGTTCCAATTGTATAAATTCAAAATTAAAACGGGCTAAAACCCTTTTACATGTTTTATATAACATTTTTCAAATCATAACATTGTTATAATAACATTGTTTTAATATTAGTTTGAGTCGATCATCCATTCTATTTTACGATAGAGTCAGATTGATCTGCATGTCTTACCATCACGTTGGTACGTTCACTTCTGCAAGGTCAATATACTGCTTATTAATTATTAAATAGATAAATATAGTTATTTATTAGAGGTCACTTTCATATCAGTTTAATAAGATGTGGTAACGCGATGCAATAAATTATCTAAGCGAATATAAATACACCTTTCTGTTCATACATTAAACTGAGCATCCCTTTAAACATATTTTTTTTATATAATATTGCGCAAAAGACAATGTACATAGCTAATCTCTTTGAATAGAGATCTCATCTCTGCTAAGAGATGAGCTATCCTCTATTGTTTCTTGGATTTAGATGATAATCTATCTCCTCTTATCAAACTTATTTGGTGTTGATGCTATATGTGAAATCCCTCCACATTCTTTTATCATGTCATCTCAATAAAGATTTGTTTTTTTGACATATCATTTTTGATGTTCTCTATTCATCTCTTCTTTGGTAACTCTGTATTTTTTTCACATTTATACTTAACACTCTACTTATTACATCATTCTCATCTCTTAGAATTATATGTCTACACAGTTACAAATTAGTGTCATCATTTCCAACACTAATGATACTTACAAACTACCTCTTACAAACACATATACATACATACATACATACATACATACATACATACATACATTCATACATAATTTACTCTATTCAATCCAATACACTATACAACTAGCTGGGCTTTCATCTATCTCTTAAGTATTAGATATATACAAATTTAAACAATTATAATATATACTATGATGTGATGAATTTTTGTAATGGCATGTATATGCCATAGTATAGACATATGTCTATACTCAATTATTTTTCTCATAAGATATAGATAGGCTTTCATATATTATTAACACATCTGAACTATATATAATAATTATTAAAAGGAATGTATATATTGTTTGGTTTTATAAAATTAATAAAACTAATTTCACTCAAATTTCATACACAAAAATGACTAAACTATTTAACTAATGATTAATATGTAATTAACTAATCCACTAATAAACAAACTGACTCTTTAATGACTTAGTAATTATAGATATGATGAATACACGTTTTGATAGAAATATAATTCAATAAGTACTTTCCACGCTAGTTAATTAATCAGTTATTTGGTTTAGTTTAATTAGACTTAACTAAGTAAGTTACTAATGTAATGAGTAATTTCAATTATTTGTTTTAGATTGCTGAATAGAATTCTTATCAAACCGTATCATTACGTACATATATATGCAAATAAAGGATTGCAAAATATAGTTGATGTAATCGTTTCCTCGTACCATTATTGTAAACATAGGAAATATACAAAGGTTTAAAACAATTAAATATTAAAAAAAAATATCTTAGAGTATACATTATAGATATTTGGAAATATACTATTTTCTACGTTTAAAGTAATAGAACTATATAATAAAAAATAAATATCATCTTAGAGGGAAGGTTTTTATGGCGCACCGATATACCAAGCAAAATGTCTAGACTGAGAACTGATGAGACAGAGATCGAATGACTCACTTTACACTACAATACACAACAAATACAGACACACACACGCAAAAACACACACACACAAGCACGCACGCACGCACGCACACACACTAAAACACACTCAACATTTAAACTGCTTACCTTAGAACCTTATAGTATATATATATATATATATATATATATATATATATAGTATATATATATAGTATATAGTAGCCATATTTATAATTAGCTTTAAATTTTAATAAAAACAATTGATATTAAATAAGATTTCGGTCAAACAAATTATTGAAATAATTAATTTGAAAATATTTACAGGAAGCAAAGAGCTCTGGTTGACTTTCAGATAAACCTGTTTCCGGACAAACAAATAATATTAATTTGTACATTTGTGATATCATTTTAATTGCGACATTAAAAAAAATATTTTTAAAGTTTCACTTATAAAAACAAGAGGATGTTATTTATAAAAATACTAGAGAAAATTTTGGCCCGTGTTTTTTAAATTCACTATAATATTCCGCATTGATTGATATATAGAAATATTATTTTGAGGATTTTTTTTCCCGAAACACTATAACTATATAGAAATAACTAAACAAATCATTTAGTAAGATAAAATAAGTAAGCGCTGTCTCTAAAACTCTATAAATGGTGCGGTGTCTTTGATAACTTAGTATTCTGCCAAATGAGGCGTGAGATAGAGACAATGGGTAATAATTTACGTGTTATATGCATCAGTGATCAATGATTTCACAATGCTGAAGGCACAAAACTTTTTTCTATACAAAACAAAATAAATATAAACATATTTTTATAAGCTCGATCTGATATCACAACGCTGAAGGTAGCTTTTCTCTATAAACCTACAAAATTGATTTGATATATATGTATAATGTAGAAATGTATGTTAGTTTAAGGGCTCTAATCTTAGAAATAACTGCAAAATAAGTAATTCTTATAATACGAAGGCTCAAGGAAGGCTACTCGTAGTTATCCTAATATTAAATAAAATCATTCATTCGCGTGTGGAACCGCGAGTCACAACTAGTTTAATTTAAAATACATACCAAATAAATAAATCACCTTATAAGAAATAAGCTATAATAATATATAGTACTTATTTCAAGTAAATAACAATTTCTGTGAAATCATTCCATGAGGATATTATTAAGTTTGTAATTGTCTCTAACATAAACAGGACAAATTGCTGGATCACTGACCCGTGTGTTTTCCTTCTTGACACTGCTTAAAAAATAAGTTAGATTAATTAATGTTTTGAAACAAACCTAGTTTCTTGTTTTAAGTTTGTGGATATACATCAGGGATGGCGAACCAATGGCACGCATGGCACAATTTTGAAAACTTTGATAACACGCACAGAAACTAAATTATTGTTTTTATAAGTTAACTTTTTTGATAGAAATGAATTAAAAATTGTTAATCTACGCTTAATTTCTACCTTTTTTAACTAGAACTGTCAAATTATAGATTTTACTATTAAAATATAGCATGCATTCTCTCCAAGTATATAAAGATGGATATTAGATAAAATTTAACGTATAGTTTCACCAAACTAACATTTCGCTTTTTTTTGTGGCACGTTTTTGTAAAAGATCATATATATTAGAAGATATATATGAGAAATATAGCTATTGTTATTTTTACAACAATGTTAAGAAATATATAGGTTAAATTTTTAAAGCGTTAAAACAATAAAAAAAAAACCTTGTGCTGTACCTCGGAGCTGCACATTTGATGTTATGTTGCAATGTAATAAAAATATATTAAACTGGTGAATTTAAATCACCTGTTTAGTATGTGAGGCGTCACCTGCAGACCGACAGATGGTGAACAAAAAAAAAAAAGACCCCAGCTCCGGAAACTGACATGTGAGAAACGAAACAACCCTGCATGCATTACTTTACAAATCTTTCGTTTACTAAGCGTATAATTAATATAGAATAATCTGAACGAGTAAATTTTATACCAACAAAGTTAGAATGAGACGGTTTTCCAGAGGTAACAGATCCAAATCCTACTCATATCGACTAATTAATTAATAAATTTTAACATGGCATACATAAAATCGTTATCAAACTCGAAGAAATTACGAAAACAACTAAACATTACACGAAATACCGGTACGTAATGATAAAGAGTGAAGAAAAAAAGCTCTGAGCTGCAGAGCTAGGTCCGGTTTGTCCGGGCAGGCCAGGAATGTGACCCATACCATGGGACTTGAATCAGTGACTCAACTTACTTTTTTAACACTCAATACGATGCTTATTTAGAAAGTATAACGTGGGTGCTCTGAGGATTACGCCTACTGTGCTTTTGTTTTAAACCCCACATCTATAATATGTTAATAAATAAATTAACTCATGAGTGTCTAGAGTATCGAGAAAAAGAGTATCAAGAGAAGAGACTGTTCTTAACAGAAGTTAGTAATATTTATTTCAATATTCTTGAATTTATTTATTTATCTGCATTTTTTTAATATAAATTATTAAATATAACTACATTTTTATCCCTATTCATGACGAAAATCCCACGCATTTCTAAACGCCTGACACAAATGTCGTCCCCGAAACGGTGGATATGGAATTCTGGCTACGTTCCGCCTTTTACATATACACACAAATTCCGGTGCTAACAAAAACGTATAGAGAATTTACATAACATTTATTCTAATATTATCTTTTATTGTTTTTTTATTATTACTTTATTACTATTTTATAACAATAAATAATATAAAGTTCTATTCAACCATTACATGTGTCTTTTGAGTAACGTTTAAAAAAATAGTAACCATTGTTTATCCTACAAATGTGTAGTTTCTCAAGCAACAAGTTCCGACACGTGCAAGGGTATATCAAATAAGTTTAACTCCAATTCCTCTACAACTCTATTTAGTTGATCATTAAAAATATTGCTATAAAATAGTTTAAAATACGAGTTGTTATTATATTAAGTTAATAGTATTAATAAAACTTTTAGTAAAAGATTTATGTACTATGAAGAAGTAGGTAATAATTGTGTCGAATTAAACATATCTCGACATCGCTTTGGTCTGAAAGCGCCAAATCGTCCAATACCAAGATAAAATTTTAAAATTGTTGTAAGAAAGATTATATATTTCCGGGTAAGTTTTGGGGCAAACAGGTTTTATAAAAGTAACGCAAGAAATATCATTTTAGTAGTAATAGAACATTATTATTGATATTAAGTAAAAAAAATTAAATAAATACGTGTTAAAGATAGGTATCCATGGTCACTAAATATTCCAACATTAAAAGTGCACTTTCAAATGAAAATAAACACAAAACTTGATAGCACAGAACAACGACTCACTTTCACAATATAAACAGTATTTCCGTAAATAATATTTATTCTTATTGTAACATTAAAAGACACCGCGTCGACGTGCGGTTTTGTGCCCCGGTCGGAATCAACTTAACTTTGTTGACAAGCTGTGCTCCCGCCATGTTTGAAAGGTTCGACTTTTGTCGGCTTACTTCGGAATAGTTCGGGTGTTATAGCATTGCATGGTAGAACTGTAGATTGTGAAGTAAAACTTTTACTACATTATAGGTTTAGATAAACTTTGTTTTGAAGTTACATATATTTTATGTTTTATATGATTGGTAATATTTCAATTCTAAAATACAGACCCGTAAAAGATAGCCATTAAGTATCTATAAGTTTATTAAAGTAAGTAAGTAAGTTGGATACATATCTTTGTGTTACAATTAGACTCCATATACTACAATTGAGGTCATGAGATCCGCCTTACATATGGTTCCTTTATAATTTTCATAGTGTATATTACCTAGTAATATTTTACATGCTTTTATACACCATGTCCGTTAACAAATAACAATTTTATTACATTGGTCTAATTTATAACCTTAATATCCCAAATTGTAATTGCAAATGCAATTCTTGTATACGATAAAACAAAATAACTTTAAAATATTAACATAGGCTTTGTTAATTAGAGGTCAAGGCAATTTGCAGTTTCTAATTACTCAGCAAATTGTTAATAACGCCATCTACTGATAATTATAGTTACTAATATAAAAGTTAACCATTTGTAAGTATACTTATAAAGAAATAACATTGTAACAAGTTTTGTCTTTTACATCAAGTAACAACATATTTGTTGGTTCAAATCGAGGCCAAGCTGATCTTCGTGGCTTATAGGCTGGAACCAGTTAATGAAATTTCAACTTTATTGCATACTAAAGAAGGACGACAATATTATATTATTTTATGTAGAAATAAATCACGTCAAAGGCTCGGCATCACGATCGGTCGTGAACTTACTAAACTGGTTCTGGTATTGTTCTGAACTTTAAGTACAAGTCACAATTACTTATTATTACGGTTTACTTAAAAAAAATAGTTTATAATATATTATGTATATCATTATTATTTTTAATACTTTTAAACTAAAACCTTAATTTAACTTAGCAACAATTTTATTTAAATATTACGGTTTAATAATATATTTAATTATTTTAATAAATATAATATTATTTATAATAAAAAAAAAAATTACAATCAATATTCATTGCCTAAGAAATTAATTCCAAATAGCATAAGCTTAAAAGCAAAATAATTTACAGATATTATACTAGCGACCTCTTGTGTCAAGTAGCCGTACTATGTCACTGAAAAAATTACCTCATCCTACAAAAGATGGCGCGCGTCATTTGAATCTGCTTTCGATATATTTTTAAAAGAGAAACAGCAGAATATTGGTATATTTACAACATAAGTACATATATTTGTACATACACATGTACATTAGAATGCAAATTATCATTTCCTGTACACGGCACACTTTTCACATACGATAACATGGCCTACGCTACTTAACTATCCGGTTTTTTACTAAACAATATATTATCAACATATTTCATAGCAAAAAGTAATTATAGTATCAATTCATATTTTTTAATATGTTTCAAAAACTTGTTCTACTCATTTTGATATTACAATAATGAAACAGTGTTTTATTAATTGTATTAATTTCATTATTTGAAACAACTTTTCAGCGGTTAAATGACAAATGTGGACGTACGACAGCAATGATTGCCAACAACGTGTCAGACTTATATAAATAGCCGTTCAAGAGTGCAATGTACGGGAAACTTCAAACTTCACATAAACTACAATTTGTCTTCATTGCAAAATTAAAATCAATTATCAAGACATATAGTAGTCTTCAAGATATTACTATTATTAGTATATTAAGTATGTTTTCTCCAGATTGCAGTCAACAAAACTACCAAACTAGGTCTTTCTAGAAGAACTTCAAGATGGTATTACTACTTATTAGTTTAGTAATTTTTAGCTACTTAAGAAAGTTTTTTTTCAAAATGTAGTCACAAAGTAATGTGATCTTTTAAGAGTAAACTTTAAAGTATACTATATTAATAATACTATTAATATATCCGAAATACTTGGTTGATTTCCTGTGTTAGTCATACATCTCACGCAAAATCTGTTCAAACGATATAATGTCTTAAATTCGATAGACGTTATACATAACTATCCGGTTATAAATGAAAGTTCGAAAAAAAAAATTCGGCTAGTTTCGGAACCAATCGGGGCCCTTATTCATGAGCTCAGAGCGTGGCGAAATCGCGGAATGAACTGTCGTAGAGCACATTGCAATAGTTTTACATAAGTACAGGATAATTATTTATATTAATACCAATATTGTTTTTAGCTAACAAATAAATAAATAATGAAAACGAATTTAAAGAAGCTGTGGGAACAAAGTTATATTAAAACTACTTTTAGTACTTTTTTATACTACAACTATAGTTCATAAACATCTACTAATAGACATCACGAACTTTTAAATACAAAAAATATATTTATTAATTTAATCTGGTAATAAGAAAAGAGTGAGCAAAGAACATGGAGTGCAGTAAATTAATATGGCGAAGAAAGATTTTTGGACTGAGATTACGTACGATAAAAGTGTGGAAAATTTGGACATGTTGGAACACCATCTATCCCACTATCCCAATTATTAGAAATAAGTGGGATAGATGGTGTTAATTCCAATATGTATCTAATGTTTTATATTTTGCCTTGACTAATAAGGACAGGGGATGATGAATCAATAATAAAATAGTGTTTGACATTTATCATAAGTTATAAAATTCTTAACTTTGAATCTGAAGTCCAAGTTAATAAACTAATCAAGATTCAAAACAAACTGATGAGGTCAACGATGACCTCATCATACAGCGCAAACGACGAGCATTACTTTAACGTTTCTTTACAATAAACTATTGCACAAAAGACTGTCGATTGCACAAATTTTCCATTCAAACTTTGCAAAATTTTCCATACAAACATTGCACGACTTTTTCATACAAACATTTCCATAAATATGAAATCATACTTATAAAGAATTGATGAAGCTCTTATAACATGGATGTTAAGTAACTTATCTCAGCTATTTGATCAAAAAATCACAAAAAATGCTTCCTGGCTCTTGAAATTTCATTCAGCCGGCTAACAATAGACGAAGTACAATATACCCCTCTAAGCACTCGGGCTTCCGTCCTCTTGGATGATGCATAGAAAACCTTGAGGTACCCTCAAAAACATATACATTATGTAACAGTGTATTTAGTTTATTATCCTAGAAAATATTTTTTATCAAGGAGAGTATCAATTATGAGGTACGTTTAACCTTGGCTTCAATTTGTATTTTATCACAATGCGGAACGGAAGCACCAACTGGAACCAAAAAGGGTGGTAGAACAGACAATACGGGAAGCGGATATGAGGCGGTAGTAGCACACAGGTGCGCACGCGCAGGACACCCACTGAATAGTTAAACCTGTGCTACAGGGGTAAACAATCAACTTTTTACATCAAGATACGTGAAGGGAATGAGTTGCTATCATTAACCCTGTTAGTGCCAAGGAGCGCCGTTGCGCTGCTCTCGCTAGTTGTGAAAATGTCAGCGTCGCGATAGCGCTTTTTTGCACAGTTCACCCTGTTTCTGTAATTTTCCTGTCAATAAATATGTAGTATGCAATTTCTTTGTTTTTATTATCATAGTATAAAATATTCTGAAGAGAATGTTGAAAAAATTATGAATATTGGTTTATTCTAAATTGATTCATATAAATTATCTATGAATACGCACTTTTTACTGACATTTTTAGCATGTATTCTTAAAATATGTACGGCACTGAAAGGATTAAGGACATGTTATATTTAAACTTGGAAGCGTCTCAGCGGTTAAAGAAAATGGCGCCTGAACCAACACAACAAGCTCTTAGTAAATTCGTAAAATAATAATTGTGCAATAAAAAAAATAATACGAACTTTAACGAATTACAATAAAACTTAGAATCGGTGTATTTCTTTGAGAAATAAAAAATATATTAAGTCAGTCAGTAATTGTTAATTTCATTCAGAGTTATTACGTATAATATGACTCACTCGTTCACTTGACGTGCTTCATCAACGTCAAGATCTAATCAGCTTCTTGTCTTTCAATTGGTAAGAGTAGTTTTTGTTTTAGCACTCTAAGCCTGTTGTTATCATGGAGTAATAAAATTATGCAGTTTTCTTGTATAATAAGAACTAGGAACGCGAGCCAGACCTCAATGTTGACTCGCTGCGCTTCCAAAATCTTGGTATGTGTTAACGTATTGAGCGAAGCGAGGTGCAAACACCACTGAAGTTACATTTACAAAACCTCGACGCATTCTGTCCTCAACAATTTTTCTTTTCTTTCAAACTAAATCTTCGCGCGAATTTTAGTTTTTCCGTGTTTTTTCCTCAACGAAATCGAATATTTAATTTTTTTTAAATGACTACCAGACTGATGTCTATCGCTGTGCAAATTTGGAAATGTTCGGATATACCGTTTTTGATTGATGCTGCATGCAGAAAAGCCTCTCATAGAGAGCTTTGCTCAATAATAAAATAATGTATATCCACACATATTAGACAAATTTATACGAGACAACTGATGAATATATATTTTTTTTGTAGACTTTAATTCTGTATTATAAAATATACTAGTTAGCAGCGTGCGGCTGGGAACAAAGCCAAAAGATCGCTACTAAAAAAGCGCGCGCAAAATTTCCCCATGCAAAGTCTATGGGAAAAATTAATTTTTTGACTAATTACTGCAATTAGGCTAATGAGATTTGAGAGTTGTCACTATTTTTCAGCAGTGTAGCATAATGAGACCTTTGATTTGAGCCATCAACGATATTTTTCCCTTTAGTGGTTCTCGAGCTACAGTGTGCCAACGAAATCGCTTCCTGCATTAATATATAAGATTTATTTATCATCAGGAATCACTTGTACATCATTTAGAAGTATCAGGAGGATCTACTTTGATATCATACTTATCGAAATAAGTCCTTTTATCCAAATTACTATAAAATAGCAGGCCATTTACGAAATTATGACTTAGTATTTTCTTCGATTTTCACGAGTACACATTTCAAATAAAACTATTTTTTACGGATTAAAACTCGCGTATAATTTGGTTACATTTTAATTTTAACCCGATGCTTCGAATGCTTTGCAGCAATCGTGTTCACAGGTACGAGATGTAAGTGTCTGTGTTTATGTAGGTGTCAGATTAGACGCGGGTTTTTAATCCGTAAAAAATAGTTTTATTTGAAATTATGACTTATATAGGCACAGCTGAGAGGAACAGTGATACTCAGTTACCACTAAAATTAATCGATATACAATCCGAGATTGCAAATCAATCTCTGATAACAAACAAACAAATTAACCGGGTAAGTGGTAACTCGAAAACGGATTTTAGTTTTAATTTTTATTTACGTTTGAAGTTAATTAAATAAAAAATTAAAGTTTCTAGAATTTGGTTTTCCTCCTTTAAAAAAACCATTTTAATGCCGATAATAAATATACAGATAGACGAGCACAATCATTGATTTATTTATTTATGAATCAGAAATATTACAAAATACGTTTTGACAAACAATTTCCATATTGGGCTCTCTTATATCTATCAAGAGCTCTCTTCCACTTCCGCATAACAGAGAAATGAGATCAAGAAACAACTAAAGTAATGGTACATTATTGTATAATTAAATATTCTTGATAATTTCATCAATTATATAACATATATATTTCTGAACGAAATTCGACTTTTCAATTAGTAGTAGGAATGGAGTCTATATTACTATTTTTAAAATGACTGATTCATTTCAATAACACTATTTTACGGATATAACTCGCGGTTATTTTTATATTTTTTCATTTAACACAACGTTTCGAATGCTTTCCAGCAAACGTGTTTGCGGTAAGGCGATATGATGGTGTCAGTCAGTCAGTTTATATGTCACCTACCTCCAACCATTCTCTATGCCCGTAAACTCAGGAGCTGCAAAGCTTTGCTGCAAAGCATTCGTCAAGTTAAATTTAAAAATGTAATAATAAACGCGGGTTATATCCGTAAAATAGTTTTATTGAAATGTAGTACTCGTGTAAATCTTAGAAATCATTATGGCTGATTCATTTAAAAAACTAGAAACTATGTAATATAGTCAAAATAAGGAAACATTTAAATCTATATTCATTATAAAATCATAACTGCAATAATGAACCGCTACACCGGTATCCTAGATTCCGAGCGTGGTTTCGAAAAGCTGGACGTGATAAGAAGTTCTCAAACTTATTTTCTTAGTTTACACATTTATAATATTACTATTCTATTATTTTTTTATTCATATAAATTGTTTTTCATATCAATTGCAGAAATAAGTTGATGGATTTGATTCATAAGAAAAGTTTTTTCTTGCATTGGCTTATTTCGTAGTTTTCAGTAGAGTTAGTAAGTACATTCAGTAAAGTGAACTCAAAATAATAACAATATATAAATTAAAATTAATCCAAAATGTTGTGAAAATCTTTTTAAAATATATATTTCATCAAGATGTACGTCACATTCGCATTCGCATTCACTTTGTTTTTAAGGGAGTTTTCTCGACTAATAGTAATAGTAGTAGATTCTAGAAAAACAATACCTTACTTCAACCCAATTCGTATTTACAACTAGTTTCAGAACAACCTTGGCGAGTACTTACAGTTTCAATAATGTACATCTCTGCATTTAACTTATATTTATACTTTATTTTAAATTTGTAACTTATTTAATTTAAATTGTAATTTTAAATTATAAAAAATTACATAAATGAAATTCATACTTTAGAAAAAATATGTAAACATATACAATGACTATTCATATCAATGTAAACAATTAAAGTTGAGAAATTTTGTAATTAATTACACGCATGAAGAGGACGCGTGTATTCGCTGTCTCCTTCGTGAATCATATTTGAATGTATAAGTACTGTAATTGTTAATTAAATTCATGTGATGGACGTACAGGCCGACTATGAAACGTACTTGTATACAGATATGGAAAGCATTATATACATATATTTTTTAGAACAACCGCACTTGAGAAATATCTCTAACTAAATATCTGTGTTGCGAGGGGTTTAACAAACTTAAATAACAGACACATTTGTTAATCAAACAAAAACCTGTCCCATGTTGGAATCGAACCCACGACTTTAGGACCAATCAGACGTTTAATTAATATTTGTACTATTCTAAGTATTATAAGTATAAGAATACACACCATCTATATCATCTTGCGAATTTTCAAAATCAGCCAAAGTAACATTGGACAAGTCCTCAACGTACACCTGCGGGTGTCTGTTGAGGGTGTGGCGGCCGCCCAGCGAGTGGTAGCAGCTCTCCTCCTCGTCCGCTGCCTCCTCCGTGGAGGAGCCCTTGAGGCACGAGTGGAAACTGCGAGATAGACGCCTCTCCGTACTCATTTTCACTCATGTCCCAACAAACTGTTGTTATTTGAACTTCGTTTTAAAAACACTCGAGGAGTTTCGATTTTATTCGTTTTTCACTGTAACATCACTTGTACACTGCTTCACTTATT
Source organism: Mechanitis mazaeus (assembly GCA_959347395.1). Classification (NCBI taxonomy): domain Eukaryota; kingdom Metazoa; phylum Arthropoda; class Insecta; order Lepidoptera; family Nymphalidae; genus Mechanitis; species Mechanitis mazaeus. The sequence goes on along the minus strand of OY365752.1, from coordinate 17,572,157 downwards.
AATTGATATTCATTCACTTTTACTGTTACATTACGCGTTACTGACGTTATATTCGATATAATTAGTTTTGTGATAACTTATCACACAAGACCTATAAAAGATATGAATTAATAATTTGAACGAGTCATATAATTAAGGGCAATGTTATTATGTTTTAATAAAATGATATTTGTATTAACTGAATGTTGGAATAATGTTTATCTGTAATGAGAACCTGTTGCGTATTTAAAGAAGAAATTAATTAAAATGCAAGATTTCTGGATACACAAAAACGGCTGAACAACTCGTATAACACGTTGGTAGAGCCTTGTGAGACGTCTGGAGATATGACAGCGTAAGTTCAATGCACTCCCGAAGAATGGGGTCTACCAATGTGACATTCGGCTAATGAATGACACTCTAACAAAAGCACATCTTTGTAAAGACGGTACATGGTAAGTACCTGTAAAATGCGTACGCGCTGCGGGGTCAAAACAAAACTTCTAATATCTTATAACTTGACTGGTTTGATTTACGTATGTATGTAAACAAATACATCAATAATTCCGTTTAAAAACACGTAATTATTGACGTTTTTTTCTATTTCGATCTAATCAAAATATTTTGTATTTCTAATCTTGGATTAGAAGCGTTCTTCATGGTTTAGAAATTTCATGCGGTTTTAAAGTATTATTGTACTTGAATTAAAGTTTTATATCAAACGTCTTTAAAATATAAATCTGATTTCAATAACTTTGTAATCAATTAACGCAGACTCTTAGTTGTTACTTCTTTATTTTCTAGGAAGAGGATGTTTCAGTTCTTGTAGGTTTGAGGAATTTACAATTCATTTGTTGACAAAAAAGTGAAACGTACTTCAATCTATTGTCTCGTGGAAAGTTAAGTGTGGGAATCAAAGTTCTTTGGGAGAAAACCGCGGAAGTTATAACGAGGTTTAACATAAAGACACTTTTTAAGAAACTCTATTATTGTGATTAATATAGCAATTTGTTAAATAACAGTTTTGTTTTGTTAACCGTATTAACAATAAAGAATTGTACGTAAACGTTCACAGCTCAGAGCTCATGAATAAGGACCCCGAATTTGTTCGAAACTAGTCTGGCAAATTCCTATAGTAATAACATGAGTACAGCTGGATAATTAGAATTAAAATTATTTTTTAATTTTATAACAGTTTATTTTGAAATAGCAATACCGGTGTCCCGCGCAGTAATAGCAGCACATACCCAGGTCTGGCGCACCGCCAACACTTTCCGGCACGAGACCGATGTTGCCCAAGATAAGCCAAGGCTCCTTCCACTCGGACCATACAATTGCCTCGAAGAATTACAAGCACGCGAGATATTAATAATAAGGTCATTTGTGCTATTGTTATTCATATCTTACGACCTTGATACAAATCATGATAAGACATGAATTGAAGATTATAAGAAAATATTATAACTATATTAAATCTAATTATCTGTCTGTATTTATTATTATCGAAATTTGCCCGACTAGTTATGGACCCATTATCCTTATTCATGAGCTCTGAGCATGGCAGAATCTCGGGGTTAAAGCGGCGAGTCATCATGGCAAAATTACATTGTTCCTTGAAGGAAAGAAGTCAATGAGAGGCAAATAAACGCATCCGTCTGTACGTTGACATAAATTAATGGCCGCAGGTATATAAATCATGAATATAAAAGCTACCATCTTGGAAGGAAACCGACGATTTGCGACGGATATGACCATTGGGTCTTATAGAGCGTACTAGTCGGGTTATTAGACAAGTTTGACTGGATCTCAAGATGGATTGTTTGCGAACACGAGTGTATTGTAGGTTTTTAAATACTTTAATAAAATGTATTTAATTAACATTGTATTAATTAAGAACAAGTATATTTTAAGCACCAATCATGTATTTCTGAGAATCAGGAATTAATATATTTAAAATGGGTGTGACGCCAGTAGACATGTCATACAATAATTGCACCCTTATTTGTTTAATGATATAATATATTAACTAATGACTTTAAACCTTTTATTATTATGTCATAATAAACATTTAAAGATATATATATCAAGTAATAAAGAAATACTTAAAGATATATAGATATAGATATATCAAGTAATAAAGAAATACATCGTTAAACGTAATTAAGATGACTCCTAGACATTTTACGTACATTTTTAAAGTTGCTTTGAATAACACACCCGCAATTAGTTCACGAGAACACTTACTGTATTGTAATGACATCAATAAACACACACATATGAACTCAGTACGCGGAAACTGCACACACACACAGACACACACACACAACACTATAAACAAAAAAGGTATTTTATATGTATACAAATGATTTTAGTAATATAAAAGTAGGTCGTCACTGTGCGATAAAAAATGATAGAAGGCGCATGACTGCCTTCACTCAGAGACGCTGACATACTGAAGCGTTTACGAGAACGATGCGCAGGCGCACGTCTGCCGCTTTCATGCCCGTTTATTTACTCAACCGTTTAAAATGTGATCTAATAATTTGATCATAGCTATAATAACATATATACAATACGTAACTATATATTTTAATATATAACTATATAAAACAATTAAGTTTATTATATAATCAAGATTAAAAATATATTTCTATTTTTTTTTATGATATAACTATGTAGATGCATTTTTAAAATATAAACTTAAAAAGCATATACATAACTATATTACTTTTATAACAATGTTTACAATATAACAACAGTATAAAAATAATATAAATATATATTTTTTACATTTAACTATAACATTGTTATTGAAAAACATATTTAAAAGTATTGTAATATTTAGTAAGAAAGTGAAAGCTGTAGCAATAATATACTCAAAAACCTGTTGAAGTGACTTTTACTCTCCGAGTTTAAAACTCGCAGGTAAGTGAAGGGTTTCTCACCCTTCGAACGAACTGTACAGGGTGAGAGTACACTTGTGCTATTAAAAGCTAGACGAGAACAAACACAACTGGAATGTTTACTACTTTGAGTCTACTAACCAATACAGTTAAATTACTTAACTGATGTATGTTCATCACCGATAATATATGCAAAATAAATATAATTAACTTGTTTTGTTAATCTATACTTATATCACAATAAAAGTATGTTTAAACGTGCTAATCTGTGAAACTATCGGATGGATTTCATTCGTTTCTGATTATGCATATGCATATCTATTATTACAATACTGCACTTTGTTATCCTTATAATAAAAACAAACGTTAGTCGCGAGTACAACCGCGAGAAACAATTAGTATAATAGAAATGTAAATAAAAACCGCTAAAGCCAAAAAGTCAAACATATGAACTACTCGTATTAAAAAAGATATACATAAGAATAGTATTATATTAACTGAGCATGAGCTATCTTATTTTTCTGCGGTCACAGGCTTGAGAATACAAATAAAACGATCAAAACTAAACCCGATATAAAAAATATAATTATATTCATATAAATTTACCGATGAACATTTAAAAACATGACTAATCACCGTATGTATTCTTCTATTACTATATGTATATATACTTATATGTTTAAGTCATCGGTAATCTTATTTAAACAAACTAAATGAGATCTGCATCGCATTGCAAATTTATAAAATGTTTATTTATGTAAATATTTATAACATATACTGATATTATATATAATTATCCGGCTGTACTCTTTTTAATAATATCGAAATTTGCCCGACTTGTTTCGAACTTATTTGGAGTCCTTATTTATATTTTGAGCATGGCGGATTCGCGATATAAGTTTAAAGTAATTTTATCGGAACTAGTCGGGTAAATTTCGACAAAATTAATATAAATACATCCGAAAAATTATATATAATAGTAATAAGCGAACATAAAGATCTTAATACAACAAAATATTGACATGTTGAACAAAATACCCTGATTTTAGGGTAAAAAATACATTGAGAGGTTTTAATTTGAAATATATAGTTTATAACAAATATTTTTGTATGTTTTTCGTGACCCATGATTACTATTATATATAATTATCCGGTTGTTCTCACGTTATTAGTACACTGAACAGTTCACGCCGCGATCCCACAAGCTCACAGCTCATGAATAAGGACCCCGAATGGTTTCGAAAATAATAACGTGAGTACGGCCAATAACGTTGTCAACTTCGGTCCGGGGTATACAGATCCACTTCATAATTAGAATATAATAAATTGTGGAGTGCTGTGCTGACAGTTTCATCTCGTCTACCCGTGAACACGATTGCTGCAAAGCAGTCGCAACGCAACGTCGAATTAAAATTAAAATGTAACCAAATTATACGGGAGTTTTAATCCGTAAAAAATAGTTTAATTTGAAATTGTGGACTGCTTGTAAAATTTTATAAAAGTCGACGTAGAGGGTAGATCGGGTTAACTGTCTTGAAACCCTGAAATACAGAACAATTGGAAACGCTGTCCGTTTGCTGTGAATAAGTACGTGAAAGGCAATAACTGTTTCTTTGTTTAATATCCTGACAGTACGTCCTTTTTACACTAATTATTATATTAAGTTGGTTTAGTATTAAAGTATTTAATATTAGTAATATTGTGTAGGCGCTGGTGTAGGCGCATGGCACAGGGTGGGCGATCTTGGCACCTCACTGAGTTTACGCAAGCTGCAGTGCCCTTCTATTTGATGTATTAATATTTGACGATCAATATCACAAGAATTATAATTTAATATTATATAAAATTATACGTATTACGACGGATATACTATATTATTTTCCCTTATATTAAAAAAAACTTTATTTTATATGGCATTTAACTCATATACCAAATGTTTTTTTTTGTACTATAATACAAAATAATAACGTGAAAACCAAATTAATTGATTGCAAATCAAAATCACTTACAATAAAGAATTTAATAATTAGAAAGAGACAAAAAATGAATGCATCTCATATTAATTCAACGAGATAGATCAATTATCGAAGCGCTCTAATTGAACGATACTTAATAGTAAAGAAAGAAAAATAGTATGTATGTATGTATGTGTCTATATATGTATGTATGTACGTATGTATGTACTTTCGTTAAGATTAAGTGTGCCAATAGTGTATAACCGACTAACTGCATGTAGCTGTACCGGTGTGAGTGAAACTGATTAAATGTTCTCATTTTTTTATATAACCATTTATAAACATAACCATCTTGTTATGGAATGTATTCATGTATATTGTTTGCAAATTTTGCAATGAATCTATATTAAACAGATATCATTAATTATATTTCCATTTATTAAACAGTTGAACATGTTATATACATGTCAAATTTAAAATTGAAATGACGACAGGAGCTTTTCAGTCAACGATGATAATAATAATAGTTTTGTATATATATGTTGTCATAACATGTTTTATATATATATATGAACAAATAACAAGTCACTAATGGTTGAGTTAAATGGTATATAGTAAGATTAAGCACGCAGCACAACGGTCCACACTCCAACCCACACACTGACATACTTTCCGGCTTCAATGTAATGAGATCATGCTCGCTAAGGAGATCTGCGTTCAGCCGGTCAGAGGAAGTATGACATCCTGACTCAGTTCATATCTAAAAGGCAACTATCCTAGAATAAAGCTGATAAAGAATAAAACATGATTTCTTATCAGGTTGTTGAGGATACACACACACACAAACAAACACTGGTGTATCTGCAATTAAAAATAATATATATATATATATTTGTAATAAGAACTTTATCTAACAATTTTATTTAAGAAGCACATCACAACTATATGTTATATTCCTTATCTTTATCTAAATAAATATAAAAGATAAAGATAGCAGTAGAGGTGTAAAGGTAAGGTTAACCAGACCGTTTCTAAATGTACACACTGCAGAGGCATATTTCTGATGCGGTGGTTCAGTAAATTGTGCTATAACGCGTTGGAAGGACGCCAGCGATCCAGATCACAGCATCCAGCGAGATTCTAGAGAGTCGTTATCGGAAACGACGTACGTATTTAATTGTAAATATATGGATTACGGTTTAAAATATATCAGAAATACTATATGGCGTTCATTTTATCAACATATATATACTATAATCAAAAATATATAAAAAAAGGTTGAGTTTCTTATTAAATTATAACTTAATCTTTCTCACTCAAGCAACAAATTATGTATTTATTTAACAGCACCGATATCAAAAAGTAATCTAATATCGATTTAATATAATTTCTATAAAGTTTATTATAGACTTTTGCTATTAACAATGTGACGTCACTGATTACATGACTCGCAAAAATTAAAAAGAGAAAGTTGATTACATCAGACATAAGGTCCTCCATTAAAGAAATAAGGATACTGTTAATTTGTGAGTATTTTGAAATAATATTATACTGGAATAATTTGTTTCGTATGCATTTAATGTAATAAATATAATGAAACTTAGTATTTTCTTAGATTTTCACGAGTACACATTTGAAATAAAACAATTTTTTTACAGATTAAAACTCGCGTATTATTCAGGTTACATTTTAATTTTAACCCGATGTTTCAAATGCTTTGCAGTCGTGTTCACGGGTAGAAAAGACGTAAGTGTCTGTCTTCGTAAAAAAATAATTTTATTTTATAATGAAACTGTTTATGTATTGTAGAATAAAGTGAAGTAGAACATTATACCGCTGTTCATTACTTATTATAATAAGAATTAGTCGCGAGTAAACTTCTTACAGCTAAGCCTCTTGGAAAGTGTCTTCCGCTGAATATAACGAACACAAAAACTGGCTGGTACTGTTATCTTAATAGATTATCTATTGCGTAAACTTCCTTACATCAAAAACCTGTTTTTAATACCAGAATATGTTGATTAATATTGACAGGACATTGGCAATGGTCCGGCCATTTTATTATATTATATTATAAAAAGGAAGTTTGATCGTAAGAGATATAAATATAGAAATCTTTTTAAAATTGTTCGAGTTTCGAAAAGTAGGATAGATTTTTGGTCGTTTAAAATTATAGAGGTTTATATAATATGAATTCAAACTAATCTCCAAGAAAACTAATAGTTATTTAAAAAATTAAAATAATACAAAATCTATCAATGTAAAGTATTATTAAATGAAACATAGTCTAAGAAATATAATATGCGACTTTCCGTACTTTCAAATAATAATTTATTATTATATTAAATATAGTTTAAGAGACGTGACGTGCGACTTTCTACGACAAAAGAGTATGGCTGCCAAAGGCAAATAATTGACACCGGAAATGCGAAGGATAACCGCAGTTTCGTCGGCTCTTACCGGCTATAAACATAACAAAGTGTATATAACATAACAAATACTATATATCTGTTATCAAAACACCATTATCAGAGTTCAGAAATTATATTATTATTGAAATAGGTTCATGTTCTTGAGATAAGTGAATTGTAAACGCTAAATTTTCTTGTTTAAACTGTAGTTTAAACTAACAGTTTAGAGTGTAGATTATTATAGTCTTTTCTAACCACAGATTAAAATTTAATTTTTACACGTCAGTTGACAAATTTATAAAAACATGAACAATAAATTGAGGAATTCGAGGACACGTCGCTACTCAACTGTGAAGACCACCTCTCAAAGTAGATCAAGTAACGTTTACAGGAAAATACAACTTAAAAATTATATAGGCAGTTGAGTTTGTATCACACAAGCATTTGCACACACACATGCACTTATTACTATATCATAACACTCACAATGTATAAAGAATATAAAAAAATATATAACCCTTTTGAAACTTAAATAACCTTACAAAAATAATCTAATAAATCACACAAGCATATGCACACACACATGCACATATATGAGCAATATAACGAATATAAAAAAATATATAACCTTTTTAAAACTTATTAAAAAATAATCTAATAAATCACACAAGCATATTCACACACACATGCACAAATTGTTATCTCATAACGAAAATCACAAAATGTAAAACCTTTCCAAAACTTACATAAAGTTATAAGTAAATTAAAAAAAATATATCTAATCATCTTAAATCTTTCCTAATATTTCTGAAACCAGAGATTATCTATTCATATTCTCACGGCTCGTTATCAGCCACTGAGGGAATCTCTAAATGATAACCACATACTTATCTATCTCCACCCAAAAATTATTTATATGTGTTTATTCAATACAAGATTGTAAGAATAAAACATTTTTTTACGGATTATAACTCGCGTATAATTTGGTTACATTTTTATTTTAAACCGACATTTCGAGTGCAGCAATCGTGTTCACGGGTAGACGAGATGTAAGTGTCACAAATAAAAATGGAACCAAATTATACGCGAGTTTTAATCCGTAAAAAATAGTTTTATTCGAAATGTGTACCCGTGAAAATCTAAGAAAATATTTGGTAAGAATAATATCTTACCTAATAAGTTGCGATACAATCTATAAAACGTGTTGTAATTTATATCAATTATTAACATAAAAAATAGAATAAAAAAATACCCTTAACTTTTTGTACTGGAATAATTCGCTGTCGTAGAAAAATATAATCAAACTGTTCATGTATTGTAGAATAAACTAACGTATACAAAATGATTACTTGAAATATACTGGAAATTTGTAAGTATTTTGAAATAATATTGTACTGGAATAATTCGTTTCATATGCCTAGTAGTAAAATATTATTAAAATCTGTTAATTTTATTTACTCTTTATAAGAAATACTTGGATATATTGACCTCTTTTTCGTACAAAAACAATTTTTTTTTGTACGGTTGAGTACTGTGGTATAAAGTTTGTAGTATTACGTTCATAGCATATACTATTAATCTACTAAACTATGTACTTACAGAGAGGGTACTTACAAAGCCAGCAGTTCACACAATTTTGGAGTAATAATACGCCCTTCAATCGCCTAACGGTGATTAAAATTCCAGAGTATGGAGCGATCGAAATTAAATTCTCATCGCATCCAGTGATGCACGGCGTGTAAGAAACGTGGACAGAGTTACAAATTCTGAACCGCCATGTACGAATAGTTTACCTGATCATAAATTCCGAAGTTTTTATAAGTAAAATTATAAAAACTTCGGAATTTATGATCAGATACTTTCAATTGTCAGAACGGTATAAAAGCTTTTATAAGTGCAATTTAATAACTAGATAATATTTGAACAAATTTTTTCACTTGAGAGTGAAGGACTAAATTAATGATTTTAAAGTACTAAGCTCTTGGGCGGTTTAAGTAATTTTTTTTTAATAACAAAACAGGGTAAGTTCTCTATTGTAAAGGGGATGGTAACAATGGCTTGAGAAGCAGGTAGTGAGATGCGGGCCTAAGATGCTACATATGCGATTTCTTACTCACCACCCGGCGTGGCAGATGTTCAAGAATTCATAATATACTCAGTATTTGATCATTTAATACGGTAATTTAATGCTATATGCAATAACCACAAAATTTACACCAAATTAGCCAACCATATAAATAAAAATATATAAATATATTTTGATTTTATTTGAAACAGGCCTTTTACTACCAAAATAATCTTTTTTTAGTCAAATTTCATTCGTAATTATACACCCATGTAAGCGAACAGCTGCTCAGCCATCATGCAGCTTTAAAGGAAACCAAATACTCGTATAACCATGTTTATAAATGTAGAGTTTACAAAATGCTTATCAGTTGAATGATAACTGTAAAAGTAGGTAAAAACGTTACAAATGCTTATCGGAGAGATAATTCGTTTGCAACCTCGTGGAATCAGAAAAGAACTCTACCATGAGAACTCTAGATAGAGTTATGTGAACTCTTAAGAACTGTTACAATAGAGTTTTATACATCGTGTTTTGTATTTAGGTGTTACTTGTAATCTCATAGGGTGGTCGATCACGCGTAGAAGCTATATTTAGGCCCCTGCTGCGGTCCAGCGATGTGTACTTTTAAAGGCCACGTCAATTAATATGTTATTAAAAAATATATATTCTAGATATAAAAAATTCACCACAAATTCCAACATTAACTTAATTTATAAAATACTTCTAATACACAAGAACAATACCCAGTTGAAAAATTCTTGTGCTAATTTTCATGAACACAATGAATCCACTAACACAATACACTTCACAAAAGTTTCAACACAGGAGCACAAAAAATAGCGCCGAATAACTTCAGACGTGAACGAGACGACACGCGCGCTACACGACCACGTCGCGACTGTTTCGTTGTTTACTAACTTGCAAGCGGCTTGGCTCGCCATGGCTTCACACTAGCTATACCTTATGTACATAGCAATAAAGACTAATTTAAAATACATCTATTAGTAGCAAAAAACTAATAATCGTCAATTATTATATTGTGTTCACTATTAAATATAATTATCCAGCTGTACTCCCGTTATTACTATCGGAATTTGTTTGGTTTCAAACCCATTCGGAGTCCTTATTCATGAGCTCTGAGCATGGCAGAATCGCGGCGTGAACTGAGTTCACTGAACTGACAAGTAATAATGAGAAGAGTCAGATAATTATATATAGTTATCATGTATCACGAAAAATTACATATATTCAATTTATTATAAAAAAATATATATATTTTAGATAAATTAAATAAAAAAATGGTGTTGCAGTTTAAATATGTTAATTTAAACTCAAATTTTCATTACGTATCAATAAATTAACCGGAATTAAATTACGCATATAAATTCGCTGAATACATTAACTTTGACAGCTGCGAAATTAGAGCAGGCGATAATTACACTATACGGAGTATATATTATTTATAGTATAAAAACAATAAAAACTATTTTTTTAATAAATATAAATTGATATGTTAATGATACGAATTGATTTCGAACCAACGACCTCTGAGGAACCGTCCTGTCGCTCTAATAACTGAGCTACTGCATCGCTAGATATTTATTTATTTATTTAATATAATAAGCATAAGTTTACTTTCAATAATTATTATATAACTAATTTACCACCCATTAGTCTCTAGTTGCATTAATAATGGTTTAACTAAGACTTCTAGCACTTACTATTGTTTAGTTCTCACAACATTTAATGTCTAAGTAATTAAAAATCGTATACGGTAGTTAATTTTAACAAATAAATGTTACTCTGTGACTAAATTGAATCATACTTGTAATAAAGTTTGTTTCAATAGCGTGGTTATAGACATTTTTTATAATAATGACAGAAATAGTATAACATATAGTTAAAGATTATTAATAATTAAAAATATTTAGTCATATTAAGGAAAGATTTATTGTTATTTGTATAATATCCTAAAACAATAATTTAATAAATAAATTGAACTTAACTACATTTTAATGACTATAGATATTTAAAAAAATATTATATTATAAAAAAATAAATTATATCGTAAACAAAAATTGTATATTAGGTATAATATGTATAATTAAAAAATATACAACAATTAGAAACTAACAAAAACTAAACTTTAGAGGTAATTATTTAAAAATAGACAGCCATCATTGACGTTAGAATAGAAACGCAAAGAAGAAAGACTGTTTACACCTCACGAGATTTATCGCAGCACGAGCCGGAAGAAAGAAATAAACAAACCTATTATTAAAGCACTAAATTTGTCGTGAGATGTAAAGCGTAGTATAGATTGAGTCAACTCAAGTAACAGAACACGTGGGCTTGTGAAGATAAATACAGAGATATAAGATTGTGTCACACTCAGAAACACACTGATATTTATAGATATTATAACAATAAATAGCATGTAGGTAATTTGACAAGGTACCATAAAATATATGTAAAATGTAATCGAAACAAATTGAATTAGGAATAGTTATATATATTTGAATCGATGTACATCTAATGAAAATCGATTTAAGAATTGTTTGTATCGATTTTAATCGTACCAATCATGTCACGGAATATTCACGTTCCGTTTTTCAATCTTGATTCGTCGTGCCTCTTTACATAACTCTCAAACAAGCCGTATTTCAAACACTCGTTCCAATTAAACGTGAAACGAAACATCTGCACTGCTGTTGAACGCGAGAATATATGTTATTTGGTTTTTAATTTTTTTGGCAGTCAGTATAATTTAGGCCACACTATATTATGTTATTGGAGTAGATTTATGTTATATTTGTAATTTTAATAAAGTTTCTTGCCAGATTAAAAAATATAAAAATTTAATAGCAATTTTTTTACTTTTACTTTTTGATTTTAAATACATTTTGTTTTCTATTTTTGCCTAGCCATACTTTCTCTCCTGTACTTCCTAAGGCTTGCAGAGAGCGTACTTAGCATTAAGCTTTTGTACAATATTTATATTAATTTTGTATAATAAAGTATAAAAAAAACAAATATTATATAGTATTTTCTTAGATTTTCACGAGTACACATTTGAAACAAAACTATTTTTACGGTTTAAAATTCGCGTATAATTTGGTTACATTATCATTTTAACCCGACGTTTCGAATGCTTTGCAGCAATCGTGTTCACGGGTAGACGAGATGTAAGTGTCTGTCAGTAAGTCAGTTAATTAGTCATCTACCTCCAACGGTTCCTTAGTTTGCGAGCATTCAAAACGTCGAAATAAAATTAACATATAACCAAATTATACGCGAGTTTTAATCCGTAAAAAATAGTTTTATTTCAAGTAAATTATAGTTTCATAGACATGGTAATGTTAGACCAATTTAACTATTATATTAGTTTTATTGTAAATAAGTATTATCTTTATCGTTTAACAGATTATACGTATATATCAAGATACAGAGGGTGCTTCTTAATTGATAGTTAACACCGAAAGTGTAAAGCATCGACACCAAACAAAAACCCGGCAAACGAAGGCATCGTACTCAAAATAACTTCATAAACAAACACGACGTTCACGTTTCAAAGTTCTTTGAAAGGGTTGTCCATTTTGAAAAAACAATATTATTTTACATATTAAAAATTACTCAATAAATTAATACTAGATTTTAAAATACATTTTTTATAACATGCGATTAAGAAAATCTTTTCCTAATTAATAAATGGAAGTGATAATAAAACATTATTAAAATTAATTTAGTATCAAAAGTCGACAGCCCTATTCAGGCCGGATGCTTCGTAACGGTGGACTCAGCATCCACATGAATGCAACATCCGGCTACTGTACGGTCAGACACGGGATTAGGACAGTAATTAACTCCCCACTCTCATCACTACACACGAACATTTATTAACATTTCTTTCTACATTTTTGCATACCATCGTATATTTATATGTTATATATATTTATATAAAAATATTTATTTTAATTATTTATGAAATGAAATGAAGTGATGAGATGTAATGATGAAATGAAAAGAAACGAATCGAAAAGTAACGAAATTAAATAAAATTAAATGATGAAATGTAACAAAACGAAACGAAACGAAACGAAATGAAATGATGCAATTAACTATTGAAATATTAGTTATGTATATTCACTTAAGAAATACTTGGAATATAATTATTTTTTCGAAAACAACATGAAAGTTAACTAGATATGTATCTAAGGGAAAGTTTTTGTATATTCCATGTTATTTACCGCAACTTAACTAACATATAACTATATATTTACCATATTTAAATTAACATAAGTAATCGTCACATGCTTTCGAGAGCGTGAAATTTTTTTACTAATATATACTTACCTGTCGTTTCTGATTTGATTACATTGAAATTAACTTACCTGTAACAAAAAATAATAAAAATATTATTTACAATATTTGTATTCAATCCATTACCATAATAAAAATTGTAATTTCAAAGAGTGGGATGTCTCCGCCTCAATGCCAGGAGTAGTCCTCCTCCACAGTGAGTCAGTGAGTCATTCGCTAACGAGCACTTCGCTGATTCATTGTTATCATCGGTATAATGAAAAGATATATTGAGACAGGTCTTACAATATTAGATATTTAAAAGAAATGCCAAGAACTTCTAGCTTTTCAAATTGCTTCTCAGTAAACATGTAAAAAAGGTTGAAGAATTTTGTAATGATAGTCAGAGGCTATAACTAGTTTTTTGTAAAACTTGCACGCGCTCGTATCCCTCGCGAGTTGTAGAGCTGTGTCGCTGAGTTGTGAGTTTACGTAAATAGAACTAGAAAACTACGAATAGATAGACTTAACATCTCAATAATAATAATTTTGTATACATAGTATTTTCTTAGATTTTCACGAGTACACATTTGAAATAAACAATTTTTTTACGGATTAAAATTCGTCTTTAATTTGGTTACATTTTAATTTTAACCCGACGTTTCGAATGCTTTGCAGAAATCATAGGTTCATGGGTAGATCGAAAGATAAAGAATATATTGAATAATAATTTTATATACATTTTTCATAACTTTTTAAAAGTGATATTAAACTATAATTAGTTGATAGTACAGAAGTAAGATTCACTCACGCAGACTTCCTGGAAGAATTATTAGTATATTGAAGAAGTATGCAAGTTAATTCTAGACACGTTCCCGTGAGTGGAGATGCAAATAACTTTGTTAACAAGTGATGCAAAGTGAATCCAAGCATCTTATCTCATGTCATTATACAAATGAAAGTTTAGATTATTAAAGATATAAATCTCTAAATACTGTACAATAACTTTTTTCTTTTTTCTGAGAATTTCATTTTCTTTTCAACAAATATGTTATATAATTTTAAAATTCATATTTACAACTGTATAATTTTTTTTCACTTTTTTTTTGTTTTTAAAAAAAATTAATCATATTATTTTATTACATAATATTACAATGTAAAAATTTGTCCGGAGAAATTTTCATTGTTATTTTTTTAGCAATCATGTGTTTTTAATATAACAATGAAATGAAAATAACTATGAAGAAGTAACGTATAAATATTTCTAGGAAACCGATGGATACAATTAGACCAATTACCATTTAGTCTGGAATTTCCTTATTACTCAGATCATCAAAGACACTTTGTTATTTCCGCTTTTTATAATACATAATATAATACAAAAAAGCGGTCAGAACGGCTAATGCGGTCAAAGCTGTAAAATATATCCGTGTGTAAAACAACTTGTTTTCTAAAACAACAACATATAACCACAAAATTAGTGCTATTCTTGGAAAATGTTATTTAAGCTTTTCCAGAAATATTATTGATGAAATGTTTATATAGCATTATGTGCCTCTCAATCACAGTTCACGGCGTGAAAGTAGTCGGCAAAATTTCGATGCCATTTACGTGAGCACAGCAGGATATATAATAGTAATAATATATCATGACAGGCTGAATAAAATATAATATATGTTAAAGTGATCTCCTCACCCTACTGTTAATGCAAAACAACCCCTATTTTGGGTTTTTAAAGTAAATTTTATGCTAGTAATGTTTTAAGTAACAGTTTATATAATAATATATTAGTTTAATTGTAAAAAAAACCTCTTATAAACTTAAAAAAATGAACCAAAACTATTTTTACGGTTTAAAACTTACTCAGAGAGTCACTGACTTACTGACAGACACTTACATCTCGTCTACTCGTGAATACGATTGCTGCTAAGTATACGAAACGTCGGGTTAAAATTAAAATATAACCAAATTATACGCGAGTTTTAATACGTAAAAAATAGTTTTATTTCAAATGTGTACTCGTGAACATCTAAGAAAATACTAAAGTTAACCAAGTTCCATACAATATCTATATCTTAAATTTATCAGCCACAATATATTATTTTTCATATTGTTATTCATTGTCTGCGTGAAAATCTTTCTAGTGTTGTGTAAATGTTGGCAATTAGCGGATTTACGTAAACTCGTGGAAACCGTGTCATGGCAGGAACATTGTATCGGTCCTAAACAAAGACCTGAGATTAATACATAATGATGGAAAAAATGAAAGTTGACAATAATAAGATAACTTTAGAAGTTAACAGACATATGTATCATAAAAATAAGTAATATATATAGAGATTTGTTAAATGTTTATTATATATAAAATGTCGGCGTTCGTTTTTTTCTGAATGGGAATTTATTGTTTTAAATGGTGTTACCGGAATAGTTTGTAATTGGATTCGCTAGATGGCGCTTTTAACAATTTTCCAGTCAATATTTATTTGTTTAACTTATACTTTCAGCGTTCAAGCAAGGTTCAATAAAAAAACTAGTAGGTATTCAGACTTTTAGAATTCATTTATAGACGAGGTTGGTGCAACTGTTCATTATAACTTATTATAAGCAAATTGTAATTTTCGTTCTTATATATAGATTAGAAGTTTCTAATAACAAGTTGTGTGTACTTATGTACACGGCAGAAGTGAAACCTTATAAGAGCAGCTTACTAGAGAAAGAGTTGAATATTGATAACTCATTCTGGAGAAACCCTCTGTTGGACTACTAATAGTACTCTGGGCTATGTATTTTGGCTTAATCGTTCGCATTTTATGTTTTATCGAGTTTCAAATTAAAACTATTCTAAACAAGTTTCATTTTAAGAAGAAAAATATAATAAAAATAATGGATATATATATATATATATATATATATATATATATATATATATATATATATATAAAGAAACCTTTAAAAGATTTTCGATCCCAGTTAAATCCAGTTAGCGGTTAGTCAACAAAATCAGTCAGGACAATTCTTTATATATATGTAAACAGATAGACGGGTTGTTTGTTCTCGGCTCTTTTATGGTCATCTCATTGTTTCACTCGACACATACACAGAGTACATTGCAAGTGTCCTTTCACGCTCTTAGCTTTGGACAAAGAGAATTGTATATAGGATTAGTCTTTACATACATACATACACACGGGTGAAATAAAGTCAAGTTTAAAATCGGTTAAAAATAACATTATTCTATTAAAGATAAATCAATATATAGTATATTTATAATCAATAGTTACAAATTCTCACGAATTTCCAAAGAAATACTTTTGTTTATAATCGGAGGCACGGTTATATTGTGTAAAAATTCACGCTTTCATAAAATCTTTAAGGTCTTATGAAGGTAAGCTCAGCGAAAATGTCACGAAGATTAACCTTACCAAAGACACGGACGAGATACCTCAGCGCTCGTTACAAATACAAGACGCGACGAGATAGCTCAGCGCTCGTTACAAATACAATAGAATGAATCATATTTTTTGTCAAACACGGAATAATGGCTAAGTTTTATAAGGATTAAATCCATTTACTACAATCTTTTTCCTGAAATCTTATACGGACCTATCATTATCTTTACGTATGTATATAAATATAAAAATTTCCTTATGAATATAATATTCTTTTTATATTTTTTTGATACTTTTGAGGTTGTAACAAAAAGAACAATTTAGTAACATCTCAAAGGAAATTGAAACACCGAAATTTGAGTAAAGCAATATTGTTTTATAAATGTTTTGCTACGAAGTGGGAGTGTAAGATTTTTTTTTATTGCTAAGAGATGATATGGTCTCTGATAGATTGGTAAGCAGAGCGTAAGCCGCTGGAGAGACTATGGTTTGACTTTTAGGTTCTATTTCTGTTTTTTATATCAAAATGGCTAACATTTTGAAAATATTAAAACATGGTATAATATACTATTCATAAAAGAAATTGCGACAAATAGCGTTATCTATATCTCGAACTCGAACTCAATAGACACATAGTTAAAGATATTTACAGTTAACCTAGAAACTCCTCCTTTTTAGGTTTAAATCTTCTAAATACAGTGAATAACAATTTTTAGTGTTTATTTGTAATTTTAGTCAATCTAATTATAACCAAAGATATATAAATAAATATCAGAGCCCTCTGTTGACATCTTGTTAAACTATCCAAAATAATCTTTCCTTATTTCACTTTTATGAACACATATTTTTTTTTGTTTTATACAACATAATATACAAACACAAATATAAATTATTTATATGAGTTAATACACTAATAAACATTATGTTGACAGCGCCATCTAGCGTGGAATAGAACCAATACTTACATGCTCGAAACGCATCCAGAGATGGCGGTAGCGTTGCCGCATTACCTCCTTTCATCGCCGATAGAGCGGCGTATGCATCCGAATCACATGGAATAACGTCACTATACTTTCTTTTCTTGCCCATTATAGATTTCCACATTTTAAATTTAGTCCCTTTGGGCCGTTGTAAACTCATTTCTTTATTATTGCTTACAATATTGTAATATATATCACATCGCACTTTCACACTCGTCTATAAAAACTTAGAATACACTGCAAATGATACATGCGTCTTATTAGCTGGCAATAATAAGTTATAGCTGAGCTGATAGCGGTCTATTGTAAGTAGCGCGTGTGAGTGCGTCACTCAAGTTGCTGACAATTGACAGTTAAATCAGTGGTCAGTGCAACCAATACTAACAATGCTCAATGAACATAGGGGCACTGCCCTTCTCATATTTGCACACATATACATCCTCTGTTTAGCTAATTTTGAGAACGTTACTAAACGTATTAACTTATTTATTTTAATACTATACTCCACAAATTTACAATTGTACAAAAGGCGAGCTTAATGCTAAAAGCATTGTCTACCAGTCAGCTTTAATAATTTACAGGAGAGAACTTTAGTAAAAAAAAGATATTTTGACATAAATACATACTTATATGCCTGATTTAATAGTTTATTATTAACTATACTGTTCTATTTTTATAATTCTTAAATGGATAGTCTTCCATATAAAGCTTTGAAATTGGAGTACAGTATGACAGAAATGAGTACGGTTCGTGACAGTTTTAAAAATAAGCGACAGGTGTGTTTCTAATAATTCTATAAAGAGATGTTTCTAAAGAAAGCTATAATAATGTTCATTAGTTATAATAAAAATATTTTAATTTAATTTATATTTAATAATATAAACAATAGCTTAAAGAATATTTTAGTTTAAAATATAAAAATTCACGTTTAACTAACTTCCTGTGTTTGATATAGTAGCTTAAAAACAAACATAAATAACAGAATAGAAACGAACTTTCCCTCTAAAAACCAAGGTGAAGTGATAAAATCATGTTCTCATAAAACAGCTATCTATAGTCATATATTGTTATATATATTGTTATATGTATTGTTATATGTATTGTTGCTTCGCACAACTAATTAGGTGCATTATCTACTTAAGCAATATTATTATTTGGTCATTGTTATCAGAACAATGCTGGGATTTAGTGAATTGAAGGCAGAGATATCCTGTAATTCTATTACAAAGAAATATGTGTTGTATTAGTATAAAAGATTTTTAAATCACATTTTTTTTATTTTGCATATTTTTATATGTAATTATCCGGCTGTACTCACGTAAGTACTATCAAAATTTGCTCGGCTAGTTTGAAACCCATGGCATTTTAGTTCTTTCTATTTCGCCATGCTTCGACATCATATACTTATGAATGAGTTCGAAACTTGGGCAAATGTCGATAGTACTTACGTGAGTACAGACTGACAATTACATTTAACAGTCATAAAGTTTATTTACAAAAAAAATACTTCTAGATATTTGTTCTAGAAATAACCCATTATATTTTTTTGTTATTTTCTTGTATATTTGTTTCCACATCGTTCTATTACAATGTTATCTAATGTGGGCTCATAATGAGAGAATTTCATAACTAGCACAATTAATATTTGTAATAAACTCGTTATATTAATAGAACAAGCGGTCATCAAAATGTATGTATGTATGTATGTATGTATGTATGTATGTATGTTTGATGTATGTATGTTAGTAAAATGCTGCTAATAAATACCGGAAACCATAAATGCAGTAACTGTTTTGTTTACAGATATATGAGGTAAATGTAATTCACACTAAGTTAATTTTAGAATATTATTTTATTACAATAATTAATAACCAGAACAGAATTCTTATAAACAGTAATAATATTATTATCAACAATATGTCAGTATAAGATATATTAATATCTGCTAAATTAGATTTATTAATTATATTTAAAGAGTTTTTATTTAGTTTATCCAACCTCTACACTTACTACAAGTAATTGCGAAATACTGTTTGAATCCAAAAGTAAATATGAGATCTCACTACAACCGCTACAGTATTAGAATTTTTATACACAGCCTTAGTTAATACTTAGCCATATGCTTGCTTCCACTTGATGGACAGTGGAAATGCAGCCATAAGTGGTAAGACGCATTAACTGAGAATCCTATACACTCTTGTTTGATTAAAATATATAAAACATTTCAAATAAACAGTCTATAGGGACAGCTTGTATATATAACTAGAAAGACATATAATAGTGTTTATCTCTTTATGATATTGTCACAAGAACTGACTCTCAACCGATGGGGAGACATCAGATTATAATAGGTATGTATTATGTCTGTATTGTTAACTTTCAATAATATATAACTAACAAACAAATATGAGGCAACGGTACCTCGTGTTTGATTATTAATAAACAAGCTATTACTCGCGGTTTCACTCGAGAATCTACTATTTTATTTTGCTATATATAAATTATAATTTTATAATGTGTGCATTATAAAAATTTCTAATATATAAATAAATAAATATATGTTAAATAGGGCTGAATTGATGAATTGATAAATGATGGATGAATGAAAGAGATTTTAAAATGTGTCCAGTGGTTTTTGGTTTTTGTTATAAACATACACAAATACATACATTTCCTCTTTATAATATAGACGTTCTATTTCATTATATATATTTATTTTCAAGATACAATCACAACAACGAATGATGACGTAAAAACAGTCTCATAAAAATAAATAATTGTATATTGATATATTTAATTAAACGTTGAGTTCAATATTTATTTTATATTAATATATATTTTATTATTTAACTTAATAATTGTGTAGTGATTAAAGTTATAATTAAAATTATTCATACAGTAAAAGAAAAATAAAAAAAATATCTACATACAAAAATCTCAGATTCTTAATACTAATCATTTTTAAGCAAGAAATATTCAAACTATTCAAGTTTTTTTAATAAAATTGAGTTGAAATAAAAATGATATAGTATCAATAAAATTAAACTAAATGTAGTTATTTTAAATACGTCAGTTGAAATACTTAAATCTGATGTAGAAATAATTTGCTTCACACGTAACTTAATATATTATATTTATATAAAATTATATATAACAAATATTATATCAAACAAATTTTTAAAATTAATAATTGTAATACAACATCTTTATAAATAATAATGAATTCAAAACACCTCTACAATTGTCAATATTGAGTCAAGTTTAAACAAGTAACCTTGCAGCGCTGATGAGCAATAGTCATAGAGACACGGGTAAGGTGGGTGGCAGCGAGCCAGCTCCATTGTTTACACCATCACATATTTAATGGCAGCAGACTCCATACTATAAATAAGGCTACGTAACAGTTCATTGTAAAGAAACTCAACACCGGACGTTTTAAGAATATTGACGTAATGGATATTTTCTTATTTTATAGGAAAATTGGATTACCAGTGGGTAATTTAGTAATCATACAAGACGTGACTCGTCTGGTATTTTGTGGACAAGTGGAAATATGATTTTACTGGTTATCCTTGATATACCGTTATTTTTGTTATAGCAAGATAAGCGATGAGTTGTCATAAAACAATTCAAATACCACCCATTAGTCTTTTATGGATAAAAAGGGTCACTTTTATACAAAACGTACCCATATATTTAAAATAGACAAACATAAATAAATCCGTATATATATGATGGTAATACAAGGAGCCCGACCTTGAAATAAATAATTAATATCTTAAGATATCGCATGTTTAAGAATGAATCATATTGAAACCTGATTATCACCTTCACAATGAAATGGATCCTAAGTTTTAATTTACAATCCAATATATAACAAAATAATTATTGGAAGTAAAGCTTTGTTTTGAACATATGTTTAGAACAAACATACATAGCAAATATTGTATATAGGATACAAGTGTTCGATACGTGTTATAAAACAATCTTAACATATATTATATGCACATGCCTCTTCCTATTAATATGTTGCATCTCATAATCTAAAAAACAATATAAGTATATTAAACCCTTAGTGAATTTCGCCTACGTTTTAAAAACCCTAAAACTCTCTTTAGAAATTCCTAGATTGATTCATTCTTCGTGCTAGAAGACTCTTGAACTAACTAGCTGATCCAGCAAAACCGTTTTGTATGACGCAGCACTCACCAAGGATTCATCCTTGAAGATGCACTTTAAACGAAGCCTTTTAAGGAAGCTTGTTTTCTTCATAATATTTATAATATCTGTTTTCTGTCTGTCTCGTGTCGACCGTTACGACCTTGGCTTCATTATCTCATTCTTGTGCTTATTATTATTATCATTTACACTACTTATATACTTTATATAACTGTACATATCTGCCTTATATAGATTTATGTTTAATACTATATTTAAAATTAGGATTAAAACTCGCGTTTAATTTGACGAGATGTAAGTGTCACGGGTAAGTGTTCACGGGTGGACGAGATGTCAGACACTTACATCTCGTCTACCCGTGAACACGATTGCTGCAAAGCATTCGAAACGTTGGGTTAAAATTTAAATGTAAACAAAATAATACGCGAGTTTTAATCGTAAAAAATAGTTTAATTTCAATTATGTTATATTTCTATCAAGGTCTAATAATCCCGTACAATTTGTAATGTGAAATGAATTCAAATGATCTTATATGGAGCCAGTTTCTAAAAGCGATACTTTACCGTTTTCCTTAAATGTATTTATTACATTATGTTAAATATCATTGTTTTTAACACGCACATCTTAGATAGTGTACTATTTATATTTGGCTTATATTCATCCAAGCGTTAATGAATGAATACGAATACATTCATACATAAATAGAAACTCTTATATATGTCTATTATCTCAAAGTGTATATCGTCGCGTCGTCTGGTGTTTCACAAACATATGTAACTGTAAACAAACATATATAATATGTAACTGTTTACGACTTTGAGTTGATATTTCGCTAATAGGGTTGCATTTTTTTCTTTTTAATCTTTAATTAAATGTAACTAGTCATATCAAAAACCTAGATTTTCCAAAATTTTTAGTATTTCTTTTAAATTTTTTTCTTAATTTAATGTAACTTCTTAAACGCAAATTCAGATTTTTTTTTTATTTAAAATCACAAACTTAATTGAATAGAGCTAAGTTAGTTTTTTTTATTAAAATATACTCAGAATAAAATGCAATTCCTTACAAAATAGTCTTATGCAGGTCATTTTTTGTAAAACAACCTCCTCACTCTTCACGCTATTCACAAATAAACGCAGGGTCCTTAATTCTCATCTCTCCCTGCACTTTAATGTATTCAGAAAGCATCCCTTCACAGGTTTAGAAGGGGAGCCTAGGACACCCCTCAGGCGGTGTAAATAGTGCCTAATGAATTCAGGGGACCTGTCGGAGGGGTCGTATGAGCTAAGTCTGCAATTTAAGCGTTTAAGTATAGCATTCATCACGCCCCCGTTTAATTAGTACCCAAATTCGCTTAAGCGCTTTAAAGCTATTAAAAGTTGTGTGGGATGTTATATAAATATACTTGATCATCGCTTTGTAAACGTTGTATTTATATTTAAGAACATAAAGACATATATAGATACACAAAAAGATAAATATTCAAGTCAATTACGTATAAAAACAGTATTTTTATTAAAATTCATGTAGAGTATGAAAAAACCAGTTAATATATTCAATTCTCTCGTGTCTTACCCAAATCTTTTAGTTTGACAGCAGCCTGACTCTACCCCGCACATAACAACCCCCAGTTTTTTATATGGCAATATTTCACCGAACTGACTGTTCGTATAATTCGGATATGAAACACGTACATAAGACATTTGTTATCAGATTCATCTTTCTTGTTATTTTGGTAATAAAATCTTCATATATAGTATTATTATTGCGGTGTCTTCCATTCATAATGTTAGCATATTGATTTTCTTTTTTATATCAACCATCAAATCACACCCTAGATTAATTTAATCTTCCAATTACTGATTTATTTAAAGGAATTTACTAATTAATTATTAATCCATTTCAATTCCTTGTTATTTGAGTAGAAAATTGGTACGACCATTCTAAGAATTGTAAATGCACAGGAAAGAGATTTTGTAGGAATTTAGATCTAAAAACAATTCTTTTAAATCCGGAGAAACTATAGAATAACATTCAATTAGTCTTATTTTTTTGTTTCAATTAAACGCGATCACCTTTCTCATGGTATTGGGATTCCATTACAAGAAAGTTTAATCAAAGCCATCATCGGAGAAAAGAAAACAGGAAAAGCAATCACGATGGAACGCCAATCAATGCTATGGAATGCCATGGAATGCCATGGAATGCCATGGAAGGAGCTAAATCGTTTAGTTGATATCTACAATTTCTCTAAGCATTGATGACTTTCAATATCCTCCACTTTATTCAAGAATTCTTAGTCTTTAAGCAAAAACCATTAACTCATTTTACTCCATTTGTAGGACACACCGCACAGTTGTTGTGTCCTACAAAGTTAAAAGTTAATGGACCAAATAATGTATTAATTATAATAGATGGTATTTTAAATTTTTATTTGCCCTTTTCTGGACACACCACACAATTTTGTGCCTCAAAGTTATTGGTCCTAATAATTTGTTAATATTAAAAGATAATATTTTATAACTTCAGTTTACTTCTTTGTAGGACACAGCACAGTTGTTGTGTCCTACAAAGTTGGATGTTAATATATAGAATTGTTCAGATTTAAATAAATTTGTTTGTGTAAACCTAATCTAATCCTCCAATCTACTATTTCAGTTACGATTGCGCTATCAAATAACTCTGTCTAAATCGACAGCGCAAGGACATTTGAGATCAGATTATCCACTCATTGTTTAATTTAATAGATAATTACGTAATTTATATTTAAAAAAACCGTCCCTCATTTTATTCCATTTTAAAGTATTGGTGTTTTTTTTAAGAAAAATATTTAGAAATTATATTATACATCTTATTGATCTGTAATAATTTAAAAAGAAAAAGTATTTTTTAACATTGTAACAATTGTACAAACTGCTCATATAAAAATAGTTTTAAAAAACTTCTTTTTTCCTAATTTTTTATGGGAGTACAACATTTTTTGTAAATCATTCAACAATTTTTGAATTTCCTAGTAAAACGGTAACATGTTTTAATTATGAGAATATTATAAAGCAAATAAAAATAATAATATTGACAACATATTAACACAGACAAAGTCCATTTAATATATATATTATCAATATAAAAATATGAAAATAATTCAATTAAGAAAATTCAATTAAGAAAATTATATAAATCAAAGAAGATAATGAAAATTACGTCACTTATCGATAACCTTCTCAGTTATTTTTAGTTAACTGAATCCCACACCAATGACGATGACCATCAGATCAATCTGGTTCGTTACATCACATGTCGGAAGCTTCATATAATCAAAGTAATCTATAAATCTGTTAACACGAAACTTTTATGCAATATGAAATATCTTTTACATAAGTATGAAATCAATAATTATATATAATTGTGTGTTAACATCTTCAAATCTTCGCTAACGGATTTGTCCCGTAACTGATTCTTGCTTCTTTTGGAAAAACTGTAATCATTTCCATCTAGTTGATGTTGAAAATATTTAATCTCTCATTTGTAACAAATTCTGAATACATTTCTTGGAAATTGAGTCTAACATAGTTAAATAGATTTTTGTATACTTTTTATTATATGAAATTGTAAAAACATCTAACATTTAAGTTAGAAGATATTATCTTATACATTTTATCTCCATCTTGCAATAACTTCAATACTAGTTTGTATAACAAAGTAGAATATCAATATTTTAATAAAATTAAAAAATATATATAAACAAACAAATAAAATAAATCGCGTCTAAAGTTCTCTAGTTATATATTAATTAGCAATCTCTATAAATAAACGTAATTAATATATAATATATTAACCGCAATATATATAATTGTGTTATGTTTACAGTTCGAATGAGATCACATATTTATTAATATATTATCAAATTCATATAACAACCGTAAGTGCAGCACAAAACACTTTATAGAACGATATAACATATAACTTATAATTGCCTTAAAAATCAATTTAAAAAAACCTGTGATAAATAATTTTTCACTGCACTTCACAAAATAACACAAATTTAACAATAATACGCAACGAAAGAACTTTATTCAAAAGCAACGCGTGCGTTGTTACGACAAAAGCGTTCGATCCGTAACCTTTTCCGATGTGTCGAGTCGGAAGCGCCATAGCGCACTGGCGTGAACATTGAACACGCCGGGTGACGAAGAAATGCAGGGGCGTCACACCTAACCGCGATTATAATACGTAATTTTCCGCTTATTAATTATTTTCAACTCGTGATATAATCATCATCTTCAACTGATTTTATTAAATTAAATAAACATCACTGTTAAAATTGACGATTGAGCTGATCGAAGTCAAGCTCTTTACCGGTCAACTCGATCAAACTTTGTCCCCCAACTCTTCTCTCCTCATCTTATACCGATCAAGCAATATTCACCATCAGTTCATTATCATATGCCCAGCTTTCTAGAGATAGATTTTGAAAAAAAATCTAATTGTAGATTAAGAGTAATTTGCAATTTACTTTATTCTTATTCTATTACACGCTCAGATGGTAAATTCATACATATGTATAATTTTTTGTTGATTGCAAACAATGGGGAAATCGTATCAAGCTAAAGTTTGATGTATTTTTAGTTTTTTTTTTATATAGGAGAGTTTCGCTCAGCTTTCCCCGCTTGCAAGCTGGCGGCCCTAGTTAATATTATTGTTAGTAATACGATTAATAAACACCAAATTGTTAGTAAGGATCAACAACCCTTGTATTATTCACACAATAGACAGCAGCAGTGGCGTCAGCGCTGTCGCTGTCTGATATGAACGCAGTCAGTTCATATCGGATATTGAAGCTGCCTCGCAATGAGTGCGCCCTTGATCTCGTGGTACAGTTGCAACTGCATTGCGGGATTCTGCATTGATATTAAAAAAGCGAATGTGTCACGCTTTGAAAAACTGATTAAAAACAATATTTAACAACCGTGACCACACTTAATAGATGAAACAAATACTTAATAAACATTTTTAAATAACATTATTGAAACTAATATTATGAGCAGAACTAATATTATAACCGTTGGTTTTTTAGTGGGTAGCCTTAAAAATGGCAGCATCCTCTATGCTGCCGGGTAGTCCCACATCACCCCCCGGCCGTCACCCCCATGGGCCGACGGGGTACCCGTAACGGGTTTTTCCAACGGAAAAAAAAAAAAAAAAAAAAAAAAATGAGCAGAAAAGTTTGTTTGTTTGTTTAAAGGCGCTATTTATCTAGTATTTTCTTAAATTTTCATATACATTTGAAATAAAACTATTTATTTATTTAATTTTGGTTACATTTTAATTTTAACCCGAAGTTTCAAATGCTTTGCAGCAATCGTGTTCTTGAGTAGACGAGACACTTACATCTCGGCTAGCCGCGAACACGATTGCTGCAAAGCATTCGAAGCGCTATTTATCCTTCTATCTATCTATTTTCGAAACTATCGGATGAATTAGAAAAATTCGAAATCTCATTATGATAGACAGGTTCAAGAGAAAAGCTATACGCTAGCATTGCGCTACTATTCTCAATTATAATAATATTAAATAAAATCGTTCGTCCGCGAGTGAAAACGCGGTTCATAAGCTAGACAAAATTTTAAAAGGACATAGTTTTTGAAAAATATAATTCCAGTATCACTTAACTTTTTATGTAAATAATCTTATAATGTTAACTTAATAACTTTATTACAATTTAAAGAAAGCCACTTTCCCGTGAATATTTTAAAACTTATATAAAAGTTATAATTTGACAAACTGGCTCACCTTTAAACGCGGCAAAATGACATTTTAAGAACGTAATTTGGCATTTTGGTGACATTTTGAAACTTCAATTAATTTTAAACTTAAAAAACACCATAACATGGCATTTTGACATAGTAAATGTTAGTTCTATAAGCATTGTATATTGTTTTAATTCAGTGACATAAGACATTGTCTTGTGTTTTGAAAACAAAGCTAATAAACAATAAATAATTAGTTTAAATGATCCACCGCACGTCAAGAGGAATATTATATATATATATATATATATATATATATATATATATATATGTATATGTCTATGTTTATATATGCTGCTTCGGTTTTCCTTGTTAAATAAGAACAATATATACTGACTATTGAATTGATTTTAAGACACTGTTTTAAAACAGAACAGACAGCAGTATTACACAAATGTACTCATAATGTTTGCTGATCTGTCGAGTTACTTATATAAAAATATTCTTAACATATAACATGACAAAATATAACATATATTTGTTCCTAACATATACATGTTTGCAGAACATTAATTTCTGTGGTAAATTAAAAGATCTGAAGAAGAGAAGACATTACTAACGAAAGCTGACTTATACATTTTTAAGAAATATTGTCTCTATTACTTATACAGGTATAATATATATTGTATTTACTAGAAGCATATGCATAATATGCATAATTGTGAAAAGCTTGTAAGCGTAATATAAATATATATAAATGCTTAATTATATATTATTGTTATACTTATATATTCGTTTATAATGAAATGAATATTGTGTATACAAATATTTCAAATACAAAACATTCAATTCATTAACGACAAGCAAACCTAATCTGAGTGCTAAATATTTTTTAAACCACTCATCTTTACCGCATTGTTAGCTAAACAGTAATGTGTGTTGTTGCAAAATATACTTTGACTAATAAGTAATAGGCACCATGAGTAATACCATGGGTAATCCTTTGTTTTAATGGTGAATTAATATTCCAGTCGTACATTGGCTGCGTTCATTGAATTAGTTTGACCACAGCACCGTGACTCAATAGGACTTATAAATTAAAATAAAATTAATACAAAAATTATAAGCGTCTGTCTCTCTGTTTGTACACTTACTTTTGGTAAAGGATGGATAAGATACCAGACCTCCATTTTGATTAACTACGCTCGCACAATGTCGGTATATATTAGCATATTGAGCGAAGCGAGGTGTAAACAGCACCGAAGTTGCATTTACAAAATGTCGACGCATTCTGTCCTCAACTATTTATCAAGATGAGATATATTGTTGCATTTTTTGTATTTTTTTTTTGAAAATTTTTGGTTTTAAAACCACCACCAGACTGATGTCTATCAGTGTGCAAAATTTGGAAATTTTCGGATACACCATTTTTGATTGATGCTTTCACAAAGGATGCAGAAAAGTCTCTCATAGAGAGCTTAGCCCAATGACTATTTCTAGTAATTTTTAGCGTACATTTATTAGGTAGAGTCAAAAGTTATAGTTATATTAATAAAAAGGTTGTTTTTGGTAGAGTCAGTTTTAGTTACAAGAAACTGACTTTAACTCTAAAATTTAACAGCACGTAAAAAGTCAACTTAATATTTAACTCGTTACAAATTTAGAAATGCTGTTTCCCTTCTCCTTGTCTATTTTAAACTCGTCGATAGATTCTGCGTTTTCTTTCCTTTTGATTTGTCGATCATAAAATTCGTTTAAATATTTAAAAAAAAACACTTAGCTAATTTGTTTTTAATTGATGATACAGTATTAATAATAAACTATATTTTTCAAGACTAAATGTCAATAATAATGATATTCTTTTGATAACTTTTTCTAATACTTTTGTATTTTGTATAATTTTGTAAGTTACAAAAGTTGTAACTAATGTATGTGTCCGAGGATTTGTTTTATAATTATAGGACACGATGTCATTTGAAACGCTTTAAGGAACCAATGTCAATTAAAAACGGTCGAACCCTAATTGTGTCCATTTGACTCGATTGCGCCAGACGGGGAAGGGCCGACCCAGCGGCTAACTGAAGCTAAAATCTTTAAAACTATAAGTGAGGTGGAAAGCCACCTCACTTATAGTACTAGAGAGTTGCTAATACATAGGTTCCGTAGATTTCTATAAATACCCGTCCGTATAGAAAGTGTACATACACAGGCTTTTCATTCTGTTCATTCATTGCTAGATATTTACATCCATTCGTTCGTTTGAATGAAGGATATTACTACACTTATTACTGATTGCGGTTTAACAGATTTTCGAAATGCTTCATCCCGTCTCAAGATGGCAGGAATTTCAAACTAAATCAGTGTTTGATACTAACATTCAGAAGTACGCAGTTGAAGCATGAAGCTGGATGTAATCGATTGGTACCGGATGGGTGCGCAAGCGTCACATCGAATCCATTATCATAGAACATAGGGTTGCCATATACCCATAAATCATTATATATTGAGTTTAGTACTAAACAGTAGGTTTACGTAGTACTTGAAAATTAATTTAATATTAAGTTACAATATTGAACCTAAAAATAATAATTGAAAAAAATATATATTTTTTGAGAAAGTTATAAACACAAATTTTATGAATACCAACCCTACGTGAAACTAATGAGTATTTAAAAACGTCACCCGCAGTTACAAATGCCGTCTAATTGGAGTGCGGTGTGACTAATGATGCTCTTAGTACGGACTTCAAAGAAAATAATATAAAACATTGATATAAAAAAAAATTAACTCTTACAAAACATTAATAAACAAATAATTCAAATCGTAAACTCGACATTACAAAACGCTCACATTGCCACCTAGCGTCAAGTAGAAATAACAGATTCATAGCGCCTTACAATATAAACTTTCAGTCATCAGTACATAGATGGCGGTAGATAAATTATATATTCGTTACTAGATGGCGTTACCAACAATTAAATAAATAGAATTCTTACCTTGTGATGGTAAAGCGCGCAATGAAACAGCATCTTCTTCAATTTCGTCCTCTGCTTCTTCTTCAGTTATTGACGGAGGTGCAGCCCAGCATCTCAGCCGGACTCCATTGCCAACAGTACTACCGCCATCTATCCTCACTCTGGGTAAGCTACGTGTTGCGTATTCTCCGTTATTATTGGGTGCCTGAAAACAAATTTATAGAGCATTTTATTTTTGAGGAAACAATTGAACTTAGAAACATATAAAAACTAATTTAAAAGTAAAAGTTAAGTTTTATATTGAATTAGAATTTGGACGAAACAAAAGTTTGTAAGTCATACGAATCAGTATTATTATATATAAGAACATATCACAACGGCAGATCATGCATTCATTATTAAAATGTAACTTAAAATTCAACAATATACTACAACAACAACTATAGTACAATGTAAGTGATTCTTGAATGACAACACAGATGTATGAAATAATTGAAGCATAACTCGCTATACTAATGTCATCTGATCCTCGCGATATAACAATAATTACTATATTTTTGTTCCCACGTCCTTCTATCTCCTTTCCAATGTGGCCTGATTCAGTTCAATAGCAATGTTTGTGAATGTTATCTCATCTAGCATAACACTATCAATGGGGTATTCTTGAATTGGTATTTGAAATGTTTAGCAATAGGCTTAAGAGCGGTAGAATTAACTTCTAATTACTATCAAGGAAAAATTCATACACAAATGATTCTATATTTATTAGCTTCGTATTTTCCATGATCTATCTTAACTAAACCTTAATATGTCTGAATAAACAAATAAATAATAAAGAAACTTAATAATAATCTTTTTTCTTAATTAAAAAGTGGGGAAATGAGCATAAACATCACCTAGTGGAGAGTGATCACAGCCGCCCACGGTCTCTTGCGTTATCAAAGCACAAGAGAATCGTGGGCATTTCGACTTATATCAATATCAATAATGGTAATTACAAATATAACTTTACGTCTGTTAAGTCTATAAAAACAAAGCAATCAACAACAAACCTGCAGTCTTGAAACGAGAGCGTGTTAAGTGAATGACGTCATAAAACGAATCGAAACGAGCGTGGCCCAATTACATTATAGCTTCAACGAAACAGTATGGAACAGACAGACGAACAAACAAAGCACTAATAGTTGGCTATTAATAGGTTAGAGAAAGCTAAACATATTAACTATATTTTTATGTTTGTTTATGGCATTATGGCATATATTATTTATAATATATAAATCTTTTCATAATATATCTATCATTTCTTAAAGGTCATTATTCGAATATTTTGTTAAAACATCTATTTTTCTATATAAAACATCGAATAACTAGGAACGCGAACCAGACCTCAATTTTGACTCGCTGCGGTCTCAAAATCTCGATATGTGTTAGTGTATTGAACGAAGCGAGATGCAAATAGCACCGAAGACGCATTATGTTATCAACTTTTTTTTTTTCAATCTCAATTTTCGCGGAAAAAATTTCCCATTGACGTCTCTGGGATTCTAGTTTTTCCGTGATTATTCCTCAACGAAATCGAATATTTGAAAAAAAAAATTAAAACCACAACCAGACTGATGTCTATCGCTGTGCAGCATTTGGAAATTTTCGGATATACCGTTTTTGATTGATGCTTGCACAAAGGATGCAGAAAAGTCTCTCATAGAGAGATTAATAATTTATGTCATATTTGAGAATGCCACAAGAGATGACGTCACTCATCTTAGGATATTGAGGACAGCCATTAATTGTTTGCAAA
Organism: Mechanitis mazaeus; assembly: GCA_959347395.1. Classification (NCBI taxonomy): domain Eukaryota; kingdom Metazoa; phylum Arthropoda; class Insecta; order Lepidoptera; family Nymphalidae; genus Mechanitis; species Mechanitis mazaeus. The sequence goes on along the minus strand of OY365752.1, from coordinate 17,539,474 downwards.
TGAGCAAACAGGCTTTCTAATTGTACAAAGACATTTGTTTAAACATTGTAATTAAACCCATATGAAGATGGCACTTAAATAACCTAAAATTAGCTCTAAAGTGCTTGTTATAAGTTCATTGAACTTAAAAGGATTGCACATAATGTAGGTCAGTGTTATGTTCTAGGAAATTATAAACAGACAAACTGTTTCTAAAAAATAATGAGATTTATTAATGTATTTTTAGATAAATTTATCAGCTTAGAATTTACATGTAATATGAATTACATGAATTACGAAAACAACTTTGACTTTATTGCACTAACGGGTTAGTCAGAGCTTGTGATTGCCAGCTATTAATAAACAATACAGCAATATATAATATCCTAAATAAAATGTATACAAATACATCGATTAATAAACAATCGTATAACATATAATATAATAATATAGTTGAAATTTATATAAATATTCTAAGAAAAAACAACATTAAGACACATACACTACCATGTATTGCTGTATGTAATTTGTGAATAGAGTATGTATATAATAAAGTTATGTATGTTTTTATGTATGTGTATAGAGTATATTAATTTTGTATATAGTTCGTAAGTGTGTTACCTGGAAGAAATCACTTTACTGGTAAGGTAGCCCATGGCTATGTATATTTTTTTTTACTTTTGTGTACTGTACATGTCTTAAGTGTGTGTGTAATAAAGCTATTTAGGCACACATTTTATTTTAATATTCACAAGGTACAAAAGATGTTCAATAGAAGTGTCTGAATTCCAAGTATTGATATTTTATCGGTCTGTTGTATAATGCACACGTGCTTACCAAATTATACATTTAACTTTACAAAATATACTAGCTATTACTCGCGGTTCTACCCGCGAATAAATGATTTTATTTACTATTACGATAATTAAGAGCAATAGTATAATGCTAGCGTATAATCTTCATCATGAACTAATTATTTTTCACATTTACTATCTGATAAATTTTGAAGATTATCACGTTTAAACAAACTTTAAAGAATTTAAACAAACTTTTGGTAGTTTTTTTAAAACAGCTTTATAATATAAAGGTAAATGTACATATATTTTTGTGGACAAAATAATTAAATTTAATATAGATAGTATTTTAATATTTGGTATACATAATCTAATATTCTTTTATAATAACAGAAATATAAGAAATGTTTTAATTTAAAAACTTTAATCTTACCTAGTTAAGTTAAAATAATAAATTCTAAAAATTTAAATTACAATTAAAAATGTCTTAAGTACATCGTAAAAAACATTATAAAAACGAACAACGACAATGGTCCGTTCTCACGAAAAACAAAATAATATTTACATATATATTTGGCATGAAATATTAAATTTTACTATAATACAGTTGATATCACCTCAATAGTATTTGAGTCACTCTGACACTATATCTAGCAACCCTGATAAGATAGATCTAATAATATAATAGAAGACGCAGAAATTAAATTGTAACCAAATTATGCTTTGTTCACGTGTTCACGGATAGACGAGATGCAAGTGTCTTATCTACCCGTGAACACAATTGCTGCAAAGCATTCGAAACGTCGGGTTAAAATTAAATTGTAACCAAATTATACTTTGTTCACGTTTTCACGGGTAGACGAGATGCAAGTGTCTTATCTACCCGTGAACACGATTGCTGCAAAGCATTCGAAACTTCGGGTTAAAATTAAATTGTAACCAAATTATACTTTGTTCACGTTTTCACGGATAGACGAGATGCAAGTGTCTTATCTACCCGTGAACACGATTGCTGCAAAGCATTCGAAACGTCGGGTTAAAATTAAATTGTAACCAAATTATACTTTGTTCACGTTTTCACGGATAGACGAGATGCAAGTGTCTTATCTACCCGTGAACACGATTGCTGCAAAGCATTCGAAACGTCGGGTTAAAATTAAATTGTAACCAAATTATACTTTGTTCACGTTTTCACGGGTAGACGTGTACTCGTGAAAATCGAAGAAAAATACTATGTACTGTTAGTGTCTGTTCATACCCAAGTCTATTACCAATAACGAATAAAGACTGTCTGTCTGTTGCGAGGCGCCGGAGCTTATTGTTTATGTCAATTCTATCAACTGTTGTTATGGGAAATGTTTTATTACTAACATTTAAGTTATATTTAGTGTGGGAGAAATACGCAACAATTTTACGACTTGATTACGAAGATATGGTAAAATTATCTCAAACTAGTTGCTGTCCGCGACTTTGTCTGCTCCCCCATCAATAGAGCTACTATGTCTGCGTGGTCAGCGGATACAAAGCAATAATTTTACTTACGCAATAATTTGGCTTCCTTTTTTTTCGCATTATCACTTAACCCACTCCAGTGTAAAAAGTAACCTTAATTTCTATGAAATTTTCATTTTGATTCAATTATTTCTTTTTATAATTTGTTAAATATACCTGAAGCCTTAACTATCTTAAGTTTATTATACTTTTAACATAAAAACCATTTTAGCAACTGAAATATTAAACTTAGACATATGATGTAATGAACTTTATCACAAAGATAATGAATATTTTTGGTATACACTTTAATTTTTTACTTCAAAGCGTTGAGACAGCTCACGCCTTGTTATATTGTGATTAAATATATATAAGTATTTCCAAAAAGCACTCAGAAATAATATACCTTTCTAACATTGAAAGAATTTTAAAATCGAATCAATAGTCTCGAAGATTACTTCGAACGTATAAACTTACAAACTACCTCGTTACATAAATAATATGTTACTTATATGATATATAATAAAACGATAAGTATTACATCCTCACAGGAAATTATAAAGCTTATATGAGCATTATAAAAATAAAACCCTTGTATAGTATTATAATAAGCCTCTTAACCTGTTCGTGCTGAACTAAACATCACAGTACAATGTAACTTTGACAATATTTATGTAAAAGCAATAACTTGTGCAGTTGACAGAAACCTGAACGGTAGTCCTGTGTTAGGGACATTTACAAGTTCACTCACTCTGACTGACTCAGAATTCTGAACGATTTGAGAATTATTCTTCGGAATTATAAAATCATCCTGTGATTATACCTTCAATGTCATGATATGGAGCTGTTACTATAAATTAAGTTCGATATATTCAGATGTGTTAAAGTAATATTACAATAATCTTACTCTCCATTTTTATACCAAAATATCGATAAAAATGGTTTAATGAAATTTCAGCAATTTTTCTTAAAGTGTTAATAGTATTGATCTTCTTAACATAAAAGTCTCAAAAAAATATTTTATTGCAAGTTGATGTGATTTATATTCATAAATGATAAAATAATATTACAAATTTCGTACAATACGTACTTTTCGTACAATTAACAAACAGAAAACAAAAATTCAGGGATTCTTTTAAAAGTTTTACTACTGAAAATCTTCAATAACCTAATTTAATATAGCAACTAAACTATTTAAACTATGATAGTTTTAAGAGTTCATAGCAGGACACAGGTTAATGTGAGATACAGAGCCACATGTTGGTATCTTGAGAACACATCCGCGTGTGGTCTTTAATTACCACATCTAATAAAAACTTATTAATATCTAAATATAAACTGCCTTAACAATAAAAATATTTATAACCAGTAGAAGTTATTCCCTGTTTTATCACTTTCTCACTTATGATTTATATCAAAGGTGTGAAAGTGACAAAACAGAGAATATGATATATTGGGCATAAATATTTTTTTTTAGTATGAGGGTATTTTTAGAATAAAAAATATTGTCACAATTATTAAATAATATGTATTACTTTATACGAAATGAAACAGAGATTATTGTATTGCTAAGGAAAATAAAGAAAATATAGTATATGACTTAGCAGAATCTAATATAAATAATATTGTGTCATCAGGCAATATGGGCGCAGTTAGGACACATGGCGAGCAGTTTTAAGAATCTGACTAACTGCGGCTCAAGATATACCTACTTTTTTCTATAGTAATAAAAATCTGTTCGTCTGTTTTTTTACTATCATCACATATGTATATAGACATTTAGTTTAATGTAACAAAGACTTTAGGTAATCCGAAGACTTTTTTTTATAACATAGAAATGACTATCAAATAAATTGAAATCAATTTTTTTTTTATTTACAAATATTAATTATAATTTTTTCATTTCTATACTAAATAATTAAAAATAGCTGATTACGAATTAGTTATTTATAACTTTACAGAGCAAAAGCAGATGAAATACTGAATGAGCTATTTGGTTGAAGTGACAGAATCACATGTCACAATGACTGGAGTTGTATACAATTAGAGCACAAAAGAGTAACACACACATACACACAAACACACACACTAGCACACTACTAACAAATAACTAATTTCTTACCTTATAGTCCAGATAGAATCCAGGAAACGACTGTAGCGTGTAAAAAATATATTATTAATTTAATTTGTTTTAATATATATTTAAATTAATTCAAGTCTCAACAATTACGTATGAAAATATGTGAAAATGACTTTTTTAATTATAATTCTTTATGTTAATTCATATAATAAATACCGTATACATTGTGGTTATACAAATTATAAATTTTGAAAGGATAATTTGGACTCAAATCTCTCATAGCGTGCAGATAAAAGATGTTAGTTATATTATAAACACATATTTCTGAGAATCTGTAAGATCAGTCTTCCGTGCATGTAACTTAGCGTTGCTTTGAGAAATGGGTTGATCATGTAAAAATATTTTTCTTTTGTTTCACGATAACAATTGACGGAACATATGTAGTTAATACAGATATGAGCTAATGTGTTTATAATAACTAGCGAATGAAATCATCAAAAACAATCAAAGAAAAATAGAAAATAAAATTAAAACAAATCATGTTTATAATAACAAAATTATGACCGAACACAAGTTCGGTTTCATATTCGGTCAGGTTCTGCCAAAAATATTAGTTGCAGGCCTAGTTTCAGTTTTGGCTAAAAAATGGCCGAAACTCGAGTGTTCGTGTATTCTCGTGTTATATTCGGCGAAGTTCGCAAATAATTCGCTAACTAGAAGTACGGCGAAGAGTTACTTTAAAATATTTATTTATTTCATTTTTATATACTATACTGAAGTATATTATTCAATCCTAATGTACATACATAATACTAAACATGTTTTGACGGCGAATAAATTTCGGTTGGACACAAAACATACATTAAAAAATAAACTTTTGATAAATAATTATTTATGAATAATAAATAATTATTTCATGTTCTCCAGAACCATTATTGTATAAATATCACCTTTTAAGGATACAAGAGATATTTACGATAATACATACAATAATATGAATAAAATAATATGTGAATATTGTGAGGCTGGACTTTTATATTTATGTACGAATACTTTGTATAAAATATTAAAAATAACATACTTGAATGAAGAACTCGACCGAGTCTGTCTGTCTGTCTGTGATAAACTCAAAAACTACTAAATAGATTTTGGTACCGTTCTTACCAATAAATGTTTCCTGAAGTATGTTTTGGTGTATATTAGTATAGTTTCATGTAAAAAATGATCGCAAAAAATTTTTGACTAAAGAAACAAATAATACAGTCAAATGAGAGTTTATAATAATATACAGTGAGTAATGTCTAGTACATTACTCACTGTATATTATTAACAAAAAATATCAAGGTTACTGAAATACAAGTGAAGCTGGGAGCAGAAACTAGTATATACATATTAATTTAAGTCAATATTATATATGTATACATTTTTTTTTTTTTTTTTTATTGTATGCAATTAATTTTTTTTAATAGCAGTATCCCGTATTTTGTACTGAAATCCTCTCACCTAAAGGTTGTCTGTCAGAGATTGCTTTTAGCAATACGACCGCCTTTGCATATTGCTCTGTTTCTCACGTGTATCATTTAATATTGTAAGTTTTTTCTTTTTTATTGTATTGTCTAATATGCAATAAAATACTTATCTAGCTATCTATATATATATATATATAATAATCCGGGTTATAACAAACCTTTCCCACAAAGTAACGCAATCGTCTAAGTGTATTTTAATCGCAAGAGTGTGATAGGATGGATAGAGTTGATTTATGCAGGAAACCGGCGCGCACGCCTACATAGAGCCGGTGCCAATGCGCCCAGAGACCATAGAGCTACTATTTATTTTGATAACGAGTAAGTATGTGCTCTGAACTCTACGTTATACACGTATAACTATAAACTTGTCTTATTTTAATATATTGGTAATTAACTCGCTACTCTACTTTTATGGAGTTTTACAATATGTTATAATGTAATAGTTTGATACTTCAGTAACATCTTAAGTTAGTTTAAGTCAGTAAGTCTACTAAAAAAAATGAGTTTATATAGACGTCGCTATAAAAAATTATTGAAAAGTAACAAATTATGTTCCACTTAAATTATTATATAAATGTTATATTTTACCTCACTTTTATCAAATACTTTTAATATAATTATTTCAATTATAGTAATGATAATCAAAAACTTATAACGTAATAATAACAACTCTCGCCCACTAATACATCGAAGTAGAACATGACAGACTTTCACCAAATGTTTTAATGACAAGTAAATTAAATTTATAAAATACAATAATTATTTAATTATTGAATGACATGTTATGTATTTTAATATTATATAATAAGCGGTTTAAAGTTCTTGAGAGTTTTAATCGTGACACATTAACATAACAGAGGCCTGTGTATGTTATTATACTTAAATGAAATACCCGGCCAAGTCTGTCTGTATAATTGTGATAATCTCAAAAATTACTAAATAGATTTTATTACAATTTTCAACAATTAATAGTGTGTTTCCTAAAGAAGATTTTGATGTATAATTCATTTTAATATTATGTAAAATGACTGAAATATTACGATTACTGTTGAAGAGTTCGCAAAAAATTGTATATATCTTTTTGTCCGTGAGTTCAGTCGAGCGTTAACTGTGCACCAAAAAATAACGTCGCAATAACTTTCAATAAAATATAAATTGCCTTAAAAAACTAGGAAAGCGAATCTATTGACCCCAAAATATACAAATTATTGAAAGAAACCAATGAAACTAAAAGAAGTTATATATCTGATGTTATTTTGTATTTGTTTTGCTCTATGTTGTTTACACTAAGCTCTTATATTGATTGATTGATTGACTAATATCCAAGGTGATATTTTTGTAATTTTTTATTGCATGTGTTCCAAATAAATTTGATTGATTGACTGATTGACGGTTATTCAATTTACTGAAATTTTTGTATTTTATTATTTTTTTTATTCTATGTGTTCTAAATAAAATTGATTGATTGATTGATTGATTGATTGATTGATTGATCGCTATTTAATGTGCTTTTCGATGCGTTACTTCGCTGCGTTAAAGCTAATGAGTATCCGTCCTTGTAATAATTGAAATGTAATTGAAAACATGTGAGTAACGTAAAAACTGTTAGATTTACGTATCAAATGAAATAGCTGCACTAAATTCGTAACGCTCTATTGACGACAGATATAATTACATTGCTTTGCCCGGTTTTGTGCGATTCATTACAAAATATTAAGGAATGCGCACAGTTATTGAGTATATCGAAAACATATCGTATATTATTTATTAGAATTTATTCATACCACGGTATCATATACACATATATACATATCATGTTAAGTTAATTGCTAACGCGATATCATGTCTCACTATGGTATTGAGGGCAACCATTGGTTTTTAGTAGACAGCTTTAAAACTGGCAGCATCTTCTATGCTGCCTCGTAGTCAAACATAACCCCCCGGGGTAACGATAACGGATTTTTCCAAACGAAAAAAAAAGGGTATCATAAGCAGCGATATACTCACAGCCAGCTCCTCGCTAATATATGCGGTGAGCGTGCGTCTGTCCTGCTGCAGCACGCAGTAGAAGGGCTCCCAGGAGAGAGGCACGCCAGTCGTAGCTCCACCAACCGCGCTGCTTGCTGCATCTGGAAAAAAAAACATTTTTACTGTTTTTTATATCTAAGCTAATATTATAAAGTGAACATTTTGTTTGTTTGAACGCTCTTATCTGTAAATCGCATGTGTTTGAATTATGATTATGATAGGCAGGTTCCTGAAAACATATATATAGTTATCCTAATAGTAAATAAAATCGCTCATCCGCGGGTGGAACCGCGAGTCGCCAGTAGCATATAAACCAAATACTTTCTTATATATCTTTATATACATTTAATATAAAGACTAAAACATATATAGTAAGTTATTATTAAACCTAGATAAAGTTAATTAAAAGTGATTTTATATCTGTAACCTATATTGTATAATTTAATATTAAAGCTGTTTGAGGCGAAGTAACAGGTGTTCTAACTGTTTATAATATGTTTATAACAAGAACTATGAATATTTTCCATAATTATTATCTTTATTATAAACAAACGGATAGCCTTAATACTGCAAGTTCTATATTAATATTACAAAATTGAAGAGCTTGTTTGACAGTTTGTTTCAACGAATCTACGAAATTACCGGAAGGATTTCGAAAAATTCTTTATGATACAAATGATAGGTATATATGACCGCGAACACGTTTGCTGCAAAGCATTCGAAACGTCGGATTAAATTTAAAAATGTAATAATATACGCGAGTTTTATCCGTAAAATAGTTTTATTGAAATGTGTAGTACTCGTGTAAATCTTAGAAAACATTATATATGTAATATTATGCTACTGCTCTTAGTTTGCTATAAGTAAATAAAATAGCTTGTCCGCGGGTCGAACCGCGATTAACAGCTAGTGTTAATAAAATTGAATTGCAAAATGAATAGAAAACAATACAAATAATTAAAGTTATTGAAATAATAGCAGGAGTCATACAAGGCACACAATGATATCTTTTTGAATGCGACCCATTTGTTTGCAAATTTTTCAGTAGTTTGTAAGTCTTGATCAATTAATATTCAATTAGCTTTTAAGTTCTAATTGTATTTAATACATAAAAATATTAGGTGATTTCAAGCTGCGGTAAAACTTCAAGGCTGTAATAAAAACAAGACAGCGATTTCATTACAGTGTTGCTGTCGATAGGAAACTGACGTAAGACGCTTGTGCTAGCTGTTATTAATTAGGTCCTTTCAATTACAACAAAATTTTTTAATACAAATTACTAACATACATATATACGCAATGGATTTTTGTGTAGACAATATGTTATCAACAATTATAGATATACATGGTAGTGAAACAAAAAATAATATACAGATATTTAATAGTTCATATAATCTTGTTATTTTTTTATTCATTCACATTTTAAATATACTTATTTGTAAAGTTAGTGCAATATATTTTTATAGATTATTTAAATCATACTTAAATGGTACATTCAGAGTTTTGCTGACTAGTCGCTGATTAGTTGACAGAAAACGCTGAATAGTAGGCTCTTTTTAGTAACACCTAATTTAAGGCTTAAAATTATTAAAACTAATATTTAAAAATAAAGAATAGTTTTACATTAACAGAAAAAATGAACAACAATCGGCTTGACCGACTAGTCGGCCATTTAACAACCGACTAGTCATAGTAGGTCCATCTCTGATATAAGTTAACAAAAAAGTTCAGTTCTATATATTATTTTATGTACTGTGTAACAGCTTGTACCTTTTATTATATAAAGAGATACAAATAAAGGACAATACAGGCAATTGTAGCACTTATTATACTAATAAAAGCACTTGACACAATACGTCGCAGCGTGGATTAATAAAACTTACTGTAACGTCAACAAACACAACTTGAACAGACATTTGATTATACGTATTCTAGAATACAAATGCAAATTGAATTCTAGAATACATTTTGAATTCTAGAATCCTACAATTTGTATTCGAATCGATGATAGAATTCATACTGAATGTGTGTATTTTAATACTACTAGCTGACTCGCAGACGTTTTAACTTATTAGTAAAAAAATATGAAAGTTCTCATTTCGTTATTAAAATATAAGGGTTGGTTATGGAATAATAAAAATTGAGATTTGTATTTTTTTTATTGAAGAATCATAAAATAGAAAAAATTAAATAAAAACAATAAAAAATTGTCGAAAAAAAAAAATACAACTTTTGGGGGGACCATTTTAAATTCTAAAGGGTTTGAAAAATAATTAACGTAATTTTTTAAACGTACTAAATACATACATAAAATTTTATAAGAATCGTTCAAGTCGGTAAATTTTATATAGCAGATTGTGTAAAATATACTTTTATAATCAAAACAAAGCTCTCAAAATATTCCCCAAAATCATAAGTACAAGTTTCTAGTTGTTTTTTACTATATATAATTTTTTTTTGTGAACAGTACAAAGCGTGTAACGGATATGTAAATTAAAATTAATCTTTAATTTTATGTTCTTTGTTCATACTCGGGTGACACAATTAATAAACTTAGCCGGCTTATTTATATAGCTTAATATATTGACCGAAATGATCAGGGAAGGGGAACCAATGACACGCGTGCCATTAGTAACACGTTTGAAAGTTTTGATGGCAGGCATAAAAACAATAATTGTAAAATATAGATTGACAAAAATATTTAAAGAATAATAGTTTATTTTTTTTATTTACGTATAATTTCACCACACTAACATTTCGAATGAAATTTTATTGTGACACGTTGCCTATTTTAATTTTTACTTTTATTTATATACTTTATTGTACACCACAAGAAATGAAACAAACACACAAAGAATAATAAAAAAACAAATTTTAAAGATACAAAAGACGGTCTTATTGCCAATCGGCAATTTCTTCCACCTTAGGGTTAGAAAATTCATTAACAAGTCTAGTAAATGTGGGTAGATGAAAAAAAAATTATATATAAACATATAATTATAATAAACATACATATAAATATCTACGTACTAATACGTAATATATTTTACAATAAATATGAAATAATAAACTAAACAATGTATAATATAAGTACTTATTATTATATATAAAAATCAGCATGTTTCATTCATTCATTTTTTGGCAGAGACATAAAAAAATGTTCGCCATCCCTGATCCATATTAATATTAAAGCTTACGAGAGTGAGCCAACCGATTCGTACCTCCACTATATAATCCATTTGATTTGATTTGACATACTGACAGCTGATCTACGTGAGTATTATTTACACTAAACATTTTATGATTACAATAAATTTCATGTAAACTATTTAACGGATATAACTCGCGTTTATTTTTACATTTTATAAACTTAACCCGACGTTTCGAATGCTTTGCAGCAAACGTGTTCTCGGTAAGACAAGATGATGGTGTCTTAGAAATCGTTATTTGATGATTTACATTGTCTACATCATTTAAAAAATACTCAATTTAATAAAAGTTTGTTTGTTGTTTGTCGAAATTACCGGATGGATTTTAAAAAAATCTGTTTTTATGAAATACAGGTTCATGAAAATAACATTATACTACTACCTTTAGTAATCCTAAACGTAAATAAAATTCATCTAAAGTAACAGTTAATTATTATATACATTGTTTTTTAATTATACTTTGAAAATTACATCTTATACAAAAGAATATATGTATTCTTAATATTATTTCTTCTAATGCTATCTAGTTATAGATTGAAAATAATTTAAAACTATAAATGATGCCTAATTATGTGTTATGTCGTAAATAATCTTAAAAATATTTAAATGTATTTATTTTTATGTGTATTATTAGTATCTAGAAATAAATATAATTTAGTTTTAATTTAAATTTAGCTTATGTTCAAGCTTTTTCATTTTATTGTTTTTCCGCCTAATTGTTATGTATTTCTTTTTTCTTCTCTACAGTTGACTGGTAGAGAATGCTCTATAGCATTAAGTCCGCCTGTTGTACTTTTATATTATGGTACAATAAAGATAATAAATAAATAAATAAATCTTAATATATGATAAATATTTCATAAAATATATCAATGGGTACTCACACACATCGAGTAGCTAATAACCATAAACAATGAAATAAAAATGACTTTTATTAAAAATCCATAACTGCTCCTACATTACCCATAAAATATATTCAGTTATCGAATATGTAACATTATATTTTTTCACATTAATAAACGTTAAATAAAAAGAGGTATCCATACTAATTGAGCAAAGCTCTCTATGAGAGACTTTTCTGCATCCCTTGTGCAAGCATCAATCAAAAACCGTATATCCGAAAAATTCCAAATTTTGCACTCTGATAAACATGATTCTGGTTGTGGTTTTAAAAATTTTGCAAATATTCGGCGTCGTTGAGGAATAATCAAGAAAAAACTAAAATCCCATAGACTTCAATGGAAAAAATTTTTCTTGCGAAAACTAAGATTGAAAAGAAAATAAAAAAAATAGTTGAGGACAAAAGACGTTTTGTAAATGCAACTTCGGTGCTGTTTGCACCTCGCTTCACTCGATATGCTAACACATACCAAGATTTTGAGAGCGCAGCGATTCAAAATTGAAGTCTGGTTCGCGCTCCTAATATAAAGAGAAAAAGAAAAGAACAGAAACACTGAAAACCTCTGATTATGATAGATATATTCATGAAGACTGAAGGTTATCTAGCATTAGACTGCTCTTAAGTACTTTAATAAAAATAAGTAGTTCGTTCACAGATGAAGCCGCGAGTAACAGCTAGTATAGTAAGAACTAAAAGCTGGTTGAACCTTACAATTTAACACAAGTTAACAATGCATGCTTCACTATTACAGTACATTAATAGGGTTGTAAAATAGAATCGCCTCGCCAGCGAGCCCGGGGCTATCATTGTTCATCTCTGTACTCAGTCACGCTTACAGGCACAACCTGGAACTAAGAACATCAACTCTATTATAATAGTATTGTAATTATTTAAATATATAAATTATCTTAAATTAATTATTAATTATATAACATATATTTTTTTATGTTACTTTGTAAAATATAAAAAGAAATATTGAATTCCAATTATTGTTTAGGATTATTTTATTTTATTTTTGTAAAATATTTAAATGGAATTACTAATTTATTACAATAAAAATATTGTAATATTATTATAAAATAGTTATTTCTGTCTGTAATACATAATATGACTAAAGATATATTATATGTGTCAACAAAAAACATATTGTATACATATTGTATAATAAATTTTAATGATTTGTCACACGCTGTATACATTCATTTATTATGTAAAGGGGACATAAGACATTTCAAACAACTGGCAGTAGTTGATAGGAACGAGAAATACTTGTCTTTACGATGATACATTTACATGTGATACGTGACAAGTGGATGCCACTGGCTCGATGTTATGTGATGTGATGTGATGTGATGTGATAGTTTAAAGTCAGCTTAGAGACTTAATATTTTAAATTTAATAAAGTAATGAAGAACCTAATATTCTTAATCATCGGTTATAATAACCGGTTTTTATATTTGTAATTTCAAATTGAGCAACCAATCAAGGCTTCATTCTGGCATATGTTGAAATTAAGTTATTCCATGTTTTGTCAGAACATACTTTTTTATTGTAAGAAAAAATTATATAGAAATAAATATAATATAACATATTTATGTATAAATAAGGTACTTTTTATACACAATATTGTAAAATTATCTCTTTTGTTTGTTTTTTTTTTTGTTGTTTGTTGAAGATAATGATGAGTTTTTACCTTTTACTTACTTATTTCAAAAACTCAAAATAGAAAAACAAATAAATAGGTATTTGAATTAAAGAAAAAGTAAGAATAGTACTATTTCGTTAGTAATCATGCTAGTAGTAAACATCAAAATTATTATATGTAATACAATATATATTATTTTTTTCTTCTAATGTTATCAACATATAGTAAATGGAATAATAATGAATTAGTGTTTGTTTTTAAGATCCTTTCTATGTATATATAAAAACGTAATCTATATATCTAATTTGTATGTAAAAAATTCTAAAGATTGACCACGAAATTTGCATAAAAATAATGTAAAAACAAATATTATATTAAATGATTAATCACTTTAATATTATCTTATATAACTTTCAAGTTGCTACCAACATGTCGGTTACAACAGTTAGTTGAGTTTGACATTTACTTAACTAGGTGTGTGTGTACTCACACATAATAATGTTGTTATTATTATACAACACACAAACACACACATAGCAAATTAATACTTCTATAAAACAATATTATATTAAAGAAATATAATATTTTCCTATGGTTTTTCATTAACAGGGAAACTCTTAATAAAGAGTTAAAGGAAAGGTCATACGAAATTACTAGATTTATTCATTCTAATATTGTTTTACAGTAGAAGTATTAATTTTCTATGTGTATGTTTGTGAGTGTGTGTATGTGTGTAATATAATTACTATATATGTAGATAGATTTACCCAGAAAAAAAATCAGTCACCAAACCAAACCGGTTATCATAATTTATATACAGAAATATCTATTTATGTGTAATAAAAAAAAATATTTATAACATAAAAAATACTGCCCTTATTTCATATCAATTAACAGAGATTACAAAATCTTGTTGATATTTACAATTTTAAAAGTCAACCAAGGTTATGTAATTGTTATTAAACATTCCTCTTACTTACGGCATTGTAAAATAAAATAAATATTATTTAACTTTATATTGTACTTAGCAATATAGTCTGTGTATCAATATATTATACTAAACCTCAACGGGATAATGTTTAGTATTTAGATTCCTTGTAACATCACTGACATCACTGTGACATCATTTTGACATCACAGTTCCATCACTGTGACATCATAAAGTACTGGACGAAATTCTACTATTCTGAATTCTTTTTATTATATATGTCTTCTAACTTGAAATGGTATCTGCTCAGTCCTTTACCGTTTTATTCAGCACTCACTTATCCAGAGTCCAGGACATGTCCTGAAGAGGCCTAAGTATACCAGCTGTTACAGCTGTCTTTAAAAATAATAAAAGGAATCATGAACATATCTGTTCTATTAATTGGTGTTTATTATATTATTATAACCATAGGCCAAAAAACGAAAATATAAGCTAAATTGAATTATTTTGTTTGTATTTTTAAAACTCCTCTTACTATGGCGTATGGCTAGTTGTAAATCATTTTGGAAATTCGATTAGTTCAAATAAAAAATATATTTGTATTTAATTTAAATTTCGCTATATTTTTTTTTTCAAAATTAAATGTCCTTAAATTTTTTTTGTTGAAATTTAAATGTCCTTTTTATGCTATCATTATGAAACTATCGTGTGTCGGAGAAATGTGGTTCACCTTAGAATAATTTTCGTGCAATAATTTTTTACGACTTAGTTCAAAACTTGCATCCTGATAAATTATTTAATCGATTTAGATTTAACTTTTATGGACATAGCCTTTAAAAGCAACTATGTACCGCTGGTATAACGAGTTTAAGTGCGGTATATTAAACTTAAAGATTGAAGAAAGAAGTGGTCGTACCCTGACTGCTGATACCAACTTTACAGTCATGATATGGCACAGTGGAACTCCTTCTTGTTCCCTAAAAAACTAGTTTAAATGATTATAGCTTACATTGCCAGAAGATTCGAACACTGCTTTTGAAAAGACTCGTTGGGAACTGGAGGATGTGCTATAAAAATTAATTGAGAGACATGAAACTTAGTATAAAAGAGTTCTTGGACAATATTTATTAGTATATAACCAACAGGCTTTTTTTTAATAAATACTCAAAAATTCAGAATACGCGAACACGTTTGCTGCAAAGCATTCGAAACGTCGGGTTAAATTAAAAATGTAATAATAAACGCGAGTTATATCCGTAAAATAGTTTTATTGAAATGTGTAGTACTCGTGTAAATCTCAGAAAACATTATCTCGTAAAAAATATTTACTTAAACGTTTGCTGTTTCTGAGGCATATAAGTTAATACTATCTTTTTTTATTGGCATCTATTACTTCATGTTATAAAAACGTAACCTACAACTATACTAGATAAAAATAGTTTCAGAATATTCCCTAGACCGGGTGTGGTAAAAGGTCACTTGTCCACAAAGACCAAGGGGCATACATACTAAGTATTTTACACCCTTCCAGGTGGGTTTTATAAGTAACATTGTCTCTCCATACATAGTTACAATATACATATTTATAATATAATAAATTCTATAAACGATGACAGCTGAAAACAAAATTTCAAAATTTTCAAATGATATAAGCTAAAAATATACAAAGGGCTAATATGTCTATTATACATAATAGATTGTAATACGTAGGTGTTCTTATTATTTATTTTTTGCTATGGCTGACAATTATTAATTAATTATATATAGCGTTTTATTAAACATTAATATATTTTCTTATATCATTTGAACATTTGAACATTTTGTTTATATTCTAGAACGCCTTATTGTCTATAGTATATATATATATATATATATATTTTTTTTCTTAGATTTTCATGAGTACACATTTCAAATAAAACTATTTTTTACGAATTAAAACTCGCGTATAATTTGGTTACATTTTGATTTTAACCCGACGTGTCGAATGCTCGCAGCAATCGTGTTCACGGGCAAATTATACGCGAGTTTTAATCCGTAAAAAAAATAGTTTTAGTTGAAATATATATTATATTATAACAGTATTAAATCATGACATTGAACTAGATAAGTTCACATCGTGAGAAAATAACAAGCAATAAGCTTAACCGGCTAAATCGTGTCCGGAATTCTTTCATACAATTATGGTCTTTAGACATGTCTTTGTAACTCTTTTATACTCCGAGCAATATTCATGTCATGTATTGTGCTTCCTGTGGAGTTATTGCTGCGTGGGTGTTAATATTAGAAAAGAAATACTTGACCTAAACTGACACCTACCTTGATGGAGCTGGATTTTAAGTATAATTTAAAAAAAATAACCTCAGTTAAATAAGAAGTAGCAATGAGTTCTATTAATGTTTTTCTTCTAAAACAGTTTCTTTCTCTTCTCTTCTAAAACGGATTACTTTCCCATCAAAACTGTTGCATGGTAAATGCTTACTTTTTTATATTAAAGTCTTTTAAGTACCTTTTTACTAAGAAAATAAATAAATACGCATCAGCCATGCACACAACGTGTGTGTCATAAATTCTTTAAATAATGATGTGTGTTTTTTATTGCTATTTACAAGGATTTGTATCACACCAACAACAATAAGTAGTATATAGATTCTTAACATCAATTACTTCTAAACAAATCAACAATAGTTTTGTAAATAAAAAAAAAATATTTAAGTGAAAGCATTTATATTTACTATTGTATTAAGAATGTTACAAAATAAAAAGAGCAAATATAATTAAAGTTTATTGAGCGAAGCGAACGGAGAGCTCTACTCGACAGAATTTGCATTGGTTTTACAAAATTGGCATTAAAAGGGCTTAACGGTTGGGTTTTAAATTTTGCACACATACCATGCTGATATGTGTTGTGGATTGTAAAAAAAATTAAAAAAGAAGTCATTGTCGCTGAGGAATAATGTCCAAAAAACATCACTTCCATAGTTCAATGTAAAAAAATTTGCGCGAAAAATTGAAGTCTCCTTGTGGATGCGCGTGTCGAATTTTTTTAATCGAATTGTACTGTATCCCTGTAAATTTTTTTTTTTACACACCAAGACGAAGCCTTCGGCTTGGCTCGCTTCGCTCAACATGTAAACGGCACCCGAGATTTCGCGATCGCAGCGAGTCGAAATTGATGGTCTGGTGGCGTCCCTAGTATTTTATTACCAAATTAATAATGACTTGATATTTGCCATTTACTCAAATATAAATAAAACATTGTATTTATCTAAAATTAAATTAAAAATAAACAAATTTAAATGCATTTTATCCGTCACACAGTTTCAATATCGTAGGCGCACGACAATGAAGATTGAAGAGAAAGCCCTCAATTTGACACAATTAACTAAACTAACAGAGTATGATCTTAACTGAATTTATTACTCTTAACCACAGTTAATAATGGACGAGATATATTGCAATACTTTTATGAATTGAGATTACAAAATACTATTAAATACAATTTCTATTTTCGGCAATTGTAAATCAATTGAATCAATAATCATCAGGTCAATTGAATCAATGACATCAATGAGTGTATTCACACACACACACGCAGACACACACACATACACACAATGCCATTTATGCCATTTGATATTCATAACAATGACCATATAATTCACAATAAGAAAATATAAAACCTTAAAAAAGTAGTCTATTAAGAACTTATATTTTACTGAAATTATAAATGAATGTAAGATTAAAAAAATTATTGATACTAACATGTTTCGAACCTGAGACCTCTGGGAAACCATTCCAGCGTTCTTCGAACTGCGCAACCGTGCCGCTAGGCTTCAACTATCTACTCTATTTCATTTCAGCTGTGGCATTTTTGTTATATCATATCCAACATTATAATTTCAATCATTAGCTTGTTTTTAGATCATGAGTATAAACTTTAACATATAATATATATTTATATTTTATACATACATATATCTACTTATTGGGTTACACTAAAATTAATTATTTGCATTCTAAAACGAAATATATATAAAGGATTAAAATGTACTCAATCAATAACACAACTGGTATATATTTCTCATGACTTCAATACTATTTCTATAATAATTAATATGAATGTATGTCGTTATACAAGTAACTATGCACCACCCTCCCCCTCCCCACCGCGCGAGATATGTATTGAAAGTGTATGAATCATTTGTGCTTGAATGAAATGAACAACACATTTATTACCTAGAAATAATAGTACGTGCGATAACACCTACAAAGATTCTCACAATCGCTTCACACAGACAGACTGTTGTATAATAATACTATTACTGAACGGAAATCAAAACTTTATATAGGTATAAGAAAACTCTTTATAAAATATATTAAATTATATATTTTATTTATTATATTAAATAATTAACTTAAAGATTTAAATTATGAGATATATATTGAATTTCGAAGGATATAAATTAAGGGACTTATAATATGTGGGAATAAAACCCAAAACCTTTGTCTCTGGTAGGACTTCTATCCACTAGAGCAGGGATGGCGAACCAACGGCACGCGTTCTACAAGTGAGACGTTTGAAAGTTTTGATGTCACGCACAAACACAAAATAATTATAAAACATTGATTCATAAAAAATATTTAAAGATATATTGTTTTTATCTGTTTATTTAATTATACTTACATTAATTTTATTACGCTAATATTTCCAATGAAATTTTATTGTGGCACGTTATCTATTAAATTTTTTGACTAAGTCACAGACATCAAAAAAGTTTTGCTATCCCTGCAATAGACGATTAGCCTGTCTTAAAGCAACTATACAAAAATAAAACTTTTTACAGCTCAATCATAACAATGAGTAATAACTAGTGATGTTACGTAAAAAACATTTGAGCGTCAGACAAACGATAAACAACTTAGTTACCAGCTACTTCTCGTGTAACAGACTTACATCACTATCAGATATAAGGTAAGAAAAGTACGAGACTTTCTCTATTGATACCGACGGGACCCTATCACCGGATATCCGAATTGCAAGCAGGTACTACAGTTTTCTAAGAAAACAACTTCCTTTGTCATATAATTTAGCAAATAATATTGAGCGAAGCTCTCTATGAGAGACTTTTCTGCATTCTTTGTGCAAGCATCAATCAAAAACGGTATATCTGAAGATTTCCAAATTTTGCAAACTGATAGACATTAGTCTGGTGGTGGTTTTAAAAAAAAATCAAAAAAGTAATAATGTGTCTTCTTGATAAATAGTTGAGGACAGAATTCGTCGACGTTTTATAAATGTTACTTCGGTGCTGTTTGCACCTCGCTTCGCTCAATATGATAACGCAGAGATTTTGAAAACACAGCGAATCAAAATTGAGGTTTGGTTAGCGCTCCTAGTATTAATATTAATTTCGAATTTATATTCGTAAAATAATATTCAGATATTTAACATCAAAAGAAATATTCATATGAATATTGAATAGCTTTTACATAACTCAATAGGAATTAAGCTTTATCAATGGGTTCTCAGTTCTAGTCACGAATTCTCTGACAGTAAATACGTTTGAATCGGCTTATGGTGTTTTGTATGGGAAGTTAAATATCACAAGAAGCTGTACTGGGGACGTGTTTTATTTGACGGCTTATAATAACTACTCATGGGAGCTTTAACTACACTCAATAGACGGTTCATGCTTTTGTAATTCCAGCGGAATTAAACTCTGCACTTTAATAGGAACTTATGCAGCCATTATATTATACAATTTGCATAAGCACTGATTATCCCCCTCCTCTAAATCCAAAGTTAAAATTGTTCAAAAATGGTAAGATTTTTAACTATTAAAGTCGCGATATGTCGTGAATGGTGATCGGTACGAAAAAAATTAATGAGACAATTGTTGTAGAAAATTGTATGATCTAAAACTTTCGACTGACCTATTTTTGCGGCAATACTTCCAGTTTCAGAGAAAAATAGGAAAAACCGAAATTTGCAACCTTTGACCTTGAATAAATTTTTTTGCACACAGGATCAATGGGGACTTTTGACATTTCGTTGGTAATGACTTACTCAACGTCTATACCAATTTTCAACTCGATTTTTTCCCAACTCTAATGTTTTTTAACTGGACTACAGCTCACTTGTAATTATTACAATTACATAGCTATATTTCATTTAGTGTAGTTATATAATATAACGTAATTCAGAAATTAATTTAAACTCTGTTACTAAAGGTAAGGTCTGGGTTAAATTAATATATGTTTATATTTATTCTTGTTACAAGTTAATTGAATTATATGTCATACATTTTAGTAATATATATTTCTAATTTTAACTAACTAAGAGTATTTAATTCTCGTCAAATATTATTTTTTTCGAACTATAACAAATATGAAAAAACATACAGTATATTTAAAACATGTTAGCGAGAGTCAATATTTTTTACAAGTCACTCTAATTTATAAACATCTTATATTATCAAATATGATTAAAATGTCCAAAAATACAAATTATTTTCAACATTAGCCATATGCAAACCGATAGGTATGTTACCGTATATATTCTATAATATACAGATTTTAGGAGAGTGATACAATAGCAACGCAATACAATTAATAAAAAATACAGTCTGTCCTTTATATGTTTTTAAAAATAACGAGACAAATAATAATATATAATATATTTTATAATCCACTAAGCAATTTTTTATGTGTATAATAAATATCAATATATATATATATATATGTTAGTGGAATGAAATCCTTGAAGAGTGGCAAAAAATAAACACTTATATTTTATTCATATATTTAAAAAACATAAAAACAAAACATAAAACTAATCTTAATACTAATATATTATATATATATTTAGAGAATTCAACATTCTAAACAAGTTTTATAAAACAATAAATGGATATTATTTTTATAACCTTTGTATATTTAATGATATTTTTCGAATAAGAGAGGAATATTGACATTTTGTACTAATACAAAAGCTTTTAATATAAAAAAATAGTGTTGTAAAAAATCTATACAATTATATTACTATTTTTTTGTTTATGTAAAGAGTTAAAAGATAGGAAGAGGACTTAAAAGCAGCCGCAGGCACAATGTTGAGGAGAGGCCACAATCGGGAATCGTGGAAAGAATTAGGGAGGCCTATGAAAATAACTAATTGTAAATAATTTATCTAGTTAGTTAATAAAGGCTATCAAAAAAAAAAGAGCTTATTTTAATCAAAATATCTCACTCCAGAAAAATATTAATAAGAATTAAAAAATGCTTGACAAAATAAGAATTTGTTTTAACAATGACATTTATATACTATTTATTTGCATAAATTATCAAAAGCCGGTAAATATTATTGTTCAAAACAATGACGTCATAAGTTGCTCTAACCAAGAATCGAACCAGTCCAACGAGTACAGGTGCAAGGCGCGTGCCAACTCTTTGAAAACACATTTAATTCTATAATACATATATATTTGGCTGATAAAACACCAGATGTTTTTGAGCCTTTGTTTCACCATAAATGTATATTGCTAACGCCCTTTTAAAAGGTCTATTATAACTGGTTTAGCAACAGCACCATATAAGTATTGAATTACTAATGCAATTATTCATTAGTCATTATTATATAAATTATTTTTAATTTCTTAAAAAAATATACAAAAATTATATCAAAAATTACTATCAAAAAGGTAGAGGTCACTTCATAACTACAGTTAGTTGCAAACATAACAGAAATTTGACGCAAAATCAGTGAAGAGAAACTTTCCCACGCGAATTCATATTTAATTAGAACTTACGAGTACATTAAACCATAATTGTTATTGAACTCCATTCGACTGCTCAAAATATTTTCTCAATCCCGCGTTACACACAGACACACACACACACTCACAAATGCACACACACGTATACTATAATTGACAATAATATAAAATAATCAAAGCT
This sequence comes from Mechanitis mazaeus, assembly GCA_959347395.1. Taxonomy (NCBI): domain Eukaryota; kingdom Metazoa; phylum Arthropoda; class Insecta; order Lepidoptera; family Nymphalidae; genus Mechanitis; species Mechanitis mazaeus. The sequence continues at coordinate 17,516,937 of OY365752.1, read as the reverse complement.
TTATGATTTATATATATATATATATATATATATATATATATATATATATATATAAATATATATATATATATATAATTATCCAGTTGTACTCACGTTATTACTATCCCAATTTGAACTAGTTTCGAATCCATTCGGGGTCCTTATTCATGATCTCTAAGCATGGCGAAATCACGGCGTGAATTATATTTGATGGTAATCTTGGATCACGAAATCATATACAAAATTGAATATAAAATTACAAGCCCATTATAAAATATGTGACTTTCCGATGAAGTGTTTTTACCAGGTTCGACAAATTTTGTTAAAAGTGCAACATAACTCTGAAGTCCATTCCAATGTAATCAAAGGAATAGTCAGTACATAATAATATTGACTATCACTTTATTTATTGATTTATTTATTTAATTATTCTTTATTGCAATACTCAAAATAATGTACAAAAACATTCTCTACCAGCCAACCTTAGATGTGCAGGAGAGGACGTTAGTATCAAAAAGATATATAAACAAATAAAAAAAAATACATAACATATTATATATCTACATATACTCATACTAAAATACATTGTATACATATATTCAATTATAATGAAATTATACCGAACTTAAATCTCGTCAGTAAGCTGTACTGTACTGTAGGCCAGCGACCAGTCCAATGTACCTCACTACGACCAGCGAATACAAATAATTTCTAACAGAGAATACTAATTACAAATGACATTTATATGAAGGCCTTATTTATATGAATTAAAATATTTATATATATATATGTCAATAATTTTAACAAGGCTAAGTTTTGACTTATTTAAAATATTATCAAATATTTACTCGACATATTTGATATTTAAATGTATACTAAACTAGCTGTTAAACGTGGTTTCACTCGCGGATAAATTATTATATTTAATATACGTCTAACAAATAATAGCAGCGTAATGCTATGCTATGGATTCCTCATGAACCTGCCTATAAACTAGGAGCGCGAACCAGACACCAATTTAGACTCGCTGCGATCCCAAAATGTCGGTATGTGTTAGCAAATTGAGCGAAGCGAGGTGCGAACAGCACCGAAGCTTCATTTACAAAACGTCGACGCATTCTGTCCTCAACAATTTTTTTTAAACAAAATTTTCGCGGGAAAAATGTTTTCATTGAAGTATATGGGATTTTAGTTTTTCTGTTATTATTCCTTAACGACGTCGAATATTTGAAAGTTTTTTTAAAAGCACCACCAGACTTGTCTATCGGTGTGCAAAATTTGAAAATTTTAGGATATACCGTTTTTGATTTATGCTTAAAGATAATAATAATAATAATAATAAAATACTTTATTGCACGCTAAATCAATAAACAGAACAACAGAGAAAACATTAAAAAAAAAAAAAAAAAATTATAATATAATAAAAAAAAAAAAAAAGAAAAACTTATAATTAATAAGCATTTAGGTGCAACAGGCGGCCTAATAGCGATCTTTTCAAGACAACCTTTGGGCAGAGGAGATTAGTCATATGCGTGGAAAAACAGTAAATTAATTAATACGGATTTTGATTTTATAAAATAATATAACAATAACAAAAATTATATATACATGTGTTTTTACATAAAAATTGCACTGTATAAATACATATATACCTATATACAGATACAGAAACGGCTCTCATAGACACTTCGCTCAATAATATTTCAATGTTTCGAAGATTACGTTTAAACAAACAAAATTTTCAACTTAATAATACAAACTTGAAATCTTAAGTGAGTGAGAAATCTGTTTCAATACTGTTGAAATGGGTCAGTCATAGCGTGCCAAGTGGTCAAACACCCGCTATGACTGTTGTCACTCGTCAGTTCAACTCTCTCCAAGCACTGCGCTTCATACAGTGTAATTACGATGACCTTCTTATATTAGATGTCATGTTTAATAATCACATTAATAATTTATTTATAATATACATATAATTTTGTAGTTTTTTTGTCAGTAACAAGATTTTTTACCGTTTAGCTAACACTAATAACAAACTTAAACATATCAATGTTTTGTATTAAATATTTCGTGGTCCATGATTATTATTATATATATATATATCCGACAGTACTCATGTCTATACAATGGGAGTGTATATGTATATAGGTACATAGGCCACTCCCCGTTTTCGCCATGATCAGAGCTCATGAATAAGGGCTCCGAATGGGTCCAAAATAGTCGGGCAAATTCCGATAGTATTTACAAGAGTACAGCCGAATAATTATATGTATCTAACAACACCAATATCATATAAAAACGACCTTATTAAATCTGTCGGAACAGACAGAAGTACTCCCGTTTTACTATACTACAATACTATAGTACAATACTATACCGCAATACTATACTACAATATTATATTACAATACTATACCACAATACTGTGCTGTATAACTCAATGTTACATTTAAAGAATAGTCTAATTATAATTCTCTCTAATTTTATTATATAAATAAAAAAATACAATTAAAGAATCTAATGTTATAAATATATATGTTTGTCAAACTGTTCACAAAACGTCAAGTTTCACTTACAGTGATCACATTTCTATTTAATATCTAACCAACAGTGAAGCCAATGACCGCTGCATTCATATACGAATAGTAAGGAATCAAAATAAACTATACTTAATTCTATTATAAGACAACGCTCAAATAAAGAAAATTAAAAACAAACAGACAAAACAACCTCCATTATTTAATATATGTGTTTTACTAATAGTTTTGTACACCAAGTATCCTTGAACTTATCAACACCATGGCGTTATCTTATCTCAGGTTGATTCAGTTCGCTTCTTTGCACAATTTATTTAATATTGACTCGCTATGGCTGTGATACTTAAGCCGACATTCTTTACTAACCACTAACATTAACTAGAAATATATATTCATATGGAAATATACACATAACTTGGAATAAAGTTTAAAACATATATGTATAGGTTCCGCGATTTATATGATAGATATTTATATATTAGTATTATAAGTTTTGATTGTTTAAACGCGCTTATCTTCGAAAATAGCTTACGTGTTTGAAAAATTGTTCTTGATTATAACAGGCGAGTTCATGAGGAACGTAATCTGGTATCTAGCATTACGTCTACTGCTCTTAATTATGTTAATAGTATTAGTAAATAAATAATTTTATCCGCGAGTCGAACCACGAGTAATAGCTAGTTAATATATGAAGCATACAAAATAACGTTGGTAGATCTCGTACTTTTAGATGTAATATATACTATTAATTAAATTCTAAATCAACAAGTATTACATTAAAAAAAAATTCAAAGCTAAATTTATTATAAATTTAGATGTATCTTATACCCACACAAAGTTCCATCATTAATAAATTAATTCTATCCACACAGAGTTCCACAGCTAAGAATTAAAAAAACCACATTCAAAATCAGTACTCTAATTATATGTACCGTAAACATAAGTCCATGTCCGTATTGTTTCCCACACAAATTGCCCGCCATTAAACAAAATGGCGACCACCGCAATACTTCTCCTCAGTTGGTTTATTATGTTTGTCCTCAAGCCAAGAGTTTTTCTATTATTGTAACAGTAATGTAATAGCTTTAAAAAATACATTCCACATCCATTTGTGGTTGATTGTATCGCGAAATAGAATACGATATAAAAATTGTTCAACAAAACAGAACCAGTAGAAAAGAAAAATATCAATGTTTTTTTAACAATAAGGAACCAGCAAAATACTTGTAGAATAGCAATTATATATACTTATTATTTAGGATCTGAGGACTGGAAATTAGAATAAAACCGGTACTTATATATAATAGAAGCGGTTTTTTTTTTAGAGATTTAATTTGACCGGAAAATTAAATTATATTATAAGTATATATATTATAAAAAATATGGAGTAAAAGTTTTACAGTTGAAAGTAAGGTATAAAAATATAAAGAATACATAACAAATTTAGTTTTTCTACTAATAATTTGATATTGTTTTTAAGAAATTCATTAAATTGAAAATAAAATAGTTTGACGCTAATTCGTTTATTATTATTATTAGTTATTACTGTGGAACTAATCATATATATGTCTAGACCAGGAGTTCCTAATCGGGGGGAGAGCATAACTTTCAACAGAGGGAGGGGGGTCATCAAACGTTTGAAATTTATAAAAAAAAAAATATTTAGTTTAAATAAGTAAAAAAAAAATAAATAACGATAAATTAATAATAACAATAAAATATAATTATCATTACATTAATATTCAATGAATCAGTTAAAAATTCGTTCATGTGAATTAAAATAATTTAAATAATATGAATTTTTTGTATTTATTAAAAAAAATCATGAAACAAATAAAAAAGGTTGAGAAACCCTGATCTAGACTACAACAACTAAACGGAAGATACATCTAAAAAGCAGTAATCAATTAGTACCTACCTATTAGTACGAGACAAGAAAAGTTACATTCTTAACAGTGTAACAGTTATATAGAATGTTCATTGACTAGGAAGAGGAGTACCACATCTAGGTTTTAGAAATCCACGGCTTTAAAATCTTTATTTATTTCTTAACATTTTTATGTTATCTAATAAATTATGACATGTAACATGTAGGTTATTGAGATATTAAATTAGACAGATGTAGGACGCGCTGATAAAACTTATTATAGATATTGTTAAAAATAATATTACCAATAAAAACAATATTACCAAAAATATATATTTTTTTATATTTTTTCCAGTTGCTAATTTTAAAATAATATAGATATAGCATTGCCCGTGAACCCGTCTGTATGGATTAATACAAAAATGGACCTTCACAAAAAGCAGTTTTTTTCAAATAATATAGTCTATTTTCACAACGATGTGCTTACCACCATCCCAACTGTCACACTTCAACTCTTTATTAGTATTAAATATTAGAAAAAAACTCAGCCTCGTCTTTTGTTTGTATGAAAGCGAGTCAAAAAGTACTGAAAATATTTTTTACGATTTCCACCAATAGGAGTCTTGAAGAAGGCTTATGTGTCCAATTGATTATAGTTTTAGACCAACTGACAGAAATATAACAATTATTATCGAAGACGTCGCAAACAACCCTACCCTAACCCTAATTATAAATAATTAAATAAGAGAACATAATAAAAATGTATTTAACACTGACCCTGTAACTTTCTCAGCGTGGTACTGATGTTTACACGCCTGGCGACTCCGCCACGGTCACTCGTAATTCTTTTTTAACAATGCGACTACAAACGCACGTACGATCATTGTTCCGGAATATAAATATTGTCATAACGATATATATATATATAGCAAAATCGACGAACAAATCAGTTCATATTAAGGTATTTATTTCAGCAAAAATTCTTTTTTTAACACGTAAAATTAATGATAATATTAATTGAACATTATTACATATTTATTGTTAGTAATATTTATATTGGCTGTGAAATAATTCAATTTATATATTTACTAACACATAATTCATAAAAAAAATATTAATTTAACATAATAATACTATAAATATTCAATTTTATTTTATTACTTCCAAATTAATATAACATCATGTAAATATTAAATTAAATCTCATTTAAATAATTTAATGGAATGTTAAGAATTTATTAGATCAAAAATATTTATAAGAACGCATTCTCAATATTAAATTCTCAACAAAAAATGCCAAATGAAATCTACTTTTTTTCCGGTAGCGGATCTAAGATCAATAGAGTTTGCAATCGTGTTTTTTATTATAAGTTCTGGCCTTAACAGGCTGAGACTTGATATGTACGTACTTCCTAGATAAAAAGCAAACTAAGCAAAACGAAGTCATGAGATATCGTTATTAATAACAGAAAAGCTGAGTTTAAACGAGTTCAATTTTAACATTTAATCATTAATAATAACTCTTTGAAACAATATCATAAAACCAGGGAAACCTATTATCCAAATCCATAGGAAAGTGTATTTAAAATGGAATATTTCAACTAATAATACCTTAAACGAGAATAGAGGAAAGTTAATATCACTGGCATATAATTAAAATACTTGAAAAGTACAAGAAATTCAGTGAATCTGGTAACCGTACATACAAACACGTTCTAATATGTATATACATGCAAGAACATCGTTTTGTATTCACTTATCTGGTCCAAAATCTATCGGATTTGCATGTGAGCTAACAATCTCTATCTTCACCGGTAATTAGAAACTTACGAGTTGGTAACGGCATGTGAGCTGTAGCAGATATATCTATAGCTGTTTCTGTGTACCAGCCTAAAAAAAATATTTATTTATTTATTTATTTATTTCATGTACCACAGTATATTATATAAAAAAGTATACATAGGATGAGCTTGTCTCAACAGAGATCTCCTCCAGCTACCCACGAGATATGTACATAGATATTTATACAAAATTCTACAGATACATAAAAATAATACTGTATATAATATACTGCTACATATTTATATCTATATACATACAAAGAATACATACAATAGTAATATATACATATAAAAATATTTAGATTTTAAAATTTAATTGTATTTACGATCACAAATAGCAATTGAATGTTATAAATAGTAAAATATCGTTAGCTAAATCAAAGCAGATGCTTGTATATTTCTATAGTAATAACCTAAAAATGTCCCTACATCTACGACAGCGCTGACCGGCCATGATTGATGCGACAGTAATTTTACTCACACCGTTGTTTGTATCAGATACGAGGAGTATTGTAGCTGAGCAGTCACCACACGAACGACGAGACCACCGTTATCCACTTCTCTATACTAATCACAATAGACTATTAAGTAAAATTAATTTCTCCCTAACTCCAAGATGCTAATCACATACATATTTATTGCAATGATTTTAAATTGGACTTACCATTGTCTGAATATGGCAGCGAGTGTAATATTCCACAGAGAGTTGCCGCTACAGACGTTGAATTCCGGTCTAGAAATTCATCTCCACATTCATTAGAATCAGTCTGCGCTGGTTCAAATAAAGCTAAATCCAGACCATCCATATCACTTCGTGCTGACACACGGTCTTCTTCCACAGCTCGATCACTGAAGTGTTCGGGGGAGTCGACATCTTTAGGGCTCCGAGTACACACACCATCACTGAGGGGGTCACAACAACACGTGTCTGAAAATGGTTCAAAATCCCTACAGTCGAATTCGCATCTTTCAAAGCTATCACAAGTACATGAAGATAACGCGTCTGAATCTGATTCTTCAACTGAAAATACATTATTTTCTTGCAAAACTTTATCAGACTCTGATTTTGCAGATACATAAAATACACCAGAAGTGTATGGTACTTTTTGAACCTGAACTTTAACACTTCCATCAGTTTTGTCAGGATCTTTCACTAGATTTTCCAATTGCGATCTACAGTCCTCATATCGAGCAAAACTCGAGGTATCAGTCAGATTTGAGGATCTATCAACGGAGTATGCATCAGCATAGGGGTCGCCATTCTCACTCTGCTGCGGTGTCAGGTGATATGGTATATTTGTGCGTGTTCCTATGAAGATGGTGGTATATGGACATGTGTGAGGTGGTCGGGAGCGATCAGTACGTCGTGGATAACTCGCTGCGAAAGGATCCCGAGGAGGACCTCCTTCTGCATCCAAATACGCCTCGCTCGTGGACAGAACGTTGTATCGCCAGTCCGGCATCGCAAATAAACAACATCACTATTTTATATCACAAAACTGACAACTGTTCTCATCACTATTGTTTTTAAAAATACTTCACTTCCATCGACATCCGAACCTGAATAGTATAGAATTAAAATTGTACAACTAGATTTTTTTACAAGTTAACTATTTCTATCATTATATTCTCTAACTTTGAATATACTAAACATATCCCCCCTTCTCCTTAAATCATATTTTCTGTTTTGTCACCTTCACACATACGTTAATCGATAGAGAGAAAGTGATCAGATACATATTTTTTTTAGTAAGGCAGATTAAACTTTATAATAAATATAGCTGTGATAATGGTAGAGTATTGTTTGAGGGCGAAACTACGTTTTTTTGCTTTATTTACCTGCGTGAACGAATAAAGGGTCATTGCCTGGGAGTCGTGCTTAGGAAACGCAATTATTTTGTAAGTACTCTGAAATTGTTATAGCGGCTAAATAATAACAGATGCGGGATCGTGACGGCTGCGGTACAATATATAGGAAGTATTTTACCAATCTATGAATTTAAATCAAAACATTTAGTGTACACTGACTGTAGAACTATATATTTGCCATAAATAAAATTCTTATAAAAATGAACTAAAACGACTTATGAAAAACGAAAATAGTATTAAATAAAATAAGCCATTTAATGGTGAATAGCAAAAATCTTGATCGTTTTTTATATTAACATATTTGAGACTGAGTCGAATTAAATAAATTAACAGAGGTGCTAAAACTAATTTCAAGAAGCGTTGAGCGCAAAGTTGCTCTACAAAAAAACAATGATCAATGATCGAAAATAACTAACATGTTTAGAATTGTTTAGTTTTTTAATCAAACAAAACTTCGAGAGCTTTTTGAAACATAGTATTAGTATAGTTCAATGTGCTCATAGAACGATTGCTAAAGGTGTCCAAATGCAATTCGAATAGTAATTTGTAAACAGTATCAGAAAGTTGGCCTCTGAGATAGACATTATGGAAATATTCCTTAGAGATATGAGTGGAAAGTGCCTAGAGGCATTGTATGTACTTCGAGCTCCAATGGTCTATTGAGAATTACAAACCAGGTTCATGGTAGACAAACTAGAATGCTACAGACTATCCTAGGTTTATCATGCTTTTTGCATATTCATCGTTGCCTAGGAGAGTTATAAACAATGTATTTAATATCGATTACAAATAAATTTAATACATTCAGATGTTTGGTAAGTTTAATATGATTAAGTCATTACTAGTTGTACAGAAAACAGGAAATCTCATTAGAATTTCTGTTAATATTTATTTACAAACTATACCAGTATATCACATAATCCAAAATAATTTGGTCAACGACCGTACTGATCACAAAAACATGACACTTCACAGAATTATTTCACTGTTTTACCGTATCCGAACATCGGTGCACGCAATGTGCAGAGGTACGCGTGTCGGGGAGCACTGGGGCCGACTGGCGGCTAGCGGCTGGTGCCACAGACAGACTACATACTTACTCACAGCAGCGCGGAGGGCTGCTAACCGATGAGTGTGACTCGCTCATCTCGCAGATGCCATCTACAACCGTTAAAAGTCGCAAGCGCAATTCCTGTCATTTCAATTTGGTAAACATCTTTCATATTTATTTTATTTTTCATTTCGAAAATAATCCAATATAATTCAGTCGACAATTTTTTTATTTTATTGAATTTGATTCTTTATAAGTATGTTATATTTGAAATTATCTAAAAACTTGTATAGCAATGTAAAGTTTAATAAATTTAGATTTTTCCGAACCAGATAGTTACTTAGAGGACGCAGATTCAAATCCTGCTTGTTTTATACATAATAATAAAATCGACTATACATCTCATACAAGCAGCTGTCAACGAATTATAAAAAATGCGTTTGGGGTTAACTGGACGTGAGCTTTAACAAAACAGATGGTAGATCATAAAATAATGTGATTGTTGATTTACTATAGCAGCTTATCTAGGGGGAAAACTTTTAACCAAGCAGTTAACTTATTATTTTCATAGTTACACAGGGGTGGCAGACAATACTTATACAACTCCTCATAGAGATATTATCTACGAACTATCGCCTTATAAAGACCGGTTCAATTCATTTTATTTGCGTTTCACAGAGCTTCAACAGTCGAGACAAACGTTTTACTGCCTTTCCGTTCAACATTATATCTTACGATTATTGCACTGTAATTTTGTTATTTAGAGCCTATAATATATAGCTGTATTGATTAGTAAATGTCCAATGTCTTATTAATTTTTTATACCATTATTTATTTAATTCTTCATTGCACATAATACAAAATAATGCACAAAAGGCGGGCTTAATGCTACAGAAAGATTCTCTACCAGCCAACCTTACGACGTACAGGAGAGACTGTTGTTGCAAATAAAAAATAATAATAACAAAAAAATTAAAAATACACATAAACATAAAATAAATTAAAATAAAAATATCTACTAAAGAATTCTAAATAAAATAATATATAAAATAATACACAACTATAATAATAATACTCTATATAAATGTGACGTGATTTATTTATTTCGTATTTGAAGCAACATCAGATCATTTGTGTACATCAATATATAGTCAGGAGGGCCTATGATACCATACTTATTGAAATTACTCCTTCTGGACTTTCCTAACTTAATACAGTAATAATATCAAAAAATTTTAAAAACTTAAAACCTCAACTATATAACGTGTAATATTTTATATCTCGTTTCTAAAACAACTGAAAAAAAAAGATTGTACTTCTTCCAACGTAAATAAATTAATAAACAAAATAAAAGAACCTGAAGTCTCTCAATAGGTATAATGTTACCAATAAATAAATATATTTTATTTCATGAGAAGCCACTGTTTGTAAAACCCAATGCGTCGCTACAGCCATCAGTCAATATTAGACAGCGTGTATATTAATGAAATGTGTTTGCTTAATCTAGATATGGACCATACTTACACACTTTTCATTTTCTTAGCTATTTCATTTGCATAAAAATACTATACGTTGGTATACATGGTAACAAACCAAACTTAAAATAATTATTATTGTGTTATAATTACCAACTTTTAAAGTAATATTACAATAATCTTACTTTCTATTTCGTATTACATCTATAAAACGATATTGTTTTACTCAAATTTCTGAGTCACTATTTTTGGATTTTGTATTACATCTATAAAACAATATTGTCTTACAAAAATTTCTGAGTCACTATTTTTGAGGTTACTGAATGCTCTTCTAAAGACACAAAGCTTACAAAGAGTATTTTTTTTAAAACTATGATAGTTTTCGGATTAGATGACAGAAAATAAAAAATATGTTGTTATTACAGATTTGTTTTATAGATTTTCCAATTTAGTTTCAGTTTTTTTTATGTATTGCCATCATTTTTTACTTTTTAACTTACCTCGATTGTAATTTTACTCCATGTATAAACTAGTGGGAATTTTGCTGGCAAATATGTATTATTATTACCTGTACTTTTATACATAAATGTAACTGCTGTTGGTTTCCCTATTTACAATAAAAAATAAAATAAAATTACATTACCGATACAGTTAAGGGCGAAAAGGTACAGTCAGTTACAAAAATAAAGACAGTAATAGCGAATAATCATGTGAATGAAACTACCATGCCATTTCCACTTACCAACAAGTGAATCGCTCAAGGTGACCAAGTTACTCGTGGAGCATAAATCTCCAACATGGATCCAGTATCCCAAGCTTGGAATAATGTATAATTAAAGTTAAAACATTAACTCAATTCCGACTTCACAAAGAGTTCTTAAAGCTCCCACTTTATTTTGAAATAAAAGTAATTATGTCCATTTACAATTTCGAATATGTTAATTGAAAGCGGTTCCATTTAATTTCATGAAAAAAATGTTTATTTGAAAATTTTGATGCAATAATCCTGTTATTATGTTGTCCAAAACTTATCGCTTATGGCTCATATAATTATCATTTATTTAATAAAATCCCGTATTAGCAACATAATCTGTGCCATGGTGGATTTTTTCGAATCGAACCCACAGCCTTTCGTTTAGCAACCAGTTCAATTAACTACTACACCACCAGCCCGTTATTGGTTACCAGATCCATGTTTTAACTATAATATTATTGCAAATATAACCTCGCTGATCATCCCCCGATCACTGAGAGCCCCGGGCTGTGATCAGTTCAATTAAAAACCTCTGAAGTAATAATTAATTTTAAAGAGACTACGGTGTAGGAGTTTGCTAAATTTAAAATGCAAATAAAGTTCTTTAACCCGGCGCTGATCTGCTAACAATGACTCCCACACACCTTTAGTATAGCTGGTAAACTCTATAATTTGATTTCATATTAAATTCAAACCATTTTTTTAAGCTGTAATTAATAATACTTATAAAGTTTATTGAGCGAAGCGAGCGAAGCGAGCGAAGCGAGCAGAGCGATCTACTGGAGAGAATTTGCATTGGTTTTGCAAAGTTGGAATTAAAACGGCTTAACGGTACGGTTTCAAATTTTGCACACATATCATGCGGATATGTGTGGTGGATTGTGAAAAAAAATTTCAAAAAAATTCATTGTCTTTGAGGAATAATGTCAAAAAAACATCACTCCCATAGACTTCAATGTAAAAAACTTAGCGCGAAAAATTGAGGTCTCATTGTGGATGCGCGTGCCAAATTTTTTTAATCGAATTGTACTGTCCCTCTGTTCAATTTTTTTTCCCACGAAAATCGAAATTGAGGGCTGGTGGCGTTCCTAGTATTTTTTAATTAAAGGCAATACTAAAAAGTAAGTTCGGTTCATTTGCCGCATCTAATTAGTTTATATGTAACAAGTAATCAAGCGGGGCGTTCTTTAATAAATATAATAGTTTCTTATAAGTTCTACGTAATACTAATAGGATTATGGTATGAGTTACAAATAAGAACATGAGAAAAAACATTAACTTCTAACATATCTGTTTGACACCGCCATCTAGTGGCGCATAGCAACTTTTGTTAAAAATAGATTGCACAAAGTATTTACTGGTTTTGCTCGTGGCCCTACTTGCGGCGACAGCCTGTTAATATTAAGTTAATGACAAAATAAACCACTGCGCGAGCAATTGTACCAAACTGTAAATATAATGAAATCCTATGAATTTTAAAAAAAATCTATTATAATTAATTAACCAATAATCTTTCAAACTTTATGAAAGGTCTAATAACAATATTTCTCATTAATAAATGGTAAATTTTTAACAGAGACATCTAGTGACAAATAGATAAAGTTACAGCCTACAAAACGCATTTATTATTCCTTATAATAATAGTAGTAGACAATAGATGGCGCTGTATACTGTAAAAAATACAATCTTTCAAAGATATTTATTTTGCAATACATTCCACAATATAAAGAACCTTGTATACATTTTCGAACGGCTTATTTAAAATAAAATATTATGAGTTTAAAAAAGTAAATACTACGTGTTGAGTACAGGACGTGAATTCAAAACACTATTATCTTTTTTTTTTTAATTTTGATGAACTTTATTGAGATACAAATTCGTCATCCGAGCCAAGATATAAAATAGTTTTCACAATGGATAATTGTCAAAATTTATTCGAAAATTCCGTACATAATACATACAAATATATTTTTTAATATAGTGATCATAAATAGCTTATTTTGAATGGAACTGCAGGCGAGTTCGAGTGCAACAACTAGTACATGTGTAAAATGAGTCAGATAGACGCAATACGACAAATTTCAAGAACCAGTTAGGTTTAAATTGGTTATAATTGTCTTTCGTCACCTCTCAATCAATTGCTGAATGCTGATTCATATCATAGTAAAGCATTGACCATGATTTAAAACAATTCAATCTTGTGTTTTGCCGAATAATAACTTATCTATAGTAACATATATTTTCTATAATGTATTTAGATACTGTTACACAGACTAACACACCGCTTCTTTTCCGAATATAAGGTTTTTTCTAAAAGCTTACGATTTCTTTTAAATAAGAACAACGCCATCTGGCGGTAGTAAATTGTACTGATTTATACAAATCAAAGTGTACACTAAAGCAATCGGGTGCGTTCGAAAATTCGCACACGGTACACTTATGCCATTCTACATGGAGCCCTAAGCGGTATCAAGCTGCATAATATTCAGATTTATTCCACTCCACCTGCAATCACGCTGTCAATAAGGATTCCAAAATTAGCATGCGTATTGATTTACGATGAGATCATTATTTGGTGAAGGTCCTCAGCGACAGGACGCGCCCCGTCCTTCCTCACGCGTCCGGTACATATCAGTTCTATACGAAACTACCGTTACTATTTGCACTTCGTGACTATAGTTTTTTAGAACGAACGACATTTGATTTCCAGTTTATAATAATGGTCCGTTGAACTTCAGCTGCCATTGTTCGATGTACAGCTATTTTGTTGCAATTTTAAAGTAATTAGAATTTTTCCATCGTGAAAGAAGAAGAAAAATATTAGATTTTTTTATCCTCTTGATTGTTACAAGTACAATAAGTAATATACTTTTTGTATATTCAATGTTATAAATTCGCATATGCAAAAATAGTATAGTATAATGCAAATGCACGAATAGTAATTTCATTATATTAGTTTCATTCATGCCGTGGGTTCATTGCATTGCTAATTAGATTAATTACACAACATTTGTGTAATCAGCCTCTAACAATTCTAGATCACCCACTGTTTTGTGTGTGTATAGTTAAGCAATTAAAATAACACGCGTAACTCCGGTAAGAGTCGACAAAAAACTGACAAAATAAAAAAACGCCATCATCTCGTCTTACCGCGAACACGTGTGCTGCAAAATATTCAAAACGTCGGGTTAAAATAAAAAATGTAAAAATAAACGCGAACTATATCCGTAAAATAGTTTTATTAAAAATAAAAAAAGTTTTTAAAATTAAAACTTTTTTGTAAATTATTTAGGATCCTGAAATCCTTTTACAAAAATCTTTGATGCAGTATTTAAATGCCTGAATATTTTTATGACAGAATGGCTTTTTCCCGCCAATGTACCGACGTAGAAGAAAAGTATTCCATAGAAACTAATCGAACCCAGTCAGCTTTTTGTTTCAAAATACAAAATATAATATGAATTTTCATTGCAAATACATTTAATTATAACATTTTTGTATATTGGAAATATACCTTGAGAATTTAAACAAATAAATTAAATGAAACTTTAAAATCAGATTCGTTACAGCTTTGTTTTTGATATAAATTACATACACTCTAAAACAAAGAACATAACCCAAACATATGATGCAATCTTCATTTTATTCTTGTACACACACTTATATTGCGTGTGTGTGTAACAAACTTATAACATAAACATGTGTATATATGTGTGTGTAAAATATCCAATAAAAATAAAGCTTACTTCAAACATTTGCATAAACACAGACATCTGAAGGTAATGTAATAAAATTTCAATTGGCAGTAGCATTGCGCCGGTAGGGGGCGAAATCAAATTACGTGGCGGCGCATCTGCCTCCGGACACAGCCTCCGATGTGATGCTTCATAGGATATTTATATTGAATTTAAATCACAATTATCATCAACGCTTTAATTACTATTAAAATAGTTTTATCTAAAATTTCATATAAATTATTTTAAAATAAAAATGTTATTGTTTTGCCTAATTATAAAGTTTTGATAATAATATTTTCCTATATTTTCACAAGTACACCTTTGAAATAAAAGTATTTTGATACTCGCGTATAATTTGGTAAAATTTTTATTGTAACCCGATGATTCGAATGCTTTGCAGCAATCGTGTTCACGGGTAGACAAGATTTAAGTGTCTGTCAGTAAGTCAGTTAATTAGTCATCTGAGTATTTTTAATAAATTATTATTTATTTAGATTTATGCTACGTGTAAGTGTATACAAAAACGTACATTTACTACATACACATACATATATATATATATTCACATAATATATAGTGAACTTGCAGAAAGGTGTATAGAAAAGCGAGTTGACTACATTATTTCCATATAACATGCAATTATATAACAAATGGGGAATTCTATAAACATAACTTACAAGATTTTAAATCTTCTCATGTCCTTTTAATTATTATTTTAATATCACACGAGGTATAGTAGTTTGTATTGAACATGGAGGTCGTTTTGCTTGATTGCCATATTCGGCGATGCAAGGCGTTGCAGCGGCCATTTTGGTTATCCTATGTCAACTTAAATTACGCGCCTTTTCGTGTCAAGGTCTCACTTGTATTTTATTTCCGGTTTTTAATAAATGTCACACGCTTAAAATAATAATAATAATATTTTATCTATAATATTATAGACATTAGAACTAAAGTATTTTAATCTACGCAATGGTGTCATGGTGGTCACATAAATTAAATTAGCCTTCAAGCATTGTCAATTGACTTACAAAATACAGGAAAGAATTGGTCATAATTTTAGTCAGTGATTTAATTATTTCCTAAACCATTTTATCAATTAGCATTTAGTATTTAATAAAAGTATGTTTACTGTATGGACGTATTTTATAGTCAGTGTAGGTTAATTCCTCTCAAACGATCCCCGATCCTCGTTTGGTCAGATTGCCGTAACCGATTTGATTATGTATGCTTACTTGCCTATTATCTTATTTGAGTAGATTTTAGTCATCTCTATATAAAAAAAAACATATTTACTTTACATTGATATTTTTTATAATTATTGTTTAATTGTTATTAAAATAATATATTTTTTTTTTATATAATAGTTTTGTATTTGCTATCTTGTTTATTTATTTTGTGCTAAATTCAAAAACCGATTTTTATAAAATTTTGCATTGTGCTTTATTAAATTAAACCAAAATTAAACCAATTTTAGCAGAAAATAATATCAATAATAATATTTGAAAAAAAAAATGCCCCCAGGATCTGCAAAATTTCATTATATAAGTTCGCATATTGTTCAGATGTTAAAGTTTTTTTTTTAATAAAAATGTTGAAAAACTTAATAAATACTCATTCTTCTTTGAATAAAAGTCCCGAAATCTAATTAATATTCAAACATGCAAGCAGGAAGTAACCCGATCCCAGAACGCGGAACTGCTGCGTTTTATAAGAAATTTAGAACAGGTATAAACACATCTGGAATTATATCTTTTATGATTTTATTTATTTTTAATTTACACCAATGTATTAAATATACAGCCAAGTCAGCGTTCTATAATATTTGACAGATTCAATATTTGACATTTGAGTGCTAAAGAAAATAATGACAAGCATTACGTCAGTGAGAACATAAAATGGAACAATTATTATTATTTTTATTAACAAAATTAATATAATAAACATTTTAACAAATTTATATGATTATTTAAAGAATCATATAAACGACGAAGATTCTATAACAGATAATAAAAGTCAATCTCAATCTAACCAATGACATGTTATCGACTACACAACTAAAGCCTCATAAACGTCATAAACTCAATTAAATTGATTAAATAAACTCTCATTCTTTATTATTCTTAGCTCTCATTACACAAGACTGACTCACATTTCAATTGTTTTATTATATATAACAATAAATTGTGTTCATGTCCTAAAACGTACTGTAATGTACTTGGCATTGTCTTGATAATTGTAATTGTTATTATTTCAAAGTATGGAGAACAATATTTAAAACTTGAATGCTGTTCCTTATTTGTATACCACAATTCAGGGGTCTAAAAGTACCTATAATACTAGGTCCGTCACTGAGCACGGCGAGTGGAGCTGAGCGAAGCATTGCCGTTGAATGAGTTTCACATACTTGTAAAAGTTGCAGAGTAAATAGTGGCTATAATCTTAAGCCTAATAAAAAATCGAGCGCGCGATTTCAAAACGTTCCACATGTTAACTCCATGGGACACACTTTGACCATTTAATAACAAACTACAATCATGTATGTCACCAACAAACTTCAGGACCTATAAGTCACTGACCTCGACAACTCTGCTAATTTTCGACATCCTACCATTATTCGTCTGGGAGGAGAAGCATTAGTAACAAAACACACTTTTGAGCAGTAAAATAAATGTTATATGCACACAGTATAATAATATATAATAAATTAACAGATAATAAATCCCCACCGTATTATCACACAGAAGCAGTAACTTATCAGCTATTATGGCGACATTATTGGAAAGGGAATTAATTGTAAAAATATATAGCGATAGCACGCTCCGAGAGGTAAGGGTGGCTTCCCCGTCTGGACCGTCGTGTCAATATTTTCGCGGGAACAGGCGTTGTCATGGCAACGAGGGTGCACTCTTGTTACGGTCGCTGCCCCCTGTGTATAATGCATCGAAAGGGAGGGCGCAAAGTAAAAGAGGCCTCTGTTGTCTAGCGTTTTGTGCAAGGGAGCCGAGGAGATTGCACTGCATTGTACTTTAATGTACTATAAATATAAAACACCAGCAAAGAAATGAGATATTTTGTATAGCTTAAGAATTATATGTTAACAAGTATATCATTTGAAATTAAACATATAAGAGAAGTGTCAAAATATAAGTAATTAAAACTTATTTATAACCAAAAATAACTCTTAATTTGAGAATAACATCTTACTATTAATCTTTAATCATTATCTCAACAATGTAGCGTGGCATAAATAATGGAAGCAATTTATAATCTGATATTATATAAAAATATATATATTTAATCTGTTACATGAAGCCATCTTGATTGGTGGTAAAAAAAATAAAAAAATGTATATATCTTCTATCTTTTACATAAAGTCAACCTGATTAATTGTAAACCAAACCAAAAAAAAAAATATATTTTAAATCTGTTACATGAAGCCCTCTTGCTTGGGGAAAAAAATAAATTTAAAAAATATATATATTAACAATATACATTTAATCTGTTGCATAAAGCCTTTTTGTGGTGGTAACAAACTAAAAATAATAACAATATATTTAATCTGTTACATAAAGTCACCTGATTGGCGGTAAAAAAACAAATCCAAATTATGACTTCTGTCACGAAGCAGTATGACGTGTCGCCATGTTGTGGGAACGAGTATGAAGTACTAACAAATTCTAAGCTTGTCGTTTGATTTACATTTAGATAAAACTGACTTCAGTATACTTTTATGAAACTACCTAATTAAGTTTGCAGTTAATTGAGCATGTATTTAATATTGAATTATGATCGTTAGTACGCAGACAATAAAGTAGATAGTTGTAAAATAATGGAGTATTTTTATATTTTAAGTATATAGTGTGAACGATACTGAGGTAAGACCACACAGGTAAAATAATCAAGTAATTTCTCACAGTAATGTGAGAAGTATCATCGGACAGTGGTCTCGCTATAATGACTTTTCATCTGTGAGACACTTGTCAAAGTATACAATCTTTGAGCTATCAAGATCTATCAATTTACAAGATCGATCTAAATATTTTGTTACAAATTAAGAGTATAAAAATGTATAAAATACTTAAAAGTCCAACCGATATAACACCTCGTTTGTCAAACTCGGTTCAATAACCCTTCATACAAATATACACAACTTATATACCTACTTTTACAATATACATAGCCTTCCTACTTTTGAGTTCACCTATCTTTGTTTGGGCGTAGTTCGTAACATGAAAAATCATTAGTTTTGACATTTTTTTTTTTTCACAAAAAAAAGGTAATTATGATTATGATACACCATATATTATGACAGTTATTATATTTATAGAATCTGAATATATTCCAGTTGGTTTACGTCATAGGGTTTAATTAAAATTTAATAATTTAATCAAATTTAAAGTTTTATGAAATCATATATTAAGCTTTTTACTATTCAATACTATTAAAATATAATCGAAAGGAAATACATACTGAAGTGTAAAATAGATGACAAAATGAAATTTGAAATCGATTTGATAACGTAACTACATATTTTTATTGTTAATAATATGGGACTCTTAATTAAATTTATTTAAATGCAGATTTAAAACGAATATATTTAGGAATATTCTAGAATTCCAATCAGTACACTAAAGGCACGCTAGAAATAACATTACTAAGTTATATACTATTGGAATGTAATATTTCAATGCTTCAAATTACTCTACGTGACATGGCGCGAATATTTTTGCATCATAAAAAAATGGCGCCGTAGTTATAGAGAATAGTGTTGCATCCTTCGCTAATATTAAAGATGATAAAATTTAAGAATTTTTAAGTATATTACGACTTGATGTCTTGCGAAGTTTTGTTGTTATTTAGTTGTAATTTTACAGTTTTTGTTTTAATTATATATAATTTTAACTAAACAAAATGGCCGCTGCTTTGAATATTCTATACAATATTTTTTAAGTATCGTTGAAACCTTAACTTTTATAGCATTAGAAAATTAGTTATTTAAAAAATATACATATATTAAAATATACGTAGGACAAGTAACATGTGAGAAAATTATTAAAATGTCGCATTTAATAAAAAAAAAATTGAAATGTCGTATGTAAATTAAATATAACAGCAATTCCAAATGTTACTCAGACAGCCATATCATTAAATATTCCTATAATCTTTTTTAAATAACACTCGCCAATGTATATATACCTATTATATATTATCAGTAAGTCAATAAAAAGATAATTAAATAATAACATTTAATGGCTAGCAAGAAGGAACTAAGACTTTAGACATATTTATTGTGGACAGAATATTGTAAATAATATATTTCATAGTGTCAAGTCTTACATTAAGAGTAATATTAAATTTGTTTTTCCCTCATAACTTCTAGTGAACATTTTTTCTCGTCATGATTGTTGGTTTTTTAGATTCAGTATAAAATTCCGCAATTGATACAGAAATATTTTTTTTGAAGATATTTTTTTTTATTTTCCAAATACTATAACTATATAGAATTAATTTTGAAATTTAACATTATATTATCTTTTCTTAATTTAATAATGAATTTTATAGTAAATTAAATATTGACTTTTTCACGTAGCAATTTATCCCCACTCAGCCCATTTTTTAGCTTAATAAAAAATATTTAATATTGGTTAAGGAATAAAACAAATTGCATATTAGTATTGTAGTGTCCTGGAGTGGGCGTAAACGGCTGTGACACAGTTAAATACTATTGTATAAATTTATATTTTATCGACTTTTAATTGCGAAATTGTGTTGTATGTACAATAAATTTGAACAAATAATAAACAAAATCTAAATGCACCAAAAAACTTTTTATTGAGTTGTTCGTGAAGAAAAATTTATAATTTGTCAAGATATATTTGCTTGTTCTTAGAGGCAAAGACGCGATAAGAAGCTAGTTAAAGAGTTTTAAAATATATATATTTTTGAAATTGCTTTGTATGTTCAAAAAATTTTCCCAAATAATAAATAAAATCTAAATCCACCTAAAGACTCTTTACACAAAACTCAATTACTAATAATAATAATAATAAATAAATTATGAGTGAATAATAATAAGAGGCAAAGACGAGATAAAAAGTTTTAAAAAAACAATACCAGTAGGTTCCTATTTCAACAATTAGTTACATAACGGAAACAAATTATTTGTGAGTATTTTACGCTGTTATAACATTTGATAAGGTTTAATGGCGGCGTACTTTCTAAACGTCAGCTATTGACTTGTTTCATTTATGAATTACATAAAATTCTGAACTACGTGATGGATGTGAAGTTAATAAATAGAATATCTATATATTTATAATATATTACTAACATAGCTATATACATATAGTATTTTTGTTAGATTTTCACGAGTACACATTTCAAATAAAACTATTTTTTAACTATTTTTGGACCAATTAACTGACTTACTGACAGACACTTACACCTCGTCTACCCGTGAACATGATTGCTGCAAAGCATTCGAAACGTGGGTTAAATATAAAATGTAAACAAATTATACGCGAGTTTTAATCCGTAAAAAATTGTTTTATTTGATAACTATATATTTTGTTATATAATTATCCGTCTGTTCTCACGTAATTATAACGATATTTGCCCAGTTTGGATCCTATTTGGTTTCCTGTGCACGACGCGATTCCACAAGCTCAGAGGTCATGAATGGGTTAGAAACTAGAAAAATGTCTACAGTAATTATTTGAATACAACCGGATAATTATATATAGTATGTATTTATTAATGAATTTATAAAAGTATAACTATTTATTTTCTATCAAGACACGTACAACTACAAAAAACTTACAAACCAGATTATAATATTAAACCGCAAAAAGTTAAATCGTATAAATGTCATAAATAACAGATAGCGATCTGTGTAAAGCTTTAAGCGTTTTTTTTTACAACTTTTCACAGAATTATGCAACATTGAATTATATATAAAAAACAGATAAAAAATATAGGGTGTCCCAAAATTCACGCAAGATTTGAATTTAAACCCGACGTTTCGAATGCTTTGCAGCAATCGCGTTAACGGGGAGACACTTACATCTCGTCAAGTATTAATTCGTAAAAATAGTTTTATTCGAAATGTGTACTCGTGAAAATCTAAAAAAATACTATCAAAAAAATATTTTTATTTAAATAAGCAAGCACTCGAAACGTCGGGTTTAAATTAAAAAATGTAAAAATAAACCCGAGTTATATCCGTAAAATAGTTGTATTGAAACTTTTCTAAACGGGGCGCATTCATATTAAAAAACGAATACAATAATGACTGCATGCGGGAGTGACCCGTCCCAGTTCGCGAGATAACAGCTGACCGTGGGAGGAATGCTTCCCTGAGCTTCTAATTGAATGATGAACTACTAAATATTAGTGCAGCAAATGTTATTGACTTGATACTTTCATAATAAACACTGGTATTTTCTTGTAATACAAGTTAAGGAGAAATCTACTCTCTCTATTTATACCTAGCTAATAATAATATAAATATTACATAAATCATGACCTATGCTTTGAGTTAACTTTTACAATGCTTATAATGTTCTGAAATAATAATAATATCGATGTACATAGTAATATATTATGTATTAATTTTATTAATACATTAATCGAATTCCAAACCACTTTGTCCATTGAGCTACTGTTTTTCTATTCTCATTGATTGAATTCTATTTATAATCGTATTTTTCCGGTAGGAGGAAAATTATAAGACTGTTAATGAATACTTGAAGTCTGCTTCAATTAGAAAACTATTTTAATCATAAAACTATTTCTGGTAGAAATCTCTTACAGAGATAAGCTCGTCTTTTGTACATGTGTCAATAAGCAAGCGCCTTAATGTATCTGGTGTACAATAAAGTGTTAAATAAATAAATAAATTTAAATATCTAATAACTAATTGTTAGTATTTTCTTAGATTTTCACGTGTACACATTTGAAATAAAACTATTTTTAACGGATTAAAACTCGAGTATAATTTGGTTATATTTTAATTTTAACCCGACGCTTCGAATGCTTTGCGGCAATCGTGTTCACGGGTACACGAGACAGGCACTTACATCTTACAGCCTTCCTCATGGACCTGCCTATCATCAGAAAGAATTTTTCAAAATTAGCGCGTTTAAACAAACAAACTTTCGCTTTATATATATATAGACCTATTTTTCATAGTTTTCTTGAAAAAATTTCGTAGTGCAGTATTATATAACATCAGTCTATTTATTTATAAAATTCTGTGTGTGCAATACAGGTGCACTCACACATGTGTAAATAAAGATGTTTTCTAAAACTTCTATAACGGTAATTATATTGTTATAGCACTTATAATTATTATGGACTTCATAATTATAATTATTCAATAGTTACGCAATGTTCAATTATATGCAGTTTTTTCTGATATAATAATTTAATTATACACTTAATTATACATATAAGTATATTCTTGTTTGTATGTTCGATTTCCAATTATAATTAACTCATTAAATAAAAAAAGCTTATTAATACGGATGAATCATTCTCATTGTTTAAGATTTACAAATATACAGAATTATTTTATTTCATATTACAAAATCTCCTTGGATAAATTAAAAAAACTTGAACGAAAAGAAACACAGTAATCTAAAAAATATTAATAATAAAGGTTGAAAGAGATATATTAACATGATCAAAATAACAAACCTATTTCAAACATGTAA
Source organism: Mechanitis mazaeus (assembly GCA_959347395.1). Classification (NCBI taxonomy): domain Eukaryota; kingdom Metazoa; phylum Arthropoda; class Insecta; order Lepidoptera; family Nymphalidae; genus Mechanitis; species Mechanitis mazaeus. The sequence continues at coordinate 17,493,111 of OY365752.1, read as the reverse complement.
AATACCCACTAACATATATACTAGGTCCACGCAAGTGGGGTTACCCTCGCGTCGCAGCGCGCGCGAAACAAAAACGTTCTATATGTTAACTCTATGGGACACATTTTATCAATTATCTCGAAAACTACAATTACGATTCGGCTGATTTTCAATCCAGAACGAGTTGTTCTCATTATGCGCATGTGTGCAAAATTTCGTGCGTGTAGCTCGTAAATTGAAGGAGTAGGGTAACAAGGAGTTGAAAATTTGACTAGTAAAGAGCTTCGCTTCGCTCAGCTCAATAATACTACTGTGTACTCTACTACTACTATTACTGTATACTCTATTAAATTTAATATAATAACCTAATTAAATGTCGATTCTTCATAATTCAAACCTCTATATAAGTCGAAGTAATTTTTGGGTACGAAGCAAAATTCTCGTTAAATCAAATAAATTCAATGTTTTTTTATACACTCGGTATCTAAAAAAAAATATTGAAAAAAAAACTATTTTTACAGATTAAACTCGCGTATAATTTGGTTACATTTTAATTTGAACCCGACGTTTCGAATGCTTTGCAGCAATCGTGTTCACGCGTAGACGAGATGTAAGTGTCTTACCTCTCGTCTACCCGTGAACACTTACCTAAGTGTCTAGTTTTATTTTAATGTGTAGTCGTGAAACTCTAAGAAAATAATAAAAAAAGAATTATAAAAATAAACACGTGGTAATTCAAAAGTCTATCACAATGGAAATATACAAACATGTTGAAACGTGTACACACAAATGATCATGTAGGTCCGTGCGATTTGCAAGTCAGTTATAAGCAGCGTTGCGGGGCGTCCGGATAAAGTCGGATAGGTTTTTGATAGCGTTTCCGGCCAAAATAAACGGTGTCCGACTTGTCTGGCTTTTGTTAGGCCTTCTACATAAGGATTTGGCTTTCCATTTTATTTATTATTTTACTAGAATTTAATTTATGATAATAATCAAAAAAGCTTGATTTTACATACAATTTTTTTGTATTTATGAATACTGAGACAAAATCATCCATAATGTAGGCCGTGCCCGGCCGTATCCGGCATGTGTCCGGTCTTTCTCCCAAAATGTCCGGACAAACTGGCTGGTCTGTCCGGTTATTAGTTTTGGCGACCTGGCAACCCTAATAAGTAACTCAATACATATAAGTATATTATAGTCATTTTATGACGTTGAAAGGTTTGTTTCTATTCTCAATTAAATTCCAAAAAGAACAATATTTGTTTTGTCATTCTTTCTTTTTTTTTGGTTTTACATTAAAGTTTAAATAAATAAATAAATAAATAACAATTTTTGACAATTTCAGAGAAGAATGTAATAAAAACTGTAGAAACAAAAAAAATGCAAATAGGTAAGTAAATACTTCATAAATAAATAAATATCATTTTATTTCTTGATATTATCACAAACGTTTCAACATTTTAATTAGTAATTCGAAATTTTAGAATATTCCTTTTATTTTCGATTTAATGGTCGACTTGTAATTAAGTTTAAAAAAAATCATCAATTCTTATTTTTATTTGGAAAACTTTGCAAAACAAAATATGTATATACAGACAGACAGCTATCCTGATTTATAGCTAGGATGTCTGGCTCCTAATGGAGTGGCTCGCCTAATTCATCCCCCACGGCAAATGATTATGTGCTCACGAAAGTCCGAGGGCTGATCTAAACTGTCGCTGTTGAAAGCCATTTAAATCGCTCCTCCCCCGTCTACTCGTATACTAGCCGTTACTCGCGGATTTACCCGCGCAAAAATAATATTTACTATTATGATAACATGGTAGATGAACTCGCTTATCAGAATCTGAAAGAATTTTTCAGAACCAACGAACAAACTTTTCCGCTTTATAATATTAGTATATATTTCTATTCTTTTTCTATATTTTTCTATTTGGATATTAAATAATATTTAATGTATCATTAATATCAGGAAGCAGGTTGAAGTAAATGTAAACGGATAAGTTAGTTTGCTTTCTGTTATATTTACAGGCTGTTCACGTTCTGACTTGGAATCCCAATTTGTAAGGCACCTGTTGTACCTACTTCAACAGTACGTACACTAGTTACAGATCAGATGACTAGGTTTTAATATAGAAGCAGTTTATTAGTTGTAGAGTTAATTTTTTTTTTATGCCATAGGGGACAAACGAACAGGCAAGTCACTTGATGGAAAGAGGTTTCATAACTTCTTCAAATGATATAATATACAATATAGTTTGTCATACAAAATTATTGAACTCAGGTCTTGAACCTATATTTACGCATTTTTAAAAGATCTGAATTACTCAAAGAGAATGAATGAACCATCTGTACATAATTAATCATAAATTTTGTGTTTTTTTTGTCTCATATATTTTTTTTAATTTTTTTTTTATCTCTCTGTACTTACGTAAATGATGTTGGACAACATTTCGTCTTATATGATCTCGTCGTCGAGTTATATGCATAAAATAGTATTATTGAAATGTGTATTACTCGTGAAGATCTTAGAAAATTCTTTAAGTATATTATAATAATGGAGCAGGAAAGTTTAAATACAAAAATTAAAGATAAAATCAGTTGCTTGCACATCCGGTAACATACTTCCAAGTATACAGTACAAATCCGCGACGCATATAGCATTGTTTAAATTGCTCATCCTTATTTGACTTCTTAAACAAAACTAAACCTCCACCTGTCAAAGTCAAAATGACATCATTCAAGAAAGTTGTATTCATTCTGTTCATGTGTGTGTTTATTTGTATGTGTTTGTTTATTCTGTTGCTGTGTGTGTTTTGTGTTTATGTAAATCTTGTCAATAGCTTCGTAATACAGGATTTGGAGGTTCTAAACGCTTTGTAGGCGCGGCTGGGTGCGGAGTTCTTATAATTACAAACCGACTTTATCTTTCTCGGTATTGTTTTGTCAGAATCATTAGAACGTGACTTACGCCTCGATCGTATATTTTAATAGCGAGACATTTTTCTTAAACTAAATAATGTTTATCATTTTTAATATTATGATTTTTAATATTACTTTTACAGCGTAAATTTTTAATATGACATAAATACCATATAAGTTGGCAATATTTCTAGTTACCAACATCAAACCTAGAATATAAAATGGCTGTAATGCATGGAAAATGCAACAATGAATCGCTTGATTTGGCATCACTAGATACCCACTGACCTACAACGTATTGTCAGTGGCACTTAATATGCGAGATACAAAAAAAAATGATTAAACATGTAATACAACAAAAATTTACTAATTATATAAGAGACGAAAAAAAATGTTACCGAAATCTGTACGTTCTAAAAAATACGCAAGTGACAAAAAAACAGTTGGTAACACCTGTGCCCTAAACCTTCATCTCCCATAATTAGAAAGCATGTCCATAGGCTGATGAACCGAAACTCGATAGAAAACCACAACAAAGTATGGTTTTCACTCTATCTGGGGCACCAACTTGCTGGCGATACCAGATAGCTGGTTTAATTCCATTGATTTTAATTATATTTTTCAACCTATTTTCATTTCGTGCTTTCACACAATTAACTATTTATAATTTAACTCGCTAGAATTCACCCAATTAAACTTTCAGCTGAATATATTGTTTCCTTATATATAATCTAAATACAAAATACATATACAAATGAAACTATTTTTTACAGATTAAAACTCGCGTATAATTTGGTTATATTGGAATTTTAACCCGAAGTTTCGAATGCTTTGCAGCAATCGTGTTCACGGGTAGACGAGATATGTGTCTGTCAGTAAAATTAGTCATGACTCGTGAAAATCTAAGAAAATACTATATACAACTAGTTTTAGCGTGTATTTTAAATAAAGATTTAATTTTTAAAAACAATGCCTGTTTTTTTCATTAAGAAACATTTTTTATAACATTAATTTTGAGGATATTTGTTCCTGAGAGATACTCTCATCTCGGAAGCTGGAGCTCAAGCCTTTATGATAGATTCAATAATTCAATAAAATACATCGGGTATCCTAATCTCCATTCAAAACACTCCTAGGTATGGAATCTTAAAATAACATTATTATTTTTGCGGCATTCTTAAATCCTTTTTATATAAGTTATTTAATATTATTAACGAACTTATTGTTATGAGCCAGAAGTCATAACCACTGAAATGAAACAGAAAGCCAGAATAATTTTGTCAAATCTAAAACGAAAACATAAAACAAAAAATTAAAACATTTCAACATTTTCGTGCTCGAAAGTTTTTGTTGGCGTAGAAAATGTATTGTTGAAAATATGGTTCGTCTCATTTCGACGTCGAGTTTTAAAAGTTTTGAAACGACTATTTCATTATTTGGTCAATATGAAAACTACAGCTTATTAATTTCAGTTGGTTTTCTTTTAAGATATTTATACTGAGCTAATTCATAGAAATTTTCTCCGTTTAAAACATCAATTTTCTGAGAATCCTACATACTTCTGTAGAATTCCTAGTTTTCTATTATAAATAATCGAATGTAATGAATTGTGTATTAAACATAATTATGAATATTACTTTGTTATTATCATTTTCATATAGATATTATTATACAATACCGTTAATAAACTTTACCAAGAGATGTAAGTAGCTTGTCGATTTTTAGTAATTATTTAAAAACATTTTAAAAATCTTTATTGCACAAATAAATCGTACAAACGGCGGACTTAATGCTAAAGCATTCTCTACCAGTCCGACATAAACAGAAAAACATAGAGGGGGCACAATATAACAAAAAATGAAATAAAAAACAATTTTAATATGCATAAAAAATATATATATTTTTAGGGCTATGTCTATCGAGATTGGTTTCGATTGCACGACGATGTATATTTATATTTAAGAACCTGAAAGCATCTGAATGATTTTCAGACGGACATTAGTTAAGCCGGCAATCGCACGTCCCATGGCACAATCCTAACAAAATGCGCATTTTTTTTGGAGAACACCAAGGATAAAACAATTTATCAAATAAGGGGAAAACATTAATTATTTATCTAAGTTAACTTCTCGCTATTCGGTTTTATCTTTTGCGATAAGGGAATCCTAAGGGATTTCCTCCCTTAGTTAGGGAGTTGAGATTATCTTGTACGCAGTATGGTTTCTTTTAGCAGTTCCTGCCTCTTAAACATTTCATTCTACCTGTTGCAATAAAAGTCTATTTCTAATAATATTAAAATACACGTATCTTTTCTGAAGGTCAAACATATATACCAACTGCCCTTAAAAGGTTAAAGTGTTAAGATATTTTTAATGTTGTATAATTAAAATTACATTAGATTTTTTATTGAAATTGCGTTAGCTTTAAGATAAAGATACGTTTATTAACAAGCTGTTACTGCATTTCTAAAAGTTCCTATGCAATCAATATCTAGAAGAATACAAAACCCTACGTACTAAAACCTATGCTTATAATAAAATAGTGATGTCAATGCACGTATAAAAATATTTATTCCATACTCAACCTATATTTATAATTACTACTACTACTAGTTTCAGGGAATATACTTCTACTTAGTAAATTCCTGAAAAACATAATAATTGTAGTTTAGGAAATGATCACGATAGGCGATTAAACGCACGACTGCTACAAAATAGGAAAACTCATTTTAAAAATAAATAACAATTAAAAATTTTCAAAGTTGTTACGAACATTCCACGATGATTAAAAAGTGTTAAGAATTTCACATACCTACCAAACTTTTGTACTTTTTGTAACGGTAGATACACTGTTCTCAGTCCCACGAATATTTTTGCATCATTGCATATTCACACTTACGTAAAGTGCCCCAAATAACTCGCAAATGTAAGCATATAAATAGAAAACAAGAGTAACAATATTGTGATAACATTGTCCACGTACCAACATAAATATAGACATATAATTAAACTCTACGTCACTACACTTACCACATCTATCCAGCCACCCTTCAGCGCGGCAAGGGTAGGGGATCCCAATAGGTATTTCATGATACATCTTGCACAGAATCACTCAAAAAAATTCACTGATGTGTACATCACTATAATTCACTACACGCACACAAACACAACTAATCCGCCGAACAGTTAAACACTTCAGTTCTTAAATCACCACACACTTTCACCTACTGACAGAAAACAGCATATAACAATGCGTTTTTCATTGACTATTATCTTTTTTATCTCAATTAAATAATGAGTATGACTTATTAATTAGACAATTTCATATTTCTTTCTATTTGTCAAAAAATCAAATGTCAATAATTTAATATTACTATAGGATTTTTATGGATAAATAAATATTACGTTTCCAAAAACTATTTTGAAGGTATTTTTTAATAAAATCGCACCAACTTTTAACAATTTATAATTAAGAGATAAAAATTATAATTTTTTAACTAAATATAAACATCAATCATTAAACATAACTAAACTTTTAAATTTCTATAAATACAATTGTTTTCACACAATCAATTTTATTTTATTAAAAAAAAGTAAAAAAATTGAAACGTACAAATATATTGATTTAATATACAAAAGATATTTAATTTTAAAAATAAAAAAATAACGCAAAATGTTTTGTTTACGTGATTTGAACACTTTGTAGAAGGTATTACACATCCGTCACATACACTGGCACATAAAAAACTGATTCATTCAACGGTATTCGGTATCCGCTAAGGCGCCGAATCACTAATGTCAAAAACTCTGTTTTGCTCTGAGAGCAGTGAAACTTAGTCTATAGTCCAGACGTTATCCTTTTGTACTCGGCTTTTTTCGTATATTTTAAAAGAGATAGCTATTTTTCTCTCTATCGTGCAATATCGATCCAACTCGAATAAATGCGCGCGCATTTCAATAAAACGCATGGTTTACCCACAAGTTTCTTACTTCATAAAATACTATTAAAAAATGTGAAATAAACGATTTATTTACCTTTTTCAAGTTCTTAACAACGATTGTATAATTATTTATTATTACTATGTAGTACTAATTACAAGACATTGTTATTCAGTATGTTTAAAAAGCAGAGACAATTCTAGTTTTTTAAGATAATGTTTATAATTACGTAAAATAAATAATATTATTAAAAGAATAGTATATAGAAAAATTAAAGAGATTTTTCTATATACTATACTTTTAATAATATTATAGTAATATATTTTATATAAATATTGATATATACAGTTTTTATTTCTATACCACACCTTATTTCATTTTGACAAATGACAAGACACTCCTATTTAAAAAAGTCAAGGCAACAAAGAAAAAATAGTCTATGCTTCAAAATGGCTCTGAAAGCACTTGTCGGGCAAAGTAAGTAGAAATTTTATTTTTATATGCAAACGTATGATTTATTAAGGATTTAAAAACATATTTAGTATTATACCACCTTACTAAGTTTGGGTTTTATTAGTATGTAGCCTCTTATATGCCAATTGATAGTCATCATTGAAACCTTATCAATGACTATTCCTTAAATATTGTTTAATATTTTAATTTGACCGTGCAACCACTATAAATATTGTGAAATTATGGTTTGTAAATATTTACTATATAATTCTTGTTATTGCAGTTTCCCTTAACAATCTGAAGTTTTTGAGAGATCAATTATTTTCTAAATTTATTTTCATTTAGTTCAAAATGATATTTGTTTTCGAAATATCGATTATGGAGACTTTATTAAACTTAGCCATTGCGTGAAATTTCAGACCTAACAGTAGTCTATATATGACCTAAGTGTTTATTATTGATTTTCTTATGTCACTTGTGGGGTGGGTAGCCTATATACGTCATACTTTGTCCTACGAAATTCTCGTTGTACATTATTTTTAAATTGGATTACATTATGAATACAAACATAAACCAATTTATTATTTATTCTATAAAAAAAATATATTTCAGCTTAACAAATTGCTTGCATCTATTTTCCATTGTAATATTTCTAATGTTGTTGAAATCATTTATAATCTTACATTGCAGAATGAATCATTCAATTTATGAAATAAAAAAACAAACTTACTACTGTTTCTACTGCAGTAGAAAATTTTACAAACTTAGAATTTATCTAGTTCTAAGTAATTAGTCTTAAGTAATAAAATATCTTATAAACGTAATATATAAAGTGCATTGGTTTGAATCATATTATAATATATAATCAAAAAACATAAAAAAGGAATTATATTCAACATATCAAAAATGTTTAAAAGTGAAAGTATTCGATATTAGTCATCACATCATGTAATGACAAAGAATGATGGACAAAAAAGTTAACTTAAAATGACATTAAAGATATAAAATACAAAAATATTGTATTTATAGCACTTACTGCTATGGCAGTACTGCTATGGCAGTAAGTGCTATACAAACATTGTTTGATTCCTAATTGTAGCAAAACTTAGTCATATTATATATATTTATACTTGTCTCTGCTTCAATATAGACAAAAATAGGAAACTCTATTTAACTTATTTTTGAAGAGTGGTGATACACACCACACCCTAATTAATTCTTTGTCACGAATTTGCTATTTTATGATATTATTCCACTCAAATACCAATGATGTACAAATCTGTTATGTTCATATCAAGTAATGCAGCTTAACATGTAATATGATACAATGAAATATTTATCATAGATAAATCTGTCATATCTAAATATTTTAATGATATATATAATAAAAAAAAAAATGTGAATTTAAAGAAGTAGTTTTGAATACTCATGCTTAAAATTGGTACAACATTATATTATAATTATATTAGCCTATTATACGAAATACTGTGTTACAGAGATTATGAATGAGGTGATCCGCTATCGCGGAAAAGGCAAGGAGCGCATAGAATGGCGTATCCTAATAGTGGATCAGCTCTCGATGCGCATGGTGTCAGCCTGCTGCAAGATGCACGATATCTCCGCAGAGGGAATTACTTGTAAGTTCATAACACATTTTTACTTCTTATGCATATTATAGATAAGGTAGGCATAATATGATCTCTAAACATTACATAATAAATCTAGTTAATGGTCATATCATTATTTATTTATATATTTTTTTGTATAAATTTCTTCCTATTAATGTATTTTTTCAATCTTTATCGCAATTCCAAAGGTCGACTGTTAGAGAATGCTCTTCAGCATTAAGTACCCCTATCAAAATATTTTTTTTGTTATACACAACAATCAATGAAGATAAAATAAATTTAAAAAAAACACAATATATTGCTTTTTATTAGATGATACTTAAAACAGATGGCGCTTTAAAAACATGCTCAATGCCAAGCAGTGCTGGGTTTAATTTAGAATGATCGACTTCTGTGAAACTTTTGTGTTACATCATTATTAAAAAAGAAAGTAAAAGTTTTTTTTACTTTTTTTAAAACAAAATTAGTTCAAAACTCTTATAAAAATAATGAATTTTAGTGGTGGAGGACATCCACAAGAAGAGAGAGCCACTGTACACCATGGATGGGATTTACCTCATCACTCCATCAGAGAAATCTGTGCATGCACTTATTAATGACTTTTCTGTCGGAAACCGCATAATGTACAAGGCTGCTCATGTTTTCTTCACCGAAGGTAATATATAATTAAACTTTGTATGTATATCTATAGTTATCTAATTAATAGCTAGTTCTTGTTTCTTTTGCTTTTTTAGTTATGTTTTTTTATTTTTATTTGCAGCTTGTCCTGACGTTCTGTTTGATGAACTGTCACGTAGTTACGTAGCTAAATATATCAAAACTTTAAAGGAAATCAACATAGCTTTCATTCCGTATGAACAACAGGTTTGTTTCATGTTATTGTTTTGGAATTACAAATTATTTTAAGCCTTTATTTTAAAAACGTGGGGTGCACTTCACACACTGTACAAGTGATATATCAGAAGACATAATCTACTGAAGAAAGCGAAACATATAATAGGAGTATTTAGATATTTTTTAAATTATTTTTACTTAAAAATATTGTCATCTTCTTAAAGAGGTCTTCTGTAATCATACTTTAGGATTTAATCAAACTTTTAGCATTTTCGTTTCATCAACTTTCAAACCACAACCGTTTTAAAATAGTTTCACAACAAAAATAGTTCATTAATGAGTAATAAACACATACATATAATGATTTGTAAGATTTACACGAGTACTACACATTTCAATAAAACTATTTTACGGATATAACTCGTTTATTATTACATTTTTTAATTTAACTTTACGTTTCGAATGCTTTGCAAACTTCGGGTTAAATTAAAAAATGTAAAAATAAATGCGAGTTAAATCCGTAAAATAGTTTTATTGAAACATACATATATATGTATATTATATACGTATTGTTCCTCTTGTTTTTTACTTTGCTTTGTCACCACACATGCCATCATCAAATCTGCTACTTAAATATAACTTAGTATTTTATATGAACACTTAAAATATGACGCAAATATGAAGTATGAATCATTGATTTTGATTTATATAATAAATATCAAGGTTGAAAATCAGAAAAAATATGACTTAATCATACCTATGATTAGGGTTGCTAGGTCACCAAACCTAATTAGCCGGACAGACCAGCAACTTTGCCCGGAAATTTGGGTAAAAAGACTGGATATTATTGATGATTTGTTCTCAGTATTAATAGGTACGACAAAAAAATGTATGTAAAATCAATCTCTTTTAATTACTGTCATAAATGTCTATCGGCAGTAGACTCTCGTCGTTCTGTACTCGGCCACGCTCGTTTGGGAAATGTTAAAAGCCTAAAAGCCGGACAAGCCGAACACCGTTTATTTTGGCAGGACACGCAATCAGAAAACCTACCAGTGCATAGTATTTTCTTAGATTTTCACGAGTACACATTTGAAATAAAACTATTTTTACGCATTAAAACTCGCTTATAATTTGGTTACATTTTGACCCGTGAACACGATTACAAAGAATTCCAACCTGCCGGTCCAATTTAATGTTGACTGTATAGAGAATACCAAGAGATTAGAGAACTGGTGTGTCTATTAACAGATGGCAATAGAGTCCATTATCTGAAATTCATATATAAATAATATTTTATATAATAATAAAAAATTTATATATTTTTTAAAAAAAATACCATACATTGTTGTTTTGGTATTGTAAGAAAATTATGTATGAACTTATATCTGTCTATGGTTTTATGATACGAATAGTGCCAAAGTGTTATTTTCTAAGTAATTTTATTTTACACGCTGCCATGGTTAGTATGTCCCGAGGAATTGTTCAATGAATTATGCAAATCATCAGCCGCTAGGAAAATCAAAACTCTGAAGGAAATCAACATTGCCTTCCTTCCTTACGAGAGTCAGGTATTGTAGAGTTGGATATATAGAAAAGCATATGAATCAACACAGTCTGTAGTCACTGTTTCATTTTGATATTTTAAAAATATATATATTAATATGATTGGATCCTAAAAAAAAATTTGAATTTTATTGAAATTTATTTGTTTATAGTGAAAATAATTTTAAATAATATTTATAAAGTGTAAACAATGATCATCACCCCAGGTGTTCTCCCTGGACTCCCCGGACACATTCCAGTGCATGTACAACCCTGAGCTGACGCAGACGCGCAACGCGAACATGGAGCGCATCGCGGAACAGATCGCCACGTTGTGCGCCACGCTGGGGGAGTACCCCTCCGTGCGCTACAGGAGGTACTACCACTTAGGATTGTTATACACACCTAAAATAAATACAATCGCCCGGCTGGTATCGAACCCATTCGAGGTCCTTATCCATGAGCTCTGAGCCTGGCGGAATCGTAACGTGAACTGCCAATGCTGATTCTGCTAAGCTCTTAGGTCAGAACCCGGATGGGTTCGAAAAAGGTCTGACGTGAATACAGCTGGATAATTATACATAATAGTAATCATGAAACCCAGTTTATATTAAAAAAATATATATGTCGGAAATAGATGGCGCTGATGTGTAAATTTGTGTCAAATTCAATCAAAATCAAGATTGTCATTTGACTCTTAATATCTAATTAACATCTGATTTAACCAGTTAGTACGTGATTTGACTTTTAAAATAAAATTGAACAGAGGAAGTGGAAGCGCCGGTCTTTTTGATTGGTTGAAAGCTAGTCAATTTGCCTAGACATGATCTTGAACGTTCGAACAGATTGGAGGCAGTTAATTTCTGAATTTGGTGGTGACAGCACGTTCCTCGAGAACTTGTCGGTAACCGCTGTAATATTATGAAAGTATATTTTATTACTACCTACCGTAAAAGTAAAATTAATTATGAGAAAAGAAAAGACTCAAAATGTTGTCGCGCTCGGCCACCCATGCGACATATAAAATTTTTAAATTTTGCCTTAAATCTTTTTCTATAGTTGCACACTCCCCAATAGAAAATAATGCATTGAAAACAGTCCTCTAGAAAGGTCACCGACATATTAAAATATTCATTTTTTATTTTAGTGACTGGGAGCGCAATGTAGAGCTCGCACAGCTTATACAACAGAAGCTGGACGCTTATAAGGTACTGCCTCTTTTCACTGCCATCAGCTAAAGCAGCTTACTTGAAGCTCACAATAGGTACAGTCGGCTTCAAAAGTCGATAACCATATTTTAAGTTTCATATTAGCTATATACTATATTACATCAAAACTGCTGAACATGACAAACCCCAATATTGAATAAACATCATTAAAGTTCTAATTATAATTGACACAAATTTATAATTTTTTGAATGTCATGGAATGAAAGTTGAGACAGAATATATCGTCTCTTTCTTTTGCATTTCAGTTTTAAAACACTAATGACTCATTACAAAAAATATATATTAATGATTTAAAAACATTGTTCAATTATTAATTGTTATTTTAAATGATAGATGATTTATTTTTATTTACAGTACTTCCTTTTATAAATTCAACTTAATTATAAAAATAATGAATTTTTAATGTGGCAATAATAATAATACCTTTCCATCTATTGTCACTTAGAACAAACACAAACTTCATAATATGTTAAATTAATTCAAACCTATCAAGAACATGACATATGTTTGATGAATTTGACAACTTGATATTTAGTAATTTGAACTCTAATGATATTCATTGTTTGTCACGTTCAGCAGTTTTTATGTAATATAGTGTATAGCTATTTTTGAATTTTAAATATAGTCATCAACTTTTGAAGCTGACTGTATCAAGAGAGATAATAATTTATTTTCTCTATAGCACTTTTATTAAATAAATATTTTTATTCGTTCTTTTTAAATATTTTCATCAGAAATGAAAAGAAAAGAAAACTTGTCTAACTTAGTAATTATCACGTCCATAATAATGAATATTTGTATCAGGCGGACGAGCCCACGATGGGTGAGGGTCCGGAGAAGGCTCGCTCGCAGCTGCTGGTGCTGGACCGCGGCTTCGACTGCGTGTCTCCGCTGCTGCACGAACTCACGCTGCAGGCCATGGCCTACGATCTGCTGCCCATAGAGAACGACGTCTACAAGTCAGTATTGTCTATGGTGACAGAAACTATTTAGTAATTAAGTGTGATTCAATATCATATATGTTACTCTTTTTCAAATATAGTAAGAACTGACTAAAAGTGAATCATTAAGTTAATTTAATTTTAGTTACTCATTCAGATATAAACCTACATATATTGTTAAACCTTTGAAGAAGAAGTTTAGGGAGAAGTGATAGCAGGTGTTTGCTGAGCCTCCCGATGAGAAGATTCAAAATTTTCAAATGACATTTAATACTCGGCCAGGTGCTAACTTTACTCCTAGCTATCATTGACACTTGAAAGCATTCGTAATGGACTTTTGATACTATTGAAAATCATTTGAATTTACAGAGCCATGTATATTTTATGCATTTAAGAAGTTAGTCGATTAGTTTTTAAATGTTGTTTAAACTACTAAAGTTACGTGTCTAAAATTTAGCTGAAACAGTGCCATAAAGTTCATTTACCAATTTCTAAATTGCATTACAGGTATGAAGCATCTCAAGGTCACATGAAGGAAGTGTTGCTGGACGAGAACGACGAGCTGTGGGTGGAGTTGCGCCACCAGCATATTGCCGTCGTGTCCACGTCAGTCACTAAGAACCTCAAGAAGTTCACAGAGTCCAAACGGATGGGAGGAGGTGACATATTTTGGATTTCTTTTTTGAGATGTTTTGCTTTTTTTCAACATTTAAGCTTTATGATAAAGCTAAATAAACTTATCATTTGTTATAAATATATATTTTTTTCGTAATAAAATAAAAATTATTTATTTTATTCAAAATAAATTAATACATATTAAATGCAACAGGCGACAAGCAGTCCATGCGTGATTTGTCTCAAATGATCAAGAAAATGCCTCAGTACCAGAAGGAGCTGTCCAAGTATGCAACCCACTTGCGTCTTGCTGAAGATTGCATGAAAACCTACCAGGGTTATATTGACAAGCTGTGCAAAGTTGAACAGGTAATATTCATTGTCTGACCCCAAGATAATTAAAGAAAAAATATATATATGTCGTTTAATATTTTATCTTTTATCTCAGGATTTGGCCATGGGTACTGATGCTGAAGGTGAAAAAATTAAAGATCACATGAGGGGTATCGTCCCCGTACTTCTGGATCAGGTAAAAGTGGTGTTTTCATTAAAATATTAAATTTTCAAATTGTTTGCCACTTTTTCAAAGAGGTTTTTGAGGATCAGAGTCTTACACTCATCATTCAAACTTCATTTTATTATCTTGGCTATATTCAAGGTTTTATTTCTTGGTTCTAGCAGTATACAAGATATGCTCAAATGAATTCTTATAATGTTGCACATAATAAAGCATTCCTCCTTATAATTGCAGTCCATAAAGAACGGTGATAAGATGCGTATAATCGCGCTATACATAATGTCCAAGAACGGCATCTCGGAGGAGAACCTCTCGCGCCTCGTGACGCACGCGCAGCTGGAGCCCAGTGACAAGCAGGCGCTCCTCAACCTCGCCAACCTGGGGCTCAACGTCGTCGTCGACGTCAGTACTGCACCGCAATACACGATACCACACCACACCACACCACATCACATCACATCACATCACATCACATCACATCACACCACACCACACTATACTATGCCACATTACACCCCACTACACCAAGAGTATTTATATCTAAGAAATACATAGTTATTAAAAAAAACAGAGTAATTACCACAATTAATTACTCAATGATATATGAAATAATTGAATAATTCAAAGTCGTAGACCATTGTAAAGCGCTTAATTGCATTACCTTCTATTTCATAATATACATATATCGGTATTAAGCTTAAATGATACGAAACCTTCAAAACATACAATAATAATAAAACTATTTAATGTTGGCTTGGTTGTTTATGGTTATATTAACTAAGCTAACTAAACATTTTTATTAAATTTTGATCGCTCATTGCTGCTGGCTTTCGTCAGCTTTGTTATAATACCTTTGTTATAATATAATTAGTGGGGGATACAAAAACTAGAATATATATAGATAGCGAGAATAGATATAGTTAGAACTTATTTTAGATATGGAATAAGGAATTGATTTATACTGTGTATACATTTAGTAATATCACAACAATAAAACCTAGGAATCCTATATCTCAGTGAAATAATTGAAATATATTGAATTTTGAACACACAATCTTAGGTAAAATTCGTAACTTGTAATTATAACATAGTATTTATTGTTTGTTACAATTTCATATAAATAATTTTCCTTACAATTAAGACTATTCACATTTTGATTGCTTTAGGGATTTATTAATTAAAGCTAAAGTTTTAATGGGACTAATTCTTAATTACATGTGTACAGGGCAACAGAAAGAAGCAGTACCAAGTGACTCGCAAAGAAAGAATCACTGAACAGACGTACCAGATGTCCAGATGGACACCCGTACTTAAGGTGGGTGTTCTTTTATATTAAATTGATATTTGTCATGGGTTTAATCACATAAAAATATTTATACCATTGGCTGTAAATAGATATGTATGTATACTGATACAGAATATGTTATATATTATCTGTTATCACTTTCACACATTTCACTTAAATCATTAGTGAGAAAGTGACAAAACACAGAATATGTTCCACTGGATATGATTATTTTTATTATTATAGCTAGACAGTTTAATATATTTAAATTCCAAAAGTTTTTCTCATATTCTGGATAATTAAAGACTTGTTGAACCATTCATCATAAATGCAATGTTTGCAGGATATCATGGAGGACTCCATTGAGGACAAGCTGGATCAGCGTCACTTCCCATTCCTGGCTGGACGAGCTCAGACCTCAGGCTACCAGGCACCGACCAGGTATTAACAGAACAGCTGTAATTTATACTAGCTGTTAGTCAGAAAAATCACTTTATTTATTTATTTACTTACTATAAGGTTAACTTAGAACTAGATAGACTAGAGCAGGGATGGCAAACCAGTGGCATGCGTGCGCAGACGCACTCATACATACACACACACATATACATACACACACACACACATACATACACTCTCACACATACATACACTCACACACATAAATACACACATACATACCCACACACACATACATACACACGCATTTGAAAGTTTTGATGGCATGCACAAAAACAAAATAATTGTCAAACGTTGATTGATAAAAAATATTATTTATTTAATTATACTTACGAATAATTTCACCACGCTAACATTATATATTATATATATTTTGGACTTTGTGGCACGGACATCAAAAAAGTTTTGCCATCCCTGGCGTAGAGGCTTCCTAAATTTTTCAAATAAATAGTTTCTAAGATTAGCGCGATTCAACAAACTTTCCGCTTTATAATATTATTTGAAATGAATAATATTTATGTTCTGTGTAAATTAATTTTTCTTATTAAAGCGTGCGCTACGGTCACTGGCACAAGGACAAAGCGCAACAGACCATCAAGAACGTACCACGTCTCATTGTCTTCGTTGTTGGAGGTAGGATATATTATATATATCCACTGAATTAATGTTAATGATCACTTGTGTTTGTCAATTAGACGACAGTAGCCAATTTTGATTTTATACTAAAAAAAACAATCTCTTCTGTAAGTAAACTCTTGAATTTTCTGAAAACAATATTGAAATAAAAACTTAAAATAAATGTAAAATTAAATATTTGGAAAACACTTTACTGTAGGATTAATAGAAGTAAATAATAATGTTGAAGTTACAGTAATACAATACTTATTTATCATTTCGATTATGTAAATATTTCTCTTAGTTTACATAAAAACATGTGATAAAAGTCTACAAGTACAAACTGACGAATATGTAGCTTAAGAATTTAAACAAATTGTAGATTATTTGTATGATACACATAAAAATATATGAAAAATAATAAACTTATAATTTGGAAGTAGTTTTTGAAATTATTGTTTTCTATGAGACTGCTCTGCATCCTTTGTACAAGCATCAATCAAAAACGGTATATCCGAAAATTTCTAAATTTTGCACAGCGATAGACATCAATCTAGTGGTGGTTTTAAAAAAAAACAAATAATCGATATCGTTGAGAATAATCACGGAAAACCTAGACTAAACTTCCATAGACTACAATGGGAAAAATTTTTCGCGCTAAAATTTGACTTTACAATGAAAAAAAAAATTAAAATAAAAAAAAAAAATAGGTGAGGACAGAATGCATCGACGTTTTGTAAATGCATGCTTAAATATAAAATATAAAAATGCTTATTATAGTAATACTATTTTTAATCTTGTAGGTGTCTGTTTCTCCGAGATCCGTTGCGCGTATGAAGTCACAGCTGCTCTTAAGAACTGGGAAGTTATCATCGGATCCTCTCACATCCTCAACCCGGAGAGCTTCCTCGCAGACCTGTGCTCTCTCACTCCTTGAATTAACCATCATTGATTAGTTCTAACCGGTCTCTTTGTAGAGGAATACTATATTATTTGCACCTAACCTATGTTTTTGCTTACTAACACTATTTGGATTCCACATCCATATATTTGTGATATTTTTCTATCGCAATGAAAATGTTATATTCGTTTTACCGGAGTGTTTATATTGTTAATGTTTTACAAGTTATATGTAACTTCTTAGTGATGTTGACATTTATTTTAGTTATTTCTTAGTGAATATAAAATAATTATATATTACAATATTATTGAGGTAGGTTATCCTAAATTATTGCTATTATAACTGTATTGTTAATTTGATAATGATTTTATTAGATTAAATATGTTAAGTTAATTATTTTTGCTTTAATGCCAAAAGGGTAGATCTTAATTCATTGGGAACGTCAGAAATATAAAACCAAGGACTCATTAGAAAATGTTTGAAAATTTGAAAATGAATGTTTATAAAACGTACGCCATAGTTTTTTTTTTTTGTACTTAACAGAAATTGTTCTTGATTTTGTAGTACTCAAAAAATGTTATAACAATTAGTAGTACCATAGAGTTGAAAAATTTTAATAGTATTATAGATATTTTCTCTACATTCCATAGACAATGTAATGGTATACTTCATAGCATGGCTCTTTACTTCGCTTCTATAATAAGGTTATATATAGATAATAATTTTAATGACTAATAATATCCATAATACATACTAATGTATTTAAAAACTAAATGGCGTATAACATTGATATGATCGTTGTTAGAAATTTTAGATTCGTATTCGACCTGTGAGATAGTTTTTAGAATAGTATCGCCCATGTTCGTGCAATTATAGAAATTATGCATTTTATTTATATCTAAGCCTATAATATCATCAGTATTTAAAATGTTAAAATTAATAAATATTTCTTTCGTCACTGCTGTTTTATTTACCCAAAGTTTAAAAAAAATGATTATTTCGTCATACATAACAAGCAAAAAAATATTAATAAAAAAAAAAAAAATAATAATATTTTCTTAGATTTTCGCAGGTACTCACGTAAATAAAACGAATATATTTTTAAAGGACTTAATTAACTCGCATATAATATTTGGTTACATTTTAAAACTTAATATTTACCCAAATAGTTTAGAATGCTTTGCAACAATCATGTTCACGGCTAAACGAGATGTGTCAATAAGTCGATTAATTGGTAATCTACCCCAACGGTTTCTTAGAGTTCAGATGTACACAAAAAATATCAGTATCTTAAAGACTGATAGTGTGGCCTGTATGTTTGACATGGGACTTTACATTTTTTATGTGATACGTTCCAATCACCATTACAATAAGAAGATTTTTTTAATTTCAATAGACTCGGCATTCATTCTTAATGCCTCGCGAGGTTCCATAAAGATTTGTGGTTTATCAAATGTAATATAATGGTTGGGCTTGTCTATGGTACGTTCGCACACTTCTGACTTCGATGTATTGCTATTCTTGATAATTGAGATGTGTTCCTTACCTATTGACTATCGAGATGTGTACCGATGTACCTCTTTGTTTGACCTATGTATAAAAAACCACAATCACAGTCCAATTGATACACCCCGGCATATTATAAAGGACTATTACTTTAATAGGACTCAAGAATTGACTCACTTTTCTATGAGGTTTATAAGTATTATTAGAAACCTTTTTGGGTTATTAATTCTATCAGTAACTCCATTCACATATAGTAATTTGGCCGGTTGCCGTTCACCTGTGGTTCAGTCATTCTTTTTTTTAGGAAACTTACACATAGATAGAGCTATCTCCTTAAACTTAGCCCGTAACTTAAATATTTTTTTCAGAAAGAATATCATATAATCATATACAGCCCTCAGGGCGAGATCCAGCATTTCAAGTGTACCATATTCATCAACCACTTGCCCGTCCCTCGTCAACGTCGCAAAAACCACATCAAGCCTCCCACAGTTTTATTTCAGCTATAAATCTCTTTGCTTTTTTTTTCAGTAATTAAACTATCTTTTTTTGTTAACGCTATCACAATATATTTGTTTTAATACTAGACATGTCTCAGTATTTGTTGTATCTTATTAATATCACGAGTGACCTCGAAGGTTATCTTATTAAGTTACAGCGAAACAAAAGAGAGTCAGTCACTGGTATATCGTGAATCTGAACATATTTGAAACTAAAGATGAGTAAAGAACTCGTTATTTTAGCTTACTCCGGTGGCTTGGATACGAGCTGCATTTTAAAATGGTAAGACATATATATCCATAAATTTTGTTGCATGGGACTTTACCACCACCTTTTAAGGGTAATATTACAACAATCTTACTTTACATGTTCCACAACGACATTGTTTTATTTAAATTTCTGAGATTTAAGAAAAATCTTTGAGATGCTTTTATTTGATTTTTCTTATAACAACTAAAAAAGTAAAATTGTTGTAATATAAATGAAACTATTTTGAACTTTGAGTTTGAAAAGTTCGTCATATATCAGGTCATGACAGGTCTGGTATAAGTGTTTCCATTTCCTGTATTTTATTTCAAAACTCGTTAAAATTATTGCCTATTTTTAATATCATCCTCTATCACCGGAAATATCATCTGTTATCTCAGGAAAAAGACTTATTTAATAACCGTTTTTCGCTAAAATATTAATCTGATACATATATCAGATTATAAACCACATGTGGCACCGCGGACCTCAACATTTATTGTGATTAATTATTGAAAACATATACTTATCAAAATAAGGAATATATCACTCCGGATAATATGCATTTCTATTACTGAAATAATTTTCGATATGAGCAGGAGTATCTGAAATTTCCTCGAAAATACAACATCACAAACTTTATAATATTATTATAGATTGCGGTTCGTTGACACCTCATTGATAATAATTGAAGTCAAAGGGTGTCATATAATTTAGATTATTATATTACAATTACAGGGCTAACAACATTCTGATTACAAAAACCTTAAGTATATAACAATATACAGTAGTTTGAGAATATAACAATGTACAGTATTTTAGGTAGATATATAACAGACATTATAAAAAAAATGTCACTGTATTAATAAGTTGACAAACTAAGCAATATGTAAATAATAAAAGATTCACCAGATTTTCTTTAAATTTAACGCTTAAAGATGCAATTATAAAAAAGCAATTATAAGTTGAAAAGAAAATGCACAGATATTTATTTTAAAAAGCAATTTAAAAAATCTATTAGATGGTAAGTTTTATTGAATATACAATATTATAGGAAAGTGTTTATTTTATCAAAACGACAAAATGTTTGCAACTTAGGTACTGTCCTGCAGGGTAAAAGTGTTTTCACATTTTTATCCTGTTTTTACCTAAAAACTTTCTTCAGTAAAACTAGTTGATATAATCATTAAGAATATTCTTAATGTACAAGTATTTTTTTCTTAGGTTCGGATTTTAGTTTCGGCACATACTAAAATAACTTGTTTTTATTTCTTGTACTTTAAAACTAACAAAATTATATTTTTAGGTTCATTCACAAAAATTACGACGTCGTATGCTATATGGCCGACATCGGACAAGATGAAGATTTTGAAAAAGCACGACAGAAAGCTAAACTCGTCGGTGCTAAAGACGTAAGATAGATAAAATATTATTTAATAATTTTCAACTCCATTTTGTTATATAATTCATAATAATCATGAAGGGAAGCTGAAAGCTAGAAGCTAGATGATAAAATGTTTCGAAATAAAAACATCAATCTTTCTGGGTGTCTTGTTTAGTTTCGTTCGACATTGTACGTATTTTCAAATGTAATATTACCAAAGACTATAAAATTTTAAAATACATTCTCAAAGCAATAAGGGCTGAAACCGTTTTTCATCTAGAAAATCAATTGAGCATACACGACGTTTCCTAAATCAGTCATAAATATCTTAGCTTTCAAGACAACAAAAAATGTTTTTTTGCTCTAATTAACTTAAAGGTCTTTTTTAAAGGTCATAGTAGAAGATTTGCGTCATGAGTTTGTGTCCAGCTATATGTTGCCAGCCATTCAGATGGGATTAGTTTACGAGAGTCGTTACTACCTCGGAACCTCTGTGGCACGGCCCTGCATCTCCGTGGGAATTGTTAACGCTGCTAGAAAATTAGGCGCTAAGTATGAATCACTTTATCTTGCATTGTAAATAAATATAATACTCAAATTACTTCAAATAATCTCTACTGCCTCGTGACTAGTCTGGTAAATATTTTATTTTAATGATAAATTCAGACATTTTAAGACAATTACAAAATATACGTAGATTATATATTATAAATGACTTTTTTAATTTCAGATACATTTCCCATGGCGCTACTGGTAAGGGAAATGATCAAGTACGCTTTGAATTGAGCGTTTATTCATTATGGCCGGAAGGCAAGGTATAAATCATTTTAAACACATTAATTATTAAAAGTAATTAACAATTATAGTAACTATGACAAACCTAGATAACCTTCCTCTAATTGGGAAACCTACTAACGATTATAATAATTAAACATTTGCTTTTAAGTTGTTAAGACTTTTTCTAAATGTATTTTAAATAATTTAGATAATAGCACCATGGCGTTTACCGGAGTTCTTTAACAGATTCCAAGGAAGAAAAGATCTCATAGATTTTGCCAAACAAGAAAATATACCAGTTGCTGCTACACCAAAGGCTCCATGGTCTACTGATGAAAACATAATGCACATCAGGTACCAATTATTAGATTCCTGCTTCCTTTCTTCTTTTATCAGAGCCGAGTCAAATTAGATCCTATAAGAACACAGTACAAAAAGTACGACCAAAGTAAAAAAGGCAACTTAATGTCTGTACAGGTAAACAGATTTACATTTCTATTCTATCATTTCTATTTTTTAAAACTTCCTTTTTTGTAGTTCGTTAACCCATAGTACACTTTGTTATTTTTTTTGTCAGTTATGAGTCGGGTGTGCTCGAGGACCCAGCGGCGGAGCCTCCGAGTGGAATATACAAGATGACTCGAGATCTACAACAAGCTGATGATTATCCGAGCACCATCGATATTACATTTGAAAAAGGTTTAAATCATTTAGATAACAAATAAAATAAAAACATAAATTATTGATTTTTTTGTGCTTTATATCATGTATCCAAGCTAAAGATGATGGTAATGTTTATTTTTATATATTAATAGGTTTACCAGTTTCCGTCCAAATTCCCAGTGGACAAGAAAAGGCTCTTTTGGTATCGGACCCTCTTGCGCTGGTAGAGACATTGAACAAACTGGGCGGCCAGCATGGCGTTGGCCGCATTGATATTGTGGAAAATCGCTTCCTCGGACTTAAGGTAGATACTTTCTAACCATTTCAAAAATCATAAACAAATATTAATATATATTCAAAATAACAGTAATCACTATATTCAATGTAAATTATTATTTTAGTCTCGGGGACTTTACGAAACACCGGCTGGAACAATACTCCATGTTGCTCATTTAGACTTGGAAGCTTATGCTCTCGATAAGGAAGTTTTAAGGTAACTCTTATTTCTTCGTTGTATTCATCTTTAGTTTAAACGTTATTGAGCATATTTCATCTTGAACATTCCAGGCTAAAGAAATACCTTCAGGACAAGATGTCCGACTTTGTTTACAATGGCTTCTGGTTTTCACCAGAAGCTACGTATACCAGAAAATGTCTGGAGATGTCCCAAGAATCTGTCTCTGGAACTGTTACAGTTCAAGTTTTCAAAGGAAACGGTAAGTGTATAGTATCTTATGGTTCAACATAACAAGTTAGAGTAATTTCTTAGTATATAGCAGGAAATACTTTGTTACAGTAAATCTCTCATCAAATTATTTAATTTACCTTAATTATGTTATTTATATAAAGTTCATTTTACAGTATCAGTCTTAGCAAGGAAAAGTGCAAAGAGTCTGTACAACAAAGATTTAGTCTCCATGGATATTGCCGGAGGATTTTCTCCCGAAGACAGTACCGGTTTTATTAATATCAATGCCGTGAGACTAAAGGAATATGCACGTTTCTCCTCAGCTACGAAATTTTAGAGATAATAAATAATAACGTTTGACCTACACGTTTTATTTTGTTATCAACCAAAAACCGCATATTTGACCTATATTAATTAGATATGAAAGTAATTAGTTAATATAATTTAAGTGCATTCTGATTACATGAGTTACTACCATTTAATTGAGATGAGCGAAGCGAAGCTCTTTACTACTCACATTTTCAACTCTTTGTTACACTACTCCTCCTTCAATTTACGAGCTATATGCACGAAATTTGGCACACATGCGCATAATGAGCAAAACTCGTTTTGAATTGAAAATCAGCCGAATCATAATTGTAGTTTTCGAGATAATTGATAAAATGTATCCCATAGACTTAATATATAGAACGTTTTTATTTCGCGCGCGCTGCGTCGCGAGGCTAAACTCGCTTGCGTAGACCTAGTATATCATAAAGAGACTTCGAACACTTTCAAACTATTTAATTATTTAAAATAAACATTTAATTTATCATATACTTTGACTAGTCTCTTCCTATAAGAAGTTTATTATATTTATAATCTAATGTAACCGACAATGGCCATATTATATCGGTTGCTGTTCAAAACTCATGTAAAAGTGGTATATTACTTAGGACGCCTCAATACTATACCTGTTTATAGGATATTATTAACTAAATACCTTTTCATTTATAAATATTTAGATAACTATAGGCCTAAAAATAAATGTTGTTTTTAAATTAATAAATTAGTCGCTATACCATATCCATATAATCAAGTCTATTTAATATTTAAATGAGTGAAATATAGATAATCCCCGACTCATGCTCTTAGAAATAATTCCAAAAGTAAATTATTTTCTTTCTAATCATATTGGAAAATCATTAAAGAATTTTCAATCTATCGAACTCGTTGGATTGAGAGTAGTTGACGGCTGTCAGTTACAAAAGTGTCATTATCCGTTCAGTTCAATGCCAACTGTCATTTAACAGTATTTAACTAATTATTGTCATACTAAATCTAATATTTAATTATGATGTTATACATTCACGTTATACCATTATTTTTGTTACGGGTCTAGATTTAGATTTTATATTTAATAGAAGTGTTTATTTAACGTTTAATATGATTCTGTTTTATATTCTTAATTGTTAAGTGAACAAAGTAATTACCGAGGTTTATTATTATGAAAAGCATCGGAATTCAATCCATTTGATAGCATTGGTATTATTATCGAGTAGGTTGTTTTTGGAATTTAAATAAATAAATAAAAATGCATCGGAACTTGCCGCAAAATAAAGAAGCATTATTAAAATCATACACCACGCGTCTTAAAGAAGACGTTAAAAGTATGCTAGAAAATTTTGAAGGTATGTTTTTAATATATAAATATTTTTGTCATTTTGGCTTAGTATCAGTATTTTCAATAACTATCTTTTCATTATAGAAATAATAAAGCTGGCTAAGGGGGAAAATGAGTCACAATTGAACAGAATGACACAAATTGAGCAAGATACATTTGAAATGCAAGTCCGGGCAGCAAATATTGGTGTGTTATAGTTCAAAAAATATGTATAAATTTAAATCATAAATGTGCATATTATCTGTACTTAAATCATATTTTTCTATTTTACAGTCAGAGCAGGGGAATCATTAATGAAACTAGTATCAGATATTAAACAATATTTAATTTTAAATGATTTTCCGTCAGTCAATGAAGCTATTACTCAAAATTCTAAATTGTTTCGTACAAAGCAACAAGAGTGTGACCAGAAGCTTATGTCTTTAAGAGATGATATTGCTGCAGATCTTTATGACTTAGAAGATGAATACTTCACCAGCATATATAAGTGAAGAAAATACTTCTCAAAATGAGGAATATTTGTACTATTTGTATATTAATATTAATTTTAGAAAAATAATACTTGTCAACAATAGTGTATAATATTTTTTTCAGAGCTTGTTTTTAATATCAGACTTAAAAATTCAGTAAATGTTTTCTCAGATTCTAGAATATGTCGTCTTAATATTGTGTTGGGTAATGTTTGGTTTGTCATAATTTTATAAAAACTATGAGAAACAAAGAATTAAAGCTTATTAATGTGTTTTTTTTTTATTAATCCATTGAATTGTAAATATACTAAAAATGGGGATGCCATAAATTTATTTTACTCATCTATCAACATAAATTAAATGTTGACTAAGATTTCAGTTAATTACTTCATAATAATAAAAAGAACAATATAGACTAGTATAAATTAGAATGAATTATTATTTCTATTATTACTAGAATGAATTAGATATAGATTAGAATTGTAAATGACTTAATACAATACAACATATAAATAGATTAGCAATTTAAGATGACGTTCTTAATCACTGGTTATTACTAATAACTGATAATTAAAAACTAGTATATAGTAATTAGTTATTACAATAGAAAGTGACTTGTCAGTTTTATGGGTAATAAAATCTAAACTTATCAACAGTTCAATATTATATTTAAAAGTTTCAAAGGTGACAGTGAAAATAAATTAACAATGTTAAATATTTTTTTTATTAAATTGCATTTTGACTACATATCACCCACGCAATATGCCATAATCTAAGATTTAGCACAAAACAGATAGTGTGGCCCATCTTGTGGGTACTGTTTTGCAGTTACTGGCCTGCCTATTTTGAAGTCCTCTAAATAAAAATATAAGGCATAACTTCCAATCATTGTTCCCAAGAACCACATCCATTGTTGCGATAGTGGGATTCTGTGTTTTACTCCTAGATTATAACGATCTTCACCAATAATTTCAGCGGATGCATGTATCTAAAACAAGGAAAATAATTTTTAGTATATGATAGATTCTTGGTAAAAATGTAAATGCAATGGGAAAAGATGAAAATAAATAACAAATAATCTTACAGGTTCATTAAAGTTTCTCTTCAAGTACGGCATGTCGTAAGGGTAGTGCGGGTCTTTTGAATCAGCACCAATGTCAGGTAATTTAGGATAATCGCCATAACCCTCTTCTTCGGGATATGGCTGATACTCCTCAATAGTCATCCCATATTTTTTAGCCGCAGCCTTTCGCTCTTCCATAGTCTTAGGATATGGACCAGGCTTGTACTGATAGTTCCAATCTAAAACGTTATGACGTAACGAGCAAAACAAATATTTCATGGATTTTATGTGTTATCAATAAACTTACGGTTTCTTGCAGCATTGCAGAATATTCCAACTGTTTTACGAACTGAATAAGGATTAGTTAATATGGCTTTTTTCATAAGTGTCAAAGCCATTTTTCACAAAAATAAAAATCGTGAGATGAAGTTTCTATTGAACACTGCTATATTTTTTTTAATGTCATCTTGAGTTTGACATTTCAATATTTAATAAAATAATATGACCATTATTTATTCATACACTATCAATACAGCTTAATATGTGTAAAAAAAGAAATACTTTATATTTTTATACATATCACATACTTTATCTAAGTATTACTAATAGGTTGTGATTTCTTTATACATACAAAGAGCATGATTTGAAATTAAATCATTGATGCTAAAAGCCAACTAAAGCTAAGATAAGCTAAGTGCTAAATTCTTGAACATAATCAATTGTAATAGAAGCTGAGGATAACATATAGAATTACTTATTGTAGGAAAAAATTTTAGACCATAAAGTACTATAACTGATTTCTTTTTAGTAGAAACAGAATTCAACAATAATCCTATTCTTAAAAGCTTTTCTTTATAATTTATATATATGAACAAAATTTCGGAAATCAGTGCATTATTCAGATTAACTTTGTACAAATTACCTAAAAACAAAGGTGTATTCGGAAATATACACCACTGTACTGGCTACTGCTACTGTTGATTTAATTAAAGATTCAAACGCATTGGCTATATAATCAGACGACATGTTAAGAACATATCTTAGATAAAATATATATGCATATTAATGTAATTATATATTTTATCTAAGAGAGCGAGCTAATAACAAATTATGTACTGCCGTACTACGTTATAAAATATCGCTGTGTGATGTTGGCGGAGTAGAACCTGACTACCCCATCGCTACCCGTTGTATCGAAGTGGAATTCTCTAACCTCCGGTGACTCCATGCAAAACTCAATGCCGTCTATCAATATCCTTGAGACAGCATGCTATTTCTAACAAGGAAACAAATAGGCCGCCCCAACGACACGACCTAGTACTACGTTATCCCCGCTACGTGAATATTTTGTTGCAAAAGCTAGGATGTGCAAGGTTATTACAACGGATATTATTGTTTGGTCGCTGTTTGAGCTGTTATGAACACCCATACTTTTCCACCTGACTCAGAATGACGGATAGAAGCAGTTCCGATTGCTGAATTGATGTTTTAGAGGGATTTTAGTGTTCAACACGAAACTTACAGGGTTCCATCGAAAGGTCCCCCTTGGCGGTGCAAACGATTAGAAAACGAACTAAATAGGTCAGCACCTCATTTTCTTGTCGCACTGTAAAAATCTAGATTTCTTTGCCAACCTCGTGTAACCCTGAATCCTTCAAGCGGGGCTTGGAAAAGTATATTTCAAGCCGTAAAACTAATAACCGCCATTTTAATATTAAGTACCCTTCAGTCTTTGGGCTTGAAACTTTCCATAAGGCGGTTCCTAGTCATATTGATGAAAAACATAAAGAAAACCGTATCCTGACCTAGTCATAGGTCTCAGAAGTACGACATGGAAGAGAATAAGAGTAATATATAAATATATATACTTCAAGTCAAGTCGGGATACTGATGGCTGTTTCGGAATGAAACATAATGTCAAATGATAATGACTGACGTGATTCCCATATGTCAACTGTTACTTGACATTGAATTATTGAATATTGTTCTTATTAGCAATTATTATCTTAAAGTGCATAAATTATTTTAAAAATGCTCAAATATTGATCTAAATATTAGACAAGTACATGACATTATATTCTATATGATGGGCAACGAGAACTCCCAATTAAACGGCTTAGAAATAGAAGATAAAGCAACAGAAGTTACAGATTTCTGGACACATTACCAAGCCACCATTAAAGATAGTTGCAGATATTTCAGCTATAAAGGTGATGGTTCAGTATCAGTATTCAAAGGTGAAACTGTTTTAGGGCCACTATGGAATATATCAACACCATTGGAAAAGTTTTCTAATGTAAGTATATCTCACATTTTGGTTGTTGGTTTTATGTTATATACTTAGACTTATTACTCAACTATTAAATGTTTTATTTTTTAGAATCTCTTAAAATATCGTCACCCATGTATAGTAAGATACATTTCGGCGTGGCAACAACGGTCTACATTCCATCTTGCTACTGAATATGTTCAACCACTTTCACATGTTTTAGAGTTACAGACACCACTACAAATTTGCATTGGTCTAAACAATATCCTAAGGGCTTTGGTGTTTCTACATGAACAGGTTGGTCTATTTACCCTTATATTAAACTATAATTGTTTCTTCAGATATCTGTTTACACTGTATTTTAGATAAGAATTAGTTCTACAATTGTTATTTATGTAAGTAAATGAATTAATATAACTTTTATTCTATAAACAAACATGCATCAATTCTAATATTTAGCATTTATGTTATTTTAATGGTCTATTTTTAATCTAGATATATAATGAATAAAATATAAAAGATCCTTAGTGATTTAACAAAAATCCTAAGTTATTCTTTATTCTAACAAACAGTTCTTTAAAAAAATTCAGTTTTAGAATTTAGAATTGCCTAAGAAAAACCATATAAAACTAAACATATTAGTACAGGTCACTGTAAACTTTATTAACTGACTTTCAGTTATATGATTTTGTGTTTATCCCCACGACTTTACCAAATAAATATTGATACTGATTTTAACTTAACATTATGTCTTAGCTACATATAGAATAATACTGCTATTTTTATAAGTTTTGGCACATACCCCAAAACAGCTGTTCTTCATATAATTGATTATCTGAATGTCATAAATCCAATTATTCTAGTTTCAACTGTGTTAAATATATAATATATGTATACATATATATATACATATTATATTCCAGGCTGGTATGTCACACAATAATGTGAGTGTGTCATCAGTTTATGTATCCGGAGATGGTCAGTGGAAGTTGGCTGGTTTGCAATATTTATGTCCATTTACAGAACTCAATGCTGCTTATTTGAAACATGCAAGAATATATAGGTTAATATATAATTTTACATACATTGCTTTATTTTAATTAATGTTTTGTTTCTTTTCTTTTCCTTATTTTTTTATTTTTATATTTGTAGGTATGATAAAGCCGTTG
This sequence comes from Mechanitis mazaeus, assembly GCA_959347395.1. Taxonomy (NCBI): domain Eukaryota; kingdom Metazoa; phylum Arthropoda; class Insecta; order Lepidoptera; family Nymphalidae; genus Mechanitis; species Mechanitis mazaeus. The sequence goes on along the minus strand of OY365752.1, from coordinate 17,462,848 downwards.
ACCCTAACGAAGATTCAAATGAGAGAAATGCTAAAGTGGATCAATACGCTTTTGCAGTTTTAGTTGATGATGTCTTCAAAAGATGTAATGATGGTAAAAACTGTTATATCCTTTTGGGAAAATAAAATAATATTTGATTATTATGCTTATAGTTATTGATATATTTATTCAATTATTTTACAGGAGAAGTACCACACTTAAAAGAGTTCAAAAGTTACTGTAAACAATATCTTCAAAATGCAGATAGTGAAAAACGCCCTCAACTTTCAGAATTATTTAAGGACAACTTTTTCAATCATGAATTTATTACTATTTATAAGTTTTTGAATTTTTTACCAATAAAATCAGATGACGAGAAAAGTGAGTTTTTTGCAAATGTAATAGATAATCTTAAATGTTATGACGAAGAAACTGTGGCAAAGCAACTTGGAGGATTATTACTTTCAAGACTTACACTTCTAGATCAGACAGCTAGAAGAGATGTATTGCCATTTATTTTAAAGCCAAAAGATGGTGAGAACTTAGACCTTGCTTATAAATAAAATAACTTTATTTCACATATAAATGTTACGTAAAAACTGAATATATCTTACTATTTATTTACAAATAGCAATACTTTATACTATAAACTCTGACTTATGTGAACCTTTACTTCCAGATAGGATAAATAATGAGGAACATAGTGGATTCTTTTGTGTGAATGTATTTAAAGAACATGTGAAGCCTAGACTACTGCAATTGTTTGGAGTACGAGATAGTCAAATAAGAATGTTGCTTCTGTCACATTTTAATAAGTTTATTCATGTTTTCACCCATGAAGAATTATCTCATCATATTTTACCAGAGGTTTTTATATGTAATTTTATATTAGCTTTGTTTGAAATACCTGTTATGAAATTAAAATATTTATATACATTTCAGTTACTTCTTGGCATCAAGGACACAGATGACAGTTTAGTAGCATCAACTTTGATATGTTTAAGTGAGTTAGTACCAATACTAGGGGCAGATACTGTAGTAGGTGGTAAGAGATCCAAATTCTTCACGGATGGAAGGCCTAACTCGAAATCGAATCAATTAAAGCCTGAAAACGGGTTATATTTAGCAAATAAGGCCCTGAGAGATCTTCACTGTTCCGAAACTATATATACTGATGTTAGGAGTAGAGAAACTTTTGAAGAAAATATCACATTAAATGAGAGACCTTCCCCTGTTGGGGGAGAGTCTCTAGAAAATGAAAGCATATCAAAGGAGCCTGAACGAAATATTAAACTGGATGCTGAAGATGATTGGGATGACTGGGACAATTCTAATAGACAATTAGTAATGGAAGACCTACCACCAGATTTAGCATCAGACAAAAGTTTTTTGGAAACAGGAATTGCCAATAGTGATTTAGTTATTGTTAATGAAAAACCGTCTGTCCACACAGCACTATTACAAAAAGCTGCCCTTGAGGCAAAAAAGAATATTGTTGATATATCAGAATTAGACATTAAAAATCAAAAGGATGACTTCAGTAAGAAAGGTGATGAATTTGACTATTTTGCAGACATGATGCCAGTCATTGAAAAACAAAAAGTTATTACCGTTGTTGAAAGTTTTACAGACATTAGTAATAAACTTAATTTTGTACCTGAAATTGGGGATGACACTGAGGATTGGGGTGAGAATTGGAATGAGTAAGTTAATAGTTGTTTATCAAAATTAACTTTGTAACTTGTGTAAATAATATAGTGTCATGCCATCTCGCAACTTTAGCTTCACAATTCTGTGTCTAGTTCAATATTTTATTTTGTGATATTTCATATTTTGGAAGGTATATTTATAGTGTTAATAGGACCAATAATATATCTAAGGTGCCTAGTTTATTTATTAAATACATAAGATATATTTGGTGCTTCTTTATTTTAATTATGTTCTAAAACAGTTAATTGTATATACTAAACTTAAACAGACTTACAGAAAACATGTAACATTTTACTTGTATAGTGAGGCAAAGCCTAATAAATAAACTCACAGTATTTAATGACTTTATTATTTTTAAAATTGTATGGAGTACTTCTTAAATGTCTAAGGAATATTATTAAATAACAGAGAAGGAAATATTATCTACTTGACTAGCAATAAAAATGATTGAATAGTGGAGTGTTATAAATCTATAACATAATAAATATAACAATACAATATGACTACAAAATAATAGACTTATTATATATAAAGCACATTTACACTTATTAATTAATATCTTTGGCAAACTCACTAGGTAGGTAACAAATGCAGTGATTCTATCATGTGTAGCAAATCATGTACTTTGATCATAATTCACATTCTTGTGTTTGGATAAATTAAAAAAAAATTAAATTGCTATCTTTTTTTGCTTGACTAAATCCTTTGAGCTTTCATTAAACACTTCAATCATTTGATGGCGGGCCATCTCAGACAGACTATCCAAGTCATTTCGAGTCAATCCTTTAGTAGGAATAGGTGGCAGAGTTGTGATTACCACTTTTCCTGTAAATAATAATAATAATAAGATATATTTAATAAATTCTTTATTAATAAAGCTATACCATTTTATTTTATTACCTGGCTCAAATGTTTTAGATTCACTATCCAGAAAATAATATTGACTAAACACCACTGGCATTATTGGTATCTGTGCATCTATTGCTAAATAAAATGCCCCTTTCTTAAATGGTTGTATGCTGCCTTTGTTATAACGTGCGCCTTCAGCAAAAATCCACAGCTTGGTCTACAAAACAATAAAATAAATGAGTAAAAGTCAGCAGCTGTAAAGCTGAGTTCTCTCCTTTTTAATACATGCCTTTTGTTCAATTATTTTCAAATTTGAAAGTTTTTTTTTTGTATTTTTATTCATATGTGAAGGTATGTTAAGTAAATAAAGTTCTTTTCATATTATTATTATTATAAAAATATATATTTTACTAAATAAAAAAACTATAATAAATTAACCTTTTCACCAATAACCCTTGCGGTAGCTTCTTTCATTAGCTGTCGAGCTTTCTCTGTTCGGAGTCTATCAATAAAAACTAATCCAGAGAGCCAGGCGCCGAATCCAAAGGCCCCGGCAAACATTAAGGGCCTTTTAGCGACAACGGTGCAACGTTTCATGCGCGGCCACATATCAAACATCCCTTAAAATTAAGAAACATTTTAAATAAATAATTATATATAAAAGAATATTTCACAAAAATTTTAGTTGAACATATTTAAAATAATTAAACCTAGAATATCTAATGAACTCTGGTGATTGGATATTACAATACAACACTGTTCATTATCCCAATGCTCCAATCCTCGTAATTCCCATTCGATTCCGACAATATGGGATGCATAGCGACAGAACCTGGATGCTACTCTGTAATATATAAAATAAATTCATTTTTACACGACTCACTAATGCAGCAAAAAAAAATCAATAACTTACATTAGGTTCGTAACGTCGCGAGGGTATAATAATACTACTGGTAATAAAATAGTACAAGTTATTAATACATAAGTATAGTATAAGAAAAACTTTAAGTAATATCGAAAGACATTACTCTTTTCGTACAAAAAGGGCAAGGTAAATATAAAACCCGCCAAAAATAATTCAGGATATGAATAAGAGGAAGCCATAACGAACCACAGACAAAAGTCAAAAAGAAAATGTACTTTAACCAACATGTTACCATATATAACTTCAATATTAGTCAACTAGAAAATGTTACATAATAATGTCTAAATATATAAATAAACCAAAGTAGTATTACTATGATACTTTCATCGATGTTTTGGGGTTCTTTCAAGGTCTTTGATAACAAGTACTCAGTATCTTTAAGGAGTCTAATTACTTATTTATTTTATGTTATAATAAGTACAAAAACACGAGCATAAGAGCGACTTTTATTAATAAAATAGGTAGTTGAATTTTTCACTTTTCAGACAGGCTGGAAATAGATATTGTCATATTTTATTAATTTCATTAAATGTAGGTATTTAAAAAATATACTTTTAGTTTAGCTTATTATGTTGACAGTTTTACCCGAAGCAACGGGATCCTTCTACCAAAGTATTAGTTTGAGTCTCAATTGTTAACTTCTAAACTAAGAATATTTTTAGTTCAGAATAATATAAGAATATTGATTAAGTTTTTTTTGTTGACGTCAGAGATTTAATCAATTATTAATGTTAGGCACTTTATCAAAGTAAATTTTCAAAAGCAGCAAAAAGAATTTAAGAAATCGTTTAAATGTACCAAGGCGTGTCAGTTGTGCTACAAATTTGTGTTGAAATATAGTATAATCCATGCAAAAGGAATACAAATATCTATACTGTAAATAGCATCAAAGCCAAAAAGTTACAAGCATTAAAACATTCCTAAATAATAATACGTTAAATTTTAATGGCAAAGTATTGATAACAAACTTTGTAGTTCAAAGCGGCCTTATCGAAAACGGCCGTATATTTGTCTACAGAGTGCTTTTAAAACTGTCAAAAGTTAAGTGTCAAACAAATTATTTTTAGTCTGTTTACTCCACAAAAATTCCTTTTACTCGGTTACGGTGTCCGAAGTAACCGTAGTGTAGGATTCTATAATTATAAAAATGGTGAGATACGTGTTTAAAATAAAGCTAATAGTGAATTATACTTAGCATCTTATTTCTTATGAACTGTATATCTGTTTAATATTTCTTAAGATCCTTGTGATAAGTGTTGATTTAAAATAAGTGTCGCGTTGATCACCCTCTCGTCGGTGGATTGTATTTTCTTGTTTTGTACGAATTATATGATTTTATATTGTTTAAATATTCTGTTAATATATGAGATATCTAATATTAATGTTAATAGGTGTTTTTTTGCTTTTCATTGACGAATTATGTTATAACCTAAATGATGAGAAACCGACACATGCGCGTCATCTGATGTTGCCTATGATACAAAAATGATGGGGCTTTGCCATGTTTTATGGTCATTGCTTTATTATTTTGTTTTCAGAAGCAATAATCCTGATTATAAAGTGTCTCTGATATGTTACTTATCAAAATACTAAGTCTCTAGCGACTTAGCAGATTTTTCTATTAATTTATATTTTTTAGGCCTTCGTGAAAGTGGTGAAGAACAAGCAGTACTTTAAGCGATACCAAGTTAAGTTCAAGAGGCGTCGTCAAGGTAAAACTGACTATTATGCCCGCAAACGACTTATTGTTCAGGTATTACCTTTGATCAAATATAATTTCTTATTATTATTTTGTAAAATTACATACGATTCATATTAAATTATTGTTTTCAGGACAAGAATAAATACAACACCCCTAAGTACCGTATAATTGTCCGTCTGTCAAACAAGGATGTTACCTGCCAAATTGCATACTCCCGCATTGAAGGTGACCATATTGTATGTGCAGCCTACTCACACGAGTTACCACGCTATGGTGTTAAGGTTAGTTCATATTTTTTAATAGTTATAATTTTATTCTATAGAAATTGAATATGATGATTTTGAACGGGCGGTCTGAAGCAAGGGACAATTGCAATTTTTATGTTGTATTATGTTCAACTCTGATAACATTAGTACATGATACACTGCTTCAAAATTAAGCAAAAGCTTCAAAATAATTGTATTTATTATAGGTGGGTTTAACCAACTATGCTGCTGCGTACTGCACTGGGTTATTGGTGGCTAGACGTCTCCTACAAAGGCTGGGCCTTGACTCCCTGTACGCAGGTGCCATAGAAGTGACTGGTGATGAATTTAACGTAGAACCAGTAGACAATGGTCCTGGAGCATTCAGGTAACTATATTTGTTTACTATCTAGATATCTTCACCTTAATTTAATGATGACTTATTACGGGCGGACAGAGAGCACTCCAAAAGGGACTAGTGTATAATGTTGCATTGTAATTAACTGAAAATTTATCTGTACAGCCTCAAATGTAGGTATTCTGTATATAAAACTTAATCATTTTCATATTTTTGTAGATGTTACTTGGATGTTGGTCTTGCAAGAACCACTACCGGTGCTCGTGTTTTTGGAGCCATGAAGGGAGCAGTTGATGGTGGTCTTAATGTTCCCCACTCCATCAAGAGATTCCCTGGCTATGATGCTGAATCAAAGAAATTCAATGCTGAGGTTCACAGGTACTGTTAAGTCTTTTTCAGCTACTACATTTTATGACATTATTATTAATCTGAGTTGTGCTGAGTTTGTTGCCTGAATTTTGCAACAACTGCATTAAAATTTAATTAAGATATTGCTCCTATCATCCTTCAATAAATAGAATATCTATTCATCGAACAGCCATTATGGAGCAAAATCAAAATGCCAAGATCCTTGGTTGTCACAAGAAATTTATTTTAAGTTTTTTTAAACCGATCTTGGTAACATTTCCCAAACTATATTTTATAGCTAGATGATTGTTAAATTTCTTTCTTTATCTATGCCAATTATTTTTACAGGGCTCACATCTTTGGTCTCCATGTGGCAGATTACATGAAAAATCTTGAACAAGAAGATGAAGATTCATTCAAAAGACAATTTGGCAAATACATCAAACTTGGAGTTGCTGCTGATGGTGTAAGAATTATAATTTTATTTAATACGTCCAACCAAATTACTGCATAATTATAATGTTACAGCAGTGTCGAAGTTGGACTAAAGTATTTTGCAGGCTTTTTATTAGTTTTTATATTTATATGAACAAACAAAGAAGTTGGCAGACAATATTTATATTTAAAAAAATGTTTAAATAGCTGCTACCTACATTAATAATATTTAACTACTAATTAAAACCAAATTTAATTATTTTCTCTAGATTGAAAATCTATACAAGAAAGCCCATGAATCAATCCGTGCAGATCCATCTCATAAGAAGAAGGAAGCTAAGAAAGACCCAGCCAAACAAAAACGCTGGAACAAGCGCAAGCTGACATTGGCTGAAACTAAGAATAGAATCAAACAGAAGAAGGCTTCCTTCATCAAGAAGTTGCAAGCTGAAGCTTAAGAGCTCTCAATAATAAAATCCATGAGCATATAAGACTGTATATTATTTAACCATAAATATAGAATTATTATTTTATTCACTCCATTATCATTATATCCTTACACACTATATATATAATATTCAGACAAGTAGTAATAAAGTAAAAGAAAAAAAAAATTATATAAAAATCAAATTCGAAATCATTGAAAATGATTATTTTGCTATTCAGACCAGGACCTTTACTTCTAAAAAGAGTAATACCTAAACCTATTATATTATATATTAGTATTATCTTGGTCTCATCTCGAGATGAGATATGTTCCATACTCGCATGGTGAAAGTAAATACTGAATACATACTATATAGTACCTACTCTGTGTTGAACACTAAGTTCGTCTCTTAAAGAATAATTGAGACAGATAACTAATCAACCGTACTGTTATAACATATAAATAACCTAAAGCTAACTAATTTTATGTTCTATAAAACAGTAAAAAGGTTTATTTAAGATTAATTCACCGTAAAAAATTAAGATTCGAATATAAAGATAAGTTTCATAACAAACACTAGAAATAAAGATTCAAACTTGCGCAATCAGCTAAAGTGGCTCCCAATTCGCTTTCGTAGAAATACTCGAATATTATTAGTAGTTTAAAATATTTTGTATAATCAAAGTATTATCTGCGCGATAGTTTTTCTTTCACCCACAACCCTAAATCTCCACGTGTCCCACATCTTGACCGAACCTTAAATTTCCATCACATAAAAGTAAGCTTTATTCTCGTTCTTTTACAATTCAAACAGCAAGACTATGGAACGAATTACCTTACAACATACGTTATTCTAAGTCCCATTAAATTTTTAAAAAACGAGTTAAAGAGTACTGTATATATACATATTATAGTTTGAAGTACTAATATTGATAATAATAATTTTATTTATCGTCCTTTTTTCACACGTCCTTGTTTACAACTCTCCTTTCACAGGTCTGCTGGAAGAAATTTAAATATGATATAAGCAGTACCTTAGAACGAATTACTCTTTATATTTTTTATTTTATATTCCGTGTATATATAAATAAAAAAAAACATTTTTACTTTACTTTACTTAGTACTTTCTCTTCATCCAATCTGCTAAGTTTATGTGCTCTATTTCATGGACTAGTTATAACTATCTTTTACATGACGACTTATAAAAACTGTTATTACGATTTTCATAATTATTATTTTCTACTTTTTTAAATTATTGTGATTCGGCTTATTCTTTAAAACTTTTTAAAAAAAGCCATAGCCATTTTTATGGTTACTGCACAAGGAATTATAAATAAACAAAATTGTAATCAGTGTTTAAAAAGAGTAGTCGTAATACTATAAATGTAATCAGTTCAGTAGTTATTCTATGGTTAATTCGGGGAACCAACGGTAATAACTTAGTAAGTGTCAAATGTTAATGTTGACAAGAAGTATTTACTACGGTTTACGAATTGTTTTGTAAATAAGCAATAGAAATATGTTATAATATGTATAATTTGTAATCTAAATTTATTCGAGAATTTTATATTTTATAAAATAAGACATCCTAAATTAAAAAATCGTTTCATACATTTATTTTTTAACCAGTACGATGGATTATAGTATAACTAATAAATTTCAATCTGAAGTTGAAAATATGTGCAGAATATGTTTACACAAAGTTAGTCAGCCTAAAGATTTAAAATCGGATATGAATATTAAAGAATTCTTGAATAAAATATTCTTATGTTTTCAAATAAACATAACACAGGATAAGTGTTTACCTTCAGTAATTTGTAAAACTTGTATTGAAGAACTAAATATTGCCTATCAGTTTCGTCAAAAATGTATTGATAATATGTTTTATAATTTTTATCAAAATATAATATCTGAAGAAGATATTAAGAATGAAAAAGTTAAAATTAACGAAATTAATGACTTTAATCCTGTTGAAGTATTGCAAGACGATACTTACAAGGACAATCTCAATTCTTTAGGTATGAAGACATTCTATTTCAAAATAATTAGATTAAAATTAATTACATACTTATTTAGATATTGAAATTCTTTGTATATTTATATAAACATTTGTGGTTAAAGTTAATTTTTTTTTCAGATAATGATATTAAAAATTTAAACAAAGATATTGGTAACAAAATATTCTCCTGTACACATTTTAATAAAGTGCTGAAGGATGATGAATCTTCATTAAAAAAGCATCAAAATTTACTGCATAAAAATATAAAAAGAGGGAAAGTGACAGGAGTAGGAGCTAATCGTCGTTATTATTGTACTGAATGTTCATATAACACTCCCCACAGTCAGACTTTGGTAAATCATATGAGGAGACACAATGGAGATCGACCTTATCTTTGCCATTGTGGTAAAAACTTTACGCAATCTTCTAGCTTGTCTGCACATCTAAAGACACACAGTGATGCTACATACTTCACTTGTTCTACTTGTGGAAAACAATTCAAACATGCCTATTCCCTTAAAAAGCACCTGAATGTCCATAAATTAGGTCAATTCTCTTGTGATATTTGTGGTAAACAGCTAAAGTCCAGGCAATCTCTGCAGGACCATATGTGTCGACATTATAATATAAGAAACTATAATTGTGAAGATTGTGGAGACACATTTATTACTTGTTCTGAATTACTTAATCATAAGAAAAAGCATATAGGAGTAAATAAAGTTGAGTGCCATGTGTGCGGTTATAAAACACATCACAAAAGAAATTTAATAATTCATTTAAAAAGGTAAAAAAATATTTGACAAATATTATATGTTGCAATATTAATTATAATTATTACTTATTTTATTGCAGGCATGCTGGAGACAAACCTTTTAAGTGTAAATCATGTATTGCATCATTTTATACTAGTGGGGACCTGCAGCGTCACACGCGTGTGCACACACGAGACAAGCCATTTCCTTGCCCCACATGCAAGCAAAAGTTTGCCCATAGCACAAGTCTCAACAAACACATGCTAACTGCTCATGGCATTGAATACAAATGGGCAGATATTAAATTAAAAGAGTCAAGACAAGAAAGAAAACCATTAGAAACTTCTTAGTTAATGTGGAACAAATAAAAAAAAAGATTTATCAATATTTTATTTATTTACCTGACCTTACCAATTCTATAATCCATTCATAATATTAATTATATGTCTAAATATTTAAAAGAGATACAATCAGAATTTGTGTAACTAAGATTCTTATAGTTTGCATAAGTTTTATTTGATTATATAACCAGATAAATAAGAGTGTTTCAATAGCAATGCAGTTCAAATTACTAAATTATTGTTTACTTAATACTAATGTATTAATATTAACTACGATTAAATTGAATATGCTTCAACATAATTCATATTATTCAAATATATCATAGAAGCTTATATATTTAAATAAATCTTGATACAATACCATAATGTTGAATAATAATATATTTTGAGGACATTTCCTCATAGTGGTAGTGCCTGCACAATAGATATAATACAGTACCTATTTAACATAACCCAAGCAACTTTCAAACAAAATGTTTACTAAATATAACAAAATTTTAAGATCTCTTTGAGTTTCTATTACTTCTGGTTGGGCAAAATTTTTTTCAAACACTGGCTACCACCTCATTTGCATACAATATAGTTTCGAAACTTGTGTTTAATTTTTAAAATAAGTGCTACTAACTGGACATGTAAAAACGAAATATTTAATCGTCATCATACTCCTCGTCGTCAGATATATATTTCCGTTGTTTTCGTTTCCGTGGTGTGCTTTTGCTTTTGTTCTTCAGTTTTATTTTCATTTTTACTGAACGATTCGACTCCCCATCAGAATCGTCATCATCTGTGAATTGTATTTTTTATTAAACATAAAACTGGTTTTATTGTGTACATCTTAACATCGTAAAAAATAGTTAATTACTAACCTTTATCATCATCAGAATCATCGGAGTTAGGACCGCTCTCGTATCGACGTCTAATTTCTATAAACGCGTTGCGAAGGCGCACTGAGTCCTCATAAATCAATGATTGTTCCTCATTGTAAGTTTGAGCATTTGCACACAGGGTAAAGAAGTCACGCTCGAGATCAGATATATCAGTATACTGTAAATAGTAAAAAATATTACTACATATTTAAGTATATCCAATGTACAAAATTATTATTTTATAAAGTGTAAAATTTACTGGTGCATAAATAAATAAATAAATATATTCTCTTTTGAGATTAATTGTATTTATTAGCTACCTTCCCATCTTCAATCCTGTTCATAATTTTCTTGATATCAAGTGGCTTTTTGATAACATCGTAATAATCAGGAAGTTCTCGTCGTGAAGGTAATTTCATGAAAGGTTCGGACAAGACACGACCATTCCTGATAAAAAATACGAATGAGTTGGCATTTTCTGTCATAATAATGATATTAATTACCTTGAAAATGTGTGTAATAGAAACTTACTCATCAGAATAGTCAATAACTTTTTTCATTATGTTTTTAAGTCGTTTTTTAAGTTGGTTGAGCTCCGTTTTGCTTTTTTTCTTTGAAGAACATGGTATTTCATCTTCGTCAGAATCATCTTGATTGCGTCTGCAAAGTTATAATAAAATTATTATAATATAAGTTAAACTTTTACTAAGCTGATCCACCCTTTACAGATTTATTTTATAACCTATTGACTGCAATGAATTTCATGAAATAATTAAATCTATGTATTATCAAGTTAAAGATAACTAGACTGAACACTAAGAAAATACAAAACCTACCGTCGCTTGCGTCCCCGTTTCCGCTTCTTATCTAGTACTTCATCATCATCATCGTCTTCCTCGTCTTCGTCCACGTCCTCATCTATCGCCTTTAGCCAGTCCTTTTCAGTCAGCGAGTCGGTGTAGTCGACCTCTTTGCGTTGTCGCGACCCACGTCCGAGGGCCTCATCCTCGTCCAAATAGTTCCAGCCTTGGCCCTGTTTAGTTGTATATTTTAGTTTATGTCTTTATTATTTTCCATTTTATAATATTACCGAAACTTACCTTATTGCAAACAACTTCATCGTCATTCTTCACGAGCCAGTCGGGAAGCTCGGACTCGTCGATGAGTCGCGTCTGGGTCTCAACTTTTTTGCGCTCGAGGTCAATCTGTTTAAATATCTCCAACTCTTCTTCTGACCGAGCTATCATTTCGTTAATCAAATCATCATCTGGTACTTCGTTTTCCTCCTGATAAAAAACAATCACAAGTCAGTATATACATCTGTGTGATTTTAGTCATTAATATAAAATAAAAGCAAACCTCCTCATCATCTCCATCTTGGTGTAAAATGCTTTGTAAAAATTGTTGACGTTCAGATCCAGTAGATTTCTGGTCAAACATACCAGCTTGAATAACTTTTTCGTCCATGTTCAATTTGTATCTAAAAAACATTTATGAGTTGAAATATATTTGATAAAATATTTTTGTATATATGTATGTCCATTATAATACCTGGCAGCAGCTAAAATCCTTTCTTCAACAGAATTAACCGTCATGAGACGCAACACACGCACCTCATTGCGCTGTCCGATACGATGAGCTCGGTCTTGGGCTTGTAGATCCTATGATAAAAATGAATATATTGTTAATGTTAAACATTTGGTGACTGAAAAGATGTTTCATCTCTATTATACACGTATTAAACCTGATGCGGGTTCCAATCCGAGTCGAATATGATGACAGTGTCAGCGCTCTGCAGGTTGAGCCCCAGGCCTCCCGCGCGCGTCGACAGCAGGAAGATGAAAAATTCTGAGCCCACGTCGTTGAACTTCTTCAATAGCTCCCCGCGGTCCTCCGCCTTTGTCATACCGTCCAAGCTACGGGAAAATACTTCAGTGCATAACGTATTATACAGATATATGTAAAGATAGTAATTTGAATATAGATAAATGATAAAACTGCCAATTAATTACAATAAATCTCAATTAGGGTAGTTACCGTAATTCAAAGTTCAATTCAAAGTTTTGAACACTTTTGTTTTCTAATAATTAGAAATTCAAATGCTACTTTATTAAATAAATAGTAGCATTCAAAGTTCTCGTGAAATTTAAGATAACTTTGAATTAGTTAAAATAAAATCAGATATTTTACAATAAATAGGATAACTATAAATAAATCATTTTGTACGGAATTGTTTGTCATATAATTAATTATTGAACTCTTTACGCTACTTTATTAAATAATTTAACACAATACGAATATTTACCGCAAATACTGAAAAGCTCTCCAGGAAAGGTAGTCTTCAATGATGGTCATGCACTGAGTCATCTGACAGAACACAAGCACCCTGTGCCCGGTTTGCTTCAGTTTAGGCAGAATACGATCGAGAAGTTCAAATTTTCCGGACACACGGTACAAATCCGGCCTATAGACAACATATACAAATTAATATATACAATATATTATCTTCCATTGATTATCATTTGTAAGGTAAACCTACCCTGTAACAATTCCACCACCAGTGCCAATGTGATCACAGAACTTCTCTTCAATGTGCTGGAACATGAAAGGATGGTTGCAGAGCTTGCGGAGCTGCACGATGGTGTTCATGAGCGCCTTCGCCCCTCCCTTGCCCTTGTTGCCCTTCTCAGAGCCATCCGTCAGCAACACGCCCTTCGACTGCATATGTCTACAAATAAAACACAAAGGCTAGAGCGCTGATCATGTATTTTCATAATGTTCTATTAAACTAACATACTTGTATAGCACTCGCTGCAGGCCGCTCATCTCGCACTTGATGATGTACTCTACTTTGTCGGGCAACTGGCTCTCCACCTCCTTTTTGAGACGACGTAACAAGAACGGACGTAAAACTTTGTGCAGACGACGAATAATAAGAATAGTTTCTTCTTCATTCAGCTCGACCTGGTTATGGATAACAATATAAAGTAGCCACAATTTTAACTAATAGTTGCATAAATATTATAATTATCCTAATCCAGGGTTTACCTTCTCCCCGGTGGTCGCAAACGGAGCATTGAACCACTGCTCGAAGGTGGAACAGCTCTTGAAGATAGAGGGCAGGAGGAAGTTGAGGAGGGCCCACAGCTCCGGCAGCTTGTTCTGCAGCGGGGTGCCCGTCAGCAGCAAGCGGTGTGGCGCCATGTAGTGCGTGTTCAGTACCTGCGTCAGCTTGCAGTGGTGGTTCTTCATGCGGTGACCCTCGTCGATTATCATGTACTTCCACGGTAGCTGGAATTTGTATATAGGTTTTTCTTATAACTAGCTTTTGTATAATACAATATTACATTTTAAGTTATTATAATAAAGCTAAAAACCTTAGTGTCTATAAATAATATTACCTTCGCGAGTGTACCCTTGTCTTTGATGACGTACTCGTAAGTAGTGAGCAGTACGTTAAATTTAGAGGCACGCATTTGCGACTGTGAAACACGACGCGTTTGCGGGGAGCCCTTATACGATACTACTTGTACCGTAGGGGCCCACTTCTCGAACTCCAATACCCAATTTGATAGTGTACTGTGGAGTAGAATTATTATTAATTAGCTATCAACGTCTTCTAAGCTTTACACATTTCACTAAAACTATTTTAAGGATATAACTCGCGTTTATTATTATTTTTTTAAATTTAAACACGACGTTTCGAATGCTTTGCAGCAAATGTTCGTAGTAAGACCGATATCAAATGGTTCCTGAAACCCATACACTAAATAAAAATTTAATAAATGTATGTGAAAACTTGATAAAATATTTACCTGAGCGGTACAATAATAAGGAATGGTCCATTAACTTTTTTCTTCTCCATCAAATAAGTGACCAATGCAATTGTCTGGATGGTTTTACCGAGACCCATTTCATCAGCTAGGATTCCATTGAGATTGTTATTGAAGAGAGATACCAACCACTCCAGACCCTAGACAAATAATTAATAATTAATTAATATAATATAATTAATATATATAACACTAGTATGTAGATAATATATAAATTGATGATACAAATCTTACCTTAATTTGGTACTCCTTGAGATTTCCATTGACAAGGATACTTGCTTGTTCAGTGACCGACTCATGTACTGTATGTGCAATGCTATATAATAACAAAAAAAAAAAAGTTAAATTTTGATATTAAATGAAAACAATTGAATGTTTTCCACTTTTTTTTAGTATGTATATATTACATACTTTATATTAATCAGTATAAAATGTATATCGATATAATAGATTTATTCATACAATATCATTTTTTATATTTATTTTTAGCATTTTAATCTTTATATAAGAAAAAAATATAATTGTACCTGTAGTATGTCTGTTCTTCTGTCTTATATTCGTCATCTTCCACTTTAGCCTTCTTGAGCATTTCCCGAGTTTTCTCTTCTTCCGTCTTCTCTCTGTTTTCAGTTCTATGACCGCCTTTCCTTCCTATAATAATTAATTAGAACCACGGACGTAATTACATGTAATACGTAACAACAAATATATTATATCTTACGAATGTATTATTGTTAAAGGAATATTAGTATTATATTTGTATATATTTTTACATAACTTAGAATGATATAATTACTAATTACTAGTTTATTTAATTATGAATACCATATTCGTCCTGGCTGTCGTCGCCAGAGTCCTCCGAGTCGGAGAGCACTTCCCAGCCTTGATGCGTCTCCATCCAGTCCTTCAGCTGAGACAACAGAGGCGCTTCTTCTCCTTTTAATACCTGGTATAGAGCAATAATTATGACGTGTTCTTGTAAAACGTTTAATCATCTTTTAATAGTATATTTTTAATGTAAAAACATTAATATACCTCGCCTGTTTTGGGATCCATGACGCTGACTCGCGAGTCGGAAGTCTGAGAGCTATCATCCAAGGCATCTATCTCACCACCTTCTAAAACCTTCCTCTTACGAGATTTCTACAAATTATAAGTTATTATTCAAATACACAATTTCTGGGTAAATGGCGAAAAAACGAGAAATCATTTTGGCAGAATTTAGAAATTTAAAATATACCCTCTTCCGTCTTTCTTCCTCCTGTTGCTTCTTGCGCTGTTCTTGTTTGTGTTGCTTCACCATCTCAGTGAGACTGGCGATGTACTCGTCCGTCTGCGACAACAGGAACGCTAGGCGCTTGTCTTTCTTCTGGTCAATCAGCTTTCTGTAGCCTTCTTCATCCTCGGCCATAAGACTAAAACATTGATATTATTATTAAAGTAAAATTAGTTAATTACAAGTTTAGCTATATATAAAACTAGCTGTTAATAGCGGTTCCACCCGGACCAACGTTTTTTAATAACTTTAAGATAACTAAGAGTGGTACAGGGATGCTGGATAGCCTTCTTCATAAACCTGCCTATCAGAAAGATGTTTTTGATTCCATCCAGTAATTTCGAAGATAAGCGCGTTTAAACAAACACACTTTTCCGCTTTATAATATTAGCATAGATTACAAAAAACACTTCTATATTAATTATAACAACTGTACCGTCTCATACGCTCCTTCTCTATACGCTCCTGTTCCTTCTTCTGTTCTTTTTCTGCGTTAGCGTGGTGTGTCATGATGGCTTTGTTCAAACGAGACAGTTTTGCAATGTTGTTGCGATGGTAGTCCTTGAAATCCTTGGCTGTAATATACATTGTTTATGTAATTATTATTAAAAAAAATATACAACAACAAAACCTACTCTGATATTGACTTTCTCTAAAATCAATCAGTATATATCTATATCTCTTCATAATCTTTTTTTGAATTGTTAAACTATATTTTATTATTGTAAATAAAAATATGATTAGTATAATACTAGGTCCACGCAAGCGGGGTTAGCCTCGCGAGAAACAAAAACTTTCTATATGTTAACTATATGGGATACATTTTAACAATGATCTCGAAAACTACAATTACGATTCGGCTGATTTTCAATCCAGAACGAGTTTTGCTCATTATGCGCATGTGTGCAAAATTTCGTGCGTGTAGCTCGTAAATTGAAGGAGGAGTAGGGTAACAAAGAGTTGAAAATTTGAGTAGTAAAGAACTTCGCTCAGCTCAATTACTAATCTTCATCAATCAAATCTTAGTGAAAGATCATAATCAAGATGATAAAACCAAGTAACATAGTAACCATGTTGCAAGACAGTTTGGAGGAACTCTTGATGTTTCTGTCTGCGCTTTCTTTCAGCCTCTAACTTCTGTTGCTTCTCAAGCTTCTCCGTGGCACGAGCTTCCCGCAGACCTTGTCTCTTTGTGCGCTTGTAGGCTTTAATGTTCACTGCAGTTTCCAAAGTTGTGTCGCGACGGACCTGTCCCAATATCTGAAAAAACAAATTAAAAAATCACAGATAATTAATAAAATATAGAATATTGTATTGTAAAGAATATTTATAGTTACCTCAGCTCGTAACTGTTTTTGGAAATTAAGAACTCTAAGAGCCCGAAGTTCGATTTGAGCTTGTAATCGGAGATCATCTGATATGTTAGCTGGCAAGTTGGATAATACTTCCATACGGTGGGAAATTCGGGCAGCGATTCTGAATGAACAAATCATATAATTATTAATGATTTCTAAGATTTACACGAGTACTACACATTTCAATAAAACTATTTTACGGATGTAACTCACGTTTATTTTTACATTTTTTAATTTAACCCGACGTTTCGAATGCTTTGCAGCAAACGTGTTCGCGGTAAGACGAGATGATGGTGTCTGACACCAACGCCGAATAAATAGTTTTATTGAAACGTATAATAATTGTTTATCATAATAAGATCCGTAAGAGGTTTTCAAATAATTACCTGTTCTCTCTTTCACTCAGTATTTGCAGCGGGTCAACACCAGCTGGTTTAGGTATTGCTGTTATACGATTTTGCTTAGCTCCTGGAGTAGGTACACCCGGCTGTCGAGTCATAATATATATTCGTTAATGTATATGATGGCTTAAGTATACAAAGTAAAAAATGAAGAAGTTTGTAAGTATACAAAAAAATACAAATAATATATCTGAGGACAGATTTAACAGAAAATTATCTGATAGATGAATTTTTAGTAATCTACACAACTTTTTTTTTATTATTATCGTATATAATTTATGCTTGTGTACTCGTGCTTATATGTATGTATAAGAGTGTGTGTGCGTGTGTTGGTGTACGTGTGTGTATATGTGTGCAAGTGTGTATATGTATGCGTGTGTGTATATGTGTGCGTGTGTGTATATGTGTGCATTAGTGTGTGTGAGTGCGTCTGTATGTGCGCGTTTGTAGGTGTGTGTCAGTGTGTACCTGCGGCGCCTGTCCGGCGGGCGCTGGTCCGGCGCCGGGCGGGCGCGGCGCGGCGCCTCGCAGCCCCACCGCGCCGCCGACGACCGGCTGGCACGAGACGAGGACAAGTTAAAACAATGTCTTTCATAACAACGATTGGTACACGTGAAATTATACAATTATTTTTAAATCTAACGCAACTTTTACTGACATGGGCTAATGACTAGTTAATCTTCATTTTTTTTCTGATAATGTACATTTCTGTCTTATTTGATTATGTTCAAAAAAAAAAAATTACTTTTACTTGTTTGAAAAATTACTTTTACTTGTTTAAATAATGATATCAAAAAAATATGATATAAATGGATGTTTGCTTCTTAATTATTCAATCACCCCGAAAATAGACAGGTAGGTACCGCGTGCGGGCTTTGGCAAAAAATGTTTAAATATAAAAACTAATCTGGGTTACTACATGAACTATTCACTGAATACAAATTCCAAAGGAAATGATCAATAATACAGATAGGTCAGATTCTTTAAACTAAAACAAATAATATTTATTATGAATAAATATGGCAAAATTATTTTATTTTTGACTTATTTCCTTAATGAAGCATTACCGAAAAGAGTCAAGTAGTCGGCGCATACTGATAGCTAATCGACTATTCACCGACTACAAGACGACCGGCCGGCCCGTATATATATATATATATATATATATATATATATATTTAAGTATTATTTATCGGTAATGTAATTATTTACCGGGTTAACTAATGGGGGAGTGGGTTGCGTGGGCGGTGCCATCTGACCCGTCATAGGTAAAGGAGTAGGGGGCGCACCTCCCCCGCCGCGAGCCGCATCTCCAGAGGCACCTTTGCCACCTGTACTGTTCTGCGAGCCACCCTGACCTAGTCTATAATGATAGAATTATTGAAGTTGGTTAGACGCGATAAAGGGATTATTTTAATTTAAATAAAAGTAATTACCCTTGACTATACGGCGATGGTGGTTGTGCCGGTGGGGTGGGACACTCGGGTGGCGAATCACCACTTCGTTTACCGGCCGCCATCATTGCAATCTGTTGTGTGATTGGCTGATTGCGAGCTAAGTTCCGATATGCTGCTATCTGTGCCCTGTAAATAAATTAATTATAATATTACATTAACCAAACCAAATATGTACAAGTACAAGTTAAATGAAGTATTGACTTACTTCAATTGGCTAAGTTGCGTATTTGAAAAAAGTCCCTTGTTCGGATCCTGGGAGTTGGAACGTGCACGAATAGCCAATAACTGTGAATACCGTGGATCCTCTTGTAAGCCTTTTTCTTCCATGGAGTCAATAGCACGCTGCAGGGCGTTAAGATTGTCGGGTCCGGAAGCGGCCAGGGACGCTTGCATTGGAGAAGAAGAAGGGGCACCATTTGCAGATGCAGTGGGTGGAGGTGCTGAGCCATGCGGCGGCGTTTGGGCAGTTGGAGGTTGTTGTGGGCCCGAAGGTGGTTGGCTGTTTGATGGAGCTCCGGGAGGTGTTGGAGCTCCTGGCGAAGAGGAGTGGGAGTATCCACCTTGTGATGACATCATATGGTGTGGTGGCATTGGGGGCATGCCTTGTGGATGAACCCCATGTGGTGGAGGTCCACCCAACGGAAGTGGTACTCCAGACCCTGGTGGACCCTGAGGTCCATTGCCGGGAGGCGGTGGACCACCACCCATTGCCATTGGGCCCTTTAAATAAATATTGGTTTAAAAAAAACTCCATTTCACATTTTTATTACAGAAAAAAGTTTTTATAACATTAAAATATATAATACCTATTTGGTAACTGGGATACAACTGGTAAATAAAACCATCCTGAATTTAGATTTGTAAACATGAAGTACATTTTGTGTCTTGTCCAAAGTCTTATTCTCTTTTCCCTGTTTTCTGCTGACTATATCTTATATGAGGTTACAGCATTCAATCCCCATGAGAGAGAAGTTCTTTATTATTTACATATAAAGAAATCGATGATTACATTTATGAATAGTATCTCAAATGAAGCTGCTATCCCCATGGATGTCATAGTAGAAGAAGATTTTGCAAAGATGTTTGAGAGTAAACTCAGAACCTTTGACATACAGTATAGTTTTGTCAAAGAAATATCAATGTATTTCTACAACATTTATATAATATGTATTTCAACACACAGACAATAAATGAAACACGTTATTTTATAGGGATCAGCTAGCCGGCACAGAAGCTATGAAACCTGATATTAACATATCAAATGGGTTTTACAATTGGGAGAACATCCAATACTGGGTTGATAATAATGAAAAAAATAATGTTGCCTTTAATAAAATTGTTATTGGAAAAACATTTGAAAACAAAGATATATTCATTTTAAAAATAAGTAAAAGACCCAAGAATCCCATTGTTTTTATAGTTGGGGGAGAAGACGGCATGGATTGGCTCTCTTCAGCTGTTATTTTAAATGTACTTGATGAATTATTAGACAGCTCAAGTTATTTAAGCACCCTTCTAAATATATATGATTTTTATTTGCTGCCTTTATTAAATCCGGATGGATTTGTTTACAGCAGAGAAAAGGTTTCTACATTGTTTTTGATGAATAATTCATAGATAAAATTTATTTTTAATGCTCTATTTTTAGAATAGATTATGGTCAAGAAACCGGCAAGTTGATCAGCAAAAAAAATGCAATGGGTCTTTTCCTGTGGGTGTCACCATAGCAAGAAATTGGTTTACAGAAAAAACTTCAAAATGTAAGCTTTTATATACTTATCATAATATTAGGACTAAGAGGTTGCTGTTTATTCAAGAATGTTTTTTTTAGCACAAAAAAAATTGATAAACCCTACATTAGACCTTTTATTGTACTGTTAAATGGTTATTGAACAATGATGTTCAGTTCTAGTATACTAAGGTCATTGTAAAATTGTAATAAAGATTATTTATTCTAGTTGTTGATCAGGAATGTCAATCCGTATATTTAGGCCAAAAAAGTCTATCAGAAGAGGAGACTCAAATATTATCATATGTTCTTAACAGTGTTGCTTTAAACATGCTTGCATTTATAAATATTAGAGGTTTTGGACGTTATATAACTGTACCGTATGCAAAGTCAACAGACAGAGCTAATAACCATGATATTGTTGTAAGTGAATGGAAAATTATAATTATAATCACATAATAATAATAATATTATGATCATATTTATTAAAATGAATTTTACAGATGGAAATATTAAAATCTGCATGTTCAAATGTTTTGGAGAAACATAATGGTGTATTTTACCTGGATACAACTGATAAACTATTTTGTAAGCAATTATAATATATAAAATATTTTACTTAAATTATAATGTTCCTTTTATTAAAATAATTTTAGATAATTTTTCTGGAAATATGGCAGATTGGGTTAAAAGGAAGTTAAATACACCACTCGTGTTCACTGTCTATTTAGAAGATGTCAGCACTGTATTTCCATTGCCCGAGCACATTTTACCACTTAGCCAACAGTTTTATACTATTTTGTATGATTCACTAACAATATCTAAACAAATGTATGGGCCCTTGTTTAATGGTCAAATTTCAGTAAATTATTTTCATCTTCAAGTTAATGATTTAACTCACACACTCATTAAACTATCCTGTGTATATTATATCTTATATTTATGATTTTAGAAAAAGTAATAAAATATTTTTAACCCACTTTAAAATCTTTTCAAAATAACTTTTCTATATCAAAAATAAAATAAATTTACCTGATTTGGTGGCATATGCCCAATTTGATGTTGCATATAGCCATGAGGAGGTCCTTGCCCTGGCATATTTGGGTGTTGAGAATTACTGGGCATATTAGAATGACCATTTGGACCTGATGGATGTGAGCCAGAAGCACCCATGGGGTGGCCTGGAGGTCCAGACATATGTGGGCCAACCATATGAGGTGGCATTTGATGTCCTCCTGGTGGCATACTGGGGTGTTGCTGATTTACTCCTGGAGGACCGTTGGTATTCGACGCTATCGTGTGCGGTGGACCAGGAGGCATGTGATTTTGCATTGGTGGTTGACCGGAGCCAGAAGGATGAGCTGATGGTGGTGGCCCATTTACGTGTTGTTGGTTATATGGGCTATGTGGAGACTGAGGCGGCACAGGGCTTTGCGTCGGCGGTCCCATAGGACTTGGCGCTTGAGGCGGAGGCATAGGGCTACTTTGTGGTGATGGGCTAGCCATCTTAACAAAGAATATTAGTCATATACAAATCTAATGAAATTGAATACAGTCACAACTATGCTGTATGGCGGTATACGATCGCGTCCCCTAGTTGTCTTCGTTGTCGCACTTTTTACATAATAATATTTTTTTTAACCATTACTAATTAAAAATTCCTATATCCGATAATAATTTCACACTCACAAGTCATAAATAATCGAAAAAACTATACTGCATATAGCACAAGAGTCAAAAATCATTAAAAATACAAAAATTGGTACAGTCTAAACTAAAAAGTAGATCATCTATCAAGTAAGTTTTTTTTTCTATACTCTATGGTGCACTGAGCATTGTCAATGCTCAATGGCAAGAATAGATACTAGGTTATGGAGGCTAAAGGTAATGATAACGTATCTTATATGTGCGGGAACTTCAAAAAATGTGTAGCTTGAAGCTGAAAATACCGGTGATAGTGATAGTAATTTGAACAACCCTTTATAACAAATGTTATCTAAAATATTAAATACATACTTCTATAGCTACTTGTACTTGCGAAACACCAAAACTTTTGCATTATACCTTGGCTTAAGGAGAGTCTGTGTCAAGATATGATATAACTCTAAAAAAAATAAAAAATCTTATTCAACACCAGCTGTGATTTATATGTTATTCGTGTTTTTACAAATAATGAAACACTTTGGTAGGTTTTTATGTAGTAGGTTTTGGTAGGTTTTAGTGACGGGGATGAAAATAAATATTTTATATTTTATACAAATTAAATATATTGCTTCCGTTTTATACTGGTATTATTGATATGGGTATAGATCATAATTACCACGTTCATTGCAAGTTTTAAGTAATTGGTACATGGCACATTACTGAGAGTAAAGTATTATTTATAATTCTGTATATAACTAAAACTATATGATCTTTATAGAACATTTTTGCCTCACATTCTTTGAAGGTAAAACTTAGTCTTCGAATAAAAAAAAAAATACCACATCATAATACCTGTTGCTAATGGCGATCCTAACATAAGGCGGTAGGAATTGCCGCCTTAAACGTAAAAATACTATTTGATAAGTGATATCTGTGTATAATAATTATTGTAATAAGTAAATGTATTGTTTTGATATCAACATTTATTTTTCAAATTGACTTGTTTAAGTGACGGAGTGAGATAAATACTAGTATATAGCGAATCATAAACATAAACTATATAAGAGTAGGAGAAGAGGATCCCAGTATTTAATATTTAAATTCTTAACCTAAAAAAATCTTGAGATTTTATAATAATACAAATATATATATATTTTTTTAAATCCTTTGGTAATCCTTAACGAAAATAACAAAGGGTTTTGTAAGATTAACGACGGTATTAATTTATTTATATCTGTCTGTGGTATCATAGCTCCCAAATTCATGAACCGATGTGAATTGTGCGCTTTATTTAAAAAAAGCCTTACTTATGGAAGTAGTTCTCACATATGTTTGTTGAAAATAACATAATTAATTTCCATGATATTTTCGATATTTTGCTTTTCTTTGGAACTATCGTATTTGCTTGTGATACCTACCACTCTAAAACGCGGCAAAATACATTTTAATCAAAAAATTAAAGAAACATAGAAGTTTATTTCAATGCTGCTTTCAGTTTTTTCCGAAACTCTTTGTTTCCTTACACAACGCCAATTTAGATATGTAGAAATTGTGTTGTAGGTAGGTAGGTTAATATTCAAAAATATGACACAATGGTATTTTACATAAAAACGTCTCTCGACGGCCGACATAAGTGTTAAACGTAGACTAATCTAAGTTTAACTATTTAATATTGAAACTGTAAGTTGAGAAAAATTTAAGTTATTGCTTAAATTATATTAATATGTGAGGAAATGTTATTTATTATTTAAACCATTTATTGATTGTAGAATATATTTTTTTCTTTGTTACATTTATTTAATATGTACATTAGAAGTTTGAGAAAGGGAAGCCAGACAGACTGACGTTGTAACGCATTACGTAACGAATAGGTTTACCGGTAATCGGTATAAGAAGTTATCACTTAAAATTTTTTATCATACTTTATCTTCATGCCCTGTGGAATAGATAGAGAGGTAGGGAACAAAAAAGTGGAGGTCATGACCTTTCGTTTCTTTTACTGACAATATATTTATTACAGTATTTTCTTATATTAAAACTTTGATAATATAAAAGATAATCTTATTTATAAAATTGAATCCTAATTTCAATCATAATCGGTTCACGTTATCTCTAAGTCTAATTATTTGTCATGTGTCACACACATCACTGACTAGTGACTGTTATAAAATATAAATGTCAAATGTAAATATAAACGTACTGAGTGCTGGAGTGAGATAAATAATACATAGTTTTGTAAATGCACACAAATAATCAATATTTGCAAGAAAATGGGTAGTTACTGTATTTATATTTTGAAAACAAACTAATATCCATCAATTAATAGGAACTGATGTCGGGTTATATCTATAAGAAAACTCTACGCCTTTAACAACTTCTGTTGATTATTGCTACTTGCCGGTGCACATGTTTCAATTAAAAAAATGGACGAAGAAGATGAATATATTGAAAATACTTGGACCTATATTACTCTATGTGGAGAACCAACCCTTTACGAAGGACTACGATTCGCAAAAGACTTAATTTTACCAAATCTTTTATTACGTCTGCTTATACAGTATGTACATATGCCTCACAATGTCAGACATAGTTTGTCCCTGCTCCTGGGAGGTTTCCTTTTGTACTACAATATTGGGTCTGCTTTTGTTTGGACAATAGGATTAACTATTGGGTCATATATTTTGATTATTTGTATTTCAATGTTTTCAAAAAAATATAGAGGAGTGTGTATTTCTATTTGCGTAATTTTGTTTTTATTACTGTGTGAGATTTATGTAGTTAATCCGAAAATGTGGCAGCAGATACGTGGAGTTCAAATGATAGCAGCTATGAAAATAATTTCCGTTGCTATTGAGCTTGATAGAGATTTATTCAAACAAATGCTAAATCCTGTTGAATTTGGGGGATACATGCTCTGCCCTGCTAACTGTATTCTAGGGCCTTGGATATCATTTTGTACCTACAATCTGTACCTTGATGTGAAGTTTTTGTCCAAGAGATGGATTAAAATCATTCTTATTAATTTAACAATGTCAATGTTTTTTTTGGTACTATCTAATTGTATAGTGCCTTGGTATATTGATGATGACATCTCAAAATGGCTGACTGCTTATCGTGATGCCCAATCTTTCAGAATGTCCCATTATTTTGTTTCAAGCATGTCTATTGTATCTATGACCTGTGCAGGGTTTGGATTAACAAATGATTGTCATTCTGAACTACAAGTCACAAAGCCATTTTTTATTGAACTACCAAGGTCCCTTGTTCAAGTTGTTATTTTTTGGAATATTCCAATGCATCAGTGGTTAAAGAATTATGTATTTAAAACATGCCAGCCATATGGACAGAGTATTGCTATCTTAACAACTTATACTGTGTCATCTTTGCTTCATGGTTTCAATTTTCAATTCTCTGCTGTTCTTCTTAGTATCGGATCATTTTCATATGTTGAATATAATTTTAGATATAAAGTTGCATCAGCCTTAGAAGTTTGTTGTCTTGCAAATCCTTGTGTAAAGCAATGTGAACATAGATATAAAAAAAATAGTTTTCTGGCAGTTTTTTTAAATACATTATTCTCTTTTATTACAATAATACATCTAGCATATCTTGGAGTGATGTTCGAGGCTTCTTTCTCGTTACAAGAATCTGGCTACTCTTATTCTCATACAATTATGAAATGGGAACATCTTAATTTCTTTAGTCATGGTCTTGCAGGTTTTATGTATATTGTATTTGGAATGATGTGATAAGAAATCTCTTAAACCTATTAAGTCTTAAATGGCTGATCTCTTTATAATGTATTGTAAGTTACATAGTAACCAAGCAAGTAATAGTCTTAAGAATATTGTAAGATTTCTGTTAATGTGATATTTTTAAAGATCCTTTTTTAGAGGATATGATATGCTTTTAAATAATTGTAATCACTATGTGAAAATGCATTTTGAAGTGTAAGAATATGAAATGTTTTTTTCATCAGATTGAACAAAAAATGCTGTCTTTGTTTTTCATGTAATCAAATATAGGAACAAATTTGTATAATTGATAAATATAATTAAGCAATTAATTAAGCATACTTTATTATAGTTTTGTATTAGAAATTTAGTCTAAAAATTAATTGGACCACATTAGTTTAAGAATTATTTATCTACACAAAGCACAATTAGTATTTTTATTACGTAATTTCAATCTTAATTGTTTATATTGTTTAGTCCATTACTGCCAAAATAAAAGTATTAAAAACCCTTTCAATCCAAACTTTTATTACAACCAACATATCTCATTGTTAATGAATTGAAAGTTTTTTTTAAATTGCCTGTTATGTGTTCTTATATTAACATGGTTAAAACCATCTTCTTTATATACAATTTGTATTCTATAGTTCAGTTGGTCTTCTTTTGTCTGCTTACAACATGCTTCTAAATTTTCTATAGGCTCTTTAGTACTGCTGAAGTTCTCTGTTCTACTGTATAGAACTATAACTTCAGAGTCCTTAATAACTTTTTTGATAATTTGAAGCAACTTCTTTATATATAAATCCATTTTAGTTATTTTAAATGTTTGTTCACACCAATAAAATGCTGTTAGTGTATCAAATACAATCAAAGATATATTTGGATTAGCTAATAATAAATTTTCTAATTTATGTATGCTTATATAAAATTGGTTTTCATCATAAATGTTAAAAATGTATATGTTTTTGAGAATGGAATTGAGTTGTTGATCTATATCATCCATACCAGTTTTTCTTTTTTTATGTTTCAATAATTTGTTCTTAGTTAGATTAATAATGTCATTGATATCCAAATTTCCATCTGTGTTAAATATAACTGTACCAGTTCCTGGTCCATATAATTCTAAAGGTATTAATAATTCAGATATTAATTCTGCAAGCAAACAGTTAGTGCTGTTTTCACTGTATATTTCTATAAAATCGCCACTTTTAGGTCCATCTCCAAATATCAAAGGAAAAAAATTTTCTAATCGAGGCCTTTTGGTTAATCGGGATAACAATTGTAATCCTGACTCTACTTTTATTGACATTGTAATAGATAAAACTGAATTTATAAGTTTATAAATATGCTGTTCACAAGTTCTGACAAAACACTTAAGTTTTGTTTTTGTTAAGATTAATCTGTTCAGTACTTTGTTGTTTTACTTGCTTAAATTATAAAATTTAGCAGAAAATATAAACGATAAAATTACTACGGATATTGAAGAAGAGTTCGTTGTAAAATTTAAATTCTACGGGTTATATCGCTGAAATGTTTATTTTATTTCTTATGTTTGACATTTTAATTTAATGTCACAAATTTTTTTTTTCAACAATGGACAAAGCATAAAGAAATGACAAATGAGTAGTGTCGTTGTCTAAATTAAATCTTAAAAGTAGAGTAAAAAAAAAAGTTATAAAATTACAATTGTTGAACTCGTGAGATAAAAAATATCAAATGTGTACATTAGAGTTTTCCAATACAACTACACATGGAGCCCTAAGACGTCAAAACTATACCTGACACTGTCAAGTGTCATCAGAGATTAACTGTCATTTCTTAGAGTTAAATTAGTTTCAATTTTCAAATGTATGTAGCTTAACCTAGCTTGTGTTTAAATATTATCACTTTAAAACAGTAATCAATAAGAAAATGAACTTAAACACGTATTGGTACTACATTCTAGCTATTTTTATAGTCCAAATACATGATGTTAGATCAGATGTTATAACAGGTTTGATATTTGGTGGCACAGTTATTAGTAGTTATTTCGGTTGGGATTACATCAAATGTAAATATTCTGAATGTTGTGATAGAAACAATATTATTTTTGATACGGAAAGTAAGTAATTTTTGTAATAATACTGTTCATCACTAATCCTATATGTCATATAGTTCTTTTATTTCAGAACTTGAAGAATCTTTTAAGCAAAAAATTTTTGGGCAACCCTTGGTTAATGAAATCACAAATATATTAAGAGCACACAAGAAGGGTTTGGATGACCCGATTAAAAAGAATAAGAAGGCCTTAGTATTAAGTTTACACGGGTGGTCAGGCGTAGGCAAAAATTTTGCTACTACTTTAATGGCTGAAGCAATATTTAAAAATGGAATGCAAAGTAGTTTTGTTAAAGTTTTTATGGGTAAAAAGGATTTTGATTGTTCTGATTTAGAAAAATCCCAGGTACATCTAGTTTACTTAGTGAATAAACTTAAAAATGTTAATAATAAAGCTTCATGTTTTATATTAAAGGTAATAAATTTTACAGAAAGAATTACTTTCAAAAATAAAAGAGTATGTGAAGAAATGTCCCATGTCATTGATTGTGTTTGATGAAATTCATGAAATGTGCCCTTCAATATTAGATGCAATAAAACCAATGCTAGACCATCATCATGCAGTAGATGGTGTAGATTACAGGTAATAATAATAATAGCAATTAAAATATGTATAATTTTTGTGAATTCTATGCTGTATCCTCAAAGTTGAAAATAAAAATTAACATTGGCATTAAATTTATATGGGCCAAAAATATATCTGGGACCACCATGAGAATTGACACTAAAATTATTGTTCATGATTTGGTTGAATTTGATAGACAAAAGACTTAGAAAAAATATCAAGTGAAGAACTTCTTTCATGAAGCTGGTTAAAAATATGAAATTATGATTTATTATTGTTATATATTTTATCTCATTATTTTCAGGAATGCTATTTTTGTATTTATATCAAATATTGGTGGGAAAGAAATTGCTACAAAACTTTTAGACTTGTACAGTGAAGGTGTTATAAGGAATGATGTGGAATTCCATAACTTTGAACCAATTTTAAGAAGAACTGCTTATAACATAGGTATATAATGTTTTTTTATACTTGAATAATATAGAATGATAAATTACTTGAAATGGGTGACATTCAAACCTTCAAGCTCTTGACTTTTGTCTTTGTTCAGCAGATTGATGTTAGAGTGTTGCTTTCATTATGAACAATCTAGTAGTCTAGAAGTTTTAATTATTTATATTTATCAATTCAACATCTATGACTTTTTTTTTATTTCTTATAAATGTTTCTAGCTTTGCAGTGCAGAATAACATTAAAAATCAAAATTGAAAATATTGTTTGCAAGTCTCTATAAAATATAGAAAAAAAAACTGGTTAAATAAGGATAATATGGATAGAATTTTTTATAGTAGAAAATTTCAAAATAGTTTGAAATATATAATCATTATGTTCATACAGTTGCTACTACTGCTTAAGGACAAGTAATAATATTAAGATATCTTAATTTGAAGTAAATGAAAATTAGATTAAATTTGAATGTAAATTTTTGATCAAAAGTTTTCAGGTAATAAATTAAAGAATGTAGGTTATATATTTATATAGGATTTTATTTACAAATTTATCATTTCAGTTTACAATTTCACAATGTTGAGTTATATACAGTAAAATAAATTTTATATTGTTATTTTATTTTAGGAGGATTTAAAAATTCTATGACCATCGCACAACATTTAATTGATCACTACATTCCATTTTTGCCGCTGGAACAACATCATGTGCAGATGTGTGCAGCTGCAGAGTTTAGGGTTCACGGAATAAAAGATCCAAGTGAAGAAATGATGTCGTGAGTTTACTTTGTACTTCTTATACATTAAAACCTATCAGAAACTTTGCATCATATAAATTAGATGTTGTATGATTAAGTATCAAAATTATTCAAGAAAAGATGTCACTACATTTTCTGAAGTACCCCATCAAATACACGTGTTGTGTATAATTCTAACAAATCAATGACAATTGTATTTATCATATTACTAAATTAATGAGAGCTAAGAGTACCATTGACAATGAATATTATTTTATAAAAAACTTACTTTCAATAAAGAATTTGTATTTTGCTTTACTTCGTAACATATATAATCTGTATATTTTTTTCAGAGATGCCTTGTCTGTAATAACATATGGACCAACTGAAGACCAACCTATTTTTGCTAATAATGGATGTAAAAGGTTTACGAAACAAATTCCGTATATAATACAAAAGTATAAACATAAAAAAGAACTGTAAATTTGCTTATAAATGTATAATATTTGAAAGTTTGTGATGTTAATGTATATTATATAAATATTAAAGCTATAAGCTTTTAAAGAACTCATTGTTCCAATCTCTAATGTACCTGTCTTTTTGTCCTTATTTTTAAAAGTGTAAATAAATAATTAAGTTCATTCTCTCTATTTATGTTTTTGCAATTAAAAATAATCTGTAAATGGGAATGTAGCATTTTATTGAGACACTTTTGAGTTAACATTAAAATATATTGTGCCATTTCAGTATCTTTCTTAACATTTTTTATTGGTTGTATATCTCTTCAGCACAAGCAAATATGTAAAAAGTTGTCTGGGTAACTCATATGCTCGGAAAGCCACTGAAGAGGGGTGTCCGATGGTAATATAATTCCATGTGTCCGTAGTTTAACTGTAAGATAACAATTTAAATGTAGTATAATAAATAATGTTTATTGATAATAATTATTATTATTTAAATATTTTTGTATATTATGAAATGTACCATCAGGCTTATCAGGATATATTTCTGTTATTAATTGTTGAATAATTTTTCGACTTCCATCGCTATTTCTAGGACTTATCAGTCTCTGTCGACAAATTCCATCATCCGAATATATTCTAATTGGAATGTGTTTGAAACCTTCATTATCCCCATGTGACTCCATTAACCTTCTATTTATAGCCCAAAACTGATCAAACTTATCTGCAAAATAATTTAATCAATGAATTTAACAAAAATATTTTGTTTTTTAACTGTTATGTTTGTACTTTTACATGTTGCAGCTAATAAATTTGTTGTTAACAAAAAATTTTTTACTATATAAATTTTTCTCATTTATTTTTGTTATTTTATTTCTGAGAGGGTCAATAAAAATATAGAGGACTTATTTTTCTCAAAAAAAAAACCGTTAATGTCAAAATATAAGAAATGTAACTAAGATGTAAAAAATCCCACTGTAGGATTTATAATCCTTTGTTCTGCTGGGGTATTACAGTGGGTGCAGATGCGATCCCGTGGTGTTTCACTAATGTGATGAGGGCAACAATTGATTTTATAATCCTTATATTTAAATTTAATGCATTTTTGGTAAATATAATGGACTATGTGATTTAAAATAAGTAGTCTAATGCAATATTATTGAGATGTGTACTCATAGCTCAATCAAAATAATCTAATAAATGAAGGTACCATTTTGTAAACCTAACCATAATTGGTTATGATCTTTCTTTTGCATTGTAGACATCACTTGTCCTCTGTGTTTAAGTACATCTGCCTCTTTTACTGTCGACATAAAATGTGCTTCCACAATATCCCTGCAATACCATAAAAATATAATATCAATTAGTATTCAATGCACTGACTTACTTTCTTAAAGTAAATAAACATTTAATAATTTTAAATTGAAAATAAGCTGTGTTTTTTATAAGTTTTAATAGCAATAGTCTTTTATTTATAAACAGCAAAGTAAAATTTTTAAGATGTAATATTTCATCAATAAAAAATAATAGTAATATTCCATAACTAACTTATTAGAACAGCGAAGTAGAATATGTTCAGGAAACTTTGTAAAATGTACTGTTAAGTTCCATGGTAACTGAGGGTCATTTCCGCAAAAGAGATCATAAAGAAAACCAATGGGACAATGCCACTTCAGAGGCTGTCCATTGTAGTCTAGCCACATTTCATTATCAGCATTTTCTTGAGATATAAAACGGAGGAAATGTCTTTTCATCTAAAAATAATATCAAAAAAGTTACAAAATTGTCTACACCTGTGCCACTAGATATCGTGATTATATTTTCTTAATACCTTATCAATCACAAGAGGAAAATAACTTAGTCGTGGTACCATAACGTAGAAAGGATCAGGTTGTTGTATTTCCATGATTTCTTCTTGGTCTAATTGAAAGCAAATTGGCAATTTCCCATCCCATATTTCTCGCAACACTTCCCTATCGTTTGCCATTCTTATTGATTTAATATTATGAAAGTACAAAATCTTAGCATATATTATTAAATACACTCTAAGCGACAGCCAATATGTTATTCAATTTATGGCTTATAAATCTTTTTAGAGTAAAATATTTGAGTGTGATAAGATTTAAAGTTAATAGCTTCCTATATTAAAATCATCAATGTCATTTATTTTCAGTTTTCAGTGTCATTGGCGTAACCATAACAAACTGCTGTCTGTTATGTCAAAGTACAGTATATTCTGTAGAAATTTATAGTCTATGGTACATTACATTAACTTCAATACAACATGCGATTCCATTGAAGTTATTCTATGACATGCCAATTTCTGAACGCTTAATGTCAATATTGACAATTGTGATTTGAAGTAATGGCTTGTGTTTACCTATTTTTAAAATACACGTGGTTGTGATTTTAAATCAAAATTATCATCATTATTTAAAAACTGAGTATAGTAATAACGAAATATTTAAATATATTCTATAAAACTCTGTATATATCGTTGTCATATTAAAATAATGGGCAAAAAACGAAAACTTGGAGCCAGTAACGATGATTTCGAGTTCGATCCAATTCCTCGACATTTGGTAACTTCTCACATTAAGAAACAGGAAAAACGTTTAATAGTGATACTTGAAAATGCGCATTTGGAAACTGTAAAAGTGAGTTTAAGGTTATAAATATGGAATTAACTACTTTTTGTTGGTACCAATAATTTATAGATTGTTTAAGTGCAATTTTTAAAAAACTATGACGAAATAAAGTAATTTTAGTTATAACTTTCATTATTACAAAGAAATTAAGGATATCTTGATTATTTCAGAGTGGAAACAGCTTTGAACTACTGAACTGTGATGATCATGGACATATCTTAAGAAAAAATGACAGAGACCCTGGCTCGTGCCGACCTGATATCACCCACCAGTCTTTGCTCATGCTTATGGACTCTCCATTAAACCGGGCAGGTTTGCTGCAAGTGTACATTCATACCGAGAAAAATGTACTTATAGAAATCAATCCACAGACAAGAATACCAAGAACATTTAAAAGATTTGCTGGCTTAATGGGTAAGTATCATAAACCTGTTATTTGATAATATGTGAAAGACCAATATAATCAATAAGAAGT
The DNA here is from genome assembly GCA_959347395.1 of Mechanitis mazaeus. Classification (NCBI taxonomy): domain Eukaryota; kingdom Metazoa; phylum Arthropoda; class Insecta; order Lepidoptera; family Nymphalidae; genus Mechanitis; species Mechanitis mazaeus. The sequence goes on along the minus strand of OY365752.1, from coordinate 17,429,054 downwards.
CCCCCAATTAACCCAACAATTCTTGATAAGAACTATAGACCATTGTTTGAAGTTCTAAGTATACTTTGAGACCATTATTTGCTTGTGAAACCTATGCGTGACAGGTAATACTTATTACCTAATGCAATGATCCTTTTTAATAAAAAAAAGAATTGATTATATATTATAAAAAATATTATTTTTTTATTGATTTTCAGTGCAATTACTACACAAATTTGCTATAAGAGCATCAGATGGGCCAATGAAACTTTTAAAAGTTATCAAAAATCCAATAACTTCTCACTTGCCTGTTGGTGTAAAGAAAATTACAATGTCCTTCAGTTCAAAGATGGTGAAAACTTGTAGAGAATTAGTGCCACAAGACGAGCCCATTGTTATTATAGTTGGTGCGATGGCACATGGGAAAGTAGAGGTGGACTATTCAGAGGATGTTATATCTATCAGCAACTACCCTCTCTCAGCTGCATTAACCTGCTCCAAGCTGTGTTCTGCTTTTGAAGAAGTGTGGGGAGTGGTTTAATATATATAGTATTAAAATGTATTTAATCAATATACATATTAAAAATTACATTTTTTTTTATTGTATTATTTTAGTTAAATTAATTTATTAATTTAATATGCTATAACTAAAAGTATGAATACTTTTATGAATATTTCTTAACTAAAAAACGAATTAAATATTTATTTTTCATTTATTTGCTTATAAAATGAAAAATATTGAATTCTAATAATATTTAGTTTCTACATTACAAAAGATATCATTTTTTCTACTTTTAAGAATTCCAATTTTTAAAGTTAAATTATTCAGAGAATGCTTATACAAAATGTAACTTCATTTACATTTATTATTTAGTGTATATAAATAACATTATAAATACTTGAGTAATGTAATCAGTAGTTTGATTATCAAGAATCATATAAAAGTGTATCATACAAGATAAAAACATGTCTAGTTCGAAAGCATTAAAACAGAAATGTCAGTACAAAATAAAGATCATTATTTAAAATTATTAATATAACAGTAAGGATCAACATTATTTATTCGTCAATTTATTAAAAAGTAAGTAACACCTATTTCCCAGCTTGTTAACTCTCATACATAATACAAAAAATTGTATAAAAATCTAATTGATAAATCAACTTGTCTGACTGTTAAACTCCTAAATAATATTTTCAAGTAAATACCACATTACAAAATAATAACACTTAACAAAAAAATATTTGAAAAAAACATATTTTGTTAACAGTATCGACGCGAGCGAAAGTGTGCGACAGCTAGTTGTAATTAGAACTTAAATTGGTTTTGTGTTTTTCTATGAAACAAAAAAGAATTACTATAGTAATAATACTAAGTCTATCTAACAAACAATCTTATAAATGACAATTTATAACTATTAATTATCAAGGTACTAGTAAAATTTTTATCAAAATCTGTTTGTAGTTTTTATGTAGACAAGTATATAGAGGACCTTACACATTTTGAGTAGATATAAAAATAATGTAATGAAAATCATTGTGAATTTGCTTTCAACATAAAAATATTATATAGTCTAAACTATAATTATCTAATTTATATAGTTCTCATTTAAAATTGTATGATTAGTCAGAAAATATTAATTTTAAGTTTTGTTATTTGGGTCGGATGTTTACATTTCTATCCCTCGTGGATAGTATCTTTTTCGATATGAAAGGAATCCTGTTTTTTTGTTCCCGGTCTAACATATGTGCAAATTTTCACGAACGTCTAAACTAAGGTGTGAAATCATAAGATACAAAACACATTCGCATTTTTAGGTTAAGTTATACTAGGAATGGGTTAAGTATCTACAATCGTCACAAAATTCTTATGCTTTTAAGGTTAACCTACTTAATACCACAATAGCCCACTAATGTTAAATTTTTGTAGATTTCAATAAGGATTTTGTTAAAATATAGTAAGGAATAAGTCCATATCGCAATGGCTTCTAAATTTTCCACATACTGTCCTCTGTTGTGGCTTTAAATTTTTGTATTTGTGTACATATCTTTATAGTCTTGTTGGCTTTTGATTTATTGAACTATTTGTTATCTGATTAAAGACATTGAGGAGTTAAAGTTATTGCATTATGATGTTTAACTAAAAAAATCTCAAAGAACATACCAAAGATAAAGATGACAAAGTTACCTCTCGTCCTTAAAAAGAGTGCAACGGTTTTGAATTAAAATAAATAACTGTCGTTCAAAATATCGTTAGGATTAAGATACGGCGGCAAAATCTTTCAACTTATCCAAATGAAGAAAAAAAAACGCATTCCCCTCGCATGGCGGAAGCGTCGCGACATCCGCCAAATTAGTAACAGCCGCCGACTAAACGATACACTCAGCTCTCACGACGCTACAAATATCCAATTAGTAAAAGTTGATGAACTGCGGATATTTTAAATCACAGCTGTAATACTTTAGAATTTTCTTTAGAAAATTAATATGAATGTAAAAAAAGTTTGTGGACTGTAGGTATGTATCTTAATTTTTGAGGTGTTATTAATTTTAATTTTTAGTGATGATTTTAAGAAACAAAATGAGTGTCTCGATCCTACATCTTATGAGACACACTATACACATTGGTCTGTAGGGATATCGTGTTGATATTTATTTTAAATTTATCGTATTATGAAATTCTGAAAGTCAAATTTTTAAAATCAGTAGATACAATAACTTTGTTGGTAGAGCAACGGGAAGGATCTTAGAACATGTAGGTTAACATTCTATTCGCTTTGAATTGAATAATAAATAAGCATCAATAGTATATTTTTTTCTGGTACTTAAAACTAATGCCTTATACCAAACTCTATCGTTTTAAATAAGAGCAACGCCATCTGGTGGAAGAAAGATAGCATTCCATTTATTTCATACAATTCGAAATTTACGCTAACGCGATCTAGATGAAAAAAAAACAATAAAAATCTATTTATAAATAACAAGCTACCAATTTTCATCAATCCGAATCGCATTTGTGCTATTAAATTGAGAGATTTACATGTTAAATTATTCTATTCAAAGTAACAAATAATTTTTTATATATTTTTATAGTTTTACTAACTGTATCATTAACTTTGTTGGCGTTAGACTTGATTGTTGAATAAATAAAAACTAGTAATTATTAGTGTATTATGAATCAAGACTACTTAGACTACAGCAGTATAGAGATAGCTTCAGCGGTTGTCCAAAGGTGCTCGAAACAAAAGTAAAAAAAGGAAAGAGATGTCAAGGACGAAATTATATTTAATTAATAGAATAAAGTATTCGCTTTTTAAACATTCTAGAACTTTTTATATAATTATCATTTTTCAATGATATTAAATTTTATAATTATTTGTCATGAAATAGATATCTAACTATTTAGGTAGTGTTTGTTAACTTAGACACATATTTCACTTCGTAATAATGACTTCATTATAGCATCTACCATATAAAAAATGCTATAAAAACAAAAATGGTAACTGTAAAACATTGGCAAATTTGAATATGTATGTGTTTAGAAAATAACGTTTTTTATTACCTATCAATCTCATATAACGTTGCTAATTAAACATATATTATTATATTTATTTATAGAAAAATAAACATAACAATATCTTCTTTTTTAACTAATAAAAAATATATTTAAAAAGGTAATTACAAATTGACAACTGTCATACTTAAACTTTGTGAATTACTAAAATGTGCGCTTAATTCAGAACAGTTTTAAATATTAAAAAAAACTCTTCTCTTATCTCCCGGGTAAAAATATCTATTCATCACAGAGCAAAAGTTATTTTAGTTTCTTCTTATAGCTATAAATGTTGATTGTTTTATGATACAAATATTTTAATGAAAACGGTAGGTAGGGCTTATGCTTGCCAGAGGCAATATTTAAAAAAATAACGAAGTATTTAATGAAAGCGGATGCCAACTGACAAGCGCTCGTGTTGCTAGATCTAGTCTCGGCAACCTGCCATAAATGGATTAAATTTTGCTTTATAAAACAATTAGCTGTGCAATAACTCAGACCATAATTGTGTATTTATTTATAATAATATATAATTATACCTTGTTGTTTTTACCTGTGTCTTTATTATTAATAATTAATTTATAATGTAACCTTTATTTTACTCGTGTTTTTTTAATAAATGTGGACTAAACACGTAGAACCAAAAGATAAGTCCCGCAGAGGTATATATATATAAAGTGTTCTTGATTAGTCATTCACTAACGTCAATTGATGATATTATTAATGCCTCATTGCATGCATCGGAATAACATAAAACATCCGTAAATTTACAAAATAATGTTAAATTGTCATTCCATACCAATTTATCTTTAAGCTTATACCTCAGAAACTCAATTACCAGAGCTGTGAAACGGTTTTCCAGAAGTCGAAGATTTAAGACCTGCTCGTATTGATTTGGTTTTTATATAAAAGCCAATAAAGTTTATCATGGCTAAACATGTTAATAGTTAATCGCGAATAAATATATTTACTTGTTTATTATAATAGTACCTACTCTTGTAATAGCAAATCTACTTTGAGTTCAGAAGGTCAATTAGAATGTATGGAATATTAGTTCAGAAGGATATTGTATGACCTAGGATCTACAAAGAGTTATTTGGTACATTTTTTTACAAATGCTATTAGTTTTAGTCTCGTAATGACTAAGATTGCATTCGTATGTTATATTACGTTACTGATAACGTTACGTTATTGGGTCTGAACCCAATAATATATTTGAAACTCAAATATTCAGAGGTTAATGTAACAAATTCTTATTATTTAATGATTAAGGGAATATAGAATTATTCTCAACAAATAAAAAAACGCAAAATATCAAGCAAATCGTAGTTGTTGTTACTGGTTTTGTTATGCCAATTTGTGGGTAAAATATATGTTTTTTAACGAAGCAATTATGTGTTTATTTATAAACTTAATAGATATTATACTGAATGTTGCAGTCACTTATTATAATCTTGTCATATGTTATCTGTACTTAACTTAAAATACTAACATCTAATGTTAAATATTTTTGATCCTTCTTTACATTTTCTTACGTATTTTTCTTCAGAAGGTATTTTTTAATGTATTACTATAAGTATTTTTATTGCCACCAAAATATTGGAAAGACTTGTATTCTATTATTTTTCTAAGAGGAGTTCTGGTCCTTGGTGTGTTTTGACACAAGTATTATAATCATATCGAGCCATGTTTTGCCCAAATAAGAATATTGTTTATATTTACCGTTTGTTAGTTTATCTTTTATCTACAATTCAAAGGTACACAAACTAATAAATCATATAAAATCAAATTCATCAGGAACGAAGATGAGTTCTAAAAAATATTTTAATATACAAGTTAATATGCAGTAATTAACTTGCATGAAAAAATAATTACTGCATTATTCACTTATTATATAATTAACAAACTTATTTCTGTAACACATTAATATAAAGGGACTTTTTAAGACATGCTGGTAACACTACGTACACAAGCGCAACCTTATAAATACACTTGACCGTCAACATATAAAATGTTCCTAGTTTATCTCAAAGTTTCTAAAGAAACTTCAAAGTCCGATGTTAATATCTGTCAATGAGTAAATCTAACATTTTTGGGTTATAATATGTATATTACAAGTTCTTTGTCCTTCTAGTAATGTTTTTAATTAACGTTAATAGCTGTTATTAAAAGCGAGTGTACAAACACTATATTTAGTTTTAAACATTCGACAACGCTATTCTATATAATAGATTAAAAAATATTATGTATTCTGTGAAAATTAAAACTTCTTTAATAGATTTACTTTCTTTTACATTATAAATTATTATATTTATTAATAATACATTTATGTCTGTCATATATTCGTATCAATTTATAATCTGTGATTCCTTTGATTCCAGGCATAGATATCTGGACGCAAACAGATAATTAAAAAAAAGGCTTTGGTATAAAAATAATTCACTTATTTTTTAAATTAATAAAAATTAATGATCTAATAATGAAACAATAAATATATAATAGTTATATACCAAAATTTTGTCATAAAAGATATAGTTACAACACAACCACTTGAACCAAAAAATTTGTATGACGTGTCCTTATCTAGAGATAAAAGGAATGATACAGGAATTTTATCTTTGTCACTACTACCTAGTCACTGCACAGCTTGAAAAACATTATAAAACCTCTATTTTAGTTCTAATTACTATGAACATAAAGATTAATATTGTGTAACATTAAAAAATCTCGGAATGAATGCCTACGTATGTAATGTGTGGCGTGATGTGTGACTAACAAACAACACCGCGGACAAGGCAGCAATTGGTTATTATATAGTAAAATATTTATTGTGGTTTTGTGATTAATTTCCCAGTAATTTACTATCCTGTCTAAAGATTTAATACGAGTAATTTGTTATTTCTTATATTATACCAATTTATTAAATATTTTAACTAAGTTTCGCAATGGTTTTTTCTTTTATAATTTAGAATATTTATATATTTATAATGCATTGATTATCGTGTGTCATTGTCATTGTGTGTATAACAAAATTACATATAAATATTTGTGATATAATTTCTAGACTGAAGTTGAATTTATATTTAAAGATGTTCACATTAAACAGAAGCGTTCTATAAACGGTAGCGCGCGATTTCATTGTGTGCGTTGAGGATTAATTTTGTAATCGTTTATCCTTACTCCGAGGCGACGCTGGCGCCGGGCGGGGTGCACTGCACGCGTTCATTGTGTGAGCGTGCGTGACACACTCCTATACTCTACACATAGTTTTGTATGTGTGTGTGGGCCTTTGAGCGTTTAAAATAAACCAGTGCAGTCGAGCATCGTTCCGCTTAATATCCAAGCGAGAACATAAAGCTGCAAACGATTTTCGTCTCTGTGTCAAGCGGGTTTGGAGCACATGACAAGGGCGAGTGCCAGACCCCGCGGCGGCGGCCTCGTACAACGCGTCGCGCGGCCAGACCGTTCGGCGCCTGCTCACAAAGGGCTCATTGTATTCCTCGCCGACCAATTCTATGAAAGGGTCCCTAAGTTTTTTTCTAAAATTCCTGATACCAGAATGACATCAAACAATGGGTTTCCGTCCTTTTATTGGCACCTTATTTTTTGTGAACGTTTAAATGGACCTGCCTAAGTTTCAATAAAATCTCAACCTGTTCCGACGCCGGTAAAGATTTTGTATTATTTTTTAAAGTACTTAACTGATGGATAATGACTTTATAAAAAAGAGTGATACGTATTATTATAAGTTAAATTATTATGAATAGTTTTCCTTATAAAGAGTAAAAACCAGAAAAATACGTAATCAATCAAACATGCAACAACTTATTTTCTGACATGTTAATAATATACAAATATACGACTGGATCAAAGATAAAGATCCAGATATCAGTATGATGTCATAAATACTGAGTAGCCTTGTAATATTTGAGCATTTTAGAAGATAAGTCGTAAGAAAATAAGAATATGTTAAGCAAGTTCCGTGTGTCAGGCGCGGGCGGTGGTCAAACAGGTTTCCTCTCACCAGCTCCATCGCGCCACCAAAGCGGTTTGGTTGACCCAAACATTCGAGAAACTCACGCCCATATAAATTAAGCGCCATCACTAACACATCAAACGAATAAAACAAATCATCAGTTACGTATCATGCATACAAACTATTCTCTATTCTATAGTTCGACAATTTAATACAAAATCTTGTATCTTGGAGTTTTAATATACACTGTATCTATAATAAAATAATTATTAACACGAGTAACTAGTTAAAAATTCCGCATCGATTGCCATAAAACATGTGATCTAAAAATCAGAAAAACAAAAATCTTTCATATTTTAATTTGATTTTCCCTCATAACTTCTAGGGAAAATTTTGACTCGGCATGAGTGTTGGTTCTTTAGATTAAGTATTAAATTATTCATCGATTAATATATAGAAATATTTTTTTAAAGATAAAAATTCTTGATTCCAAAACAACTATAACTAAATAGAAATATCATATTCAGTACAAAGATTTATTTTAATTTTCCCACGTTATCGCGCTACGTGAGGTACAGTTTGGTTTGGAGAGTTATTTGAATGATGTCAACGTTTAATGTTATCTACATCCTGGACGGTGGGGTCCTATATGACTAATTTATACATTCTATTATAGGAATCTTCATAAACATTATAGTAATGATAAGATTAGATATTGAACTAAGTACACTTGTTCTTGTGAATTATCGAAGAGGCACGTAGACATTAAGTAAACGTGATGCGTTTGTGGAGTTAAAAATGAAACGATTGAACGAATCCGGTAAATAGAAGTGAAACTCAAATAGAATGTATCTTAAATAAACGGCCGTGGTCCGCTGGCGTGGCGCCACCGTATGCGCGCACAGTTGCACAACTGCATGCCATCTATACATTACATGTTCTACTATCTATATTGGGTCAAAGAAAGTAAATTGAAGCTAAATTATATTTAATTATTTCATTAAATTAATAAAATATTAGCTAATTTTTGTCTTTTAATCTGTATCGCTCTCAAATTCCATTTTAAATGGTATTTACCAGTTAGATTAAATTATAGCTCGTTATAAGTGTTGGTTTTTTAGATTCAATATAAAATTCCGCATCGAAATATCAATATAGAAAAGTTTTATTCCCCAAATACTATAACTATATAGAATAATAAAAGAATTAATAATTAATTAATGTTTTCTGGCATAAACAAAATGAAGTTGTCAGATTTCTAAACTATATAAATTGTACGTCAGTCACAGAGTACTATATAACGTCAGTGGTCAACGCGCAACACAGCACGTAGGCGCCTCTGTCCTTTATTTAAGAGATATGAAATCAGCAACACTGATATTGCAAACGCATAATATTATTTGTGCAAGTGATGAGTGGCCATATTGTTTATTCATGAACGTACACGTGCGATCAACGAACTGTGATATAACAGCGCACTGTACGCACACAATACAAAGATTATTTGTAACATGATGCACTGAAAAACAAACTATTGCCGCTTTAATATAAGTCAAAGATATATTTGTTTAATTTATTAAGCAATGTACGATTAACTTTAGAAGTAAACGCTCTTCAAGTATTAAGTATTTACAATTTGTGATATTGGCTGTACATCTATTTTGTACATCTATATCTATATTGGATGATGATGCAACCTCGTGGCCTCGACTGGCTAATGTTTTATGTATGCATTTCTATAATATGTGCCTAGTAACTTATTGTCTAAATCAAAAATCAATAAAAGCTTGAGAATACTTTAAATAGCTGTTACTCGCGGTTTCACTATAAAATTAAGGATTTTATTTACTTTTAAGATTATTAAAAATGTCAGTGTAGATAGCCTAAATTATGATCAGAAAGAATTCTTCTTCCTATTCTGGTTTCGAAGAACTATGCGTTTAAATAAGCAATCTATAATATTAGTATAGATTTTATAAACATAGTGTGTTGAAATTGTTAGCTGAGTTGTGAGTTAGATGACAAAATAATCAAGAATGGTCATTAAAAGTATATTGATAATTAAGTGGTGGTGATACCAGCAGCTTTTGGTATTGGGTAACGGTGAATGTGCGGGCGCCGCGACCCACACGCACGCAGGTAGCCAATATATTATACTCAACGAAATTATATTAGAAACTTAAAATAAACTTAATAAGAATACCTACATTTTGACGATATAAATCTAAAATAATAATTTGGAAATATTTTAGTTGAAATTAACGCAATGTTACTATAAACCGTTTTCCCTTCACGTTAAGTAGAAAGCTTAATTTGTAGTGTGGAATGAGGCGAGTTGTAACGCCGACTCAGAGGTGCATTTGATATGAGATGACCACGAACCGGTCCTGTTTGAGAGGCCACGTGGAAATTGAGCTTCATTTTATTTTTATTTAATTACAAATATAATAACAAAAATCTAGTTTCGAAAAGTAATAAGTAATTAATAATCAAAAGATGTGATTTATATGTTTAAAGCAAAACAGAAAATATGTTTAGGTAAGAATTTTGTAAATAAACATAGTGTTATTTAGTTTTAGTATTAAATATCTAATGACAAACACTACATGACTGATGGTGTTTATATGTTGTTGCACAACACATTAAAACCGAAGCGAATTGGTAAATAACAGCATAAAAACAAATTGCTGTAAACGCTAAAAATATATTAATACAAGTATAATCTGGTCTATCTGTGTGTTTATCTAGTAGTAAAATACAATACTCAAAAAAATGCGAATATGAGATACGTTATTCGTATAAAAAAAATGCATCGAATGACCTGGGTTTAAATTTTCTACGAAATTCTTTTCTTGAGAACGTTGTTTTTTTTTATTCTTTCAAAATTTTGAGTTTTTTTGGGTTCAGATGCGAAGTTTATATATATAACTACTAGAATGCTTATTTTAGAAGCAAAGCTAAATTTATAGGTAATAATGAATCGTAAAAATCTGTTCTATTTCTGTTTTTATTTAATAATAATCAACAATATTCCATGCATAGGTATTTCAGTTTTTATTCTGGAAGCATATCACAATTCACAGGTTATAAAGATACGTAAGACAATTGGAATTTGATGCCGTTGAAGGTTCATTACATTTCCCGAGAACCCTCTATCAAAGCTAAAATCTCAAGATATATACGGCCGAGTTAAAACTGGTCCCCATTTGGGTGACGTTTGAACGCACGTGTGCTTCACACTTAGCCTTCATTGGCTCTCTAAAACACCAAATAACAGACAATTTTAAACTGTAACTTAATCGAATAAGATTTAGTTTCCTATATTCCAACTGAATCAACCGCCATTTTGATACTGGGTGATAAAACATGTATACGTTTTTTCTATTTTGAATCTTATGTGATTGTATGAAGAGCGATTGAATGTCTTAATGTATACAAGAGAATCATCGGTAAGACGAACGGACGGCGTCGATGTGTCTGTGGGTCTTATTAGCTCATTTTACGAGCACGATACAAACCTTTATAAAGGTATTTAAACTGTTCAACAATTTCAAAGAATTTTAATTGAATGAGACGATACATTCAGTACAGTCATTCAATTGAAAAAATAAGTTCAACTACGACTTAACAGTGAAGAAGTAACTAGCCATGACTTCTAGGTATTATTTATAACTATGCCTAGCTAGTCTATTGTATATTATCTATAGATACTAAGGTTTCAAGTTTCTACAAGACTAGAATAGTATTAGTAGCGTTCCAAGGCTACTTCGTCATCTCAAACTGATACTCATGTTACAAATATTTATACACAAACCATATAAAGCACTTTCTTTATATAGTCATTGGTCAACATACCAGAAAGCATAGTAATTGGTATACTTGGCTATACTCTAGTTAATATTGTTTTTCTGTTGTATCTATAGGTATGTAATAAAATAAATAAGATACTATATCTCCTTCCTTTAAAAGTAATTGCTATGTTTTGAGTTCAAGAGAGAGGGAGAAAGAGGAAGAGAGGGAGAGAGACAATAATAGTTTTTGATATTTTGGTCTCTACTTCTGATAACATTTTCTGTCACAGAGTACATTTTAATGTATTTTATAGTGATACTCAGACATTAATAATCTGAGTTAAAACAGATTATTGCAAAAAATCGTTCCCTACACAACTATAACTAAAATAATAGCAATAATAGTAGAATTAGCTTAGTAGGAAAAAAAAATTGAAAATATTGTTAAAATAAATAAATTAATAGTGCAACTATAAGCATTTTCAAAAGAAATTGGTTTTTCTATATCTAATAAAATTTTCTATAAATAATGGTATACTATTAACATGATATTCATATGATAATATCGTCTTTAGTGGTGTTTAAAGAGATTATGTTACAAACTACGCATTAAATAAAAACTTGGTATGGTGTGGGCTGTCAAGTGGAGTGACCTTGTACTCCGCACCATGGGCACGGACTTAGCAAAAACTAATAGGAATATTTCAAACACCATGATGTCATGGTGTATTAAATTGCTGAGAGCTATAACCTTGCCTGTCACATGTTAAATGTGATTGATTCAAAACGTAATGACAAGCTCGTTAGGCGTAATGGGTTTACATTTTCTAAGACTTTTCCTTTGCAATCACAGTTTCCTTACAAAAATGATTATTGAGCTGAGTGAAGTGAAGCTCTTTACTACTCAAATTTTCACCTCTTTGTTACCCTACTCCTTCAATTTACGAGCTACACGCATGAAATTTTGCACACATGCGTATAATGAGCAAAACTCGGTCTGGATTGAAAATCAGCCGAATCGTAATTGTAGTTTTTCAGATAATTGATAAAATGTGTTCCATATAGTTAACATATAGAACGTTTTTGTTTCGCGCACGCTGCGTTGCGAGGCTAACCCCGCTTGCGTGGACCTGGTATTATCTACAATCGTATTACAAAGCTGAAGAGTTTGTTTGTTTGGTTGAACGCGTTATTATTTCAATCTATAGGATGAATTCAAATTCTTTCTGATAATGACGTTAGTAATATGTTGGAATACATGCATATGTAATATCAACACATACATAGACAATAATAACAAATAAATTGAACAAAATGATCTATTCTCTATTCGTGTAGATAATTAATTGACCATAGATAAAATATAGAGTACAGTTATGTTCTGTTTTCTTATTGTACTCTTTGGAAATGTACAACTAGAGTCTGACGTTTCATAAGTTAAATATATTCACATTTCTATAAAAAAATCTGATGCTTAATTAAAATACATATAGGAACGATCTACAAAATGATGAGGATATTTTGAAATAACAGTAACAAGCTAGTTTCTTTATTTCAATGATTAAACACACATTTTTTTAATTATTTATTACTACATATACAATATTATTATAAGTACATCATATATGTTATTATAAACATTGCTCAAGACTCATGTTACGCTCAGAAGATATGGACTCTACATATTTAATATACTTAAAACATAAGATTCTCTCACGTTTTAATATTAGAAATTGGCTTCTCAAAAGTATAATTATTGCAGAAGCAGTTATAAAAGTGGAACCTGTTTGACTTCACAGTCGTCAGCAAATTGGGCCCCAAATTAGCATGGACCATGGACCAATGCAGCAATTTAGTCACAGTCGACTGTCACTTTTGATATTAAGAAATCATACATACTTATATTTATTTATATATATATAAAAACATTCAAGGAAAAAACACAATATGTTATTAAAGTTATATTTTAAAGATTGTGTGTCCATCTTTATTGTTTCTAAAAGTGTCTGTATGCAAAGGTGCCAAGACTTGGGAAGCGGCCAGAGTTAATGAAGCTAAGAAGTATTGCGACCAATATGGATGTGGGCGACCAGATCTGGTCAGGTCAAGGTCAAATCTTTATATATGTTTAAAACACTGTGTCTCTGCTTGACATATAGTACACAGATATACTTACACAAAAATATGTTATTTTTTCCATTATGTTTAGACTACAAAGTATATAAGTATATATAGACAATAATAAAACAATCCATAATTTGATTAATACAACTTTGTTAGACTATTAAATATTTTTTTATGATTTTAGAAGTTTTTAATTTTAGAAATAGGATATTTCTTTTATTCTTAAAATAATTAACAGTAATTAGCGATCTATACATATATATTTATATGTTTTAATAATAAAATATTACAACGAACAAGGAAAATCATTGTTTTTTTCCTATAAGAATGATTTGCACAATTCAAGTAGGTATTATACTTAATACGTAGTTAGTATACTATAATGACGTTTTACTTAATTCAAAACAAAATTTTCTTCAATAATGATTCATTTGTAGGCAGGAAATATCGCTTCCAATGTTAGTCTATTGTTCCAGCGCTCTATGAGCAGGATCAAAGCGCGCTTATTTGATTTAAAACCCGTGGATATTATGAATGTTATAAAATGTACGCAAGGGGGAGTCGGAACGTTATTTTCATGGTCGCCGGACGCAAGGCAGGCATAGCAGGCGGCCGTCGCTCACACAAAAAATAAACAACTTTCCTCGAAACGGCGATGGCGCTAAGGCAACGTTTTCTAAAAACGTCACAACCGACTTATATTAATGTGCAACTTAAGCTCTTTTGTGCATGTTAAAAGCAGAGCCGAAATAACTTGTTGATGTTCGTTGCGGCGGCGCGGGTGTGTGGGTGCGCGGGTGTGGAGGGGCCTAGCGCCGCTAAGCGACGGCCTGTCTACGCCGGCGAGCTGGCGACACCCTGTCTGCCGCGGACAGCGACGTTGCCGCTCCGTGCGCATTCTTATCCGCCCGCGCCCCTTCCTCGCGTCCCACAACCTCATGAACCGCCCGCGCGCCATTATCGGCAACGTCGCATGCAAACTTGTTTCGTAAACGGATGTGGCAGCGGCCGAGGCAGGGCACACTGTCTATCTTGCTTACTCTATATTTGATATGTGAATAGAAATAAGATAGCAATAGTGGCGCTACGTGCTATCGGCTCCCACTTGCGGCATTTTTTCACGCCGAGAATGAGGCGAGATTAATGTGATAGGGTTTGTTCACATGGAGCTCTCCTGATTTAAAAATATTGTCGAGTTTAATATAGCACCTTATTAGATAGTTAATCCTGAAGTATACATTAACATTTAATAAAAATCATTACGTTTTGCATGAAAACTCAACAATTTTAGATTTTTTTTGTTTAAATTATGTAAAAACTAATATTTGAAAAAAATTATAAGGAGTAATCCAAAATTTTAAAACTTGTTTGTTTTTTATATAAACGTTATTAGTATGTAAAATATACATGATATAAATGAATAGATATATTTTTAATTTCATATAAGCAGTGTGGTCGCAGATTTATAGATATACGCGGCTTGCGTCGCTTGCTCACGTCGGAGCGGTATGCGCTGCGGCAGCGAGCCGCCGCCAACATCCGAGCCGCGCGAGCGAGCGACAGTCAGTTCGGCGCCGACAGCCACCACGCGTAGACGTTCACACAAACCATGGCTACCGCCCACACGCATTCGGCCCCCGCGCCCTCAGACCGACGCTCGGAGGGCCGCGCTGGATCCCGCCGTATTTTCCCACCGCAGTTCAAACTACAAGTCCTCGATGCGTATAGACGGGATAGTCAATGTCGTGGCAATCAACGCGCGACGGCAAGGAAATTTGGTATCCATCGCCGTCAGATCCAGAAATGGCTACAAGCTGAACCGGCCCTGCGTGCAGCGCTTTTAAGGCGAGCTCCCCAACCGGCTCCCTCGCCTCCACCATACTCCGTCGGATCTCCGGAAAGCGCAAGACTGCCTTCACCGCCGCCCGCTTCCACTCAAGTGCCTACAATCACTACCGCCGTTCAAGTGCCTACTCCATTAGCTGCGCCCGTACCGGTAATGCCGCCTTCTACGGAACCCATAGACTTATCAGTGCGACGCCTCTCTCCAGTACCAGCACCGATACTGTGCTATCCTCAACCGACAGTGCCAGAACACCCACAGCCTCGCAAGCCGTTCAAGCTCTTCAGGCCCTATCTTCTGGAGGATGACACGGAAAAGCGACCTTCACTAGCCTCTCTGCCGGTGTCGGACGGGCTGCACGTGTCTGCATTCGTGCCCGTGCAGAGCGCGGCGGGATGCTCGCTGGCCGCGTGCTCCTCTCCCCGCTGGTGCGCCCCCGCACCTTCCTTCTCGGCCCCGCTCAGATGAGACGATGCCGCCGGGGCTGTTCCCCTGTCCTCCTGTGATCTAGTCGCCGACGCCCGCCTGGCGCCGCCCGGGGCGTAGCCTCCACCTCCGTGCCTTAACGTACACGTCGCCATAGTGCATTATGCCGTCATTTTCAGATGACACTATTTTTGTGTAATTATAGTTTATAAATAAGATTGTATTTTTATATGTAGGGTTTTATAAAGCATACCTACATTTATGCAGAGTATAATGATATAACGATATTAATTATTATTATATTAATAAAGAGAGTTTACTAAACGGTATTTTAAGTTCTGGCTGGTCGCTGCGTTGCTCTACCGGGCAGGTAGCGCCGGCGCCAACCGCCTCCCCTACCTGTTCTCAACCCCATTATGTACAACGTACAATAACAGCGTTCATTCATTAACTTCTAAGAATTTTAAAAACTAGCCCTTATTTTATGCATAAGCCTTTTTAAAGGTTAAATTTATTTACAATAGAATATATCTTGCATTTCATATTTTTTTCACTTTTCAAAAATTTATCATAAAATTTTTCATAAAGATTTTTATAAATGCAATTTAAAGATCTTTATAAATGCAATTTAAATATTTTTTAATAAAACAAAAAAAAAACCTTAATAAATATGTTCGAGTAAATTCGTATAAAAATAAAGCTTAAAATGACGTAACTGAGTAAAACATGTTTTAACACGTTTTCAGTTATATCTAGGGGTCGACAGGGCGCTCGCCCTACTCCTGATTTCACACACGCACACAAACTCAACAACATTCATACTATCGGAGAAATTAATATTTATTACCCACGTTTAAGCTTATATTAAAACTTATATATTTTCTAAATAAAGAGTTTTTGATTTAATTTTTTTGAATTAAAATTCGTTAAAGCAAACTAATATAAGATTTTTTTTCGTCTTACTTTTTGCTATTAATGACACAGAGTATAGACACCTATATAATTTCCAGTTAACGAAATCTTTGTTAGGAGAACGTTATTTCAAAAGTTAATTGTAACATCTCTTCGTTCTTGATAACAAAACATCAAGAACATTCTGTAATTACAAGTGAACAATCGTTAAAACAATTATTCTGATTGTTCTGTAAATAAAAACAAAACAATGTAAAAAAAAACATTAGAAGGTAATAATTGACAGGAAACGTACAAGAGTGACGCATTGTTACAAATAACGTATTCGACTTATGCGTTAAACTCGTAACACATTAGTTTTATTATCTGTTACCAAATAACAAGTAAATGTTTAAAACTTGTTTGATCATTAGTTTTCAAAACGGTTTCCAAGAAAACATTACTGCCAACCTACAGATATTTTATCAGATGATTTGGCATCATT
Source organism: Mechanitis mazaeus (assembly GCA_959347395.1). Classification (NCBI taxonomy): domain Eukaryota; kingdom Metazoa; phylum Arthropoda; class Insecta; order Lepidoptera; family Nymphalidae; genus Mechanitis; species Mechanitis mazaeus. Next base: position 17,411,969 of record OY365752.1, on the reverse strand, counting down.
CGCATTACATAAAGAAATCATGCGTCAATCCAGAAAATACTTTGAACTTAGGACCTGCTATTAATACTAATATATACATATTTTAGTTATTAACTCGTAACAGTAAGTAACAAGAGTAAACGAAACACTTTAACTCTGCTTCTAACTTGAACTGTTAAAAAGTTCACTTAAATAATCATTGAGTACATAGATATTGGTTGACTTTTCATTCGTGTCTCATAAACTTAACAGTAGCGGAATCATCAAATTGATAACAATTATAATTAATTGTTTTGTATATTGATTGTGCATTTCAATCAAGCTCAATTGTGCAAATTGTAGGCTTCAAGCGACTTTGTTAACTTCGCATAAAGTTCTAAATTAATTCTGACATACAGTGGTACCACTGCCACTGTATATAATGGACAGTAAAATGCGTAGATGTGAACAATGAAGTTTAGTTAACAAATAAGACAGTGATGTGCATGTAGTACGTGGATTGGCGACGCGCAGTCTGCCGGGACGGGAGCGACTCGCAGACATACAGTCTACACAATGCGGGTATGGCTTTGTTTGACTTTGTATCACTTACACTGACATATATATAACTATGTATAATATAGTTTATAAATAAATCGATAATATAATATAATTCAGAATACAGTAAGACACTTCATTTTTTTCTAACGGCTTAGTTAATGAATATAAAAAAGATATACCAGACCAACGTTACTTTCTCTTCTTCTAAATGCATATAATCCATCCAACTACTGACAGCAGCTACCTGCACCGGTTTTAAATTACCAAATGAATCGCGATCAACATTATTTATTTACTACATAATTAGTCATTAATTATCAGACTTGTATTTATTATATTTTTAAATTTACTGAACAAATCTCTTTAAAAATAAACAATTTACTGAAACATTGTCTTGTAGGTGCTTATTATTAATGTAACATCAAAGAGATATATTTCCGAACTTTACAATATATAGAGTGCAGTTTTCTGCATTTTGCACTTGCAGATGGTAGCGATGATATTTACGAGCTGCAGCCGGACGACTGCGATGGCTCATAAAACTCAAGCTGTAGGCAAAACAGAGATGATCTCAAAAGTATATTTGGCACGAATGCCGCAACGACAGTTCTCTGTTATGTCTCATTAAATATCACATAAAACATTATAGAGCAGGTCGAGGACTTAGTAAAATATGTCTGTATATATATGTATATATATGTATAGAAATTTGATATAATTTACTGTTTTATAAATGTTAATATTATCAATTAAGCTAAGTGTATATTGTACAGTGTACCACCTAATTGCCTTATGAACAACTTTCTCAAACTTAAGGGTAGCTGGAAGATATCTGTAGGGATAAGCTATCCTATGTACATATTTTAAAATTAAAATGTCTCTGCAAAATTAAGGTACATAAATAAATAAATAATAAATAAAATGAGATTATTATCAGTTAATTCTTGTAGCAGTTTTGCTATACGTAGATCTAAAAAAACTGGAAAGCTGAATGAATACGAGACAATACCAGGATCGGAAGTCTAGAATTTTTACTACAAAACGACAAAAGCCACTCCATTGTGTATTTAAATCCTGCGTAAAATCCGTTAAGGATTTATAAAAGATGAATTATTAGTTGTAAAGCCAAAGATGAATGTAAAATAAAACCTCCATTCCATGATACCTGAGATGACGGACGAGCCCTTCAAGTTATTTCAGTAAACAGAGTATAGTTACTATTGTTTGTTCATTGAGGATCCTTTAGTTACTTGTTACGAACCGACAAAGGATACGATTAAATAACCATCTATTTGCGTATACGTACAAGATTGCGTTTTATTTACTGTATGACAGCTGAAATTCGCAAAATAGCTTCAAACAAATAATATTCGTAATTCATAACGTAGGTACTGTGTTTATTACGTTTCTTTTCCATCTGATAATATAGATTTACATAATACATTGAATTGAAGCCATATTTTCAAAGTCATTCTCCATGAAGATACCTACTGCGAACACGCTTGTTTAAATAATCGATTCAGTTTCAACATCTTCATCTTTGAATATATAAAGAATCTTTAAATTTTATGAGCGCGACCATACCTCAATTTTGACTCGCTGCGCTCACAAAATCTAAGTATGTTTTAGCATAGTATTTTCTTAGATTTTCACGAGTACACATTTCAAATAAAACTATTTTTTACGAGTTAAAACTCGCGTATAATTTGGTTACATTTTAATTTTAACCCGACGTTTCGAATGCTTTGCAGCAATCGTGTTCACGGGTAGACGAGATGTAAGTGTCTGTCAGTAAGTTAAAATAAAAATGTATGGTAAAACCATTGAGCGAGGTGCAAAAGTTGCATTTACAAAACGTCAACGCATTCTGTCCACAATTTCATTTTCTCAAGCTAAATTTTCGCGCGAAAATTTTTTCCCATTAACGTCTATGGGATTTTGGTTTTTCCGTGATTGTTCCTCAACGACATCGAACATTAGAATTTTTTATAAAAACCGCTACCAGACATGTCTATCAGTGCAAAATTTGGAAAATTTCAGATATACCGTTTTTCATTGATGTTTGCACAAAGGACGCAGCAAAGTCTCCCAAAACTTCGCTCATAAAATTGTAGTAATTACAATTTAATACATTCAAAGCTATTGTTATTTAAATTAGTATTTTCGTCAAACAGTAAAGGTGCTAATACATTTATTTGTTCGCTGGGTGTCGTAAATAGTTCGTCATGAGACAGACGCAGCGGCGCGGCGCGGCCTCGCTTGGCGCCAACGCTTCTTTATTTCTGACCTCATTACTCATGCTGGCTTAAACTAATTATAATAAGCATTCACGTCACTGACCGGTCACATAATGTATCGAAGATTTAATATTTCCTATATGTCGTAATTTAGTATTTTCTTAGATTTTCACGAGTACACATTTGAAATAAAACTAATTTTTACGGATTAAAACTCGCGTAGATACTTACATCTCGTCTACGTGAACACGATTGCTGCAAAGCATTCGAAACGTCGGGTTTGAAATTAAAATGTAACCCAATTATACGCGAGTTTTAATTCGTAAAAAATAGTTTTATTTTTATTTGATAGTATTCTAGCTTCTCAATTTTCGAATGAAGCTAAAATGTTTTATAATTCAATTGTTTTATGCTTGAGGTTACGGGAATGTTCTATATTGTTTTAGTATTTGGGGAATAAAATAAAATTTATTTTCAAAAAAAAAACATTCTATATATCAATTAATGCAGAATTTTATACTGAATCTAAAAAACACTTATAACGAGCCAAAATTTTCCGTAGAAGTAATGTTTCGTAAATCGTAAAAAAATTTGTTTCTGAACATTAGATTACCTGTTGTTCTATATAGCTGTAGTATTTGGGGAATAATACGTGTTTTATTCTAGTAATAAGTAGTTTAAGTTAATTTTAATTATATGTTTCATATATTTGTATTCATTCATAGGGGTGGCATATTTGATTGTTTTTTAAAGGACCGTTAGTACCGCGTGTCAAAGTAATGCCGCCTTGTTTTCAACGTGTGTCGGTGAAATGAGAGGTGAAGGCGCTGTGCAGTCAGCTCAGTGTACAAGTCGGCTGTAACGTAATCAGCGCGCCCTCTGACATCGGCCTCTCTCGACTAGCGATAATGTACTTATTAGCGTATTATTTTGCGACTAATAAATATAATAAATTATATTATTATACATTGTTTACATTTTATTACTAATATTTAGGGTCTGTGGTTTTATTTGTTTGTAGAGATCAATCTAGCGGTTTGTCCCAGCAATTTTTTGACTAAAGTTCTTTTAAAATATGACCCATATATTTGGTATAAGATATATTAAAATATCCATCCTATCTTATTGTAATGGAAACGTTTCAAGAATTATCGCTACTGTTTCCTGATACATACCTAGACTTATTAAATGCAGCTAAAATATACTTATCTAATATATAAATAATAATTTTCTGTTCATTAATATACTCATAATAAGTAACTTACAAATATATAAACTTCATGGAGAACTAATATATATTTCACTTTTCATAAAACTTTGATATTTGTATAAATTAATTTAAATGTAACAATATTAATTACAATGCAGGCCATGTCATGTGTACTCGTCCTAAAAGAAACATCGAGTTTGATAGACTAAAAATCTTTTTAATCTGTCAATAATTCAACACCAACAGATTTCCTGTTAGTGTTGCTATTATTAAAAACAGATACAAACCTTGTTATGAAATGACACTAATTAGCTGGTCACTTTTAAAATTCAAGAACAATTTCCGGCCATGTCGTAAAAGTTGTTTGTTAAATGTAATGACCGATGTACCCACAGCCAATGATTTGATGCTGCGTCTTTTGTTTATTGCACCGGGAATATTTGTTGCTATATGCTATATATGCTATATATATATATATATATGCTAGCTGGTGTGGTCCGTCATGTCCGGGCGTCAAGAAAATGATGTATTTGTCGTTTATTAAGCAATATTTTTATTGAACTGTAGTATGTGGATTTAGTGTAGTATTGCAAAATTTCAAAATAGCCATTCAATAGATCTTTTGAAGAGGAACGAGTTTGCTGTTGGACGTGCTTTTTTCGCCAAAATTTCGAAAATTTTCAAATTTTAAAATAGTTATTCCTCTTTTTAAGCTAAGAGCTTTCGAATGACATATCGCACGTGTCTCTACGACGCTTCCTCGAATAACGGCACGCGACAGACAGACAGACACACAGACATGACAGGGAGATTATATATATATATATATATATATATATATATATATATATGACAAGTGTTACTTCATCACGTGATCTGTAAAGGTCTCACCATTGAGTCACGTTCTCAATTACAACAATATTAAAACATTTCATAAAAAATATAATAAAGTAAAAAAAGGTCGGAAAATGTTATCATTTAAATTTGTTTATATGTTAGAAAATATATTTTCCGAGTAATAAAAATAATATTTTCAAGTATAATCTATTTTTCGAGAATGACACCGAAGTATGACGCAAACAAATCCATTGCCAAGGTAGGTACCAGTCACTCAACCAGTTCTGTATGACTTCATTATTCGGCACCTGACTCTCTATTTTACTTGCCAAGTCGAAAATACACGTAGCAACATACAAGAACGTCTAATTAAGTATAAGTTTATACTTAACCGTATTATATCATGTTTCCATGCGGTTTTGGATGGCCTTTCCATGAGGCCACCGGGCGAGACCACCGACGGCGGTGTAACCGATGTTGTAAATATCATAAGCCTCGCTGAGCTAAGTCATGATAAGAGCTGCTCAACTGATATCTTCACATTGTTTGAACTGGTAATCTGTTTGTTGATAATGACATTTTTGTTTACTTCAAAATGGTAATAATAATATCCTCTTTTATATAATATTTTCTTAGATTTTCACGGGTACACATTTGAAATAGAACTATTTTTTTAAGGATTACGGTTCCGCAACTCTATGCTAAACTAAGGAACCGTTGGAGGTACATGATTAATTAACTGACTTTCTGACAGACACATACATCTCACATACATCTCACATCCATCTCACATACATCTCGTCTACCCGTGAACACGATTACTGCAAAGTATTCGAAACGTCGGGTTAAAATTAAAATGTAACCAAATTGTACGCGAGTTATAACCCGTAAAATAGTTTTATTTCAAATGTGTACTCGTGAAAATCTAAGAAAATAGTAATAATAATCTCCTCTTTTATATAACATATAAGTAAGTTAAGTTAACATATAAGTAAGTTAATATTATAACATATAAGTAAGTTTTATCAACATATAGTTGCAAAATCATAAAATAGATGACCCACTTCAAAGACAAAGAGTGACTCAAGCTCTTGTCATTTGCGTTGCGTGTTCACGTTTATATTAAACAAATTATATCAAAACCTACCCGTGGATTCGTTCATAAATTTATCCTAATATAATGTAAAAATTATGAAAAATTACAAACAAACGAACTTCACATTATCAAAGTAAATAGTTTTAATAAATAAACATAACTAGCGGCAATTATTAAAGAAATAATCATGTTTATTATATCACATTATATAAACAAATGACAAATATATAACATATATGTTCTGTGTGAACTATGAGATCACATATATTATTATAAATCACTATGTTTACAGAGAATTTATTTAGTTTAATCAACAGATAATAAAAACGAAATTTTCCATTTAAGGATATCAAGTAAAATCCATTAATTATTAATAACAAAGTTTATTCTTATCTTAGTATTTTCTTAGATTATCACGAGTACACATTTTAGCAATCGTGTTTACGGGTAGACCACACTTACATCTCGTCTACCCGTGAACACGATTGCTGCAAAGCATTCGAAACGTCGGGTTAAAATAAAAAAGTAACCAAATTATACGCGAGTTTTAATCCGTAAAAAATAATTTTATTTATTATTAACTATTACTCGTCAATATATCCAAGGACGAATGATATTTAAATGAAAATGGATGATTTTAGTTTACTATTAGGATAATTAATAGCAAGTAGACCTTTTCCCAAGAAGCTGTCTATCATCTTTAGAAAAAATATTTCCATCCGCTACTTTCAAAGATTAGCACGTTTAAACAAACCTTTTTAACTTTATAATATTAGTAGATTTAAATAAAACGTACAAACTAATATGTTCATATTTAATCATATTTGTTCATATAAAAATTAACACTGGCTTGTTTGCTTTAGCAGGGATTTAGCGACAAGTTGTCTGGCAGGGACAGCGGCGCCCGGCACCTCCCCCCTCCTCCCCCTCGAGATTATATTATGGGCTTGACGCCGGCCGATCCCCCCCTCCCCCCACCCCGATCTCCCCGCTGCGCCCGCGCCGCCGTTTCTCAGAAAATGATACCGACTGTCGAGCAACGATACTTTGACGCACACTGATACGTTCAAACACGAACGAATATATCAATATCTTATATTTAAATTATAATATTTGATCTCATTATTTTTCTTTTATTAAACTATTTATAAATTCTAATCCCTTAGATTTTTGAATATAATTGAAATGACATGTGTTAGATAGTATCAAGTTTTGTGCTGTAAAATACAAATATATCCTTATTGCTTTTTGATACAAGGGGTGCTTTTTAAATTAATTTATTACCTACAATACAAGTTTAATCTTAAAACAGGTAATCTTACAGTATTTGCTAGAAACTATCTTGTATCCTACTGTTTAATACTTTTATGTTATTATTAAGCTTATTATGGAAATTGGATATAAAATTTATTTTTATTATTATAGTTAGAAAGGAATATGATCCTTAGAAACCATTTTGCGTCATAACAACTGATATTACCAACGGTTACACTATGAATATACTTAATTATAGCACGCACTACACATGTAATTCTAACATGAATAATCTTCTACAAAGGAAATAAGCACTCATGATCGCACACATAAACATGTCTATGTGTGAGTGAGGTCGTTAACGTGTCTGTGTGAGTGTATAATTTATCAGCGAGTGCCACTTGGACGCTGTGACTCGCTGGAAGGTGGGTCACACTTGATATGGAGTCTTGACTAATTTGCTGTATATATCTGAGACTAAGTTTCTATTTGTTAGTTTAGTTTACACGTTGAAGCGACGCTTTCCATCAGAATAATTACATATTGATTAAAACCGAAAGATACCGTTTATATTTTTATTTTAATATATTAACCATTAACTAACTCATTAACTGTATTTTAGATGAGCTAATAAATAAATAAAGATATACAGTTTACTAATAATGTGTCAAAATTAATTACAAAAAAAAAATGTTATTAAATGTAATTATCCGGCTGTACTCACGTTATTATTATCGTAATTTGCCCGACTAGTTTCGAACCCATTCAAATCCTCGTTCATGAGCTCTGAAGGCGGAATCGCGGCGTGAAACTAGTTGGGCAAATAGTAATAACGTGAGTACATCCGGATATATAATAATAATCATGGATCATGAAAGTTTACATATCAAAAAAAAGTATTTTCTTAGATTTTCACGAGTACACATTTCAAATAAAACTATTTTTTACGGACTAAAATTCGCGTATAATTTGGTTACATTTTAATATTAACCCGACGTTTCGAATGCTTTGCAGCAATCGTGTTCACGGGTAGAGGAGATGTAAGTGTGTTATAATTCTTGTAAGTCAATTTTAATTTATAAACATTGCTAGATAAAATGAAAGAACTGGCACAGAATAATAAAAAAATGGCGTTCTATCTTGTGTATTGTTAATTCCGTAAGTGGCTCCATCTGCAATGTAAATAAGTGACCTTGTCTCCTTAAGGGATAGGATGTACACAAGCATTCCTATCTTACTGACATGTAGATAAAATACCTATTAAACATTGCATATAGTGTTTACGTATAGTAGTTACATATATAGGCAAAAGAATTCAATTAAATTTAATTGTTACAGAAAACATATAATAAATTGTACTGGATCATTAAGTATCGATTTAAAACAATTTATTGTACTTTGTTTTTATAATAATAAAGGTCATGTTTGGTAAGATATTACAATCAAAATAAATTTTACTTACCGAACATAATACCATTCTCGAAATGAAGTACGAGAATGTTCAATAATATTTTTATTATAAAATATTATTCATTATGATTTTAATAAAATTATTACTACTACAATTTTAAATAATATTTTTTTAATAAAATAATTAAATTTGCCAAAACAACGCAATAATTGAATTGAGTTTCAATAGTTGTTTCAATAATAGTTTAAGACTAATAATAGAAAAAAAAAACAATTAATTTACTATTAAGTATGACTAATGTTTAGCAATAAAATTAATATTGTTCTCATAAAAAATCAGAACGTTCTATTTATTTTAGTTCATAGATTTATAAATAAATTACTATTTGTAAATAGCAACACTCTCTTTTTTATAAAAAATTTAGATACTGCATAATATAAATCGTTAATTATTATGACATTTTAAAAAGTAAACAACAGTACCAATTAAGTACCAAAAGTATTATTAATCATATTACATTATTATTAATATATTATTACTTCACTTAATGGATTTTCCGCGGCAAGTGAATGGATACTCTCAAGGTGAACGGGGGCCCGCCGCTGTGTCTAGCGAGTCAAGCGTTTTATACAGTACATTTTGTAAGGTAAAATTTGAAAGTTTACTACTTGATAGTAGTATAATAAAGTATATTACTATCCATTTAATTTCAATAATACTAATTATTTAGAATTGACCCTCAAGGACAATATAATAATATAGTTATTGTACGGTTCAATAAACGGGCTTCCGTGGATTTTTTTTTTTGAAATTACACTTGAGTTGAGTTGCGAACAATAAATATAAATAATTATTTTATAAATATAGAAATATTAAAAAAAGTTTAAAACGAAGAAATCAAATCTTATAATTATTATTAGTAATTCCGATTGAGTTTAAGACCTTTAAAAAAATAATTATCTGCCTTCAAACAAGTAGGTAATAATACCTTGAAAATTATATGAGTATAATAAAGACACTTTTGCAAGAACGACATGATCAAAAATTTGTTTATAAGTGGACTTCCATTCTGCTGTGTTACTAGTCTAGAAAATAATAAAGTCAATTTCTCAAAAAAAAATGTCAAATTAGCCAATTAAACTTTGCCAGTTAGGATTCTATACAAAAAAAAAATTGTTTTTTAATGGCAAAATATAAAAGTATATATTATAAATAAATATTAATGATATCATATAATAATTATTTAAAGATAAAAGTCATTTTGTCTTTAATATATTCGGTAAGCTAGCCTTTCAATAATTATTAAAAGTACCGGTTGCATATCGACTGGTGAACCTACACGCTGCCTACGTGACCGCTACGATTGTGTGTCTACGCAATGTGAATCACAAAATAGAGAATAATAATTACAGACTTACAAATAACATTCACCTAACCTGTTTTGCTGTCTGTGGTCAAAAGTATTATAGATTAAAATTTTGCAAGTATAACGCTAAATGGGTGTTCTTTTTTAAAAGTATAATTTGATTTTTTAAAAGTATAATTTGATTTTATGCTTTTTAAATACAAGATGGATATAATTTTAATATTACAATTTAAAATTTTTATTTCATTATATTTTTGTTTCTGTTCAATGATCAATCAAAGTCTTCGTTTGAACTTAATCCAATAATGAGTTTCCAAATACGCTTATCGTTTTTGCTCAAGTACATTTTTTATTTAAAGATATTTATACATAAATGTTTTCTCTATATTATATCATCTACATATATGTTTTGTTTTATATATGTTTAAAGGACTCGTTTTTATTGTGATCGTTAATAGAGTTATTATTCAAGACGTATTATGCAATATCCTGAGTACTCCCGTGAAATGGCAATATTTATATAATTAACATAATTTTATTATGTTATAACTGCGCGGTGCAATATATATGTACTATATTTTGGGCCTGAAATTTTAACTTTATATGTAGCTGTAAATGGAATGTGTTTAAAGCCATTATCGTCTTATCAAGACACTATTTTTTGTTATCGAACTTACTATCCACAATTATGATTCTCAGAGTTTAAAGGAAATTCTTTTCGCTATTCTTATTTCATTTACGTTTTTGTCAAATTAGTAAGTTTAAGATATGGCGTCTGATGATAAATTAAAGATTATGTCGAATAGAATCAAATGAATGTAAATTTCTGTTATACACGGAAACCTAGATAGATCTTATTACTGGTCAAGCCTTTTCCAATGGAAATCATGATGCAGAGCTTATACCTCGATGCCCCACGGCGGCTTAGCTGGTTCCATACATTATTTCTTTTAAGATACATATATTTCTCCTCTTTATTCATGCGAAAGAAAGTGCGGAAATCGTATTATATTCATGTGTATGATAATAAACAAATGACGACTAACAACTAAGGGTTTTTCTATATAGAAACGTACAATGAGTCACACGGACAAGATTGTTCAGAATGCATGTCACGTTTCTCGCTGTTTGTTTCCCTTACTAAGTACCAAGTTAGTTTTGTATTTATATGTATAGGTGAATGAGAAACCTACTGCATACATACCGTACAAATTTTCTTACATCTTTACTATTAAAGTTTATTGTTTCACACGTCTTTTTAGGATTTTTAGATTGTTATATTAAAAAGAACAGAAGAATGAGGATATGAAGATGTTCTCATCGAATAACATGAAGACAGATCTTCAGCAGAAATAATATATTAGCTAACTGATAAGGTAATAAATAATGTACATGCCAGTACAAAATTACGATGATTATTACTAAATTCTTTTAAGAGGATGAATATTTCAATAAAACTATTGTTCGGATATAACTCGCGTTTATTATTACATTTTCATATTTAACCCGACGTTTCGAATGCTTTGCAGCAAATGTGTTCGCGGTAAGACGAGATGATGGTGTTATATCCGTAAAATAGTTTTATTGAAATGTGTAGTACTCGTGTAAATCCTAGAAAACATTAGGGGGAATATTTACTTATTTTTTTTATACGGCAGATATGTGATTTTATTTTTATAGCAATATCATTTCAGCACATTTTACCGTGTTATCAGTCATCACATCACATTCAGTTATCTTAAAATTGTTTTCACATTTCTTTAAATAACCCCGTACACAGAGTTCAATGGGAAGTCTCTCTGAATGTGTGTATCAGTCGAATTTTCACTCATCTCGATACCTCCAACAACGCACACGTACCTAATGTAATAAATAGATAAAACTACAAGGGTTGCGGATTTGACTTCATGAACCTGGTATGACTAATAATATTAGTTATAAAAGATACTATTCAAAGGGAAGTTTTGTAAAAAACGACCGATGAAAAAAATGTTGTGTGACGAGTACACATGTATGGTTGGAATATAATTTTTAATTTTTTTTACATTATAGGAAAGCAAATTAACATATGGGACACCAAATATCAAGTAGTACCAAGTGATGACCACCTCTAGTAATAAGAGATCACCGAGAAATAGCGTTAAAGTTCTAGCGGTTCAGAGTCTTTAAAAATTCAAGTGGCTCATCATTACAGATATTTCGGACCAGAGCTGATAACAATTCTCTATGTATGGTAGGACCTTCACTTTACACAGTACGAGCCTTTCGTCTAGCGTGAAGCATCGCTCTGGTAACTTCTAAAAAGTAAAAGTCAATTTGACCAGTCTCTCCAAGTGCCAAAAAACTATTAATTATTCGAATTGTCCAGGCCCAAGACCCAAGAGTAAGTGTTGACAATAATAATTCAAATGGGTCTTGTAGTAAATGGGTGTGATTGTTGTGGGATTAAATAAGATTTAATTTAGCTTAGCTTAGCTTAAATAAGATTAATTTAGATCGGAGTAAAATTGGTGGAGAACAACTTTTATATCCTTTACCTGAAATATAATATTCACTTGAGCAACAGAGCTTCGAAAAAACACCTCGTGTCATACTTGATCGAAAGTTATCCCAACATTCAATCTAATGGGTAAAAGCAGACAGTCGCAAAGGCATGAATGAGCAGTAACCAGCCCGCCCAAGAAAACGAAAGGTGGACCAAGCAAGATCGCTCGGAGATAAATTATCCGTCTACAATGGATTTAGTTTCTTATTATATTCTTTAAACTGTATATATTGAATTTAAAATACAAATAAATTAGCAAATTTAATTAAACGATAAGAAATCTGACGTTTGACTATTTCACGGATGTACTTTTACAATCATGACACTAACAGTATTATTGTTTTTTTTAACATTGTGTACGTAAAATCATGAGAAACAAATTTGTGTTCGTTCATACATATGTAAATGTATTAATTCTTTTATTGTAATATTTTTATTTTACAGATATGTCACAATCAATACATTTCGAAGATGAAACAGGACTGACTTTTAAAAAACAACCAGAAGAAGGTTCAAGGTGTGTATTTTAAATTATTAAATATAATATTATTTAAAGTCTACCTATTTATTGTAAGTTAAACCGGATAATAACTGGAAATTATCAAATGTACTCGTAGACATTGATATATTTTTTTTATGTTTGCTGTTTTAAACTTGACCAGGTGCGGTATTTGTCCCACGTACTTTCAGAAGTTATGTGCGTTTGATTTCAATTCAAACCAGACATACATTTTCGACAATAGTTGTATTATGGACCTTTTTAACTGCATCCATGGCACAGGTAAGATATATTTACAAAAAAAAAAAAATATAAAAAAATAAACTCTGCATAAAAAATTATAATTCAAGTAGTAATTATGTATTTTAAATAAAAAAAACTAATATTTATTTTTATATTTTAGACGAGAGAAATAAATCCGACAAACACTAAATATAATTCAATAAACTCAATAGTCAGTGATATATAATTGATTCTATAATTTTTTGTAGATTTCGTTAAGATGAACTATGAAAACTGTTTATACTTTGGTAACTTTGCATATGTCCATGGACTGAAGCGAGAAGACTACGATTATATGGAAGACCACTACAGTATTCTGAATTCAAAAAAGAATCCAGATTTTGCAAATTAAATATTGAAATCTTATTTTTACAAATACTTAATGTATTGATTGCGATGGTTTTTTTGTTCATGTAGTTGACTATAAAAAGTTTGTTCTCACAGAGTCAATGCGTTCCATAACTCGGTTGCTTGTATAGTTGTAGTGTATTCGTAAAATGTCGTATTATAAATAAGCTTTCTGATTGTGCTGTTTTTCGCAAGTCATTTAGAAATCTTAAAATTGAAAATCCTGTCTACGACGAACGGAAAACCACTTCAGATTTTGACAAAATTTAGATATGTAGTCGCGTCAACTAAATATAAAACTTATAGCAATGTTATGAAATCTCAAGCGTATTAAAGTAGTCCTCAGATAAATTCAAGAAAGTACCGTGGTCGTCTAAAAGAACTCGAATGCCGCGAACGTTTTCTTGCTTTGGACTGTAAGATGAAAAGAGCTGACGATGTCTGATCCAGTCAAGATCATTGATGGTAGAGCAGAAATATATGGTTACGCCGTAGTATAATTTCTAAGAAAGATATCGCCTGTCAAACCTTGAAATCATGCTGTGTACCAATAATAATAACTTGCGATTTCTCAGAATTTATTATCAAGCCATATATGGACTATCTATCTATAATTTGAGTAAATTATAATTTACTCCAATTATAGATTGCAGTTAGGTCATTATTAATTGCCGATATGGAATAGGAAACTTGCTCAAGTATTTAATATCGACATATTTGAATACCGTCGGCGTACATTTGATAGGAAGAAGGGATATGTTGACTAATAGAATAAATAGAATTTGAAAGCCTGAACGGAGACAACACATCACCCTGAGGTACCCCTACCCAGATATTATAAAAGGACAAAAATGTCTTATTAATACGTGTGCGCTGATAACAGACCATTAGGTAACTCTGAAATCAATTTATCAGTAATGGATATATGTTAAGAGAAGATAACATAGCTGAATAATCCATAAACAACAGTATTAAAGGTATTCGTAAAATCCTGCAATGTTAGAATAGGTGACTGTTTGTTCCCTGTGACGTTCCGCAAGGAGTTCCGCGGGCCCCTCCTACTTCCCGCCGAAGGCGGACCACTGTCAGGTTTTAGTGGGTATTACCTCGGTCGAGTCCCACATAACCCAGGCTGCGCCCCCCGACGCGCCGGGTATGCGTAAATGCATTTCCTGACAAAAAAAAAAAAAAAAAAAAAGGTGACTGTTTGTTATACATTACCAAGTAAATGTCATCGCTCACTCTAAAATCCGGACTCAAATGGATTAAGATGCTTAAAAATTCTTGCCAATAGACTACATTGTTCAGAAATTAATTTTTGGAAATTCTTTTAGAAATAGAACCAAACAGTGATAGGAAAGTGTTTTATTTTTATTGACCTAACAGAAACATGTTCATCATATAATTATTTTATTGGTTTAATATTAAACTTTTCATCTATTGCATCAGATAAATAACTGAAGACCAGTCGCCCCATCGAAGCAATCTCAGAAACACGGTTTCTATGATTGTTTGTAAATTGTTCTGCTAATTAATGTCTGTGAAAAAGTGATAACAAAGAAATACCTGGCTGAGTTTGTAATATTTTCAGACCACGACGCTATAGGAATATCATACTTTTAACTTAACTTTAAGGTGGAGAGTCTTAACAGCAGTCTTAATAAAAAAGTGTTAAATAATTTAAACAAATTTCTGTAATAAAACATAACATGTAAATTTTTTATTGTTAGCATTAAAATAAACAAATTTACAAAATATATTTAATATCAGTAGTTCAAGTCAAAGATATTGTTACACATGTCTTAATTACAAAGGAGTTCATATTATGTATAAATAAGAACCGGTGATAATTAATTCACTGTATAATAAACTTAATTCAATCTTAAATCACTGAAATTGTCTTTAAACTGTATGAGAACTCAACTTTTATTCTTATTAAGCTGGCTTTACATGTACCTTTTAGATGGTAAGTGTAGAGACAGCTTAAGTAAGAAACATTGGCTAAGTGACAGCCATATGGCCGAGTCGTTTGTAATCAATTTTGTCCAGCTGCACCAGAGGACGCAGCTGGTCTGCGAATGCCCTCATATCTTCACCGATCGCGTCCTGGCCTTGAGGTGCAAGTACCTAAAAAAACAAAATACATGGTTAATTTTAGTTTGATTTTAGAAGTTGGCTTCCGGGATGAAAATAAAACACGGTAGAGTGCGAAAACTACTATGACGATGATGGTAACTATTCGATTTTAATAGCATTAATAATTGAAGCCCAAATCTAATGTAAGTTTAACGTATCTATACTTTTCATAGTACAACTATACCTTATTATAACAAAGATGGCCTTAGAATAAACTGCGTTTCACATCAAATTAGAAAAAAAAAGAAATTAGCAAATATTTCTTTTTTTCACCACATTCGTGATCAAGGAAAAAATAAACGGTTTACACAAATATATTTTTATTGTTGTGTGTGAGATGTAAATTATCAATTTCTCTATAAAAAACTAAAATATTTTTTTCTACTTTATTTAAGGGACTGACAACCAATTCACTATTTACTAGAACTGAAAAATATGGTTAGTTTCTAAATATATATATATATAACCGTTTTTTAAAAGTATCAGCAGTAACTATCAAATACTGTTAAAAAGCATATTAAAAGTATTGGGTCTGCAATACACTACTTATATAAAATTAGGGCAAAAAAAAATCTTCATATGTTACTTTGACAATTCAAGTTAAGATACAATTTTCTCCGCCATCTATTGTTATATATAAAAAAGTAGATAATATATGTTTTAACTACAGTCTACAATTATTACTAATAAAATATATATTTTTTAAAGTTACCGATAACTCCACCAGATAACTCTGTGATATCGGCTCTGGAGGCATTGAGCTCTGGGATATCTTAAACACCTTTGCTACTGTTATCTTCATTCTTCCTTTTCTGAACATGTATCCTGAAAACCATAGACAATAAAGTTAATATTAAAAAATTATTAGACAACCCTGAAAAAACATTAGGAAGAAATCTATCTAAAGCAAGACTTAAGGTATGAAAATTATACTATGAGTTATTTAACCCTTTCCTGGCTGAATTAAGGAATAAGTATAAAAAAAATAAAAAAATGTATTTTTAGCAAAATATAGGGTAACAAAGAGATTTGTCACTTTTTTATGTATGTATGTATATATATATATATAATTATAGAGGTGATGCCATATGGAGTCATCAGTCTCCTATGAACATAAAAAAAACAGTAACTAATATATTCTTTGAGGTTAAATATGAATAATAATATAATTGATACCAATCAAATGCAAATTTCAAAAGTAGATAAACTATTTATATCTAAATATTCGCATAAAATCATAATTCAAACTTAATTATTTCACTACGACATATTTGTCGTAAAAAATTGGCGGTAAAAAATCCAACACAACAAACTTGATTCGAGATAAATCACAAATTTACAGGACACCGGTTACAAAAATCACTTCAAAATGACAGTAGTGATCTTCTTTATCGGCGTAAAGATATGTAATTTTGATCCCGCTGCAGAGATAGCTCTGGCTGTCCACAAAAAAACATGATTCCATATGGCATCATTAGACAGGAAAGGGTTAAGTTGGATTCTTTTAATAGTATAATGTAATTATATAATGTACTAATTATAAAGTAGGTCTTTTTTCTTTCAATTCAATAAAAATTAACAGTCCTTTATATCCAAAAATCCTTTAGCTTAAAATAATATATATTGTAAATTGTCACTTTAAAAGAATATGTTTTATTAACATATTAATATTCCCAGATAATGCAATTTTGCAGTACATTATTAGAAACAGTTGTATATACATAAGTAAACATTAATAAATTTATAAGATTGCCTCTCATTAAATACCAAAAAATACTGATGTTGGTTTAACTTCTTGGTTAGATACAGATGACATATTGGACTTAACCAATTATGAGATATATCAATATACAATATATGGAAATTTACCTTTAACACTATATTCAAATTCAATTCTGCATCCTAATTCATTTAGAAACTCAATGAGCATCCCACTGCAGGCTATGTCCAGACTAGAGCGCACCACAGTTGGTCTGTTCTTATCTCCTAGATCTGGCTGTCCTATATATCTCAACTGATATGGCATATCTCTTGCATCAAGAGCTTTCCGAACCCGCAACATGAGAGGTGCTGCCTGAATGAGATATATTTTACAATTGAATAAAATATATTCAAAATAATTTTAAAACTATAACATAATTAAAAATATAGACAGCTGACTACACTACTGACTTACACTAAACAAACTCTATCATTCATAATATAAGACAGGCTCTAAAGCTTCTTAAGTAATAACTAAAGTCAACTAATATAAATGTATATATTTATGTATAATTGTAATATAAAGATGGTTTACGACCATACATTAAACAGTTTAAAAACAATAAATATTAAATTCAACAAATAAATATATTGTATCAGTACCTGCTGATTGGGATCTCGCAAACTAAAACAGACCTCTTGGTCATCAAAGGTCTCAGGACCTGCATCGACATTGTCACAAAGACCACGCAGCCGATGGAGAAGTACTTCTACCGCAGAGTCTAATACTGAACCCTGAATTAATAAGCTTTTGTTATTTGATGCGGATTTGAATATTATATATACAATTAGATTAACACCAACCTGTAACAGATACTCTTGATTTGGAATAATATTAGCCTTCAGTGCTTGTGATAGACTGTCTGTAGCGGTAATTGGAGCTGCATTTGCAGACATTTTGTATAATTTAATACTCCTCACTCCTGGTACATCGATGATAATATAAAAATTAAGAGTTAATTTTATTCTAGGAGTCTCTATCTTTTAAATATAGCTTAAAATAGTAAAAAGGAGATACATTAAACATACTAAAAACACTAAACAATAATTCAATAATTAACTATTGACATTTGACAGACTTAAAGTTGAAAACTACCTAGACTTTGAATAATGAATAGAGTTCACTGCCAACGAATATGTGATCACATAGTTGCTATAAGATTTATGTAATCTGTTTTTAAAACTCTGAGGTCTCTTTCAATTTCAAGGATCAAAATTAAGTATCTATATATTTTTTATTTAAGGTATATAGATATATGTATTTTTTATTTAAGGTATAATATGTAAAATACGTTGTTAGATATTTGTATCCAATATTTTTTTATAACTCTTGTTTTTAAAAAGTTTTAAACAATTTATGACACAGAAATGTTATTATTATGTGAATAGGTTTTTGTTTGTCAATTGGATGTCAAATAAAACCTGTCAGTGTCGCAACTTTAATGATAGAAGTTGTTTACATTTTATTGTGTTGATTGTTCACATACCGTTTGTCTTACTTTTAAAAATTATAATATAGTGCGTTCAAAGATGACGGGTCATGTTTCTATTAGATTAGCTTCAGAACGGGTTAACCATTATGTACCGTCCACAAATGAATTACCAAGGTTTTATACACCTGGGGAGGTTATAACTGGCATGCAAGATTTTATGCGGTAAATATTGAATAAAAGTTGCCCATATTTTTACAGTCACAACACGAGGTTCTAATACTCAAAAAGTTATTTATGTAATTTCCAGTGGCCATGGTACATACGTTGAAGATGATTCCTTAAAATCATCGGTGGCAGGTGTTATGCAAAAAGTAAACAAATTAATATGTGTGCGACCATTGAAAAATAGATACGTAGGAGAGATAGGAGATGTCGTGGTCGGCCGAGTTTTGGAAGTGCAACAAAAGAGATGGAAAGTAGAGACAAACTCTCGTTTGGACTCAATTTTACAATTATCCTCTGTAAACTTACCTGGTGGAGAATTGGTAAGAAATGTTATTTCTAATTAATTGTGATGTGATTTTGTCCTTATTAGAACTATGTTCAATATAGTTTACTTAAACTATATAAATTAATCTCACTAATAAAATCCAAGCGTCGAAGATCAGCTGAAGATGAACAGATGATGAGGAAACATTTACAAGAAGGTGATTTAATAAGTGCTGAGGTGCAAAGTGTTTTTTCTGATGGCTCACTTGCTCTGCACACAAGAAGTTTAAAATATGGCAAAGTAATCATTATTATTTTCTTTAGTTTAAACTTTAAAGATTAAAAAAGTATAGATATATTAATGTAATATAATATAATATTACAGTTATCACAAGGAGTGTTAGTAAAGGTATTCCCATCTTTAATCAAACGAAGAAAAAATCACTTCCACAATTTAGCTTGTGGTATATCTGTAATATTAGGTAACAACGGCTACATATGGATCAGTCCGCACAAACAGGACATTATAGTGGAGGAGAATCAGGATGAGATAGAAAACTATGAACTTCAAGTAAGTTTAATAAATTCAAATTTAATAAATTTAAATTTAATTTATTTAATCATGTGGAAAAAAGTAACAACTTAAAAGAATTTTGAAATTTTTACTTATTTGTAATATTAAAAATTCATTTTATATTTTCATAATTTTTTAATTTATTTGTGTATGTACACAACACTGATGTTAAATGTCAAAGGGTGACAACTACTACTATATGTATATTTATATGTATATTTTATTATTTCAGGCTATTAATAGATCAGATAGAGAAATAATAGCAAGAGTGAAGAACTGTATTGCGGCACTAGTCGCTTCTAAAATGATGTTAGATGACACAAGCATAATGTTTGCATTTGAGCAAAGTTTGAAATATGACAATGTCAAGGAACTGCTGGACCCAGAAGCCATGCTGGATGTGGCGTTTCTTACACAGCATATGCTCAATAATATGGAAGGATAAATATATATTTTTAAGAAATTTATTTTTTTACAAAACTTTTTGATTAAATAAATTTCATAACATTTTTAATATGTAATTTTTTTAAATTCGTTTTTTTAAGTAATAATAATTTGTTGTTACGAAAAAATGTGTCAGGACGACGTTCAAAATGTTTTTAAAATATCACCAAAACATTTTTATTTTTGCAATGCTATAAATTTAATTCTACAAACCTTGTCTTTATTCTTAAACAAAAAAAAAAACATTTCTTGATGACAAAATTGTTTTTAATTAGCAGATATCTTTTATATATATTTTTTTATGTAAAATATTACTTATTGAATAAATCAAAACACGTTTGTAATATAATAATCATATATGATTGATTTCTATCATTAGAAAATTGAGAAATTACATTAAATTGGCACTCAATTATTAATATAGGTAACATTCATATCACTCACATTAATATAAAATCTTAAAAAGTAAAATCGTAAAAAACATCTTAGAACTAATAACCCGCGGTTTCATTTGCATCTGGACTCCTAGTATTTAATACAATACAATAATCTAAGGGAGTCCGTAAAAATTATCTCAAATATCAATAAGAATCTCCAAAAAGTTTTTATATAAATAAACATTCCTCACAACACTAATCTGTAAAAGCTTCACCGGAGCTCCTATTGTACCTTTTTGTTTCTCTTATGAAGAATTCTCATAAGATTTTTGGACATATAGTACGGTTTATCCGGGGATCCGTCGTTTCTCTCGCAATCTTCGACTGAAAGAGAGGCGCCATTTAAAAGGTTTTCATTAAAAAGATGTTTCATTTTTCGAGAGCAATAGTTCCACAGTCTAGCTCTATAGAAAATTGACTCACGGAAGCACAGAAACAAGGTGTCAACGGCCACGGAGTAGACGTTGAAGAAGACGCTGCAGACGAGGTAGGTGGCGAGCGCGAGGGCGGCGGCCGGCACGTGCGGGTAGTGGAGCCCCGGGCCTTCAGCCTTCTGCAGCGCGCCCCACACGGACAGGTAGTACACCGCGAAACCCACGCCCACGGACATCGCCAGCTTGGACATGAAGAATATCCAGTCCGCCACCTGACATTCAAAATTGGTGTTTTCGCATTTCAGGTGTTAAATATTAGTAATTTGATGTCTAGATTGTATATTTTTAAAAATAAAATTTCTGGAACTTGTCAAATACTCCAAAAAAAAAAAAAAAAAGAATTGGACGGATTACACTAACTTTTAAAATGTAATTTGCATTGGGGTTCAGCTTAGACAAGTATAACTAATAGTTATAATTATAAAAAAGGTGAATGTAACAGTATCAATATTGTATAATTTTGTAGAAGAATTACCTTATCCAAAACGAAAAGTCGGACGACGTTCCTCATAAGCAGTGAGAACGCGTCGTTGGCGCTCTTGCAGAAGTTCTTTCCGTGAATGGCGCACATGATGTAGGCATTCTTATTTATAAACTTCAGGAAGCTCTCGAGACACCAGAAGAAGCACCGACAGCAGCACAATATAGCTCGTGTAAAGCTATTGTCAAATTTCTTTACTTTATGGTCTATGTATTCCAAAATAACTCTGATGAGACGAACAATGGCAATTATAAGTGCACCGAATGCCACCGTTCCTAGATGATATCTACAAAGATATAAAAAATAAAACTAATTATATTAAAACCAGAAGTTATTAGGTACAATAACATAAAATACTTTGTAGAAAAGTTACATAAGTAAAATTTAAAGTAATTGGTACTCGCCGAAGTGTCGTATAAATTGCCGATGTGAGAGTGAAGAAGGGAAGGTCTTTTTTGCGGAAGGTCCAATACCACGTAGAGAAAGTATTCGCGAGAGTCATGTCCGCGACACCGCTGATGAAAAACATTGCCCAGAAAAATCCTAACGCATTTACGACTGCAAAAAAAATATAACAAATGTTTATGGGCTTTGTCTTATGTCTTGTGTAAAATTAGAAAAATAAAAATAATCGAGCGGAGCGCTCTATGTGAGACTTTTCTGATTGAATGAATTGAATTGAATGTCCGGGGTTGGCGTCTAAACGACTTCTCCGATCAAGATGAAATTTTGAACACATGTTAATCATGTCCACACGGTGGTTTAAAAAGACGTAAAAAAATCTGTGGCGCTGAAGAATAATGTTTGTATAAAAAATCCCCATAGGCCGCGACCATACCGACGCAATACGACTGGAAACCTATTTAAAATAAATATTTCGCGATGACAGTGTTAAAGAGCACTTCAAGAAATTATTTCTTCTTCCACTGCTCGCTTCGTTCAATATGTAAACGGCACCCGAGATTTCGCGAGCGCAGCTAGTCGAAATTGAGGGTCTGGTGGCGCCCCAAGTATGTATGAATGCGATAATTTTTAATTGCATCCTTTTTTTACTTTTATTTGATACGTAAATGGAATTGTGAGGTAATTATTTTTTAAAGTCTGATGCTGTACGATGAAACTTTAAATAAATATAGAATATAAAGATAAGTTTAAAAATTAAGGAATTTAAAAACGTGTCGAAGTTGAGGGTCTGGTGGCGCCCCTAGTATCTAACAGATACAGTTATCAAGGACACCGTTGGAGACCTCTAAAAACAACAAACTTACGATGCAAATACACTATGTAGTGCGGGCTGTCGACGCCGCTGTAGTGACACGTGGCGTTGGCGCACGACAACGACGACGACACGTCACGACAGCGGGACGAGAACTGCACGGGCTCACACACCTCGCCGTCCTTACAACATAATGATATTATTTAACACACTGTTAACTATGACTTTTCCCTCATCTAGTAGATAGCTAGCTTGTTTAAACTATAAAAAAAATTACAATGAGAAATCATTGTTACTAGAAATAGTTACTAGTAATAAAATTCCCTTATAACTTCTAGGGAATATTTTGACTTTTCATATATTTTTAGATTCAGTATAAAATTCCGCATTGTGTGATATAGCGAAATATATTTTTTTAAGATAATTTTTTTATTCCCCAAATACTATACCTCATAACTATATTAAATATTATAATTTCCTAAGAACTTAATTGCATATAAATTGAATATTTGAGACAGTTGTCCATTCGGATGAAGAGATGGAGATCTAAAATATCAGACAAGTGCTACACATGTTAATATTATCCAACTCGTGTTACAGGATTTCTACAAGATATTATATTCTAGGACACTCGTATTAGTGTTCTAGGCTTCATATTACATAAGCTGGATATCGTTACCTTCTCGTAAATACCGCCGCAGTCGCAGTTCTTATCGATTAGCTTGTTCACAACTTGGAATGAGGAGTCGCCGATAGATAGCAAGTGCATGAGGACTAAAACACCATAGCCAATTACAGCGCATTGGAATATCCACGGGAATATTGGAAATAGTATTGTCGTTTTATTTGAGCTTACTGCTCTGAAATAACAAAATACAATTTAATCATATGACAAAACTCCCACACATTTTATCAAATTTCAAACTATAATGTTTTTTTCGAAAAACTCTGTTTTTCCTTCCGATCTGTCTATCTGTATGTGTGTCTGTGTGTGTGTCGAATTTTATTTTTCGAATTTTGAAAAACTAAAGATATATTTGGAATCAGCATCTAAATGTAAGATTCACTTTTCAAAATTATGTTGATTGTCCAACGGGAAGGTGGTCAGATCGGCCGCCGAAGTTAGCGAAAAATGGAAAAAAAATTTCGAATTTTTAAATTTTTTAAAATCCTATCATAAACTACATAAAAAAATAAAAATTATTATTTAAATAAATTGTTTATTTTAAAAATGTGATTTTGTTTGTTAATTAATTTGCCGATTAAGAGTTTTTCATAGCGGCAAGCTCGATTGCCGCGTGTCAGATGTTTATAGATATACCGGGACTTTATAGCGTAAATATTTTTTAAGGTACAATACGGTTAATGTAAGGTTTTTTAATTATCCGTCTTTTCGATCGGTGCAATTATAAATAGAAGAGGTATCGCACCTAAAAAAAAATATTAACGCAATAAAGTCCCGATATATAGTTCTATAATTTGTAAAAATCGTAAAAGTTTAAAAACTATAATGCTCTCTTTAATCCAAGTTTACTCATATTTCCCACAAAATAAAAATGTCGTATTTGAAACATGCTTACTTGCTTCCCTCACGTATCAGTGCGATTGCTATTGATATCCGCTTCCGCAGAAAAATTACAACAAGAAGTAATATTACAAAGACAACCGCCAGTAGAATGAGCAGGATGAGCCACGTCTGGTACTCTCCAAATACCGACAGCACCACACCCTTCAAGTTGCTCTGCTGATATATGCCCACATTCGCCTTATAGTACACGTAGTTGTTGTAACACAAGTACATAGCTGTAAAATAATTAATATATATTACATAATTAAAAACCATACAATCAACAAATAACTGGCAACTTACCGAAGACTATGAGCGCGAACAGGCCCGCAATGGAGACCCAGACGACGGGTGCCACGACCCACCGCAGCAGCAGTATGTAGAGGAAGCACAGCACCACCACGCCGCCCAGCGCGCCCAACAGGTACCAACGAGACCGATGCAGGTCCTGGACTATCTGTGACGACACCTGGTCCAGACAATCATATGCGTTAAAAGACAAGGTGCCATTGTATTCTGTGACCGACGACTTGGAAATATACAGCACATATTATAAAGCCACTTGCAATTTAACCAATTTGTTTGAAATACAGACACGAGAATGGACGGGACTTCGCATGTTCGAAGTCACCGCAATAATTTTAAAAGAGTAGTCCGTTCCGTTATTTTAATCTTAGTCTTTAATTCTATAATCGCCAAAAAATTATAATATTAATTGTGAAGTAAAGAAGAAGTAAAGTTTCAGTGAAGATTAAATATTTCTATACAATGAATACTGTGATGAAGATTAGCTCACATTTGGTATAAAACTATTTTTTACGGATTAAAACTCGCGTTTAATTTGGTTACATTTTTATTTTAACCCGACGTTTCGAATGCTTTGCAGCAATCGTATTCACGGGTAGACGAGATGTGTTTCTCGGCTTAAAATTAAAATGTAACCAAATTATACGCGAGTTTTAATCCGTAAAAAAATACTTTTATTTCAAATGTGTACTCGTGAAAATCTAAGAAAATACTAGATGAACTGGCATGCATGATATATAATATTAATATGCTTATTTACACGACACTTGAGATGAATTCTAGGTGCAAGAGATGTACACTACCTGATTAATTTTAAGCAACTTGGAGAATTGTTCTGTCACCTGCCCTTCATCCAAGTCAAGGTCAGAGATTTCTCGAATGACTTCGACAGCTGCAGTGACGTTTACAAAGCACCGACCCAACACTGTTGCGAAGGCACGCGTTAGTTTATTTGCATTCTTACTACCACTACACTTAATGGATGTAATGTGCCAGTTAAAAGAACAGCATACTACAGAATAGGAGAAGATTTAAACAAATGTTATTTACGGAGCGCTGGTAATTTAAAAACTCATGCAAAAGATGTTAAAATAGGTTAAAATAGAACATATATGCATTAGTCATCGGATGCAGATGCAGAGTGCTAGACGTGCTGCAGCCAGCTTCATGCGGTTGCTACCTACAATTTTAACATCTTTTTCGTTCCTCGTGAAAAACGTGATGAAACTCGCAGTGAACCAGCCCACGTATGCATCGAAGGCATTCAGGAAGTCAACCACCGACTTCTGTGTAGCCTGTGGGTCGCGGACGCAAGTGCCTCTGTCCTGCAGCGAGCTGGGACCCGCGTCGCAGGCCAGGGCAGAGAGGTCCCCGGCGCAACGAAACAACACTGAGACGTGATAACATTCTCAGGCTGTTGCATTCAGTTAGACGAAGCGGCACAATCATCATGCCACGTATCAATACCACAAATAAATCACTAATTGTCTTGACATTACAAACAAAAATATAATATATATTTTTTTATGTACCTTGCTGACTTTGCAATACATAACTGGCGCACTTTTCCTCTTTGATGAGCTGAACGGCTTCATGTATAGTCAGAGCCGCTATATTGGTGACTTCGTCCGTGCACACCATGTCATGTTTAATTTTCTCAAATGAAGTTGGGTTTAGCCGAAATTCCTTTTCAAATATAATTGTTCTATCTGGGCATTTTTTTACACAAACCTATAAATAATAATATTAATCATAAATTTATAATTAAAAGAAAATAGCTTAATATACATTATATAAGCATGTGTTATGTATTTCGTAACTACCACTCACTAGTTGTTTCCAATATTTATTTATATATTTTTTTTCTGCAATTGAAAATGTTACATGATAATTAAGATTTTTTTTTATAGTTTCTCTTATATTAAAAAAAGACCTAGAAATAAAAATAGCATACTTTTAAGATAAAGTTATTCTTCGTAATAATAAAAAATAGGTATATTTAATTAATCATAATAAACTAACTTGTGGTGTCGGACAGCCAATTATGGGAGTACCCAGCGCGAGACACCTCGTAATGTTGAAGAATACAAGATATTTCTTGTCTTCGAGGCCGGAATCCACACCGCAACGGCGTCCTTTCGAATCTATTGGCGCCAAAAGTTTCTCTACGCTGCCACGAGTGACACCTAAAATTCAATATTTTCGTAGTATACGTAATTATAAAATAAAGAAAAATGTCAATTATTTCAATGTGATAACTTCAAAATTTATGGTACGCACTGTAATAACCGACGTAGCCCCAACCTCCAAGAAAGAGGATGAACAGAATCAGCCACACTACATCAGTACAAGAGCGGTTCCGGGTCGGTCCGCTGAAGTTCGGATCATATCGTATAGGCTCTCCTGAAACAACACAAACAATAATATTTCGTTATGATATTATAACCCGTATAGTGCCATACATATTTACCAATAAAAATGGCAGTAAAAAAATGCATTTTTATAGATAATTTATATGAACAAGACAAATAATCACCATTTCCGTTACAATACACCAATATTAATAATTTTTTTCAACATTCTCATTAGATTTTATACTATGATTATAAAACAAAGATTGAATACTACATATTTATTGACAAGAAAATTACAGAAACAGAGTGAACTGTGCAAAAGAGCGCTATCGCGACGATGGCATTTTTTTAACAAGCGAAAGCGCGACGGCGCTCCTTGGCACTATAAGCGGTAAGCAGAACAGTCTATGAGGCTTGGTTTCTTCTTTAGGAAAAATGTTTGGGTATATTCTCGTCATCTTCACTATTCACTTATAAACGTGACGAGACGAGACGACAGGAAAGGAGCTAAACAAAGCTGGTACTTGTGATCCAGGTGACAGGCCCGTTTAAAACGTGCGAACTGACAACCTTATGTAGTGTATAAGCCTTATGTAGTATAAAAGTGTTATGTAGTATATAAGCGTTACGTATATACGTACGTATAAACCTATATTCTAATATAAACAATAACAAAACCTCTTCTGAGTAGTCTTCACACTGATGTTAGTGTATTAAATTAACATTAAGTTATATTAAAGGAAATAAAGTGAACCAATTGTCAATGAACATTATGTTTAATTTAAAATATTTTTCAACAAAACCTTTTCTGTGTACTGAACTTGACTAACTACCTATTTAACATTACTAATAGTTTTGTTTAAAATAAACTAAATAACAATCAATTTACGAGAACTTATTAAGATATTATAATGAATTGTTTTAACCAACAAATGTATCTAAAAGTCACTAAAAACACGACGCAGACAATTCGTCATAAGTTTATTATACTAGGAGCGCGAACTAGACCACAATTTTAATTCGCTGCGCTCGCAAAATCTCTGTATGTGTTATTATATTGAGAGAAGCGAGATGCAAACAGCACCGAAATTAGATTATCAAAATGTCGACGCATTCTGTCCTCAACTATTTCTTTTAATTTTTTTTTTAAGCTTAATTTCCTCAACGACATTGAAATTTGAAAAAAAAATGTTGAAATTACCACCAGACTGATGTCTTTCAGTGTCCCAATTTTGGAAATTTTATGATATAACGTTTTTCATTGATGATTGCACAAAGGATGCAGAAAAGTCTCTCACAGAGATCATCTCAAATATTAATATGTTGATATTTTTTTATAACATTATTTGTCCGCTGTGGAATCCGAAACACCATAGCAGATTTTGAAATAAAATAAGGCATATCTTGTGCGATATTTTAAAACTTATTTCATGGCATAGGTTATAATTAAATTAATAAAATTGTTATATTATGACAAATGCTATATAGCCTTTTTCTATAAACGTGCCGATTACAGGATACATTTTACAGGCAAAAGTTTGTATGTACTATCAATTTTCAGTGTCCAAATACAAACTTTTTGCAGATAAATATTCCTAATACGTCATAACTCATAGGACAGGGGGTAATGGATGTCTACAGTCTGTTATACCTTGTTCATGTCAAAGATTGGCCTGTGTGTCTAGAGTCTAGAGCGTACTTCCACAAGATGGCGTTGCTTCTATTTTATACAAATAGCAGTAGAGGCTAACGCGATCGAGTACGTTGCTATTCTTCTAAAAACAAATCTTCAAAAGAAAAATTATTGAAATATTAACATAAACGTTTTCAAACTATAATTAATAGTATTTCAATTTGATAATTCAAGGCAATATACTTAAATACTTTTGTATGTATAAGAGTATAAAAGTTGATGGTAGGCCTCCACGCAGTGTCGGAAAAGTCGGAATTGTGTCCTGTTTTTCTAATCCCTAATTTTAATTATATTTCGACTACTCTATATTTTTAATTATATATGAATTGTGAACAAAACAAACACAAATAACGAAAAAAACTAAATTAAAAACCCAATCTCAGTTATGTATATAATATATAGGACACGAGTAGTCGATACATGACTGATATGTTGATATTGAACAAGTGTTGATAAGAGGTTTTATAATTCATACACATGTACCATACTTCATAAGACTAGTGTACCATGTTGTATGAAATACCAAAATTGTATTTCTATAAGTCAAAGTATAATTTATTATTATTTATTAAAATTGTAAAAGATAGTTTGGAACACAAACTAACAAAACAAAAGTAATAACCATTATATTATAATTCTGTTTAAAAATAATATTTCAGGGACATGAAGTTTTGGAAAAATATATAATATTCGTATGAAATATTCCGATATTCTCTGAGAAACTGACTTTCTACAAGATTATTATAACATAATTAATAAGTTTGTTTAACTTAGACAATTTAAATCTAGACACTAGATTATTTTAATGAACTAAATAGAATTTTAATTGTTATATAATATAATATATATAAAATACACTTGTGATAAAATAACACCAGCTGAAACAACAATGTATACAGATAATAAAAGATGGCAAAAGTGGTAAGTATAACCTCAAGTATACTTCATGGAGAATAATGAAGAACTTACGTGATTCTTTCCCAGGAACAGAGCAACAATCACAGCAACCCATAGCAACACAGTTATAGACACATCACTAAAATACAACACTAAACAACATTTCAAACAACATTCTCTGTATTAATGTTTTTAATGTAACCAAAATTTAAAGTGTTGAATTTAGCCACGAGATTATCTTGAATCAATTTTATAGATAAGAGTTACATTGCTAAATACTGTTTGAAGGAGATATATATATATAAATATATACATATATAATTTGAGTGTTTAGTTGTGTTCATAGCCAAGACGATTTACGAAATGTCATAATATTAAGTCATATTATATACAATATAAAGTATATTTACCGTATTATATACAATATAAAGCTAATAAAACTATTTTTTAAGGATTAAAACTCGCGTATAATTTGGTTAGATTTTTATTTTAACCCGAAATTTCGAATGCTTTGCCTTCCTGCTGAATCTCGTCTACCCGTGAACACGATTGCTGCAAAGTATTCGAAACGGCGGGTTAAAATTAAAATGTAACCAAATTATAAGCGATTTTTAATCCGTCAAAAATAGTTTTATTTGAAATTTGTGCTCGTGAAAATATAAGAAAATAATATAAAGTTAAGTTTATTTTTTTTTCATCCAAGTCTTTCCGCATACTTGTATTCTTATTAAATTGTAATCATACAATTATTGTTGATATCTTTATGTTTCTTATAATAAGCAATGTACGTTTTTCAAATAAATGCGATAGGTATTTCAAAAACAGGGATTATTAGAAGCAACTAGGTTTTCAATTATAAATGGATTTTTTTAATATAATTAATATTTAAAATTTACCGTTGAACTTACTCTTTTAAAAGAAATAAGAAATATATAGGTAAGTTTATATTTTAAAAAAAACAAATGGAAAATTAGTAAACGTGTCATTTAATGGTGGTCACCACCAGACTTATTTTCTTATCATTCTTCATTCGAAAGAAGAGCTGTTGAAGGAACTCATAGTATTTTCTTCACGAGTACACATTTGAAATAAAACTATTTTTTACAGATTAACTCGCGTTTAATTTGGTTACATTTTAATTTTAACCCGACGTTTCGAATGCTTTGCAGCAATCGTGTTCACGGGTAGACGAGATCTAAGCGTCTGTCAGAAAAAAAGAGATGACTAAATAACTGACTTACTGACAGACACTTACATCTCGTCTACCCGTGAACACGATTGCTGCAAAAGCAAAACATCAGAAATTGGAAACGTCAGGTTAAAATTAAAATGTAACCAAATTATAAGCCAGTTTAATCCGTAAAAAAAATATTATTTGAAGGAACTCATGTGATATATACATGAAGAGTTTGGTGAATAAAGTTGCTTAAACTATTGATGATATCTCAATAAAATTTCTTCAATACCAAAATGTGAAGAGTCCAATTGACCAAGATCAGGTAGGATGGAAGTCCTCAAGAGATATATGCATTATAATTGCGGTAGAGGGGCTTATAAATATTCTCCTAGCCAATAAACATGAACTAGAACAATAGGGTCTATACGTGACATGTGGTTTTGCCTTATAGAGTACTTACTAGTCAATAGTCCGTCAATAGTCCGTTCAGAAGTCGCTAGTAACATACAGTCATACTAGCCAACAGTTTATTGTATTTCCGTACTTGATCGATATTGACAACAACTCTCCATCTTTGATGATGATGAAAAGAAAGAGAGGCATGCTAAAATTTGACAAGATTAATTTCTAAAAGCAGACGAAACTTATGTTTCATATTCTTTTAAAACATTGTAATTTTGCATAGAAAAAACTAGAGAAGTGGTTTTAGCTCAATC
Organism: Mechanitis mazaeus; assembly: GCA_959347395.1. Lineage (NCBI taxonomy): Eukaryota > Metazoa > Arthropoda > Insecta > Lepidoptera > Nymphalidae > Mechanitis > Mechanitis mazaeus. The sequence goes on along the minus strand of OY365752.1, from coordinate 17,380,250 downwards.
TTAATTGATACCAATATCTGGTGCATTGCTCAAGGACTGCGACTTGCACAGAATAGGAAATAGAGTTTAGTATAAAAATAGCTACTCCAGCCAATATTATTTGTCTTATGGTATATTATGTTATCTATGTAAAATGTTTTACATAGTAACTGTAGTTAATATAGACTCAATAAGTTATACATAAACATTATGGATTTAACACTTCTGACATGCGGCAATGTTATTAATATTTATAAATATTAAAACGAGTTACATAAACATTCATGTTTTTTATTTATTTTATAAGCAGAAATATATATCAGTAGATCAATTATCTGTAACGTATTAATAATGTAATTTTTATCAATATACTTACAATATATATAGCGAAGTTGTTTAAGATTAGAACTACTTACTTATATATATATATAAATATATATGTATTCAACTAGCTGTGCTCGCGACTTTCTTTTAAAATACCACTATACGTGCCTATATATTTAATTAGGTGTTTTTTGGATTTTTCTGTAGGAATTACATATTTTCATGTAGTAAAGTTTATCTTAAATTTTGACCAGGATATTCAGCTATCACCATATAAAATTTTACCAAAATCCATCGCGTAGGTTTTGCGTTATTCGTGCACAAATATACAGACGGACAAAATGTAAAAAAACGTGATTTGCTATCTATATCGATTACGTATTACGTATTAAACCTCGATCAAAAGTTTAAAAATATATTCAATGTACAGACACATATGTACAGATATATACATAAATATTATATTTTTTCTAATACTTTTTGCTGGATATATGACAGTTTTAATATGTGTCCTAATATTTTAATACAATCGTGTTCCAGTAGGAGACACGATTGTATTAAAATAGACAGTGACCTCCGCTGAGCTTTAAATTTATTAGGCACTGGATGGCTCGAATTGTAAGCCTCAAATATAATATATATTTTTTAGGATTATTAGCAATATATTTAAATTTTTTCTTTTATAATTTTTTCTAAAGTTAAATACATTCTATATGGAATAAAAGCAACCAAATTTCATTGAAATTTTTTTTTTTGCGATGCAAGCAAATATACAGGTAAATAAAAAAAATGTTTTATCTATAATATTTAATGTACAGATTTTCCCTCCTTATAGATCTTTAATATTTTTGTATGTTAGTGTGAGTGTTATGGTAGTTTGTCATGGTAGTGTTAACAAACATATAGTATATATGTTGTTACATGCTATACCTCTGTTACTAACGAACTGACAACCTTGATCTCAGTACACGTAATCATAATAGAATTCAAATGTAATTAGTAACGAAATACAATATTTTACTTAGTTTTTCTAAGAAAATAAAAATGAAAACAAAAAAAAACAAAAAATTTTATAAAAATTGAAAATTTACCAAAATGGACGTTTTCAATTTTTTTATAAAAGGTACATTTTGATATGATTTGTTTTAGGGACCTTAAAATTAAATTAAGTAAATTGTAAATTTGTTTTTTAACCGATTTAGTCATTTTCTGCATATTAAAATTGTTCAAATATAAAACTAAAACAAAAATCAATTATGAATGGACTAGAACCCATCATCTCTTAGATACCATTCTGTCGTGATGCCATTTGAGATACTGTGTCGTTACCTCGATGGAAATAAGGAAGGATATCTTTTAAAAATTCCTTAATTTTCAGCATAATTTTGTAGTTTAATTAATCAGTATTATTTTTACCATGTTTTTTTTTATAATTTATTCACAAAACTTCTGTTTTTAAGCACACACTAGTTTTTTTGGTGACCGGCCAGAATTGTTATTGCTATTAAATTGTTAACAAAATTTGTCGCAAACTGTTCAGTGTGTCATATATAAAATAAATATAATATTAATAAAATAGTATATTATCCCCCTTACTAAGAGAAATATTAATACCCAGTATTAAATATTCTCTGTTTTGTAACTTTTACACCTTTGACGTAAATCTATAGTGAGAAAGTGACAAAACAGACAATACCTTTTAATATCATTGTTAATAATTTAGATAGGTTATGAAGGAATTATAAAAATGCTAAAATTTAAATCAAATTCTAAATCAATCCGCTCTAATTTTAAGCTAAGTAAGATATTAATTGCATAGGGGGGAGGGTGACCCCTCTTACCTAACATAGGCCTACGATGGGAGGGTGCTCTACGTTGCTCGGGGTACCCTCATTGGGGGGGTCTCGCCGGGGCGTCACGGTGTGTGCTAACGCGATCCCGTGACGTCCCATTACGGCGAAGAGGGCAACCGTTGGTTTTTTAGTGGGTAGCCTTAAAAACAGCATAGAGGATCACCCCCTGGGCCGACGGGGTACCCGTAACAGGTAAAAAAAAAAAGATATTAATTGCATCTAGTTTTTAGTTATTTTTATACATAAAAATTCTAAATAACATTACATTACTCATCTTTGATCAAAGGTCTTGGTGTCAGGAGGATAATTATGAATTGACCCGAGTTATTCTGGACCCTTGAGACCAACTGTTGCAGCGATGACCACGCTATGTATGAACCATAAACTAATTGTTAAATTTAATTAATATTCTATTCACTTTTTTAATTATTTTTATAAGTATTAACAATACGCTAATTGTTCACTTCAATTAATATTTTAGTTATTAAATATTTTATAAAGCCATCGCCCATTTAAAGATGATATCTTAATGTTTCTTGTGTCTTTCTACTGATTACGTAATTGAGATCGATTTCACCATTACTCAAATGCAATAGAAATTTAAGACTCAAATGTTACACAGAAACAAGAATTTAATCATAAAGTTAATTAAAATGTCCGTTTTTATTGTAAAGAACGAATGCATAACAAAATTGAAAAGCAAAATAAAATTGTATATTCATAAGATCGCAGATATTTTGAACACAACTTAAAAAAGCAATTATTCAATAATCATTTAAAGAAATAACGTAACACTGTTTCTTTACGAGTTTCATTTAAATAATATTCAAGACAACTAGAAGTTTGCTTTATAATATTGAACACTTATATATAGTTATAATAATAATTAGTGTTTTTATTATATCCACAAATGACCGGCATTTTAGATCACAAACACGTCAACACACGCGGGCGTCTCATCAACTGTACTGTCTTGTACAATACAAGTGACAAAGATCATTCGTGTAATGACCAAGGAGGATGTCATATAAGCGACAAAGAACAGAGATGTACTTGTTTGTTCGTTTATTATACTATTCTATACCTTGATGTCTGTGGCCTAGTTATTTCATTAAATCCAAGGACACCATTTTAGTTCAACGTAAATTATATTATAGTACGTTTTTTTAATCCTTTTAGTGCCATACATATTTTGCCAATATTTGCTAAAAATGGCAGTAAAAAAGTAAATTTTTATAGCTCATTTATATGAATAAGACAAATATTCACCATTTCCGTTACAATTTACCAATATTCATAATTTTTTTCAACATTATCTTCAGAAGATTTTATAGTATGATAATAAAAACAAAGAAATTGAATACATATTTATTGACAAGAACTTTTCACTAGCGAGAGCAGCGCGACGGCGCTCCTTGGCACTAAAAGGGTTAATACTATTTGCTGAACAAAATGTCAGTTGGCGCAGGAATGAAGGAAAACCTTAACAAAATCTAGAAATACTTCAAGCTTGTGTATCCTATTAGTACCGAATTGCAAATCCAATTAACTCTACTTAGTATTATCAGTTAATAGTAGGTTGGTACACTTTAGTACTGGGAATTATAAGTCATTGTATATATACACAGAGCTTCCTGTCCTCGGAATCATGACATGACGTTGTAATAACGTTATTTACGTCCGTGCTCTAGTCGTGGTCACAATGATGTGTACATGCGCGGGCGCAACAGTCTATATTAATGTTCTGTAACATTTCTGGACAACACGTAATATATTTTTAATGTATGGCAAAACGTGCATATTTTTTCTTTAGAAGACATTAATGTTTATTAATCAAGCTGAGCTGAGCGAAGCGATGCTCTTTACCGGTCAATTCGATCATATTTTCTCCTCTATCTCAATCAAGCTATATTTAAATATGGGCCAGTTGACATCACATGCCCACGTTCTATAGACAGATTTTGAAAAAAATCCTAATTAAGAGTAATTTGCAATTAACTTTATTTTTGATTGAAACGTTCTATTGCACGAACAGCTGGCAAATTCTTACTATACTGACATATATATAAGTTTTTGTTAATTGTAGACATTCGGGAAATCGTATGAAGCTAAAATTTTCGTGATATATTTTTGGTTTCGCCCAGCTACTCCAGCTTGCTTGCTGGCGGCCCTAGTTGTTTATTATCATTTTATTCATGGATTGTATGTATGAAAGAAGTTTGAGTTTTTTTTATATATTAAGTTTTGAAGTTAGTTTAAGATTTAAACATATCATATTGTTTTAAGCATTTTGTACCTATACGTATTCGATTTAAATTAAATTATACAAAATTAAGTTATACAATTAAATATTATATAAATATATTTTATTGTTTATAAATAAGTATGTGTTCCATTAGAAGTGTTTCACAAAACTGACGAAAAACATTGATACGGTTCACAAAATTAAATAATGAAAAAGAAGGAAGCCTTAACGAGAACCCAGCAGAGGTGGAATATATGTTACATATTAATCTTTAATAATATTATATCTATAAAAGTTTGTTTAACGCATTTAAATAAATCTTCTAAACTAACAGATGGATTTGAAATGTTGTTTCTGATTTTGATAGCCATGTTCATAAAGATACAGGCTATAGTAGAATTAATAATAAATAATATTTTAAAACTATTTTAAAGCTGCTAATATTATTATTATTTTACGTATATTTCGTTTATATGTAGATTTATTATTATTATGTTATGGAATTGATATGTAATTGCTTGTCAATTATTATTATTTATTTAGCTATATATTTCTATTATACTGCATGCAATAAGAAAAATGCAGGTGTAGTAATAAAAGAAAACGCAGGTACAGTAGTGGCACGATCAGAGTACACTGGATGTCTCAGCACAGGGTATCCTTTTTTTTTTTTTTTTTTTTTTTTTTTTTTTTTTCCGTTGGAAAAACCCGTTACGGGTACCCCGTCGTCCCATGGGGGTGACGGCTGGGGGGTGATGTGGGACTACCCGGCAGCATAGAGGTTGCTGCCATTTTTAAGGCTACCCACTAAAAAACCAACGGTTGCCCTCTGCGCCGTAATGGGACGTCACGGGATCGCGTTAGCACACACCGTGACGCCCCGGTTTTTTTTTTTTTTTTTCCACCCTCCTCCGAATCCGACGAGCACAGGGTATCCTAGTTAGATATCCAGTGTAAATAAATGTTCAAACCATCCTTATTGACTTCTTATAAAATATTGATAAATTGTATTGTAAGTGTATATTATATGGTAAATATATAAATAAATAAATAAATATACGCAGATAAAAAGGCGAGGCACAGCTAGTCTGAGTATGTACACGATATATTCAAATCTGCTGAACGGGTTATTGTACGGTAGATAGTGTAATTCCTTAAGAAGAATTAGATTATAGTGAATTATAGTTTTAAGGAACTTGACTGAAATATAAAACATCTGACACGCGGCAATCGAGCTTGCCGCTATGAAAAACTCCTAATCGGCATATTATAACTCGCAAATTAATTAACAAACAAAAGAAAAAAAAAAATTAAAATAATTAAATTAATTTATTAATTAATTAATTTTTAAATTTTTAAAAAAATTTAAAAATTCGAATTTTTTTTTCCATTTTTCGGTAACTTCGGCGGCCGATCTGACCACCTTCCCGTTGGACAATCAACATAATTTTGAAAAGTGAATCTTACATTTAGATGCTGATTCCAAATATATCTTTAGTTTTTCAAAATTCGAAAAATAAAATTCGACACACACACAGACACACAGACACACATACAGACAGACACATCGGAAGGAAAAACTGAGTTTTTCGAAAATAATGTTGAAAAGTTGTCAAAAATATCTTAAATCTTGCTTAAGTAAATAATAACATGAATAGAGATTATCCCAAAAAGATATATCTACCTTTTTAATATTAAAAAAAAATACTGAAATAAACAGGGGTGAAACTGCTCGGAGTAAGTCAGTATATTAAAATAAGTATTATAAATATCTAACTTTTAAATATCAAAATAATATTAAGGTTACCGAAATAAACGCGAGTGAAGCTGCGGGTGGAAGCTAGTCTATTAATATAAGAATACAACAAACAAACATGAGTGTTTATATAGATATTATGGACGCACACTCAATGCAATAGACTTTCGTTGCATGATTCATATTTCACAGTAATTAGTTATCAAACATATTTTTAATGGGAAATTATAAATAGATAAAAAAAATATAAAAAACTTAATAATTATTGCTAATTTATTCCGTAATTCCATAAAGTATATGTAGAAGTATCTTTTCAATCCCTTTCCTGTTTTTGGTCTAGGTTAGTGACCCTCAGTGCTGACTCAAAGGTCGTGGGTTCATTTCCTACACGGGACTATTCTTTGTCTGATCTGCAGACTGATCCCCGTCTGGGTTTACTTTTTGTACGATATTTATATGGTTGAGACTCCGCAAATAGATTATAATTTTCTAGGTCCCTAGTGGTTTTATTTACAAAAGCAATTTGAATTGCAAAAAATAATTATAAATATTATTAATGTTGTTCTAAATTAATTTTACAGAACATTATTTTACCACTTTAAATAAAATAAGTAAGTGAATTTATGTAAAAAAATCTAAACGTCATAATTATTGCATTATGCAAAAATAAATATCACATTGGTATTATTAATAAGTTTTTTGATGTTATATAAGAAATATTTCAATAATATAATAATTAAATATATTACTAGGTTTGTATAATCTAATATATTTGCATTATAAACAAGCCTACTGCGTGTTCAAAGGTTGTACTGTACAGGTTTTATTGGTAATAAAAGATATTGAGATATTTCTAACAATACTAAATATATCTCTCGGTCTTATGGCGCAATGAAGTTAATTATGATACCCCTATAATAGACTGACTAGATAATACTATAATATTTCAGTTTATTTCTGCAGTTACAAATCTTTTCTCCTGTACATCTTAAGGTGAGCTGGCAAAGACTGCTTACTTAATTAAACTCTCCTTTTGTACAAAATTGTGTAAATTCCAGCAATAAAGAATCAAAATAAATAAATACATACATAAATTACAATATTAAAAGTTTTCATTATTATGTATATTGTTCGAGGTTACTTCCGGAGAAAGATAAACACTTCTGTGTTTATCCAACAAGGTAGTGTTTATGGTCTTTGTTGAAAAACTTGAAGAACTTACCGTAGTCTTTTCCCATTGTTCTGTTTTATAATTATAACAACAATATTGACTCTTGAAACTTCAAATTAAATTGAATTAGTCACAGTCACAAAGAAAAAACCCCAATTCACTAAAATAGCAATATCACAGTTTGTATAAATTTTATTCAAATATCATTCTCTTAACATAGCGATAATCCAAAGTGATAAAATTACACAGTTATTACAAAATATTGTGATTTGTTTACAAACGGCAGTGAAAGTTAACGTAAAGTCGGTGGAGGCTAAACGAGACGTCCGTTCTCCTTCGCATTACGACGGTAACTGTTTGAAATTGTATGTCTTGTTTGTTTCCCATTCCACAGAATACATTAATATTATTTCACTCTTTTAAACTGTCCTTTTTGTTTTTCTAGTCAGTGATAAAAGCAATGAAGGAATGATCTGATTCGTTTTGAATTAAGCATACAGAATTTTGTATATCCAACCGATGCACTATTTCACTTTCTTAAACTGTACTTTTTATTTCCCTAGTCTGTGGTAGAAGCTATGAGTTTGTAATCTGATTCATTTTGAATCAACCGTACAGAATTTTGAACAATGCAAAACACACAAAGGATTAGTCTGCTCGGAACAGAGTAAACAACAACCGTGTGTTATCAGGCCCAATTAAGAATAATCATTTTAACCGAGGTCTTAACTGGCTGTATTATATTTGATTGTAACAGGCGACGTTTTTATTAGTCTTAGATTCATAGCTGTCTTCTTTGTATACATACGTCTTCGGACTTATCATTTCCGGTTCTTTCTTGATATAAGCATTATAAAATTGTGTTACACTATATAATGAAGTATATGAAACAAACAAATGTAATATAATATATATTTTAATTTATTAATGAATATCATGGAGATGTGTTCTAGATAAAAAAACTTATTATTACTTGAAAATCAAGTGTAACGCCATAACACTACATTTATGGCGGATTCGAACGCCAGTGACAAAATATTTTCTAAATATATTAACAATACTTGTTGGACTTTATTAAATAGATATATCTGAAGGAAATTAACAAAAATAAAAAAAACAAACACATATCAACAAACATTTTGTTATATGTGCCCCGGCTTGTATAATGAAAGATAATTAAACTTCATACTAATTTTAAAAGGATATTTTAGTTCCAAATAGTATCTGAAAATGAAGGTCGTCTTCGCATTATTTAGGTATATTTTAATATTCCATATATCATGATAATATAACTATATTTAAATCATATATAAAATTATCCTGTTATACGTATTTTCTGTTTCTCCGATTATTTACTTACTTTAATATTTAATTTATATAGGGACTTTATATTTAAATATTTTTAATATCGGTTGACTATTGTTAGAAATAAAATAAATAAAAATAAATTACTGTATTTATATTTACAAAGGCTAGAGAAATGTATCCTTACCGCAATCTTTTAAAGTAATATTACAATAAACTTACTTTTGTTTTTCTGACCAACTTCTATGAACAGCTAGTTTAACTCAAATTACGTGATTCCCTTTCTTTTCGACGGGTTACTAATAGATATCTCTTGTTCTAAGATCTCAAAGGACAAAACATTTTTTTAAAACCTTTTTTTGAACTATGATAGTTTCAAAAGTTCATAGTTCACCAACATTTTTTTTTAAATTTTTTTAAACCATTTTTTTTTAAATTTTTTAAGCCATTTTTTTATTATTTTTTTAATTATGATCGTTCCAAGAGTTCATAGTTCACCAACATTTTTTAAAATTTTTTTAACCATAGAGTCACCAAGTCGTAGTTCCGTTGATTTTTTTTGGGATAGGTGCATTACGAAATAGTAAACATAGCTTTGACGGAATTCCAAACTTAAAAACACTGGCTATCTCATGGGACCCAATAATCTTTATGAAATATCAAAATAAATCATTGTAAGATTGTAAGAAGAACTGTGAATTTGTGTTTCAATATCCAATAAATTAATAATTGTTAAGCCAATAAGAATTTTGATGAATATATTTTTAAACCGATGGGAGACTTCAAAATTATTTTGTTTTCTTTTTACGATATAAAAGAAATAAAGATTAAAATTAATAATAAAGATTAATATCAAATTATACTTCTTAAAAGACATGTCGCTATTACTCATAAAAACTCATAATTGGTTATTATTTTAAATATGGCGGACCATAAAAATAAAAAAAAATAACAATTTAGAATTAAAGAAAATCTAATAATACATCAAATTATACTTATTTTACCAATGCTAACGTTTTCTAAAAATGATTACGATAATATACATTGATCGTATTAAAAAATGTTATTATATCTAATTGTTTATTAATATGGTTATTCGCTTTCACAATTTGTCACTTGGTCATTGTAAAAACTTATTTTTTTTATTAAAGAATGTAGTGATTACCATTTTTTTTATTAAGCAAGTTATTTTTCGTTATATTTCGTTTACATTTTTAATATTATTCTATATTGTAAAAGCTGACGTGAAGCGATCAATAGATATATATTTTAATTTGTTATCTGTTTGTCAATTATAAATCACACTACAAATTCCCCATGACTAAACACTGAACTTGTCAATATTTATTTATGCTCTTCAATTTAATACTTGAGAAATTATCAGCAATCGATGATAACGTGTATAGATTAAATTGTTAATAACATATTACGCGTATTTAAATTTAAAATCATAAAACCAAGGACTCAAACCTGTTTCAAATCATTTCATACAATAATTGAGCTACCGACACCAGAAATCTATATATAACTGTCTATATACGGTATGGTCGGTTTGATTCGATTCTAAAAGTTGGATAGGATTTTTGAAATACGGCTAATAGATGTCACTTTTAGTAAAAAGGTCTTATTTTGACGAGGTTTTTATTTTATATTTATTTCAAACTTAACCTAAATTAGTTTTATTTCAAACGTTTAATTCAAACCATTCCAGTCAATTTATATGAAAATATTTTTCTAGTTGTAATAGTCTTCAACATTTACTTTTTAGTTCACGCCGCGATTCTACGAAACTCCGAGTTCATGAATAAGGGGCCTTTTTTTTTTTTTTTTTTTTTTCCGTTGGAAAAACCCGTTACGGGTACCCCGTCGGCCCAGCGGGGTGACGGCCGAGGGATTATGTGGGACTACCCGGCAGCATAGAGGATGCTGTCATTTTTAAGGCTACCCACTAAAAAACCAACGGTTGCCCTCTTCGCCTTATTGGGACGCCACGGGATCGCGTTAGCACACACCGTGACGCCCCGGCGAGAAAAAGATTATCCACATCTCAGGCCCCGACGAGATTCGAACTCGTAATCTCCTGTTTACTAGACAGGCGCTTTAACCAACTAAGCCACGGCGCCGATATGAATAAGGGGCCTAGCTCGAAACTAGTTAGGCAAATTCAGATATATATAACGTGAGTAAAAGCGGATAGTAACAGAATATAGTTTAATTAGCTATTATTGACTTAGACATTGATATTGACTTAGACTTGACAATTCAAGCATAGCTCTGTACAAAAAAATATAAACGAACTCCAATTTCAATTTTAATGTTTCAGATTGCGAAACGATGTTATATCTACAGAACAATTGAAAATTTAATAAATACACATAAAATTGTAAATATTATGAGAAATATGAGTGTATTCATCTATATTATGAAAACATATCTACTTGGTATAAACAAATTCCTGACATAAATTGCAATTTCAAATTTTCAACTTTGTTAAAAATGTACAGCCCTAACAATTTTTTTTTAGTGTTCCTTCTATCCACCATAAAATATGTTAGATTAATAATAATAAACCATTAATTGTTTGATATTCCGAACTTTTAGTATACCATATTTATGATTTATATTTTTAAAATTAATATTAAGTGAAACAATCAAATTCCTATAAATTAATATTTAACATTGTCAATACGCCCTGCACTATGAACAAAGAAAGTCATTAAATAATTCCTTGAATGAATAGACGACGTAGATTCACTAATATATTTCGTAAATATATACTAATATAAACGGAAAGTTTGTTTATTTGTTTGTTTAAACGCGCCAATTTAAACTACAAAAGGGAATTGAAAAATTCTTCATGATTATCTAAAATTATAGCACTATTCTTAGTTAACTTAATAGAAAGTAACACATATTTTATGAATGTAGTTACATAGAAAAAAATATTTCACGTATTTAAAAATAATTTTAAGTAAGTCTATACAAATAAATTTTTTAAATAATAATTAATAGACTGGTTAAAATTATTAAAATGAATTAGGTTAATGTGAATAAAATGCAATATTAAGAAGCGCATTGAACAATGAGTTACATGTCAAGGTTGTTACAACCAACATGGCCGCAGGAGAAAACATATACAGGTACACTCATACTTGAACATTACACCAACTAACGGCAAATAATTACTGATAACTAGATAGCGTTATCTGGAGGTAAAACCTGTTCTTTATACTTAATTTTAAATAATAAGTCAAATTGTAATATTATGCAAACGGGCTTGTCCTCTTTTACAATTTTTTTTGAGAATTTCTACAAGTTTGTTTTCTAAATTTTCGCTGTTTATTGCATCGCTTTTAAAGTCTCTGCACATCCCCAAGGTTGACTCTTAGAGGATTGTATTTAGCATTAAATCCCATTATAACATTATTTTGTTGTAACAATAAAGAATAAATAAATAAATAAGTTTTAACCTATAAATGAAAAAAATAATCTAGTTTTATTTAATTTAACCTGTTTTAATTTAAATTATTACTTGTCTGAACAAACTACGTAATTGTTACGTATTGTATATACTTTAAGTATGACAATTCCTTGACTACTGGAGGTGTGCTCTCTTTCTCATCTATATTATCTATATACATATAGTTTTAAGCAACGTGGAAGTTGACAACCTGATAAACCATCGATGGGGTAAACGGCCCTGGATGGCGCGCCACGCCAGGATGGAACAAAGCAACGCCGCCCGTCTGGTTGTTGACCCATGCCATTTCAATAAGTACCTGCTTCTCTAAAACAATTTAATTTACAAATTGCAAAATCTTCATTTTCTGCACAAGTAATATATAATATGGGATATATGGGATACGTTTGTGTGGCAAAATAATGATAACTAGGATATAAAATAGAAAAATATCCTATTTGCGAATATTTCCTGATTTTGTTTAAATTAATAAAAAAAATACAAAAAAGATTATCTACATCTCAGGCCCCGACGAGATTCGAACTCGTGATCTCCTGTTTACTAGACAGGCGCTTTAACCAACTAAGCCACGGCGCCGATGATTCGTTAAGTGAAATACTTCAGTGTGTTCTCAAACAAAATATTTATTATAAGATATCTAAGAAAATGTTTACGTCTTAAAAGATAGATGATATTATCTCTCCTTTTATTGACATGTGTATGTAAATATTTTTGATAAACGGTAAATCTTTACAACTTGTGTTACGATAAATGAAATATAAATGTTTATTTATTTAGGTTTCTGACGTTAGAACAACAAGAACGATCCAGAATAATGGAATGTATTTCGTTAGAACCTGTACATTGAATTATTTGAATGTACACCATTCTGTCTTTACAGAAATACGACCTACTTCAAACGTTTCTAATAGACTTCATTTAACTATGAACTTATTTTTTTAACTTGTCATATTACAGTTTTATCGACATATCTAATTAATTCATCCCTTCCTCCCTTTTGATTCATCCCTCACTAAAGTCGGGAAGATTTGGTTATGTTAGACTAGTATTTAAACTTTCTGTTATTGTTTTGTTAACTATTTACCTATTTACTTACTATTACTATTGTTATTGCTATTGCTATTGCTATTACTATTGCTATTACTATTGCTATTGCTATTGCTATTGCTATTGCTATTGCTATTACTATTACTATTACTATCACTATCACTATCACTATCACTATCACTATCACTATCACTATCACTATCACTATCACTATCACTATCACTATCACTATCACTATCACTATCACTATCACTATTACTATTACTATTACTATTACTATTACTATATATAATAATCAGTACTTTATTATATCTTTACGGTTGTAATAAACCGTATTGTGGTAGACATTAAAAATTTTAAAAATAGTATATATTAGGATGTATAGATATTCATTGCAATGAGTTTAAAGTTAATATTATTATATTAAAACTTATTATAAAACTTATTACTATGTTGACTGGAGACCGGATAATAACCACTTTAGTAACAATTCTGCACATGTTGCTTTTACTGTAGCCTATTCCAAGGTATTGTCTATTAGCATTCTTTATTTTATAATTGGGCAATATTTATTTTTTTTTTTAAATGTGTAAACTTAGAATCCCTTTAGAGCTTGTAAATGTGAGAACATAGAACTTAACTAGAATTCTTATGCCTTGGACGATGACTGTAACCCAAATTATCAATACTGTAAGTAAATAATAAGCAAAAAATTTTCATTAGGATTCACGCGGGATTTTTCCATATACCAGCCTTTCGGCATCCAAGATGTTGACGTTTCATCAGTGCCATGGTTATTTACTTAAAAAAAAATTTTCTTAGTTTTATTGACTATATTCCCTGCAAGAAATATTATTTACTGCCCACAAGTGAAATTTCAAAACAGGTAATTAAATGATCCCATTAAAATCTTTTAATTCATTGTTATCATAAAATACTATAAAATTGTTATCGATCTCCGGTCGGAGACGCTTTGTTCGCTTTACATTTGAGCGTTCATTGTTGAGTTCAAAATAGGGGAATGGAAGCAATGAAACCTAAACCGGATGTTAATACGGTAATAAATTCTATCACCATTAAATAGAACTTCAACTTCATAGAAACAAAGTACTAACCTAATCAAATGAAAATAGGTTTATATATACAAAGGTATAGGAATTGATATCTAAATCATTGTTATACAAAAGCAAGATATAATTTCAAGTAAATGTTAAGATATAAGTAGAAGCGGATCAAAATTTTCAATTCAATTTTTATAGTGACTAACGCCATTTTGATTTTTTATGTCAGAAAAGCGACACAAAAGAAAATAAATAAACAATTGAATTATACAAATGAGATAGCTTTGTTATCAAATTGATTTTAATCTAAAATTCCCCTTTACAGTACTATAAGCCACTACAAATTAAAAAATCAATAATTTTATAAGTAGTGACCAAAACAGTCGAAAGACACGTTTTTAAAGAAAACCTAATACATAAGTACATATGTGTTGCGTGTTCAAAATAATTAAACAGATAATAAATAATTATAATGAGACTGACACACTTTTGATATTTACTTATAAGTGTTAATGACTAATATTTCAAAAATAAGTTACTAATATAGAGGGGAGGTCTCAAAATGTATATTTATCAATAACTTTGTTATAAATATTTGACTATAAATGTTTATCTTTTGTTTTATATTCCATCATACATTTATTAAGGTTGCAATCAAAATCATAACTAGATGCATAAGTATTTGCTAATAAGGTTAATCACTGTCTAAAAGATGGAACAACAATTTATAACTAACAATTTGATGTTTTAGTTTATTGCTCAAAAATATTCATAAAAAAGTACTTATTTAATTTTAAGAGTAGCTATATTATGCATGTATAATCGTGTCAATATTATTTTATGCGGCAAGTTATTCTTGTTCATAAAATTGCATGTTTTTTTAGAAAACAATATGTGTAAGGTGTGTTTACTACTACGGCCTCACTTTGGCTAAATGCCAAATAAGCCACCCCCGGAGTTTGACAATTGGAACGACATTCTGGCGCCTTACAAGTTTGTTGTACAATTTAACAATACCACAGACTAATTATTGACGAAGTATCCGGATAGTTTATTTATATATTAATCTATTTATAAAATATATTGTTTCCATTTGTGTAAGTTAATTACAATCTTAAAACTGCACAATTGAATATCTTTCTCTTTTGTTTTGAATTAGAAACTGAAGCTTGAATAAGGGCGGGGCAGATATTAACAAAAACTATTAAACTATCTTTGCCTAAATTAAAAAGATAAAAATTCTTTTTGTTTGTGATAGCACGGAGGGTGGAGAACTTTTGAAAATAATACTATAGTACATTTCTATATAAAATATAATTGTATGATACAACACAGATCCCTAAAGAATCGATTTTCAAATATTTGTGTCAATCAATAACTTTTATTATTTAGCCACATACAAAAAAGGCTTTAGAATTACCAGGGAACCAGTATTTATTTGGTGAAATGTCTTGAACTATATAATAGAAGGAAGTGTTTCAAATAGCTGTATTTTATCCCGTCGACAATATTTTACAATCAAGACCCGTAAAAATTGTCCAATGATGTTCTACGAACCTCTAAGGTATGAAACGGACTTTCTTGATCGGTGTTCGCAGGTCGATTGAACAAAAAAAGGTTCTTATGAAAGGACCACGCTAATGTCTTTGATGGTTCCAAATTTGACTTTAGGCTACAAAAATACTAAGAGAAATGTTATATTATATGATTTTTTTATAAATCTCTGACCCTGAATTCGTAGCAAAAACCAATAAAATTACTAAAACTTTAGAATTACAATATAATTTAATCCAACTTTATAAATGTGGTATAAAATACTAAAATATTTGTTGATATGAAATTGCTCAACAAACAATGTGGTTAATTTTTATAAATTTTATAGACCGGAATTTTTTTCTTAATTCAAGCGCCATCTCGTGATGAAGCTGGTTATTAATTATTCAAGCAAACTAAAACATCAAAGAAATCTAAAAGGCATACTTATGTTACGAAAATATGATTATCTATACCAATTGCGCAATCAAATCAATTGACCACTTATTCATCTTCACTCTTTCGCTTTTGTACTGTCATTAAACTCTTCTAGTTCTTGTTTAAAAGGCAAATTAATTTTTGATTCAAAGCTGTACTCATTACCAAGGGTTGCACTCAAAACTCAAAATTACATATTAAAATATGTAATTGTGTAATATATAAATATAAAAACTTCTTTTGTTAGAGCTATTCTACTATGGAATGCCTTACCTTTAAGCTAACACAATCGCCATCAATTGTTATAAAAAAAACTTTATAATTATATTACCTCAAACAAATCATTAGCATATTAATATCCTCTATTATTTACATTCATATATATAAGGTTTAAATTGTTCACTTTAGGTATGTGTATTGTAATGCTCAATTGACTGTAATTTTGCATCGTCTTCTTTCACGATATATTATTTACCGGTGCCTAGTGATAAGACCGGCGTTTGTCATACAACATATAATGTATGCAGTGTAGATAAAAATATTATTGTAGTGTACAATACAATTATTATCATTTTATTGAAAAAAAACTTAATGTTGGAACTAAAAAACGGGAAATCGTAAATAAAATAAAAAACATCGGTCATAATAATTTTATTCGCATATAATTATTGATTATGATACATGGGACGCTGGCGCGCACCGGTCAGCAGATGCCGGTCATCCGGACATCTTGGCTCAAATTACATTATTAATTAATCATATTGCATCGACATTCGTTATGCAAAAACCGTGGCTACATATTTTACTAGTGAGAGGTCTCGAGGCAGCATTAGATGGACGCACAGTCCCCGCGGTGCATCGGTCGGACGCAGCGAGGCCGCCGACTTATCGCTTTTTACAAATATACTTAAAATATAACAGTCAATTAGACAGCCGGATATCAGTCCGATCAATATATTTACATACAAAACAAACGAAACACCATTACGCTCTCCGACGCGGGGCGGCTCGAGGCGGCGACGGGTAGATTCGTACGAATCTTAACATTTAATCACTTCCATAATTTACGACTTAAAATACCGAGAACCTAAATCGGGCGACGTCGGTGGAGACGCGGACGTCCGCCGGGCGACGACGCGCCCGTGCTGCCGAGGACGAGGGCGAGGGCCGCCGGCCTCACTCGGCCTTCACCTCGGCGGACGAGGCCACCTCGACCGAGGACACGCTTTCACCGACCTCCTCAATGTTGGCCGCCCCCTCGCCACCGTCGGTCACGCGCTCCGACCCGCCGCCCCCATCTGGTCGAATGCATCGGGTGTCGAATTGAGTAAGTCGTAAGCGGCAAGGCAGTTACCGTCGGGTGTGTGCTACGTACTGCGCTGGTGGTGGTGGTAGTAGAGGTTGGCGCGCGGCGCGTGGTGCCTCGCCTGCGCGGGCGGCGCGCGGTACAGCGGCAGCGCGGGCGCGTGCGGGCGCTGTATGGGCGCGGGGTATCGCGGCGCGCCCGGCCCGCCGCGGCTCATGGCGCCGCCGGACCCGCCGTTGCCGCCGTTCCCGCCTCGGCCGTTGTTCCCGCCGCCGACCATTTGCTAAAAGTAAAACTTCTATGAGATCGGGTCGCACTCGGGTGTCCCGTCGAGCGGGGAGGGGATGCCGTACCTGCTGGTGGGGCTGGTGCTGCTGATGGTGTTGGTGCGGGGTGTGGGCGGGCGGGGGGTGCGGCGGGTGCTGCTGGTGCTGCGGCGGCGGCGCGTGGTACTTGTGCTGCGGCGGCGAATGAGGCGGCTTTTGAGGTTTCGAGGCGCCCTTGGGGGTCGGCGAGGCGGAGTCGCACAGTTGCGCAAATCCATTTGCGTGCTCGTGCAGCGGGCTCTTCAGTTGCTGTTGCGGCGGCGGTCTGGGTTGCGGAGGCGCATACTGCTGTTGTAGCGGTGCCCGGTATTGTTGCTAAAAACAAATAATTTTATAGTAGAATGTGGATGTAGTTCTATGATAAATATATATATATTGCCTCCGTAACTATTAAAATTTAACTACAAATTTTATATCATTAAAGTTCTATTTAGTAAATCGACTATTTATATTTTTAACCTAACGAGCATGACCCAGGATATCTTATAAAAATTGAGTACATTTAAATATTCGCCTGATAACAGCATCCGCTCAGTATATACTACCTACCACCTAAATGGACACTGGGTGCTGAGGACGGTGGCATGAGCGCAGTCACACGACATACGTGTCATAAAGCTGTCTCGGGTACGTATTACCCTACCTCATGTTGAGAGTATGTTTTGTATCTAATTATTATTTTTTAATATTTATTTTAGTCTGCATATTTTTGTAATTGAATATTTATTTGTTTATGGTAACTTTAATTTTAATGGTTATAATTTTTTAAGTTATCGATTTAAAGGAACAGTGAAAGAGAAAAGAAAGGAATTTGTGTTATACCCAAGGAGATAGCTAATGATACTTTGGAACAAGAATCTGTTCAGTGGAGTAAACATAGAGTCTGAAAAGTAGCAAGAGGGAGATGAATCAATCGAAGCTTAGTTTCAGACAAAATAACCATGCAGTAAAAGATCGTACAATGACCCTAAACACAATTCACTAATCAGGGGCTCTAGCTCGTTTAGCACCCGTGTGCAATGAAACCCTGGCGCCCCCTAAGCCTGACCCCCCCACCCTCCTTCTCCCGCGGCTATAACTATTAACTTTGCCGTCGTAACAAGAAAGTTTTTTCTTATTCCAACAAGCTATTTTATAAGTAGGTACAGCTTACAGTATGGTACAATTATGGCCTTTCTTCTTATGACGACAGAATAACACTCATTGATTTTATGCCTGTATCACGTCTCTGTTGCGAAACCAAGCGGCGTCCGTGTGCATTGCACACCCTGCACTATATAGGTTCAGCCGCCGATTACTAATATCTCTTATTAAAGAGTTTCACCTTCTAGTCATCACCTGTGTTTAATTCTGTCAGAATGCATAATTTACTAGTTTGTTACATACAACACCTATTAGACAAGCGCTGACGATGCGGAACCATCGCATCGCCACTACAACCTCAATTAGTATTAAGATTTAGCATTTAGAACACTATAAATATTCCAATCTTGTAATTCAAAATTAATATTTCTGATGTAATATCGATCATAGCATAAGTTTTAGATTGTAATTTTAATAAAGTTTAAGACATAGTTAGGTTTTTTTTAAAGTCCTTCGGCTGTCGTTGTATCGAAGAGGTTACTGTTGTTTAGAGGTCGATGGTTGCTCTATATTTCCAACAAACCAGCTAATTACGGATTCAACATGTTAGCTTTCGATGGTGCACAAGCATTATTTTTTACATTTACAAGTGTAAGCAGATAATAAATAAGGGATATATGCTGTCATGAAGAACTAGCAAATCTTTTGAAGTTGTAATGTGAAACACATTACAACTTACAATTTAATATTTACTTTCACACATTTGACTGTTTTTTCCTATGAAATGAAGAACATATTGTTTCTTGTTATGTAGACCATGAACGATCATTCTAATGCAAAAGATGACAGGAGAGAGAGAAACGTAAACAGGAAATAATTACATTTTACAAATCGACCAACGTAGGCGTGTATGTAGTGAATGTGTTGTAATGTTTCTTATAATGGTAAACGCTAGCCAATTACATTATTCTAGTGTCCTGAACATGGCAGCTAATAGTGCTCGTATTATATATAGAGCGAATAAATATGTAACGATAAAAAGAACTGAATTGATTCGTAATTTATCAATCATTTACGGGCACCTACAGAAGAAAACAAGAAAAATATTTCAAATAAAACTATTTTTTACGGATTAAAACTCGCGTATAATTTGTTTACATTTTTATTTTAACCCGATGTAGATGACTAATTAACTGACTTACTGACAGACACATTTCGTCTACCCGTGAACACGATTGCTACAAAGCATTCGAAACGTCGAGTTAACATTACAATGTATTATGTGTAGTGGGTATTGTAATATGTACTTGTGAAAATCTAAGAAAATACTCAGAAAAATATTCCAAGCTACATTCGTCACCAAATTAAAACAATCAGATTTCACCTGTACGTGCAGATGACATGGATGTTATGTTAGGTGTCAGGATTCTCCTTATAAGAATAGAAATACCAAACATTCAAGTAACGGTTACAACTGTGTTTTGAGAACGCAAATTAATTTTGCCAAAATTGAACTGATTTTAGCACCTCAGATAAGTCCTTATTTTATTTTAAAAATTAAAAATGATTTTTGTGATAAAGAATGTTATATTGTCTTAAAGTTTTAAGTTAATTTATTTTCTAAGGAATAATATTTGGGTTAAATTTATAATTCTTTTAAATATCAAGAGTTTTCTTTCTTAAATTAAAATTTATGAAGTTTTAAGTTAGACCCGGTCGAAAATGTCGAAATTTATAAATTTTTGACATTTTAGGTCAACAATTATACTACAAGTTAGGTACCGACCTGCATCTGTTGCACGGCCGCGGCCACGTGTAGCTGAGAGGAGAGGAACTGCGAGCTGAAGGCGCTGGACTGCGCGGGCGGAGTGAACTGCAGCGGGTAGGAGGGCGCGGGCGCGGCGGGCTGCTGGTAGGGCGCGTAGTACGAGCTGGACGGGGGCGCGGGCCGCGGCAGCAGACCGGCCAGCGGGTACGGGGACTCGCCCACCGGGCCCGAGTAGCCTAGGTACTGCTGCTGGAACGTGTTCACGCCGCCCACTCCCCCCACTCCTCCGCCTTTGCTGCCTGGAATTGGATTCAATTTTCATTTACACGGTGCAAAATATAAGAAAAATACTTTTATTTCACGTTACTGTGACTCACTAACCGATAGCCCCGATCTGCTGGGTGGAAGGCTTGACGGTAGCCGACATGAGCGAGTTGGACGTACTCGAAATAAGCACTGTGCTCGGGCTATTTCCTAGTTGACCCGATTGGCCGAAGGCTGCGCCGCCTCCCGCCGCCGCGGCCTGTCAATGAGGATAAGTAAATTATATGGTATAAAAATGGTGTTTTTATATGTCGAGATTATCAGCTTAAAATGGTTTTTATACTCGAGTACATAGGTTTAAAAAATGCATATTGAAATTTACGGAAATAAGTTAAACTTACCATGCGATATTGACTAGGCAGGCTCTGGAACATGTCCGGTGGCGGTTGATAATTATATGGAGTCGCAGAACCGGCACCATATGGAGTTCCAGGAAACCCGCCGAATTGCCCACGCGTCTGATCCAAAAAGGCGCCATACAATCCACCTTGTTGCTGTAACTGTTGTGACGAGCCCAATAATTGTTGAGTAGAGTTGTATAACACAGCAGGTGGCGAAGGAACGGACAAGCCGCCATATCCACCTTGGTACGTCACGTGATTGTAATGTTGAGGCGGTGGTGACTGTAACTGCTGTGTCGGTTTAACTTTACACACATTAGGCGGTGCGCCAGTTTCAGTATTGTTCTCTTCAAAGTTTGTTGTAAACTGTAGCTCCTCGCTACCTTCTGCCACTGCGTGCATCTCCCATACCTTTTTAACACTGGCGATTTTTAAATTAAGATCAGCTGCAAGCGGCGATATTGTGTTCGACGTACTCATATGTGTGCCACGAGGCAAACCCAGAGCTTTGGCTGATTTGTCGTCAGTAAGTTGCCCAAGGTCGGAGTCAAATGCAAAATCAAGCTTCATGTCAGAAGAATCCTCAGTTTTCTGTGATGTATCAAAACTCATCTGAAGACCAAGAGACCCTTCTGCCTCTGATACAGGTCTACCAGTTTCGGCCATAAGTTCTTGTATAGATCTTGGACGTGATCTAACATCCCCATTAAATGGCAGAGACCTAGAATCTATATCAACCTTAACATCCTCTCCTTGAGGTTTAGCAATTGCAGCACTAGGTTGATATTTTTGTTTTAAGGCTTCTGCAGGTGGGGCAGTCTTATAATTGGTGTTCTCAAAGATAATAGTCTCAACAGGCGGTGTAGTTCCATCTAAGACGCCCGTTTTATCTGCAACAATGGCACAAACTGTCGTCGGAGCAGCCTTATTGTTATCAATAGGCGTTTCTCCAGGTGTACCACGTTGACTCGATTGGTTGGATTTAATTTCAACTGGTTCGGGTGGGTCCTCGATATTACCACGTAATGTTTGTGCTATAGGTTTATCCCACGCATTCACTGGTGGGGGAGGGGGTGCGGCTCCAGTGTCAGGTCCGAAATTCGGTACCAGCCCCATCTGTTGTTTTTGTCTTTGCTTCACAAAACGCGGTGCTAAATTAGCCTGACGAGGTCTATTATCATATGGTGCACTTGATTTACCAGGGACTGGAGCGGATCCTCTAGAGTTTGATTTGTCATTTGAATTTCTTGTAGATGAACCATTTCTGCCACCGCCTTGGTTTGAACGAGATCTAGGCTGTTTTTCTTCTTTAACATTTAAAGGACCTCTTATTTCCTTTGAATTTTTTTTATTACGCACCTCTTGGAATCCATCGTCAATAACTTCTTCGTCTTTCTTAGAAGTCGTTATTTTAGTTTCACCAATAGCCTCTGTTGCGTCAGTACTTTTATTCTCTCCATCTTTTTTAACACATTGCTGATTACGACTATTATTCTGCCGATTACCTGAATTTTGATTACGATTACCACCTTGACCCTTTTGGGACTGAGACAACTGTCTACCTCCAGCACGGCGGTGACCTCCAATACCACTTTCTGAATGCTCTGAGGTGGTTTCCCAATTTTCGTCTTCTCCGCTTAGACCCCCTTTTGAACGACGATCACGGCCCTTACCTGCTGATGAACCAGTATGCGGTCTGTTAGTATTTTTGTCTTTATCACTCTGAATGGGGTCCTTGCAGTCTTCATTGTCTTTATTTGCCCTGTTAGCTTGACTGAAAGGACTCTTTGTATTTGGTGGTCCATATCCTGTTACTCTTTTAGCAGGAGCTGGAGGCCTACTTGTGCCATGGAAACCACCACGACCTCTTCTTGAAGGTTGTCCGCGAGGGGCAAATGGTTCCCTATTTTCCAAGCCATCTGTAAATTGAGATCCCTGATCAATGGCATGATTTAAATCGTCTGGTCTCTCTTGCTTTTTAGGCCCACGAGGACTCCGGGGTGCTCTACGTCGTTCCTTTCGGTCAATGTTAGTACCATCCGTTGAACCATCTGATTCACTCGCTCTATTCGAACGGGAACTTCTATGAGAACGGCGACCACGTGATTCCCTTGAGCCCCACCCCCTACCATAAACATTATAGCCTCCAACACCATATCCTCTTCCTTTCTTTTCGGACCCTGACCCACTAGATTTACGTTCAATAGGTTCCTTAAGGGGAATTTTATTGCCTTGTTCTTGGGTATATCGTTCACCTTTCTTTTCATCTAGTGATCGCTTTTGAGAATCCTGTACATTTTCAATAGAATTAGAATCTGTTATTTTATTTATTATTATTCCCGATGGATCAGTGCTTGATTTAGACGCAATTGATTCAGATTCAGACAGATCTTTTTCTGATTTTAATGGAATTATTTGTTGTGCAACATTTGTTGTTATATTTATTTGTTCTTGGACAAATTGTTTTGTTACTTGTGAAGAATTGGATAATATTAAATCACTAACAGGTTTTGGAAGTACTTGATTAATAGAAGACTTAGAAGTAAAGTGAGAATCTGTGATAGTAGGAGTTTGAGATTGAATACCAGCTGACATTTGAGTCTGCATATTTCCTGCAATATTCATAGTAGTCTGTTGGTTTTGTATGGAAATTATAGATGCATTATTTAAAGGTTGGGAATTAGAGATATGATTAAAATTGTTGTTATGGGATTGTGTAATATTAGAAATAATGTTATTTGAATCAGTTGTGTCTTGTAATGCTTTTGTAGATTCTACTTTTGGCATAGTGGCAGTTTCGTTAGTGTTTTGGTCAAATAATTTCGGTGGTCCATTTTTATCGCCAAGATTAAGAGTGCACAGATTGTTTTGCTCTTCTTGGGTAACTTCAGCCCAAGAAGTTTCGATAAGATCTTTTTCCAATAATTCTCTTTGTGGAAGATTTGTTGGTGGAGAGGCTCGTTTTTCAAGTGCTTGCAGTTGTGAAGATTCTGCTGTAGGAAATGGTTCAGCAACTCCTATACTTTTCCTTTCAAAAACTTCAGTTAACTTATCAGCCGCAGTTCGGTTGCTGTGTTCAATTGTGTCTAATGGTTTTCGCTCGGAGTCAGATCTTCTATCTTTATAATCATTAAACTCTTTATATGAGTCTTTTGAGTTAGACCTATCTAACTCTCGACCAGATCTATCATAATCTTGCATTTCACTTCGCCACTGTGGTCCATCTTTGTCTCTTCGAACTTCATCTTCGCGGTCTGAGTAATCTCTGAAAAATATAAAATTATGTGTGATAAAAAAAATATCCCATGGTTAAGGTACAAAGAGATTATGCTTATTTTAATCGCTTCGTCATAAAACATTTCTATATAGTTCATTATATCAAGTATTAGTCTCAGAAGTATGTTAGGATGATAGAAGATTATAATGAAATAGAATTATTTAGTGATTATTTTGATGTATATAAATTAAATAAAAGTCAAAGAGTCACCTAGAGTATGAACGACGACCATTATTTGTCGTGTGTCGCGGCGCGCTGTATGATTGAGGTTCTTGGCGCCTCGGTGCTGCTTTTCCAGCAAAAGCCCATCCCTTGTGTTGGTCGTCTTGTTGCCTATTCTGTTGTTGCTTCAAAAATCGAGGAGGTATATTGGCTTGAAAAGTTTTTGAAAAAGGATTCAATTGGTCACGATCTCGTTCACGTGCAAATTCTCTTTCTCTGAAATCACGATCAGTTCGCTCTCGATCTGCTCGATCGCGGTCACGGTCACCACGATCCCTTTCTCTTTCGAATCGTTCACGATCCATTCGACTATCATTCCGCTCCCGGGTCTCGTTCCGATCCCTGTTATCATTACGATCTCTGTTATCGTTACGATCCCTATCTCTCAAGTCTCTTTCTTTGTTACTATCATTACGATCCCTGTTATCTTGTCTTCTCTCCTTATTGTCTATCATACGATCTCTTTCACGATCGCGGTCGCGGTCTCTATCACGAGTATCAAATCTATTATCAATACGATCTCTATTATCAATACGATCACGTTCCCTGTTGTCTAACCGATCCTTGTCTCGGTCACGAACGTCACTTCTGTCCCTATCTTTATTGTCAGACCTTTCCTTTTCTTTACTTTCAGCTCTATCTTTATCTCTGACATCATACTCTCTGTCTCTATCGTTGCGATCACGATCATTTCTATCAACCTTTTCACGGTTATCTTTAGAGGATTGCTGAGATGCTGGCGAATCACGCATTTGACGTCGTTGTTCCTCTTCTTTGCGCTGTCGAGCACGAGCAACTGCTTGGGCCACTTCATTACTTTGCTTTTGTCGTCGCTCTGCCCACAGCTGATCTTCATCACCAGGATCCTGCATTTTGGAATCCAGACGTTCATTATCAATACTGGTCCGGTTATTATTACTCTTATTACTGACTTTGACAGTAGGAGCTGATGTCTCCCCATCTGAGAAGTCTAACTTTTGGCTGAAATAAAATAAATCATATAAATGTAACCTTTTTAAAACACATTAATTATAATATATATAGAATAAATTAATACATTAATATAACTTACTCATAATCTATATCGTCATGTTGTGCCCAACCCGCGTCACGAGATATATCATCCAGTGAAGATATTTGATCTTCACGAAGAATAGGGCGCGTCGTTAAAACCTCCACGGTTCGAGGTGTAGCGGACGGTCTCTGCGATTGCCTCTGACCTGACATGTTGCTATTATTGGAATTATTGTTCCCGCCGCCACTGCTTCTGTTATCACGAAGTGAGCTCAATGTTCCCATACCAAGGCCAGTGCTACTGCTACCTTTCATCAGCTGTAAGAAAAGAAAAATAAATTTATAGTGTTATGTGATTTTCCAATGACGTGAATAGACTTTAATTTACGCACGAAGGGTGGCAGAATAGCACGGAAAGCGGGTGTTTGCTGTGAGGCGGGCGTGGAGGCGGGCGCGCCGCCTGTGGACGAGGTAGTTTCTTGCCGAACGCCGGCCGTGCCACCGCACGTCCAACTGCCTTCCGCTAAAATTGTTTTTTGAGATAACAAATTAAACCAAATATCCTAAAAGACATAACCAGAAAAAGAAAATTTAGCCAAGATAGCAAATTCTGGAATAGCAACTATGAACACCGAGATAATTTAATGATCATTATTATAATGATTAAATGATTTTTCTTATTATCGGTTATTAGAACTCACTTTGTGGTCTGAGCTGGGGTTGAGCCACAGTGTGATCTGTGGAACGATGTGAGGGTTGTGCAGCAGCTTCTAGTGAAGGGAATTCTGTGCGAAAATGTGGTGAGGATGGTGGGGGAATGGCCGACCATCCTGCCCCTGCAACAGCACTGCTGTTTGAAGTTGTAGTCTAAAAACATTTTTCACAATTAAAGTATATATTGACAAAAGTATTGATAAATGTAATTATACATGTAAGATTATATAATTTGTTACAAGTATTAACAAGACAACTTACTATAGTCTGAGAAGTGCATGTTGCTTGAGGAGTTGCAGTAGTAGTTACAGTAGATATAGAACTGAAAAAGTAAATAAGTACCTTTTAATGGGTTTGTAACAAATACAATTTATAATAAAAAGGCTTTCTTTTCTTTAGCCAGCTGAAAACAATTCAAACACAAAGAAAACGACATATTAAAAGTACAGCAGATTAAACAATGAATAACTAGCTAAAGAAATGGATATAAAAGGTTTGATTTATGATTTATTTAATTTCAGGTAAACATTAGACTTCTCAGATGTGGAAACATCAACTCCTACTGTTGAAGTCAGAAATAAGAGTAATAATAACCATACCAGTATTGATAATGAACGTAATAATATACAATAGGATGTCATCCAAAATGATCAACTAGATGTTTTATATGTACGAATTATTACTTTAAATGAGCAACCTTTTTGATTAAGGGGCCGCATTCAGCTTACTTTTTTTATAGAGGGCCGCATGATTAAAAAAAAAATAGTAAAATTCGAAATTTATGAGTCAGTACGACACGACGATGGGTTTAAATACCTTAAAGTTATACAAATTTTTTATTTGAATTAAATACATAAGTGTCTATGTGCTTTTCATTTCTTATTTCTGTGATAATATTTTGACGGAAAATGATAAATTAAAATTTAATTCGCGGGCCGCAAAAATATACTTCGAGGGCCGCATGCGGCCCGCGGACCGCGGGTTGCTCATCCCTGCTTTAAAGTAATAATTGAACATGAATAACTTTAGGATAAATTTTATTTACTGAGGATTGTACTTTGTAAAAAGATGAAGTAGATAAATAAAATCAAGCTTAATCTTTTTACAAATATAGCAGCTCTTTGTTGACAACTGGAAAAATAAAGTTATGAAGTACCAAATAATAAAAGATTAATTTAACAGATAGACAAGTTAGTCATTTTTATCCCTATTTTGTTTTTGCTCGTTGGAAAAATCTGTTACGGATACCCTGTCGGCCAAGAAGGTGATGGCCGGGGGGTTATGTGGGACTACCCGGCAGCATAGAGGCTGCTGCCATTTTTAAGTCTACCCACTAAAAAACCAACAGTTGCCCTCATCGCCCTAGTGGGAAGTCACAGGATCGCGTTAACACTCACTCTGACAGTCATTCTTATCCCTGACATTTGAGTCATTAATAAATTACAAAAATAAATAATAAAGGTCTTTACTCAAAATGTGCACTCAAACTTACTTAGCGTTAGGATCTTGACCAGTTTCAGTTTTTAAAGATGGAAGATTTGCTGGTGGTCGTCTAGCTGAAGGAACTTTTCCAAGACTTTGCATTCCATGTTTACGGCTGAGTTGAGATTTCACAGATGACGGTTCAGAACTTTCGTTCTGTGGAAAACAATATAAATAACATTTTATTTGTTATTATTAACATGAATATGAAAACATTTATGATGTCATGTTATTTATACAACAATATCTATGTAACCTTAAAATAATGTTATAAACAATTGTATTATTACTTGAATATCAAATAATGAAGTACTTACTTTTGTACTTTTTTCAATAATTATCTAGAAAGTAAAACATGCACAAGGTTATTCTACAGGTCATTGACCTCAAATGGACAAAGAAACAATATTGTTTTAGTTACAGTTAAGTATTTATTTTTGTATTATAATTTATATATTTATATTCTAGGAAGTGCTCAATGACAAATATATCGTAATAGACACCTTGGTATAGACAGTGAAGGTCAGTTTTCACTAATCAGCTGCTCATAATATATTTTTTAAAACAATGAGATTTTATGATCTTAATGGTATATTGTTTAAAGCTAGAATAACTTATTTTTGTCTGAAAGTTATTTTGAGACAAATCATTTCATATTCCATATGGAATCAGTAAAATTATTAAATTATAATTGTCTATCATACAATATCTACCTTTCTATAATATAATGTTGTTGATATAGATCAAATATATTCAAGTTTCAAAGGAAAAAACAGGAAATATTGTAAATTTAAATAACTTACTCTGTTGGCGCAGTACAGACTATTGATGTCCAATTTCTGAAATTTTTGCTTGCCGGACGTCGGCTTGCTCTGCGCCGTAGTGCCTCCGCCGCCCGGCGTCGAGAGTGCAGACATGCTGCGATGTACACACCATCAGGACACCCTCGCACCGACCACCAACTACAATCACCGTAACTTTTATGACACCACGAGAACCATTTTTCTAACTACACTGTCTTTCAGAAAGACTTGTCCAACAATAAAGGATGCTATTTAATAATAAATACCACTACACTATTCGGAATTAACATTACATGTAAGATTTGATTTAAATCACCACGGTGGAACACTTTCACAGCACTGTTGGTAAAATAATTATTTGCCCTGCCCTCCGAAAGTAAGAATATTGACGTGTTACATCCGTAGGCTGAACGGACGCTGGATCGATGACTCCCTATTTTTCCTCGTAAAACTATATAGACGCTTTCAGTTGTAACTTTTATCACGAAATACTATTGTGCACCAAAATAACTGCTCTAACAAAATAATAGCAGAGAAACTGTAAATAACAATGTAAATTTTATAGTTTACAAAGAGAACAGAATTAAAATAGACTAGTACCTTGGTCCGTTACACCTGGTAATATTATAATAAAATTATCTAAGTTCAAATGCTAATATATAAAAGAAGATTACTTCAGATTTTTTCTAAATTCTATTCTACCAAAACTTATATCACTTTATTTTAAGATGGCGTCTCCAAAAGACGATCTCCTTTACAATCAATAGCGTGACGTCACAAAGACGCAACTTAGCGCTATCTAGAGGAAAACATTGTTAAACTTATGTGGTTGCGTTCAAACAATTTTTATATAAGATCCTTGACACACGAGTAACAAGATTCTCATTCAGATGTGGTTCGTATTTGGGTTTGGGAATTATTAATTCCAAGTTTTTTTGTAACTAAAGCAACATAGTTTTCTTTATAATTGCGAATTGCCTCTAACTTCTATTTAAAGTCTATTTTTAGATAAGTTAAATAATAAAAAAACTTTTTCTTTTCTGCGGCTTCGTTCGAATTCAGAAAATCGGTGCTGCACGTTTGCACACTAATTGTAAACTTACTCGGAAAAAACATTCTAAAAAAGGCAAACTCTGGTCCCAAATTCGAAAAGTTTAGGATATATTTATATAAACGATTTATTGGTCCATTTTAACTAAACATAAACATTACGATCACAATATATGTTTGTACATATGTCGTAATGTTACATACATTCGACTTTTTGTCATTTCAAGGTATAGTTAATGGCTTTATTTTCATTGAAAAAGATAATTCCTTTTTCAAACTCA
Organism: Mechanitis mazaeus; assembly: GCA_959347395.1. Classification (NCBI taxonomy): domain Eukaryota; kingdom Metazoa; phylum Arthropoda; class Insecta; order Lepidoptera; family Nymphalidae; genus Mechanitis; species Mechanitis mazaeus. The sequence goes on along the minus strand of OY365752.1, from coordinate 17,350,066 downwards.
TCAAAAAAACAATATCAACCTTGGTATAAAGCTGAATTTTCAAATTTAATGAAAATAATGGAATGATGTTATTTGATAAAATTTGATGATTTTAGATGATGTTGGTAATTTGAACGATTATAATTTATTTTTCTCAAAACTCATATTCCAATTATTATTTCATTTAACAATCGTTACAATTCTGGCACACTTACAACGACTTCTAGTATTGATTTATATTTTGTAACTAATGACTTCAAGTGGCATGAAAATTAATAGCGAGGAGAATGAGATAGTATCTTCATATCAAGTTCGGATAAACGGATCTTGTTCTAAATATGTATCCCAAAGTTGATTAACATAATTCCTCTTGAATGTCACTAGATTGAATGTCACTAGAATTATTTAATCTGTGGTGAATGACATTTCGTTTTACGTAATACAGAACACAAGAAGAATGGTTATAAATTAATTTAGAAATGATTAATTACTATATAATTATGTAAGATGTAGTGAATAACATAAGAGCTACTGTATACACATGAAAACATAATAATTATTTTTTATAAACATATATATTCTTTTAATATAAACCAAATATCCGTTATGTTATGAATAATAGATATATAGTTTTATGAATAAAAATAATTATGCCTTTTGAAATAAAGTTATTGTTAATATTGTATTCTTATTCTATAATAACAATGCGTATGGTTTTGTATATATCACAAGAGTATTAATAATATATGTTATTATAGCAGAATATATGTACATTATGGAAGACGTCGAAGGTTTATTATTAACAATAATTTAATTTTCATTTAATCATAGTAATACATTATTAATCATTATTTTATGGTGAATGCTTTTTTGGAAATATGAATAAAAATGAATAAAAACTTTAGCACCTCTGGAGTAGTTTTTCATGGCCATGAATAGTACATGTAGCCTTATTCAATAATATTTCTACTTGAGACAGCTATATATGCATACTATATGCCTGAGTTTATTTACGCTTGCGCAGTCTGAATTCCTACTATATCGATGAAAGAAAATCAGTAAGCAACGGTCCACGGAGAACGCCATATAACAAGAGGTGTTAGAGAAAACCGGCAGCCATGTCGGGCAATATGGGAATGGAACAATTGATCCCAATTGTGAACAAGCTTCAAGATGCTTTTACACAATTGGGGGTGCATATGCAGCTAGATCTACCCCAAATAGCAGTCGTGGGTGGACAGTCTGCAGGAAAAAGTTCTGTGCTTGAAAATTTTGTGGGGAGGTAAGTTCCAAATTAAAACGCAGTATTATATAATAATTAAACTTAAATGTTATAGTAGTGATTTATATTTCATAAAAATGTACATATAAACACACTAATATATATCTTGATGAAGTATTTCCTTCTCTTAAGTTATGTAATTGCAGTACAATAACGATTTTTGCATTTCTACAATAGCTTAGTGTTAATTTTACATTTGATCCTAAAATTAATATTTTGATAATGTGTCGTAATATTTAATATTTATTTATAACGAATAGGGAACATTATATCCATAAATAAGGATATTAAAATCTTTTATACTGTAAAATAATAGTATTTTATGTCATAATAATATCGTATAAGTGTCCTATATTTAGTGCGCATGTCACGCAGTATTGATCTGTAAAAAAATGGTTGTTTTTATTTGTATGAATAATAATTGTGAATACTATTCAGGTAATCAACTTGTTTTAATATTAGAAAAATTTGAAAAAAAAAATTATAATAATATTATTTCTCTCATCAAAAATCACGAACCAAGTTCAACCTTGATTGATGTCAAAGCAATGACAGGTTTTAATTTCGTAAGGTTTGAAAATTAATTGCGAGAAACGAAACGTAACGTTACCATAACCACCCACCAACCACCATATTGAAAAATAAATTAGTTTATTGATGATGTGAAGTATAGACGATGAGCAATCAGTGATTTTTAGTGTTAAAATTGATGTATATTATAAAAAATGGCAGGAAATTTTGGAATGCAACAGTTAATCCCAATTGTAAACAAATTGCAAGATGCATTTGTGCATATGGGCGTGCACATGTCTTTAGATCTCCCACAAATTGCGGTAGTGGGTGGTCAATCCGCTGGAAAAAGTTCTGTGCTAGAAAATTTTGTCGGCAGGTGAGCGTTTCATTCAAAAGTAGACGTGATATGCAAAAAAAAAACGTTTATTGTTAGTTACATTGCTATGACAGATCTTAACCGTTTATCTTGCATATATTATTAAAAAAATGTAACGTCTTTGTTAGAGACATTTAAATTGTTATCTATTTGATTTAAATACCCCTAAATATTATATTGATATAGATTACTTTAAAATACGTTTTAAGTGGATTTTCATTTTAAGTGTTAATTTTGTAATATGTATTCTGTCTTAAAACATAATTTTATGAATTTTTGAAGCCCTTTGTGTCTGTATAAATAACCTTTAAAGATGTATGTACGAAATTGTATAGTTGTTTTGATTTTCTGAATATAATATATTCGTGATTGGTTTTAGTACTATACTCCATTAGATACATTTATCTTGAGGTAAAATTAAAAAGAAAGAATACTATAAAGTTAATTTGAAAGTTAAATTTACATAGTTATCTTTGATAGTCAACTAATTTATAAGTATATTGAAGATCGAAAATAAACTATTATTTCTATAAAGCATAAGGAGAATGTATTACATAATATGAAAAAAAAAATGTATTTCATCCCTAATAACTTATATATATTGTTACAGAGACTTCTTGCCCCGAGGATCTGGTATAGTGACTAGAAGACCACTTATCTTGCAGTTGATTAATAGCAATGCAGGTATACATTTATTTAAAAATAATAATGATAATTTACTGATATAAGAATATTTATAGATTTATCCCAGGGACAATCTTCCCACTTCTTATTTCTTATATACAACTTTATCATTGTGATATAAAAATATTTTCATGATGTTTAAAACAATGGCAGAAATTTTGTGGTACTACATAAATAGTGTAAACCAAAACCGAAAAACTAAGCATATTGAAATATAAAAAACATCAAGAGCATATGATATTTCGGAAAGAAGAATATATTATAAAAGAAATGAATTTTATAAAAAATTTAAACTCTTACTATTTTTTTTATTCCAATAAGAAAATTGGCCCTGTTTTTGTGATTCCAAAAACAAACAATTCTCATATTCACTGTTTTGAGTCAGAACAAGAATGCTTAGGGCATAAATGTTTCAATGATTTTTCTCACATCATACAAAACAATATTATCTTTTAAATGGTTAAGTATCTGACTAATGTTTCTATTGAAAATAAAGCTTTCTGTTCCAAACAAAACTGGTGAATTCTACTTCATCAAGAAAACTGCAGTTAACCTTCACTTGTTATTTAAATTAATTGCTCTTGGCCATTGAAGTAATTACTGCCATCCTCTGTTTTGGTTATTTAACACAATTGCATATATTATTTTGTTGTAATTTTTAGTGTGAAGTTGTATATTTTTTCTCTCTTGTTCATGATCAAGCTATTTGGATCAAAAATGTTTGATTTGATCAAGAATATTTTAATTTTAATATTGACTTGAAAGTTTAATTATAAAATATATATAGTAAAATAATAACTGAAAAAAGAATTGTTTTTTGTATTAGAAGTATGTAACAATTATTATTTATGTATAACCCTCAAAATATTTCAGTGTTTTGTACATTTGTTATTTTTGTGTATATGACTTACATTTTGTTTTTTATTCATAGAATATGCGGAATTCCTCCACTGCAAGGGTAAGAAGTTTACTGACTTCAATGAAGTGCGGTCAGAAATTGAGGCTGAGACAGACCGCATCACTGGGTCCAACAAGGGCATTTCACCAGTACCAATTAACTTGAGAGTCTACTCGCCAAATGGTAAGTCTTATTTTTAAATGATCCTTAGAGAATTAAGTTGATATCGAAATTAACCAGATACCTCGTACATATTTGATATTCCTTTTTTTAAATAATAAGTCTATATATTTGTAAACAAATATATGAATAATCATATACATTTTGCTGAGGACGACCTCACTTGAAACATGATGGTAATGCTTGAAGGTCGAATAGTTTGCAATTCTACATTCTCATTACACATGATAATACTTAAAGATAATTACTAAATATATTTTGCTCAAAATTAAAGAATATATTTTTATATTATGTTTATTTAAAACAGAATGACAAACAAACAGAACATGAATGAGGAATAATAATATTCCTCATTCATGTATGCTCTGTCTGTACTGTAGATCATGTTGTATATATATGTATGAGATAATTTTATGTAAATGTGTGCTCTTTGAGTATCAGCTGTATGTCCTGTCGAATTTCCTTCAATAAACCGGGTTACTGACTCATTGACATTTGCCCTTTTAACATTAGATTGACTTAATTATGTATTTTGAAATACAGGAGGTTGTAGTTATTTTTAAACTAGCTAAATATTAAATATCCGATTTGTTTTTCAACGATTTCTGTATAAGATTAATAAAGATAAGCTTAAGAGATATTGCTTTTTTATTCTTCAATAATTTTCAGTTTAATCACATAGAATCCGACAAATACATTTGAATGACATTGAAGGGAAGGTCGGCATCAAACTTGGACTTAAAGTATATATTGGATCTAGTTAAAAAGAATAGTAAATATATTTAGAATAAAAAAATATCCGGCTGAGTTTATTGTGTTTCTTCTCAGACCAGGACGCGTTTGAAACTTTCATAGCATTAACTTTTATTGAAGAGGGTTCAGAAGGGCTTATTTCGATAAGTATAGTATCAAAATAGGCCTTTAGACTTCAAATTGAGATTTATAATTAATTTATTTTGAATGTAAGTTAGTTAGATAAATGCGATGACTGTGTGTATGACGAGATGTTGATGATTGATGATAAATAATGACTCACTTTTATTATATTTTAGAAAACTGTTTGTTAAATATTGTGATAATATTGAGTATTTTAGAATTCTTTAAGTGTTTTGTGATAAGGCCCTTTAAGTATTTAATTATAGCTGCAAAGATAACACACGGTCAGACATTAAACTATTAAAATCATTTTCGTGAAAGCATGTTCGATAGAAATATTAATACAATATTTTGATAATAATTATTTTATTTATTTATTTATTTATTTATTTAATTCTTCATTGCACAAAATACAAAAATGCCCAAAACGCGGGCTCAATGATACAGAAACATTCTCTACCAGCCAACCTTACGACGTACTGGACAGATTGTTTGTAGGCGTGCAAATAAAAAAAAAATATATAAAAATACACATAAACATAAAATAAATTAAAATAAAAATATCAACTAAAGAATTCTAAACATAAATAATATAAAATAATACACAACTATAATAATAATACTCTATATAAATGAGACGTAGCTTAAAAAAAAAAAAAATAATAATTAATATAAAATAACATATATACAATATAAACAAATAAGGCAACATACAAATATAACTTTAAAAAACGTATGTAATTGCGGTATGATTTTTATAATCAACTAGCTGTTACACGCGGTTCCACCTGTGTTCGAACGTTTTTATTTACCTTCAAGAGTAGTAGTAGATGAAGATTTTCGAAAAACTCAGTTTTTCCTTCCGATCTGTCTGTCTGTATGTGTGTTTGTGTGTCTGTGTGTGTGTCGAATTTTATTTTTCGAATTTTGAAAAACTAAAGATATATTTGGAATCAGCATCTAAATGTAAGATTCACTTTTCAAAATTATGTTGATTGTCCAACGGGAAGGTGGTCAGATCGGCCGCCGAAGTTACCGAAAAATGGAAAAAAAATTTCGAATTTTTAAATTTTTTAAAATTTAAAAATTAATTAATTAATTAATTAATTAAATTATTTTAATTTTTTTTTTTTTCTTTTGTTTGTTAATTAATTTGCGAGTTATAATTTGCCGATTAGGAGTTTTTCATAGCGGCAAGCTCGATTGCCGCGTGTCAGATGTTTTAAAATACTTCCGATACTTTCAAAGAGTGCGTTTAAACAAACAAAATTTTTCCGGTTTATAATATTAGTATATACATTAAGTAAATAAAGCTATATCTTTTTTAATATAATTTGGTATATATAAATGGTAATACGCACATTTGTAATACTTTTCGGTATTTAAGAACATAATAAGATTGTTTATTATAATTTTTATAATAGAATTTTTTTGTTAGCGAAAATAATCATAACATCTTCATTATATAATTTCCGTTTCAAGTGTTCTTATCTATAAATATTTTATTTTGTTATCGAAATTGTTATTGTTATTTGTAATATATATACAAAAAAACAGGAAGATATATACTGTATATTATACTGTATATTATACTGTATATTATACTGTATATTATACTGTATATTATAATGTATATTATAGTATACCGGAAAGAGACGAAAGTGTGTACTATTTTGTAAGTACTAAACTTACCGAATGTTAAATTTAAACCAATAAATATTTCATGAAGTAGTTTTTATTATATATTTGCAAATAGGCGGCGTATCTTTAATATTTCAACTTAGGAGTAATTAGAGTTCCAATGAGGTGACTCAGGTTTTGTATCTTATCTGTATTTTCCATCAGACTGCTAATGTTTTTAATACTTCATCATACCTTTAAATCCTAATTTATAATACTGATTCATTGAGTTGAGCGAAGCGAAGCTCTTTATTACTCAAATTTTCAACCCCTTGTTACTCTACTTGTTCCATTTACGAACTATACCTACGAAATTTTGCACACATGCGCATAATGAGCAAAACTCGGTCTGGATTGAAAATCAGGCGAATCGTAATTGTAGTTTTCGAGATAATTGATAAAATGTGTCCCATAGTGTTAAAATAGACGCGTGATAAAAAGAAGAGTTCAGCAATTATAAATTTGCTCAAAACAAGTATTGACAGCAAATCATAATTTTTATCCGTAAAAAAATATCAATATTTAACTCTATGCGCTATACTGCGTCGCGAGACTAACCCCGCTTGGATCTAGTAATACAATACTATCAGAATTGCTTTTTTGATATACTCTTGGCAGCTGATGTGTTGTGAGGGTGTCCAAAGTTTGTATAGCACCCTCATATGCCGGGTATCGTCGTTTCCTAACAAGATATGAGGGCAGCCGTTGGCTTTTAGTGGGTAGTATTAAAAATGGCTGCGTCATCTATGCTTTCGGGTAGTTTCACATACTTGCCTAACGAGATAATTTCGTCGAGATATTTGGAGAATTTTTCCAACGGAAAAAAAGGCAGCCTGTGTTTTTGTTTACGTTTTAAATGATTTTTGCATAAACAAGGACTTTAAACTGTAATATATAAATAAAATTTAATTAAAAATTCTTTGAATTTAATACTAGATAATAGTAACTTTGAATGGAGCCAATATAAGTGGTTTCAAAATAACATCAAACTGTATATTTTTTATTTTAATTTATTATATGACAACATTGTTATTTCTGTGCCAGCTTCAGTATTGGCTATCATAAATTTTTCAAATAGATTCTTCATACTATATGAAATAATAAACCTATGAATGTAGTTATTTGGGTCAATCTTGATATATTTTATTTAGAAAGGCCGTCCTGAATGATTAATAGTTTTGATATTTACGTATATTTATCGTGAACTATCGTCTGCCTGCAGCTTCGCCCGCTGGTAATGAAAATTGCCCATAGCAAGTACCGCCTGTTCAACCCCATTTCACGTCCCGATGATATAGGCGCCTAATGGTGCTCCATTCAGTACCTTGAAATTATTCGTACAAATTACTTAGTGCCAAAAACAAAATTTGTTTACATTTAATAAGCTAAAAAGCGATTTGTCAATTTTGATAAGAATTACATAAATATTCTAAAATGTGTATTTTAAATGACATATAGTATTAAATTTATTGTATGTATGTAACCATTTTGGATATAGTAAATACATTGTAAGAAACATACATCCTCACAAACTTTCGCATTTATAATGAATCATAAATATAATATATGTTAGCGTATTTTTATAAACCTACATATATATTTTCCTTGTATTTCATTAAGAATTTCGTGACGTCAGAGCTTGTTATTCTATCTTCGAATACCTATAAATTAAATACATTTGTTCATCTGTCTTCGTTGTATTATATTGATATTATTGTTAGTATATGTAAATAACTAATTTAGTCGCAATAAACGTAAATATATCTTATCTTTGTTAGCTTTTGAAAAGTTGTACAATGACTGATAACATGAATGGGAATATCTTTTTAATCTTTTATTGCAAAAGGTATTTTTTGCTCACAATTATTATATTCTTTGTACTATAATAATGTTACGGTGGGTGGCCATTAGGCATCCTTTAGCTCCCGTAACATACGTTTACGACCTCAGTGTATATTAACTTAACAAGTTCATATGTAGTCTTACCTTTAATCGGATGCTATCACTTTAAAGCTTCGATTTTCCGGATTAAATCTGTTTGCGATTATGTTATCAAATAAATATTTATTATTATGTTAATATATTTATTTATTTTAAATTAAATAATTAAAAAAAAAATCTAAATTTACGATTTAAACTAAAAAAAATTAGGATTTTTATGTTGAATCTTCAACAATGATACGGAGATTTTTGTGTAATAATATACGTTGGAGGTTTCAGTTTCGAAATAACAGTGAAGAGTTATATAATTTATTGGATACAAAAAAGTTAAAATCCAAAAAAAAAAATTATAGGGTACAAAGATAAATTTAAAAAAATCCTTATTTTTTCGTAATCTCAAGTTTATTGTATTTTGCGACAGGTCAAAGTCCTCTAGTTTTGGAAACAATACGTAGCGGTAGTTTCCTCTGAGTCACTTCATTCATTTGCGTACGATCATTATTCTGAGACTTTTAAGGTCATTACTGATTATATTAACTTTGTTTATTGCTGTCTGTACACTTATAATATACAGATATAAGAAAGTGACGAATATATACTATTTATATATATTTAAATGTATGTAAAATAAGTTATTAATAAGTATATAGTATAATGCTGATAAAATACATATTTATTTGGATTTTAAATAGAAAAGTACTTCGTATTCTTCTTCGTATTTAGATTTAAAGTATATGTATGTGTGTATTAAGTCTAATTTAATACCTCGCATTTGGCATTTGTCAGTTTTAGATTAGTAGTAAGGTGACCTGCTTGAAAACATCGATATGAACGTCAAACATATTAATGAAAATCAGTTAATATAAAAATACCTATCTCGGCACATTATTCTCGTAAAATAGGAAATAAAAAAAAACAATTAAGTACATAATTTGACATTATGTTAATTTATTTTTGTCGATAATAAAAATATAATTACAATGTGATTATTCGTGAAATATGCCTTCAATTTTTGTTTTTTTTGTGAAGATCCTTAGTATTTAAAAAGAAAAAGTTTTTACTGATGCAACCTTGTACAGACGTTCACTTCGTTAAAACAAAAATTGTTGATTATATTTATATGAGTTTATTAGTAAAAGTAAATCGTAAATTTACTTCTTTTATAATTGTTTAATAAAAGATGCATTATTTATTTAAAAAAGTGAAACAATTGTGCATTTGTTTGTACCTTTGAAAAATTATTGAATTGAATGTCGCCCTTACAAGGTTAAGTTGTTTAATTTTGATGAAATGTCAAATGTGTGGTATTAAAGTAGGTAGGATTATATTCTGCATATAGCTCGCACGATATACAATAATTTGTATTGCAGTGCTCAACTTGACGTTGATCGACTTGCCCGGCTTGACGAAGGTGCCCATCGGAGACCAGCCCGTGGATATCGAGCAACAGATTAAAGCCATGATCTTTCAGTTCATTAGGCGCGAGTCGTGTCTCATCCTCGCGGTAACGCCCGCTAATACCGACTTGGCGAACAGCGATGCCCTCAAACTTGCCAAAGAAGTTGACCCTCAGGGTTAGTTTGGATCTTCATTATTTAAAACATTCTGCTTTAGGTTGGTTTGAATGAGTAGGTTTTTAAAACAGGTCTCCGCACTATCGGTGTGATTACAAAGTTGGATCTCATGGATGAAGGCACGGATGCTCGTGACGTGCTCGAGAACAAGTTACTGCCTCTTAGGAGGGGATACATCGGCGTGGTGAACAGATCACAGAAGGACATCGATGGACGCAAGGACATCTCGGCTGCGCTCGGAGCTGAGAGGAAGTTCTTCCTCAGGTGAGAGAGATGTTGCGTATTATGCCGTTTAGACGCTTTTTGTGATTTAAAGGGTTTCCACAGGAGTATTAGAATTTTTTGTCATAAAGTTTGTCATAAATCTTTAATATACATCGAAAACTGTCTTCAATTTTACCCATATTTTTATACTTTCCAGTCACCAATCCTACCGCCATCTGGCGGACCGGCTGGGCACGCCGTACCTGCAGCGCGTCCTCAATCAGCAGCTCACCAATCACATCAGAGACACGCTTCCCGGCCTCAGGGACAAACTGCAGAAGCAATTACTCACCCTGGAGAAAGATGTCGACCAGTACAAGCACTTCAGACCAGACGACCCCTCCATCAAGACCAAGGCTATGTTACAGTGTGTATTTTATTGTAGACTCTGACCAGGAAAGAGAAGTGGGTATGTTAAATTTAACAAAAAACATTTTAACAGAATGATCCAGCAACTACAGACAGATTTCGAAAGGACCATCGAAGGGTCTGGATCGGCTCAGATCAACACCAACGAACTGTCGGGTGGTGCTAAAATCAATAGATTGTTTCACGAGAGGTTCCCCTTTGAAATAGTAAAGATGGAATTTGACGAAAAGGAACTGCGACGAGAGATTGCATTTGCTATTAGGAATATACATGGTATTCGAGTAAGTATTTAATTTAGCGAATGGACATTATATTGTAATATAAATATATATGATATTTTTATTGTATTTTGTACTATTTCGTTTTAGGTCGGTCTCTTCACACCCGACATGGCTTTTGAGGCTATAGTAAAGAAACAGATCGCCCGACTAAAGGAACCCAGTCTCAAGTGCGTTGACTTGGTCGTTCAAGAACTGTCGAATGTGGTCCGCTTTTGCACAGAGAGAGTAAGTATCTTTCTTAAGCTATTTCTTTCTCTGTCTGCCACATTTTGTGACATTAACACCACTCCCCCCTCCCCCTCAGATGTCCCGCTACCCCCGCCTACGCGAGGAGACCGAGCGCATTATCATGTCTCACGTGCGCTCACGCGAGCAGCAGTGCAAGGAACAGCTGGTGCTGCTGATCGACTGCGAGCTGGCCTACATGAACACCAACCACGAGGACTTCATAGGATTCGCCAAGTAGGTGACCCGTACTGTGCCTTGATCTCTCTCACTTGTTGATGTGTAAGACCTTGACTTTTATTACATGAGGGCCGAGGACAAATGGTAATTACACTTGTGACATAATATTATTTTGTTTTACGCTCACTCCGTGCTATATTGTCATGTTGTGCGGGTCTTATTAATTTGGTTATGTTTTAGTGCCCAAAATCAGTCTGAGAATTCGGTTAAATCCGGACACCGAGCTCTCGGCAACCAGGTCATTAGGAAAGGTTACATGTGCATACACAACTTGGGCATAATGAAAGGTGGGTTTATAGAATATTCAATATTTAATATCATATAATTTTATTCATAAGAGTCCACTTATAAGTAGTAAAAGAATAGATTGACTTCAAAGTTACGTCATACTGGAGTTGCGACTCGAATAAAATTTTGTGATTCAAGTTACTCAAGAAATTTTACTACTTTACTCGAATTATATCCGAGTTTTCGAGTCACTGTAGTAAAAAATGTCACTCGAGTTGTTTATTGCAATTACTTATATACTTATAGTTACAATCCTAAGCGACAAAATCAACTCGAAGTGCCGAGTTGATTCGGTAGCTTGAATGTATGGCGACTCGATTAATTTTTTTTAATCGAATACGAGTTTGACTGACTCGGGTCACTCGAGTAAAAACAAAGCTCCAATCGCATTACTGGGTCATAAACAGCTAGGGTATGCCCTAGTTGTGTGTATGACCTAGTGATACATACAATATGACAGATACTTGAGGTATATTTAACCATATATAATACCAACGTCCTCCAGGCGGGTCCCGGGACTACTGGTTCGTGTTGACGTCGGAGAGCATCTCATGGTACAAGGATGAGGAGGAGCGCGAGAAGAAGTACATGCTGCCTCTGGATGGACTGAAACTGAGGGATCTGGAGCAGGGCTTCATGTCACGACGACACATGTTCGCGCTCTTCAACCCTGAGGGACGGAACGTGTATAAGGTATCGTATCTTCTTGAGCTGTTGATTTAACATCATACATCTGTTTGAGATTTTTGGTATTATTAAAACATTTACATGTATATTCGAGAAATATATTTATTAATATAATATTATGTTCTAGGATTACAAGCAGCTGGAACTGTCGTGCGAAAATCAAGACGACGTGGATTCCTGGAAGGCTTCCTTCCTGCGAGCGGGCGTGTACCCTGAGAAGACCTCGGAAGCGGCCAACGGAGACGAGGTCAGTCACTGTTGGAGGCTGTTGATAATTTGCCCGTTTTTTTCATCTCTACCCCTTCTTGTGCCTTCTTATTATTTTTTCTTTAAAAATACAGCAGTGTATTGCTTTATAATGAATATTATAAATATACAATATATATATATATTTGTATAAATATATTTATTCTTTACGATACGATGTTATCCAATGATTTATTGTTACCATGCCGTACAGAGCGAAGGAAACGAGGTTTGTCCACGGAGGCTTTTTGATTTTGTTTCATGTATCACATTCATAATTTAGTGAATTTCAAGAAAACATTTAAATGAAATATAATGCATATAAATAGTTTCTTGTAATATTAATTTGGTGTGGCATGAGGCATGTACTTCACTTCCAAGTGCCAATATTAATTTCTCACATACATTCAGACATCTCACATATATAAATATCTCACATATAACAAAGTGTGCTTTTTAAGTCAGTGTTCACTAACGCTTTTTTCATGAACACGCTAACGCTTTGACAAACGATATTGTCTAATAAGCTGTTGTAGTTTCGATTTTGAGGGTTTTTTTTTATTAATTTAAAAAACATAGTTTTGATGTGTTTTTATAAGCGTTGTGTTTTTTTTATTTTTTAGTTATTTCTGCCGGGGTTGGGTGGAAATAAGAAAGTAAGTCATTAAATTTTCCAAGCTTGTGTGCTGGATTAAAAGATTGTATATAGATAATGTGATGGATTTGAACGTGCATTCATGCATGTGGGTTACAAATTTGGCTTATATTTAAAAACAGCCAAAAGCGAGAAGTTTTAGTATTGGGATTAAAACGGCTCAGTAAAATGTAATGGGATTTTTTTTTAAACTAATGGTATTTTGCTAACATCTCACGGGTTAAGGGTAGATCGGCTTAGGAGTTAACTAACGTAGGCTATAATTGCATGTTAAAACAAATGAAGTTAATAGATACATTAAAGTACGCTTCAAGGCTTTATATAATGTCATTACCATTGTGTTAGAAATTTTGAAATAGATGATTATTTCATATCGTAGCGCTACATTGCTTTTAGATAAAAACTGATACTTGATCACACTAACTAGGACATTAAACTGGTTTGTTTACAATTTAAAATAGTTATACATAATATAAAAAAAATATTAAAATGAATAGCAACATTCATTGGCACTGAAGATGTAGGTATAGTAGTATAAGTTATTCATAAACATTTTGTTATATGTAATTACAGGAAATAAGTTATTATACATTCTAATTTAATAAATATTAGTTGATCTCTCTTACACAGACCTGATGTAAGGTAACGGTTTGATTATGTCTGAGTATACTTATTTTTTGTAATAAAACTTAAATCCTATAGTTGTAACTATACTAACCCGTGTGTAAATGCCAATTAAATTGAGTTGCAAGTGATTTAACAGACACAATCTTTTGATATTTCGTTAACTGGAATAAAAATAACACTATACCCAAAATTACTACAAAAAGACACTGAACAAATTAGGAACTTTCCATAGCTTAGCGATGTAACCCGTCGAACGCTTTCCAGAGCTCCGACACGTCCGCCACCAGCAGCATGGACCCCCAGCTGGAGCGCCAGGTGGAGACCATCCGCAACCTCGTGGACTCGTACATGCGCATCGTCACCAAGACCACCCGCGATCTGGTGCCCAAGACCATCATGATGCTCATCATCAACAACGCCAAAGATTTCATCAACGGGGAGCTCCTCGCGCATCTGTATGCGTCCGGCGACCAGGTACTCATTAGGAAATTTGTATACTTCACTCCTGGTCGTCGTTTACGGACACATCTCTACACAAACGATGCGAAATACTAATCGTCCCACTATCCCCCGCCAGTCCCAAATGATGGAGGAGTCTCCCGAGGAGGCCCTCAAGCGCGAGGAGATGCTGCGCATGTACCACGCCTGCAAGGAGGCGCTGCACATCATCGGGGACGTGTCCATGGCGACCGTAAGCACGCCCGTGCCGCCGCCCGTCAAGAACGACTGGCTCGAGAGCCGCCTGGACTCCAACCCGCGCCTGTCGCCCCCCTCCCCGGGGGGGCCTCGCCGCGCCGCGCCCGCCATGCAAGGTAACCGCGCGTCGCGCCGCGGACTAGACGATCATACCGTGCCGTCGTACCGTGTCTCACCCCCCCCTCCCCCCGCAGGCTCCCTGGGCCAGCGCGGCGCCCCCCCGGTGCCGGGTGGCGGCGCAGGCCGGCCGGCGCCGCCGCTGCCCTCCAGACCTGGAGGAGCCGCGCCGCCGCCACCCGCGGGACGACCCAACACCGCACAGGGACTGCCCGCGCCACTCATACCCACGTGAGTACACACACACACACACACTCCCGGCTGAACGTATAGTTGCCTCAAAGATATATTTAAAATATTATATATTATTATACACAATATCTGCATCTCCGCTAATGAAAATGTAGAATAACAGTAGCTTTGCTTCGATATAATACAGTACTGAGGGTGATGTAACAGCCATAACTGTGTGGGCCTGGTTTATATGAGGTGTCTCTGACTAGGAATGTTTATTAACCTTTACTTATTACTAACAATGTATATATATATTATATATATATGTTGCGAAGGTAGCTGCAATAGTGGTATGGTTGTTCGCAGACGGCGTTAAGCGGCTCCGGATACTAACTTAAGTTGAAAATGAGGTACTAACTGACGAGCATGTTAACTTACTGCAACTAACAAACACACATATATTGTTTTCTTCTTAGTATTAACTATATTTTCTTTGATATTTTCTAATTATTTACCGAGACGGCCAACCATAGTAATAAGTTAACGGTCGTTCAGTATAATGGGATATTTATACAGAATGTTATATAATTAGTGATTTAAACCATACTTATGATACTGAAATGTTGCTTCCAAATTAATATATTAGTGAATTAGTCTAGTAGTTATATGGAATTATCTTTTTATTCTACAGGCGATACGAAGATTTGTAAATTTGTATTTTTTTTATTATTTTTTTATTATATACCTGATGGCAATCATAAGGTTGTGTGTTCATCGAAGGGCCTGTAGAATATAATCAATATTCGTAATATATACAATACTTTCTACTACTGTTTGTAAAATAGCTTATGCTTTAAATATTAGATAAATGTTATATCCGTCAGTGTGTACATTTAGTTTAATCCTTTTAGTGCCATATTACCAATGTATGCTAAAAATGCAGGTAATAAAGTGCATTTTTATAGATAATATATGATAATAAAAACAAAGAAATTGAATACTACATATTTATTGACAAGAACATTACAGAAACAGTGAACTGTCAAAGGAAACGCTATCGCGACGCTGGCATTTTTGACACATAGCGAAAGTAGCGCGACGGCGCACCTTGGCACTAAAAGGGTTAAATACAGCACTGCATGAATAGTTGTTCCAATGTCTGTGTGTGGTCTTCTAAACGCTTATAATTAAGTAATGTATATTTGTAAGCACTATATGTATTTTAATCTATCTTCCTGTCTATATCTTCCGTATTATTAATTTAAATTGTAAATGTTTAAGCGTTCACAGTGACCTGTAAGAAATATGTTAGCATTGTGTTATGGCGGTTACATTATCCAATAAATTCTACAGAGAAGCTGTGAGATTATTTTTTTGTGTTTGTCTGCTAGTTTTAGGGTTCCATACCGTGCTCTACCATTTAAAGTCACGTCTGACTGTCTGTCCGCCTGTTTTGCCATATCAAAATTACATTGAAATTTGAGCAGTCTTCAAAATTTATTTGTAATGTATCAACTATCCAATAATATTTTCACTTAAATAGCTAGAGTACGGAACCCTCACACTAGGTCATTCCGCACTTGGCCTGTGTTTGATCTAAAACGTAGGTAATAATAACACTAGGCGTCCGGGGCCTGGCGCGGCGGGCGTCGTGGGCCAGCTGCCGCCACACATGCGCCAACAGATCAACCAGGCGGTTGGCCAAGCCGTCACCAACGCGGCCATCAACGAACTCAGCTCCGCCTTCGCCAAGTTCAAGTAAACCACATTATATAAACGGTCATCATGACCACAGATTATAAAAGGTCTTGTATCCTTCAAACGTGCACAGATTATATAAGGGTATGTTTCTTGTAACCTTTAACCTTTTTAGTGCTAATATTTTATCAATATATTCTAAAAATGCCAGTAAAGAATTGATTTTTTATAGATAATTTACATGAACTAGACAAATATTCACCATTTCTGTTACAATATAATAAAATTCATAATTTTTTCAACATTCTGTTCAGAAGATTTTATAATATGTTAATAAAAACAAAGAACTCCAATACTACATAATAATTGACAAGAAAATTAGAAAAACAGAGTGAACTGTGAAAAAGAGCGCTATCGCGACGCTGGCATTTTTCACAAGTAAAAAGAGCAGCGCGACGGCGCTCCTTAGCACTAAAAGGGTTAAACGTGCATAAAATGTAGTGCACAAAGTAGACAATAATTTGATGAATTGGTGATTGCTACATATCGATTTTAAGTTATGAGAAACATTCCTGACCGGACGTGCACAGACAAGTGTCGCTTCAGTTTGTCTGTTTGTTTGTCTAACATTGTCCCGTTCGCGAGATAACAGCTTGTACGCAACTGATTTATTAATTATAAATGTACATAACCTATAATATTTTTTGACCTTTTAAAATTAACTTTATATCTTGTCTCAATTGTAGTTATTGTTATCTGAATAAAAATCTATGATTTTAAGCAGTTAAATTTAGGTTATTTTAGATAGATGAATAAAAAAATGAGTTTTTATGTAAACATAAAAATGTGTAAAAAAACAATGTTACCATATTGATGTAATGGTGTTATTTAATCGTAAATGTTGCTATATATTGGAATTAAATAAATTTGTTTGTAAATGCACGTCTACTTGAAGATCACACACTATATTGTTAGTGAGGTAAGAGACTCTTGAGATGTCTAAGAAAACATTACTATATTTTGTGATACACGTGAGATTAGTGATGTATCGTCACATACAGGGGTCTTCTGACCTTGACATGTAGTTTTATTTGAAAATAGCTTTGAAAACATAGAAATAAGCGTTACAAAATTACAATGTTTCATTAGACTTTTAATAGCAAAAATATGTAATAATACCAGCGCCAAATATCGATATATATAGAAATTGTGAAGTTCAGTATTAACTGCGTATTTATGCAGTGCTTTAGGATTGTGTGAAATTATACTCAGTGGATAAGGTGTGATGATTTCGTGGTTCCGGATTGCATCAGACAAGCATATCACGGTTGTAAAGCTAGTTAATTGTAATATATATATACAGTTTGTATCGATGTCGCACTGTCTGTAGTGTAGCTGCGTAGCTGCAACTTCAAATACGTGTAGATGTTCTTAGTTTAGGACTTGTCTTGTCTCCCGTCTCTCGTCGTGTAGCGACGTTATGCATTTAACTCATATATTCCACAATTTTTGTAAAATTATTTGTTAATATGGCGACCAAAGTTGTCAATGTTGTTGCTGGTAGCAAAGTCTTTGGTCAATTACTAATGTTGGATACACTATACTTGTTACTACATATTAAAGGAATTTTAATCTTGAGATTTAATGTAGATTTTTCGCTTGTAATATTCGACCAAGTAATCGTTCATTAGCTACGCAGTTCATACTTGTACCTCTCGTTGAGACTACGTGACGTCATTCTTTACAGTTCCTATAATTTCATCGCTAATTCATTCTCAATTGACAAAATTATAGAAATAATGTAATAAGTTTTGCTTTCTTGTTAATAGCGTTAGTACCATCGAAAAGGTATAGGAACAGATTGTTGGATTTGATATAGTTTATTAATATTGTTAATCTTATGCTGTATAAATAGTAATTAAATGCTATACGTGTAACTGAGTTTTGATTTATCCTATGAGGGTTTGTGTTTTAACAATAATATACCGAGGGACTTTGAATTAGGTAAGCAAAGTTTGAATATTATGTTATATTTCAAGATACTACTTACTAATAAAAATATTTATAACTAGTACAAAATATTCTCTGTTTTGTCACTTTCACACCTTTGATATAAATTGTTAGTGAGAAAGTGACAAAAAAGAAAAGTTCTACTGGGTGTAAATATTTTTGGTAGTAATTAATAAATAGTATAAATAATTATCAAATTGATTTATTTGATGTTATATCATAGGTATAATAATGCGCCATTTTAGAATATATTCACGCGTTCATTGTCTGTGTTGCTTTTTTTTATTTTGTTATATCTTACTGCTTGCTTTTATATGTATATTAATTTTATTTTTTGCTTTTAATTTTTGTGTATTTTGTTATTATTTATTTATTTTTCATATATACCATTAAAAATGTAGCTTTTGGCTCGGCTGTGCATGATCACGTTTTATAAACAAATGAAGGTTATTCATATCAAACATTAACTTATTTCATTTACATGTATTTTTTAAATAATTATTTTTTTTTAGTTTTTTCTAGAAACTATAATTATTAATATGTAATTATGTTATTAGCCGTCCCGTGCCTAACGTGCCGCCAAAGCTGCCTGAACGACCGCAGAACGGACGGCCATTTTGAAAAACTTCGCCGCCATTTCGATAAGCCTTCTGTAAATATAAACTGTCACAATTTATATTGTGAGACGCGGTCGTTGCTAAATTATTTATTAAAAAATACTTAAGTGTAATGTAAGTAGCGAACCTAACGAATTTTATCAAATTATTAATGCTTAATGTGACATTATTCTTTGTTAACAAGATATGTATTATTTGTATATACTCTTATGACTTCTTATGTTAGCGATTGTTGCACATAGTCACGATTGTTTAAAGACTTGTTAGTAATAAAGGTGCTTTAGTTATTTTAAGAACTGATATATTCGCGCCTTCGTCGAAGTGAGATATATATAAAGTTGCATTTAGTTTTCTTCGCGTGTGAGACTGCAGTATATATATATTAATAGTTTAAAAGCCTGTAAAACATTTTTTTGATATATAAAAAATCATTCTTTATTAAATCTTTGTTACTAAAAAATTAAACACGCTGTAAAAATGTGTTTAAATGTTATTCATTATGAAGATTGGGAGTGAAGTAGCGGATTCAATTAAAAATATGTATTATTTTGTTTTAATTTTTGTGATATTTAATTTGTTATTTTTTTCAGATTTAGGCTTTATTTGACTAGTAATTCGTTGTATTATATGGTATCTATGTCTTTTCATCTAACGAAAAAATATATTGTTCTGTATTAATTTATAATAAAAATACCAGTGTTATTAAATTTATAAATGCTATTGGAGTATTCCTTAACATTCCTGTGTGGTCGTGCGGCAGCGAGGTGTACCTTTCAATGTATATATCTAGGTGTTAGAATGAATCTGTGTACTTGTGTATACATACAGTAATAAATGTGTAAATAAATTATCATTATTGACTTTTATTTATGTTTTATAGCACCTGTGTCTATTATTTTCTATAATTCTGATAATATAAACAGTCCTCCCTCCATTGCATTGGTTCTAGTTATTAACAAACTTTACTAATTATTTTGATGTTTGTGAAACAATAAATAAATACTCGGTGAGTTTGTGTGGTTCTTCTCGCGTTTGACGCGATGGACCGACGACCTGGTGAGGATCGCCGGAGTCCAATGGATGAGGGCGGCCCAGAACCGGTCCTTGTGGCGCTCAATTGGGGAGGCCTGAGTTCAGCAGTGGACGATTTCCGGCTGAATGGATGACGATGGATGATGGGCGTGTTTGGAACCCTCGTAGCCTAAATTTTTAAGTTGGAGAGTGTTCTATGGAAGGGCTTATTTCGATAAGCATGGCATAATAAGCCCTCCTTCTAATTGACGTACACAATTTACGCCTGATATCGACTTAATTTGGATAAATATAAATAAAAATGTCAAGCTTTCAATAATGATCTCTTCACTTTGTGTAGATTTAATTAATTTCTTTGTTTACAAATTCCTGTATTTCTGTGTAAGTCGTTCTTTTAAATAACTTATTCATTTTTATTGTTGCACTGACAGAAATACATACATAAATGGCGTTGTTGCCGAGAACTAGAAAAATAAAAAAAATGTTAGCCAATATTCTCAAACTTTTAGCTTTTCAGTAGTTGTCAACATTTTTTAAACTTGATAAATTGGAAGTGGCAATGATCTGCCAAATCGCAAATGATTTAACACAACAACCGTCTAACCTGTAAGAATCAACTAAAAAAAGAAAACGGTTAAATTATTAGAGGCTCGCTATTTAAAGATATATATATATATTTGTTTTTTATTTTAATTTGATACATGTACACATTGCTTTATGATTTGATAATATTAATTAAATTTTAAATACTTAAATATAAAATTAAAAATTTATCGATACGAGCTAGGACAATTTCAAAAGCAGATAGTATCGACGGGATTAAGATTTTTTTTTATTATTTGAATTAAAATGTTAAAAGAGACGATAATAATAAATTAAATTATTTTAGATACAAATAATATTTTTTAAATTTTATGGGATGGGACATAATTTAAAAAACTACTAGTTACTAGCCATAAGGCTAGTATAGCTTCAATTGTATGAATTTTACAAGCAAACCACAATT
The DNA here is from genome assembly GCA_959347395.1 of Mechanitis mazaeus. Classification (NCBI taxonomy): domain Eukaryota; kingdom Metazoa; phylum Arthropoda; class Insecta; order Lepidoptera; family Nymphalidae; genus Mechanitis; species Mechanitis mazaeus. Next base: position 17,328,851 of record OY365752.1, on the reverse strand, counting down.
ACACAAGACACATACAAAACAATTTTTACAACCATGCATTAATATTACTTTAGCTCAGTTATATTAAATTGTTTTTACCGAACAGTTCTAGAAAGAAGCATTAAAACCGCCACGCCCCATTCGGTGAAAGACAAAAAGTGTCCATTATTACAATTTAATGAACAGAGGCTATTAGGGGGCCTTGATTAAATCGTCGGTAAGCAATTGTTCTCGGGTCCTGGCGGCTGTCGCATCGCAGGGGCCTAATCGCACCCGCACGAATCTGATTAAATGAGATTGTTGTATCAATCAATTCTTATATTAAATTCAGTGGCCCGTTATTCTATCGCCTTCATATCTTTTCTTAATGGCCGTACTCAAGCGGCTTATGAGTGTATTTAACCTCAAATTTAATTTTGTTTTTTGATCGATTATAGTAGATCTTCCCATGTTAAGATTTACTAAAATTAATAGTTAATGACATATTTTTTTATGAATAGTCTTATCATATTAACTCTTAAATATATTAAGTGTTATTTTTAAGTTTTGATTTTGATTTCTATCTCAATCTCAGTCTAGACCTGAGCGTGGTGTCATTTGCAGCTCCAAAACACCTAGGTTCATGCTTGCTCAGCGCGTTAGATACGTATATAGGTATCTTATTAACAATAGATAGTTGGACAAACGGAAATGAAGTCAGTAGAAGTAAATAGGTATTTAACCAGATATTGACAAAAATAGGCAAAGTAACGAGAATTATAGAAGTGGTTATAAGCAAGACATGGTTTTTGGGTTTTATGAGGATCAAATATTATTGGACTAATAATATACTTCAAAATATATATAAAATATATGAGTTTTCGATCCTGCTACCGGGGGGAGTCCATCTCTGCGGCCCTGTCAACTCGAAATATTGAAATTTATCGAATTTTAAAGTTGTTTTAATGATTTTTGTGCAAATTATCTTCAGGAGTCCGTAGGCGACATCTATTAGATTTATTTGAAAATCATTAATCTAAGTAAGTTATTGTATAAAATAATATTGAAAAAATAAAACAACTAGATTTAGACGAGGATGAATTTCCAATTAACGGAATTTATTTATAATAATAATAAAATTAATAATTGAAATAATTATAACATGGCTGTCATATTCATACATAATTTTTAATTTAGTTTAAGAGTAGTATCTGGTTGAGGAAAACGTAATAAACAAAACTTAGCAAGAAAGATAAGCTTTCCAGTTTGCATTCGTAATATTATGTTATCTTCAAACCTCAAAAAGTATTGGGTATTTTTTTTTCAATTAGATATGATATGTAAAGCAATTAAAATTATAGTATACTTATACGATAATTGCCTCTTGCTAGCGATTTTCTTGCTCCCTCGTATTAATATAATATCTACATCTAAATTCCAACAAAATATCGTGTAATATTAATATTTAATTTAGTATTTTAGAATAATATAATACATTTATTAAATATGATAAAATTATCATCATTCTCCTATCCTTATCTTAGGGGTGGGCTCAAGATTAGCTCTGAACTACTTAAACTACATATCCACCTTAATGACGCGTTCTATTCGTCAGTTTTGCCTCTATTTCCATGCCCATGTCAACATTCACAGTCCACCCAAATATTAATTTTATAATAATTCATTTTAAATCTGAATACTTTTACTCTAATCGATCTTTTGATTGGTGTTTGCATAGACAAATAAGCATACATTTTCTAATTCTGTATGTATTTGTAATTCTCACAACTTGCTATGTAATATTTTAGTTAACCTTGTTTTCAATATGATAGCGATACAAAATCGATTTTTTTTTATTATCCAATCTAAATAAAAGACAGAAATTTGTCATACAAATATATATTTTTTTATTTTTTTTTTGTAATTCTACTTTCAGGTTTAGGCTTATAAGAATATACCTAATATAAAGTGTATTAAATTAAATATTATAATAATTATAACGTTTTTTTTTAACTGATAGGCACTTTAATTTGTACCTATACATCCAGACACAGAAGGTTTTATATAAAATACTTAATCCATCGTAGCGGGCATCGATACGGTAGCTAAATTACTAGAGCGACATTTTCCTCCAGGTCGCGGGTTCAAATCCTGCTAGTATAGACATATTTTCTAAATATGTGTATAATTTGATAAATTTACAATAACTGTGTATGTTTTTAGTTATTTTGAAACATTAAATTTACTTCCTAAATTCATCAATTTGTTAAATCGTGGTAAATAAGTGCAGATATCCTACATTTGTAACGACTTACTTCCTGGTGTATGTAATGGGTGTAATTTGGTGTATAAATCATTGCCAACATTCCCCTATCGGAGCTTGTAAGTACTCTGATTAGTATGCAAAACTACCAGCTTGCTTTCATAGGTTAAGATACATATTTTGTTATGTAATACATTAATAATAATGTGATATTTTAATTGTAATTGAGTATTTAGATATCATTATCGATTCTTATTGTACATTTGAATAAAGATTTTGTATTTAATTTGCGTCGGAAAGGAACATTTTGTTTTCTTATTTTTTGTGTTCTCGTAAAAGGAGGTAAAATTCAAGTTACACATCTATATATCTTAAAGCCCCAATGTTACAAATTATATTTTATATTAGACTTGTTGCTACCTGCGATTCTGTTTGCGTAGATATTATAGAAGTGATGTAAGATTAGCATCCGTTTTTTCGTTACCTTATTTTTGTAAATTGGGTTTCCATCAAACAAACCTAGTTTAAAATAGGATTAAATATATGTCATGTTATGTATTTCACATATAAAAGTAATATTAGAAATATTGCTAAAAACCAAAAAAACGTATAAAAATCACCATAAACATATTAGCTTTTTATTTTTTTTGTGTATTATATATAGGAGTAGTTGGACTTTACCACCACATCTTACAGCAATATTACAATAATCTTATTTTCCCTTTTCGTATCAGAACATCTAAAAAAATAATATGGTTTTTATAAAATTTTGGGATTCACTTTCTTTTTGAGGTGTTATTTACTTGATGATTTCTTTTCTTCTAAAACTCAAAATTCTTAAAAAATGTATTGTATTGAGACCAAACCTTTTTAAACTTTGACAGTTGAGTTCATGTGAGGACATCAGGTGTTTTTAAAAAAGGTTCCCAGATCTATCCACCTATTACATTTATTCTAAATGTTTAAGAATATAATTGTATAATTTGTTATAGATTATCTTAAAGATATTACTAAATTATCTATACTATAAAATATCTATAAACCTGATATAAACAACATAATATGTAAATACGAGTAAAGCTGTAGCCGTAAAAAGATTAAATTTATTGGATAAAACAGTTTTGAACTTATCTCATGCAAATAGAACAAGAAACAAATCTTAATATTTAGTTAGGGAAATTTATGTTAATATAGAACTATAATAAAGTTATTTTACGAAGTACTTCCCTATTTAAAAAATGTATTGCCCGTCTCAATAATCATACACTTGTACCATTTTTAAACAAATCAGATACATTATTACGCGGGAAATTACAAAAATGATTTCAAATATTTAATTAGCTAGGACAGGCGTGTGAGACTTATTACTGACATAAGAATCGGTTTTGTTATATAATTAAACAGTTGTCTAAATTAATTAGCAATAGGTTAGTTCCCACAACTCAAATTCACCCTCGCTTGTGGCGTTCGCTCCGAATTCTCCCAACAATTAACGCGCGAAGTCCATACACGCACACATACACAGACACACACACACCAACACACATGCATACATAGGTAGTACAGGTGGCCTACCATAGACTCTTAAAACTATTATAGACAATAATACAATAGTTTTACTTTTGAGACTTGATACTTTAGAAGAGCAATAATAAGACTAAGAAAAGAAATTAAATTTGATATAAAATAATATAGTTTTATAGAAGTTTTGTTACGGTAAATAAAACCCAGATTTTATTATTAATACTTTAAGCGACAAGTAAATAAAGGTAAATAGAATTTAGTGCAGTATTGGTTTAGTTTTTTTTTTATAATTAAGAAAATTTTGTATAGTAGTTTGATTACACACTTACTATTTCAGCAGTTACAGCTATTTGTTCTAAAAAAGGTCTGATTGAAAAACTTTTTCACCGATAGTCATCACTGGCTGAAATTTGAATTTTCTTGCATGTTAGCTTTGTTGGAGATTCATATCATTCGTATTCAAGCGTCGAACAATTCCAAGTTTTAATATTCAGAAGGCCCTGAAGTTTCGTAATTGTATAGAATTCTTAACGTAATGACACCCAAAACTATAATTCGAAAAGTTACAAAGTGATTACATTGTAAATTGTGATTTAATGTTTTTTTCCAGACCAATGTCTAGTGTATCAGTGCACGGACAATGTAAGTAATAATAGCTTGTCATTAATATATTATTATACACTCTGTATCATAAAATCATCAATTATGGTATAAGAAGAGCAGCGGTTAATAAACTAGCGAACACTTTAATATTCGAGAACGTTTTAACTTTTTGTAAAGTGCAACACTTTCCCAGCCCTCATTGGAGGGCCCTTCGAAATGCTACTGCATTTAGACAAATGAGCAACGCTGTACCCTCGACGGCACACGCCATTTTACAATGATATACTGCGAGCAAAAAGTGAACAAAAATTATAACACACTATGTAGCTTTAGAAATTATTACATATATAATAGTTTAAATAATATGTTTGGAACGAATATATTTATTTTATATCCGTTTACTAGTTGCAAAATTAGTGTTTAAGAAACTTAAGATTATTTGTGATTTTCCCTCATAATTTCTAGAGAAAATTTTGCCTCGTCATGGTTTTTAGATTCAGTATAAAATTCCGATTCATATATAGAAATATTTTTTTGAAGATAAAATATTTTATTCCCCAACTACTATAGCTATACAGAAATAGATGTAGTCGAAAAATATAAAAGTAATAGTCAAATTATAAGTAATTACTCATCTAGTAGAATATAGTTTGATGTTAAATACAAGAGTTTTGCGCCACAATGGCACAATAAATCAGTTGAAGTACGTGGTTGACTTTTCACTCAAACGTGTAGTTAATTGTAACCGAAAATGATTGTTGATCGAGCCACACTTAATTTGAGTGGTGGGGCTGCGATGGGGTGGAAAGTAATGGTTCACTTGATTTTATGATTATTTCATATTTGTACGTATCTTGTAAACCGGAACTTTGTAATTGTAATATAATGATTTTGTAATTAGTGTTGATTTTATTTACATTTAAAATGTTAATACAACTGGTTGCTTTTATGTTACAATTATAATTAGGTCTTTTTGCACCTGTTTTGAATAAAAAAAAGTCATTAAACAATTAGTCTTTTTATATACTTTGTATGTTCTATTAGTAACATATATATTTATTATTTGTACTAATACTGTAACTAAAATGTAATGTTCCCCACCGTTTTGTTGTGAAGAGGGAAACTAAAATAATTGCTCATTTACGTCTTTTAACTTTGTGTAATGTAACAATACAAATAATGACGACCTTTCAATGTTTTTTGTTTGTTTCAATTCGTTGCTAAGTTACGCACAAATCTTTTTTGATATTTTACATCTGCTAGTTGTAAATGTAAATGAACGTTTGGTAAAAAAGTTTAATATATATTTATTATTCAGATACATAATATAAAAAATATAATGTTTATGAATATCAATTTAAACTTCTTCAGGCCAATAAGTTTCGATCATCCTTTTAATTTTGTCGTCGACCTGCTTTCCCTGGGGAACCTGCTTACCCAGCAGGAACACGAACTTCTCGTGGCAGTCTATCATACCCAGGTACTGGCTCTCGATGATCTTCAACCGCATGGGATAGCGATGGAACTCTGCTAAATCTAATTTCGCTAAAATTTTAATAAATTGTAAACATTTGCAGTATTTTCTAAGAATTTCGAATACACACAACGAGATACGATTGCACAATGCGAATGAAATCCGTAAAAATAGTTTCATTTAAATTGTATATAAGTCCAAGTTTTGTAATATAATATTGTGCAATATTTTGTTTTTTAATCGAAAGGGTTTTGGTTTTTTGTACCTGAAGGCGACGGCATCTGTAGAGTCCTATAAGAACCGTTGCTTTCTAATCTTTCTAAGTAATAGTCTCTTGCTTTTGTACTATTGACGCTTTTACAAGGAATTTGCATCTTAAGAGTAACTGTCTCCCAATCCAGATTTTCGACATACTTCCCAATACGTTCACGCAACTCATTTCTTTCCTGAAATTAATTACGTGTATATTTTTTTTTTTTTTTTTTTTTTTAATGAAAAGGAGGGCAAACGAGCATGCGGGTCACTGATAAAATGTGATCACCGCCGCCCATGAACTCTTGCAACATCCGAAGACTCACAAGAGCGTTGCCGGCCTTGGAGATAGGAATGAACGCCTTTTTTGAAGGTACCCATGTCGTATCGATCTGGAAACACCGCCGAAGGAAGCTCATTCCACATCTTTGTGACACGTGGAAGAAAGGTACTTGCAAACCGCACAGTAGAAGAACGCCATGCATCCAGGTGGTAAGGATGGTAATGAAGGCGGTGACGTGCTGTGCGGTGATGAAATTCGGCGGCAGGCATCAGATTAAATAGCTCTTCGGAACACTCCCCGTTGTAAATGCGATAGAAGACGCACAAAGAAGCCACGTCTCTACGCAGTGCCAAAGAGTCCAGCCGTTCACAGAGCACCGGGTCCCTGACAATCCGTACGGCTCTCCGTTGTACGCGGTCAAAAGGTAGAAGCTGATATTGGGGTGATCCGGACCAGAGATGAGAACAGTACTCCATATGTGGCCGGACCTGCGCCTTATAGAGCGCAAGTCTTACATATATACATTTAAATATAAATTAATAGCATGTAACAACACAAAAGTGGCAAATTAAGCATTTAAATATTTCTCATTAACGAGTTCTTCGAGAGTGATTAACTGACCGTTTCACCTCAAATAAATTATTATATACCTGTTCACCGACAGGAGTGAACTCCACGCAATGAGGGTCGCCAGATCCTTTACTTTTCTCAGTTATGAAGTGCAGTAAGTGCCAGCTGCCAATTGCCTCTGTGTCATTGAATGTCACTCCTTGGGAAAAGTTTTGACAGTTTGGCCCATTTGTCACTTTGACATGGGTTTTCGCAGTTATTACCGACGTATATAGCAATGCTGTGAATAAAATTAAAATAATAATAAGGAATAATGAAATAATATTAAGTTTACATAGATTATTAAAATGTTGATTAATTATAACAATTATTTTTCAAACATTATAAAGAGATTGATTATACCTTCAAAGCGTTACAACAAACAAAAAATGGTGTACTTATTGAACAGTATATAATTACCGAAACATAGTAGCAGTGTAACTGAGGACATGTTGAGGTTCAGAAGGAGCTGCGGTAATGAACTGAATGACTTGATTATCTGTGTCCAAAGGATAACAGCATTAACCGGTAATTTGTGAATTGTAACGGTTGGAGGTGGCAGTTTTTGTTTTCTTTTGAAGTTATTATTTATATCTTATATAAAATTAAGTTCAAAACCTAAACATTAGTTCATTTGCACTTCAACAGAGGGCAGGATTTATTATTATAAGTAAGACAGTTTTATTATTGTTTTGCGAATATTATAGAGTTATTTGATGTCCGATTAGTCTAGTGGTTACTGGTCGATGGCTTTGCCGTTTACCCCAAAGGAACTGGGTTCGATTCCAACACGGAACAGCTGTTTTTATTTCGAGTTTGTCAGTCGATTGCCGTGTCAGGGTGTTATTTGTGTCCTATATTTCTGTTTGCGACACAGAGATTATATCTCTAGTGCGTTTGTTGTTATTTTTTTAACATTAAGAACAGTATAATGATATCATTATTGCTTCCTTAATATTATTTATGTAGAATGTTATTCGAAAATAAATTTCACAAATTTATTGTCAAGTAGTTTGTCAAGCTACAAGTTATGTTAATAATTAATAAACCGTTTCAACTGATTTGCACTTGTATTAGTGGAATTAAGTTTCAGAAGAATTATCTAAGGCTCGTTTAATAACCATTTCTTCGATTGTTTTTACATATCTTTTTTCCTTCCTTTTCTTTTCCTTTTGCTTTCTCTTTTCTTTAATATCAGTGCAGAAGAAAGAAGATCCATTCTTCTTAAATCCTTGGGTGCGTCGGAGTAGAAGACGACAGCACGGTAAACTGAATAATATGATGCATCCTGTTTATTGTCCTTGCAATTGACGAAATTACTTACCTTATTTACAAAAACAGAGAAAAATAACCACTTCAAATATATTTTATTACCTTTTTCGTCGTTAAAGAAAGGAAATACACTAGAGTTAATAACAAGTTGAAAGTCCAACCCAACAAATGTTTATATAAGTTTAATTGTAGTTTAATATAAATGCTATTTTATTCTGATACTTAACATCGTATTAAGAGTATAATCTACTTTTTATTACCTACGTATATTAAAGTTGTGTATTATATCGCATTACATATGATCGAACTGCGAACCTTTTTCGTTTTTTCACGTCCTGTGCGGTTTTAGACTGAGCCCTCTTTGTCTTAAGGACTAAATGTGTTTAATTTTTATGTTATTTCTATGTTAAAGGAAAATTTACTTTAAGTTTATTGTATATAAGACGTATTTTGTTTGATTATATTGTAGAATATGTTGTGGTTTGTTAGCACGTGCATCTCGTACCTATAGATGGTTGAACATGTTCCACCGCTGGTAACAGTTTAGCGCACCTGTCCCCTTTTGATTTAAAACGGCTTTCCTCAATAAACTTTACATTAAAACTCATTTTATTTCTTAATGATTGAACGAAAAAAGTAATTACGAACTAATTCATTATACTTTATTAATAATTGTTTATAGTCTGTGGTTAATACGCCGGCTATTATAATTTTATTTATTTTGTTGTTTTTTATTATTTACATCAATCAATCGGAATAAATAATTTAATTTTTATCTCTATAACAAGTTTTTGTTCACGGCTTTGCTCGTAGACTGAGTCCATGAAACAGTTTAAAAAATAAAAAATACGGAGTTTCAGTGATCTCCAAGTGCTTACTTACTATCTTCTAGAATATATATTTGTATAATTAACTGCTTATGATTCCGCCTGTTAATATTTACCTAATTTACGGACACATTCAACAGTACAGTATATTTAAATTATGAATAGGATATTTATTTCAGACAGAAGCATTTCAGACAAAAATAATTTTGTGCAATTGAAAACATTCGGGTTTTCACAAGTATTAATGTATTATTATATTGCATAAATAAAACTATTATAGTTTAATTTCATATTAATTTTATGAGTGATATTTTCACATTAGTTTATAATTTATTATAATGTTTAATTAAGAGCATATGTTATATATAATTTGGTTATAATATTACATACAAATTACAATAGTATTTTAAAACAAAAGTTGAAATTATTTTTTAAACTTAAAATTATTATCTATCTCTGTATGTTCAATAATTTAAAAACATGAATATCAGTATTATTATTTTGCTTTGAAAACAATTTCAAATTTGTTCAAGACACGAGAAATTCGTCAGTTTTGTGTTGCTTTATGCGGGAGAATTATCTGTGAGATTAGAACTCGCTATACCTCAAGATGGACGCCCACAGAAACATGCCCCGAGCTTCTAATATACTATAATATAAACTACACTAACATATTATATGCTCAGTATTCAGTAGAATGAAACAGCAAACATTTTTTGTTTCAACTTTTAGTTTTTTTAAGCATCTTATAATTGACAATGTTTTAACGACTGTCATAATACTTTTATATAAATAAAAATGACAATTCAAACTTATTATTGTCTGTCATATGTCAAATCATAGAGTAAAATGCGTTTATTATCTATGGAATTGTTTTCTGTCTAAAGAGTATTATTAATATTTTTATTAATCCAAATTATTAGCAGGTGTCTATTTTTTATAACAAAATAATGGTTGAGATAATTTAATTTTCTATATTTTATAACACCTGTCTAGAATTTAGCGAAACGATATTTCATATAACGTCATTAGTGACTTAGGCTAGCTTTTGTTCTGAATTCGGAGATCCCGGTGTGGTTTTAATTATTATCCGAACACATTAATGTAATCAAAGCTCCATACATCATACTCGCTATCGCCCCGCCTCGGTTTGATTAATAATTCTAATGAGCGGCGGTGCCAAACGAGTTAATTAAGTATTTCTTTTTTATTCGATGCCACTGCGACCAGTAAACGCCGCATCAATCACCGCTTTGAGCCCGCCGACGAACTTAATGATTGAAATGACTGCTGAGGATTCTGTGGAGTAAGAGGTGTATACTTCAATACATCCTAATAAACGTTACAGTAACTATTGTGACTTCTACTATATACAAAACTGGTTTAATAATATAAAAGAAATTTTTGCCTTAATATTAATTAAGAAAAATGAGTTATATATAATAAATGCCTTAATTATTTCAATCTTAGTTGACCCTGACAATATAATAGACAAATGTAGAACATTAGTAAAAAATCAAAGAGTTTATTGTAAAATTAGTGGGAACGTTTGAATGTCAAACATTATCAATCACCGGCAGCAGCGCCGCCAGCGGAATAGCTTTAATTTGATAAAATGCAATTAGCTACCAAAAAAATCTAATCTCAAGAGGCGGGAAAACTTTTTTGGCGCCTTCATTTATAATATGATGGAAGTTCTGAACAAAGATTGTACGAAGCCTCCATCAGCGTATATACAGCAAATCGCTAGTAATATTACAAGTTGTTAATTGTGATCGCCCAACTGAGAAATACTATTTTCAGTTACGCTTCAAAAAGTTTTAGAATAGTTTTAATTACAGCGGTGTAAAATTAATTAATATATATAATTGTATCCACTGTTCAATTGAAGTAATTTTTAAAAGGTGCATTTGTATTTTTAGGCAAGTCATTCCAGTGGCAGTATCAAGTGGAACTCAGCGGGGTTCAATGTCTAATTCAGCGCGCTACCAACAGGTGGCAGCAATGCCGCTTTTCAAATCTGACAGACGCCATTGCCTTTACGTCAGAAAGCCGCGAATAAAATTAATGATGTTCGCGCCTTAATGACGTCTCACGACGCCGCTCCATTGTGTCCGTAATACAACAATTATTGAGATCATTTATTAAGTTTATTGATCTTTTAAGTTAATCTTTTATTTCGTAATTTAGCTCCGTGCGAGCGCGAACTCATGAAAAAATATCTCATATGCGGAGTCATTTTTTGGCCTATTTTTGTCATTATACGGCGTGATGTGAGCGGGTCTTTGAATGTAGAGGCAATTACTGCCCCGCATGTGGTTTGATTATGTACGACGGTTCCAATCCATCTCAGGCTATAAAACGACGGTGAAAATATTACTAAAACCTTTGTACGGTTTAGCTTCCGTTGCCAAATTGATGGTATTAAGAGGCATTGTTACAATTTGGTTGATGGATGTCGGAATATCTTCATGCCAATGAGGTTATTTTTATCAACTGCTAATTTTAAATGTATTAAGGGAAATGCAAAATGTTCTCCAAGGCGTGACTAACTGCATCATAAAGCTTGTCATGCTGTTACGAGAACTTGTAGTCTGATGGCACTTCGGTAGTTCGCAGATGCACCTCGCATACTTAATTAGTAATGATGTTCCTAGCTCCTTTGACGCTTAGTAATCTCGGCGTTTTGCATCGATAGCAATTACCGACTTCGCCGTATAACGTCCTCTTATGCACTTGTAGTAGCTACTAGTTTAGACACTAACAAATGTACTGAGAACACGTCTAAAATAATATCTAACAACGCCATTAAGACTATGGACGTGATATAATTTTCACAACAAGGATCGGTTTCTTAATAATTGCAATCTCATAATTTCAATCTAGGATTTTAGATAAAGATATATCAGATCTGCTTTGTCTTCCACAATTATTGGAAATAAGCGCAATTAGATGCAATCGTGTTGGAATTATTGTAATAACTAAAAAGGAATCGATGATCTAACTATCGTTGATAGCTGGTCGGGGATTGGAGCAGACCTCACCAATGCGCGCGCGCACGACCGAGGGTCGTTAGGCGATCCTCAGACGATAAGCTAATTATACCACAATGGCAAATATTGATTGCTTTAATACTATTATCTTCTTTTTTTCAGGTAAGCTTAAGCTTTCAAAGTACTTTAACCGTTGCGAGTTTGAAAACTGTACGGATATTATTATGATAGCTGGATCTAACTCATAATCAAAACGATTTAATATATGTTATAAATGTTGAACGAACAGATAAAAAATATACAAAAATTTTACTATATTAAACATAATTTTTTATAACAATATCTTATATAAATTAGTTTATATGCGTTTAATTCATTAGTTTTTAATCTTTTTAAAAAAGGTGACTTTTGATTCCTAAAGATTAACAAAGATTACGATGAAAACAAAAACAATTTATCAGTTTTTGTTGATCTGGCTGGATTAGAACTGACAGGAATTAAAAATATCTAGTAGTCTATATGCAGGTCTACATGGTTTGTGATATGGTGTCGATATTCGATGTTTTTCATTCATATATTTTAGTGGACTTTTGTTCCTTTTTATTTGGAATAAAAACAAGAGAAATGTTTAAGGAATAACAATAGAATAAATGATATTTTTATTTCAAATAAGTTAAATACAAAGAGACAACAAAGAGAAGCGTGATCTGTACCACCATAAACAAACAGTTTTTTTCTATTAGTCAGGTTCTATGACTAACTTAACGAAAATGCAAACAAAAAAAAAGTTTTTTTTGGCATCTACACTAACCGTTAATTTTTTTTTTGACATTTTGTCTATAAAGACGTAACTTTTTTTGGCATTTTCACCAATATAATAGCTGTATTAGAACGTTTATTTTCAGTTTCTCTGATTATAAGAACAATTCTTGTGTCACACGTTTATCCATTTCAAGGTATTTCAAGGTATCGTATATATGAATAACAAGTAATTCCTGCATCGTAGGCACCGTGGTCACGTTCCATCGATATTCCTCGATAGTTCCATTTGATTCATTTTCTCGTACGTGTTTTGTTCGTAAGCCGGTACTGTGGCATTAAATGCCATATGTTCCACCACTCATTATTTTAATATACAATAGATATTCAATGTAAATTACTATATAATGTTAGTATGGACGTGAAACAAGTTTAAAATCAATATTATGCACCTTGCTATGCTGGAAAAAATAATATATATATTAAGTTAGCAACTAAGTGTCTTCTGTTTTTAAAATAGTTTATTTATTATTAAAAATACTACGTTCTTAAAATATTATAGAAGTAAATGAAAACCGCTTACACTATACTGATACTTATCTCTTTCTATGTGGACTACCCCTTTCATCTCTCCTCATTCTTTAAGGATAGCAATTTTCAGCATATTTTCAGATGTCCATGAGTGTGGATAGTTACCACCAGATGGATAATCAAAATATGCAAGTGTTTAAAGTAACCAGATTATTTATGAGTAAACACTGACACAACCATACAATTTATAACTCACGTATCAAAAACATATCTACGCTAACATTTCCTACAGCTTCTTTCATCTTTTATTTAAAGATGATGCAAGCAACTTCGTCTGATTATTATTAAATGAATAGCCTTTTCTGAAATATATATATTATATTAAAAATAAAACATTTGGCAAAACTGTTCGAACTCACCACATGCAGTTATTTGTCAATAATTTTCGCTACATTATAACTTGCGGTTTGCTTCACCTTTAATAGTTATTTACGTAATTGCGTTCAGTTCGACACAACACATCGCAAACAATTCTAGCAAGGACCCAATTACCACAGAAATACGTATTATTAAAGTGTGTCATTTAATAATTTAAAGTTTCCTTGAATCTGTCTTCCGCAGCTCGGGGCCATTTTGGACAAAGGTTGCTTCATTTTCGTATTATTTTTTGCCGTTTTTATACTGCGATAATGATATCGCTTACAATGTTTATTGAATAGTTTAAAGACGATTTCGAAGTATACATATAATAATTATTGTAGCAAAGCAATTGTCATTTAAATTTAAAACTCAATTCAGAGAAAGAAACTGTTGAACATACACAAATTGAGATGGCTGAGTGCTGGTTACACAATATTATAAGAGTTGTATTGTTTTATCTGTTACCATCGCCTGGTCGCTAGCGGCGCGGGCCCAGGCGTGGGCGAGGACATGTCCAGCCCATTTGTTCAGATGACGTCGGGGTTTATTATAATTCATTTACCATGTTCACGAGACACAGTATAATATTATATACTGTATAAAAGTGGCTAGAACACCTCCCTTTGTCGATTAGTATCTTAAAGCTTTTATATTATGTATTGTAAATATGCAGTTTATATTACAGCTAACTTCGCTTAAAATGTATAAGTTGAATTAGAAGAAAACAAATAAGTAATAATTGTAATTTAAGTTTTATTTAGATGATCAGAGAAAATTCTAGATTGTCCTAAATAAATAAATATATTAATAAAAATAAAAAACAAAAAGTCTAACATTACCATATCGAATGAACTTGTAAAAATAAAAATGACACCATTATTCTATCAACAACAAAAAATAATTGATTGGTTTTAAAATATCAACTATAGATTAAATATATATTAATCCTAATATAATAATATTTAAATAATAATATTTACATATTAATAAAAAATAAGGTTTAAAATTGACTTAAATTTTTTCATATGAAAACGAAAAACTTTTGTGATCATTGAAAGCTTTCGTGACGAAAACTTTGATAAATCTATTAAAAATAAAGCATATCACATTAATAGAGAAATGTTTTTTTCATAATTCACTAGAATTTTCTATGAAAGTTATGAAAACATCACAATTCGGACTAATTTTTCGATTACCGTTACGTGAAGCCGCAACATGTAGGGGTTCTTCAAAAATGGTTTTTAAATTAAGCCAAAAACGCAGTAAGTATGTCTTGTGCTCATCCATGGGAAATAATTGGCTTATAGAAAAACACAGGAAGTCATTAGTGGCAAAGCGACGAGTATCTATTTCATGTTGTTGGAATTTTATTTCATGATTCTGACTGCTTTTACACCGCAGCGTAACTTAAACAATAATATTTTTATTTATTTCCTACTTATACTTATTTTAAATAAATAATTTTAATTCAATAAAATATTACTTTCAAGAAAATTGAGATAAATGTCACGTAAATATTATCGATAATATAAAAACGTTATTATAAATTATTCGTTTTTTCACTTCGTTGTAACAGATGACCGCTAATAAGCAATTTGTCCTCGCAATTTGACATTTTAGACATTTTAATATACTTTTAATTCGCTTTATGAATAGACTTTTACGCTATTTGTATCATTTTGTTCATTAATATAATATATACAGGTCGTTGTACGTGGGAGGACCGTTAGGATATTAGAGCTACCATTGTTGAAATTACTAATGCATTTAAGTGATGTTACTTTGTTTTGACAATTTGATATCGATATACCGGTTTTATTATTTTATCTTAACTATTTGACATCGCTATACGGTTCTTTTATATCTTTTCTTTTTTTCTTTCTTATCTTTTTTAAATACACATGGTTGATTTCTTTTGATTTCAAATCAAATCAAAACTCTTTATTTGGACAACACAACAGATAACCGTACATACAAAAAAAAAAAATGGACTGAACTTAAAAATAATAATAATAATAATAAAATGATAAAGTTTGTTCTTATTTTATACATATATATTATAATAATGTTGTCCAAATTGGTGGACCACTCAGCTTATGTTGAGAATAGTAAACATTCTCAACGCTGGTATTCTGTGGTTGCCATTCATTGAGCGACGTCGCACTTTTCAAACATTTAATTTTTGACCGATTAAACAACATCACAAAATCTTAAAACATGTATATAATTATAATTTACCGCCAATAATAATTGCATTTAGTAACAATTTTAAAACACTGACACACTACAAATACAAGAAACAATTATAGACTCAATAGAAAGGAACAAAAAAAAAAAAAAAAAGAATCAAAAAATAAATATACCAGCTTACAAAATGCCATTATATAATTAATATATTATGATCATGATTTTATTATCAAATAATTGAATGCTAAATAATATTATATGATTTTATTTTATTCATTCAATTCATGTTATATTAATATTGTCAAAAAGCATTTAAGACGTCACCCATAAAACCTTTATGATTAGTCAAACCCTCGCGAGGACGATTCATTATGGGCCATCAAGTGTCCTGTTTATCTCCTTGGTCGCTACAAGCCAATAAAATAACGAACGACTGAGATAACAGCCGGACAGTCCTGTAATCTCCGGAACAAGGGACACTAATTCGATTGTGGTTTGAGTCCAGACTTTTTTGGGTTTACGCCACAAATTGAAGTGTTAAAAAAACTACAAATTGGCTTTTTCGACCCATTCATTAGATGGACGGTGTCGCTGTATCCGTGTTGTCGTTTTCGCTTAATTAGTTAAACGAAAATGGAGTACGGACGCACACACACGGCGCCTCGACTTTCTGTACCTAAGTACTTGTATTAACATCTTTTGTAACAAAACATTGAGACGAACAAACAGTATTAACTCCCAGTATATGTATATATAGACTTAGTTTCTTTAAATTTTTCTCACAATATTTTGATCAATTATATTGAAACATTAAACAATTGTTAAGGCTGTAAATTAATATTTTTTCTGTTGCAGTTATATTAGCTTTCTCTTGACTTCACACGCGTTGACAGATTCTTACATGTATTGGAATAAATTAAAACAAACCTCTTACATAATGTTATAAATGTACGTTTAAGTTTTTATTACTAATTAACATAATACATAGTTCTGAAAGTTGTAATTATATTATAATGTATTGAGATACCAGATAGAATTGTCGCTATTTTGTATTTTAGAGAAATTATCCTAAACATCAAAAAATACCAAGCTTTTATTAAATATATTTATTCTTTATCCCGCAGTCGAATTTACAGTTTATATTTAAATATTTATTAAAATTTAAGTTCTATATTTCTGACATAAAGTTTCTGTCAAAATATATGTTATACTATCGTAAATATAATAAGCATGTTATTTGTACCACGCTTCGATTTTGTACAGCATCGTGTAGGCGATCTGATTATACTGACAGCGCAAATTTATAATATTCAACATAAAATTACTAACAAAAAATATAAAAGCTATAATATTTAAAAAAAAAAACTTTTAATGTTGAATTAAATGAATCACAAACACATTCCTTAATCGTAAAATCCTTACAATAAGGTGATTTTAAACACATTTAGCGTATCGTTAGTATAGTTAAAAGCTGTATAATAGCCTTATCTTGCGGCCTGGCACTAAATTGGGATGTCTCGAGGCGCGGCGGGCCTTATCAGTTTTGTCGTGTTCATCTTGAGTTGTGTTGGGCTTTACTCAGGATATTTACGTCGGTGCCTCGGGGTGGCGAGTCTATGTGACAATGTAGGAAACTTATTACCTATACTATACGCTGTGGCTGGCGAAATGCCTTCAAAGCTCTTTTAATATGGGATAAGAAAACACCATAGAAATATCGTTGGTGAAAGTGACTGGTGTGGTTTGAGGTTTATTACTTTCGATAAATCCTCGACTATGAACATTTATTAAATACAAATATGTAATGTGCGAACAAAAGTTCGATAGGCTATCATTAGAATAAGTGAACTTGACAACCCTTGCCGGACGCAATGGATTGATGAAGCGCTTTTTTGATATTTTTCGTGTTTTTTTTTTTGTCTTATTGTCCACGGTCCATTGATAAACGGACAGGTATACTCAGACAGGCGCCAACATTCCTCGCCTCGACCTCACACTTACTCGTGGCGTTATAAAAACGAGAACACTTTTTTATATTAGCGCTTAAGCCTTATTTGCCTCCATTGTGACCATTGCAGTTGTTTGTTTTGATTATTAGCGAGACCGTAGGAAGTGGACGAGATAAAACTATTGTTCCTAAGCGTTTTATGATACCAATTTAGAATATCCGTTTCCAAACTCAAATCTCATATCGGATAGGACGATGGCCCCCGAGATATCTCTACCTCCATTAGCACCTCGATATCATCTATTCGTTTATGTAATAAAGTACAGTTTACTAATTATAATATGTCAACTGCACGGTCTCTCTGACGTTTGAATAACTTTACGTCAGGTGCTAATTAGCGGTAATAAAACGCAATGGCCGTCTGACAGTTCATCGCCGCGGGTAATAAATTTAGCAAAAACAAATCCGGAAACATATAAGCATTTTATGGGCACTTTAAAACTAATGAATATTTGAAAGTCTGTCATCAAATTTCGAAGTTGACAGGAACACCAACATCAAGTTGTGTGGAACGGAATGTAATACTTTCATATTTATTATTTTAAGATCATAAACGTTTAAAAAACCGTAAACTAATGAATATAATATGTTTGTTTCATTTCATTCAGAATATCGTATTTTTTCAAAGGCACCACATTTCCGCCTCAAGGGAATAGATTCATGAATGAATGTTTAGTTATAATCAGGGGTTTCCGTAAATTATCAAAAAAATTGGGATATTAGGATAAAATTGGTCAAACCTATGATGCTGCGTCATTTAGATTAAAATGAATTGGTGTTGGCGGTTCCTTTTCTGTGCGTGGGCGTCGGTCTAATGTGCAATTTTGATTTATTTAGCGACTCATTTCCGGTGTTAAATGTGGCTATTCTTTTTTTAACGTAAAATAAGTATTTACATAGTTTTAAATATATCTTATAAAAAAAAAATATTTTTTTAAGTGACATAATCTCACTTTGTATTTTTTAATATTTTTTTTAAAGTTTTGAAGCAACAGTTAATGTTTATATTTTATTACAATTTCTTATATATTTAAAACTAGCTTTTACTCGCGGTTTCATCCACGGACGAATAATTTTGTTTACTATTACAATTAAAAAACCAGGAAAAATGTTCCTAATCCATCCGGTAATTTCCAAGAAAAAAACGTTCAACTAAACAAACTCTTCAACTTTATTATATATATATATATATATATATATTTACAGTAAAATAAATCTTTGATTAATTTTGTCTTTATGTACATAGGTCGGTATGTTTAGTTCCAACTTACTTAACCCTTGCAAAAGTCAATATTTGATATTTTTTCTGGCTGACGTTTTATCGGCAAGGTTTACATTATTCTGAGCCCACCATTATATTAGTTTGACACAGTTGCGTAATATTTAGAAGTAAACTGTTCTTTTTCGACGACTTGATAGAACTAACTTTGTCACGTTGTGTCTAATTCGTTTCTTGTTTAGTTGTTAATTGTTTTTCAAAGTTATTATGATTCATTTCTGATACAGCGCTTTATATATATGATATTGATAAAATAATAACAATGGAAAATATCATATATATACATATATAAAGATAAGATAAATATCCGTTTGTTTAAACGTATATTTTTCACATATAAATCATACTATTAATGACTCGTATTATATAGTTGAGCTCCAAATAATTCCATCACGTTCAAATCATCAAAACATTCTCACAGAATCGAACATTTAATAATCCGAATGGTTTTAATGCGAATCAAATGTTTTATTTTCATCGTAAGCACATCACGTACGATCTAAATCATTGGTCAGACGAAAATATCTCGAGATAGCTCCTATTAGCTTAGATTGGATCATTGGAAATGAATTGTATGAAATCGAGGATAAATACTGCTATCACGAGGACTTGCAGCTGTTAGATATGAGACCGTCATCCACTAAAATAATATGACACAGCCGTTTTGGAAACTCTGCTCTGAGCGCCGTTGATATATTCGTCATTATAGGTAAGGACTGCAACCTAATTATATTTTAAAGATAATTCTTTATAATTATAATTGGACCACATTTTATTACATTAATTTTTTAACATATTTAAGTTTACTCAATTTTTTTCAATGGAATTTAAAAAAAATCCTATCAATTTTTGGAAAAATAGTAAGTGTTTCTAATTTTCTCATATTTTTAAAAATAATTTAGTATAAAAGTACATATATAAAAGTGTATATATATATATTTATATATGAAAACAAATTTCTAATTCAGACTGACCTGCAGACGCTACTCCAGGGATCAACAGCGGACCCTGTAAGTGGTTACTCATGCTTTCAGAACCTATAATTTGACAATATTTTGTGTCATTTGGGACTTTATTATTACTTATGGCATTACACGTCTGTGGATATAAGGTTAATACAACCGCGGCCGCAGGGCCGATTAAGGGCGACGTAACCACAGGGTTCCCTAATTTAATATTAAAAGCATCCTACGACGTGATGGACAACTAATAATACTCTAATTTGAGGAACTGTCTCTGAGGAAATGATGGAATGTCATCTTATTTTTTATATAAAATATAAGGACAAGGCAGTTAGAGATATTTAATGATCTTTTATAGATAAAGTTATAATTTAGTTTTTTAAATTTCCCTATTATCTGCTTTTCATTACATGGTTTGATTTTTTTAATATTATAATAACATTCATGGCTATTACTTTTTTTATAATATACAGCCTTTTTTGTTGGTAACTTCGTAAGCTATACTCATTAAATGTTCGTAGAATTCAGTACCAAACATTACAAGCATATTTTTTATAAATATTTTTTTTAAAACTTCATATTTAATCCTTTTTAATTAAATTTGTTATTTCTCTCTATGAAGAGACGAAGGTTTTTAAGATTCTATAGATACTCCTCCCAAAACACCATGGTGACGCATTGCAGAAGTTCAAACAGTACCTGAGACTTGGTGTGTATTCCTCCACAAGAAATTGAATGCGATGGTTCTAGTTGTTCGTAAATTGTTTACTATATATGTACGTTTGTGAAACAGTGATCATAATTTAAAAAATCACGTCTGAGTTTTTTGCGTGGTTCTTCTCATACCAGGTCGCGCTTGGAACCCTCGTTGCTTTAGTTGTAAGTTGGACAGTGACTCTACAGAAGGGCTTATTTCGATATGTAAGGCATCAAAATAGGCCACTGCTGCAAAGCATTCGAAACGTCGGGTTAAAATTAAAATGTAACCAAATGATACGCGAGTTAATCCGTAAAAAATAGTTTAACTTCAATAGTTTTGTTTTTTTGACGAGTCTTCTTTAACAAATTTTATAGATCGATTGAAAGAATGAAAGAAAGAAAAAAATTTATTCAAGAACAACATACAACATTGACAACATCACAAAATTAATATAGAGAAAAAAACACTAATTGAAGATGAAAAAAATTAAAAACCCAAAGATTATTTATATTAATTAACAAAAAAAATTGGGGGTTGTTAAACTCTTTTGTGCTCATCTACTGAAAGACAAAACACTTCACAAATAATTCCTAATACTTCATCTTGACGACGGGAGTATTAACCTTTATGGAATAGTACATCCTACTACCAAGGGTTGGGCCATTCCTACCCCTCCACAGATATTGCAAGACTTTTCGATGTCTTTACCCTCTTTTTCTAAATTTCTTTAATCTGACAGAGTCATTTGAATGCATTTAAATAGAAATTTAATAATAAAGTAGGGTGTATCACCTCATAACTAGTGGAATAGAAACATCATGTATAATAACCCACTCATTTTGTATTCCTAGGTTCATATAACAACTACAATAATGTAAAAGTAGCTTTATTAACAATGTTGTTAAACTGTTGGCTTTCATTTACCAAAAAACTTTCTATACTTTGAGAGTGATATATCTTGTTACATTTCATGAAAACTTTTAGTAAGACTGCAAAACATCAAGAAAAAACAAGATGTCAAAAAAGTTATTTTTTATCAAACTTTACAAGTCAAGTTAATCAAGAAGTTATTTTAAATAAGTAAGATTTAAAATAACTGATATAAATCTGATATAGTATTTATATCCATGATAATCAGATTCCAATCTTCTATACAGTATTAAAAGCCAATATCAAAAGTTATATCATACTTTACAATTCTAAATACAATTCAAATCTAGATTGCGTCTGGTGTCATCTGTAAATCGCGCAGTTATACATAGCATTATACAGGGCTCGGTCCCAGCCCATGCATACTAACTCTGTTCGTAATAAGCAGACTGATGCCGTACTTATCCCTACTTGCTATACTCTGGAGGCCAGCGCTTATAATCGAATGCTGTGTTTGTTTCATTTGTAACTGACTTTACAATTACTGTTTACTTTGTATTATGAAATGATATACGCGGAAAAGTTCGTTTGATTGAACGACCTGATCAGAAACTATTAGATGGTTTTAAAAAAATCTTTCTGATTATTTATTTATTTATTTATGCACAAAGTACAATGGCGAAGTTAATGTCATAGGAATTCTCTACCAGTCGACCAAGGGTGATGCAGAGATAAAAGAAGTAGGTGCATGAGGAGGAAAACAAAATAAAAGAGATAAAATAACAAAGTTATATAATAAACCTTTAAAAGTTAATAAAAGTTATAATTTAAATAATTATAATATATGGATAATAAATAGGTACACAAAATAGGCAGGGTCATGGAGCAGGCTCTTAGCTATCTAGAATTACGTTATTAATGTAAATTGTCCTAATAAAAAATAAAACCATTCGTCCACGTCTGGAACCGCGAGTGACAGCTAGTATATTATATAGATATAGTAAATCATTTGTAACTATACTTCTGGTAGGTACTGTTTACTTAATTTTATATATATTTATATATATAATAAATATACAGACAGTCATAAACATTATTACTTTTATAGATCGTTAATTACAAAGCGCGTAATAAAACCGTTGGACATCTTGCCGTTTATACAAAATAAATTACATTATAAAATTAATTGTTGTTTTTAAAACCGGATTAATAAAAAAATACAGTAATTGTTTGTTTTTAATTTTATTGTTTGTTAATAAAAACTTATAATTTGTGTGTTGATCTGTGTGTTTGTTACTCGCGTTCAGGTTGTTATTTTATTAATAGTATTATAAATGGCAGCAGATTATATATGATGAGGCAGTTTTTGTAATATGTCCTCAGTCGTTATAATATTACATCTACAGTCATTACTTCGGGAAACCGACTTCTAGGAAATCCTTCTCTTAATGTATTGTTTTTGCTTATAATTATTTTTAATTAATCGTATATTTTTTTATAAATCCTACTCTTTTTTTTATAATTTTTTTTTTGTAAACTCTACTCTGGTTAGATATACAACTTTATGTTTTTTTTTTTTCAAATTATGTCTATCTTAAAGTTTAAACTATATATCAAAATATATAAATTAAATTTACCTATTAACAAACCACTATTTTATGCATGTTTTATTTGGGTTCAAATAAATAAAAATAGAAATGACGCATCTGTGTGTAAAAAAAAATTAAATATCAAATAATAAAAAATAATTTTATTACGTGTCAGAGATATTTTCAACCAGAAAGCTGATTCAAAAGATAATAAACACATTTTTTTAATATTACGTTAATAATTTTCTTTTCGAAAGTTAATTTGTTATGTAATACTTAGTATTTTTAAATTTTAATAATGTATATATTTTTATGACAGTAACAGTTTTAATATATTATAATATCTGATATAAATAAATAAGGAATATTGTTTTTTTTTTATATCATATAATCACTTAATTTCTATTATATTTTAATATTTTGATGAATTTTTTTTTGTAACATTCCGACATAAAATAACAAGCAACGTATACTTATAACGTATTATTATCTATTATATAAAAGATATTTAAAATCCAGATGTTCAAAATATTTACTTCTTCTAGTCCAGGTCCGGATGAGACTAAAGTTTTTCATTGATAAAAATATATTTTTTATCTTAAACCCATCTTTAAAAATATTTTGTGTATATATATATATATATATATATATATATTTATAAAAATGATTTTTTCCTAATTACAATTACAAATGAAAACTATATCTACTAAAATTACTAATATTAAAGCGAAAAAGTTTGTTTGTCTGTTTGAAACTACTGCATGGATTTCAATTTTTTTCCTGATTGTGATAGACTAGTTCATCAAGAAGACTATCTAGCATTATGCTACTGTTCTTAAATATGTTAATCGTAAATAAAATCGAGCACGGATGGAACCGCAAGTAACAGCTTGTATAAAATATATATATATATATATGTATATATCCAGCAACATTGAGCAGTATGTCTGTCCAGCGTTGCGTATCCGCTGCTTACAGATAATGGTACCATGATTGTTTACAAAAGTAAGTTTAATTAACGTAAAAAGCGCGTTTACTCTAACAGTCGTTTTATCTGTACCATCAGTTATAATGGCTGCTTCGCTATATAGCGAGCTACGTGTCTGACAAGTTTCCGGCCCCGTGCCGGCTTCAATCATATTACAGAATTTAGATTAATTCAATTAAGTTTTAATTCTTGGATTTTGAAACAATATCAGGCCAGTTATATGTAATTAATAAACTTTTTATACTATCATATGTTTAAATCAAAAATTTTTTTATCAAAAAATTTTTTTTAATTAAAAAATAAAGTATTTCATACTCGTAATTCTATAAAATATACATTTGTATGTTTTTTTTCTAAGTTATAATTTTAAAAAGTTTTTTTAAGTTGTCGGAATGTGAGTAACTAAAAAACATAATTACATTAATTAATATTAATTGAAGAATTATAATAATTAAAAATATGTAACCCATCGAGATAGGAATATATTAATATGTTTAATTAAATTCACATTACAATTATAATTGAATTAATTTGTAAAGAAACAATGCTGGCATCGTAATTTGAAGTAAAAAAACTATATTACATAAGAATATTGCAAAACACTACAATATTACTTATTAACTAAATATGTATGTATATATATATGTATGTATGTGTACATGTATGTATATGTATATGTATGTATGTTTTTGAGACACTCCCACAGTAACACAGAGACAACTAGGTTAAATATATAATTAACAGCAGGGAAATTGAAAAAAACGGAGGGTTTTTCCAAAAAAGATTGAGGATAAATATTATTAGATCTCGTTTATTAATTTAATTATTAGTTAAACTTCCAAATAAGTTTCCTTGTGTAATATAAATGGATTTTTGCAATGCGAAAGTTAAATATAACATTTTAGTCTCTTCGATCTCAAGTTCCAAATCGTTGTTCATTTTTATCTTTCTGATTAATAAATAGAGTCAGTGGATTTTTTTAATATAAAGTCTCTTATTCTTTCTCTTTCTGTCTTAGTTTCCTTCTCTTTCCTTACTCCGTACTGAGTAAGTGCATTTTTTTAAATAATATCCTATTTTCTCTCTCGTTCTGTTTCAGTTTCTCTCCTCTCACTCGGTACCAGTAGCAAGGCAGTTCCATGGGTTCATGAATGTCTATGGGTCATGGCATCTTTGCGGCCAAGTGTCTTAAAGAAAACAAAGTGGCTGCTAGGAAATTATATAACTTTTATAAAAATAATAGTAATATATAGCAGCTAGCATTATATTGTAAATGAAAAATTAATAATTTATATGAATTAGGATTTAGTAAGTGGAAAAGAAAAATCAGGAGGGCTGCAGTTTCAGTGTCAGGGTGCCATGAGACATGGTTCTAACTAACATTACAATTATTTATGTCAAAATTAAAATATGTACTAACTCCACAAAATCTGTAAGACATTTGTTCAAATGTTCGCAAATTTATTTCCAATCAGCATTAGATTTCCAATTGAATATTTAAAATATATATATATATATTTATTTTTAAACTTTGTTAATTCATTATTATATATATGTAACCGAATATAATCCTATAAAACTATCAACATTAGCTGAACTAGTTTGGAACCCATTCGGCGGAATCGCCATGCATTCCTCATGAATAAAAAATGAAGGAATATACAATAGAATTAAATTATTTTTATTTAAAAATTGATACGTTTTGACAATCATATAATATATATTTTTTTCATGTTTTGAAATCTTTTTTTTTAATATGTGATGAAAGTTTTACAAAGAGAAATAACAAAAAAAAAACATCAAGATTCAAAACAGTGAACACTTAAGAAATTTTCGCGTGTGGGAATCAAACCTGGACCTTCTCAGCAGATTAATCTAACCACAAATCCAAATGTTCAATTTATTCTATGAGATATTCAGCTTCAGCATTTCAAAGATAGGATTGCAATAAAGATAATATGATATTTTATTTATTTATTTATTTATTTATTCAATACTCAACAAAAGGCGGGCTTACTGCTACCAAGACATTCTCTACCAGCCAACCTTAGACGTGCAGGAAAAGACGTTAGTAGCAAAAAAAAAAATTAAAAAGAGACGAAAAAAAAAATAAGCAGATATATAAATAAAATATTAAAATAAATTATCTTAATAGATATTTAAATAAATATGTGTTTGTTTATATATTATAAATATACAACAAGAAAAAAATACATATTTATACATATACATATACTTATACTCGCGTAGACACATCTCGTCTACCCGTGAACACGATTGCTGCAAAGCATTCGAAACGTCGGGTTAAAATTAAAATGTAACCAAATTACGTGCGAGTTTTAATCCGTAAAAAATAGTTTTATTTGAAATGTGTACTCGTGAAAATCTAAGAAAATACTACATTTAATATTTATCTTAAGAAGACAATGTGCAGTTGAAATTAATTTTAGAGAAAGATTTATAACAAGGGATCCTGCATCTGGGCCTCGCATATACTAGGTCTGAAGTGATGTATTCCGTAAAAAATAGTTTTATTTCAAAATGGATGAAATTTAATGAAAAATGATATTAATTTCCTCAATAGTTATACAAATATAATTCCGTACAGATATGAGCTAAACACGTTAAGTAGTCTAAATGAAAGCAATTACCTGTGTACGGTCTGCGGAGTCGGTATGCACATTACACCGGCGGCCATTATATTTTCACGCTTCAAGACGTCTATTGCCCAACACTATGAACTTTTATTATTTAACTGCTCATATTTTATTGTAATAAAAACTGATATTTAATAATGAATTGTTATATTATGCGTTTGTAGCACTCATTATTGTAATCGCGTTAAAAAAACTTTAAAACTAGTGGATATTAATTATATAATAAAACATAATATAATAATAACATAATAAAAATGTATTCTTCTTTTGTTAAATTGTAATATTAACAAAGAATTTAATATACTATGATTGAAATTGAAAATAAACTGATAATTGCATTGTTGAGTAAGACAGATGTACGTACGATATTTTAAAGTTAAAAAAAATAGATATAAATATTATATTTAGAATAATAAAATACAACAGACATACATACACATGATTTCCAGAGGTAGATTACTTCCTTTCAGAGATTGAAGGTTCCATTTACTTAAAAATAAAAAATATATATATTACGTAAAAATATGTTATAAAATACCCTATTATATACATTATACAATGTGCATAGATAAACAGACAGAGATATTTTATTAAATATACAACTATTAAAAACTATAATTATTTTCCTTATTCCAAAATTAAACAATATACAAAAAATACTATATATATATGTTTATCCTCAATATGCTTACATATTTGTATTAATACACGGGGCATTAACAGAACTGACCGAGCGAAGAAATGGCTTTTCATTACCTTTTTTACAGCGACTTGTAAACAAATGAATAGAACTATTAAATTATTACAGGCTGGATAATTATATTGCGGAAACATCGGAGCATCTGTTTCTGTGTGATTACTAACATAGTTAAAAGATTATATGTTAATTAATATCTATGGTCTTTAGAAGTGATACAGAAATACATATATGATGGAGTTTAGTAAATGTTTGCCGAAAACATTAAACATGTTCTTAAACACTATGAACAAAGTCCATGTTCATACATGTTTCATGTTCATAGACACGTTCATGTTCATAGATGTTACTAAGAGTCCTTTAAGTTAATAGAAAAAAAGATCATAGATACGGAGATATTGGATTGAATTTGTATTACAAATCTTTATAAAATCATTAATTTGTACAGAAATTATTTGTGTTAAAAAACAAACCATTCAACCGAAATCAAGATGAAAACAAAACAAATATGGCCAACCAATCAAAAACTGCAACAAAACTCAAAGCAAAAGTTACAAGCAAATTGATGCTTCGATTTCATCAACATTGTTGCAGATAACACATACAACCACGCTCTTTAAACAACGAGAAAATCTGATTAAACACACGCACACTATTTCCCATCGTTGCTCCGATTACTACTTTTTATATTAACATATATATGTGTGCGAGTTAACACACACAAGCAAATGTAGAGATAGTAATTTGCTAGTTATAGCATGAGAGGCTTGCACAACGATCAAAACTGTTCGATCTGGTTGCATCAGTCTAGAACAAAGAACAATTAAATAAGTGTTTGTTAAGCTGTGAGTTGTAACGCTACTAAATAATTAAGTGCCTTCCTGATCACTAATTATAGCAATTATAATACGCTCAGACATCAACGTTCAAGACTTATTAATTTTGTTATTGATTCAAGGAACGTAATAATTAATTTAGTTTATTAATTAGTTGTTACACATTATCTTTTTATTGAACTGTATAATATATTGAGAAATATGGTATACGATTTTATTCTGTCTGTGTTAAAAAAATTTCATAGTAATCGGTTGGTACGTGTTAAAGTTAGTAAAGATATTATGAAAATATTAACCGGCCTGATAATATCTAAATATTCTTACTAATGTAATTACTAGTGTAGTTCTAAATATGATCGGTTATATGGTAACAATGAGATCTCTAAATCCCAATGTTTTATTTCGCAAATATCTAACTGTATCTCTTGTGTATATATTATTTTCATCTAATCTTATCTTTCCTTTTACGAGCACAAAAAAGATATACAATTATCTGTTCGTAATTGAAAACAAAAATTAATAAAAAATATATAATATATTTATGCAAAGTTGGTTTGGGTTTGAGTATGCCTGATGTCAATCAAGACTGTAGTCTAAGATGTGATGCTTACATTGTTAATCTTCGAAAACGCCGACTCTGGTAGAAAGTTCCGTAGTTTTACTGTCCTTACAATTAATGTTGAAGCAAACAATAAGTACGTAAGTAGGTTTTATAGAATATGAAAGAATGAAGATGATAAGAAAAGAGGAAGATGATAGATGGAGTGAGTGTAAAATGATTTGACAAAGAAGGAAGTTTCAACTGTGAAATGGTATGGCAGAAGACACTCAAAGTATTTGACCTGCTGTGTACTGTACTATGTTCTGTTTACTGGTAGATGGATATTGACTTAGACAGCTCATGGCGACAAGAAGTTGAGAGGACATAGTCTGCATAATTTTTTTACACACATTACATGAGTATATTATTTAGCTACAAACCTCTATTTATTTTTAGTTATTAAGAAAAGTTTTAAGATATTTGTCTCTTTATCTGTTCGTATGAAATTATACCAGATCTTATTTCAAACATAATGGATATGTTCAAAATTGTATGTCATAGAAAATTTTAAATTAGAAAAATTGAGCAGGTAAAGACACGTGTGAAAGCTAGTTAAGAATATAACAAAAATTATAATATACCTACAATAATTCGATCTCTATACTACGAGTAAAATTAGCCGTGCAATTATTAAATTTACAAATCAATACTTAAAGATACAATTATTTTCTTGCTAAGAATTTTCTTTATTAGCAACATACATATTAATGAAATTCAAGTCTTGAACGTAAAATGAAAGATATTTTGAATTATTTCTCATTACGTTATATAAGTAGGCCTGATTGATGTTAAGAATATACAATAATAATAAAACTATTTTATTACGAATTAAAACTCGCGTATAGTTTGGTTACATTTTTATTTTAACCCGACTTTTCGAATGCTTTGCAGCAATCGTGTTCATGGGTAGACGAGATGTAAGTGTGAACACAATAGCTGCAAAGCATTCGAAACGTCGGGTAAAAATTAAAATGTAACCAAACTATACGCGAGTTTTAATCCGTAAAAAATAGTTTTATTTGAAATGTGTACTCGTGATAATCTAAGAAAAAAACAATAATAATTTTTGTTTAATTAAAATGTACAAATTATTAAGAAATATATATTTTCAGTAAATTTCATCTTAATTATTATTTTTAAACATTTTAATTACCTTAATTAATTACATTAATTTGAACTACTTTTGGATATCTCTTGTCTTACGATTGTTCTGTGTTTTTATTAATATATGAAGACTTTATTGGATTATGCATATTTTTATGTGTTCTATATAACTGTTTGTCTTTCTAATAAATATATAAATAAGAAAACAATCCCAGATCAGAATCCAAAGTCAAGGGAAATCTTTGCGAGAATTTAACCATACAAAAATTTGCCAGGTATTGTACACTTATTATCCTTATCAAAGGTCATTCTTATCATAGGTTACTATGATAAGAATGTATAATATATAAAATTTTTGAAAAAATTATAAGGATTGGCGAAAATATATAAATAAGTGTTTATTAAAAATAATTTCGAATTTAAGCTATTATAATTAGAATTTTAGTTCCATGATAAGATTTTACCATATTCGTGGAAACTTTGTCAATAAAGAAACCGCTCCGGATACAAACCTTACAATTATAATTATTTTTTCTAGAAATCGATAGAAAAAAGCACATCACAATACCAAGAACGGAAACCCTCGATAAACGTTCTAGTTAACTAAGTACGAGGCGGTTAATATTTTTATTACAATTCGTTATTATCATATTTGTGTATAAATGCGAATAGTCGGTATTAAGTCGGTATTATTTTAGTTTTTCAGCTCAGCTCAGAGACCGTGAAATTACTGTCGAGGAAAACGTAAGCGTTTGCTTTTTTAACAGTAAAAGTATTTATCCGTTTGTGTGTTTGTATTTCTGTGCTTAAGAAGTATAGTTATGTTATTAAAAATACTATTACGGAGTCAAGGAAGCGTGAAATTAATGAACGGTGCTCTAGGATTCAGGCTTTGATGGTTGTCTTGACCTATGATTGTTTGGTTTTTTATCAAAATATTGATTTTATAATTAGTATTAAACAGTTCCTAACAGTAATAATAAGAAACCGTATAAATAAGAATTAGAGATAGTTCTTGACTGTAAGAAATACGATTCCTATTGGAAATATATAATATATATTCTTATATATGATATATATTAATTAAAATATATATATAATCTTTACTTTAAAGTTTCTTAGTTTCTTATCTTGTTAATTAACTACAATAATATTTTAATTGGGCATTTGTCCTCTTCTAGCAAGTACAATAAGATAGAGACGGGATTTTGTGTCTGTGTTTTTTTGTGTAAATATAAAAGAGCCCTTATTTAATAATTCCATTATATTCTGTATAACAGTCAGTCTGTCAGAGTCGCTGTACTGTGACCTCACAATAATTGCACTTCTCGTTGTACTTTTTTCTTCACCCATTAGGTATGTTTACGAGCTTACTACGCATGGCCGACCCGCAGAGCACGATCAGCCTTGCCACCGTATCTTAAAGTAATATTACAACAATCTTACTTTCCCTTTTTGTCAAAATACTCGTATTTCTAAAATTCACATCATTTTTGAGATATTACAGTTTGCTCTTACACAAAATTAAAAAATTGAACTATTGTAATATTGAAACAAAACTTTTTTGAACTATTATAAACTTCTAAAATTATGAGTTCATATGTAATAGTACACCAGTTCGCAAATAATAATAGCATATTATCTACTTATATATAATAAATTTTGTTTATGAATAGACATAACACATTTTATAAGTTTCATTTTAGATTTACAAAGTCAAACTTCGTGGTATTCTGATCTGATGGTGATGGTAGAAGTGTGTGACTCCGTCGCTTCGTTCTCCACAACCTCCTGTATCTGCTAGACTCTTAAAGTTCATTTTGGTTTCTACAATATAAGAAAGCAAATGAGAATGAACGAAATGGTTGATATTCATCCTCTGTAATCACAAATTTATAAAAAATATTTATAAAATCAAATGATAAGTTATACATCTACTTAATTCTGTTATAATTATTAACAATATTAAATAACAATTTATAACATTTTAGAATAGTTTATTTTGTAAGTTCATTTTATAATTTGTTTAATTTAGTAAAATAACTTGTTAATATACTATGTTTTGCTCCACGCATCATATTATATAACATATTAATTACCAAAGAATACATAACGGTTTACTAAATTATATACTACCTACCTACCTACGTAGGAAAGAACTAGATTTATTATTTAAAATAACACACTTACATCTCGTCTACCTGTGATCACGATTGCTGCAAAGTATTCGAAACGTCGGGTTAAAATCAAAATGTAACCAAATTATACGCGAGTTTTAATCTGTCAAAAATAGTTTTATTTGAAATGTGTACTCGTGTAAATGTAAGAAAATACTATATTTAAAATAAGTTAAGAAATGGTTATTACAACCGTGTTGACGACACCAGTACCTCCACTCTAATACGTTTCTTTTAATCCTCGTCAGGAAGACAAAAAAAATCCTTAAGAATTAACGACTGCAATACATCTGCAACTATAATAATTTGCAGAAGTTCATAACCATTTTGCATGTAATAGATATGCTGTTAAATAGCGTCATATTAATATAAATTAAAACAATAATCCAGTTGCTTATAAAATCTATTTATCTTTATATCTTATATCTTTAGAGTGATATCTTATGAATGTAATAAACGTAATAAGTAAGTACTAAATACCAATAAATATAGTAACAAAGTTAAGTTGTAACTGAAATTAGATTTTTTTTTTTATTATAAAATATAAAAATGTATACAAATATTACAAATAAAAATTACCTAATAAAATGCTCTTGATCTCTTCATCCAACACGACAAGAAAATCAAGTATTTTGCTATAATATTTTGAATAGAATTTAAAAAAAAATAATTATGTATATCTTTTCTGCTTTTCAATATAAATAATATTGTCAAGTATTCATGCTTTGGTTTATTTTAATATTTTTTTGCTAATACTTTTGTGTCTGAAATTAAAGTAAAATATTAATTTATAAATTTAAAACCGAGGATATTATAGTGCAGGGGTAGCAATGTAGATAAATTATTTGAATTATGAAACTGAAAATCTAATTAAAAACAAATGAATCTTATTAGGAAGGTCCTACCGCATTCAAATATGATTGATGGCAACCGAATATATATTATTTATATTATTAATTAACTAATTTTATTTATACTTTCTTATTAAATAATTAGGATAATTATAATGTAATTAATGATTATTATAATAAATCCAATCACATCACTCTAGTTCAGATTAATAATAAAGATATAATAATAATTATATTATTTTTTATTTGTTGTTATTAATAAAAAACGTAACAAACCACTCTGTATATTTAATACATCTTGAATTAGCAATAGTTTTAAGAACTTAAAGATCCATCTAAAGATATAGTTATCTCTCTATCTAGATAGCAAATATGCGATAACATGAGATGTACTCTATGGCCGGTTAATAAGAAGTTTGTCGCTCCCATATATGGAGTATCAGAAGCTCCAGACTCTACATTAAGTAGAGTTTGAACACTGTAGACAGATGAATCTTAATTGATAGATTAACCTAAGATAACAGACAGATGGGCTAGTCAAATATATATATGAAATTTTTCTTAAATTATTATTATAAGAGTAAATTATACGTAAATTGCGGAATAGCGAAAATATATTGAATTTTTTCTTTCAAGAATAATTAATTATTTGCAAATATACTTGAAAAACTTAGTTTATTCTAAGTAACAGCAATCAATGTAAATAATAATTTAAATTTATATAGTAATTACATTATAAAATATATATCGTTATCAATCACTATACATATGACATTATAATTTTGGCAGAAACAAAGCTTTTTGAAACGTATTTTATAATATTTCAAATAATATGTCCACATTAAATGTATCCATTCTGTCTAAATGTTAAAACTTTACCCATTTTGTAGAGTAGGTATAGAGTCCGTACGCGACGCGTATCCTCAATTCGGCCAAAGCGAACCAATTACTAGTGTATAGTGTCGCCAAGTTTCAGTAAAACGCATCGTAAAGCGCGATATCCCGCAGCGAGAAAGCTTTATTTTCCTATAAAAGCGTTTTATCCACATATAAAAGCTTAAATCCGCGCGGAGCTTTCTCCCGCGGCGAGTCGGCAAAAAGAGCATTAGCGCGCCCCGAGCAACATGGCAGCGGCACGCCCCCCGCGTAGCGGCGCGCCGTTGGCTGCCGGCCCGCGCCCGCCCGCCGGCGGCGCCGCCTCCGCGAGCAGCCTGCCGCGCCCGCACCAGTCGCGCCCGACACCTCGCGCCGGACGACCGTGCCACACTCGGTCAGCCTGCTCGATCCCGACACTCGACTCTCGAGCCGAGAGACCGCGACTCCGAGGACCGCCGCGGACCGCATCGTACTTCCAGTTGAGTTATTTGTGTTGTGCGACGAACGTTCTGAGCGTGAACGTGAACAGTAATCGTGAGTAGGTTCGCTCGGCGATGGTTAGAACGTTGGAGACGTCGAGTTAATATTTTTCGACGGCGTGTGATGTGCCGAGTGCGGTGACGAGCTAGCGTCGTCGAGCTGGGGGCCGGCGAGGTGGAGGTGGCGGTGGGCGGGCGGTGGCGCGCGCGGGCGCTGGACGGGGCGGGCGGCGCGGCGGCGACGGGCTCCGGCGCGGGCTCCGTCATGACGGTGCAGCGCGACGAGCGCGACGCGCGCGCGCCTCGCACGAGGTTCATGATCACCGACATCCTCGATGCGGCGCCGAGGGACCTCAGCGCGCATCGGGATTACGACTCCGACAGGTCCGCGACGGACTCACCAGGTCAGTTTTTAGCGTTTACAATGTTACATAAATGATATTGAGACAATTCAAATATATATATTCCTTTGAAATCATAACAATTTTTTTCTCTAAAAATATAAGTATGTAGTTAGATTATGGACAAAATACAAAACACCAAAATATTGTAAATAAAACAACCTACAATGTACTTATAGATTTTTGGGCTTTATAAAATATATACCCACCTACTTTAACATACTGAATTAGATATTATTTATATATATTATTTAAAAACGTTAAGATTTAAAGGTAATAAGAATCGCTTTATATTATTAGGATAAATGTGTCAGTTTAATTCCTTCATTCACTGAGTTATTCTTGAGAGGTGTCTGAAAGTGTTGACTGTTCTCTGTTATTAATAAAGTTACAAAAAAAATTATTATTATATAT
The DNA here is from genome assembly GCA_959347395.1 of Mechanitis mazaeus. NCBI lineage: Eukaryota > Metazoa > Arthropoda > Insecta > Lepidoptera > Nymphalidae > Mechanitis > Mechanitis mazaeus. The sequence goes on along the minus strand of OY365752.1, from coordinate 17,293,407 downwards.
TAAACAGTTTATTTCATAATAAATAATAAAACGAATGTACTAAGTAAAATTAAGCTCTACGCTTAGTGTCTTAGAAAAGAGTTCAACGGGATTGTTCTAACTCATTTAGACTACCTGTTTTAAATACTTAGACTATCTGATTTAAATATTTAGACTATCTGATTTAAATACGACCTAGACATAGATACTTAATATAATATTATAATAAACAAATAGCATATAATTTATGATTTAATTGACACTATGAGCTGACAATAGTGGGAAAGGTGATAGCGATCAGTCACGCGAATGGCATCGCTTCAAGTTTGCTTACAATTAACAGAACAACTGACACTATTCTGATATTAACGAAACGGGACAATTAATTTAATGATAGTTCTACAAATAAAATATTTTTTTATTCCATTTAATGGTAATGATGAAAATAACACTTAATTGATTACATTAAAACTTGTTTAAACACAATACTATATCTAATATATATGCACATAAAAAAGTAGGTTTATAGGTTTATATATCTGTAACTTTTATTCCTTGCAGTTTTTTCATATGTTGTAGTTTAAGATGTTATAGAAAACTCCTATGTTGTAGTTTAAACCCTAATATACTACAACATGTCTTTTAAATGGAATTTCTTATAATTTACCACAATTTGTTTGTAAGGTATCTTAAATTCTGTTAAGAGCTTTCCGTTTAGACCGTTAAGAATTAATGGGGGGTTTACTAGTATATATATATATATATACATACTTGTTAGAAAAATATACTAATAAAACTGTATTTGTTTTATCAACAAAGTTTAATTATTAAAGTATAGTAATAAGTATTGATTTAAATAAAAGGTTTAAAATAAAACAATCATCTCATGGACCTCATCGCGTCGGGTGCAATCTGATCCGAAGCACAGATTTGTCAAAACCCGGGCCCAAATCACTTCGGTGTAACAAATGTTGTTTGACTTGTTCATGGATTTTTAATTCGAATATAACAACTTATATGTGTTTGATATTTAAATATTCGTTACAATTTGAATATCTAGAAAATTAGTTTTTATATTAATATTTTAAAACGGAAAAGTTTGTCTGTTTTAACGCGCTAACCTTTAATATTTCTGAATGTGATTGACAAGTTTATAAGAAATGCTATATTATAAATAAAACTGTTTGTCTGCGGGTGAACCCACGAGTATCAGCTAGTTTTTTATAAATAATATCTATAATATTTTTTAGATTAGAATAGAATACAATATTAACATTTTTTACACACACATATTAATACATACATATATTATGTATGAGTTGGTGTGTGTGTGTGTGTGTGTGTGTGTGTGTATGTGTGTGTGTGAGTGTGTGTGTGTGTCCACTGTATGGAATTCATTATTGAATGCAAAGCAAATACACTAATTGATACGTTACAAAAACGGCTAGGAACCTGTTTTATTACCTTCGCTGGTTTTGATTATAAGCTAGAGAAGTAATATTGGTTCATACAATAATACTTTTATATCAGATCTTTGCCATATATATATGTATAAAATTAATGACGTACAAACAACTTTTAATTATAAAACTAGTATACAAATTATAAATTTTGATGATTATGGTCAATTAAAACTTTAAATAATAAAAAATATATGATGATTAAAAACTTTTGTATATTGTTACATTAAAAGATTAATTAATAAAATTCATTGTCTTAAAAACATTGTCTATTATCTTTTTTTAGGCTTTGAATACAATTATCATGAATTAAGCAATGGTTTGTAATCTTGAAGTTATAATATCTCATTAATTTTAATTTAGTCACTAATTGGTATCTAAGATGAATATTCTTTATATATTAGTGTAATATAAATATACTTTTAGATATAATTATCCGGTTGTACTCACGTTTTTATAATCAGAATTTGCCCGAATTTTGCCAAAATTTCAAACCCATTCGGGGTTATTCATGAGCTCTGAGCACGGCGGAACCGCGGCGTGAACTGTTTACGCCGCGTTAAAAACTAGTCGTTCAAATTCCGATAATAATAACGTGAGTACAGCCGGATAATTATATTTAATAGTAGTAATGTATAACGAAATTTATATACAAAAATATAAATATAACTAAAATTATATTATTATCAAATCAAAACTGTTTAGGCTTTAGATATAAGTATATATATAACATTAAACACATCTGAATGAATGTTTAAGTCCCGTCGATTTAATAGACCAGTCGATAAACCGAGTTGAATAAATTAAATAATAAAACGTATAATGGCAGCGATAAATACAACTCGTTCGAACTCCGAGATAAACCCTTATAAAACGTACAAAATTAATCCTCGCTGAAAGGCCTCTTCTCTCTGCCTCGATATGACGTCATAATCAGCTTTTTGTCAAATGTCGAGTTAGTTCGCTTTTAAGTTTAAACAGCTCGCATCAGCTCGTGAATTACAGTTCGCATCGAGTACAGTTGCGCTCGTAAACCTTAAAAATAAAGAATAATATTTATGCTAATATTGTTATTAAGTTTTATATTTCCGACGTTGTCTTATCTTATGATTTTTAACCTGTCAATTACCGTATTCAACACTGCAGCAATTAAAAGCCTGCACAGCTGTTGATACAGAGCGTCTCGCATTGTAATTTGAAAAACCCATTTACCGAGAATGTGAAAAATACACCGTTTATACCAATTAGCATTCATAATATAAATCCTACTGGCTGGCAAAAGTAATTAATCTAAGCTAATAGTGGAGTCGTGGCACAATTACATCGATTACTCAGTAAAACCTATTTAAAATAGTTAATTACTCTGTCTTACCTCTACATTATAGTTTTTATGAGATTCTGTAAGTATTCGCTATTGTCTATCATATTTATAGTCTGCGAATATTTTTATTATCAAACCATTCATAATACAATGTATCTTACATCGGTTTTTAGTTCAGTTAAATTTGTATTACGTGTTAATAAATAATAAATTAAAACACTTCTGTATCTGTATATCCTTTTTCGAAGCCACTGGGTCGTTACTTGAAACGTCAAACCTAACCTCAGACGAGTATAGCTAAGCTGCTTAGCATACCTTTTAATAAATGATATAGACAAATTTAGGCTCTAATCTATTTAATATAAGGATCAGTTTTCTATTATCTGATGACTTCGTGACTTTTGGCATCCGAGGCGACAATTCTTTCATCGTATCAAATGATAAAATCAAAACTTTTTAGTATGACAATAAATAGATTATTGATATAAATAGGGCCGTGAGTTCACAATAATACGGCTTCTATTCGCGGCTTTGTGTCTCATTTGACAGGCGATGTGAGCTGTGAAATTGAGTTTTATATGAAGGAACGTCTTAAGAGTTTTGTGATTAATTTTTTGTATAGGATTATTTAGAGTTTCATTTGTTATACTAATATTGAAATTGTCGTGCCACTGAACTGATAAACATATTTCGATGATGTTTATATTTAAAATATCTGACAAAAAATGCTATTTTCTTTATTATTTATTTAAAGATAAGTTTTTTAATATTATATGTAGAGTAAGTTCACATCAAACGTAAGGATGTAGAGTGTAGAGACCGTGTAATAGACTCTATATTTGAATGTCCACTTGAACGGCTTTTCTGAAAGTAACGGAAAATATATAATTTTTCATACGATTTCACATTGATACACCATAGAAGACATCTCCAAAAGAATTTCATTTTAAATAGAACTAGTTGACTCTATAAACTAAAACTAAAAAAAACAACTCTATCTTTTAGGATTAAACTAGGAGCGCGAACCTGACCTCAATTTTGACTCGCAAAATCTTTTTAGATGTTAGAATATTGAGCGAAACGAGGTGCAAACTGCACCGAAGTTGCGATTATAAAACGTCGACTCATTCTGTCTTCAACTATTTTTCAAGATGACACATATTATTACATGTTTTATATTTTTGTTATTGAAAAATTTTTGTTTTAAAACTACCACCAGACTGAATTTGGAAATTTTCGGATATGCCGTTTTTGATTAATGCTTGCACAACATATTCAAAAAAGTCTCATATAGAGGGCTTCGCTCAAAAAACATTAAAATACGAGGCCTATATATAAAAATCATTTAGATTACTTATAAAATTTCATCATATTAAAAGATTTGACTGTTTGTTAAAAATGTATAATGCTTGTAATAAAAATATAATTAGAGATTTCTAATTGGTATCGTGGTAAACATCAGACAGCGGTGTACTGTATTGTTTTATGATTATTAAAGTGAATGCAATCGCTAATTACGGGAAAACTAAGTTGAATAACTTGAGACAGCTTGTTAGATGTAACTAGAACACGTACAGACATCAAGAACTTACGTAACCTAACAAGATGTAAGTTTTAATTTTAAAGATAATCTTTGAAATTATTATCTAATTTTACTTTTACACTTTATTTTATTAAAAAAACTTTAGTCCAGTTTTAGTTTTAATTACCATTTTTCTTGATATTTTTTACAGTATCCACAAGTATTTACAAATGTTTAATTTACGTAAACCAACACATTACAACCAAATTACAAAGAACATGTTATACACATAACATAATAGAACGGTGCTGCTGTCTAAATGTAATTTATTATATTAATTAATACTTCATTAAGTACTTATATCTATTATTGTATGTATAATCAAATGTATTTATTATCTGTATTGTGGTTGTATGTGTAACTGTTCATACTCCCAAGGTTTGACAGGTTTAAACTTTTCCATTAGTAGTTTTTTAGGTACTAATCAAATACTTTAATTAATTTTATGGAATTATTTAAACTTACTGAAAACATTGCTATTTTTAACTGAATTATTTCTATTCCTATATATTAAAAACACAAGTACCTAAGAATAACTGGTTACAAAACTAACAAGAATTTTACAAAAACATATTTAATAATTATATGTGTAGTTAAAAATTTTCACGCCGCGATTCTGCCATACTCAGAGTTCATGAATAAGGACCACGTATGAGTTCGAAACAAGTCGAGCAAATTCCGAAGTATAGACATGAGTACAGCCGGATAATTATATATAATAGTAATAATTTATCACAAAAGTTTAAATACGAAAACTTATTAATTTGTCCAATTTTTAAAAAAACTGAAATACTTCGTTCAAATTATTATATATAATTGTTGTATCTGTTGTCAATAGTTGGCACAGATAATTATAATTACTAATAATATAATATGTTTAAGGTTATTGTGGTTCAATTATATTAAATATTATTATATTTGGCTTATACAAGGTCAAGTCTGTAATTAGAATGTATATCTAGATTTAATGAAATCATTGAAATAGATATCATATAGCCTGAAATAATTTTGTATGTTTTGTAATTATAAATACATATTAAGTTACAGGTCCTATTAGTTTTACTGATTCATAACTTACAGAACAAGCTACTGATGTTTAAATAATGTTAACATTGTTTTACTGTCTTTTTAGAGATGAGGTTTTTTTTATTATTTTTTACCTTCAAAATGCTTTTGAGGGAGAAAATGTTATGTTTTGTAATGTATACTGATATTATAAAGGAAAAGTTTGTTTGAACGCGCTGATCTTCGAAACAACTGGATGGTTTTGAAAATCTCTTTACAATTATATTAGGCTAATTTATGAGGAAGGAAGACTATCTATCATTACGCTAATACTCTTGTTTTTTTTAATAGTAAATAAGCAAAACCGCGAGAAACAGCTAGTGAAAAATAAACTAAATCCAAAGCATACAAAAAAATCAATATGATTTTAATTAACCTTATACAAAACTATTATTTACAGCAGCAAGATCTTAATTATTTTGTATATCACAGAAAATATATCATACTATAGATATATATAAGATATAGTATGGAATCTATAATAACTATTATATAATCTTTAGTTAAGTAGCGAGCTAAGTCATTATAATCAACTCTCTTACAGTCAGCAGTCGCATATCTGACCCAAATCCTACAGATTGATTCTTGTAACATCAGGAGTGTTTATAAATCTATTAAATATTCTCGGAACTAATGAAGTATGAGATTTATTCAATTAACGGTATATATTATCTCATACGTGGGATGTCCTTACGATAGCAACAGGACTTTGACGTATTATAATTACTTAGATCTGTATACGTGTTTGTATCAGCGACTTTGCTTATATTTAAAACATGTTTTTTTAATGTTTTTATAAAAGTTCTACCATATTTAAAAGTACCTAATACATTGCTTCAAAAGTCCATATCCGTTAAATTTGTGTATATTATAAAAACATTATGTATTGTAAACCATAATCTCCTCTTGTTTTTAAGTTAGCAAGAAAGAAAAAAACAGATTTTATTAGTTATCACGTGTGCTAAATGAAACAACAGACGGACAAACTAACAAGAATATTTAAATTTATATTTATAATTTATGACATTACTTCTAGAACAAAAAATATATTTTTATATATTTTGAATATACTTTAAAAGCATACATTGTGTTGTTAAAAACAAATTAATATAGAGACCTTATAAAAAAAATACCAGATATTTTTCAATAGACACTTATTTTCACAGATGTAAGTAATAGATTCGTATTTCCTTTAACAACTTGAAAGTGTATTTTTAAATTTTAATAACAATATTTATAAAATTGTAAGGAAACTTTTTTAAAAGAAAGGTATACTGAATTTTTTATGACATAATTTATATTCACTGTTGAACACAATTAATAAAATTTTATTATTTTAATATATCAATTATATTATATTTGATATTTCTCCTATAATTGTAAAACTTGTAATGCTGAAGCGAACCCTATTTGTGGTAACATCTCCAATATTTATACATAAAAAGTAAATATTAATATTACAATACAATAAACAACATTATTATGAATATTATTTTTATCCCTTCGTTTAAAATTACTTCAATAAAAATATTATAAGTAATCATAATAAGATATTAGTTTCGAAGTTAATTTTTTTGTATTAAAATGTTCATGATCCATGATATCTATATATAAATATCCGGCTGTACATGTTAATACTCATGAATACGGTTCTTGAATGGGTTTGTAAGTATTCGAGCAAAGTCTGAGAGTATTTACATGAGTACAGCCGGATAATTATATACGATACTTAAAAGTAGACCAGAAATGTCTGTATTCAATTATATTTAGTTATATGGGATCTGTAGCGTTATTTATCAAGAATTAATTATAGCAAATTAATAAGTATTTCTACTGAGTAATTAAAATTAGGAACTTATCAATAACAACTTCATAAATAACTATCAAATTAATATTTTTAAGTTAATCTAAAACGTATAGATAAGGTTAATGTAAACTTGACGTTTTATAGTAACATTATGGCCACTAATGATTATAATTTTCACGGTCGAACAAGCGCAGTTGGCAGTTGGACCTTATTATAATATATTAATGGCGGCGGACCCTAATGGGCCTCATAATTACACCGGCTATTACAAACTGAGGGGCGCCAAAAATCGCCACTTCGTGTTCAGCAATTTGTAAGTCAGCAACTTTGTAAGGAATTCCAGGAGTTCGGAGAACCAGAGATACAATGTTCCGTTGTTTTACTTCATATTTAGCTCCGCCCAGGTGGAGTCTGAAGTGCTATCCTCTGTCAGTACAGAGTATATTTGATATAAATTTCATCTTTCTCTCTCCGTTTTTATTATGATATTATTAAAAAAAATATAGGATAATCAAGTCGATTCAATTCAAAATTCTTTATTATAATAAATTGGTAACATAAAAACACACAAAATATAAAAGAAGTACAAAAGACGGCCTTATCGCTAAAAAGCAATCTACTCTAGAAGTCAATATTTATGTGAAAAACACTTATATCTCGTCACGTGAACACGATTGCTGCAAAGCATTCGAAACGTCGGGTTAAAATTAAAATGTAACCAAAATAATACGAGTTAAATCTGTAAAAATACTTTTATTTCAAATGTGTACTCGTGAAAATCTAAGAAAATACTACATTTAATAATTATCTTAAGAAAATAATTTGCAATGGAAATTAATTTTAAAGAAAGATTTATTATATTAATCTGCACCTGGGCCTCACATATACTATGTTTGAAATGATATAAAAACTGTGATATAAGTAATATTCAGTATATGCTATTGTCAATAATGTTTAAAAGGCAGTAGGTAGTAATTCGCGTGTTAGCTAATAGCAGACAGTAAGCAGTGTGCTTAGTGCCTGGGTGGCAAACCACAGCTTACACTCGGCTGGCTAATGCTTACACGTTATACTTATAATCCCGTGTTGTACTTACGATATTACATTTTTCATGGAATTGTGATATTCACAAACCTTTTTGTAGGTCAATGACATGCTTATCGTTTTATAGAGGGATGACAAATTATATCATTTATATTATATAGTTTATAATAAATATTTTATATAGAAGTACAAAACAAGAAAATTTCTTATATCTAATAATTAGTTACATACACTTATTATTAAATTTATTATAAGCTTCTTTTTTCTTTTACTCGAAAATATAAACTAAATCCTCGTATACTTATTAATTAGCGAATGAAAAAAATATATTATATAAAATAAAAATATATCATTTTCGTTTTTATTTTCAATAATGGTCGTTCATAAAATGTGTGTATGTAAGAGTGTGGTCTGTCAAGGAAGCGGTGCTGACCGCGAAGCCTTACAGCCTCGAGACAAGTTGCTTTGGTTACAAAGCTTTGGATTACTCGCGTTAAATGCCCTTCTTATATTTAGTTTCGAAATCTTATTTAACTATTTTATTATTATTATGTATTTTTATTTTATTGCAATGCAATTTAAATATATTACAAGTTCTAACATTTTGTGTAACTTTTCAAACATATTTTTTATTTTAAGATGACTAAAAGTGTTTCTACAAAAAAGTGTCTATAATAAGCTGTTGTTATAAATAAACAATTTGTATCTAATGATTTAATTTATTTTATTCGTAGAATTGAGAATAAGGAAAATTATCATCATAGAAATAATGGATCAAGATAATTGTTATGGTTTTATTTGATTATCAAAATATTAACAATATCTCAGGAGATTTGTCTTTTCCAAATTGTTCATTACTTTCATAATATCTTTTGAAACGTGAAAAATCACGTGGAATGTGATTTTAGAGTCTTAATTGAAATCCAAATTCTGTACTGAGCTCGCTATTTCGTCATATTATATATTTTCTTTTTTTACCATTATGTTTAATATGAATTGTATTTTCTATTCATGTTGATGTTTTGTAAGTTATTTTGTTACTGCTAAGACGCGGTAATTCGGCTTTAAAATATTTTTTCATTAGTCTCAATTTGATATGCACATTCTTATTGTAGAATCTGTTACAGAAAGATGACGTAAATTTTTCTTAACATTTGTATTAATTACATACAAATAATAACAAGAAACCAAATAAAACCGGTACTGCTTTCAATTAAATAAAAAATCTTATAAAGATTATTGAAATTGAATTAGATGAGATATATATTGTTAAAAGTTTTTATTTGAATCAAAAACTATATACATTACTTTTTCATATATTCTTAAGGAGAACTATATCGTAGATATGTTTCAAGTAATGTACTCATATTTTTAATAATAAATAATTAATACCTGGTAACTGTCCTGTCGATTGTGATAGCGGATTAACAAAGATTAATTTAATAAATAAATATGTAATCGGTTTCTGTTTAACCAAATAACGCCATTTCGAAATAAAAAAGAAAATATTTTTGCCAATAAGTTTGTATATATATTAACATATAATTTCTTTTTATAGGTGTGAAAGATGACTCTGATGATGTGTCAAGCAAGTCGTGCAGCGACGCGTCAGCGCTGGCCAAGAAGCAGCGGAAAGCGAGAACCGCCTTCACGGATCACCAGCTGCAGACGTTGGAGAAGTCCTTCGAGAGACAAAAGTACCTCAGCGTGCAAGATCGTATGGAACTAGCCGCGAAGCTAGGTCTCACTGACACGCAAGTGAAGACCTGGTACCAGAATAGACGGTAAGATATTATTATATTAATAATTAGGAATAAAACAGAATTTAAAAAATTACTGATTGAACTCGAATCTGTGCTTATTTGACATGCTGTGATACTTCTTAATTGAGATAAAATAATTTCAATATTTATTTAAATTTTATTGTAAAACCAAAAAGAAAAGTATAACAATTGGCGGACTTAAAGTCTGGTGGCATTCTTTGTCAGTTAACCCGTGGTGCTGGTGAGGAGGCGGAGTAGCTGCATGCAATCGTGCATCAGAATTACTAAATATAATGATTTATATATTTATTTGTTTATCCTTTCTACTTTGGTTGGTCCAAAAGTGATCACTTGTGTACGTCAATTCGAAATGTCCAGAAGGGGGTTATTATGATACTTATCGGAATAAGCCCTTCTATCGAACACTCTCCAACATAAAAGTTATGGGTCTGACAAGAACAACCGAACAAAGAAAGGTGTTTTTTATTATGATAACTGTTTCACAATCATCAAAGTATGTAATAAATAATTTGCAAACAACTAGAATCATCGCAATCAATTTGATAATAGTTCTAATATAACCATGTCATGAATGCCATGAAATCATTATATTGATTTGATGAATGATTGTCCGTTATTACCAACTTTTAAATTTTAACATTTGTCATATACATAATTCCTAGAAACTGTCATGAGAAGTTATCTTGTGTTTATAAGAAAATCATGGGAAATGTTATTAAATGTTGTACCACCAACAGTCATGGTTTTATAACACTAGATACGTGTAAGAGGCCTCCGCTGAAGAAAGCAATTATAGCTGCTATTACACAGCGAGCAAGTGACAGGACCCCAGCGGACGAATGTTCTTTTGTAATATTTAGAGTTTTCCAAAACATTTGTTACCGAAATTGTTTTAACATGATCTACACACATATGTATGTAGATTAATGTGAAGAGTATATACTAATTAAAACAATCTTTATCTTTACGAATATTATAAATTGAAAAATCTTATTAATTTAAATGTTCGAAATTGTTTCATCTTCGAAACCACCGGTAAGATTTTTATTATAATCTAATTATAATAGGCAGGTTCCTGAGGAAAGTTAAAAGCTTTCTATCACCTTCTATCGTATCTATTATTATAATAGTAATATATATAGTAAATAAAACTCGTAGTAAATAAAACTCATATGGGTAAAATTGAAAGTAATAAAAACCTAGTCAAAATGACACTTACATCTCGTCTACGCGTGAACACGATTGCTGCAAAGCATTCGAAACATCGGATTGAAATAAAAAATGTAATGTAAAATAGTTTTATTTTTAATAGAAACCGCTTTCGTCTTTAAATTAAGACAGTATTGGTACCTACTTAGCTCGTGAGACAGTGTACAAGTACAGTGCTGAGTCATCGTACTGTATAATATACCTACTCGTATTTCATAGTACGTGTGTCTAACTTGAAAGAAATATAAATAAGAATTGAAATTTAAAATGTTCTGGATGATTCAGTTAAAACAATATATTAAATATAATTGTTTTGTTTGTTTAAATCAAAACTAAACTATTATATGCATGTTTTTTGCAACAGACGTACAAAGGATATTCAATATTCATTATAAATCACTTAACAAGTTTTTTGTCGTTTGTACCTGGAGCGGTTATTTCAAAAACAAACGATAGTAATTAGACGTTTGCGGCCACCTTCTAGACGCATCACAAAAACTGCACCTAAAAAACTCACTTTAAATTTTCTATAACGCTCAGAGCGTTTCTTATCCACTGTTTATTATTTATTAAGTATATTTTTTATAATAATTAAAGTATTTATAATTGTTTATTATTATTTTTTTATATAGAATTTTATACAGTTTGAAGGTTCTATACTTGATGCGGAAATTACTATTGACATTGTTAGACGGATGGTAGGACTATTGTATTGCAAATAATTCCTAGATAACAAACCTATAAAAACATTGTTTATAAATGTTTTTTCAATTTAAAATCATAATTAATATTATTGTGAACTTTACTTATTAATTGCTGGTTTCCATAAAAGGTTTTTAGCAGAAAATTAAATAATTTTCGTTAAATCAATAGACAGAGGGGTGTCGAATGTGCACAGGCGCCGCACAAGATGTCGTCCGCCCAGTCTACAACGTTTTTTTTACTTTTTTGTTTTTTTTTTCAATAATTTTGTCTAAACCAATGTTTGGGTTTCGATTATTCGGTTCGTGAAAGAGTGTGAAATCGGAGTTAATTGGAGAATTTAATAACTTTTGTGTGCGGGCAGTTCGCTTTCATCTATTTGATTTCTCGATTGTCGCTTGAAAATTGTATATGTTCTTATTTTGTTGTAAAATCTCCAAAAATAATACAAAAATTATTATAAAATATTGCCATTATACAAATTAAGGTATAAATTATATGCACAAAGCTTCTAGTTGAAATTAATATGACAAAGAGTGGATATGAATATCTTGAACGTGTGAAGAACCGTCGGCAGTCGGGTTCTTGAAGAGCAAGTCACGCCCGCCGAGGCGCCACAGAGGTTCAAAGCTACCGACCAACAAATTGATGCTTCTTCACAATCATTCAGTGGTTTATTTACTTAATTGTCTTTTAAATTTGTTATATTATTTTTGATATTTGGATGACAGTTATAAAACTTAACTGCATCCGGTTGAAGAAATTATAAATATATAGCTGCGTCTTGTTAAGGGAGGTTTTAAGAGGAATCAAAGGGAATTTGAATTACGTCTGTGATTGTCCAGTAAATACATAAACGCAGGCTGTCCATCAACGTTTAGCGGCGTTTAGTCGGCGACGTGTAATCCGGAGCCATTACCTGATGACGCATTCTATAATGACACACGGATAAAAGTACAATCGCACTTAAAATATTTTCCTAAAAAATTATCGAATTATATATTTTTTTACTTGAAGAAAAAATTTAATTAACTTCAAATTTAAATAGGTTTTCTTTTAGTTTCATATATTTTTTCATCGTAAGTTGTTTTTATTTGTATTTAATTTATAGATAACTGCAGATTGGTACTTCCTTAGATGCGTAGGCATACTAAGGGTTCAAGTATTTTTAATTGGGGTGAACATATGACAGTTACTAACGTTTTTTTAATTATAATTGTAACAAGTATCTATCAAAAATAGGGTTTAGCTAAATTCATTATTGTGAAAAAATATACATTTCGAAAATAATATCTTAACTCTTCTAGATCTAGCGAGTTCTAGCGATATGATTATAAATCTTTTTTTTATCATTAAGTTAAGCAAAACATAAACATAATAGACAAATATTGAAATCTCTATATTTCTGAAAACCTTACTCAAGCTCAATGAAAAAATCTTACGGTGTCATAATTAATTCATACTTTCCTTAATTTAAATATATATTTTATCAACAAACAATTAACCACACAAGCGTACAGAAACAATAGATTCTTAACGAAAATGCCGTACGTGTGACTGCAGGTTCCTAATGATATAATACCAGGGTCCCAGGAGCTACCGAGAACAGACTAATCGCTTATAGCGAACAACTAAATTACACCTCCAGAGACACAGGATTCGAACCAAGGACGCTCAGGTCGCCTGCTTTATCATTTTGAAACTAATATTATATTACAGATGCCATTTGAGTTCCAATTTTAATAGTATATTTGAGTTCTTTTAATTCGTAACGTGTTATTTAGTATTCCTTTGGCTCTTAAAACATCAGACGATAGATGTTTATGACTCATATGAACGAAGATATTAGGATCTGTCCTCAATAATTAGGAGCTTTTTGCATTATTCTACCCACTGCAACAAAGGTCACCTAGGAAATACTATATTTCCTAAAAGATATCTAGATTACGGTACAATATTGACTATAAGTAAATATCTACTTACTCGTATTAGATTAAGGTTTAAATTTCTGTAATACTTATGATTTCTTCTTTGTTTTGAGAGTTAGAATTTGACTCTATTCAGAATTTTGACCTATTATTGTATAATTAGCAATAACAATATGTACAATATATATAGATATATGATATCTATATTGTAAGCGATAATATTTATATAGTGAAAAATGAAAACTTATGATAAAATGAAGTGCTTATGTAAAGCCAAATTTAAACAAAACACTTTTTAAATAAGCTAACACGCCCCAAGTCAATACAGAGTCACTTAACTGAACAATTCCCATAAGAACACTCACACATACATATCTTGAAAGTTTCTAAACAGAGTTGGTCTGTGTGAGTGAGGTTCTAACACTCAAATTGAACCCAATTCCAAACATACTAAGAAGCTTAAGTGCCAAATGTAAACGCAAGCATTTGGATCGAAGGAGTACTCCTCGTTCGTCGTTCGTACAAACGAAATTCGCATCACGTCTTCCAAAAACTTAAATCGAGATAAACAACCTCCTCCGCGGAGAGGTCGTAAGCGGTGATATTTTAACGGACAATTTTAGTCTTTAACTCAAACGGTTAAGGCCCGTTTTGGATTGGGTTTCTTCAGACACAATTGAATCAGTTCACGCAGCATCAAATCACTAAACCACTGGGCGGGGCGTAGCCAGACTCCACCGGGGAATGGGAAACAGAGATAGAGGAAACTCGTTCTTACGTTGCGACATTTGTGTGAGACAGAGATGTAGCATCATCTGTTGAGATGGCAAGCCGAATATAAATGAGTTTCGAGCTTTTTGTCCGTCGCCTGCGGTAATAAAAAGAATAGTATCATTGAGCAGATTGCCTCTCATTCAGCACTTGACAATTAAATAAGAGCTCTCGAGTGTTCACTCCTCAGAACAACCGTCATGACACATGATTAATGTTCTGCTGAGATGCTTTCCATCAAATGTCGGCTACTGATTATTAGGGAGCTGTAAGCACCTTAAAGCTTAATGATATCAAATTACCAATTACGTATAGGTCCACTGAATAAAAGGTAATTGTTTTCTATTTATATTAAATTAATAACATTCTAAAATTATCGATAATTTGAACTCAAGTACTATAATAACAATAATATAGAATTCCCGACCCTCCTATACCACACGCATACATCACAACGAAATTAATGACATTACAATAATTTCATGAGAGACGAGCAACAAAACGTCTAAACTCCCCCTCATTTACATTTAATAAAATTAAATGATCCATTTATATAAATTAATTAACGAGGTAACCACTGAAGCGTCTTCTAACCGCAGCCAACACAAAGGGCTGTTCCCTATCACATTGATAATGCACACAATAACTCGCTGCGAATTAATAAAAACCTCACTCGATAACAATAACTGCTTACAAATCGACAACTCTACAACGATATTAAATTTTTACAAATGGAAAAAGTTTTATTTTGATGGGTGAAATTATTTTTATCTCGTATAAGCAATAAAATTTGAGTGACTTAACTAAATGTTATTGCAAACATTCGGTTTCAAACAGAGATACCTAATTAGAACCGTCAATGAAAATATAATTAACTGGATTAGAAATTAAATCTTATTGTGTGTTAAAGATTAAATTATTATTCCTAGAATTTAATTTATAAATAATTTACTTTAATTTTATTAGACAATCGTCAATTATTACACGTTTTAAAATAATAAGGTGATCAATTATTTCCTTAAGATTAAAAAGATTTGATATTTTAGTCTATTCAGAACATTATTCTTATCATAATGTACCACTATAATCAGAATTTGAGACAGATGAAATGGATCACTTTTATAATGTTGGAACCCCATCACAATATATAGTAATTTATACCAATTCACCCTTTTCGGGAGAATCAAATAAATCAGATTATGCACTCGACCACGCTCCGGTTAACATTCGAGTGCCCAAGACGTTTTGTCAAATTTATTATTTTATTTTTATTTTTTTATTACTTATTCTATTGTGTCATCTTCATTGTGCTTTCGAGTGGTCTGTGACAAATTTGATGATGACTGGGGTCACAGATATCTCTAGGGTTAGTGATATATGGCTTTAGGGTTCGAAAACGACAGTTTCAAAAAATTTTAGAGGCGATTTAAGTTGGTAATGCGACATAAATGGTTTTAGTAGTTGGTTTTGCCAATAATCGGCTACAATTTATTTGATTCATTGAACCATTAAGAGTATTTGTATTGCCAATATAAAAAAATGTGTTCTCACAGTGACTACTGCGACAAGATTTTGTGTAAATAAATTACAATTCATTGTAATGTTTCGTTTTGTTGATCAGAACGAAATGGAAACGTCAAACGGCCGTTGGATTGGAGCTGTTGGCGGAGGCGGGCAACTATGCAGCCTTCCAACGATTTTGCGGAGGTTACTGGACGGGTCTGCCAGCGTACCCCGCGCAGCCTGCACCAAGCGCCGACCTGTACTACCGCCAGGCAGCCGCCACAGCTGCTGCAGCTGCATCCGCGTCAGCTAATACTTTACAGAAACCTTTGCCTTATCGGTGAGTTAACTGAAGGTTTAATTATATGTCAATAACTAATAATTAATCACAAAAAGTTATGTATGTAAAGTTTGTCATTTCATCGAGAATGGTGTTCTTAGGTTGTATCCAGGTGCTCCATTGGCGGGTGTTCCGCCTCTAGGCCTGGGTTTACCGGGCCCGTCCGCGCACCTGGGCTCCCTGGGAGCGCCGGGCTTGGGGGCGCTCGGCTACTATGCACAAGCGAGACGCACCCCCTCCCCCGACGTGGATCCGGGAAGCCCAGCGCCACCCCCGCGATCTCCACGAGAACAATCTATAGAACGCCGCTCCGACGACGAAGACGACGACGAAACCATACACGTGTAATTCCAGTGAATTGTGAATAAAAATCTGAATGGATTATAAAAACGGGTGCAATTTGTGGTACGAAATGACTTACAAGTGACTTTATCACGAAGAAGACTTATAAGTGCGTAACTTGAAGTTATTCGGTGAAGTGAAAGTCACGAGAGAGATAAATTGTTATCTTCGTTGGAATCTGGAGACAGTACTTATTTATTTTTTGCATAAAATATTCCTTTAATGACTTTGCGTAATTCCAACGTGCTGTTGATATGAATAGTTTATAGAACCACTTTGGACTGTACATGTCCCTAATAATAATGTGATATAAGCTCGGATTAAAATAGAAGTAGGAACTAATGTATTATACAAATAACTTGATGTTATATAACTGATTTGTATTAACTGCTTTGGAGTGGAAATAGTACAAGCTCGTTGATCCCATTGCATATTTAAATTTACCATTACAAGAGATATATATATATATATATATATATATATATATATATATATAATATGGCTTCAACATAACAATTAAATGCACAGATGTACTTAAAGTATTTTTTATATGTTTTTTTATATCTAATAATTCATGAGACGATTCGAAACTTATAAAAATATGTCGACATAATTCAATTAAACTTTACCAATTCACCCAAATATTATTTGAAACAACGTGCAAAAAAAATGTGTATAAAATGTATTAATAAATGTATGTACTTAGTATTAAATACACAAGTAAATAAGTTATAGGGACTCAGTGTACCTAAAACTATAGATAAACATACGTGGCAATGTACTTAAGCAATCCGGAACTTGACAGTTCATGTCAAATAGATTTTGTGGTGTTTTATAATTAAAATGTTGTCAATTAACTGGATGGCTCTTTTATTATTTTAATCTTTACAACTTCCGCAGTGAAAACAAAAGCTTAGCAACATTAAACTTAATTTATTTTTTACCATATATTTTTATGTCTATTCGTAAAAGTTAGTACAAATACGCTCATTATAGCAGTTAGCATCGGTAATGAATACAACAGCGGTTAACTTCTAATAGTCACGCCATGACACCGACAGGCCGGTCTTAAACTATACAGACTATCTTCATTGCGAGTTGTTCGCAGAAGCTGTTTCTACTGTATTCTTACTTTGTATTGCACTAAATACAGCAATTATAATTTATATAATTGTCTTTCAACTTAAACGTTTTCATGATCAGTAATGACTGTTTAAGATCAGATAAGGTACGTAGAAGTCATTACATATAGTACATATAGTACATATAGTACATATAGCATATTTAACGTCGGTTTCAATAAAACTAATAAAACATTACACAAAATCCGGACCAAGTATGGGCGTATTTTTGTTGGTAATTATGCTATTAAAATCTACGATTGCATGGTTATAATTGTTGAAAAGTAAACGGGAACGAGTGAATAATTATAACTGACATTAGCTAACGAGGTTGCAAACGAAAATAAATTCGTACCCGATAAATACTTATAAATATATGTTCTCGCGTCGCTACTTTTATGTATATTTCATTTAAATAAAAATTGTATTTAGGAGCTTGATTACCTTCTGGGCATTTTAGTGGGCATAAAACCTATTTAAAAAGCAATCAGTCAACGGTCGCTGATTACTGGCGGGCCTCGCGGTAGCTTGGCACGCCACTGGCCGTGTTCACAAAACGGAGCAATTAACAATCGTTGGCTCCCCGCGCAATGGCGTGCTGATCTAATCATAAAACGACCGTTTTCTGGAATCGCCTTTACAAACTATTGCGTGTTTCATCGCGAGGGTGGCCTGGTCAAGCTTCGCCGACAAGACCACGACTAATGTTTGGACTGTTGATGTATTTTTATGTTATTTATTCAAGTTTTCCGTGTTGGAGCTTTAGACAGATTAACGTATAAACAACTAAAGATTCTCTTAAGCTAAGAAAAGTTTTAATTTATATATGTTGGTAAGTCTTATCATGGCCATCTTAACAATAATAATAATAATATACCCCTTTATTCGGATCTCAATATAAAAAACTATTCACAAAACAAACTTAAAGAAACTATAACATTATATAAATACTATACTTATGTTTATATAAACATTATATAAATACACTATAAAAATAATCTTAATCTAGATAATCTAATGTTTCTTTTTTCTTTATTTTCTGCAGATCCGTTTGCCAATCGGCAAAGGCCTCTTCCAACCGTTTCTATTCTACTAGTTCCTGAGCCACTCTGTCCCATGTCACTCCTGCCACGTGCCTGATGTCACCGTCCCATCTTTTCCGTCCTAACAAACGATTATTAATAAATTTCGTAAATAAAACTTATTTAAAATCAATTTAATTCATATTGAAACGTGATGTTTCTAAACCTTTTATTTGCAATAGATATTTTGTAATGTTATAGTTGCCGTTTCAATATACAATAAGTTGTTGAAACACATACTAATTAATTTAATTTCTCAATTAAACACGTTTTATTATGCTAATGAAAATAAAACGTAAACAGCGAGTACAGAAAAAAAATGATAAGCTATTGTTTTCTTAGAATGATAAACAAAGTGGACGATTACATGAATTGATTAGATTTATGCAAGATTATAAAGACACTAATTACATACACGACATATAATATTATATATATATATAAGATTATATTATAAATTAGTAACTTTAATTATAGTTAATTTTTAGTTTCTCCGTGAACATGACGCTTCCAATGGCGGAATACAAAGTAGCAGAATAAAAATATAATAATACATGATAATACTAAAAAATATATTTTTTCTGATACTTTTATGTAATATAATATGCAATTATTGATAGATTTTGCATACTGTCGATTTCGACATGTTTATACAAGTTGCATGATGAACATGAACGCACGAACGCATTGTGTACCAAATGATACACAATGAAAAAATACACTTATTAATTGTGTTGTACTTGCATAGATATTGGTCGCCTTCATTGATATCCGGGATTTTATATAAGGTTTAATTGATTAACAAATTAATTAATGTAAATATAACTATTGTTATTAATAAATGGTTTCCTCATTTACATTAATCGTAATTCGTCTCGTGTGTGTTCGCACGGTTTTTATGGCGTACGATAAAGTTATTTAATAACATGGGAAATAGGTTCTCGAGAACTTATATTTAAATTGGTTTTTTTTCTTTTTATTCGACTTATTTTAGAAAAGAGATGACAGTGTCTGTATGTGCGTGTGTTTGTCTCTGTATGTGTGTACGTGTGTGTGTGCGTGTGTATCTGTTTAGTGTTTTGCTTGTTACTAACTATCTACTATTAATAGTTCTATATCTACGTATCTACAACGGATATATATCCAATTAGTAATATTTTTACAATTTTAATTGTTTTGTTGAATACCTAAATAATAAAATGTCTACTTCTGAACGGGTGTTACTAAATCAATGGACCCTTGTTGATGTGTATCTACTTCCGGTCGCCGCCGCGCTTCGTAATAACTCATTACCAGACATTTTAGCCTTTTTGTAATTACCAGATAAATAATTATTATATTAAATATTTAATTTTCTGTTAGTTTCGATGTTTTTTTCAAATATTTTTATACAAAATATTTTTGAAATCATAAAATTAAAATATAGTAGTGTCATAAAAAATATGCTTTGTTTAAAATTCATTTAAATTACAATTATTTTTTTTATATCAAAACCTACCTAATTATAAAAAAATAAGTATCACAAAATATATAATTAAATAAATATATTTTAATAATAAACTCCAGAAGTGACCTCGCATGAACATAATATATTTTCTTGCTAAATGTTATTAAAAGCGAAGCAGAATCACAATTGTTTAGGCAGTTAGTCTCGCCAACGCTGTAATTAAACACAGCAATTTGAATAGCAAAGCGGGGCAATTTTTATTTAACACGAATGAGATGCTATCTTATAATTAACCATACCGTTTAGTTGACGTAAATTATTTTAATACTTATTACAACAAACCCCCAGTAACTACTTATTTTATACCCGAAAATAACCGAAAATATCCGAGAATAAACGACTTTGACGCGGTTTGGATTTAATTTTTCTACTTACTTATTACAACAAACCACGTACTACTTATTTTATACCCGAAAATAACCGAAAATATCCGATCATATCTGAGAATAAACGACTTTGACGGCGTTTGAATGCAATTTTTCTACATACTTATTACTACTAACCCTCTATTACCTACTTTACACCCGAAAATAACCGAAAATATCCGAGAATCAACGACTTTGACGCCGTTTGAGATCAATTTTTTTACACACTTACTACTACTTGCTCTATACCCGAAAATAACCGAAAATATCCGAGAATAAACGACTTTGACAGCCATCCTGACCCAATTTGTCTAAGATACCTTAGAATTTTCTAAGTCTTGTAGTTAATGGAAAAGTGAAAACAATTGACGTAGAAGAGAATCAGTCAAACTGTGTCCATTTTGTATATATATATGTATGTATGTGTGTGTGTGTGTGTGTGTGTGTGTGTTAATTTAGTTCAATTCTTTTAGAAAGTTGCAATTTAATTGTTCACTTGCAATGTCGTAATAAATGTACATATTTGACATACATCATTGGGGAAGCAGGCACGAGAGGCATAGAAGACGAGAATTATATATTTTCTTTAATTATAATCTTGATCTACAAATTCACAATAGTCTAATAAAGCTTGAAACTGATTGAAACCGAGGACCACGTAAGAGTTCTTACTATTAACTGAAAACTGATTTTAATGGAAGAGAATCAACTTCGCACATAAATGATAACTGAACATCCTTACACTTAAATCGCGGAACAACAAAACGAATATTGACAACAAAAGTGTCACAATTGTTAAAATAGAAATGAAAAAACCTTACGTTATTATTAATATAATTAATAATAAAACAAACTTAACTGGCAAAATATATTAACAAATTTAAAATTATTAAAACTCATGTGAAATATTCGTAAAAATATCTAAATATCTATGTATATATAACACATAATATAAACACATACACAGTTATTTTTATAAACAATGAAATAGATATAATATTTTATAATTTATTTTTGTAAATCATATAAAAAATATATTATTTTATATCAAATTTATTTAATGAAAAGGAATACTGTAACAAAAAAAATATAATATATTTTTATATCCCTCTCACCCAAGCTTCCCCTTAATATATTTAATGTTTATACTTTTTGTTTAAAAAACTATAACGTGTGATTATTAAGTTTATAATGTACAAAATACAATAAGTTATGTAAATTGCTATAATGTTTTTGCAAATAAACTTCAAAGCGCATAACAAAACTCACTAAAAACCTCGTTATGACGCTCGTGTGAGTTCATATGACTCTAATTAGTAACATAGTAACATAGTTGAAGTAATTAAATATAATATACATTTATTCTCCGTCGGTACGTCGGTATATGCTAGTCCCTTCTATGACGTAACAATTATGAAGCTTAGTTTTAAAGCTTTTTACCTTCATTTTCAAAATATCTGAGATAATGTGTAATACTATTGTGTCTCGCGGTTCCACACGCGGACGTACGACTTTATTTTTTATTAGCCTTTCTCATGAACCTGTATATATCAGAAAGAATATTGCAAATCCGTTGTTTTGATGAATAACCAAACAAACAAACTTTTCTGTTTTATATACAGTATGAGCATGTTAAAATTTTTCAGGTTCATATTCTCATGTTGAGTCGTTCAAATGCTAGAATAGTATAGTTGTTGGTAAAGTATTATATACAAGATATTGCATGATCTTCGGACAGATGAAACCGCGGGTAACATGTAGTATATTAATAATATAGACATTTTTTTTTAAAGGGCCGCTAGCATACAAATGAAAGCTGAGTGAATTGAAATATATATAACGAAAATTTTATCTTGTTACTATTTCCTCATTGTCAGTTTAAATGTTCAATTAACAAAAAAATAACATTTGTCAGTCTTAGTAAGAACTTACCATCTGCGTATACAATAGAACGTTTCAATTAAAAATAAAGTTAATTGCAAATTACTCTTAGTCTACAACTAGGTTTTGTATCAAAATATATCTATAGAAGGGTTTGCATGTAGTATTTTCTTAGATTTTCACGAGTACACATTTGAAATAAAACTATTTTTACGGATTAAAACTCGCGTATAATTTGGTTAATTTTAACCCGACGTTTCGAATGCTTTGCAGCAATCGTGTTCACGGGTACACGAGATGACGAGGGGTCGCATGTGATAATCAACTGGTCCAACTTTAGTTAGTATAGCTTTGAGTTGACCGGTTAAGGGCTAAGTTTTTAATTGAAATGTTTTTACCTACTTGAAATGTATCATAAAATTATTACTCTTTTTAATGTAGATTTAATTCCGTTTGAAATAATAACGTTTTAACTTTTTGATTTTATTACAATTAAAAAATATAATTAACTTCAAAATGATGAACGACCATCGTCACGCGTAATTACTTATTACATAGTTTAATTAACTCTATTTGTTTGTTTGTCACCAAAATATAAGTGTTGAATTAATTGTTTTTTGTTATATTTTAATTCAAACAACGCTATCTAATAATAATAAACAAATACATCATAAAAAGTTGCATAATTGCTAGCTATAACCGAATCAAAACACACATACATTTAGAGTTTCCATTTTAAAATACATGTCTATTATTTCAATCAAAATCATTAACTTACTGGCACAAACCTGTCCAGGATATTTGAATCCTGGTCTCATACTGTCCAGACTGGTGTATAGTTCGTGTAGTCTTGGTCGCTTATAACGTAACATACGGGGCGAGATCATATCAGCCAGCAAGTAGTAATTAGTAGTTTCATTTTACTTGCGCTCGCTAGCGATAACACTGCACGCTTTGTATGCACTTTTTTATAATTAATTCCATTGTATCGATTGATTTAATGGTGACTTCGCTTGCGTTTAGGCGTTTTAATAGTTTTAGATGGCAAATGTCGACAATGTTTGTTATATTATAGCTTAAACTTAACTGTCGACAATGTTTGTTATATTATAGCTTAAAGTTAACTGTCGACAATGTTTGTTATATTATAGCTTAAAGTTAACTGTCGACAATGTTCGTTATGTTATAGCTTAAACTTAAAAGTCAACAATGTTCGTCATATATATATTAACGTTATTTTGTATATCAAAGACAATTCAAATTAAAGTTCAAAATATCTTTATTCAAATACACATTTACAAGCACTTTTGAATCTTGAATTATCAAAGTACAAAAAGTTATGAGTAATAAGTTCATGAGTAAGCTACCACCAGCTCGGAATGCCGTTGCTGAGAAGAACTGGCCAGAAACTCAACTGTTGCTCTTTTTAAATAAAATTTAACAATGTTTGGCTTATACATCATAATAACAACACTTCAAAGGACACACACCAAGTTCCACACATTTGACCGACTAAGTACTTTTGAATGCTTTAATAATATTAATTTAATAATATAGTTTGAGATTTAAATCTAAGAAAGGGAAGGTCTGAGATATCTTGTGGAATCTTATTATATATGAATATAATGTTATGTCAACTTTTAATTTTTACTTTACAAGTATTAATGATATTAATGATATATGACTATGTAGATCAGTGTGCTATTTAGTTTCAAGGTGCGCGCGCGCAACATTTTGACAAGCTAATTGAATAATAAGGGGAAACCCGCACTCATTGTTCTGCCAGAGTTGCTCGATTGTCAGCGTTCTTTGTAAAATTTTATCTTCCATTTTGTGAAATTATTTATTTGACGGTTCGTAGCTCGTGGCGGCCATTTGTAAATTTTATTATTTTTTAATTTGACTTTATTTATTTAATTTGTTTATTGCTCTATAATTAATAACCTAACATATTAATTATGTTAAATAGAATTTAATATTACAAAATGTTATTTTATCTTTAAGAAAGTATTGAAAGTGCTAAACTAATGTGATATAATCAGAAGCTGTTAACAAAAAACTGCAAGTTCATAATCATCCATTAGGCGGGTAGTGGTCGTAATGAGGTCGAAACAGTTCGTTTTGTACCCTCTTATCGCGATGTTATCGAGCCAGCGACCGCGTCCGACGGACTTTCGCACCGATTGTCTAGTTACAAATGTGAAAAATACCTTTACTGATATACTAGGTCCGCCATTGGGCAGGTGGAAGTGAGTGAAGCATTGTTGCTGAATGCGTTTAACATACTTGTAATATTAAAGCAAATAGTGGATATAATCTTAATAACTGGCGAAAACAATTTTAAACGTTCTACATGTTAACTCTATGGGACAAATTTTGACCATTTAAAAAAACTACAATCACAAATGACTCCAAAATATTTCAGGACCTATAAGTCACTGTCCTCGACATATATGCCAATTTTCGACATCTATTATTCGTCTAGGAGGAGCATTAGTAACGAAACACACTTTTGACCGGTCAGAGCTTCTCTTCGCTCAGCTCAATAATTAAATAAATAAATAAATAGACACTCTAATGACAGTTAACTAAGTTTAAATACTTCGATATTATTATAATTGTGTTATAACAGATTATTATGGCCGCCTCACAGTTTAACGTTCTTAATTATCATACAAACTGGTTTTGTTTGAGACTGAACACATCAAAATTCTTTATGAATAATGAGCTTGAATTTTAAGCTTCGTTTCATGTTGTCAGTTAAGTGAGCTTTAGTAAAAAACGTTTGTATAAACTGATAATAAGTACGGACATCTTGAATAATTAACAATGGTTCAACGTGGGAGGATCTACGAGTTGCCAGTTTAGATTAATTAATTAGATTTTTTACAATAATTTCAATTATAATATAATTATTTTGGGTGTTATATTTAATGTTGTATATTGTTAAGTTAGAGTTCAAAAAAAGTCTACAAGATGTCACCTCTGTTTTGATAAAGATATTAGTGCTAGTTTCATAAGAGGTGTATGTCTGGGTACGATAGCTTAATTCGCAGGACCACAGGTTAGTATTCCAGCGGTTGCAGGTTTATACAGCCCTAGTTGACAAATTTCTTATTGTAACTTAAAAATCTATTCTACATACTTTGTGACAATTTTTATTGACAATATCTTACTCAAGGTATTTCAAAATAGGCTTCAATTATTTGAAATATGCGGTATCCGATATGGGGCAATGTTTTAAACAATCTAACAGGAACAATGGCAACATTAACTTAGTAATTGTCACAGTATGCGTGTGTGCGTCACTAATTGGCGCGTCCGGCGGAAGTGGCCGGTTCCGAGGCTGGTGTCAGGTGTGAGGACTGGATGTATGTGTGCGTAAATGTATTTGTGTGCATATTTATAAATATGGTGTATGTGTGGGTAAATTTATTTGTACATGTTTGTAAATGGTATGCGTGTGTGTAATGAGAGCAATTGACAAAATTAAATCTAACTAGAAAATGTATTGAATGTTATTTAAGTATACGTATTTAAACTGTTTTATTAAACATCTGTCGAAATATTTAACAGAAATCTTCAACTTCATGCTTGGATGAGTTAAAAGTTAAAAAATATGACATTTATTAACTATTTTTTTACGAATTATGTTGAAGCGACTGCCCTTTTTTTTTTTTTTTTTTTTTTTTTTTCCGTTGGAAAAACCCGTTACGGGTACCCCGTCGGCCCAGGGGGGTGACGGCCGGGGGGTTATGTGGGACTACCCGGCAGCATAGAGGATGCTGCCATTTTTAAGGCTACCCACTAAAAAACCAACGGTTGCCCTCTTTGCCGTAATGGGACGTCACGGGATCGCGTTAGCACACACCGTGACGCCCCGGCGAGACCCCCCGAATGAGGGTGCCCCGAGCAACGTAGAGCACCCTCCCATCGCAGGCCTATGTTAGGTAAGAGGGGTCACCCTCCCCCCTCACCAGGCCTACAACTGGGGAAGGAAGCGGCGGGCGTATTCCCGCCTCCTTCTACCCAGTCTTCCCCGACGGAGCGGGTCAGCGGACGAGGCTGACTCCCTGACCCGCTCCGCGGCCTCCTTTGCGGCGATGACTTGCTCGCAGAAGGAGGCCATTGCGACCCAGCACCTCTCGCTGCTGACCATCGCGCTGATAACGCGCGGCAGCGAGAGGTCCCTGCCAATCACGCCCACCAGCTCAGTTCGCTGGTGGTCCCAGGCGGCGCACTCCGCCAAGGTGTGACGAGCCGAGTCGACGGACTCGTCACAGTGATGGCAGGAGGGGGTCGCCTCCCTTCGTGCTATCCTGTGCAGGTACCCACCGAAGCAACCATGCCCGGTCAGCACCTGCACAAGACGGAACGTAAGCGTTCCGTGCCGCCGATTGATCCAGTGTTCGAAGTGAGGGCGGACCGCCTCCACTGTGATCATACCGGCGGCAGGGGACTCTAAGTCCCTGTTCCACCGTCGCATCAGGGCTCGGTGAGCTAGAGCCCTGATTCGCGCCACCTCGGGCCTTACCCCCGTGGCCAAGGCTTCTGCCCGGTGCCAGTACACGGCTGCGAGCACCTCCGCCTGTAGCTCCCAGGGCGGATCACTCGCCAGGAGTGTAGCCGCCGTGAAGGACACCGTACGGTACCCCCTGATCATCCTCACCGCTAGGACCCTTTGCGTTCTTCGCAACAGGGTCCTTGAGTGAGCGGTGAGGGACTCCGACCATATGGGAGCACCGTATAGGGCCATGCTCCTCACGATGCCGGCATATAGGCGCCGGCATGGAGCCTGCGGCCCACCGACGTTAGGCAGAAGCCTTCCCAAGGCAGCTGCGGTGGAAACCAACTTCGGGGCGAGAAGGGAGAAGTGCGCCCCGAAGTTCCACCTTCCGTCCAGAGTGAGGCCCAGATACTTCATCTGGGCCTTCACCACTACCTCCGAACCCTGGACGGAGATGGACGCCCGACGAGGGGGACCTCGCCGAGGGCCGTGGAACAGGATGGCCTCCGTTTTAGTGACGGAGACCTCCAAACCCAGCAGCCCTATGCGGTCCGCAACGAGCGTTGCACCGACGGTAGCAAGACGGGCCGCTTCCGCAAAGCTCCCTCCCCGTGCTGTGACGAGGGTGTCATCAGCGTAACAAAACACCCTCATCCGGGGAAGGAGAGGACAGCGGAGCAGCCAGTCATAGCCCAGGTTCCACAGGACCGGTCCCAAAACGGACCCCTGTGGAACCCCTCGGCTCACGGCACGTCGGTACATTCGCTGGTCGCCGCGCTCCCACAGGACCTCTCTGTCCTGCAGGTAGGCCCCCAACAGTCTCCGGAGATAGGGAGGCACTCCATGGTACCGGAGCGCCTCGACCAATGTCTCGAACGGAAGACTGTTGAAGGCGTTAGCGACGTCCAGCGAAACCGCCAAAACGACGTCCCCCTCGCGAAAAGCCTCTTGGGTCACATCTCTCAGAGCTCTCAGGGCGTCTATCGTAGAACGACCCGCCCTGAAGCCGAACTGAGCCTCTGAGAGATCCGGACCCACCTCTTCGAGGTGACGGATGAGACGGGCAGAGAGAATTTT
The DNA here is from genome assembly GCA_959347395.1 of Mechanitis mazaeus. Taxonomy (NCBI): domain Eukaryota; kingdom Metazoa; phylum Arthropoda; class Insecta; order Lepidoptera; family Nymphalidae; genus Mechanitis; species Mechanitis mazaeus. The sequence goes on along the minus strand of OY365752.1, from coordinate 17,265,030 downwards.
CTCGAAAAGTTTGCCCGTCTCATCCAGCAGCACGATCGGCCTGTATGCGGATGCAGAGACGGCAGAACGACCCTGCTTCCGCAACAGGCACAACCTGCCCCGCTTCCAGGCTTTCGGGAACTGTCCAGTGCGCAAGCAGAGATTGAACAGTTCCCGAAGCCTGCCACCCAAATATTCCAGAGCGATGAACAGCACTCGCCCTGGAATACCGTCTGGCCCCGGCGCAGTGCTGCGGGCTCGTAGGCGATTCGATGCGACCTCCAGCTCGGCCTCCGTGATGTCTGGGACAGAGCCAACCCCCCCACTATGAAAAGGGGGAGCCATCACAGGAGGCGAGTGGCCGGTGGACTCCGGGAAAAGTTCCCCCACCAGCCTTTCGAGGAAATCCGGCTCCAGGGACTCCATGACCGGGGCGCACGCGGTGCGGAGTTTGTTCCGTGCCGCGCGATAGGTTCGCCCCCATGGGTCCCTGTCGAGACCTGCCAGGATTTCCTCCCGAGCCAGGTCCTTCGCCTTTCGAATCGCCAAGCGCAGAACTGTTCTCGCATCACGGTAACAGCTCCGCAGCTGGGCCTCCAGATCCGGGTCAAAGCCGTGACGTCGGCGACACCGGACGAAGGCCCTACGAGCCCTGCAGCAGGCCGCCCGAAGTTCGGCTATTTCGGGCGACCACCAATAGACACCTCTACGCCGCCGGGGCCTAGACCCCACCCTCGGCATGGCCGCATCACAAACCCGAGAGAGGGCTTCGCGCATGCGGCCCGCCATCGCCTCCACGTCGGTTTCCTCGCTGGGAGGATCGGGAAAAGCCCAGCCCTGTACGATGGCTGCCTCCGCAGCCATTTCCCGGTCCAGCCGCTGGACTGTCCAGCGAGGAAATCGACTTCCTCCCCGCGGTGGCTCGGCCAGATCCGGTCGGGCGGTGGAGATCTCAAACCGGATGTATTGGTGATCCGATAGAGTCTCCACCTCCTTCTCGACTCTCCAGTCGTGGACCAAACGTGCGACAGCTGGGGTGGCGAACGAGACGTCCACCACGGAACTCCCTTGCGGCCGCACGCAGGTCGGTTCGGTCCCCCTATTGAGGAGGGACAGACCGGAGAGGAGCGACCAGATCTGAACAGCCCTGCCCCTAGCGTCCGTGACGTGGTTCCCCCAGGCCGCGGATTTAGCGTTCAGGTCGCCGAGGACGATTGTTTTCCCCGACGCCTGTCTGCTGATCGCCTCCCTGACGGAGTCCAGGAAGATCTCGAACTCCGCCAGGCTGCGATTGGGAGAGAAGTACGTGCCAACAACCACGTACTCCCCCCACCGCGCCACTACTATGAAGCGACTGCCCTAATACGCCATTGCACATTCTTATTACCGACTATAACTTTGGCCGACTAGCAGGTTGCTAAATGGCCGACTACTAATATAATACACATTATAATTAGTGATGGACCGACTATAACTTTGGCCGATTAGCAGGTTGCTAAATGGCAGACTAATCGTCTAGTCGGCCAAATTCCAATTCTAATTTCAATTGTAACAAAAAAGGATTAGTTATATCTTAATATGTTCGTAGTTGTGATGTTAGTAATCCTATCTGTAAACCTGAACCTTACAATGTAAGCAGTTATAAGCACTATATTCTGCATAACCCGTGTTCCTTAAAGAGAAAAATATCAGTAAAAGGTAGCGGTAGCAGCTACTTTTTTACTATTTTAGAAATAGATATAAAGATAGTACACACTGATCGTGTCTAAAGATTGATAACTCACGACTCCAGTCTGCTGTGAATTATTTAAATTGCCTCTATATAAAAGCTAATATAATTTTTATATCATGCGAGTTATATATATTATTATAATACCACTTTTCTTATAATAATATAATAATTATAAATTGCTCCTTATAATTAGCATTAATTGGCTTTATTTTTTTTTGTGTATATAAAATAAAATTTGTAAGAACAAACATATATTACATATAACGACATAGTTCCAGTTGATAATAATTCATCGCAAGAATCATATAATAATACATAATTATATTTATAAGGTCTATTTGACCGCAAACAAATATTTTCTCACTGCAACAATACGTTATAACAACAATAATTGTTTAGTTTTATTATATCACGTAGATAATTATGTATAGAAGTAATTACTTAGATATAGTCATAGATAAAATAATAAAATAATCATAAATATATATTTTAATGAAATTATTTAACTTTAATTTACATTTGTAGAAAAAGTTTAATTGACTATGAACGAGTCATTTCACTTGTTTTTCATTTGTTATTTGTAAATCTAATTTGGAATAATATACAAAATATTATATATTATCCGGCTGTACTCATCTCTGTACGAATCTGGAGTAAGGACCCCACATGGCTTCGAAACTTCGTAATGCTATCAGTACATATATTTTATTTCGTGATCCAAGATTAGCTTTATACTATTATAAAGCTAATTTTGGATCACGAAAGTTTAGACAAGTATAGGTATTTAGATTAATATATTTCAATATTCAAATGTCTATATAGTTATAGTATTTGGGATATAAAAAAATACTTCTATATATCAATCGATGCGGAATTTTATACTGAATCTAAAAAGCCAACACTCATATGACGAGACAAAATTTTCCCTAGAAGTTATGAGAGAAAAACTATAAATATAAATATGTAATTTGTTTCTGATTTTTTGATCACATGTTGTTTATCAAACGATGCGGAATTTTATACTGAATAATCAAAGTATATACATATAGTAATATATTTTAGTCTTGCAATGTGCATGACTTTCAATTTCTAGAAAAAACTTATCAAGAAATGTCTTGAAGTAATGTATCGAGCGTCGGGAGTGCTCGCCATTTTGTTTTTTACTTCTCCCCCCATAATTACGTAATTAGTGACGTTGAATTGAATGTTGTGGGTCTTTTGTCCGCGCTCGTGCGCCCGCGCATGTTATCCGCAACAGATGTATTACTATTGCAATTTTTAATATTTTGAAATCGTTTTGTTATATATCATACTATCTAACCGAAACACCGTTGCGTAGTTCAATATATTACATTTGTTAAATTGAAGTAACGATAAAAATAAAGCTTAATATAAGAAGTTATTTTTTTTTTTTGCACAAAAAAACAAAAATAATGCAAAATTGCGACAAAAACATTCTCTACCAGCCAACCTTACGAAGTAAAAGGGAAATTGTTGGTCCCCTACCAAAAATAAAATCAAAAATCAAACAAATAATAATAAAAATACCTATTTGAGAAGTCTAAACAAATATTATATAACTATAATAATGATAATTTATATAAATATCTCGTAACTTATAAATATATATACAAATATTGTATAATATATAATACTTGTATATATTATACAATTATTCAATACTTATATTATTAAAATTCTTTAGTGATGCCTCTATTTCCTGTAAGTTCAATGGGTCCATTCGGCACAGCAGGCACAGGGTTAGCCGACATTTGGCACTGTAGGGCCGCGGTCACACGCAATGGTGCCGCAATGGTGCTATCTAATTGATTACTCACAGACACACTTACAGACACTTAACATTATATTACACGTACGTAAGTTGTAATAATATAACAATATATTATAACTGCACTAGCTGCAACGGCAAATTTTTTGCCTTATAAAAGAGATAAAAATATTAATCTAATAAGTAATAATTTAAAATTTTTGTTGGTAATGTAAATATATTGTTATATATATTTTTTATGCAGACCAAAAAAATATTGTTAAAAAAATTAAAAAACCAAATTTGTCTGAACCATCCCTCTCAATCAGGGATATGAAAAATAATTTACATCCTATTCTCTAATGAATATTTAAAATTTCATAAGAGTCGGTCAAATTTCGAAAAAGTATTGGCTTCAAACGCTGTGACACGAGAATTTGATATATTATATTATAGCTGATATACCACATTTTGTATTAAAACCTCAAGATGCATTAATAACAATATAATAATAGCTTAAGACACAAATGAATTGTATACCCCAGTTTATATTAGATTTATGGGATCACTCAATAATAATTTCTTTTCAATTAACCATCAATGTGTATCTAGTTGCGTTGCGTTGCAATTCGATGCGCCATCAAACTCATTCATCATTATTATAAATGTGCTACACTCACTTATTTACGGAAATCGATATTTTTTGTACATCAATGAATGCTCGATTAACGTGACGGTATTGTGAATGACCCCACATTGTCTGCAATACCTGAACACCATCGACTCCACACACCAAGTCACAATTAGTTACACATCTACATTTACTAATTATATCGATGATATTAAGTAGCATATTAATAATACAATATTATTAATGATGTGAATTAGTTATACTATAAATAATTTTTATCGATAATTTAGTTTATAAAGTTTATTTTTTATGTGGAACTGATCTAGAATATCGATAAACGTCAATGGACAATCATTGGCTGGGCAATTTGCTAGCGATTGAAACTCAAATTGGACGAGAACTATTTGCCCACAACAGGGCTATTTGGAATTTATAGACAGCTTTTGTATTGTGGTTTATGCTATTAAATTTACATTGTAAGAAACATTTTTTAAATTATAGCAACATAAATCTATTCAAATTCAATATTTGAAGACTTTACCATCTGATTTGTTTATCGTAAGGCTAGAGGTCACGAGGTCACATATAGATCGGGAAGCCATTACTGTAACCGTTGCGATAGAAATTGATATGGATATCAATTTTATTCAAGTCAATATACGTTTCAAATATCGCAATCACGAAAACAAATTTGCCTTCATTTCCTTTCCCAAACGTACTTATAACGGGCGCTAGTAATATCTTTTGTATGGGGTACGTAATGGAAACCATTTCTCATCAATTTTCTAAATAAAGGCGCACAGAAGCCAACGGATAAAACAAAGCGCGAGCGCTCACGACATAGATTGAGCTGAATTATCGCTTTACCGCAGAACACAATCTGCTCGCTGGAGCTATAGCTACGTGCTCGTGTATCGCCTATCGGCGTGCACTCCGGAGCGCAGATAACACGTGTGAATTATGTTAAGTCCAGATAGTTTTTCTCTTTTATCAAATAACCTCACATCTGCAGCGTTTGGTTCTGATTAAATTCAAATCGCTGGCCATTTTCTTTGGAGCGTTTAAAGCTTGAGATGCTTATCGCAACAGAGTACTTACCACTTTCACGATCAGCGTGTACACTTATCTCTTAAAACTTATCTCTAGCGCGCCTGAAAGTACGGAAAGATGGTTCCTTTATATAGATAAAAAATAACACCATTTTGATATACTTTAAATGAATAATCAGAAAAACATTTCGATATACAACCATCAAAGTGACTCTGCAAACTACCTAACTACCACAAATTGGGAGAAAGTGTGACGCAAATAGGCGCACATGACAAATGGCTGCCATCTTGGATCTGTGAATGTGCCGCCAATAATAACAGAAATTGTAACCGTACGAGTAATTTGCATGTCACAGGACGCAGGCCAGAGCGATGTTATTAAATTTATGTTTTACTATAATAATATATAGATCGTCCATATATTTGTTATAATTATTTATGTTATACTTGTTTTGTTCTGTAAAAATTATGAATGTAATGAAATAAAGAAAACAGTTGTTTTAGCCATATCGCCATATAAGTAACGACTCGTAGGCTTTTAATAGCAACGTGCGTGTTGCCACATTGCTGTCATTCTGTGTTGTTACACGTGATTTAGTGCCATTTAACAACAAGTTGTCAAACAAAAACTAAAAGGCATATCAACACAACTCATTAGTAAATTACAACACGAATTACTTCGCTGGATTGTAGAATATTATTTTTTTTGGCAGTATTTATTTATATATATAAATATTAATATAAAGACATTTTTCATATCCTTACTAATACTATTAAGATGATTTTGATTTAAATAGATAATGTTAAAGTTAAAAGTATAACTGTGGATATAAAACAAATTCTTAGTAATATAAACACATATTTTCGTAAGAACAAGAAACAGTATTTACATCATGTTTTAATGATATTTTCTTGCGTTTCAAATTTGTCCTAAGTAGATATGTTGTTTTTGTTTAACTATCTAAAAAATTTAGACTAGAACTTATAAAAATTTAAATTTAACGTTTTCTGTATACCTCTATTTAAGCTTAAATGATTTATTTTTAATTAATATAAACTGCAATAATAAGAAATTACATAAAAGTTAATTTCGAAACACTGATATTTAGACAACAAACTGAGGTGCTTTTAGGATATGTTAGTACGAAGAAAGTGAGGCATCTTCCATAGTATTTGATGTAATAAATGAAATAGAAACATCAAGATTTTAATAAAAATCCCAATCTTATAACGTGATATTTAAATTAGTATATTTCTTTTTTTACAGACTGTCGCCATCAGGATCCGACGGAGTTTGATTGACTTTGAAATACAATCTGAAATAGGTTGTATAGGTTATGCATACAAGAGAATAGGTTATACATATATAATAATTATATATGTAATTCATATACAATTTTGTATTACACCTAAAATTTATATAAATATATAATAGTGCTCGAATGGGGAATAAAACTTTTAAGATGAAAAGATCGTGACGCAGTTTTCTATTATTTATTAATAAAGAATAATTTAAAAATAATTCTGATGTCAATAGTTTCGTTTATATCATAATAAATACTTATATTACATTATATTTATTCTTTTTGACATTACTTTTTTTTACAGTTTAATTTAAGTCAAAGAATGTTCTTCTCATTTCTTTCTAAATGTTGAAATTTATTATAAAAGTGTACAAATAAAGAAAAGGATTAATTTCAATAAATGCTACTTTTCTATTTATTCCAATGTAGATATTTTCAAAATTTGTATTTTTGATAGATATAAAGTAATTCCTAAAAAAAAAAATATCATTCCAACTTCACACTAAATTCATAGACTATGTTTTAGAGAAGATTAATTTATTTTGTATAATTATAAAAAATAATAACAACAGAACTATATTATACAATACAATTATATTTATAATTATCTAATATTATCAGACACCATCATCTCGTCTTACCGCGAACACGTTTGCTGCAAAGCATTCGAAACGTCAGGTTGTAATTAAAAAATGTCATAATAAACGCGAGTTATATCCGTAAAATAGTTTTATTGAAATGTGTAGTACTCGTGTAAATCTTAGAAAACATTAATATTATCAGTTTTATACATCTATCTAGTGACATACAGACAAATGATATTTAAGCCCATACATACATACATACATGTAACAATTGTTATATAAGACACATCCGTAATAACATTAAGTGAGTACATGACCCCGCTAACCGCCTATACCCGGTAGCGTGGCTAACGCGACACCTGCGCCCGCGCACCTAATGCTCTCTAATGCCCTCTGTCTTACTTTAATGCCATGACGGATCCCATCATTGATGTCCTTATGTCTACCGCACTTTCATATCATTTGAAGCCTCAATGATCACTGCTTAGGAATTACATACATCATCTTATTTTACTTTCTTGACTCTGATTCTACATAAATCATATTAGTATTTAACATTATATAATGATTCAGTATACTTTTGTATATTAACCTTTCTTATCAGACTAATAAAACCAATTAGACACAATGTTAAACTAATAAAACTGCTAACAGGTGTACAACGGCAAATAAAACACCTCATCTCAGATGTAATGTATTAATTACTTATTTTTTAACACAAAAATAACACAAAAATAACACACTAATAACACACTAATCTCACATTAACGCCTGCAATGCTGTAGTTATCAAAACTCGATTCTTAATAAGGAAAAAATCATTTTAAAATTGTAATCTTAAAGCCCAGAGCAATCAAGCGACTCCGTATCTAACTACAACTTCATTTCACGTTATCACGCGCGTATAATGAGTTATGAGAGGAGTCCATTGCTCGTTTTGTCGGTCCTATCATCCATCATGCACGGCGACTAATTGCCTGCTACCTTGCGTCTTCTCTTATCCTTTTAATTCGTCCTCTCGCGACCTCTGAGGCGTGTATAATTACGAGGGATTGCCGCTGGTTGCGAAAATCCTTATTTACCTGTCCATCTTGTAATGAACGTTCCAAAGGTTAGTGGTTCGTGAGATAAACGATGTTTGAAGTTTTTAATTAGTGTTTCAATTTCGGTACATATATTGAAGTGATTTATTAATACAATAGTAACCTAATTTATTTTATAACCTCAAGGTGAAAAAAAAAAATTTTTTTTTCATATTAACTTTTCTTAAATATATTTCTAAACTCAACATAAAAACGCAAGCAATTTTCTCAATCGCGTCTCCACTACGAGCAGCAAATAAAAATACGAGGACACACTCCATCAAAGGGGTAGCACGATTAAATGTTGGTTTGAGTTTTATTTGCGAGGGCTAGGGAGGGGACATGTGAGCGGCGCCACATTAATCATTAATGCCTGCCTAATGACACTCCGAAATGGGCCGGGTAGTGATGTAACGATGATTATCGATGATTCCATTGTAATAGCCTCCTAACCGTGTTATTTGACACCCACAGGTGAGACTCATAATAGGCTACCGTTCTATCGCTTTTAAAAGTTAAGTGACAGACAAAAACTCATACGAAATTATATTTAATACGTCTTAGTTATTTGATCGCTGTGGATTACTTACCGCAGCTACTGTTGCACAATATTTAATAAATACAGATTATATTGAGTTACATTAGCCTAAAATTATTATGTGATTGGATCCGTCTGAAATAAGTTCCAATGGCATTGGTTAAAATTAAAAAGTGATTGGATACTTCTGGAATAAGTTCCAATGGCATTGGTTAAAATTAAAACGTTATTGGATACTTCTGGAATAAGTTCTAATGGCATTGCTTAAAATTAAATGTGATTGGTTATTTTAGAATAATATTGGCACTGGTTATCGTGCCTCAGCTTCCGTCACTAAAATATATATAAGATGGCGCTATTAACTCCGCAAAACGTAATTAATCGAATAAGTTTATGATTGATATAACCAGTTTGAGGCTGTTAATTCACTTTCCCAATTCTAACCAACTGCTATAAAGTTATCCTTTGATAATTTATTGGTTCTATGGCAAGAGATTCTGTAATTACTCTATTGAATTAACTATCCTCTGACTGTTATGGTCAAGGGAGCGTGAATAAGAAATTGAATTCACGTTCACTTTATTAACTTTTATAATTACTACTAAATATAATTATCTGTACTGTATTTTTCACGCCGCGAGTGCGCCATGCTCAGAGCTCATGAATGAGGAACGGGTTTGAAACTAATCAGACAAATTCCGATAATAATAACGTGAGTACAGCCCGATAATTGTATTATAATTTATAGTGAATATAAAAGATACGTATATAGTACAGAGTAATACAGAATTGAACAGAAAACTGTGAAAAACTTAATATCGCTTCACTACTACGAGATAAGTTTTAAACATTTATATCTGTTCCGTAATTTACTTTTTAATTAACTACTCGTATCTGAAATCTTTACAACTTTGAATTAGCTATCGTCCGGTGTTTTGATAAAAAGTACCATATGTCCTATCCCAGACTTCAGACTATCTATATTAAATTCACAAACGGCTCAGCTTAGCTATAAAAACATTAATTTTACTGTTTATCCATAAACAGATAAATATGGACAGACAAAAATAAAAATTGAATATCTTCATACGTTTTACAATTCTGGCAGTTCTACTTATCTACTGCAATATACTCTGTTACGTGATATGTTTCGTTTAGTAAAAATATGTAGATTTTGCGATTAAAAATAATTAGGATTATAGTAATAACTTTGAAACTAATAGTAAAAAATATTTAGTGTATAAGATAAAGTTTTTCTAAATTAAAGTCTAAAAAAGATAAATATATTAATTTCTATAAATATTAGATAAATACTGGAAAATAATAAAAAAATATTTATGGTTCACTGATTTGTAGAATAGTTTCTACATGTACGAGTGCGGATTTTAATTTAAAAATATTTAAGACAAAACAATAACACTTATATTATTTTCTTAACCGTTATATCTAACTGTATTATCTAACACGAGATATCTCTCAGAAAGCAAAAGATATTCCAACTTACTTAATAATTAACTTTATATTTTATTCAAATAACACAAAATATTTATTAAATAGCCTACGTGGTTTTCTCGTGTATAACCTATATAACTGTATGATTTCATCGAAATCCGTTCAACAGTTTTTGCGTGAAAGAGTAATATAGATATATCAAAAGATAAAGAAAAAGAAAGGATAAAATACATAGAGTAAGATAAATATATCAAAAATTTTAATATAAAAAGTATAAAAAAATATTTTACACAAAAATAAACAAATATAAAAACATACATTACAGAATGCAAATAATATATTTAACAAATTCATGGACATATTTGAACCACACAAGAAATAATTTGAATACTTCAATCAAACGCTTGTATAAACACAGCCAGTCACTTAACACTTTGGGGAGATCCCTGATGAAGTAGCATGAAAAAGGCTATGTAAAAAGTGGGCGGGGGGAAGGGGGGGATGCAATTTGTAATATTTCACGAGCCAGTAGACGCTTATTAACTAGGCGTGCAAAAAATACCAGATGTTCTCAACCTTTGGTGACAATGACAAACGATCGCTAAAATTATGACTTAAAATAATTTAGTACATGGAATGGTTTCTTTTATATTTTTTTCTTTTTGCATATCTAATATACGGTATAATTTATTTCTCATTATTTTTTAAAAGTATTAGATTGTTAATTATTTAAATAATGAAATGAAAGAAAGTGGCTTCATTTAATGTTATATTATAATTAATATGTATTGTAAAATGTTTATACAGACAAGGAAAAACTGTGTTACACTCCTGGCTAATGCAAAAAGTCATATCTACTCAGCTCAGAGTATTTGCAGGATGGGAAAATCAGGGACGAATTTAACGCAATTTTGATTTTTTTTTGTGTCTAGGTTTTATATTGCTATATTCGTATTTTTAAAACAAAAACCAAATATTTAGAAAACAAGCCAAACAATTCTATATTGCATTCAAATCCAAATAAATATGAACTGAAAACAAAAATATTTTTGTCATATTCAAAGATATTTACAAAAAAGTAATCAGTTTTTCTTCTAATAATCTTCTTTTTTTCTTTATTCCATAGAATTAAAATTACTATACTTTTATAACAATTCTAGTTAATTTATAATTACTACAACGTACAGTAATTAAAAACAAAAACAAAATTACAACAAGAATAATTATTATTTTAACCCGACATTCGAAACGTCGGGTTAAAATAAATTGTAACCAAAATTATACGACAGTTAAATCCTTAAGAAAAATAGTTTTATTATAAATCGTGAAAACTCTATGCTTTTATGTTTGAAACTGTCATGCAAAATAATTTTATTTTCAATTAAATAATTCTTAATAAATAAATAAACTGAGTCCGTCCCCGCTCAAACTTCAACTGAGATGTTATTAATCGGCTCCGGGCGGAGCGACACTTAGTTGCTCTCAGAGTGACCATCGATTTCTTCACAGCCTGTAAATAAATAGTTTAAAGCCTGTTTTTTGCTATTTTTAATAGTATTTGAGTTTTATGTAAAACTGCCTTTATTTTTACATTATTATTCAACGCTTTTTAGCTTTTGTTTTGATTTTAACGTTATGGTTTTTTCTTCTTTTATTTCTCGTTAAGTTGGTATTCTACTTTTATAAGAAACAATATTTATAAGTTAAAAATAAAACAGTTATTTATATGTATTAATTAATAATAATTCTTATTAACATCATTATTATCACATATGTATACTAGAATACAATCTCTTTTTTTTTCATTGAAAAATTCTTTATGGTGTCTACTCAGTCATGAGAGTACAGTACGGCAGAAGAAGACGCTTCACTTTTGAAGAATACCCTCTATAAGACTGTTACCCTCATCGCCTGAATTTGTGGACACGAGATCCATTTCGCCCTCAAAATTCATCGCATTACTAAGATTTGAACTAGTGACGCCCTGTTTTTACTCGAATGAATCGAGTCAGTTTGTCAAACAAATTACTCGAGTCTACATACACTCGAGTTACGGAATCAACTCGGCACTTCGAGTTGATTTTGTCGCTTAGGATTGTAACTATAAGCATATAAGTAATTGCAATAAACAACTCGAGTGACATTTTTTACTACAGTCACTCGAAAACTCGAATATAATTCGAGTGAAGTAGTAAAATTGCTCGAATGAAAATATTATTTGAGTCGCATCACTAACGCCTGTACTGCAAATGGCGCTAAAAATACTAATAATCTATATAAATTTGAGAATTACTAAAAAAACAAAATTTTTGAAATCTCCTTAAGTACACAAATTTCGTTACATAAAGAACGCTTTTCTAAATAACCAAGAAGATTTACTTATATGTAGATACAAAACCAATATGACTGAGACATAGTTCTAACATAATTCTTTATTAATACACTATCTACCTTAAAATCTACGTCATAAAATCTATATTAGTTTAACGATGCATCTGGGAACGTTTATGTCGTTCCAATTTACTTAGGGCGGGCCGCCCAAACGCTTAGCGACCGTTTAACTAAGTCTGGAGGAGGTTCAGAGCACACCCTCGTTATATATTGTATATAAGAAATCGTTCATACAAAAATATATATACTTCAGTAGAAAATTAGTACTATTTTGTTTAAAAAGTTATCAGACAATTATTGTGTATAAATTTTCGTTATCCATGATTATTATTAAAAATAATTATCCGGCTGTATTCACGTTACTATCGAAATTTGCCCGATCTGAGCATGGTGGAATCGTGGCGTGAACTGACACTGACTGTTCACGCCACGTTTCCGCCATGCTCAGAGCTCATGAATAACATCGAATGGGTTGGAAACTAGTCAAGCAAGTTCCGATAATAATAACATGAGTACGGATATATAATAAAATATCGGACAATATATCAATAATATATTTTAAAACATACTATAATACATGATTGACAAATAGATTTAAAAGTATCCAAAATAATAAACATCTGAATAGCAATCGTATCCGAACGCAGCGCGACGTGACTCTCTTTTGATATGTAAATACGGGTAATTCCTATTTTTTAGCTTTTATTAGTATTGCCTTAAAATGCACTTCGACACTCGCTTTGTGTTTGATTCTAATGCATTAACAATTTAATTGATATTACTACTACAAAGTGACTTACTCTTAATCTTTTTGGAATATATTGTTTATGGATAGATTGAAATTTTGTCTATGATTCATAAGACATATGATTTTCGCTGATTGTTTGTGGTAATTGATTTTGAATTGATATATTTTTGTCTATGAATAGAGTATATGTACTATAAAACTTCGATGTTGATAAATACGTATCTGTTACGTAACTGAAACCAATGGTAGATTACATTATATACAAATATATATAAGAGCTTGCAATTAGTAACTAATGTAATATACATACATATGTATGCCAGTATACTCTTTCAAATCCTTTGATTGAACAGACCGTCAGCAGTATCCAGACTACTAAACATATTGTCATCAGGTCTCCTACAGGTATTCTCCAGGTATTCTCTGCTCTTTAAATAAAAAAAAATATAATAAAACTAGGAGCGCGAAACAGATCTCAATTTTGATTCGCTGCGCTCGCCAAATCTCGGTATGTGTCAGCATATTCAGCGAAGCGAGGTGTAAACAGCACCGAAATTGCATTGCTTTTACAAAAAGTCAACGCTTTCTGTCCTCAACAGTTTTTTAAAGATGAGACACATTATTACACTTTTTTTTTAAATTTTATTTTAAAACCACCACCAGTGATATGAGTCTTTGCAGAAAAGTCTTTCATTCGCTTAATTAATAGTGTCTGTCTGTATCTGGTAAATAATTTATAAAATATTTATAACGTATATAAAAACAATTTCAGCGAGTAGTTGAAAGCAATTTATGCCACTTCTATCGCGATACAATAATCTCATTTTAATATTTAAAAGTGGCAACATTTACCCGAGCTCGCTCTTCTCAGTTTTCATGTTCTGAATACGAAATCAGAACGGGAAGCGCGAAAAAGCAGCCATGTTGCTTTTAACACCCTTTAATGGTACAATTTATAAATAAATAAAATTGATAAGAACTTGAATTATTAAAATTAAAAAGAACAGTGAGAATGCAATTTTTAATATTTCTTTTCAAACAAATATATTTACTTCATAAAATTCCGCATCAATTGATATACAACATGTGATCTAAACATCAGAGAAACAAATTATAATTTTTTAATTTGTAGTTTTTCTCTCATAACTTCTAGAGAAAATTTTATATCGTCCTCAGTATTGGTTTTTTAGATTCGGTAAAAAATTCCGCATCTATATATATAGATTTTTTTTTTAATATATGTTTTTTTTATTCCCCAAATACTATATTGAATTGATAAAAATGATTAACTCATCAGGCAGATATTTTGTTTTAAACAATATAAAAACTATACTTATATTAATGCGGTTAGTTTCATACATAAGGTAATCTTTTTCTCTATAAAGGGTAGTGGGGGGTGCACTTATAATATATAATAAACATATATTTCTTAGTAGTAGATTTGCTTCTTCAAAGCCAATCCAACGAGTTCGTGTTACAAATCCCCAATTAGACGCACACAGCTCAGTTTATGGCAACGTTTAAATTCGTTAGCCTAATGTTGTATACATTTGGAGTTTTGTCAAAGAACACACTCGTACACAGATGTTACAACTGTAAATAATTTTAGAACAAAATTCGTACTAATACCTAATTTTATTATAATTTTAAAATGTGAAGAGTAACAAAGAATATATATATATATATTTTCATCATAAATTTTTTTATACTACATTTGTTAAATAATTCTTTGGTATATATAAATAAACTTTAAATAAAACTATTATTAAGTGTCACACTTACATCTCGTCTACCCGTGAACACGATTGCTACAAAGCATTCGAAACGTCGGGTCAAAATAAAAATGTAAACAAATGATACCCGAGTTTTAATAAATAAAAAATAGTTTTATTTAAAATGTGTACTCGTGAAAATCTAAGAAAATACTATTGTCTTGTTTATTTGAATAGTCTATGAAGCAGTATCAATTGCGTATGTCAGTTGCGTAGCCCGCTAAGTGGATCTATATTTTAACTCCTGAAACAAGCTGGTTGAGGCTCTCAGTCGGATCTCGGCATTTGCATGATTGGCATTACGCTGATTACCCCCCTCTCCCCCCTTTTTGAACACCTTGCTTGCTCCAGTGGTATAAACGTATGCAAATCGACCTTTTAGAGTTTTATTGAGGCAAATTGGCAATGCTTTTAACTTGGATTTAATGTTTAAGCATAAAAAATAATAATTATTAAATAAATAAAAAAAAATAGTATAACAAATACATTATTTTTATAAAAAAAATCTGAATCTTATACAAAAGAGTGGTAAATCACATATTATTAAAATAAATTAACCATTGAGTGTATGATAATTCAGCTGTAGTGTCATAAAGTTGTTATAACCAAGAGATAACAACTTATCGTCTTTTAATAGCCTAGCCTGCACCCCCCACTGGGAGGGGGGAGTGCTCCAGAAGTGTCGTTTATTTACTCAAAGCATATGCAAATGAATGTTTTAAAATTTTAGGGAGCGTACGGCGTTTTAGTCCCGAAACACTTGCGAATATCAAAATGTAAATGTACCCTTTTATGTTTGTAAATCATGTAAATAAATGTGTTCGCTTTATTGACGTTAACTTGCTTTAAATTGACAAACGAACACTGTTCAAATGCTTTTAAGACTAATACTGTTTTAACACTCAATATACATATGTACATCGTTTTGATGTAACTCTTTAGATTGTCAAATGAAGTTAACTATTCTAATTACTTAATTGTCTCAGCTACGAAAGGTAATATTAGGCTAATATTTAATTTAGTGTATATAAAAAAAGTAAGTGAATGACTGAAAGTTACGTTTCGGCCAGTTTCGGCCAAAAAGTGGTTTTTGTCGTTATATTTTCTCATACTATACTGTGTGGTTCGGCGAATCTCGCCAGTAGGTATTTTCCAGTCATTCTTTCTCACACGTCTTTACTATAATTCGAAGAGTTATTTAAAAATATTTATTTATTTCGTTTATATATTAATGACATATATATAAAGAGTGTTATACCTTAGTTTTCTTGTATAACACTAAACAATTTGTCTGTATTTATATAAAAAATATATAAAATATTACTAAACAAAAATTTCGTGTATTTTAAATATTTTTAAGTAAATTTGAGTTTCGGTCGGTTTCGGTTTTATCCCAAACGAGCAAAACCGAAAGTTCGATTTCGATTTCAGCTGAGTAACCACTTTTAGTCGCACAATAAAATAAAGTAGACCTTATTATCTTAATCAATAAAGTTCTTATTATAGAGTTGTTTAATTTTTCATCGAATGATTCTTTAGGTACCACATTTTTTTAAACGTGATATTCAGCTGAGTTTTGCAATGAGGTGCTAACTTTGATTACGTTTTAGTCAATCTCAATTGCACGTAAAATGAGAAGTAGGAAGAGGGTGTCGCTCGCTCCGCTGCGCATGCGCCGATCGCGCGCGACGCTCTCAGCTGATCAGATTACACAGACACGCCAACTATCTCTAATAGTAGGCAATGTTGTGAGAAAATCAATCGCTAAAATTTAGAAACTTTGCGGTTGAGTTGCGGGTGAGTGATTTCTATTACCAGTAACACTTTAGTATATAAATGTTACTGTTTTATGAGTAATTTTGTCTGCTTGTTTTGTGGTTTAATAATATCTTTGTTTGACCCCGTTAAGAAAATTTAAAACAATATTAAACCTATTATTA
Source organism: Mechanitis mazaeus (assembly GCA_959347395.1). Lineage (NCBI taxonomy): Eukaryota > Metazoa > Arthropoda > Insecta > Lepidoptera > Nymphalidae > Mechanitis > Mechanitis mazaeus. The sequence continues at coordinate 17,248,061 of OY365752.1, read as the reverse complement.
AGTCGAAGAGCTATTTGGTCTGATGCCTGCCGCCGAATTTGCATTTCCATCTATACCACCTGGATGCGGGGCGATCTTCTACTGTGCGGTTTTCAAGGACTTTTCCTCCACGTACCACTAAGATTTGGAATTAACTTCCTTCGGCGGTGTTTCCAGATCGATACGAATATGATGAATACGAATGAACGAACGATGAATACGAATACGATCGATATGGGTGCCTTCAAAAAAGGCATATATTCTTACCTCCAAGGCCAGCAACACTCTTGTGTGTCTTCGGATGTTGCAAGAATTCGTGGGTGGCGGTGATCACATTTGACTTGTGACCCGCACGCTCGTTTGCCGTCCGTTTTCATAAAAAAAAATTACTTACGCTTTTCTTCTTAATTGTTTCATTTACAGTTATATTGAGCTAACATTTAATTTAGCAGACGAAGTACTTATTCGCTCAATTTCGGCCTTAGTTTAGGTTTCGGCTAAAAAGTCGTATTATCGTGCGTTGTCGGCGAATCGCGCTTAAAGGTTTTGGCAACATTTCTTTTCTCGAAAGTCAATGTCAAATGGCAAAGACAAAAAAAACTAAACCAAATGCATTAAACATTTATAAAAGAAAATTGGCAACGACTTCAGTTCTGCCAACCAATAGCGTAACTGTATCCGGAATATATTTATAAAAACCTTCATTGTCAAAAATTCTAACATTCGATTTTGATTATATAACATGAAATATTGTATAACTAATGTAATATTAGTAGGAAGTATATTAAAAAAAGATGAATTTGTGACCACAATTCAACTGGACGTCCAAGATTATTAGAGTCAGAGCATCTTCAGCCAGACCAGTGGGTTGAAAACTCCTGCTTACTGCATGGGAGACGTGTTCACATACTCTATTAAACACAAACAAACATACAGATGGAATGTCGACCGCAGATTATAATTCATTTATGTTATATATATGTTATATTCAGGTCCGTCCTTTCAAATTAAAAAGTCAAGGCTGTTTGTGTGTTTATATATATTTAAATTGTATATATAATAAATATGATTATATATGATTTTTGCTAATATGGAAATACGCCAATAATATAGATTATTAGTTTAAAATCAGAAACACAAGTTGCTGATATTTTAATTTGTAGTTTTTTCCTCATAACTTCTAGGGAAAGTTTTGGGTCATCATGTGTGTAGGTTTTTTAGATTCCGTATAAAATTCCGCATCGTTTTTGATATATAGAAATATTTTTTTAAAGATATTTTATTTTCCAAATACCATAATTATATAAAAAATAGTTGGTATAGACATATTTTATAACTTTAGAAGTGTCACAAAAAAAATACGTATCAAAAATATTTTCGTCCCAATATGAAAAAAAATTGATCTGTTGCAAAAACGTGACCTTTTAAATATAATCTACTCAAAAATATATCTTGGTTAATTAATATGCTCAATCCAATTTAGTATTAAATACTTATATCTAACGCGAGAATGCAGATGTAATATAATACTCTGTGGGCAGTTTAATATGTGTGAGTGCATGTGTGTGCATGTATGTGTGAACATACGGTGGTAATGCATATTATTTACATGTATGTATGTGTGAGTATTGTGGTAACCGTGGCTTGGTGGTAAATGGATGATAATCTCTACTAATCACTGCTGAACTGCTGGACCACGCACGCTTCGAAACTACTAATTCTACAGCAGGAGGTAGAGTTTGAGATGTGCATACAGTACTGACGCACGGACACTCTGCAACATACTTACCACCTTTCATTTATTATTTTAATAATATTATCTATTATCATTTTTAATAGTTTTCTTATTCAAACCTTCTCAAACATAATAATATCAATAGCATTGAAATAAAACTATTTTTAACGGCTGCTGAAAAACCTTCAAATATCAGGTTAAGTTTAGGTAAACGGTAACAAAATCTTAAAATAATTCTTCTCAAAATAAATGTAATAAAACAATCTAAATTAATTATAAATTGTATGTCGATATACAATAGTTAATGTATTGGTTAATGTATCAGTGTCAGTAAGATGAGACGAGATGCGGCTACTTCATCTCACGAACACAGACTTACAAGATAGCTTGAGTTCTTTATATTGTGTTAAGAGAAAAAGAAAATTGGTGCCAAAAGGCACAAAATAAAGAAGTTTGGGTATCTTTGGAGGAGGCCTTTACCCACTTTGGGGTTCTCTGAACTAAATTAGTAATTTAGACTTGATGTAGTAAGAACAAATAAAGGCTTTTTATTTATTTTATTATTAAAAGAAAAAGTTTCAATTTTTAAAAGCTTATTCTACACTAATAATAATACTAGGAGCGCGAACCAGATCTCGACTTTGACTCGCTGTAACAAAAAATAAAATAAGAAAAAAGCTGTTAAAAAAATCGGCACGCGCATGTCATCTAGTTTTAGTTTTTCCGTGATTATTCTTCAATGACATCGAATATTTGAATTTTTTTAAAACCACCACCAGATTGATGTCTATCAGTGTGCAAAATTTGGAAATTTTCGGATATACCATTTTTGATTGATTCTTGCACAAAGGATCCAGAAAAGTCTCTAATAGAGATCTTCGCTCAAATTATTTATTAGTCAACATACAATAAAAATACATGCAAAGCAACTTTTGGAGCTTCTATTATACTAATAATAATAATAATAATAATTTATAAGACAACAACACATTTGTAGACAAAACAAATATATTTGAAACCTCTTTTTTACATCTTTTTTAAACAGTTTTTCTTATATTTTGTATTCCTATATTCCTGTTTCATATTATTTGTTCAAAAATTAAAAATCCTCAGTAAAAACACGAAAATAAGTATAAAAATTCTTAATATTATAAATCCGAATAAAAACAATTATTATTCCATTATTACAAATAAATCTGTTTAAATCTCATCATAATATCGTTAAATGCAATTAAATAGCTTTAAATTAAAAGTCAATGACTTATAAATATTAATATATTGTTATTAGATATTTTACAATTATAATATTAAATATAATACAACATTTAAACTGTGTCATGGCATATCTGTTATAAGAAGGCTTGAATATTTATGACTCAGAATCTGAAACAAAGACTCAATTAAACTCATTGATTCTTGGTATTTACCAATTCTTATATTTATAAGTAGATATTTAACTATTAAATTACAATTACTGTATCTATTATTTGTTTAATTTCTTATAAATAAGGCTCAATTTTGAGTTTTTATTTCAAGTAACTTACTTTACCTGAATTAAAATTCAAATCTTTATTAATATAATAAAGTTGCAAGGTTTATTTTTTATAATTAAATACAATTTGAATGCTTGAAAAGTTATCGATATAATAGCCAAAACATATATATATATTACAAAAATCGTATGTATAGGTGTAATAAATGGTTGTCTGTGGCAATGTATTAAAAATAAAGATTTTATACAAAACTATTATAATGATATATAAGTTAATAATAATTAGTTTATAACAATCAAAAAGTAGAAATGGTTAGAAAATATACCAGTTTTGTTATAAAAACTATAATTTAAAATCTTACTTTATCACGTATCACTTATATACTATATTACTGTTTTGACACTTCCACACTTTTAACATAAACCGTTAATGAGAAAGTAGCAAAACAGAAAATATAATTAGGTACTAATTTTTTGATAAAATTAAAAAAAATATTTTTAATTAGTCATCTATCTAGTCTGATAGATGACTAATTAACTGACTTACTGACACACACTTACATCTCGCCTACCCGTGAACACACTTGCTGGAAAGCATTCGAAACGTCGGGTTAAAATTAAAATGTAACCAAATTATACACGAGTCATTATACGTAAAAAATTGTTTTATTTCAAATGTACACTCGTGAAAATCTAAGAAAATACAATAATTTTTAATTTACTTAATCTATTATTTGGTAAATTATTAATGATATCAAAGACACGTTCCGCCTAAAGAGGTATTATGTACAATAGCTAAAGAGCAATTACTTTTTCATAAGACAACATTGTTCCCGTGAAGCTTAACGTTCGTTGTATGAGAGCACACCGTTACCTCATGAATAATAAGAAGCTCAGACCATTAACATAGAGTTTTTTCTCCTATGATTATTTCTTGTAAAGTGGCTGCTTCTTGCTATTACCTAGTGTTTTACAAAGAACGGACACTATAAAGTTTTTCACTGTTTATCATCAACCGCTTTCCACGTCATTAGGTACCATACCAGCTGGTTTATTAACCCTTGGAATGGCCATGTTTGTATATCTAAGGCTGTTATTACAACGGTAATGTATCTTATTGGGAATTTTTATTGCCACGTCTCATATATTACTATTGCCTACAATTAACGAAAATATTACCTACCTGTTTCTGCTGTAACATTGTTATACTAGTATGTTATAAATGCTACATACGTTCATCGGTATTGTTTTATGCGTTTACTATTACAGCAACTAGAAATAAAAGAAAATACCTTCCTGTTTCTGCTGTAACATTTTTATTATAGTTTATAAAAGCTTCATACGTTTATCGGTATTGTTATATGCGTTTACTATTGCAGCATATCAGAAATGCACAAAAATATATTTCCTACCTGTTTATGCTGTAACATTATGCTGTTATTGTAACTTATAAATGCTACATACGTTAATGTTTTAGAGGTACAAATTTTTTTAATCGTAATCTTATCTAATTTCCTTTTAGAAACTACCAACTAATTAGTTATACAAATTAACACAATTTCAATGTTTCGCTAAAAACTATACAATGTGTATCTACCGTGTTACGATAATTATAATTGATAGCGTTTCTCATTCACTCAATTATAATAAATGGAGTGAATGTAAGCAGTTTCCCGCTTCGAAACAATAACGACAATCAGATGGCAGCTTCTCGAACAATGACACTGCGGATAGTGTGACCATCAACAATAAATATATATATGTATATATTAAATACAATTTGCATCTATGTAAATTCATTTAGCTTTTTGGTAATTAAATAAGACAATTATTATAAATCTTGTCATTCTAAAATAAAAATTATACCCATTGTTTATTTCTGCTGTGAATTAGGTATGAAGTGTATTGTTATTTCTGCTGTGTAGTATGAAATATATATAAATATATGGTTATTAAAAAAGTTTAAATGTATATAAAAGTGTGGTTCATGTATATTTTTAACCGACTTCTCACGGGGCTGTTATACTGTTAACCTAACTACCTGTAAGCGGCGCACGCATAACACTTAAAATTAAAAGTTATTGTTTAATATAATGCGTGGGAATGTTTAATTAGATAAGTGGGATAAAAGGAAATAAGGCATTATATCCGATGAAAGTGACACTAAATAGACAATGGACAGATAAATAGTGTCACGTAAGGTCAAACTGTTTAACTGAAAAAAGCTTAGTTTATCAAAAAAAAAAATTGAATTATGGACAAAAAATGTTGATTGTATAATTGTTCTGTCAAAATAACAATATAAAAAAAGACTAAAATACTGCGTGCAGTGAAAGTTTTTAATTACATACATTATATTTTTTTATTATAATAAAATATTAAATTAAACCAACAAAAATAACACAATAAAAAATCGTAAATAAATAAAACTTTCAGCTTTCACGAATAGATAAAATCAACACAAAATATTAAATAAATATAACAATTAAATATTAAATAGTTAAAGTAAAAAGCGAAAAATAATAAGCTATTTAATAAGCAAATAAAAATTGGTTCCACAATTTAAAAATCATCCCGTCTCATAGAAAATTAGTTGAAGATAAGTTCAGGAGTACGCCCCCGTCATGTGCTAGCACAGGCGGCTATTCGGTAGTCCATAATGAGTTGGTCCACAGCAAAAAATATGTTCTATACAATACGCATGACTCGTCGCTCTTCGATCAATTATTAATAAAAAGCGGGCCGCTTCATTGAAAGGGCGATTAGCTCAATATTTATATGGAATATTCGGTATCAACGGAGCTTTGTACTCATAATTCGGTGGGTCATGACGCAGCGTGTTTGACTCGAGTTCCGACCAACGAACGGACCAACTGCTTCACACGTTGAAGTACTGGATGTTAAAATTGTAATAAACATGTATATAGTTTTTTATAATTATTTTTAAATGTATCCATTATAGGTTAATTTATTTTTATGAAAAATCTAAAAGCTGACGAGCTTCTACCGGTGATGTTAGACGCTTATGTCAAAAGCATGAAAGTAGTGTATAAATAAAAAGATTTTATATGGTCTGGGACGGAACTCTAAAAGCATATAATGTCTCTATCGAAGGCCACCAAGGTCGATTATCATAGGTACTACTGAATTGAATTGATCTTTGAAAAGAATTCTCCTAAGTGAAAGCATAGAGCAGCAAAAAAACGTCTAATATCAAACGTTTTCTTGAACATCAATCAAACAGCCGACTATGAAACTACCGAAATTAATGTTTTCTCTGTATGTGTATCACATTATGATTTTAATTTAGATTTATATAATTAATACGTAATTACAAATACACAAAATAAATTAAAAATTCAATTAAAGTTTCTTTACTTTCATGTATTAGAAAACATTTCTTTTTTTTTTTTTTTTGTAACAATGACGTACCAACTACCAGGTAAGAGCGATTTTTATTTTTTAAATAAAAATAATATGATCATTCATCAAAACAAATTATTCCATTCATAACTGCGTAATAATTTAAATCATATAAATAGGACTCGTTCTCCATAAGCGGTATCTGGCAACAATTTTTCAGTAGAGCTGATGTTAATGAACGGCATTTTCACGAGCTTTGGCGCCGGCCGGCATGTAAATGTACAGTTAAATCATGCGTAACGCAACGCTACATAACTATATACAGTAAATATGTATTGTGTAGGCTGAATGAGTTTTGTTAGATTGAATTAATAAGAGGAAGTTTTGTCTGTTTGTCGAATTCGTTGCCTTGTAAATAATAAAATAATAATAATCTATGACTGGTAAAATAGATGTAAATTAAATTGAATCGTTTTCTTAATTATTTATTAAATAAGTGTGTGTTATAATGTATATATTTTCGATTATGCTAATTGTAAATTGTTATATCTGGTTATTATTTGTCCTTTCTCATACGTTGTAATTAACATATTCTAGTAATCTGTCTCCATCGTTATCCAGAACTGTCACCGCAGCGCTCGACTTAGACAAGATTAGAGCATGAAAGAGCTTCACAATACACTTTTAATTTTTCATTATGAAGCAATAAAAACATCTATAAAACGACAAAAAAGTCTCCGACTAACAAAAACCACGAGATGGGGCAAAATTCGCAAATCATTCCGTCGTAATGACGGCCGCTTGAAAAAAAATTTAAATATCAAAAGCCCGGACGAGGCGCTGTAATGGTTTAAAATCATTTTTCATTCGAGTCACTCATGAGTCAGAAATGAAAACGGTAGCCATCGCGCCTCCCATTAATCTCAAGTCCGTCCCGCGCTTAGAATTTTGGACATCCATCTCTCATTCTTGATTACATTTTATAAAAAGGTTAAATAAAAACTTAGTTAATATCAAATATATTTATTTACAAGTCATTAATATTGTAAATAATGTTATTTCTTCCTCTTTTCCCTCATGTAAGTGTCGACGGCTGGTAGTCCACTGTCGAACTCGCTGGCCGTGTGCATGGAGCTCTGTTTGTTCAATATTCTATTTCCGAATGCGCCCATTTTTAATTTTGAAAATCTATGAACACAAAAAATAAATTAAAACAATTTTTCTCGTTTAATTTATCCAAAATACCTTATTCATGAGCTCTAAGCATGGCGGCATTACGACGCAAAATTGCGATAGTATTTACGTGAGTACAGCCGGATAATTTTATATAATAATAATCATAGAAACAAAAAAACAAACATTAAAACGAAACTTTATAAATAATATTATCTGTAATCTTGAGATCTATTTAAGATATTAACAAGACAAGAAATGTGTTACTTCAGCGATAAAACATCTTATTACATTGTAAGGTAACTTTATTATAAAAAGTTACATAGTCGTACTTTTATATATAATTCTATTTATATTTATTTTTGCCACTTATAAGGTTTGCGTCTACGATTTTTAACTCAACAGTCGGTTCAAAAAACAATAGACTGAAATATTATTAAAAAAATTTTTGAAATTCTATTTCTAATCCTTAATAGAAGTATACAAGCTACTGACCCCGGTCGTTTCTTCTGTTCGTCTTCGTGTACTGTGAGTCGGTTGCTAGGCTTGTTTTTGACGGCGGGGTGCTCCTTAGCGCGTCTTGCGAGGGCAGCAGGCGTCTCTCTGATCCCGAAGGCCTTGGCCGCGTGTCCCAGGTGCAGCTGACGGGAGTCCAGCCACATCCTCACCTCACGAGGGTAGCCGGAGTAGAAACGAACCCAGGATATGAACGCTACAAAATGTATTAGACTATCTATGCCGGTTTGATTTGATAATATAACTAACACATAAACATTGCAATATTGTTTACAAAAATTTATTAGTCTAGTTTAGTCTAGACTGGTTTAATCTGGTTTTGTTTAGTATAGTCTGGTTTGGTTTAGTTTAACTTGGCCTAATCTAATCTAGTTTGTCTCGTTCGGTTTGGATCAGTCTCCTTTAGGCTAATCTTGTTCTGTCTGGTTGGGTATAGTTTAGCCCAGTCTGTTGTCTCACCCCTGCTGGCTCGTGCTAGCCAGTCCCTGTCACTGTGTGCAACGTGTTCCAGTCGCGCCTGCACGGCGATGGCAGCTCGTTGCACGGACGACTCTCCTGGAGCCAGCGTGCGGAGAGACACCAGCGCTGATGACTCATCCGATTGACGCAGTCTGATTATATCAGGGACAATACAAACCAATCATTTACAATCATTTAACATCAAAAATTACAAATATATATATATATATATATAATATAACATTACCTGATTCGTTTCTGCTCGAGATGTCTCACGAACTCTGCCTCGCTGGGCAGCAGGAACATGATGGCGGCACCCACCTGGGCCGCGCGACCTGTGCGCCCCACCCTGCACCACCACACCGTATGACAACACCACTCACTAGTCACCATCAACTACATATTACATAACATACCTGTGCACGTAGTCAGTGGCTGATGCGGGAGCACAGAACTGGAGGACTAAGTCCACGCGAGGCACGTCCAGACCTCTAGCAGCTACGTCCTATATAATTAAGAAACGTGTTTTTGTTCAAAATACTCATAGTTTAAAAATGTTTTATTAATTATCAAAAGGGTAACAAAAAAAAATATGGGTATATGAAAGATATTCAAAATAAAGTTCACTCACGTCAAAACCACTGGACGAGTTATAATGCTTATTTTAAATATTTTAGAATCTTTCGGAATATAGTGTAAAATTTTAAAAAATAAATCTTATAATACAATACAATTAAAAAAATTTGAATTTTGATAATTTTACGTAAATTTATTATTCAAAAAGAAATATTAATATCAGAAAAGACAATCATGGTAAAACTTAACAACTGTATTGGGAAAAATCATATACTGGTTGCTTGATTATGTTATAAAAGTGGGATTGGGGGGAAACGAAATAAACTAAACCCACTGTACAGAACAGGACTCCTCTCCTGGCGGCTCGGAACTGTTTGAACACCTCCATCCTGTGTTCGTGCTGCATGGAGCCGTGCAGACTAAATACGTCCAAGTCCAGCGGCACCAGGCCAGGCTCGGAATACTCCATTTCGAAGTCAGAGTTTGATTCCTGTTTAGTTACAATGCCGTTAAATATCATCAGACAACTTTTGGTACACATTTTAATTAATAATAATCACCTCATCATCGTCTTTGTTGTTTTTCGATGTTTTTGAATCATTCTTCTTATTCTTCACATCTTTTCCAGTTAAAACAGTTTCTATCAACTCTGACAGATAGTCTACCATTTCTAGTGTTGCCATAAACACAATCATTTTACCACCCTTCTTATTCAAGAAGCAGTGTTCAACTATAAGTGAGCACAGCGTCACAAGTCTTAGTTTCATTGGTACAATGAGAAACGTTTGATTAACAGTTGCTGGTAAAACCAGTTCATCTTCAACGATCGCGGTTTTGAGTGCGTCTGCAAATATATTTCCAGTTTCCACTGTTTCTTTATCTTCAGTTTCTTCCTCAGCTAGTTTTTCACTAGGCTCTTCAACTTTAGTATCTTTTTGAGCTTTGAAGTATTCGTAATCGGAGTCGCTGTCACTATCTTCATTATTCGCTATGGTTTCATTAGCTTTATCAATTTCATTAATTTGATTGCCAAACAATTCTGGATGGTTTGCTCCGTTAAACGATTGGAGACCTATTATTGAAAATACTACTATAGAATAGAAGAATAGAAGAATACTACTAAACAAATAAATTTCCAGAATCTCAAGTCTTCTTTTTAGGATGACAGTATCTGGTAAGATGAGATTTAAAAAAAGTCTAAATGAGGAATGCAGAATTTTTTTATTTAGTAAAGAAAGACAGTGTATTTTTTATCGAAACTCAATCCATGTCTAATTTCTTTGTAGTTAAAATATGTCAGGTACTTCGCAAAAAATATCTCATCAGATAAACCGGAAAGAAACCGCTTTCTCAAATGATATGCATTGTTCATACAAAAACAAAAATAAAATAATATAATTCAATTAGTATCAAGACTTACCGGTCCTACTTAAAGAGGCTGTATCACTGTCGTGTTCTTGATTTATAGATATTTGTTCTTTTACATTATGTTCAATTTTTTCTGTATTATTATTTGCAGTTTTAGTAACTTCATCTTGAACTGTTGCATTTATTGGTTTATTTGGTTTTAAAGAATCAGCAATAACTGATTTTCCGTCTGAAGTATCGACAAACACAGGATCCTGCATAGTTATTCCTGCTAAATTTTCAACAGCCTAAGGATGACAAAAATATGTTGATATACTGTATGTTGTTTGAAGATGAAAAAATGTGAGGGAAGATTGGTCTAGTAGTAAATATCTTGATGAGAAAAAGGTGATGGGTTCGATTCTCATACATGACGGTTCTTTGCTCGAAACATAGTAGGTTTTTTTTTTTTTTGGAAATATCTGCCCGATACATATACTATTTCTTTAGTATAGGAATTGTGTTTTAGAAACTAAGAAGAAATTATGCAAACGTTAAAACATGAAATCTATTAACTAAACTATTTAATACCTTCGTTAGTGTAGCAGATAGCAATATCGTCTGTCTCTCTTTGGACAAAAACACTTTAGTTAAAGGATGTTCCACACTAGACTCTGCTTTAGTTTCATCATTCTGTTGTGTCTCTTCCTCATTGTCATTAGCTTTGATTATTGTTTGTTTAACTAACGCCATGGGATCATAAGTCGCAGCTTTTTTATGATCCTCTATGGCTTTAACAATGGCAGCTACATCTTTTTCATAACCCATGTCTAATAAACGATCAGCTTCATCTAATATTAAACATCTAGAAAAATATTGTATAGAAATAATTGTATAAAATAAAATATTTTTTAAGTGCAATAATAATATAAATATTAATAATAAATTTCAAGTCACTAATTAACTTAGTATTTTCTTAGATTTTCACGAGTACAGATTTCAAATAAAAATATTTTTTACGGATTAAAACTCGCGTATAATTTAGTTACATTTTTATTTTAACACGACGATTCGAATGCTTTGCAGCAATCGTGTTCACGGGTAGACTAGATGTAAGTGTCTGTCTCACTTATTTACTTATACTACATTACTAAAATTTAAGTCATATTTAAAAATTAGAAAATATATACAAAATACTTTACATACATACATTTATAGATTTAATTAAATAACAAATCCATTGTAATTTTAAATATTTTTTATATAAGATATACTATAATTACCCTGTTTTAGCAAAATTCAAGGAATGTGTGTGTCTTAAGTGATCATTTATCCGACCAGGCGTGCCCACTAATACACTCAGTCCTTTCCTTAACCTAGCCTTTTCAGCTTTCCTCTTTTGGCCACCACTCAGTAAACCAGGTACAATCCAAACAAACGGCTAGAGGAATGATACTATATAATTATGGTATTTGCATTCATTTATATAATGCAAATATAATGCGAATAATTAATTATAAATCAACAAAATGATACCTAATAAACAACCTTTAAATAAAAATTTTTAGTTTGAATAAAAACTTAAATTACTAACAAAATAAAATTCCTTAAATTGTATAATGACCAGTCCTTATTTCTTTTTTTTTAAGTAATAATGAAACTAAGTGTAATAGGTACTTCACATAAAAATTATTAATACATCTAATAAATAATGTTCATAAAACCTAGAATGTAACTCTGAAGAAGTTATTTTATAAAATGTTTAATTTATAATACTGAACCTAAACAGTGAAAAACTTAATATTCACTTACCTTAACAAGTTTAACAAATAACTCATAAGTCTGAACGGCCAGCTCTCTCGTAGGAACTACAACAATTACTTTAACACCATCATGTCTGTTTATTTTGGGTCTGATTGCTTGTAAACCTTCAATAATAGGGAGAGCATATGCCAAAGTTTTACCCGATCCTGTTTGTGATCTAAAACAATTTCAGATTAAACTTATAACAGAATTATTTTTAAAACTGAAACATAAAACATTTTACTATATCAACAAGTATAAAAAGACTAATCATGTACTAAATCTAAAGCAAATATATTAAAATGTAAATAATACTAAAATAATAGTATAAATATTAAATAATATACCTGATTAAAACATCTCGACCTTCTAAAATAATTGGAATAGCTTTTTGTTGGACTGTCATCATCTCGGTTAAATTCAAATTCTGTTTTAAATTTGCAACACTATGAGGATGTATGTTTAAATCTGAAAATGTTTTGCCAGCAAATACCTTCTCCACCACAGGTTTCACAGCTTTTTGTCCTATCTTTGGAACTTCTGGGTTATTTTTAAATAAAGAAGAAATGAACGGCCCACTTCTAAGTTTCTGCTTAAGATGTAAATCATCAGTAATACGTTGATAATCTTTTCCCTGATATTTGCCTTTGTTTTCACTAAGTTCACGTAATCTTAAAGCCAAATCGTCGCTCTTTGAAGCAGTTTCATCCAATTTTTTTACCTTATTTTGGGGCTCTCCCACATTATGAACTGGTATTTTTTTGTTATCCGTGGTTTGAGGCCTTTTCCTAGCAATTATCTTGCCAGTAAAATCTGGCTTAGACTTGAACTTGTAATCAGTAAGATTTTTTTGAGCGAATTGTTTATTTTGTGGTTTATTTTGATTCTATAAAAACATCATTTGTGAAACATTATATAAAGACCCAGTAATTTTGCTATGCACCGCAATGATGAAAACTACTTACCTTTTTTGACACTGTGATATTTAATTGCATATCATCCATTATAACAATATTTAATATTATTATCACTGCACATAACTTTAACTTTATAGGTTATTCACACGTTGTGACATTTGTTTTGAAATATAAAAGGGAGACAAAATCGTATGACGTTTAATTCCACCTCTTGTCAAAGTCAAAATCTAATGACATTAGATAATCATCAAATCTTAAGAATCTTACCTTAAAATAAAGATTAAGCTCTGAGTATATTGTATTTTACATAAAAAATTACAAATTAAAACATTAAAATTCATGACAATTATTTTTAATATTAACCTACTTTTATACAAGGTAATTTATAGAATTCTGACTTCAATAAGTAGCCAATGGCTCCACTATCTGTTTGTCCTTGCGATTTCTTAATGTAATTTGAAAAATGGTTTATATGGTCCTTTTTTATCCTTGATTCTCTCGCTTTTCAAGAATTTTACGATACATATGTTTAGCAACAAAGTAATAACTTTAAACTACTCTTCTTAAGTTACCATCTGTATATTTCTTTATAAGATAAAGTAAAAGATCAGATTCAAATATTTAAGATGGTTTATGCTAAGTTTTATATTTAGCAGTGTCGTAACTATAATGTGTAAAGTCCGTCTCAAATTCACCGGATGAGAGATCCTTCCCTCCATAATACAAATAAGCTTAAACAAGGATAGTGTATTTTTTATTTTAAACTATTAAAGTAAACAGAAATGCTACAACAATTGACATTTAGTTACCCTTAACAACCCGGTTAATAGCATAACAATAGATAACGATAGCGGTAGCGAAATAGGTAAAGGAAGACGTAGCGACATTTGTAGCAGCATCAGTAGCGGATAAGGTAGCGGATGCACTAGCAGAAGCGGAAACGGTAGTGATAACGATAGCGGTATTTCTTTTACCTAATTACAAAAAGCACATTATTAATAAAATATTATCCTTGTTCTTTTTGATAATTTATCAATAATTCTATGTTGAATTGTATGTTCCTATATATTTGTTTCTGAAATGAAAATAAGTTATGCGTATTTTATTGATTACAATATTTTGTGTGTGTATTGTGTGGTTATGTATTGAAAATGTGTCAGAATCAATTATTATGACAGCACAAGTAGGTACTTATTTAAAATTTTATAAAAATAAACTTTATAAATTTTACCTTTATTTGTTATTTCTATCATGTCTACCGAAATTAAATTGGAAAATATATTGTAACTTAAGATTTAATATATTTTTTTTTAAACATAATAGTAAATTATAAGCATATACAATTTTATTTTCATTTCGTTTCGTAAATTATATGATATTCAAGACGTTGATCTGATTTTTAAATAGTATAATATATGGATTTTATTTACATAATTAATTTTAAATTAATTATTTTTAAATGAAAACCCCAATTAATTGAAAATCTAAGGAATTCATCTACAAAATTATATTTAGAGATCGGCTGACTAGTAGCAGACTAGTAGGTCTGATGTGTAGTCGATTAAAAGATTGGAAGCGCCGACCAGTCGGCTCTTTTTAAGAACTGCTTATTTGAGGCTTAAATGTGAAAAGTCAAAATTATTTCGCAATATTATTGAAAGAGTCTTAATAGAAAATAGTTAATGTAATTTAAATCAACTGACTTTAATTTGCATTTTAGTGTCATTTTATTTAGCTTTATAATCTGTTCCAAGAGAATTTTGGATCATCAAAACATATTCCATGATAAATCACTTTTGGCACCATTCTTTAAATAAAAACTGTACTATACGTACTTCCGGGGTCAATGAGTAATAAGGCAAACATCCATTCATCTATATTTTAGAATTTATAATATGTGTATCGTTTTTTTTGTTTGGATTATTATTTAATCAAGTCAAAAATAACTTTTCGACAATTAAGTACTATTTGAAAACAAAGAATTTGAAAAAAATAGCAGAAACAATAAAAAAATACAATGATCGGCTTGGCCGATTAGTCCACCGTTTAGCGACCGGCTAGTCGACTAGTAGGCCAAAGTCATAGTCGAGACATCTCTAATGTATATATTATTATTGATATATATATTTAACTGTAAAAGTTTATTACTAACATAAAATAAAATATATATAATTGTTAATATAATACATCAATTAGATATTGATAATCTTGTTGATACAATTAGGTTTGTTTGTTCTGAATCAGGCTTAGAGCACACAAAGAGTTAATCTACATATCTAATGACAAGCATTAGACAGAA
This sequence comes from Mechanitis mazaeus, assembly GCA_959347395.1. Taxonomy (NCBI): domain Eukaryota; kingdom Metazoa; phylum Arthropoda; class Insecta; order Lepidoptera; family Nymphalidae; genus Mechanitis; species Mechanitis mazaeus. The sequence goes on along the minus strand of OY365752.1, from coordinate 17,232,402 downwards.
ATGAATTTAAGATGTAAGGAGCACGTGTGAGACCACGCGCTGGCACGTGTCTACAAAACATAACTTCATGTTTATGGGGTGGAATAAATATTTGTAATATGAACACTGTTTATACCATAAGAGCCCTCTTTATAAAGAGTCATTTTCGAACGTTTGAATTATTCGACGCCATGCAACCGGGAAACAATATCCGATCAATATTATTATTATTTTTTTTTTTAATGTTTGCTTTTTACATGATTCCTCTTAAAGAATACACTATTTATATAAACTGTGTATAAAGTTTAAGGAGAATTGTTTTTGAAAAGCATAGAGTTAAATCCTGATAATGTGGTTAAAGAAATTTAAATAGAAAGCGTTAGAACTTATAAAACTGTGGAGATAAACACTTTTATCATTAATAATGTTGGAGGATTATATGTAAAATCTAAGTCACTTGTATATTTGTATAATAAATAAATACATCAGGAATCACCATCGCTTTGCTAGTTGAGCAAACTTTTTAAAAATTTCTGCTCCATATGAATGTACTTTGACATTTGTCAACAGTGACATTTTTTTCAAAATACTCTTAGTCATGCTTAACTCTACTGTAATATTTATTAAAAATTAAAAAGCGATATATTTAAACATTATGACACAATGCTATTATTAATGATTGTAACATTATACGAGATACGAGGTACAGTGGTAATGGTACTCGATACTTACTGACTTAGTTAATTAGTGGCAGTTATTCATGCCAGATATCCGATTCTTGTACATCTAAAAACCAACCAAATGACAGCCACACACACACAGTAAAGAGAGAGAGAGAAGTATGGATTTCATTCTTATAATTATTTTTCTCTATCTTTCTGCTGTTCAGATTTAAATGTATAATAAAGTTTTTCTGAAAGTAAAACTGGAGAAGAATACTCATATTTCTTTTCTTTATATATTTTATAAGAACTATGTCTTAGATGTAAAAACTTACACATAAAAAAATGTATACAAGAATGTAGACAAAATCTGTATTTTTGTTACATCTAATCCCTCATACATTACAAAACATTATTAAAATTTCTATCAATGTTTTATTTGTTTTTAATGTTTGTTAACACATATATCTGAAACAATTAGTATTTGTAAGGGTGACTTCTTTCTGGGCGTTGTGCAGAATCCGGCCACAAATCCATGCACTTGAAATTCTGCGCAAATAGGTAGGGGAAGTGTGAAGGCGGTGATTACCAGCCAACCGGGACGACCCGACCCGGGACTGAGCTACTTGATTTTGGGCCTCTTTTACAAATACCTTTTATTGTAAGATGTTTTTATTGAGAATTGTAAATACATTTGATTTATAAAAATATCTATAAATCAGCTTGAGAACTGGAATAGTTTTCTCTATCTACTAATAGAAATTAAGGAAGAGTAATAAATGAATTATAAAAGTCTTAATAATTTAGATTAGTAGCTTTAACACGCATATATTAGCATTGAAATTTCTATGGAATACCTGCGGAGCAACTTATAAGTTACAGGGTATATTAGACCCGAAAGTTTTAAAGATTCTTGATTATTAAAATATTAAAAATAATATGAATGATAGCATTGAGTATTATAAATAATTAGTTTATCAACGTAAATCTTTATCAAGAGTATTTCAACAGCCTAGCCTAAAGCTTAGTTTGAAAACAAAATTAGTAGTAAAACTACTAAAAGCACCGTACAGCCCTAAATAAAGAAATTTATACTCATATTCATTCTTTATTTACCTAATAAAATTTAATTTTGGTTTTTGGGTCGTTATTATAACTGTATTTTCAGAAACTACTGAAATATTTGTGTTTTAATGCACCATTGTCATAGGACATAGATGCGACAGAAAGTCAACTTCACGCGTGCGCTCTGGTAATTATGAAGCACCACAATATCTAAATGATGCAATTACAACATAGGTTACATTATAATAACAATGAAAAAAAAACATTTATCTCATATAAAAGTTTTTTCATTGTAAAATAACTAGGAGCGCGAAACAGACCTCAATTTTTACTCGCTGCGGCCGCAATATCTCATTATATGTTAGCATATTGAGCAAAGTGAGGTGCAAACAGCACCAAAGCTGTAGTTATAAAACGTCGATGCATTATGTCCTTAACTATTTTTCAAAGTAAAAAAAAATAAAAAAATCTTAAAAAAATATATAAAATTCTGAAAGTTATTAAAAAAAATCGGCACGCATTGTCATTGTAAAGCTAATTGAAAATTTTTCCTATTGAAGTCTATGGGAATTTAGTATTTCTGTGGTTATTAACTCAACGACATCGAATATTTGAATAAATCTATAAATGTGCAAAATTTGGAAATTTTTGGATGTACCGTTTTTAATTGATATTTATTGTCTTGTCTTGTATTGTCTCATAGAGATTCGCTCAATTATGTTCAGTGTAGTACTAGGTGAAAGAAATCCTTTATTCAGGTAAATTCGCTCCATAGCACTGGTTGGATGACACATATAATATATTATATTAATATCTCTTAAAATGGATTAAATTAAAGTAAATTATATCTCACAGTGGCGTTTTTTTTTTGGTTTGTAACCACGAATAAAAAACTCATAAGGTGTTTCAGATCAGATATAGCAATAAACATATTAAAATGTTGATTATATCCTCTTTGGCAATAAATAAGAAAAAATAAATGTCATTTATTGACAAAAGGACAAATAATACAAACAACAAACATATCATAAATATAAACAAAATACAGGCAAGTATATAAGTAGATAATAGTGGAAAGTCAAGTAATGTCCTATATTTGAGGCAACTTTGTCTGGCCTTGATCTTCAGCGGAAGGATTATGTAGACTTGTCACCTTCAAAATAACTTTGATATTCAAAGCTTTACGCTTAAAAAATATCAGTTTTAACACCTTTTTAAAACTAGCGTTTATCTGTCTTTTTATACTTATAATTGGTTTGTAGTAATGGCAGTAAAACCAACAACATGCAAGGAAGCAATCGCGAGATGGGAGAAAAGTAAGGGAGAGACTGCCGCTGACGCTACAGTTATAGAGTTGCAATTTCAATGGCCTCCGATAGAGAAGATGGACGGTGCCCTTTCAACTCTCGTCAGTTGCGAGTAAGTTTTTTAACAGAATGGTTTTATGTAATACTTTATAACGATGTATCGATTAAAATATTTAATCAGATTTAATAAATTATATTTTCTTCTTGTTATCCACACGTTATAATTGATTGCGATGAAACTCTTTAAAATGCTGCATATAAATTGTTTGTTTCAGAAAACTGAGCTTATCTTCCAACATGATTGACAAAATAGCGGGAATAGCGGGTATGAGAAGCCTTAAAATATTATCGTTAGGAAGAAACTACATAAAAACGTTAGCTGGCATAGTAAGAAATAATTTTCTCTTTTTGTGCTTAAATTTAAGAAATAAAAATAAAATAATTAATTTATATTTTAGGAAACTGTTGCCGATACTTTAGAGGAACTCTGGATTAGTTACAACCCTATAGACAAGTTAAAAGGTATAGGATCTCTGAAAAACCTCCGCGTGCTCTATATGTCCAACAATGTGATAAAGGAGTGGGTGGAATTCAACAGATTGCAGGTAATTTGCAGCCAGAATCCTTATGATCTGATTTTTTAAGTCAAGTTTTTTAAGTCAAGTTAGAGATGCTTGACTACATTCCACCTGAATGCAAGTGAAAATGTAGTCATAGGTTGTAAGGCGCATTTACTTAGCAACCTATTCACTCTTCTCTTGAAGACATCTACATTGTATCCAGATGGAAATACCGACGCAGGCAAGCCGTTCCAATCCTTCGTTGTGCGAATTCAGAAAGATGAAGTAGCGTTTCTTTCGGACAGGTGGAATGTCCACAACGTAAGGATGGATACTCATAGTGCTTCGGGATATCCGTTGGTGGAATTACTTGATGTAATTCCTGTGCACTTTCTCCAAATGTATCCTATAGAATACTTAGAGGGTAGCAATGTTGCGCCTGTGTTCAAGGCTTTGAAGGTTGGCTTCAACCAATTAAGATTATATACAATTAATATTTTTGATAAGAAATGATTTGAGTGATAACTTCATAAAAGGGTAAACCAATTCGTAACGTAACGCGTGACGGCCTCAGTCTCTTTGGCTTCCCTTTTTCTGTCGCATAAGGCTGAGGCAGGCAGGCTCCTTCTCTCTCACTCTAACCCATATAGCTAGAAGTAATGCAGTATTGCCGTATTTCGTAGGATCAAATAATAATACTAATAATGTAAATACATAAAATTATAATTTAAAATTATAATTTACATATTTAAAAATTGTAACTAAGAATCAAAATTTTTAACAGAAAAAAAGATTTTATAATTAAATAGCATTTCATATAACATAAAATTTAAGCAATAACTTAAGCTTTTCTCCAGTTAAACAATTTAAAATTTAAATAGTTTAACTTAGATTAGCTTAAGTAACCACTTCTGTCGGGCGCCCAGAGACGCATATTTATTTTGTTTCAGGAATGTCCAGCTCTACGCGATCTGGTTTTCATTGGCAATCCCATCTGTGAGAACCAACCTGACGTAGAAACCTGGCGGACCCAAGCTTCCAACCGACTCCAACAAATAGCGAAGCTAGACGGCATACCAATAGTACGAGAAACAGAATAGGTTCGCATTAAATTTCTACATGAAATCCGTTTGAATAATTATAATGTCCGATCATTATCAAGATTTCTACGACCAGTCGATTACACAACAATTGTGGTTAAAACATAACCGTCTCATGGAATTTATAATTCAAAATGAGTTCTGATTGCGTGACCACTATTAAAAAGACTGATAGAAGACCACTTGTTTAGGATAGAATGTGAAATGACAATAATAATCGGAATAATAACCTCAAAGCATCGCCTCTGCTTGACATTTATGACAGATTATAAGTCGCCAGTAATAATGGCCGCGCACGCCATCTGTCTATTAGGTGCTCCTATTTACGTGTGACGATTATGATTGAATTTTATTAATCGAATCATGATTGTTGTAAGTGGAAGAGACTGATTCAGATCTATCACGTAACTTCTAGAAAGAACGTTTTAATTTAAACGTATTATATAGTAATAAATAGTAAATACATAACATTGATTGTCATTTATAAGAAATGTAGCCGTAAACAAATTATTGCTCTGATTTATGATTATGTTATGTTTTATATAATCTGCAATAATTGAAACAACGGAAGGGCACTTAGATTAAGCGACAAATCTTCTAAATCATCGCGTGTATCCATCTCCATTGTGTCCGGTTTATGATTCGTCATACGTCTCAAAGCCGACTTAATAGCCTGCTTAATTCTAGCCAAAGGAAATACGAATTGTCGAGGGTCGCTTTTGATGGCGGAAAAGTCCCTCTGTAGCCGCCCAATGGCATTCTCATTGTATTGCTAATAAAATTTAATGATGTAAACGGATAGCGCGAATATATCTAAGTTAGAAGCGCTCTGGGAGAGGGGCGCTGAGGGAAAATCAATTAAAGACAATATATCTGTCGTAGATTGAATTATTATGGTAACAAGATACTGTTGCTAAAATGAATAGATAATTTGTTCTGATATTTTTGAGTACATATAATAAAATTAAGTACTTTAACTTTGGCAGAATCAATTAACGTCTATTTTTATTTCCATATAATAACAAGCAGCACCAACAAACTAAAAGCACTTAAGTCTCTATTTCATTTAACCTAATTGAATTCAAGTGTAACGGTAAAGTATCGTGGCCGAAAACCAATAATAAATATTGGTTCGATGGCGACATTTGAATAGTGTTCAATAATTAATGGACAGTAGGTTATTGTGTGCTCCCGGTAATGGACCGATAATTGTCCGTCCAAACAGAACTAACTCTCTTAATCACAAAGCGACTCACACCTTCCCCATTCCCTGCATGTAGCGACCATTATTTAATTATTAACACTACAATCAACCTAATTTTGATTTCTATTTGACATTTCGATAACATACTACCGCCCCCGGCGTAGCCATTTTGTGACATCTGTCTTGAATGTGTTACCAACTATAAAATTCAATTTCCCCAATCGGGCAGCTCGGGACATTTATTATTCATAGATCGGTACATGGACGCCCGGCCACTAACAGATGTCATCTTTTACGTGATATAAAAAGATTTTATCATAATATCATTGAATGTAAAGGACAAGGACCATATATATTCATAAAGCCAAATTTATATAAAAATTCGTTCTGATTTATATTAGAGTTAATCTTGTTTTAGATTCTATTAAAATAGTTGCTAATAAATCTAAAATGTTTCGTTCTTAACTCTATTCACAAGAGTTAAATTATCATGATTGCTACATAAGTAATTTGAAAACTAAAGGTAATAAAAATCATGAATTTTTAATAGTTTTCAGAGTGGAAAGGTATGACGTAAAACGCAGGTAATCGCCTTCAGGCATCGCTGAACGCATTAAATAATGAAACCCTATCGATGTCCATTCTGTAATGGCTATATCGCTGCAGCTGGTCGCCGATTTAAATGTATAATTGGCGTACGTGAGGCCAATAAATCAATCCATGTCGTCGGTAATGCACAATCCATTTGCTCGCATGTAGCATAATTGCTGTTAGCACCGCCCAATGGCCACATTAGCCTGACTCGACCCCACACCCGACCCCTTCAGAGGCTGAGGCAGACTCGAATTAGCCTCCTCTATTTTAATGACTGATTTTCTAGCTCACGAAGCCGCGGCAAACGTCAGCGCTTACGCCACTTAAAGGCGGAGAAAATGGCTTAAGTGCTTTCTCTATTATACTTAAGGTCGTTCGTGAAAAGGATAATTTTCAACTCTCCAGCGCCCCGCCCGCCTGAAAGATAGAATTGTATGGATGAGGTTATATTTTATTATTTTCCAGTCAAATTACACTCTAAGGAAATATCTTCTTTTATAATATTTTTATTCATGGAGGTTTCGTTATAAATATTTATTTTTATTTTCAATTAATGTGGTTCTGTTTCTAATAAAAATTTAGTATAATAATTTTTGAAATTAATTAATAAAATATATTTTTTTAATATTACTAATAGAACATTCACAGTTTTCTGCCTCCGAGTGAGATAATTTATTTTTAAGTTGGGTAACCTATTGTAGTAGCGCGAGGGTCGCGAAATAAAGCTTTTTCAACAAACAATAGTTCCGGCCCTTTGTCGCGCTCAGAGTTGAGTAAACATTAGTAGTTGAGGCCTTTGTGGCCGCGGCTTGAGAGGTTACGGCCAGATAACTTCCACTTACCCTCCTTTACTATTGTTTGTTTGATATATTTTTGTCTTTGTAAAATCTTTGCTATGTTAAATTTGTTTACTCAAATAGATTTGTTATTTAGATGAGGATAAAACTCCTGAAAATATTTGTTCTGAATATTCGACTTACAAACTTTTTTTTTTACTAAAACTTCTAAGTAATTATTATTTATTGTTTATATTGTTATTTTATGTTATATAACCATAAAAAAAACTTAAGAGCTTTGTTTCAACAAGGTCGTTCCACATAGACCGTAAAAGTTAATCTAAAACGTGGAAGTCACGATCTCGTAATAAATTACTATTTCAACATTAACACCTACTTTCCATAATAGCCGATAAACCAAATTTAGTTTTCATGTAACGCACCCTCGCAGCTACTTATATAATAAGCAATGATCAATGGAGTATAATCCTATTGTGTCACATGCAGACAAAAAAACCATATCTGAATTATTCCGCCACGGTCATGTTAATATCTACATTATATAATCTGTATTGTTGCCGCTAAAATCTCGCAGTCTAAAGGATTGAACGTCAAATGTTGACAGTTGTCAAAGAAACAATGGCGTGTGCATTCCACAATACGTATAATAGGTTGTGTTTATTTAATTTAAGTCACTTCGACAATAATGTCCTGTTTTCGCCGGCGGCGTTCTGACTTGAACGGAGCGCCTCGGGGCAATAAAATTAATGAAGCGTGGAGATGGGACCATTTTACTTGTATTATTCGTCTCCTGCGGGCTGAGACTGAAGCGAATGTCCATTAGTTCTGTTTTAACATGTTAGCGAGGTTGAAACGTTGTAAATGCGATTTACTTTACAGAGAGGGTGGAAAAGTAGCCTGAGAGGTCTCGATCAATAGTTGAACGGATCCAATACAATTTAAACAGCACTTAGTGATCGCTTATAATATATTTAGAAGCTTGGGAGTTTAGGAACAAAGTAGTCTAAGATTCATAAGATTAAACCTAAAAATGTGTCTCAATTTCAAATATACAGATAGTAGATATTTTTAATACAATACAAGAGAAACTCGAGATGTATGAACAATAGCAGTATTATAGAGAATTAGCGGTTAACTGATGATCAAAGCATCGGGCGACGCGACTGTCGCGTGATAACATCTAATCCAGCACACTGGGGTGTGTCTCGTGTATGTTATACGAGGAATTAAAGCTTTTAGCGCTATATTAGATAATGTGTGAAATTTTTATCACATAATTTCGTTTTAAAAACTTTTCAGATACGATACTTTTTTTAAACAGTTTATTAAATTAAATAAAGGACTCTACATCGATAAAATACTATATATATCTTAAAGTTGCTTAAATCAGATATAAAATAAAACATTTCAGGATAACAGTTTGTTACATTTTCTGCTGATTGCGTCACAGTTTCGTAGAAGCTTCGTAGCTGGTAATATTTCTCGTACAGTTAAATTCTTTGTTTTTAAAACTTGACAACCTCGCAAATTTATTTCTTTATCGAAACCTACATCTTTGTACAGTTCATTGCAACAATAAAATTTATAAATTAATAAAACCTTATAAACATAAATAAAATTATATTAAATTTAAACATATAGCGTATATAGGTCAAATTCTTGTCAAATTACTTGATTTTATCACAAAAACCGCTGGCGCTAAACCATCGCACGCTCATTACACGACCATTTGCCAGCAGTATTACCATACTTATCTGATGTAACAAACTCCACCACCGCACTCCTCCAGACAATAACACGATTAGTGCTCAATGACAATGGATCCTGCAATTGATGATTATCAATAGAGATAACATCTAGTAAGCCCCATTTGAATCAGCCGTTCAGATTATGGATTACATTTATATATTAAAATATTAATTTTATAACAGGACACATACTAATATTATACTAAAACTAGCATACGCCAGCAGCTTCGTCTTTTAGGTAAAATAAAAGTAAGTTTTTTTTCTCCTTTTCGAAATTTTTAAATCAATTTTTAGAAATCTATAATTAATTATACTAAAACACTCCTCAGGAATTTTAATATGTAGTGGTGAAAACCGTGTAAAAGTCTGTTTAACAAACAGAAAGTTGCAGCCAGGACTTCGTTTTATAATATAGATAAAGAAATACCATTTGCAAATATACGAAAATAAAGTAAATACCAATGATAAAGTTTTATGGGGCTATTACGTAGCAACAATAGGCAGAGGACGCTCCAGAGGCTGGGAGGTTTAGTGCATCCGAATTACATACAAAAACTTCTATTTCCCGAACTAAATGGCACGTGAGAGAACATAAAAATATGGGAAACTGGTATCTAGTATATTTAGTTGTTAAGTCGGTAAACGGAACATGTATTGGTCTTTTATGTTACCAGTTATACATATATACTTATTTATTTGATATATATCCAAATAATACTAAACTTTTGTATTTTTTAACACCCAAAAACATATTAAATTTAAATTAAATTGTTAGGGGTTCAAACAATATATATTGAAAAACAAAACGCAACAAATAAGTGTAGGAGTTCACTTATTTGTTGCGTTAAATAACATATTTTAAGATGTATCATAGACTATTAAAGACTGTAATTATTACTAAATGAAACCTTAATATACTTATTACATAATTATCAGAATATCAAAACAAAGATATTATATAAAAAATATAATTTAACTTTACCATAAATATGTTTACTCTTTTTTTTATATGAGTTCCAAAGAGTCGTAAAAAGTCAGTCAGTCAGCGAGGCCGTGGCCAGCTCACGTCAATCTGAACTCGAGCCTACCGACTTGTGCCATCTCCTGAGGAAGTGATTTGTCAGCGCCGCCCCCTCTCGATTGAATAATTCAAATAATCGAGGTATTTATATGTAAATAGCGGGCTACATCTCCATACGAAAGGGACGATCGGTACATAAATTTGGCAAGAAGACGCGAAAACTGCGACGCACCACCGATCTGATTTATTCGCCAAGTTTTGGAAAAAGTGGCTCGCGTCAGGAAATGTTTGTCTAATCGCGTTTATTGCCCCGACCTCGGATTTTTCACCCCGCGGCACAAGGGTGGATCGTGCCCATATTACATATCAGAATGTGAAAACAAGTTTATTTCAGCCGAAAATTGCTTAACAAAAATATCGGTAAAACTATTATATAACATGAACAACTCCAAATAATTAAAATGTACAATTTGAAAACTATGATAATCTTAACATATAAAATCAATTATTTAAGACTTAGAAACATTTCATGGAAACAATATGTAAGGTATTTGAGAACGGTTCTCCGTAACTCATATCATATGTTCGTGGCACTCTATTAGTCATTGTGAGCGGCAAACTCATCAATCATACTAGCGCAGCGCTAGGTAAAGTGTTAATAATTGTTACCAACACTATTGTTCTTTATAACCAACATAATACACTGAAATAGATCGCTCTTCATTACTATTATGATATTTTTAACTTACATTAACATATTTTTGAAGAGATTGATCACATTATATACAATAAAGATATATAAAGAAACTTCAAAGATTTAATGAACATTTGACGAACATTATATATAATACAAACATATATAATAACTCCAAATATTTAATGAGGAATGTATTTAAAATGTATTATAAAAAGTTTCATCATCAAATCATTTCTGAACGCAAGTTTTCCTGACGTTTAAATTGTCATATAAAATGTCATTTGTTATTTGTACTCTGGAACCAATACATTATAAAAATAGGTTAAAAGCGTCTAGATATTGTATTGTATAGAACATAGAGTAATAAGTAAGCGAGCAACAAAACGCACTTTATCAGGTGGCGGGAGCTTTATCTCGCTAATGACCAACCCCTCCAGAGTAATAAAAGTCGATATCAACCTCTCTGACCGCTTTCCAACACTCCTTGATACTTTACATCGATTATTTTACTGACTTCAAAAACGACTAAATAATTGTAATGTGACAGTTTGGATTAAAATATTAATAAATGACGGTAATAATGTTTAATACCTTTATTTAATTGTCACAATTTCAACAATCGTATTATTAGTTATGTCTGCAATTTCTAAGACTTAATCTTTACAGATTTTTAGTTTTTAATCAATTAGAATAGAGAAACAGTTCTAATTATTTAAGTATATAAATTATACATATTTGAAAATACATTATGTGCATATGGAAACAAAGTTACCGTCAGTAAGAAAGCATGCCTTTCTATAAGTATCAAAAACCGCAAGGATCAAAACACATCAGTGCAGTTTATGCTCACTGAAGCGCGGTTGAGAATTAGCGGCGGCGGGAAAGAAAAATGATTGTGACAGTCCGGCGAACACCGCTAATGGAGTCTGCGTCTGCGAAATGCTGCCACTTACAAACACTCAGCCACTGCTGCGCGAATTACAATGCTTTATTTATAACAAAAAGTTTATTACTACTTATCGAATTATATGTCATTAATATTATGAAATATATTTTTATATAGCTTTATATAAACGGTTTTAGTTTTAATATATTAATAATTCAATAGTCATTTTGATCTGACATAACATTCTTTTGCGCAATGATGCTTAAAAAAAGACGTGTCACGAGACGTAGGTGTGTTAATAAAAACGTCAATATATGTTGAAACGCAAGGATATTATAACTTTTTGGTTTGATACCAAAACACTTATTGTGCAAAATACTGTTAAATCCCACAAATTCAGTTTATACTTTTATATATAACCTAAATTATAAAATATAAATTCGTGTAAATAACAAGAAAATCTAAAGCAGTATCAATGATCAGATAAACATTGAATTTGACACTTAACACCAATGCCGGGTGGTTGTTTGATATTTATCTAGTCGAATTTAAATCACCAATACAATACACGGAGGGCAATTTCAAAATAAGTTGAGAGCTTATAGTAATAATGTAGCCCCACCCCTGCGACGCCGAGCTCCCCTCGCAAATTAAGTGTAAAACAAACCTAATGAAATTTAAATATCTCTTCGACGACGTAATAACTGCACAAATAAAATCATGTCGGGGGAGAGTAATCGCTTCTATTGTGTACACATTGTATGAAATTATTGCAGGGACGAAATATAGAACCTTGTCCTAGTAAGCACGAGTATATCTTGCTCTATATTCGTAGACTTGTTTAAGGGTGACAAGGTCTCACGAGGGTTGGAATAGCGTAAGAAGGGGCGGAGATGTTCTCCAGACAGTAATAGGCTCTTGGGGTGATAGGCATACCTCTTATTGTTGGCTTGTTAGCTGATAATTCAGTGTAATGTGTTTAGGCGTCGTATGTTACAAGAAAACGTAACAAGCTAAATTTAATTTCCTTTAAGTGGTGTATTTGATTTAACAGAATTAAAACTTTGGTAATGCTATTTTTTTAATTAATCAGATTGAATCTATAAGACGATAGATGAAGCTATGGAGGCTTTATTAAATAAGTTTTAATGTTTATTAATTTTATATAAATTATTTGGACAAAGACGTCGCTAGTATTATTAAATTAGGCATAAGATGCAAAAGAATTCTATTCTACGTATTTGCATTCAAAATTAAAATAGTCGGAAACACCAGTAATTATTCTAGCAGATTGCGGCAAACACGAATTCAAATGAACTTTTTAAGAACACGTTTCCGCTTTCAAAGGGGAGGATACTAATTTTCTTTCAACTCTTAAAGAAGCTTCCTTTCAAGAAATGGAAAAAAGTTACAATCGAAATGGAAATTTGCGTTTTAAATCCTCTAATGAAGCTGAGAAGTTTGTAATGGAGGGGCGAAAGGCTGCGAGTAAATTGAGGAAAAAACTTGAAAGGAATCCACTAACGTACCGACGGCAAAAACGATTGAGAATTTTAACAAATCGAAAAGCTAACCATTCCTAATGGTGTTTTCAAATCCATTTAGACTTAGATTTGAAAGGAATTTCGGGTAAGGTTTTTATAAACACATCAACACTTTTGTAACAAAATTTATTGATATATTATTAAATTTAAAACCAGCGCAGTGTTGGATGTTAACAAATATAAATTAATGAGTAACGAAATTTTATAATAAAAAATCGAGTTGTTTAAACTTCGAGGCAAATATCGAATGCAGTGTGGAAGATAAATATAATTGTGTTACTTAAAAATACTTTGAGTATATAAAAAAACAATTCATATTATATCAACAATATTCGAATATTTCGTTTTATTTATAATATTATCCTGCGACTTCCCTTTAGACTAATGAAGGGATATTTTGAAGTATACAATAACTATTAACATCGTTCACTGCTGTACGGCCGCGTTAGCGATGATGGAAGGAGAGTTGATGGTTTCTCCGAGACTCTCCAGGAGTTCCTTTCGATAATCATCGAAGTCGCCGTCCACCTGGAAACATTAATTATTAGTACCAATACAAAATTTTGGGATTATCAACAAATATTTTCAAAATCTAAACTGTCTTCTTAGATTTAGGCCACAGGACACAAATATTGAAAAATTAATAAATAAATAAAATATTTAAACCAGTCGGGAATCAAACTCAGAACAAATTTTTTTGGTTGTACAGTCAGCTTCAAAAGTCGATGACAAAATTTAAAATTTCATATTAGCTATACACTATATTACATCAAAACTGCTGAACATGACGAACCCCAATATTGAATAAACATCATTAAAGTTCTAATTATAATTGACACAAATTTATAATTTTGTGAATTTATAATTTTGGAATGAAAGTTGAGACAAAGAATATATCGTCTCTTTCTTTTGCATTTCAGTTTTATAACACTAATGACACATTCCAAAGAATATATTAATGATTTAAAAACTTTGTTTAATTATTAATTGTTATTTTAAATTATAGATTATATATTTTTATTTACAGTACTTAATTTTATAAATTCAACTTTATTATAAAAATAATGTATTTTAAAGTGGCAATTTTAGTAATACCTTTCCATCTATTGTCACAGAACAAAAACAAACTCAAAATTCAAAATTCATTAAATTAAATAAAATCTGTTACGAAAATGACATGTTTGATGAATTTGACAATTTGATATTTAGTAATTTGAACTCTAATGATATTCATTGTTTGTCATGTTCAGCAGTTTTTATTTAATATAGTGTATAGCTATTTTTGAATTTGAATATGGTCATCGAATTATGAAGCTGACTGTACCAACTAAAGCTGACTGTACCAACTAATACGTACCTCATTGATGGTCTGGTCCTCAATGACGTAGAGCGCGCAGTCAGTCTCTCTGATGAGTCTCTCGTCGTGAGACACAATCACCACTCCACCCTTGTAGGCGTTGATGGCCTCCGCCAGGGCGTCTATGCTCTCGATGTCCAGGTTGTTTGTTGGTTCATCCTATAGTCATACACGAGTTACACGATCTATCCACAAAAGTGCATGTTATTTAATAAGTTAGAATATAATGTTTTTATTATTTGTTAATATTAAAGTCAGTCTTGTAGAAAGTTTGTAACTGAAAACATCTTTTAATAAATAAATAAATATATTTTTTAAAGAAAATTTGTTATGTTTTATTAATACTATTTAATTTATCTGCACACTTTACATAATTTGAGAAATATTATTAACTGGTAAGATTTTATTATTTATATATTTATTTATTTATTTATGTATGCACCAGAAACCTTGACAACACTTTATAAAATAATAATTTTGTACATAGGATAACTATAATTAATTATCTCATTTCATTGTAATTGTTACTATGGAGAAGATAACATGTAACAAGTTCAAACTAAAATACAGTGAAGTTTATGCTCACTGAAGCGCTGTTGATGTCCCAGTTCGTTATTTACTTAATTATAGCTTAAATAATCTTAATATTATAATTCCATTTTTAAGGTCTTTAAGATAATTATTCTTAGTATTATATTTTTTTAATTGATCAATTAACACATTAATTTTTGTATTGTTTGTTATCAAAAACAATAATTTGAAATCACTGCGATATTCATTTTTATTTTGAACCAATATAATAAAACCAAAACACACCAAAATAATAACATCGGGCGCCATAAGCGTAAGTTCCGCCAAGGCGACCCTGGCCTTCTGTCCTCCGCTGAGGTCCTTCATCTTGATGGTGTGCGCGTGGCTCTGGAGCCCGAAGGTGCCGAGGGCCTTCCGCGCCTTCTCATACTGCAGACCGAACAGCCGCTGGAGGTACTCCACCGGAGACTCTTCCGCCGTCAGATGCTCGCCGGAGTGCTGGTCGAACCTACCAATGCGCTGGATAACAAAAAAATAAATTATTTGAAATAAAACTATTTTTACGTATTAAAACTCGCGTATAGTTTGGTTATTTTTTAATTTTAACCCAACGTTTCGAATGCTTTGCAGCAATCGTGTTCACGGGTAAACAAGATGTAAGTGTCTGTCTAATAAATTATTATTAAGAAGATGGACTTATATTATCAGCACTGTAATATTTAACTACTTCATATAATCTTTGTTTGGTATAAAGAACATTATTTATATATCTTGAACTTCAACTTACCAATCGATGGTTCCTTATCAGGTCTCCCCTGATGGGACTCAGTTCTCCGACTAATAGCTTGAGGAACGTAGACTTGCCCACACCGTTGGGTCCCACGATGGCGATACGGGAGTTCAGATCGATACCGAAATCCACTTGCTTGAATAATGGTTTTTGGGTAGGGAAGAAGAAATCCACATCTGAAATAATCAAAGTTTATAAAAAAATGTCGTTGGTTTCTGTACGCGTACTTATATGTAGCACTCATATATACGTATTCGTATGTTTCTTGCTTAGACATGTCTATGAGCGAATGTGTGTTTGTTTGTTTTGCTGTCGTGCGAATGTGGAAGTAGCTATGTACGCTTTCATGCAAGTTCATTTAATAGAAAGTGTGTGTGCGCGTACAGGCACATGCCTATTTTACGTGTGTCAAAGTTTATGTTGTATCTATTGAAGCGCAGGATGGGCGGTGTGTCTGTGTGTTGACTGTACAGTCCTAGTATGGGCAGTGTGTCTGTGTATACTGACTGTGCCGGCCAAGTATGGACAATGTGTCTGTGTGTACTGACTGTGCAGGCCCAGTATGGACAATGTGTCTGTGTGTACTGACTGTTCAAGCCCATTATGAACGGTGTGTCTGTGTGTGCTGACTGTGCAGGCCCAGTATGGACAATGTGTCTGTGTGTACTGACTGTGCAGGCCCAGTATGGACAATGTGTCTGTGTGTACTGACTGTTCAAGCCCATGATGAACGGTGTGTCTGTGTGTACTGACTGTGCCGGCCAAGTATGGACAATGTGTCTGTGTGTACTGACTGTGCAGGCCCAGTATGGACAATGTGTCTGTGTGTACTGACTGTTCAAGCCCATGATGAACGGTGTGTCTGTGTGTGCTGACTGTGCAGGCCCAGTATGGACAATGTGTCTGTGTGTACTGACTGTGCAGGCCCAGTGTGGACAATGTGTCTGTGTGTACTAACTGCGCAGGCCCAGTATGGACAATGTGTCTGTGTGTACTGACTGTGCAGGCCCAGTGTGGACAATGTGTCTGTGTGTACTGACTGCGCAGGCCCAGTATGGACAATGTGTCTGTGTGTACTGACTGTGCAGGCCCAGTGTGGACAATGTGCCTGTGTGTACTGATTGCGCAGGCCCAGTGTGGACAATGTGTCTGTGTGTACTGACTGCGCAGGCCCAGTATGAACAATGTGTCTGTGTGTACTGACTATGCAGGCCCAGTGTGGACAATGTGCCTGTGTGTACTAACTGCGCAGGCCCAGTATGGACAATGTGTATCTTTGTGTACTGACTGTGCAGGCCCAGTGTGGACAATGTGTCTGTGTGTACTGACTGCGCAGGCCCAGTATGGACAATGTGTATCTTTGTGTACTGACTGTGCAGGCCCAGTGTGGACAATGTGTGTGTGTACTGACTGCGCAGGCCCAGTATGGACAATGTGTCTGTGTGTACTGACTGTGCAGGCCCAGTATGGACAATGTGTCTGTGTATGCTGACTGTGCAGGCCCAGTAAGGACAATGTGTCTGGGTGTACTGACTGTGCAATCCCAGTATGGGCGGCTGCAGCGGCGGCGGGTCGGGGAAGGAGAACTTGACGAGATACTCCTTAGGGCGCTGCAACAGCGACACAGGCGGCGCGCCCTCCTCCGCCTCCTCGCGCTGAGACTTGCTGCGGTTCTTCTCCTGTTTGCGTGTCAGTGCTTCTTTCTGCTTCTTTTCCTGATATAAAAATTACATAAGAATTCAATACATCATTTTTAAATCTTGGTTACAGGTTACAACTATTATATTATTAGTACTTACGGCTGCCTTCTTAGAGGTTCCGTGTGCTTTCATTTCTTTCAAACGTTTCTCTTGTTTTTCGTATTCTTTAATCATTTCTTTTCGTTTTTGTGCGAACATCTTCTTAAACATGGAATAGTTGCCCTTGTAGTACAGGAGCTTCTGCTGATCCAAATGAATAATTTCGTTGCAAACGTTATCCAAGAAGGATTGGTCGTGAGATACGACTAGCAAAGTTTTTTTCCATCCTTGTAAATAGCTGAAAGTAAATTTCGGTTGAGAAATAGTTACATTATATACAATTATTTATTGAAAAAAACTATTATTAATTATTTAACTTACTTATCTAACCAAATAACGGCGTTTAGGTCTAAATGATTTGTAGGTTCATCGAGCAGTAGCAGCGTCGGTTCAATGTATAGGGCTCTGGAAGATGCCACGAGGTTACAATTTGATTTTTCTTTAGTTTTATATTATTAGATATTTACTTATTTATTTATTTTGGAAACAAACGGCGTTGTAATAATAAATAAAATAGCAAACATTAAAAATACTTCGACAAAAATAGTTTCCAATATTACAATGAAACATAATAAAATTAGGAGAAAAGATGAATAGCGTTAATAGTAATTTGAGGAAAATATCAAAAACAAACAATTGATAGGTAACTATTAAATAAACATATTTTGAGTGACAATTAAAAATTGGAAAGACTACAACTACAAAATAACAATAAAATCAGATTAATTTTTAAAGATATCTTCACATTTTTTATAAGTTACTTCTTGTGCTGCCTTTCTTTAACATCGTCCTATCTCTTAGTTTCAGACAACAGAAACCTGGAGCACTCACCTGGCTAGCGATACCCTCATCCTCCATCCTCCGGAGAAGTTCTTGGTGGCCCTGTCCTGCATGTCTCGGCTGAACCCGAGACCGGCCAGGATGCGCCGCGCGCGGGGCTCCGCTGAGTCAGCGCCTATGGCCTTCAGCTCACTGTACACCTACACACACCATGAGATACACCACACATATACAAGACAGTCAGAGCATATAGACAATAAAATGTACAATATTTTTATTAATATGTGGAACTATTGTGCACTAAAAACTTATGTATATATTCGATTTTTGCTAATTTCACAAGAACATGGCAATAATATATAATTTTTAAAACTCGTAAGATATGAATTTAATATATGAAATAATACGCCAATTTTTACCTCATTTAGTCTGTCTTGTTTCTTAAGATCGCCCTTCTCAATTTCAGCCTCCAATGTTTTACACTCATTCAATAGTTCTAAAAAAAAAAAAGTTTATTATATTTTCAACAGCCATATTTTTATATTTTTATTATTTATTAAATATATCTTATGGTCACCTGTCCTCTTAACATCTGACTCTAAGAGCGTGTCCACAGCGCTCATATCACTGGCGGTGACCTCTTGCTCACACAACAGTATGTCTATATGAGGAGGGAGAGGGAAGGCACGCTGTGCGAGATGACGTAGCAGAGTAGTTTTCCCGTGACCGTTAGGCCCGACGAGACCATATCTCCTACCATTCGCAATTAATAAAGTGGCATTCACAAACAAATCCTGGCCTTTTGCACTAATCGAGAAGTTTTCCACCTTTATGTCCACGGCATTTTCAAGAGCTGCCATTTGACCTATAAACAATACCAGTTAATAAAGAACCCAAAAACCTTCATCATTAACTATACATAAAAATCATAACAATTTGGACAATAATGCCCTCACCAGCTGATTTCTGTGCTTGACTGACTGTAAAGTTGGCATCCAGTTCACTGTGACCTTGACCTCCCTTCTTTGTAAGCAACTCCATTTGCTTCTCATACTCTTGCTGCTTCTTCAACTTCTTCTTCTCTTTGTGACTTAATTTTTTTTCTGGTTCTACTTTGTCTTCTGGATTCTCAATCTAACAGTTAATAAAAACACCGATTAAAACTTAATTATATGAATCAAGGGAGGCCAACCCGTCGCTCGCGATGGACCAGTTGATCGCGGCTCCTAGGTGAGTCGATCGTGGGTAAAGAAAAAATTATCGGTACCTACGTATCTATTCCCGTCCTAAATATGACGAGTCCTAAGTATATTTTAAAAAATCCTAGTTGTCAAATTGCAAAGAATTAGAAAGGCAGACAGTAGAAGTCCGATTGAGTTGGCCACCCCTGGTATATATAATATTAAATCTGAAGGTGAACGGTACTGGAGTTTATGATAATAAATTTTATGGCTCCTATGTTAAAACTTGTCTTTTCTCTATGCAGGGAGTTTGAAGACACTGGCATAAGCGTGTTAATAGTAATATTACAATATGCTTACAACCTTTACGTCTGGTTCTTCATCAGGCTCCTCTTCCTTAATCTCAAATTTCTTTAATTCTTCTTCTATATCATCGATATTGTTTTTTTTTCTGTGTTTACCTAAAAATTTATTAAACTTAAAAATAACTGTTTTACATTCATCAATACTTTGAATTAACCTTCAGGCTTACTCTTTGCAAATAGCATCTACTAAAAATACTACCTGTAGGTAAAGATTATCTAGATCAGGGATGAGCAACCCGCGGCCCGCGGGCCGCATGCGGCCCTCGAAGTATATTTTGCGGCCCCCGTCAAAATATTATCACAGAAATTAGAAATTAAAAGCACATAGACACTTATGTATTCAATACAAATAACAAATTTGTATAACTTTAAGGTATTTAAACCCATCGTCGTGTCGTACTGACTCATAAATTTCGAATTTTACTATTTTTTTTTTAATCATGCGGCCCTCTATAAAAAAGGTAAGCTGAATGCGGCCCCTTAATCAAAAAGGTTGCTCATCCCTGATCTAGAACAAGTAGTCGAGAGCGAAGAGAGAGTAGAGAACAAGAAGTAAAACAATAGAGCTTACAATAAGCTACAAATCTCAAAAATATTTATAAAATAAGTACTTGTTTTTTTTAGATTTTTAAAAATTTTTTTTTTAGATTTTGCTCCTTGGAATTTAGTTTTAATTTTTAAATTTGTTTAATAATTTTTATTTGTTTAATAATTCTTGTTGCTTAAATAACTTAATCTTAATTCATTCAGTGGTCAAATAATATATAATTTTGTTTTGGTAATTTGTATACCATCCTGGGTGGAAGTCGCTGACGACTGTAGAACAGTTAATACTACAACAGTCGTCGACGGTTCTTATTTTGTTTATATTAATTATATGGTAATAAATGTAATAAGAGTACTTCTATGAATGTTAGTATTGAATAAAGATTATTATTATTATTATTATTATTACTGTTGTTCAGCTTTGTTTTTTAATTTATTTTTATTTTATTGTCATATAAATAAATAACTGAACTATTTAATTCAACTGTTTTTGTACCTTTACTTTTAACTATCGGTTTTAAAACATCCTCCTCTTCTTCAGATTCCATTTTTAATTCCTTGTCACTTTCTTCTTCCGGCCAATCATCTTTCTTCCTACCTATAATTGAAATTACTTTTTTTATGTTTTGTTTTAATATTATTATATTATATCACATAATGGAATATCCCACCTAATCATACCTTTTTTACTTTTTGATTTAACAGGTTGTACAGCATTACTAGACACATCACTAACTACCGACTTTGAATCATCTAGATCTTCTTCGTCTGATGGAGCTGCCACAGGTTTTTTCTTATTTTTACCTAAAACATATTTTTTTTAATGTCCATTTTTATAATTGTTTATGATAGAACATAAATTTAATTTCTGAAAATTTTTACATATATAATTTAAAATTAACTTTTATCATTCTAATAAATACAACTTGACAATGATTTTTATTATCATTATTTATTATTTTTTAAAATTGTAGACATTGATATATACACAATCTCTAAATTTTAATTTTATAACTATAAAACCATGTGAAATCTTTATAGAACAGAATATAGTTGACCTTTTTTTTTAGCTACTGGTTTTACAAATTCCTCATCTTCTTCCACCTCCTTGAGTTCCACATCACTGTTATCATCAGACCAATCATCTTTTTTCCCTTTACCTTGAATGAAATAACAGGATCTTAAGTAAATAATATTTTGACAATGAAATAAGAGTATTGAGCCTTTTATAATTTATTTTTTAAAACTTTGGAAAACTTATGGTAATATATTAAATAACAAAAGAGACCTACCTTTCTTTTTCTTAGCTTGTTTACTCGACTTAGATGCTGTGCTTGTAGCATTACTCATTACAGATTTATCGTCTTGCTCATCATCAGATATCTCTTCCACAATCTTTTTAGCTACAAATGTATTAAATTCTGATTAACATAATCAACAATAAATTCATATGATACGTAAACTTAAGTTTTAGATGAAAATAAAACGAAAACTTAATTCAACATACGTTGTTTACGTCATCTGATTATAAATACTTTCTCACCTTTCTTTTTATCCTTTTTTACAGGTTTAGGCAAATCTTCCTCATCTGATATTACACTTTTCTTTATAGCGTCTCCATCTCCATCACTAAAGTCATTATTAACTTTGTTCTTCTTTTTTCCTTTTCCCTTCCCTTTTGAGGTTATATCGTGAGTTTCATTTATATTTTTCTCCGTCAAATCCTCTTCTAAGTCCAAATTTTTTTTATTGCTCTTTTTCTTAGACATATTTATAATTGATTTATAATATGAGGATAATTTTAAAGATAAAGAATAAGTTTTAAATAAACTTTTAAAAAGAAAAGAATCACAAAATTTAAATGACACGGCTTGAAACTTCAAACTGACCTTTCCAGTTTTGTTGTTTGACAGTTCTTAATTGTCATGTTTGACATATTGACAACATTGAAAAGGTTGATGATGACAGAACGTAGACAGCATTGCTGAGAACATTCTTTGTGGAAGACAGAGATAAGTGTTTCCAACATATAAAGTTGCTACAATAGTACTGGTTACCAATCAGTGTATAAACTGTATTTATATATAAATTTGGGATATATCGACAAAGTGGGGTATGCTAAGGAAAATAATTTTATATATACGTCATGTACACACTTCAAATGCTCTTTTCCATAAAATTGCAAATTGCAGTAATAAGTTCTAAAGCTTTAAAAAATAAAAAACTCCTCTTTTCATATTTACCAGTTTATTGTGTTTTCTACAGTGTGATGTAGACCAATAAATTAAAGATTAACCACTAACAAGAGTCAAGGAGTTAGGGTGTAGAGTTCTTTATAGATCAAAAACACCTATAAACATAGAACTCCTAAGGGATGAAATTATATAGTTTTACTAGTTACTTGCCGAAACATTTTCCCTATTATATGTATGTGATGATAACTTCTCTGTCAGAAATGTGTGATAAACGTAAACAAATTTTATTACATATTCATCAACGAAGATACAAAACTAACTTAATTTCATTCTTATCTTCTCTTCACATTAGTTATTGATATTTATCTAAACCAAAAATTTGTTATGTAAACTAAGAATGTGCTAGCTCTCCCAAAAAAATAAAAAATAAAGAAACGAAACATTATATTTATTTAATAAAGACTACACAGACAATTTCAAATATGCATTATTCAAATAAAATTTATAGTTTAAAAATATAACATTGAGCTGTTAAAATAAAGAATAAATTATATTTTATAAAATTAGCCGAACTTGTCATCACATGGACAACAGGTTCTCTAAGACTAGGTTTTTGTGGATAAGTCAATAATTCTTCTAACCCGGGCTCTACGTTTTTCGCTATCTTTTCATCGAGCCAAGCCTTAAAAGAGTATGTTGGTAGAGCGTCTATCATACGTTTATTTAAAGCATATGTTGGCAATATCTCTCCGGTACACATAGGTTCACCTTTAATTACTACACCGACAAGTTCATTGTTAAATATAACGGGACCTCCTTTGTCTTTAAAGCAAGTCGGAATCTTGGTATCAATACAATCTATATAAGCTGTTATTACGTCTCGTCCTGTACCTCTCACTTCCAGCCCTACAAACTGTAATTTCTTTGATTGTCCCACATCGGAATTCAATCCAAATCCTAGAACTTCAATATCACTAAGACTTTGAAGAGACGTATAGTTACTAAGAGTTATTTGGGAAGCTATTGTAGTATTATGTTTTTCAGTATAAATAATTGCAATGTCTTTTCCTGTATTTGCTCCAGCATACGATGGGAAATTTTCACTTTTGATAACATGTAAGGAAACACTAGTATCATCTTTTTTATCACTAGTTGTGTTAACAAGCACGTAGCTCAACGATGCAGCGCATTGAGCTGTAGTAAGGATTATACCATTAGATATAATAGATCCAGAACAGATGTATTCATGTTTAGGGGACATAAGTGCTGCCATGAATGGAAACTGATCGTAAGCGGCCATTCTAATTTCATGCATTTGAGAGCTCTTTTTTCTGGTACAACCTGTAACATTAGTCTCTGGTTCCACTGCTTCAGATATATTCAAGGATTCTTCTTTCACCTCATCGTTATCGTCCTCTTCTCCTTGATTATCCAAGCTTCTTACTTTATCTTTAGCGTAAATTCCTTCAAACTTAAATAGTAATAATAATGTTAAAATGAAAAAATGAAAAATATTTGATTTGCCCTTCATTGTTTGAATTTTTCGCAACTTCTAAGTTTTCTTCTATTTTCGTTTATTCCTCAGTTTCTGACATTAATGATTATTATTATCGGCCAGAAATCATGGACTTGAATTAAATAATACCTTTAATGACATCCAATAAAACTAATTAACATCAAGTAAAACTAAAACTAGATAACTATTTACTGTTACAGCAATGTCGAACTTTATTGTTATCTTAAGTTCTGAATTAAATAAAATTAGAATCTCCTTACTTTAAATCTAACTTTTAAAACAACATATTAAAAATAAAAGATAAAAACTAGACTTCACAACAAATTTTTCCCAGTTATTTTCGATAAACTAATCGCGCTAATCTACGCAAAATTGTATATATTTAAAAATTCTGTCTGATTATGATAGACACACCCATAAGGAAGACTATAGTCTATTTGGTATTACAGTTCTACTTTTAATTATGTGAATAATAAGAAAACCGTCGTCCGCCAGTGAATCCGCGAGTGATAATTAGTTATCAACACTTGTTAAGCGAAGCTCTCTATGATAGACTTTTCTTCATCCTTTGTGCAAACATCGTTCAAAATGCGAAAATTTCCAAATTTTGCACACTGATAGACATCAGACTGTTGGTAGTTTAAAAAAAATCAAATATTCACTAGGAAGGAGGAATAATCACGGAAAAACTAAAATCCCATAGACTTCAATGGGAAAACTTTTTTGCTCGAAAATTTAACTATACTATGAAAAAAAAATAATATTTGAGAACAGAATGCGTCGACTTTTTGTAAATGCAACTTCGGTGCCGTTTGCACCTCGCTTCGCTAACACATACCGAAATTTTGCGAGCTCAGGATTTAAAATTAAAGTCTGGTTCGCGCTCCTTAGTTTGTTAGTAGTGTTTATTGCAGTTTTTAGTTGTGTTGAGTTTTTAGTATCGGTTATAAGTTATCAGATTTAAATTAATTAAATTTATTTGATTTTATGGTCTGTTCATTATCATTAACTAATTTTTTTTTCGAAAAATGTTTCAATTGTTTTATGAATTATATTTATGTTAAAGTCTTCAATTGATAAAATAATTGTATATAGTTTTTTTTCCGCGTAGAACAGAAAGTTCCGATAACAGAGAATATTATAATAATGCACAGTGACATTAATAATTAAAACTGGTATATATAATCTGTGGTAATGATTTACTTTTTTTTTTGTACGTCAAAAATTTTTGAAAAATCTTTCACATTACTTTTTTTATTGATTACGTAGTATACTGGTATTTTTTATTACCTGCTTATTTGATAATTGTCATCTATTTCCTTATAAATATTCATGTAAATATCAGAATCGAATGCTTACCGTCTTTTTCCTCAAAACTGACAGTAGTCAATATTACGATCTAATAATTAAAATATATTTTAGTAGTTATCATGTAAAAAAAATATGAGAATATATAGTATATAGCTAAAAGATATTATGAATAACGAGTCAGTAAGTATATTTTTTAGATTTTTTTTTTTGTGAAATATTTCATACGTCTGTGATAAAAAATAATATATTTTAGAGCGGCGCGCATAACATAAAACCATCGGCAAGAAGAAGCATTCACAGCATTTGTGGTAAATGTACCAGTCAAGAAAGTATGGGTAAATTTGGGCTGAAAAATAGAAAAAGGGAAATAGATTTGGTAGATAAGGGAGTTGATGATGTTGACAATGTTATGAGGTAGCAATCGTTGTGTATAATATAATTTAAAACAAAATAAAAAAAAATTTAAACAATTCTTACATTTACATTTTAAATAACTGTATCAAAAAAAACTACATAACAAGTATAACCAACACTTATTACATTATATGCAATAGATCTGGTATTTTACATCAAAATATGTCAGTGAATTTTATACATCTTTTTTAGCAAGATGTCTTACTCCAAGAGTCCTATTCTAAATCGTCATCACAATATTTCAAGAAGCCATTCCTGTGATATTAGTGATGATCCTGATGATAGTGACAGTGATGAGTAAGTACTAAATGCATCTAAAAACATATCTACTAAAACTATTACACTAATCAATGTACATATATTTTTCAATGTTTTCTATTAACTCATACATTTTTCATATATCTGTGTTCATATATTTCTATCGTCATTCATTACCACCTCTTTTTAAACTGATCTTTTAATGCACCTTTATCTTGATTTTGTTTTTAAAACTAATCAATTCACTATCTACAGTAAAAACTGAGTTGGTAATGTTTATCCTTACAGAAATATGTTATCAAGGTCTTCCCCACCTTCATTTTCATCTTACAGGGAGGCATGCATAACTGCATCGGACAGTTTACAAGAAGAAGAGAGAAGTGTTCAAAACCTTTCTACGACTAGTTACCGCTCTAACTTATCAAGAAGTGTAAATAACTATGAGACTTTACACAACACACCTTTACAAAATACAGTAAAAGAATCCAGTAACAGTTGTATTAAATTTATTTACATACTTCTTTCTATATTATGTTGTGGAATGGGTGTACTATTTTACAACCATCAAAAGAATGAGCCTCAAGTGATTGATGTTTATGATAAATATAACTTTTATAATGATGTCAAAGACATTGCAGAAAAATATGGAGTACGAGATAACTCTATTCTAAAAGTAAAAACAGGTATGTTATCAGTTAAGAATAAATAAGACATGAAGTATAATATACACATATTCATTATGTTATGATTCTAGGTATTTCAACTATATTTGATAATCAAGATACAGGTTCATTTATTTTTACATATGATAGTAAAGCAAATAATTTTAATCCTTTGAAACTTGATCAATTTGTTGAGGACATATCTGCAAAATCGTCTAAATATCTTCGTAAGTATTAACAGATTTACTTACTTATTATATTAATATAATTCATGACCAAACTTGTTTCTAGGTAATGACACTAAACAAGTACGTCACATAGTTGTTAATCCATCAAACCTCATTGTGCATACGGAAAAGGAGTTTATGAACCAATACCAAGATGAAGTTGATAAATGGGGTGTCATGCTCGTCAAAGATGTGGACAACATCCCATCCCACCTCGCCATGGCCTTTCATTATTATTGTGATGAGTTCAATCCTCTAGTTAAAAAAAGTGCCATATTCTTTACCTTGAATTTGGCTAAGTGCTCCAACGGCTCTAGTAAGACTTATGTTATATTTAAAACAGTATACTACTAAAAGTTAAATTACAGAATTGAGTTAAGACAAAATAAACTGGCTACTAGAGTGAAATATCTCATTTCATTGGAATTTAATTATATTTTCCATTTTATATTTGCAGATCGCAAATCAACACATGAATATGTAGAAAAATGTTTAGCAAGAAAGTGGAATGCTGTAGAGCAAGATAAAATTGGACCGTTGTTGACGAGAGTCGTGAATGTTGTGATAGATGTCACTAGTATATGGTAGTTTTAGAGTACATTAGTTTTATACTTTTTTATTCATTAATTCATTCATTCATTCATAACTATTTAATGTCACACATTCATGTTCATGTTCACATCATTATTTATAAGTACACTGAATACAATTCAAGGTGTTCGATAAGGTGGCCTTATAACTGCAACAATTTGCAGACTACCTTATTCAAGTGAAGTTTTAGTTTTTCTAAAGAAAATTATTTTATGATATTATTAGATATTATGGAGCAGATTGTTGCAGAACAGAGCCAGAAACAAATTTAGAATAAGTAGTGTGGCCTTTACATAGTCTCTTATATTTAAAACAGTCAAAGATAGACACCTACAAAGGTACCAGTATAACATAATATTTTATTGTAATTTGTTTGTTAAATCCTGTTTAATATACCTAATAATGATCTGAACTAAAATGAAAAAATCGTCATTTAAATATTTATTTACGTATTTTTAATTTTTAATACATTAAAAGAATAGAAATGAATTGTAAATAAAAATTTAAACTGAGTAAATTTTTTTAGGACATTATATTCATGAAATCAATTCCAAAATTAAAGAACACAGTTATGGTAGAACAGATAATTTAGTTTTAATATACTTTTGCACAGACCTAAAAAAATAATGTATAAAGATGTACAAAGTACACTCAGACAGACAGACAATGTATTATTTTTAAGTATTAACTAAAAATAGCCTGTATCAAAACTTCAAAGGTACTGATGAGAAAGATTTTACACAATATTCTATTTATTAATTTGGTTAAATATTATTTACAAAATTAATAAATGACCTGTTCCATATTCCAATAATTAAGTGCTTTTGGTATGCTACAAGTAAGATATGTAATTAAAAATATGAAAATATTAATAATTTGTTCAAATAATGCAATTTAGAAACTTCGAAATAGAGGTAGTTTAATGTTATATTTATTATCTATAGAATATTTTGTATTATTTTTGTTAATTATTAACAATTCATGATTTTTGTTGAGAAAAATAGTTCAATAAAGTTGTTATTTTTGAAACTATTTTTTTTTTTTACAAATTTAATTCTGACTAATGCCTATTATAATTGTTACCTAAGTCATAAAAGTTTTAAACTAAAATAAAATTCCAAATTCTAATAATTTCTAAACAATTTAAAGTTTTTTAACTCATATGTTTTAACCTTCTATTATAAAAACAATTTTTCTGAAATGTTATAATAGTCTAAGTATAAAAATCCATCTATTTGCGGTAATTAAATATTTTAGAATATTCATACACAATAAATAAAATAGAATATATTTCAGTGATACTCTTTATTATCGCTTTGCTATACAAAACATGCAAAAACTTATATTTAATTTACAAGAAGACATACGACATATTTTCACTACTGAATAGGCCAAAATGCACTTTGGTCTGGTGTACTGAGGTCGGGTGCTTCTGTGGGGTCTTCTAAGGAGTCTGGTTCTAATACATTATTGTTCCGTGGAGGAGAATATGCCTGCAGCTCTTCTTCTTCATCTTCATCATTGGATTCTTCTGAGTCATCAGATTCATTACCTTGTAATAAAGCAACACATCCATATATAAAAATTATATATTTTCTATAAAATTTTATCATTTTGTGTGAGATAAAAACTACGTGTTATAATGTAAGAAATCATTTATTTCACTCTCAAAGAATAAATACCTTCTTCTTCATCGGAATCGGCTTCTTCTTCCATCGGTTCCGCATCCGCCTTTCCTAGCGGTGGGCGTTTCGTATATTGATGTCCAACCGAGTTTAGCTAAATCAAAAAAAGTAATTGTAAAATTATTACTAATTATCGTTTAAGCTCAATTAGTGCAAGACCTTACCCATTGTTGATGTGCTTGTTCCAAACTGGTTAATTCAGCATCTTCATCACAAGGACTGTCGGCGTTAAACCAAGATGGATCAACTAAACGAGGATATAAAACTGGAAATGGTATGTTCATAATTCAAATTTTAAAACGTCTGAAAAGAAAAATAGAAAAAATTAAAGGTAGAAAAAGTTAACAATAAAATGTTGACTTTTATGTTTAATGTTTATTTTGCGAAATGTCATTAATGATTAATTGATTAATGATCTTTTTTTGACGTGTCTAATAAGGCCGAGGTCCTTACCATACAGCCTAATCGTTTCTTATTTCCGTTTGATATTTTTACGAGTTAAAAATACTTCTTCTCTCATTTCAAATACTTTTTAAACATTACAATATACAACTATATGTTATTTAGAAATGAATGATATGTCTATCATGAAGAGAGTCAACCTAAATAATGAATAGCTCTATCTGAAAACAAAAGGTTTAAAGGTTAAACATTTTTATGTAATTCCTTTTTTCATTACTTTCAATATTCATTTTGAAATCATAATGAATTTTAAAAACCCCAAAAATACACCTTCCTAGGTTTTTTTTGAAAAATTTACGGATTTCTTACCATTCTTTCATGACCTAATCGACCACATCTAACATTACATATGAAATTTGAGAGCCTTATGCTGCGCACGCTTTATAAATGCGCACATTCGGATTACAAAGAAGGTTTTTAAAACAAACGTTACAATTTAAAAAAAATCTTTTATAAGCTATACCATATATATTTTATCTCTGATTCTGATTTTTATATAATATAAAAACTGTTCATTGTGTCGACTTAAAAGATTTTCAAGAATCTATTCGTATAACTTCAACAGTAACTACTGGTCTAAGGTCTATTTCGTAATAGAAATTGAAGATTGAATGCCTTTTTTTCCCAATCATTTTAATATAAACGTGGTCATGGGATAATCCTTTCAATATTAATTAGTATGGCTAAGACTCATAGTATTCACAACGTTAAGTGTTTGTCTGCCGGGAGGTAGGTTCACCATTTGGCTTGGTGAGAAATAAAAAGTATAACTAAATATATAGTTTTAGTCTTATTTATACCATGGCCGTTATTTGAATAAAAAAAACTCTTTTTAAAAAAGTACAACTTCATTTGCAAGCATTGCAATATATATTATTATTCATATTTTATGTAATACGCATAATACATTTTTAATACTTTTCCGCACAATATTATACTTTATTTTCGAAAAACTCAGTTTTTCCTTCCGATCTCTCTGTCTGTATGTGTGTCTGTGTGTCTGTGTGTCTGTGTCTGTGTGTGTGTCGAATGTTATTTTTCGAATTTTGAAAAACTAAAGATATATTTGGAATCATCATCTAAATGTAAGATTCACTTTTCAAAATTATGTTGATTGTCCAACGGGAAGGTGGTCAGATCGGCCGCCGAAGTTACCGAAAAATGGAAAAAAATTCGAATTTTTAAATTTTTTAAAATCCTATCATAAACTACATAAAAAAAATAAAAAAAGCAATAGAAGTTGTTTTGTTTGTTAATTAATTTGCGAGTTATAATTTGCCGATTAGGAGTTTTTCATAGCGGCAAGCTCGATTGCCGCGTGTTTAATGTTTTAAATTCAATTGAATATAAAAAAACTATATCTACATATTTTTATACATATTAAACTTAAAGACTTATTTAACTGAATTAAAAAAATCAGTTAAATAAGTATTTTAATGGCAAAATTATTTCATATTCGTCGAACATTTTTTAAATGAAACAATTTAATTATTATTTCATAATTTAAAAGTGTTTCAAATAATTGTTATATAAATCAGATAAAGATTGAATAGTCCCTAAAATAGTTAACATGTCGAAATTTTGTTATTTTTCATTGAAATTATGTAGATTCAAATCAATCATTGAGCACTTCGTCTTAATCTTATCGCAACCATAAACAGAGATTTAACGAGCGACTTTTCATTTCAGATATTTGTTTCATTTTTAAACAATCGAGATAGCTTTAAGCGTTTCCAATAATCAAATTATCAGTAACCATCCATCCGTACGATCAAATCAATTATATTTACAAACACTTCACCAGTTATATTAGTAATATGGTTTCCTATTGCCTTCAATTTGTAATCTTGCTTTTGGTAAAGTTTTATTTTATAGTCTTTAATTTTAATAACAAAATTCAATAATAATTCAATAATATTTAATAGTAATGATACGATTCTCAGATCAATAAAGGAAAATGTTTCGATATCCAAAGACCATATTTATTTGACAACAGTCCACCAGAAAATGGAATATCAGATTTCATATTTGCGAAGGGCTATTTGCCAAGGGAAAAGGACTTACCGAAATCCTCAGTCGTAAGGAAAGTAGGTATGTATACTGTATTTGAAATTGATTTTTAAAAATGACCTAAGTAATTTTTGATTATTTTTAGACAATGATGTAACATATCTTTTATCAAAATTATCTGATGAGGAACTTATAAGATTACTTAATGAAAAACCTAATAAAAATGTTTACGATTTAAATGATATAATAGAAATAGCATTTGGACACAAGCCAAGTAAAGATACTAGGGCTGCACAACAGGCTGAAGATTTATCTGATAGAAAGTTCAAAATCTTTCAAGACACTCCTGGATCAGAGATTCCACAAAAAGCTTTTTTTAAATTAGACCACCAGCCCATTTCTCCTGATAACCACAATAAAGCAAATTATTTGGCTTTAACAAAACTAAACGATCTATTGTTGACGCGTCCGCAAGTACAAGATGAAAATATAAACGATGACAACAAAGAACTGATATTTGATATCTTAGTAGCGCAACTACGAACGTTATGTTGCAAAAGTACATCAAAAAATGTCCCACAAACCTATAAAACCTTGACCAACACACGCAATTTGAAAAAAGCTAAAGATTCACAAATTAAGGATCAGAGATTGAATGAATTTATGTTTCTAATAGTGAACGACGAAATAAAGAATAAAAGTGCTGATGATGGTTTGATAATTGTCGATCCTGACACCCTGGAGAAGAATAGCAGCGTTTTATTACTAGGTCCCATCACGTCACCGTTAACCGATGGCCAATTGAAAGTTGTAGTACGTAATCATTTAATTATAATTATTTTTATATATTTAAATTAACATAACCATTATATTAATGTTAATCTTTTTTCAGATGAAACGAATTTCGAACGAACTGTCTAAACCAGAATATGCGTCTCTTTTGAAGCAACTCTCCAGTGGAACAATTAGTGATAGTAATATAAATTTGATGAAAAAC
Source organism: Mechanitis mazaeus (assembly GCA_959347395.1). Classification (NCBI taxonomy): domain Eukaryota; kingdom Metazoa; phylum Arthropoda; class Insecta; order Lepidoptera; family Nymphalidae; genus Mechanitis; species Mechanitis mazaeus. The sequence continues at coordinate 17,199,561 of OY365752.1, read as the reverse complement.
TTTATTTTCGGTCCTGAAACTCGACGATATATAAAAGCTCACAGATGTAATCACCAATCAAAGCTGTCAAAGGTGTACGGTGGACCGAAATGGCTAATATGTACCGGTTACCTTAACATTAATACACCCAGCCTGTATGATTAATGTTGATATAAAATTTTTGGATGAAAGAATTTGGTCTATTTCCATCATGTTAGTTTTGTTGTGTCTGTAGGTCTGAGCTTTTTAATTGTTTTCGATGTCCGAGAAATAAATAACTAGTAATCACTATTCAAGAAGGTACAACTAAACTTAAGGATTGAACTTTAGCGATTATATGATAATATTTTTATTTTCCCTTAAACATTGTTTTATAAATAAAAACTGAAAAAAAAACTGATACGAAGACTGATTTGAAGAGATGAATGAGGGATATCAGGATACATAAAAACGATAACGCAATCGTAGCAGTTATCGATAAAAATATGTGACATTGTGAATAATGGGAATTGTTTGTATTAAAAGATATTAAGTACATGAGATTTATAATCTGTTATTTTTTATTATTCTTATAATATCATTTTCTATTAAATACATTCCTAAAAGCAACTTATACTATTAGTTATTACCACTTATTACGTTCTAGCCAGTATACGCTAAAAAGTCTAAACTAACTAGTTTATATCTAAGAAATACTTTATAGCAGTTTTATAGTTCTTAGTTTTTTATGAAGAAGACACTTGGTTCTCGTGTTTAACTATCATGAATTTAATAATATATAAAAAAGTTCGGTTTAATTATAAAATGTATGTTGTATGTTGTAATTAAAAATATCATTATCAATATATTGTTATTTCTTAATAAGTGATTTGCAAGTAACAACAATATTATAGGGAATAATTTTCCATAATGATTAATGAAAAAAGATGTGGTTGGTTGAATAAGGATCCCCTCTATATAACATATCATGATAAAGAATGGGGCAGGCCAGAGTATAACAGCCAACATCTGTTTGAATTAATATGTTTAGAAGGCCAACAAGCTGGTCTGTCATGGATTACAATACTTAAAAAAAGGGATAGTTATCGTAAACTTTTTAGCAACTTTGATGCATATGAAATTGTTAAATTTAGCCCTATATATCTTGAATCGCTAATGAGTAATACTGAAATAGTAAGACATAAAGGAAAAATTAATTCAATAGTAAATAATGCACAATGCTACATAAAAATGGAAGAAAATGAAGAAGATTTTTCCAAATTTGTCTGGAGTTTTGTTGGCAATGCACCGATTGATAATCATTGGGAATGTCATACTAAAATTCCATCTCAGACCAAGGAATCTATTGCACTTTCTAATGCTTTGAAAAAAAGGGGTTTTAAGTTTGTCGGCTCTACTATTTGTTATGCTTTCATGCAAGCTTGTGGTTTAGTAAATGATCATATTATTGATTGTATTTGTAGAAAATAATATTTAGGTTTATTTTTTAATTTGAATGTTTGTATGTAATTTGAATTGTTCTTGCTATGTGGAACCTTTTGTAATTTATGTTATAAAACTAGTTTCTTTCATATAAATTAGAATGTTTGAACAATTTATGTAAGACCATTTTTAATATTTGTTAATTTTGTTTTATTTAATTTTATTTTAGTAATAAAACTATGCTATCTTTATAAATGTTGTCATTATCTCCTTAATAAATGAGTTTTTATTTCAATGCATGTTTTAATTATATACACATTTAAATAAATTTCTCAAGTATTTGCTATCAAAACTAATTCGTAGGTGTACTAAGTAGAAGCTGCTGTTTGTATTTCCATTGTAAATACTCCCTGCATTGTTTTCAACATAGATAAAAATAATTTGTTAATAAAAATCTAAATTGTATGCGAAATATATAAGATTCATTAAAGACATTTGAAAGTAAATTAAATTTATATACTAAAACATTTGTTACATAATTCTATAGGGACAGAAGTTTTCAACAATTCACACTATTTACCTGACAATAGTAAAGGATGATACTTGGCCTTCTATTTCTTTATGTATTAGTGAAAGTAACTAGTTCTCTAACCATAAAAAGGGCAAATACATTTTATTTATATTGCAATTAATTTTAAATTTATTATTTTAAGAATGTTCCTTACACTTATGAACCGACGGAATTATAAGTATAAAAAAAGAAGTAATTCGTGTCTTAAGGAAAAATCTGAGAAGATAATAAACAAAAATATACTTATTTACATTATTTATTATGACAAACTTATTATTTAGAAAAAAAAAGTCAAAAAAAAACAATCTGGCTTACGTATTTTCCCGCCGTTTAAATCAAGTCACAGATTATAATAAAATTAAGTGATCTGTAATGGTTAGTACTACAAAGATGGGTCGCTTAGGCAACTCTTATTATGGATTAAAAAATAATAATCCAAAGATTTCTCCTTCTCTATTGAAAATTGGCTTTCATAGAAAGTAGTATTTTGAGTTTAAATTTTCATTTAAATCTACGTCTGTGAATATCATATGAATTACTTCTATTTCTGTTACATATTTTATTCTTGGTGTTACGTGTCTTTATTTTGTGTGTTTTAGCCAATTGTTTAAAATATTTCGCGAATAATAAATAATAATAAATAAATAATAGATGCGAAACATATAAAAAAAAGCAACAAACAGAATGGAAAATAAATTATATAGCTATCTCTTTTCTTTATATACATTTTTTTGTCATTTTTGTGTGAATGCAATAGAAGATAGTATTCTCAGTCTACTATTCTATATATTATTTTATAAGTAATCTGCCACGTGTTTGATTCTGTGATCAATAATAAATAGTTAAATATATTTCCAACCATTTATTTAACTTTTGACAATAAGAGTACTTATTATTAGTGATGTATATATTACCAATCCGATTTTTTTTATAAAGAATTGACCTTTTTGTATAAAAAAATTAAATCGATTAACCACATTAATAATTTATTTTTGTTCAAAACTTTTTATTTCGTTATAAACTAACCCAGGCGTCTAATGATTACATTTTATATATTAAGAATAAGTTACGTTTTTCCATATAATATATTCATTATTGCAACGTAATTATTTATGTATATATTGTGTCATAAAAAATTATAAATAAAATGAAAATGTTAAATTTACAGTGCAACATTGATTATTTTTCATGCTAATATAAACTTAAATTACATAGTAACATTATTATTACATAGAAACATTGTGTCCATGGGGTATTATGTTTCTTTATGTATCCATTGTTTATGAATGTTGAAGTTCATAGGCTTGCATAAATCAAAAGTTAAATGAATTGTTAAAAATTTTAAACACTCGGAATAGATTCAAATCGAGTTAACTCGATTATCAATATTATCAGCAAGTAAACTGAAAAGAAGATTGAATGTGTTGTACAAATTTATATTTTTAATAGAAATCAGTATTTCCTAACAAAAAAATCTAATGCATTGTTTGGTATGTATGGAATAAATTTCATTATTACTTATTTAAATTTGGTAATAATTAAATGTCAATAGGGCTTGTCATAAAATATTGTTGTGTATCCAGAAAATCATTGAATTATACAAGAATTTGTTCTATGAAACACTGAACACCCAATTCTCGACTTAATAGACAAGAATATGATATTTATATGTTACTTAATTATTTGCTATTCTTAAGAATGGAAAGAAAATTGAATGAATGGAACTCATGTATGCTCAAATCGAGTTGGTACATCACTAGTTAATATTTATTTGTTCATTTCCTTTTCCCAGTTCTCTTGACCGGCGCTAGGTGGAACCGTCACTTCCAGATTCATTATTCATCTTTCACATTTGTTCTTCGTATAACCTAACCGAGGTAACAATTATTGCAAAATGGCCGAACCACGCGAAAGATCTTTCCTCATGATTAAACCAGACGGTGTACAACGTGGTCTCGTCGGCGGCATCATTGAGAGGTTCGAAAAAAAAGGTTTTAAACTTGTAGCTCTCAAATTAGTGTGGCCATCCGAAGAACTTCTTCAGAAACATTACAGCGATCTTTCATCAAAACCTTTCTTCCCCGGACTAGTGAAATACATGAGTTCTGGTCCCGTTGTACCTATGGTATGGGAAGGACTTAATGTAGTAAAGACCGGTCGTCAAATGCTCGGAGCAACTAATCCAGCTGACTCTCTACCTGGAACTATCCGCGGGGACCTCTGCATTGAAGTCGGCCGTAACATAATTCACGGATCAGACAGTGTTGAGTCGGCTAACAAAGAAATCAGTCTTTGGTTCAGTGAAAAGGAACTTGTTGGATGGAGCCCCGCCAATGAGAAATGGGTCTATGAATAATTTCGTTGATTTCTATTATAATTTAAGTGTCAACAAAAATCAAATAAATCTGTTAACTAATAGCTGGTCTTTAATTTTAATATCTTATGTAAACCTTTTTATTTTTAACATGCTTTAAGCCCAATATATTGTTCTTAAAGCATATTAAAAATAGCATTTATATTTTATTCTAGCTTCTGGATTTAAATAAGTGTTAGCTGTTCTAATAACACTTGTTTTTTAAATACTAAGTATTAATTTTTAAATTAAACAATTAAATTTTAAACAATTCCTATATTAATGACTTGGTCGAATATTAGGTGTCAGTACTTATTTGCATTAAAAATTGTAAATTTCTTTAAAAGGATTTGAAATAAAACAAAATATGTAGTTTGCTATTTTCTTTAACTATGTAAATGGGTAATTATTGATTAAAAAATTAGTCTCTAACTTAGCAGCATCACTTTGATGCATCATTACCTTTGTTTCCGGATGAGCTGCACTTACTGTTATTTCCTCAAAACACAAATTCAACTAAAATTCATATTAAAAATATTACAATAAAATACAACTAACCAATCAAATAAGTACATCTCATCCTGTACAATTATAAATAGTTTTAATGAGTCTCCTAGGGTACTAATTGCTAAATCACTTTAAAACTATACTCTCTAAACTACTACCCAGAGTAGTAATGTCCAAACTATATTTACATGTGTGAGAAAACTGACAAATTGACAGTATTGATTTTATTATATCATAAGAGTATGATACAAACCATTTCCCTAATTCCACAGCCAATAATCCTATTATATAATATATTACATCAGCAGAAACAGTGTCCCCTGTAAAGCATGACTACTATACAAATGCATTTAATACACGTAAAATACTAAATATACAAAAATAAATCTGTTTCTTATATATTCTCACACTTGTATTGGCAGTGTCAACAGCTGTTTCGGAAATGAACAAAAAATATTGCATATTTACATCTTACATAGTTACATCAAACAAAAATATTTGATACTCAACCCATTTAAATGTAGAAAATTCTAGAACTTATTTATAAATTTATTTACATGTACAAATGGCTCATCTTTTCAAAGTCAATTATATTATGCTTATTAATTGGCATTATGATCTTTGATAAATTAATAAGTAACCTTTGCTTTATCAATGTTGACACAAAAAGGATAAATAATAAATATGTAAACTATAATGTCTCCTAAGCTCATAGAGTTTGTTCAGTGTGGTGTTCAACTTCCACGGCAGGTGTAGTTTGCTGTTCGTTAGTTGTCTGTTGCTGAGACTGTTGCTCTTGCTGTGTCAGTTGTAGTCTCGAAGGTAAAGGTGCTGTCTGACCTATACAACAATGTTATAACATATTAACTTAAACAATTAAATTTATTTATATGTGAAAGAACTTGTTTTTTCATAATATTGTAAGTCATAATATAATCTTTCAGACTTTGTTTTAAGTTTTAAAATTTACCGTATTTATCATGTATGCCTCGGTGTCTTTTCAAAGCAAACCGATCAGCAAAGGCAGCCGTACAGATATCGCACTTAAAGGGCTTCTCCCCGGAATGAACTTTAGCATGATTCTTTAGATGAGCTGCTTGACTAAACGCCGATCCACATGTTTCGCATCTAAAACAAATACACATGTACTCAAATTCAAAAATATATATTTTTATAAAGTTAGAACTATGTTCTAAAAAAAAACTAAATTAAAAAAAATATATATTTACAAGTATTACTCACTTGTAAGGCTTCTCTCCAGTGTGTATGCGTCGATGATTCCATAACGTCGCGTGTCTTGCAAAGCCTTTATCACACACCTGTTACCAAAATAATACATTAGATGATTTACTTTTATATAAAGATAACACTAGCTGTTACTCGCAATTGCACCCGCGAACAAATGATTTTATTTACTATTACAATAACTAAGAGAAGTACGAACGAACGAAAGAAATAACATTTATTCAAGAACAACACACAACATTGACAACATCACAAAATTAAAAAAGAAAAAATATATATATATGAATAACACTAAATGACGACAAAATAATAAAAACCTAAGTGTAATGTTACAGACTATAAACTTACTCATGAACCTGTCTACTATAATCGTAAAGACAAATCCACGAATTTTCTATTAAAAATATTATATGAATTGTATTATAGATTTGTGGTAATTATATATAGTTTTTGTTTATTACAAATATATTAAAATACTACTAATACTAGTACTCATTATACACTCACTTCACACACATAGGGTTTCTCTCCCGAATGTGTCCTTTCATGGTTCTTCAAGTGTGGAGACTGAGAGAACTGCATTCCACATGTTTGACATCTAATTAAGATAAAATCTCGTTATTTTTAATTCAGTGTTTGATATAGATATCAATCTAAACATTTGCTTTTATTATTTCGAATATAATAGCTTTTAATATTTTAAAATACAATTTTTACCTGTAAGGTTTTTCTCCAGTATGTATTCTTGAGTGATTTTTAAGGTAAACAGCTTTTGCAAAAGCAATTCCACATATACCACATTTGAAGTTCTTTTCACCAGAATGCAACTTCTTATGTGACCATAACGACGAGTATCTTGAAAATGAACCTCCACAAATATTGCAGTGGAATGGTTTGTCTGCAATTGCTTGATTGTTTTTGCTTTTATCTCTTCCTCCCACAAAAACTATCCCAGAACCATTGCAATTTTGACATTTTGTGACCGATGCTAAGTTTCTCTTTTTTACAGGATAATGACCAGGCACTAGAAACAAATAGATTATAAGATATAATTTATGTATTACTTAGCTAGTCTTACTACATACTAGGTTAGGGAAAAAGTTTCTTCTTATTTTATTCTGACAGAGAGACAAAAAGACTTTTTCTCCAACCTATCTCGAATTTTCAGATCAATAAAATATAAGTAGTAGTTCTAACAGTAGGACTTTGTAATGTAATATTAAACAACATATATGAAGATTATCTTCCATCTTCAAATAAAAATAACTTATTCTCTCTTATTCTCAAACTAGTGGTGAAATATATTTTTTTTTTTTTTTAATTTTAATAGTTTAATACTTTTGTATTGTATAAGCTCTTAAATTAAGTTTCAAGAATAAATATTAAAAAATTTGTAAGCAGTTGTAAACAAAGATAATATTTTAACCTTAATTGTTTAAGAAATGAATTTTTGTAAACTTTGTCATAAAATATCCTAGTTACCTATAAATATTATAATATTGTTACTTTTAGCATACTTCTTTTAATTTTATCTGTAACAATTCCAATTCTAAATCAGAAAAGTCTATAGGTGGTATGGTAGAGTACCATCAACAAAGCCTTAAAGAAATAAGCATAATGGCTTACAAGGTTTTTGTTGTTGTTGTTGGTTGGTGGGGGCATTTGTTAATGGGTCCCCTGGGGCCTGCACTGCACTTGCACCCCCCACTTCAAATTTAACATTGTTTTCTGCACCTACAAATATTTGGGCTGCTGCATTTACTGTAAAACAAATATTATAACAATCTAATATGGTATGTAACAATTATTATTTATTATAAAAACAATGGTTGCTATGATATAAGCAATATCACTGAATTAACAAGATGTTTTGTCTCATTCTCACTATATTGTTATCTTATAGTTTTTTGACATGCCTTATTTAGCTTAAGAAATTAGTACTGGGATAATAATCCTTTTTAAAAAGAACTAGTGTTAATATTTCCAGCATTCTCTTACACTTATAATATATATATGGGAAGATAAGTTCTGACAAAACACTTACATTGGTTGGATCTTTGTTCTACAGAGTCTTGTGCTATACAGTTTTCACATCTTATTAGTTTGGGTCCTTTTCTTTTTGGGTTGTTAGCAATAGTACCTCCACAGGTAATACATTTTTGAACTTTTTCTATTATCACTGGTTTTGCTGGAATAAAATAAAGTTTATTTTAAATACTTATATATTAAGGAATATTGGGTAAGTTCATTTAAATTTCAACAACAATATCTTTGAATAAGCATGGCTGTCCTCACAAAACATGCAAACTGAGGCATGTATAAGAAAATAACTGTCCTTCATTAAAGTATACAAATCAGTGATTAATTTATTTCTCATGTACCATTTTATTAAAATCGGACCATTCAACAAAAAAAAAAAAAAAACATTTCATTATATGGTCAAAATATTGTATTACACTTATATTTATGAATTTTTATGTCATTATATGTTGTTTAATATTTAGGAGTGATGGACAGATGAAATCACTCAAACAGATAGTATATTTATATAGTTATCATTTTATATATTCAGTAAACAAAGTACTCACTTTCTTGTATTTGAACATGGTGTTGTTGAGTTTCATTTGGATCTGTGGAAAGTATTTGAATATGCGGTGGCATGCTGACATCATTAGCGGTACTGACACCAGTAGCGACAACAGTTATATTGCTATCTGGAATAATATATATTATATTTTTAAAAGAAAACAATAGCTTCATTTGACATGTAAGAAATGGAAAATAATAAAATGTGAAATGTAAAAAGTGCATGACCTTTATTATAACATTTTAATGCTTAAAAATAAACTATAATTAATAATTACCTGAGTCCTGTGTATGCATTCTCTTATGGGTGTTAAGTAGAGTAAGATGGCCGAACATCAGCCCACAGACATCACATTTAAAACTAATATTTGATATGGTATTCTGAATTCCATTTGGTGCTATCTGCATTTGATTTACTAAAGCATAATTGTATGAAAATGGCTGTGCTATATAACATGTTTTGTCATCACTAGTGGTGAGTTGTGCTATGTTTACACCACCAGTTACTCCCCCCGTGCCAGCTGTTGCTCCAGTGCCAATTTTACCTATCATATTGACATTGGTTGTGTAGCAAAAGGTTGGGAATTCCTAAAAAATAAAAATATAATAACTATTTGTACTTACAATAATAGTATTATCAACATTGATGATAGGCTTCTAAATGCCAATTATGTTATAATGTTACCTGTTGGGCCTGCTGTGTCTGTTGTGTTTTTTGTTGAACATTTTCAATGTTTTTTCCCTGTGATTTTTGAGGATGCTCTTGGTATTGCAATGTAGGCACAGAGCCCCCTTGCACAGTATTAGTCGTGAACATTGTATATTTGTATTTATTTCATTCCAATCTTATATATTAACTTAATCCATTTAAGTAGTTCTGTAAAAAAAATCTTATTAACTCCATGTTGATCATATATAAGAATTGGTTGGAAAAATTTAAAAGCGCGGCTAATTGTATACGCGAAAGAGAAACTCCCAAAACATACAGTGCGAAGGCAACGGGAAATATTTCTTATCAGTCTACTCTACTCGTGAAAAGATCATTCGTCCGATGAAAGCAGTGTCTCCGTGAATAGTGTCGATATAATGTAAGAAAAGGATGACGGACTATCTATAGACGCGCTTCAAGTAAACTAAGGACGCCATTGTTAGTTTCTCGTCAACTGTTTCATAAATGACTAGCCAAAACATAATGCTTAAGGCCTAGAATAACATTAAAACTATAAGCACATTCCATAGTCTTACGTTATGCAGTTTTGTCAACTATTTCCTGAATAAAATTCACTGAAACAAGTGATATGATTATATTATTTCTATCTCACTTTGAAATCTGAAATTCTCCATCTCACTGAATAAATGAAATGGCGATACAAATAAAATGGCGGTCAAAAATTTTTTGCCACAGAATAAAAAGAAATATAAATGACAACTTGACATATAATGTAATTAGGAAACAAAAATAAATAAAAAAAAATTGATCTATTCTAATTTTATATCGGTTCTTTTATGTTATAGTCCAATCTGCGGTAACATAAAAATTAAGTATTTTATTCAAATTTTCGGTCTTTTTTAGTCACATTAAAAAAAATCGTGACTTATTTTTCTTTCTTCTTTTTATTTAAAACGGCTACTAAATTCTATAATAAGAGTCCGACCTCATGGACCTCGGCTGTTGCTTTATAGTACTCTGTGGTTGATCTTGGCCAGCTCTTAATTGGAGTTGGTTGATACTGTTTAAAATTTCCCGCCACTTAAAATCTTACAATATGTAATGTAGATTAAAGTAAAAATTATTTTTTTATAGTGTAATAAATTATTATTTAAGCAATTAAGAAAGTGAATATATTATTTATATCTAGTTTAAAATTTGTAGGGAAAGATTTAAATAAGTTTTATTTGATAAGTACTCTTTTTATAAACCAATGGTAGAATAAATATTTATTTAAATCCTTGTTTGATAATTGTATAGTATCTTTAAATATAACTTCAAAAACAGCAACTATACTATAGTTACTTTTTTTAATGAGAAACTGCTTCCAACAGATCGTAATGTTATTGGAATTGCGATTTCCTGAAGTTTCAAGTGAAACAAAAAACGTAGGATAAGATTTTTGAAAGTTCATAAAGCAAAACACAGTGGGGAAATCATTATTTTAAATAACTGTGTTACTTAATATGTAAATGTACAAAAAAATCTTTTATTTTTTTACATTAATTATTTGATAAACATATTAAATATTTTCATCTAATTTTATGCTGTCATCAACAAAAAAAAGGGTGTCCCTTAGAAAAAAAAATTCTGATGTCTGAAATAAACTTGTAGGGGCTGTAATTTGGTTTACTCAGTAAATACATATTCATTGAATTCCTAGGAGGTTATTTCAAAATTATTTTTGTGAAACTTTAGGTGTTCAAATATTATCTTGGAAAAGTACAAGTATTCAATGAAGATAGCTTTAAATTATAATTATTCTTTTATTTTATTCTCCCATTCATTTTTGAATTTCTCTAAGGCTTCCGGAACACTGTTAAAAGTAGCTTGTTTTATGACATCAATCTGTGGCTGGTTATCTGCTGTTTCACTTTGATTGTCTTGTCCTGATAAAAACATAGTTTTTATAAGATAATAAAATTAAGTAAAAAAAAAACTATTCTGAAATATGTAATTAAAGCTTACCTTCAGTTTCCTCTTTTGGTGTAACATATGCATGTTCTACAGTGATTAGTTTTCTGGTTTTACACAAATATTTTAAATTTTTAGCCGGTAATTTATCAAATAATGGATCTGTACTTTGAACTGTTGGGTCCTCTTCAAAAAACATGTATGTTCCAAGTGGGTTTTCATATTTACCTGATAAAAATAATGAAAACCTGACATAAAATACTTTGGACAGATGTATTTATTTATTAGTTTTCATTATTCACCTGTAAAAAATGTATCATTTAACTGAAAAACAGGATTTTTTGTATCTATTCCTAGTACATGAACAAAATTATATTTATTAAGATTTACACTGTCTTCAAATTCAGCATAAACTAATATTTCTTCTTCAGTATCTGATGGAGGATCAATATCCATTTTCAATAAAATATAATAGAGATTTTACAAAACACTATTAAAGATTTAAATTGGAAAATCTATGACACTAGATATGTTAGCAAAAAAGTTTTCATTTACACCAATACGTCGACAGTTCAGATTTTTTAACAATTGTTTACTGTATGCTTATCTTTATCTTTAGCATGTTAATATCAAATGATAACTCATAGCCTTTTTTTTTATTTCACTACTATGATCAAGTTTATTTACGGAGTCAGTGTTGCTGTTTAAAAGTCGATAGTAGACAATAGTCGAAAAAAAATGAGATTAAATATATAAACAACAATGGTATTAATTTTTTTAGAAGTTTATATTAGGATACTTTACCAACGTATAAATTACCAATACCAATTAATCGCGCTATGATTATTCTCTTCATGAAAAAAATATGTATATTCCTTTTCATATTTTTTCATGAAAAGAATAAAAAAGTTATAATTATGATTGATATATACTTAAAAAAAAATTGTTTAGTTTGTTTAAAAATTTTGTCTATAAATTTTTTTCTCACGATTAAAAAAAAATGTTTCCACAATTACTGGCAGGAAAGTATTTAAATTAACGTATTTTAATATTTTCGTTTTTCAAATAAAATGATCGACACTGGCAGCTATATAATAAAATTTTTATTTAAATTATTATACTTCTGTCAACACTTAACAATGGCGATGTTTTGTTAGTTTAGTTTTCATAATATTTACATTTTATTAAACTGAATGTTTGAAATGTATTACCAATTATAATATATGCAGCAGTAATACAATATATTACTCGCAATGTATTTAAATTTGAGTTACGTTTTAGTTGTACTAGATGTATATCAAGCTAGTCTTTGATATTCAAGGTCGTAGTAATTAATAAATAAGTACAAAGAATAATAATAAATAAAACTATTTTTATTGCATATCACATCCATATTTCACAATCGCTGCAATTTATATTCATTTTCGCGATGGTAACATCACATTAGAGAACATTCCAGACATGACATATACAGAAAATAAATGCTTACGCTTTTCATCATTATAACGAATATTAAACTGTATTTTACAAAAGAAAAACACCTTTCAACAGCAAAAATGAGAATTATTATGCAATAAAAAATCCGGAGTTAAATCTTCGCCTCCTAGGGAATCCGTTATTCTTTCTTTCCTCCAGGAGGCTGTAGTGGTTGGCCACGTTCTTTACCCCTTAATTTTATTCCAATCGCCCTCTCTATTTTACCAAGAACAATATTGTTAGGAATACCACGACCTGCTTCATAGTCATTAACGATTTGAGGTTTTTCGCATATTTTTGTCGCCAGATCTTTTTGACTCATGCCTTTGGATTGTCTTCCTTGCATTATTAGCTTGCCTAAGTCAAGGGGTACTTTCTCGTGTCGAAGTTCTTCTGTTTCTCTATCAAGTTTTGCAGTATTTTTTGTTGTAACGTGTTGTTTATTAGTTCCTGCACCGTATTTTTGTTGAGTGTCCACTGGTAAACCTTGACGACGTGCAGCATTGACAGCTTGTTCAGTCTTTAGGGCCGATGCCTTTGGGGGTTTTTTACGAAGAATTGTGACAGTATCCCAATCAGACATATTTAGGTTTATTTAGTAAATGTGATAAAATAACCAAAATTTTCAATGATGACCACAGACCAGTTTGGTACGACGTGCAGTTTTGTGATTATCATAGACTATAAACAGAAAACAAACTATATGTCAGAAACTCATCATAGTCTAATATTTATTTTCTTTATGATTAAAAAGTATTAGCTTTGTCTAAAGAGAAAACCGTTTAATGTAGAATAAAAAGAAATGAAGTATTTTTTGGTAATGTTAGATTGTAAAAGTATATATGATTGTATATTTCAGTAGTTACATCATAAAAGTATATATTTTTATTGATATTTTAGTTTAAATATCTTTTAGAAGAGATAAAAATTTAAACTTCTAATAACAATTTTAAGAACGAATGAATATCCTTTTTAATTTTTCTAGTATACACAGATTATTTTAGGGAAACAAAATTACTACTAAGAATGATGACACCGGGGGGAAAGAGGACAACAGGAGGGGTAAATTGTCCGTATGATATGTAGCACTGTCAGTTCTTTATATAAAAAAATGTATGAAGCTTACCAGGCGTGTCAATAAGGCTTACTTTCAAGTCTCGGACCGTAGTCAAGTCAATTATTCAATATCAAATAATTAAAATTACAATACTCCTAGATGATTGGATTCAGTATCGGATTTCAGGTTACAGATTCCCCGCTCTCGGAAGAACTTTAAATCTATTTTCAAAATATGTTTATTCATATGTGATTTCAATCCTTTTATTGCGCCATAGTCACAATATATAATAAGTTGAATAATGATCTGATCAGTTATTGAAGAATAATTATTCTGTATTCATATCGTTTTTTCTGAAGAGCGTCAAAGTAAAATGAGTTTGGTTAGTAAAAAGTGTGAATCAATATCTCTTCTTGAATCCAATCCTGATGAAATCATCCCAAATGAAGTTACGCCTGAAGACGTCTTAAGATTCAACAAGATCACGGACACGTATTTATGTAGCCCAGAGGCTAATGTGTTTGATATAGACTTCACAAGGTTCAAAATACGTGACTTGGAAACTGGTACTGTACTATTTGAGATCGCGAAACCTCCAACTGACTTCGGAGTTGACAACGAGGGTACGCAAGACGTGCCAGATGAACCACTAGATCCAAATGCAGGAAGATTTGTACGTTACCAGTTTACTCCTCAGTTTCTAAAGTTAAAAACTGTAGGAGCAACGTAAGTGTTATTTACATAATATTTATGTATCTGAGCAAAGTATCCTAAACATCATTTAGAATACCCTATATACAAATTGTATTTGCTTAGGTTCAAACATAGTATAATGTGACCTTAATTTCCAGAGTTGAGTTTACAGTTGGAGCTAGCCCTGTTAATCATTTTAGAATGATTGAGAAACATTTCTTCAGAGATACATTGCTTAAGACATTTGACTTTGAATTTGGATTTTGTATTCCATTTTCGAGAAACACTTGTGAACACATCTATGAGTTTCCTTCACTACCTCCTGATCTTGGTAACTATTTTTCTATTTTAAAAATATCTTATGCATACACCCCTAAAATTCATTTTAAAGGTTTATGAATACCTCTAGTCTATAAGACTAAGATATGTAAAATGTTATTCTAGTTAAATTATAAATCTGAAGTCTAAGCTAAGATAAGTGTAGCTATAAGCATAAATTTGACTACATTACGTTTAAACATTGATACATAAAAATATACTTGTAGATTTAAAAATATGTATTATAGGGATTACTAGAAAGTATTTTATGTATTTTGATATAAATGTCTGTCTGGATTTACTTATGTAATTTACCTTATTTTTTCTAGTTGAAGAAATGATAGCAGCTCCATTTGAAACTTGCTCCGATAGTTTCTACTTTGTGGACAATCACCTTGTTATGCATAATAAAGCTGACTATGCATATAATGGAGGCATAAACAACTGAAGATTCAACTTATTTTAATTCAACTTTGTTTCAAATGTTTTTTCAGCACTACTTGAAATAAGCAAAATATAAGTGACATGCATTAAGTGTGAACATTAAATGTTTTGCACTGTTTGCAATTATTGATACGACATCATTAAAAGGTAATTTAATTTTAAAATATACCACTTTAATAAGAATATAAAATCATGTTGTAGTTATTATTATACTCAAGTTTGTGTAAAATGTTTTGAAAGTAACTCAGATACTTAAGAAAACATTCTGCTTTAAGAAATATTTAAACATTCCAATGGATCTCATTTATTATATTATTTTAGTAATTTATAAAAATATGGATAAACATTAATGTAAATTATGAAGATCATATGCTGTGTATTAAGATTTTTATTATATAGTTGAGTTAAGCACCAATATCCCAAATTATAAGATAATCTCACAAGAGATGTTACCGAGAAATACTATTAGAAAATACATTTCTTGGTGGTTTTACAAAAAAGTGTAATTTGTTATTGTACATTTTAAGTTTAATTTTCTAAAAGGTGTTTCTGGTCTTTCACCACATTACAAGAAGTTGTCCCTTCAAATACAATTATCAATTTCTTTATTCATTCGTAGGGGTTGATTTTCATGAAAATTTTTAACCCCTTAAGTTTAGTATATACAAAGATCCGGGCTTATTCCTTATTTACTTAAAATGTATGTGCTATATTTAAGTTTTTTGGGAGCTAAATATTTTGACTGAGAGTTAATAATTCGGCACTTTAATATTGTGGCAATACTTATAACATATTTTTGCGATCTGATCACTAGATTGAAATTATATATAATTTTAAGCTATTTACTTATGTCAGTGACACTTCAAAACAGCCTTAATCCACCTATTTCTTAATGAATATAGAAACTTCAAATAACATGTTCTCATTGAAATATTCTGAAGCTACAGTAAAAAGTTCCAAGTTATTGTCTTTAGACAAAGGTAGATAATTGGGATAACACAGCTCACCTCGATTTCGGTGTAAATTTGTCAGTTGTGTAAGGTTTCTATTTTGCACACACACACGTGTGGTTTGTTGTGTTTACACGCACTGTTTATTTAAATCACATTCGTTAGTTAGAATGTTGTATTTTTAAATATTTAATAAACACTAATTCTAGTCATTGATCTTTAAGGAAACTTGAATACTACAGGGAAAGAATTGCTTAATTATATATTACTATTACACCATTTCGTTTAAATCAGTGTCAAGTAAATGAAATAGAAGTAATTGTCATTAAATATTTATTTCAATTTATTAAACAAATATATTAATTATAGCTGTAACATATAAGACCTGATTTCAGTCTTGAATAGGTCTATAACAATATAACAGTTGAAATATATTTTCTTTGTCACATCCAACACTGCCATCTTAAAGTGATTAGAAATAGTATACTCTAAATAACAATGGCATGAGCGTCATTAAATATACTAAATATGTAACAAAATATAAAACCTATTACTAGAGACGGCTGAATTCAAAAATAACGCTACAAGATGCCGTCCAACTAGTATGACGCAGTGTTAACATGAAAGTATGTATGAAGTATGTGTTCAATTGTCATGTTTTTTGACCTTGAGTCAAGTTTTATTAATAGTTATTGCATACCTTTCACCCTGTAGAATTAGATTGAGCTTACGTGTGAATTATGAATTGTAAAATGTAACACAACTATTAAAAAATTAATTTAATATATTCTTTTATTTTACCGTTAAACTTCCCAAATAATAATAATAATAATAATAACTTTATTGTCACACGAAAAGGATACAATATAGCTCTAAAAATAATGTTTATATAAAATAATAATATGAACAACAATTTCTGTTTATTTTAGAGATTGCGTTGACAGCTGTAGTAGTATAAACTGTGTCACAGCTATCAGCATCTACCACCCAGGAGATACTTTGTACGTTGTTACATATTTTATTGGAGTTTGAGTACATTAAAACATGGTATTACAAAATAAAAATAAAAAAAAATAAATTAATTAATTAGTGAATTAAAACAAAACAATAACAGTAAATTATTAAAAATAATAACAATAAAGTTCACCAAGAGAATGTGTGTGTGTATGCGTTTGTGTATATGTATGTATGTATGTGCATGTGTGTGTGTGTGTGTGTGCGTGTTATGGTAATTGCTTGTATTATTTGTACAAAATATGTTCCGTTTCATTATAATTTAGTTGCTGTAACCATCTTTTAATATGTTCTTTGCATTTATGTAGGGATAGGAACACAATATTATTTATTTTATTACAAGAATTGTAGAGATAACTGCTTCTTATATAATACTGGCGACTTGCAAATAAAGTTCTATGGGATTCTATTTGACAAACCCTCCCTTTGTTTCGTCGTGCAACATATGATGCCACTACCATTCCTTTGTATATAAATATCAATAGCTAACTTACATCCGGAAATTGGAAGTCAATTAGGAACCTACTTGTTTATATTTTTACAAGCAAGTTTGTAACATGGACATCCTGTGAGAAATATTTAGTGAATATTTAAAATTGTTATATATAAAGCATGAAAAAAAAAGTATAGACAAGATAGCGTTAATTAGAAGTTCTGTCAATATTTTTCTTCATATAGAATTTGAAAGTCAACTTTCCATTATCCAAAAAAGAATTTGCATGTGTCATATTTAATACGGCACAATTATTGCATTTTATTATTTCAGAAATTGGAGTATTATTTGATTTACAAATGTCTATGTACTCGAACTTACGACGCGGTGTTTTTTTGTTGTAAACGTGCCATTCATAAGTCCACTTGGAAGCACTGACATTAGTGCCAAGATACTGAGTCACGAAGTATATATTATTGAGAGATGGATCAACTTGTATGTGAACCAAAAATTTATGATATCCAATGTTCACTAAATGCATAACTTTATACTCTATTTCTAACAAAACTATATCCATTTCTTTGTTGACATCTGCCTGACGGTGTATTGGGTGCGAGTCGTTGAAATGTCTTACTAATTGCTTTATCATTCCTGTAAAAGTTAATTATTATGATTATTTCACAATTTTCTAATATAATGATAAAACGTTAAAAAATAAAATAAGCTTTGTCATAATTTTATTATATTTTGGGGTTAAATTTTCTTCCTTGATACTTATAACTTACCTTTCCAACTGCAATCTCCCGAATATTCCATCATAGGACATGAAATTATATTAAATGGACATTCTTCTAGATGATTTTCTATTTCTTCTCTTTTAAACTTAAAATGGCAACCATCCCCAGCATTTGGACATTGAATTCGATCCTGTAAAATTACCATAAACAAATAAACAAAACAAATTTAGTTTATATACCTTTCATATCAGGAAAGGTCAACATTTTCTCAATTGTTTTGCCAACAATGTTTTCTCAGATTAACACAAGTACTACACATTTCAATACAACTATTTTACGGATATAACTCGCGTTTATTGGTAATGTGTTTGAAGAATGAATGGAAACAAAAAAAAAAAATTAACAAAAACTTGTTTATGATTTTAAATTACTCACTTTCATGTATTCCATTATCAAAAACTATTTGATATATAGATTTAGCTATGTAAATATGTTATTAAAATCATTATAACCGTAATACATATAATTGATATAAGAAGTATTCTTCTTACCTCAGTATCTATGTTTAAATCTGCTAAAGTTGATTCAAGGGTAATGTTTCTCATATCAGTAATCTGCTCTGCACATTTACCACACCGAGACCTGTTCGACTTGCATTTGAAGCACGAGCTATGTCCATTTGTGCACTGATAGATGTGTTGAACAAGTTGTCCGTTGCAAGTAACACAGCTGACTATGCTATTGCTATTTCTTATATTCTGGTTACACCTAAAATTGTAAATTAATATAATGAATTAAAACATTTTCATTACATAATTAAACAGAAAAGCAGTGCAGAATAAATGTGTTTGAGCATTTATTTAATTTAGAATATCCTATTTAATTTGCGAATTATGCATATAACTTTTATTTAAATAAAGCTTTGTATTTGCAACTTTTTTAACTTAAATTATGGTTAATTTTACACTTTTTAAGTAATAATGGTACTTTTATTTTCATTAGTTCAACTCCATACTTCTTATGAAACTAGATTAATGTAATTAACCTATATATTTAAATGTCATCGTAAATTACATATTTACAGTAACATAAATTCAATCGATCTTTTATAACGAAAATTTCAATTACCAAGACAGCATGGAACATACCTTGATCTAGATCTGGTTTTGGGAGCTTGAAACGGTTTGTCGTTTCTCTTATATGCTCCCGTAGATGATGGTGTGGCATGCGATGGTCCGACAGAAGACGGAAAGGCATGGGATGGTCCAACCAATAGTGGCGTGGCATGAGACGGTCCGGCAGAAACGATTGAGGCATGCGTGATAGAGGATGGTCCGGCCGAAGACGCGAAGGCACGTGATGATCGAGTAACAGATGGTGTGGCTTGGTGTGATCCAGCAAAAATCGGAGAGGCCTGCGATGGTGTGGCTTGGTGTGATCCAGCAAAAATCGGAGAGGCCTGCGATGGTCCGGTAGAAAGTGTAGTAGACCTAGTCAATAAATTTGATATTCAGCATATGTTTTATTCATATCTTTATATAAATGTACAATATAGAAAACTGTTATATATAAAAATACTGATACTATAGGTTACCTACATAGCGAAAGACCTCACCTCCAGCCTGTACAATATTTTTCTTAGCATTATTACTCTCCGGCTAATGCAAGTTGAAGAATGAGACACAATATGTATTAGGCAACCTTTCACCTCAATGTGGGATCCCATAGAAAGATTGGACAGTACAATGTAGATAATGATTTACATCTGATGACGTATGGAACTAGTTACCTTCTAGACTTCTTGATGTTTATACAAATCGTCACATATTTTGTCACTGTATGACACAAGTATCAAGTTTTCGGCGGTTGTTGTGTTATGGTTCTAGTATTAGGGGCTGGCTTTGATCCAGTACCTATTAATGTCATGAGAATGGGTCAAGAGATAAAAAAATTATAGTCATTCAGACTTCTCTTCACTTCCTTTTTTTTCTAAGGTTCAAAATGAACTAGTGTAGATCTGGTTTTTCACGGCTTATATACCTACTTTTGGATCTATTTTTTTTATATTAACTGTTCTTTCTTTTTAAATCTACATTAATATTACTAGCATCATTTCCTTTCATTCGGTCTTGTACATTCCAGAATGTTCTTTAAAACTACACAATTACAATACTTTAGTTGCTTTGTGGCATGAGCTTCCAGATCCTTACGAAAATAATGTAAATAACATCTATCCAAAAAAAAATGTTTTACTCAAATTTCTACGATTCTCTTCTTTTTGAAGTATCACAATTAAATGCTCTACTTCTAAAACTCTAGTCTCAAAAAATACATTTTTTGTAATATTTTAATATAACTCTTTTAAACTATACTACAAAATAGGACACAGAAGATATTAGCTGTTCAATGTTAAAAAAACAATAAAAATATGTGCTTTTTTCCTCTATTCGAGATTAAATTAAGATGACTGATAGTGATTAAAATAATATTAGTTTAAAAAGGTAAACTTTATAAACAAAAAAATCAGGAGAAGCCATATTTAAAATTTGTAACATACAAATTTTCATATACCGCAATTTAGAAAACTATTTCAAATATTGAAGTACCAAACTTAGAACCTAACATTATTATTATTTTGGATAACGCATTCCAGAATCCTGGATTTCGTTCCGGACCCCAAAAACCAAGACATGAAGGATTGGCTCACTCCACTAAATTTGAATGACAGGTTTTCTGTTTAAATAATTTTTGTCTTTCGTAAAATTCAAGAAACTTATCTATATTTGGGGCCAAATTATGATCTCTATTTTTTATAACTAGCAAGAGAATCAAAACCTACAAGTTACTTCTCGTGAACTTATAATCTTGAAATTTGGTATGAAGCAACGGCTTACAGTGCAGATAAAGAAAAAATTGAAAAAACCGTAAATTTTTAGTTACATCATAAAATAAAAATATTTTTAATTGAGCGAAGCGAGCGAAGCTCTCTATGGAATTTTTCTGCATTATTTGTCCAAGCATCAATCAAAAACGAAATATGGTTTATTTTTTTATTTTTTTTTCAAATATTCGATGTCGTTGAGGAATAATCACGGAAAAACTATTTAACTATTTATTTAAAAAAATTTCGCGAGAAAATGTAGCTTTCCAATGACATGCGCGTGCCGAATTTTTTAACAGCCAGAATTTTTATTTTTTATTTTGAAAATAGTTGAGGACAGAATGCGTCGACGTTTTGTAAATGGAGCTGCTGTGCTGTTTTCACCTCAATTTGCTCAATATTCTAAGACAAACCTAGATTTTGCGAGCGCAGCGAGTACAAATTGTGGTCTGGTTCGCGATCCTAGTTATAATAAGTGTACTACCCCTTTTCTCATGAACGCGAAGAAGTATTAAATTAAAATTCATATCAAATGCTCAGGTCTATAATACCATTAAGCTGTAACAAAATTAAACCTGTATGGCAACGCTATTTAAAGAAATAGCAATTTAAGCCGCATATTTTCAAACTACCCCCGCACGGGAATCAAACCTAAAAAGTACTTCCAGTCAACGTATAACCTTGAAATTTGATATGAAATAATGTTTTATATCACATATAAAAGATAAATTCCAATAACGTTAAATTTTTAGTTACATATCGTACTTATTTTAAATAATTATAAACTTTTTACCCTGTTCTGCTATCATAGTTAATTTTTAGTTATATATCCATAGGATGGTACGGAACCCTAGGTGCACGAGTCCGACTCGCACTTGGCCAGTTTTTTTATTTTCATCTATCATCCTACAATAACTGGGATAAAAATTGGTTTATGCTATTAATAAAATAAGCTCTCTTATACCCAGAAACAAAAAAAAATATAAGTATTACAGAATGATAACATTTTTAGACAACATGGTCATGATACTCATACATACAAAGTGGTCCCCGATTTGTTAAAGTCCGTGAACATAAGTCAAGTAATATATCCATCCCATACGGCGAATTTGCCAAGGGCCTCACACTATGTTAATCTCACCTCACACTAATACATATAATTCTCGTTTTACAGCATTTGTATCAAAATTCCTCTGAAAACATTGATAGATTCTTAGGAATGTGTGTGTTTAAACGAGAAGAATAGGACATAAATAATTTTAATACCCCTAAGTGTTAATAATAGTACACCCCACAAACTTTTCTTTAATTTGTTTTTCTATAATTTGACATTATAAAGTACAACACTAAATTTTCAGCATTCTATAAAAAACTCCTATTGTTAAAAGCAAACTTTCATACTCGTATATAAGGCAAAACAATGTTTGCCGGTTCCAATAGTTTTGAGTATATCTTAATTGATAAGTAATAACTTAAGGGTGCAGCATATGTAACCACAGATTATGAGAATAACAAGGACTCAGAATTATAATTAATCTGGAGCTGTTTAAGAGTTGTGAAGTACCGGCCGTAAGGATAGTATGAGTGCTTTGAAAATATTAATTTTCTACCTTTGGAAAGCAAATGGTGGTCGATCAGGGCTGGTCTGCTGATAAGTCTGTCTTGATGCAGTGGTATAATTCACTTTCTGGTGGAGCTGATGGTGTTAGACTGAAACCATAGTGATATAAAAGTATAATTTAAAAAGTCAATAATAAATAAATAAAGTTGTAATTGAAAGTTTAAAGTTACTTAGATCAGACTATTACTCAATATTCAGTCATTTATTTATTACAATAACAGTTTCACAGTACTGAATGTGAGAACAAATTTGATTCCATATAAAGGTATCATATAGAATAAATTAGATTAGATCTATGACATTTTTACATTTACATAGAGCTATTAATCCAATTTAAAAAAAAATAATAATATACAAATACTTTAATTAACAAACAACATATGTAGGTACATTATGAAAAGTTAATTGGTGAAATAGAAGTATAATAGAAGTGTACAGGAAAATTGTTTCTCAATAGATTCATTACTAACTTTATATCTTTAATGTATCATAATTTATTACTATTAAATATAAGTAGGAATAGATAGTTTTATTATGGATGTAATAACAACTTACCTATGGTGAACAGCATTTGAAGAACTTGGTGAACTGATTGTATTTAGATTCTGTGCTTCAAGGTTAGGGTAGATACCAGAACTAGAACATTAATAATCATAAAAATAATGTTAGTAATTATCAAATTAATGTTATAATAAACCAAATATTGAGTTATCTTCTAATCTTATTTAATAAAGTAATAATATTTTTTTAGTTGAGTATATTTCATTTATTTCCCTATTTTGAACATATAAAAATAAACATTTAATAACTTATGTATATATAGATTAGTAAAATACACTAGCTTATTATGGGTTTTTTGTTATTCACCTCTAAAAATAAAACAATTCTGAATAATATTCTGAAGAAAAAAGTTAATTAATATAATACAAAATAACTCATAACCATGCATACAAAAACAGACTAGTTTAGTTTAACTTTTTAAATACATATACTAATATTTATTATATTTTTGTGTTGTTATTTCTTTATTATAAGGTAAAACATTACCTTGTTTGCATGTTCAACTGTTTAGCTTCAAACATCCTTTTCTGATTCGCCAAAGCTCTTTGAATTTCATCTTCGGTATATAGCCTTTGACTAAAACGTTTCTTGAAGATAAGATAAAAGCGCCTCCAAAAATAACATTCGAAAGATATTTACAAAACAACATGGCGCAATAAGTACTCTTTATGTACAAAAGGAAGAATAATTAATGCAGCTATTGAGATAGATTTATATATTTAATATTATCGTTACTATATATTACCACTAACAATAAATATGTAAAAAATAGTAATAGTGGATATGTTTATAATTACTCACATTCAATATGACTAACATACTTGCAATATCATACCTAAAGACTTCTTTTGGGTTGTTCCTTTGCGATTTTTGCTCATCATCGTTTTTAGAATTCTCTGAACCCATAGTTGTTCACTAAAGCTACTTTGAAAACTGATAAAGATAAAATATTCACACTGCAACTGACGCTCTCAATATTTAGTTTATGGCGCTCAATGTTTGCACTTCGACTATAGCTATTGTTTCGCTTGTTAAGTTAACAATCAAAATTAATGGGTAAAGTCCTTACCATAGACAACACTGAGTCTAGGTTTACGTGTCGGATGTTTATTTACGAAGAAAATGGCGGACAGTATAAACATACTGTCCGCAGTATAAATTTTGTTTTCTGCGTAACGAATTATTAATTTTTACAGTTATATGTTAATAAGGGTTATATAGTGGAATTCCAATGAAGATAGTAATTACATTTTAACTATTTTATAATTTAACTTTGTTTTCTCCGGCTCAAATATTTACAAAATTTGAAACATAATCTTCCTATAATTTTTTTTGTTCAACTTCAGCTACTTAATGTTTCCCTCTGTCAAATTTATCTCAAATTTGACAGTGGGAAACGTTTTGATTTTGTTTATGTTAATTGTCAACGATTATTGAGTTATTGAAGTTTGTTTTTTTTTGGGGGTTTTTTGTTTATACAATGTAGGTAAATTCAAGACACAACTAATTATTATCAATTCATGTGTCAGTGTTCATAAAGATGTATTCAAATTACTCGTTTAGAGAAATGTTATTGTAGTGTGGATGTTCCCAATATATATAATAATTTTATTTGAAATATCGTTCTATATCTTCAATCTTTTTATTCGACTGAAAAATGTGAGTAACTCTTTTTTGGGTCAATGTTTACATTATTACAACAAACTCCCGGAAAAAGTTAAATTATTAAAATATAACAAGTTTAAAGAAAATAAAGAACATTTATGTGTTAACAGAAAATATGTTCTAATATTTAGATCATAACATTTTCTGGGAATGAGACCTTCACTGTAAGGATATTTCAAGTTTATAACAAAATGTATTAGTCTATAAGTAGGTGTAAAAAAAATAGGACAAGCCAAGTAGGTGTAAAAAAAAATAGGACAATGGATGAGTTTCTGTCGTTCTTCTTAGGAGTGATGCATTAATCTTTCCGAGCCGTCGTAATGTGCGCACCATAGCAGATAGGGGAGTGGGTGTGCGACCTAGACAGGTTTGGCAAACATTTTTGTAGCAACTTCACGAAGATCTTGATCCACATCTTTTCTCCTTTTTTTAAATTAATCGCAGCAAAAATTTTTTTTACTAAGTTACTAAATTAGTTAAGTTAGTTTTACTAAGTTAAAAATATTTACCAGACTTGTAAAACCTATTCATACCACCTTTAGGATTTTGTCCGCGTAGTATCTCTCAAATCAATTAAATTTATAATTATGTTACAGAGAAAATTCTTGCAGATTTAGTTAGAAATGTATCTTCTTATCTTAATCTTAAACTAACCCTAAATAAGACTACTACTACAGGATAGGCCAACCCGTCGATCGCAGCCCTCAGGTCAATCGCAGACAAGGAAATAATTATCGATACCTACCTATTCCCGTCCTAAATATTACAAAAATTATTGGAGTATAGTTTAAAATTCCTAGGCGGTAGATTACAAAAAATCAGAAAGGCAGAGCGTAGATTTCGAGTCCGATTGAATTGGCAACCCTTTGGATAATACTCAAAATAAATGTCAAAACTTTATTTGAAACTTTACATAAATTTTGAACTGTCCGTATTTTAGCATTGGATTCTTATCATCATCGTCGCAGTTATTATACGTGTCAATTCTTAAGAGTATTTAGTTTTTATCCTTATGAAGAACTTTCCTTTCTATTTTTACTTTTTGAGTTCACTTATAATTTTATTCCATTTTTCGATAAATTTCTTTTTCTATTTTTTTTTATTTTGTATGAACTGGTGATGAGTTTAAAACTGAGGAATGTTTCTCTGCCTTCTACTCGACCTAGTCCTATATTGACGGATGATGTTTTGTTATCAAATTGATAAAAATTAACACTCCATTTTGGTGATATGTTATTGTTGATGATTTGAATAACAAATTGTCAATGACATTCCCTGAACCTATAGTAGATACTAGTAAGTTTACAAATCTGTCTTATAAACCGAACAAGTCTTCATGAATAGTTATATATTTGGGGTAACGGAGTTGATTTAAAGTTTGTAATGCAAAATCAGCCAGTGAGGCATAATACCCAGGAGAAGTGATCCCTAATGAACAGCTTTAGACCTGTATGTAGTATTATTCCCTGTCAAACCTATTTCCCTAACAGCACACTTTCCTCGGCGTGCACAAGAATCATTCTCTTCTTGTTTGCTAAACTTCTGTATTTTTTTAGACGATCAACAAGCACTTGAAGAGCAATCTATTCACCGTTTCTATATAGTACCTTTGTAGGTTTTGCGGACACCCCAATTTCTTCGTCCTAGTTGTTTTCCTATTCGTTAGCGCAGACTCCTGAATTGCGGACCATATGGCCCACATGAATCTACTTACCGATTCAATATTGTAATTATCGTTTTTATTTCGTGGTAATCTAACCACCTCCCGAACCTAAAGCTGACGAATGCTATTAATGGGACTAACTGGGCAACTCTGAACAAGTTCCAATGATTTTTAGACGCGATAATTTGTTCTGTAATTGACACTGATTGTAAAAAGTGAAAATGCATTCAGTGATATTAATATACTGCTCTATTCAAATTATGCACTTATTCTTTTCTTAAAGTAGGGCAGCTCCTACATATAACTCGAAAATGATTCTGCTGACGTAAGTGCGTCATTGATGGATGATCGCTTTCGCTTCTTTCATCTTCACGCTAATGTGGAATTGAGTTACTTAGCTTGAACAGTTTATTATTTTTTAATGTCACTTAAGAATCATCTAACACAAAAGTTTGATGTTTTTTTTTTTAGCTTGCCTAATAGATTTCATTATATAATAGTAGTACTTTAATTTCTTTTTATTGTCAATTCCCTTTTTAGTTTTATTGTATTGTTTGAACAATGTTTTCACTAAAAAAGGATCAAGTTTTCTATATTTAAAAGCAGCTATCCTAATTTTGTAGGAAATTACACCTGTTTAATTCGATGTCTCACAGCATAAATTTCAGCAAGGTGAATTAAGATCAGCATTTGACAGAGCAACGGAGCTCGTATCCTAGATATTCCAATTTAATCGATTTCATTATTTTTATATAAAAAATATTATACTCTTAAATTCTTTGAATTATTAAATTAATATTTATTTTAATGACCAAATAAAGATCATTCTATATTTGTTTCAATATATTCTAAAATATGTTTAACAGCCATGATTATTTCAAAAAACTAATGTTACTTGATATACATGACATAATATCTTTCTATATTGTATTTTGTTAGATCTTTTTATATTGATATCTAATATATTTTCCAATAAATAACATTAAATCATATTATAGCTGGCTGTATTACAATATTTCCTAAGGATGCCAGGATTTCAGCTTTAATATTCAACGTCTTTAATATTCAACTATCCAATGATATCATGGAATGTTGTCCCCTTGAATCCAACATTAGAAGAAGGTTCGTCTTGATATGTAATATACATTCTGAAAAAAATAAACTTGCTTTGTAATCACATTATAATCACAATTAAATGTGGGCAAAGGAACAATAAAAACAATTTAACCATGAAAATTGTACAATAAATATTTCAAAATATATAAATAATTGAATACTTTTCAATAAAAAGTTACATCATTAAAAGAAATTAAGATAAATCATATTCACCTTTTGAATTAAAAATCAATCATAACTCTTCTATCACATAATATATTAAAGTATCATGTATATTTAATGTTATTTTTTGAGTCATAATTTTATATCAATTTAATTATTCCATTTACTGTAAACATTATTTTATCAAGTTTGTTATTTAATAATAAATACCTGTCTTTAGGGATACCCAATTCCTTCTCAATTAAATCATAAAGTACTTTTGAATGCTTTTTGTTTTGTTCTAGACCAAGACTTCCAATGGACATAACATTTGCTGTTGCACAAGGAGCAGTTGAACCACCAAAACACATTGACACTTCAGGCACAATGGAAACAACACAGAACTAAAACAAAAGTATTTTAAAATATAACACAAAAATATAAGTTTAGGTTTCACTGTTCTTAGAATAAAGTTGGTGATGTTTATTAATATATATTCATTATTATTTAAATTTTACTGTAAGACACTGAAAAAGTAAAAAAAATATTTAAAGTGCCACTGATTTTTAACTTATGATAGGTTTTAAGGTTTAAAATGTAGGTTATAATAAAATCTGTTTCAATAAATATAAGTAATGGCAAATGAAATGTTTTCTTCATAATACCTGAGTAGGTTTTCCAAGAGAGGCTGCTAAAATTGGAAGTGCTTTACTAACGAAATCCTGCGGAATTTTATCTTTAGGAAGATTAGTCTCAATTCTTAAATGGGGCATGATTTCTATCAAATATTTTAAATCACCAAAAGATTTGTTGATTGCAATTTGCAACTTACTACGACATATGTTTGTATTGTATAATAGTTAGAAGGTAGGTATCTATATGAATCTAGAAATGTACCTATTTCGTTGTACTTCGCTAATCGCAAGTCAATATTTAGGTACTATTTTGTACAAATGTACCATACTCAAAAATTTAATTTAGATACCATTGTTGTTTAAATTATAAATATTACTACTATAATATATTCTGTAATCATTTGGATACATTTTTACTTTTCACTAATATTATTTCATGCGTTTGATAAATATTGAATACCAAGAGTAAGTTAACTATTATTACTATATATAACTATATAAAAAAATCATAAAAATATAATAATTAACTTATTCTTGGTATTTAGTATTAATAAGGTAATAATAGTAGGGGAGTTCCCGCTAAATGATAAAGACGCCCAGACGCTTTATGAAAGCTATAAAATTAATAACCTGAAAAGGCTTTCGGTGTACTAATATGCTTTATTCATAAGCCAATTTGACACTTTAATTCTACATTGTGATGTGATTGTTATTGTGAGTGTGATTTGATTAATTTATTTTAAAGATAGGCCTTCCAGGCACCATACTGGCGAGTCGCTAAAGAGGTTCGGAAACCTGCAAGGCTTGTACCACCCTCTTTTTTTGGTGACTTGGGGTATGACACTTTCATACATGAGAAATGTTTTTAATGACTATTTCGAGAACACATAATTTCCTAATTGAGAATATCTTACATCTCATTCAGTCATTGTACAGCTGAGCAGTAGAATATCGAAAGTGTTTTTTTTAACTAGTACAAAATGTCTAATTATGCCTTGATTACCCTCCATGGGCGGGGAGCCTGTTTTTATGAGTAATAAGTTAAGCGTTAGCATGTTATTATTTAACCATTACATTACTCTTCAAAGTGACTCTTCTGCACGATAAATGATGTTCATAAATGACAATATCCTATATCACGATACAACACACCAGTATCATCTGCATAGGTGATTATAAAAAAGCTAGGCAGGAAAAGCTTGCATAACGAGTTGATGTAAACTAATAAAAGTGGTTCAATACGTAGTCCAACGGCACCACTAATAGAACCTTTGAGAATACCACCTTACTGGTAAGCTATTACTAACAGTTGAACCGAGTTCTACACACTGAAACCTCTCAGTAAGTAAATAAAACAGTCAGTAAAGATTCCTAAAGGTAGTCTATGGAATAGTCACGAAATCACTTGAATATTTCATATATTATGTTGTCATTTAAGTCGAAATAAATAATTAAATAAACCCTAAAAATTTTGAATAATAATTAATATATTATAAATAAACTTTAGAAAAATTTGAAGGGTCCGCGGATGTCCTTCATGTCACTTATATGTTTAAAGTTTTTGTCGACTATTTAGCTAATTTAGTATAACAGGTACATTTTGCCAAATGCATTCAAAATCACATTATTAAACACCAAAATCTATGAGGGTACTTTATTAAATTTCCCCGTCATTCTCCTTGAAACCTCCTACAACCGCCTAGTCACTCGGAAGAAACGTTAATTGCTGTTCCATATAGTGGGCTAATCAGTCCTGTATTTGAATCCTCAGTATGATTAAAGATAGTAAAATAGAGCAAAACCGGACCGACCGACCGGCCCCTTCATTCTTCGGGAGAAAATATTCGTTTTGCAAAAACATAATGCCATATTTAAGCCAATACTAATTCGTTTGAGATTCCTAATAATACAACACTCCTTCGAAATATAGCACTATTAGATCTTTATTTCAATAATCAAGCAAAAAACTTACTTCATCTAGCTATGTTATTGTATACACAAAGTCGATAAGTTAATAATTATTACGTATCATATACCTGTGCAGTAATCAGTGTTTTGTTCAATGCTAAGCCTGCATATATAATTTTAATGTTAATGTTGAATATGTTTCTACTCTGTGCTATAATTTATTTATTCTATTATCTGTAATCTGTTATCTGCATCCCATCAACTTTGAAATCTGTCAAATGTAAATTTTTCTAAGTCCCTTTCACAGAGTACTATATACATCATTTAACCATATAATTAGATTTGCTTACAGCAAAATAATATAGTTCGTAGATTTGAAGTATAAGTTGCAGTGCAAATGTCTATGTAATATTAAGATTCAATTAGAGTTTAGTTTGATAAAAACATTATACTTTCTTAGTTCGAACTGTAGATATATATTTACATATTTAATAAAAACACGTATAGAGAATTTTAATAAGGACTAGTAGATTTGAAAATAATCACAATGGAAGACAGAAATGTGGAAGATACTCCGGCATCTCAAAGACTCACAAACGATGACTTCAGGAAGTTGCTCATGACTCCTCGTTCGACACCGGCGGGTGGTGCCCATGCCCCTGGTTCCATCCGGGAAGCCATGGCTAACGCTGGGTAAGAAATTTTACTTTAAACATATATTCTATTTATGACAATAATTTTAATCACGATCATATAATAAAGTCTTTACCCATTTTTATTAGGACAATGCCACCACCAGCAGAGAATAAGAGTGAGTTAAGGCGTAAAAAAAAGTCCTACTATGCAGCATTAAAAAAGCAAGAGGACAACAAACTTGCAGAGCTGGCAGAAAAATACAGAGACAGAGCCAGAGAAAGACGGGATGGTGTTAATGATTTGACTGTGGACCCAACTAGTAATACCAGTAGTGCATACAGGTAGGCTATTGTCTTTATATATGGCTATAGCGGATTAACATAGAGGTCCAATATAGGTGCATTATTTTGTATAATATATTCTTTTATAAATACTACTCATAATTGCATACATATTTTTGTGTTAGCAGAGTGGTGTGAATGGTGCTTTGTTCTGATCTTATGGGTGGTTAAGGTTCTTTTTAGAAAAATCATAATTTAATTAATATGTATAACGCTGGGTAAATATTTATAATAATGATAATAGTAATAAAGATCATGACATGTTAAATACTAATGTACAAATAATTATTTCATAAGTAATGCCATTCATAATAAAATTACATAAATTACTATTATATAAATATCTTATTAAACTATGTTATTAGAGGCATGTGCTTGTTTAAGCCATCCAAAAACAACCAAGTTTTAGAAGTAGATACCCCTTCTAAATGACATAATGTTATGTTTGAAATTATTTACATTCTTGTAATTTGATATTTCTCTTAGATATTAATAACAAATCTATTTCTTAATCAAATACATAACATTATTAGAGCCGTGGCACCAGATGTTAAATCAGGAATGGATGCAAAGGAACGCCGGCGACAAATGATACAGGTAAAATTAATATTCAGAAAAAAATATACTACTATTAACAAACTTACTAATATAAAATAATTATTTTGTTACAAATATATGTTATGGTCTTTGCAAAGCCATTGAAAAATTATGTTTGAAAATGAACATAAATAAATAAATACACTCGTTTAGGGTGCATTTTAAGAAATTTCCATAAAAATTTAAGAAAACGCTAACTTACAAATGCTTAGCATATGCTATAAAAATACTTATGAAATATGTGATATCTTTTTCACTATTGAGTTTTTCACACAAATGATCGAGTTTGTTGTGAACTCTGCAGTACAGAATCCTCAGACATTAATTTTTTAATTTTTTAATTAAAAAAAATTGTCATTATCTTATAAATGTCTATTTTCACATCTTATAAGTGCAACTAACGCATTTTTAATATTTATTAAGTGCGATTATTTGAATTACAGAATATAACTTGATTGTTTTAGGAATCTAAATATCTTGGTGGTGACATGGAACACACTCACTTGGTGAAAGGTTTAGACTACGCTCTACTGCAAAAGGTAAACATACATACACACAAGCAAGCCAACACACAGCCATACATCTTTAGTTACACATTAACATAGAAATAATAGATGATTTGATATTTTCCATAATTAAATAAAATGTTTGTTATATTTAGGTTCGTTCAGAAATTCAAACTCGAGAAAATGAGCAAGAGTTGGAGATGGAGAGACTTGTTTCAGTTCCTATAGAACCCATCCCTGAGAAGAAAGAAGTTCTACCGCTTGTGGTAACGATTGTTACTTCACTGTATATTTTTTATATTTTAATAATACTAATTATAATTTTTTATTGATACAGGAAGAAGAAATTCTTTTTGAAGCTCCTATCGCGAAAAATATTCATAACCTTATAATGGAACAGAAGTGAGTATTTGTTATACATATATAGTTGTATAACATACATGGCTGAACACATTTTTATACAATTTTATTCTTTATGATTGACCTAACTGATCTTATGTGTTAAGTTATTGAAAAAATCCGTTTGTAAATATTATAATTCTTCAATGAATTATTGCTTACAAAATAAACTTAAACACTTTCTTCATCACCTTCTAGATCTCTAACAACTTAACTATAACAGATATTAAAAGTTTTACCTTCTCAAATTATATTTTGTGGTGTTTGATTATAATAAAATAAAACTTCAACTGGGCTCTTACACAATTATTGCTCGGTAACTGACTGTCATTTTGTCTTTTACAATATACCCACTTGTTTTACAATCTACCTAGATATTAATATACTACAATTTATAAATTAAATTCTTGTAAAAAAAATTTTTTTGCTTTAATAATTAACAAAATATACTAGTTACCCTATACTATACCGGCTATTCATATTGCAGTATGGCTTGCATTTATTTTATTTTGTAGGTCAAAAAAGGTGACGCGCAACGAATTGTTCTTGGCTGGTCGCATGGCTTACGTGGTGGAGCTGGAAGAGGAGGGCGCCGGAGACTCCGACATCCCCACCACACTCACCAGAAGCAAGGCGGATGTACCGGAGATGGATGAACGTACCTCGGCGGCCGCCACCAATGATGTCGTGTTGGAGAAACTGTCGCAGATATTCTCCTATTTGAGACACGGGCGTCATAGGAAACTTAAAAAGACTAAAGTAAGTTGAAAAAGTTGTAATATAAGTACCGTTATGCTCTGTTTCGGGTAGACTGGTGGCCGTTGTATACAGATGTATATTACTAAAAATCGTATGATGAAATTATCAATATTATCTAGAAGGTTTGAAATTAACCAAGGAAGCATAATTTATAGTTTCTCTGTTGAGAATTCAAACTTGAAAAGACGATAAATTAATTTTCAGGATAAAACAGCAGAAAAGGGTCGAAATGACGACTCAATATATGGTGACATTGGTGAATATGTGGCCGGTGACCGACGAGGGGAGCGCAGGGAGGAACGACCTCGAACTGGATACTTTGATAAACCCATAGAAACTGAGAAAGAAGAGGGTATGTGTTGACAGGGGCTGGGGCGAGCTACAGTGTTTGTGTATGTGTTGGTAGGAGCTGGAGAGCGTTACAGTGTGTATGTTCATAGGCTTTGGCGCGAGCTACAGTGTGTGTGTTCACAGGCCCTGTCGTGTGCTACAGTGTGTGTGTTCACAGGCCTTGACGCGTGCTACAGTGTGTGTGTGTTCACAGGCCCTGTCGTGTGCTACAGTGTGTGTGTTCACAGGCCCTGTCGTGTGCTACAGTGTGTGTGTTCACAGGCCCTGTCGTGTGCTACAGTGTGTGTTCACAGGCCCTGTCGCGTGTTACAGTGTGTGTGTTCACAGGCCCTGTCGTGTGCTACAGTGTGTGTGTTCACAGGCCCTGACGCGTGCTACAGTGTGTGTGTTCACAGGCCCTGTCGTGTGCTACAGTGTGTGTGTTCACAGGCCTTTCGTGTGCTACAGTGTGTGTGTTCACAGGCCCTGTCGTGTGCTACAGTGTGTGTGTTCACAGGCCCTGTCGTGTGCTACAGTGTGTGTTCACAGGCCCTGTCGCGTGTTACAGTGTGTGTGTTCACAGGCCCTGTCGTGTGCTACAGTGTGTGTGTTCACAGGCCCTGACGCGTGCTACAGTGTGTGTGTTCACAGGCCCTGTCGTGTGCTACAGTGTGTGTGTTCACAGGCCTTTCGTGTGCTACAGTGTGTGTGTTCACAGGCCCTGTCGTGTGCTACAGTGTGTGTGTTCACAGGCCCTGTCGTGTGCTACAGTGTGTGTTCACAGGCCCTGTCGCGTGTTACAGTGTGTGTGTTCACAGGCCCTGTCGTGTGCTACAGTGTGTGTGTTCACAGGCCCTGACGCGTGCTACAGTGTGTGTGTTCACAGGCCCTGTCGTGTGCTACAGTGTGTGTGTTCACAGGCCTTTCGTGTGCTACAGTGTGTGTGTTCACAGGCCCTGTCGTGTGCTACAGTGTATGTGTGCACAGGCCCTGACGCGTGCTACAGTGTGTGTGTGTGTTGTCAGGTCCGGGCACGCGCGCTGGCCGCGGATGTCGTTCGGCGGCTTTGCTCTCGCGGCTGGCGGCGGAGCCAGAGGGTTACGCGGAGTGCTACCCCGGGCTGAGGGAGATGGATGACGCCATCGACGACTCTGATGATGAGGTCGACTACACCAAGATGGACGCCGGAAACAAGAAGGGGCCCATCGGTGAGTGAGATTATAATTTTTTTTTTAAAGTTGTCTAAAATATTTTTTATATTGCACATATAAATACAAGTCAAGAGTCGTTAAAAGGCAATATATATATATATATATATATATATATATATATATATATATATATATATATATAAATAGATTTCTAACAACTTTTAAATATATTTTTATACACCTTTTCCTGATTTCACTAATTAAAAGAAAATAAAAGTCCCCGCGGTGCCGCTCGTGGCTCCGCCCGCTTACAAACAATAAATTAGTATTAATGAACGTAAGACTCAGGAAATATAGCTTACTCATGATAAAAAATTTAAAGTTGTTACTTATACCATCTAATAAGTATTAAAAATATCATTCGGTAGGTCGTTGGGATTTCGACACTCAGGAGGAGTATTCGGCATACATGAGCAGTAAGGAGGCGCTTCCGAAGGCGGCCTTCCAGTACGGAGTGAAGACTCAGGATGGACGGAAGACGAGGAAGACCAAGGATAAGAGCGAGAAGGCTGAGCTCGATAGAGAGTGGCAACAGGTATTGAATTCATTCATTATTTCTTTCATTCATATCATTTCTTTCCGTCTGTCATTCCATTGTTTAATTTTTTTTTTAATCGTTCACTCATTTTTTATTAAATAATTTTAATTTGACAAATCAAATATATATTGTATATAATACAGTATGTTAAAGCTTTGCAGTATATAAATACTGATTAGTTAAAAACATTAGCGAAGATTTTCGAAAGAAGTATAATAGAGGTCGCCTTCATCTGATATTTATAAATGTTTTTGTAATAAACTTAATCATTAGATGTAATGTTCACATAAAATTATATTTTATTAATAAACTTAATATTGTTTTGTCATATTTTGATTTACATTTTTTTTAATACATCATAAAAATGTGTCATCTTTTTTGTTACAGATTCAAAATATAATACAGAAACGTAAGGCACCGCAGTACTCAACAGATGAATCCAGCTTCAAAACTCCGAGATATTGAGATGTTAATTTGAATGATGTTTACATAAACAGACTAACATACCTCTTACTCTATCGATATTTTTAAACAGATTCGATTATATACTATGAAGGTCATTATGAAATGTTTGTAATTGATTTCAAAAGTTGTTTGAATATGTACAGTATGTCTGCGCTGTGTCTATGCAAAATATTGGATACTTATTCAGTATCATTAATTGTAAATAGTATGATAAAATAAAGTGTGTTTAAGTACATTTTTTTATTCTCCCCCTTCCTACTCAAATCACAAGCCATCTAGCCTATTTATTTCGAAATATAAAAATCGAAATGAAATCGAAATATAAAATCTTAAACGACTACCAGATCCAGACCAGGATCTGGTACAATTCATTTACTTTCATTCATTTTCTGAACCATTCAGGATGGTTCTACTCTACTGTCTAGAAGACATTAGACCATTTTTTACGCACAAACTTAGGTTTAAGCTGGTATAAATATATGTTTTTATGTACGGGAGTACAGGGAGAGGGACCTCTCAAAAAGGCGTTCAATCGTTGGGCAGGCCTCCACCTGATAACGTGCTAGGCTTCTAGGACATGCTTAAAGATGCCTGTTTTTGGGACCCTTCACGCCTTCACAAAAGGACCGTCATAGACAGTATTACTCACTTCTGATAAAGCTATTAATATTGATAGCATAAGAGCATTGAAATACCATTAAAATTTTATGAAGAAATCTATATATTACTTACATATTGTTTCTTCTATTAATCTATGACTCAATCACTCTTAAGTTATATTAATATGTATAGAATACGATATAAAATGCCACAACACCTTGAACAATAGCTAATCTTAACTGCCGGAATATATATCTTTTAATTATTAACAAGTTATAATGATAAAAATAAGAACTGAGAAGCTCTTAAAAACATATAATAAAACTGGTATTATTTAGATATATTGAATATTATCTCCTATTTCTTTAAAACAGTTTCCTCTCTTCGGTATTTTATATCCTAACATATATTCAGGCTACCCATATAAAAAATATTGATTCATTTAAAAAAAAAAATTATACTTTCTCACATAAATATTTTTAATATTAAAATTTTGTAATTTTATAGTATATGTATGTTCAAAGACTGTTCCAAGAAATTTACATTTAAACATACGTCTAATTTATTTTTTGAATCTGACTGCACTTCAAAATGTAAAAACGTGTTCTGAATTACAAATGTAAACATTTTTAAGAATTTTTTTTAACAAGGGGACTTCATCGACAAATTTCAAACAAATTTTTTAAAGCCATAGTACTTTATTGTATTAATTTATAAATTACAAGACAACCGGAAATGTTTGTCATTCAATAAAACCGTAAGGAAAATTTTTATCTTTCATTCAGATTTTACTAGTGAAAGACAAAAATAAAGACATTCCGTCACGTCGATCGTTGATGTGATGACGCGTCTAGTGAAACAAATGCGACCGAATTCGCGACGATTCATTTGACACCATGCCGGTTCATCGGCACTATTTGTTACCTACCTATAACCCTTAGAGGCGTCTTCACAGGTGCGTAAGCGCAGGTAAGCCTCCGCCCGCCCCACTTCTCCCCGCTGCGCTCCCACTCGCCGGCCATCTTGAATTCCGCTCACTCACACCCGCGCCCGTCTCGCGGCCACTACACGTACGCGGTCATACTACGAACGACTTGACAAAAAGTTATCAATACAGTGTTTTAAAGTGATTTTGTGTCATGTGATAGTGTAGTGCTAACAATGGAATCGACGCCGATCTGTCGGTGCCGTGTTCTGTACCTCGGCTCCGCAGTGCCGCAGCAGAGCAAGGACGGCCTACAAGGCATCCAGGAGCCTTTGCGAGAATTGTATCCGGAAAAGGGGGCAACTACTGGTGGTATTGATTCGTGGCTTTCCGTATGGTCCAATGGAATTTTGCTAGAAAACGTTGATGAAAGTGGGTCTAGAGTGTCAAGGTTCTTTCCAATATCCAGTTTACATTATTGCGCAGCCGTAAGACGTGTAAGTGTTGAGGGTGCACCTAGATTTTTACCTTTAGATTCTCCTTTTGCTAGAGCGCCAGCTCCTAGACGTCCACCTTTATTTGCAGCAGTGCTACGTCGTACCCAAGGTATAAAAGTTTTAGAGTGTCACGCATTTATATGCCGTCGAGAAGCGGCTGCTAATGCTCTTGTAAGATGCTGTTTCCACGCATATGCTGACAGTTCTTATGCAAAGCGATTAGAAGCAGAGCGCTCTCCATCACAATTGCCCCCGGAAGCCGATGAGGAACTGGAGGTATATGATGGAGATGAAAATCATAAAGTGTGGGTCGGTGAAATCGAACGTGATGATGCAAGCGACGATATGCCTCATCCGACCCGAGCACCACGTCCGCGACAAATCACTAGACCAGCATCGGTACCTCCTCCACCACCTCCTCCAGAGGAACCTAAAAAGAAATCTACATCAAAGAAATCGAAAAAGAAATCAGCGGCATCTGTAGATGAACTATATGCCACAATGCCAGGACCTGCACCTATCATGAATGGTAGATCTTTGGGACGTGTACCTCCCGCTTGGGCAGCAGCAGGCTATCCTGGTCATCCCGGTCATCCCGGCCATCCTGGCCATATGGTATTAGTAGCACATCCAGCTGCGACGTTACCTCATGCCCGACATGCAACAATGGGGCATAGAGGTCGCGTTCCAGCTGCTTTGGCTGGACCCTTTCCACCCGTTCCACCTCCCGGAAGAGGCCGCATACAATATGCAACAGTTGACCCCCGACGTTCGAAGCCTCCGCCCTCAGCTATGAAGGCAGCCCAAAGCATGAATGGTCTTGAAGCAGTCGAGGATACTGGTGGTATATACAGAAAGAAAGGACATTTAAACGAAAGAGCCTTTTCTTACAGTATAAGACAAGAACACAGGAGCCGATCCCATGGTTCTCTCGCTAATCTGAAATTCGCTGCTCCACCCGAGGTAAGCGTTTTTTAGATTTATTATCATTTGTTTAAAATAATAATTAACAATTACATCTACATCTACATGTAATTGTTAATTATTTTTAATGTATGATCATCATACAAACATTTTGATTACTTATAAATTGAAAGTTCGCTTTATTCTTAATTACATTAATTAACTAAATGAAAATAATAATTGATTAATTGCTAAACTTCAATGTAATGAATTACAAAAGTTGTTTCTCGAAGCTATTAATTTAAAAATATATAAAAGTCGCTTCCTCTTGCGAATGTAGCGGTTTTGTAAATCGTAATTATAAAATATGCGAAACCAACTTGAACAGACACGCCTTCGATGAAACTTGCAAGAAGTTAGGTAATAATTTATCCTACTTTTGAGTTTAAAAGATATCTCTCGAAAATCTACCAATACACTTCATATTACTTAATTCTGGTTATAAAGACGTGATATAGATTCTATAATCCTCCTCAATAAATAGCCAACAATTTTAATAAGACATTTAAAGCCAGAACGTTTTATTAATATA
Source organism: Mechanitis mazaeus (assembly GCA_959347395.1). Lineage (NCBI taxonomy): Eukaryota > Metazoa > Arthropoda > Insecta > Lepidoptera > Nymphalidae > Mechanitis > Mechanitis mazaeus. Next base: position 17,159,663 of record OY365752.1, on the reverse strand, counting down.
AATTATTGTAAGGAATGCAAGTAACTTGAGAGAGATTACAGAACATCCGATCATCGGGCCCAGCCCTGATTGCGGTTACGTCGCTTAAGGAACTCGTCGTCACACGCGGTCAAACTAGTTAGAAATGCTGAGGTACCACGGATTTGTATCTGCACAAATATGCCAAAAGAATATGGCTGTTTAACAGAAATCTTCGAATTTATTCTTTGAATATATTTATGAAATACAAATAATAATAATAATTATGTGCTTTTTATTGTACACCAATTAAAGAAAGAGAAAAAAGTACATTTATATTTTAAAATGACGTACAAACATAGATGACCTTATCGCTATAAAGCGATCTCTTCCAGACAAACCTTAGGGTACCGAAATAAAAAAAAAATAATAAGAACAGGGAAGGAGATGTACATACTAATAAGCAAACAACAATTAATATAAAATTAATTAACTACATTGAAATATTAAATAAACATACATAAACATACAAATAAAAATGATATATAATGTTTTTAAATTCTAATTAGATGTATTCACTGGGACTTGTTAGTCCTAATGCCGTGAAATAATAATAAGTAATATATAATATTGTATTTAATTATTATAAGTGAGCTCATCGCTTGCGTAACCTCAGCAAAAACAGCGTACCTACATTCAAATGGCTTTGGAAATAAATTCCTTATACATATACATGCATGATTTGCACAGCGTGTACTCGTATGTAATTAACTGGAAACGGATAAGATTGCTTAAACCCGGTCCGATGTGAAAACATCGTGAAGTGAAAACTTAACCTAGTATTTTTAGTACGGTCAGAAATTATGTAACATAAAAGAAAAATATATTTGATTCAATAATGATATGCTTAATTAATTTAGTGTTAATGGCAATATTAAGTATTTTTAATGTTTTTGGCAATGAGGCGCGTTGATGTCTTTTACTACAAAAACGCACACGACGTTGTCCCGTAAGGATATATTCAAAATACACACACATTGTAAAATCTATGTAGTATACTTGTTGTACATATTTCAATGTTTTTATTTTAATTCATGATTTTTATTATATCCACTTTTTCTGGAACATTAATTGAAATTTGGTTTATTTTAAAAATCATACATATCCTGTTCAATGAGTCGAGTAAATGTATGATTTGAAAACGTCATATCTTTAAACATATACTATAATAATTCTCAGTTCAATTAAAAGATATCCGTCACCTAATTTATTACAAAAAAATTGTAGTACAAATAATTTCAATAAAATATAAACAAGTTATAATATTAAATAAAAGCACCCACATATGAAATAATAACCGGTAGGTAACGTTAATCTGAAGCGGTTTTTGCTCAAGTCCACAGTTACACTGCACTACTTTAGTTAAACGAATCTACGTGCGACCCTCTATTGTAGTGAAAGCAAAATCATAAGTGACATAAGTCAATGGAACCTCAACCCTATGCTGTGGTAATAAAGTATTTATGAATGGTTTTTATATCTTTGCTATGAATGTCCCACGCGACTCCAGACAACGGTCAATGGATCTGGGCTCAAGATACGCTCAATGCTAATTATTATGAGTTTTTATTTTACTTTATAAAAATGTCGACTTCTCACCAAAATGATAATTTTTGTTATTCAATTGTAAGCCATTTTTATAAATATTTCATTAGATTATTATTATATATAATTATACGTCTGTACTGACGTAAATACTATCGGGATTTCCATGACTAGTTTCGAATGCAATCGGGGTTCTTATGCATGAGCTCAGAGCATGGCGGTTCTGCGGCGTTAGCTGTTTCATTAGATTACTAAATATAAGCAGTCTTACGGCAATTTTTAAAAGGACCCCTAAAATAGTTCGACGTCATACCAGCAACCAATTACAAAGATTTTAATAGTTAGCCAAAGGGTTTAAAGGCATTGTTTTCAATTAAACAAAATTGATATATTTCAATAAAACTATTTTACGGATATAACTCGCGTTTATTATTAACTTTTTAAATTTAAAGCCGACGTTTCGAGTGCTTTGCAGCAAACGTATTCGCGGTAACACAATATGCTGATGTTTGTCAGTCAGTTTATTTATCACTTATCTCCAACGGTTCCTGGGTTTACGGGCATAGAGTTCAGGATGCACACAAAAGGCACTAACTGTGTCTATGGGTCTGGTATTTTATATAAAATAAAACTCTAAAACATTAATTTAAATGACAAAGTTAAGTTTGTACAATGTAACGGTTTTTTGGTCTGAATGTGTGTTGTTTAACTGTTTAGTTCATTAATATAATAAATTCTCGTTGTTGTAATTAATAAAGATAATATAAAGATAGAACAGTTTGTCAGAGCGCGGAAAATTACACAAATGGCGTACAGTCGCGACGGTCACATTTCTAACATACTATTAATGTATTAGCAGTTTGTTTGTCTTGTCAAGTACAAGTGGTTACAAATCTGTTACTGCCAAAACGTTCGATAGTTGGTATTTGATAGAGGCAGGAGTCGGCTTTCCTCCCCTCCCCCTCCCTTATAATTTTAGAATTGACAAAAAAAAATACAATTAATAATTAGGAACATAACCTTTATAATATACACTAATGGAATAAAATAACTAGAGTGCATTTCAATGTCACGGTAGTATAGCAATGGGTGGGCATCTTTAGTTTTAATATGTGCTTTGATAAACCTTTTGCTTTTTGTGTTTGCCCCCCCTTATATTTGGCAAATATCTAAGTAGGTTTATATCAGTCTTAACAGTCCATATATAGATAAAATAATTAAAACGGAATTGAATGCTAAGATAACTGAATACATTATATGTTATTTGACAAGGCTTTGTATGAATAATTTACATTGTCAGGTCAAGGGAGCATGTATGAGATAGATCTCGCTGCTCGCACACACACAAACACACACACACACACAATAATAATTATTGTTATACTTCTATGTATTGGTATGTTTATTAAGCTAACTGCAAAATTATACCAGTTTCAATCACAGCGTCCTTTTTATTGGTGCAGTTTAATTCAAAATCGATTACTGATAGGAATTAAAAAATTAACTGTAAAAACAAATTCCATTGCCTTAAATATTATTTATTATATTTGCATAAATGTATTGTCGAAACCTTATTACAATTAATGTTTGCAAATTTTGTACACTGGACATTTTATTTTCTAAAATACAAGGTGAAGCGTACAGTTAGCTGTATATTATTAGAAGTTTGCTTCTACAAGCGTGGCCTTAGACGAGTTAGTCTTAGTGGGCAGTGGATTTCAAACGACACACTCGACATTACAGTTAGTATCGAGGTATCAATTACTTGTCTGATCTACAAAACGAATAACCGTGACGTATATTTTTCGTATTTCAATTAGCGCTAATGGATTGACATGTCAGCAACAGATAACGGTTCGATGACGTTTTTTAGTTGTAATTGCAACACTTATCTGAGCCGGTGGCCAAAATTAGAACTAAATTTCGCCATTAAGATGTTGCCTGATTATGAAGTTATTGCTGCAAATATCCAATTTATTTTATTTAAATATATTTAAAGAAAATTCTGTTGAATTATTTTCAAGTTAAATTAAGGATATGGTTTTCAAAATTATATTGTTTGCATCTTTATCGCACGTTAAAGATGTAATTTAATTAGACAAAAAATGTTGCTCATCTGATCATAATTATAGAATTAAAATCTAATTTACTAGGAATGTGCTTTATTATGATACCGTGAAATGTAATTTAATTTAGAAATTACTAAAATAGCAAACTGACATTTCGATTAGTCGTGTATTTGGTAATATTACTATATTTTCCTTAAAAATTGCGGAGTTTTTATTTAGTAGCAACACTGAATTTCAGAACAGCGTCTTCGTATTCATAGACTTTTTGCTGTCGCTATAACTTTTAACTATAGAATACCTTTTATATTTTTGACAGATGAAAAAAACTTTTAACAACTAAAACTGTTTTCAGGTAAATTTTATCTGAATAGGCAACCCTTAATTATATTTAAAATTTAAAGTATTACTTTCATTTGAGTAAATTTTTTCAGTATTGTTTGTTTTGCTTTAAAATAAATACATTTATAAAAGTAATCGCACGTTATTGAATTGTTTAGTACATATTTATAAATCAGCCTTGTAGAGAGTAGCACGAACATGATTTTGACAGCCTAATTGATTTACAATATGGCTTTTTGCTCGGTTTTCACTCAATTATTTATTTTATACGCATATTTTCACAAAGTAAATAAGTATTAAGTAAGAAAGTATTCGGATTATGTATTTATTTATTTATTTATTTATTTATTTATTTGCACTAAACATGCAAAGGCAAGCCTAATGCCACAGGCATTCTTTACAAGCAAGCCCATGAGTTAAACAGTGATAAAAAAATATATAAGGGTGCAAAGAGAATACAAATAGAAAACAAAACAAAAAACAATAATAGAAACTAACAAAACATTATAAAAAACGACAACGAGTAGAAATGCATAAAATATTTAGAGAAATTAATATTAGAACAATTGAAAATATTAAAAAAAATAAATTATATTATTGTTACACAAAGAGCAGAAAATGAAAGAAGGTAAGATAACAAATATTACAGGATGTAGGTAATAAAAATAAAAACGTACTAATTAGATTTTATCCATTAAAACACTCGGAAAGAAAAGATTCTCAAGATCATGACAGTTGTTAGTCAAAATGATTTAATTATACATGAATATAATAATTAGCCCAATGGAGTTGGACAAGAATATTTCATGAATATTTCAGGTTTAAAGTACACTGTAAAGTAACTGAAACTTTTTTCCTAAACGAAGGTTATTTTGCAAAATAAAACTTATTGTTATAATCTGATACTACTAGTAAATAGTTACTGATGAAAACTATCGCGCCCGAACAACTTCTTTGAATGGAATTTTAATGAGTTGTTCGAAAGCCAGGACGTCTGATCACTTTTACACTGCTTTATCGGTTTTATAAGCTTGACTATAAAGAGACTATAAAGAGAGGGACAACAACTACTTGGTGCATTAAGAAGTAGATGACTTCATACCAAGAATATTACATTTTTATAAAACTGTTTTAGTATTTATCAATGATATAATTATATATAATATGTCATAGTTAAGGAGTATAGATTCAAATTGGCTTAAATTACAATTAGAGTTTTTATTAGTTTTTATTCTTGGATCTATTTAGGACAGGGATGGTGAACCAATGGCACGCGTGCCACAGGTAACACGTTTGAAAGTTTTGATAGCACACACAAAAACAAAATAATAAGACATTGATAGATAAAAAAATATTTAAAGAAGAAATGTTTTTAATTGTTTATTTAATTATACTTATGTATAATTTCACCAGGATTACATTTCGAATGATATTATATTGGGGCAACGGTATATCGGTATATATACGGAGACTTTGAGAGCGCAGCGAGTCAAAATTGAGGTCTGTATCACGCTCCTAGTAGTTTTGTTTTTTACTATAACCATGACATTTGATATTACCTATAACCAAGGGTTTCTGGTAGAGAGAGGTCTCTTGTAAAGAGATAAGTAATTTTTTGTATGAATTGTCTTAGCTAATGTTTCTATAGTATTTTCTTAGATTGTCACGAGTATGTGTACTCGTACTAAACTATTTTTACTTTTTTCCTGTAAATAAAACTATTTTCACGGATTAAAACTCGCGTACCCATCATCAGGGTAGACGAGATGTAAGACACTTACACGTAAAAAAAGTTTTATTTCTAATGTCTCTATTTCTGTTGTATAGTAAATAAATAAAAAGTCGGTCTTTTTATGACTAAATTATGATATCAATTTTGATTGATTTTGCTTAAAGAACCGTTAGTTTTGGTGTTGTATTGTTTCCTTGTGACCGAAGTACCAATGAAAAGAAAGTGTCTACTAAGCTACCATTGGCCAAACTGGTAACTCAGATGAGAATAGAATCTTATTGCATTGCTAATCATAAGTACAATACGTACCAATTTGAATTGATTTTGAATTAAACTTTGTAATTCTAACTTCTAAACAATATATGCAAAGTGTAATGTATAGTTAATTCTACAATATCTGTTCATATTTAAATATACTTTAAAATAATTGACTAAAAGAAGGCAATTTTGCAAAATATTATTTATTGTTACAATCTAATGCAGTAATATTTACCAATGCATTTTGATGATAATTTTAATAAGTGAAGAATTTTTATTAAATTGTATAATGGATGAAAAGATTGGGATGAATAAAATATAGTATATTAAACTCGTGTAAGAGTATATATAGTGGATAATATGTGGACAAATTGTTGCTATAGCGTGCGTGACAGTTGTGCAATCTTCAATCTATTACGTATGTATATAAATGTCATTTACAACAGATAATAAAACTGTTTAACATTTTTTTGCATATTTGTTCCAAATACATTTATTTTATTGATATAATATCTACATTTGACTGTTTTTAAACTTTATATGTCATATATTAGTTTTTTTAATTTATTCTTTTTTTATTACATAACTCGTCCTTGATTTGATGTTTCTGGAACAGTGAACTGTTATTATAAAACATTAATTTGCATCAATAGATTAATATTTGCAATAATTTCAATATTATATAAAAATGTATATTTATCATACAGTTAGCTGGAAGATGCGGATATTTTATCAGTTATTTAAAACCTTCCCGGTACCAAAGAATATTCATGAATTTGTGAAAACCAGTGAGGTCTAGGTTTAATTAGTAATGACAAATGATTATATACCTTAAGGACCTACGAATAGGGACCTTAATTTGCATATCTTTATGTAGGTCCAGTACGTTAATGCAAATGTCAGGCAAGTGGAACGTCTATTGGAATGCGGGTTTCGAATAAACTCGCGTTCTGAATACGACACTGTTTTATGAATATCAAGCGAAATTGACCTTTGCAGCTCTAAACATAGGGCTCTGAGACTATAATAGACTACAGCTCTCAAAATAGTTGCAAAAGAAATCGCTGACCTTTGATATGCATTTAATAATTATTAATGAACACGACATTATAATATATACAATATATTATATCGTGTGTCGAACATATAACCTGGGAATAAACAAGTCATTAAAAGTTGGATTTTGAAGTCACTGACAGTTTAGTATATAATTAGCTACAGTCATTATAATTACAGTTAAATCTGATAGTGAGAAAAACAAGGGAGCTGGTTTCGAAGCAATGAGTTGACAGTATTTTTAAAAAGAAAAGTATTAAAAATAATAAATAATCATATCTTTAGGTAAAGTAGGAACAAGTTCATAATAAACCGGTTGACTTTAACTCTGCCAGCTGGCTACCAGCAACTAATTCTCATATTTCAGAGCTGGGAATTGAATGTCAATCGGTCAATGCACTGGGTTTTGGCGGGAGAAACTCAACAGACGACTTTTTGTGTATTTTACTTTCTCGCCGAAACCACGACTGCGAATATTTGATGAAATCTATAAAGAATCTTTAATTCTCTATAGTAGCAACAGTGAATCTGAAATCCGAATAGGTCGTAAATATTATGTTTAGTATCGAAAAAAAAAAGCTTTACAAATGTAAAAGTTTAAACAATAGTATTTATTTGTGTAAAAACAACAAATATCTTGAAAAAATTCGCCATTTCTAGATTATGACAGCTGATTGTTTGAAAGCTGTAACCTTGAACGCAGTGTCGTAGCGTCCATTACTTGAATGAGCAGTAATTGTTGGCAATTGCGTTACTGACCTAAAATTCATTATTTAACTGTAAAAGATTAGATGTTTCGTTAAAACTAACTTAAAAATATAATATTTTATATATTTTGATATTTATGATCAGTTAAATTAATTTTTAATATAACAGGTACGTAACATAGTAAAATAAATCTTTTAGTTATTTAAGTAGGCGTATTTTGCGTTTATCCTATACTTATATAGGTTTAGTAATTTACATTGACTTTACGAGAATGCAGCTGTTGAATTATTTAGATAAATTCCTATACAACGTTAAATAGGTATTAAATTTTTAATGTTTGCAACACGAATCTACTTTATTTTGTCGTTTAATCGGACTAAAAGTTATTAATATTTTTAATTTTGTTTTGTTATGACATAATTCATGACGTAAGATGTCATAGCTTAATAATAAGATACTATAAAGGTGTGAATGACGTTTATAATTTTCTTTGGTAACTTGAATCAGTAGAAAAGTTTAAGGAAATATGTTTTGCCAGTAGATGTGGAGACGACAATAAAGTATCTATAAATAAACTATAAAAATTGTTTTTACATTCCTTTCGAGACAACTTGTCAGACAATAGCGTTTATAAATGTATTTAATAGCTTCATTCTTTCACACTGAACAGTATTGTCTAATAAATTAATATGTTTATTCTCGTCGTGATCGGTATTCATTCATGGTCGTACGCTTTCCTCAATATTTTAATACCCTTGAATTGAAGAATGAGGAACTGTGAAGTGGATATAAATTGATGAATTATTTTCAAATCTTTGATTAATTTCAAGTGTTTTTTTGGTAATAATTAATTATCAAAGTTTAAGAACGTTTTAAGAATACAATAATTTGAAATATTTTTTTTTGTTTTCATCTTGAATATTAAACAATATATTGTATAATGAATTATTGGCAGCTAAGACAGTATTTTTTATCGGTCTTCTAGTTGGTCAGTTTATCAGAGGCATATCAAGAAACAGAATTTATATTATCATTTAATGGAATTGAAAAAACAAATTTGAAATGTTCACATACACAATATTTGTACTATGTATTTTGTACATACATTGAGCAGTGGAAATAGACATTGTTTGCTCAATAATAGAAAGTACGATTTCAACAAAGTATTTGTTAAGAGTAATGGCTTAAAGTGAAATGTGCAAATATTAATTTGTCATAATTATAAGTACTCTTATTCTTAAAAAAGTAATAACTTTTATTACAGTATTGGTATAACATTGCTGTCAAAATCATTCATACAAGATATATCTACACTCGAAAAAAAGCTGTTCTTGAGGTTCCTATTTTATTGTGATCTTCCTGAAAGATATCAGATCTTTAAACAAAAATATAATATTTTGCAGGATGTGTTGAAAGTAAAATTTTGTTGTAAGTCACTAGTACTTCTTTATCTTTTAGAGAACAAATTAAGGCGTCTTTCATCTTTTAAAAATGCTTGACAGAATGTCAGTCTGATCGGCTAGTTGAGATACTTACAAAAAAAAAACAAAATAGCTCACCAAAAATAAAGTAAATAAACTTTATAAATACACTTATAAATAATACCACATATATATAATGTGACCTAGAATCTTTAAATTAAAAAGTAATTAAAACAGTATTAGTTAATGTTAGAGATGATTTTTGTTAAATATTTCCAATATATCTTCATGGTCATATTCAAAAGTATTTTAAAACACCTGAAGCGTAAAACCGTATTCGTGCTATTGTTTACTGTCTGTGAAACAATGGCGCCCACTGCATCATTGTGAAATGTCACCGTTCTGTGAGAAATAGAAACATTGGTCCTATTATTGTTTTTGCTTTAAGTTTAATATGTTAACATGTCAGTACGAATTACTATTACTACATTATGATTGGTTATAATAAAAGCTTGTCTGCGTATTACAAGCTGAAGATGCTGGATGCAAATAGTATTATTTTTTATTAATATACCTAGGTTCCGCCCGCAGCTTCGCAGTGTCTTTTTGGTCACTATAAAAAATTAGTTATTATTATTATTGGCCGCCCGCCCAAACATTCGACCTTATTAAGTCAAAAGTCGTTCGTATCCAGTCCAATGGTGTATATTTTAACCATTATTTGAAACAATATTTGAACCAATATAAGAACCAACTTTGGCACTAATTGTACACAGAGAGACAAAGGGGTAGCTTTCCCCCATCCTATTATTATATGTAGCAAATATATGTCCATTCTTGAATAATATGTTAAATCGAAAAATATAATTGAATTAAAAATAAACAATATCATATTTATCTATATTTGTTACAAACTGATTAAGAAAGTTTAATATCATCATTATAGTATTTTGTTTAAAGTTTTTTTTCATTTTTTGAACACAAATTTTAAAATTATGTAGGTAAGACCAGACACCAACATACTGCCTTCCAAAGTCCGTCAAGTTAGTTCTCGTCGGATTACTTCACACATACGGTATCAACTTTCCATCCAAACTTGCCTTCTGTAACCGTTTATTGCACAACCTTTTTTCACACTAGTGTTTCATACAAATTTCTAAATTCTTACTTCGATGTGACGTGGGAAGAGTCAAGAGTATTTAAAGATTTAACACAAACTCAATTAGCTACCGATTGTTACATAAACAGTTTTTTACAAACAACTTGTAACAAATCAATATAGAAAGAAATATTAACTAAAACGAACAGTAATGTAGGTTTCAAGTATTTTCTTAGATTTTTACGAGTACACATTTGAAATAAAACTGTTTTTTGCGGATTAAAACTCGGGTATAATTTGGTTACATTTTAATTTTAACCCAACGTTTCGAATGCTTTGCAGCAATCGTGTTCACGGGTAGACAAGATGATGTTTTTAATTTTACCCCTTAAAGAAAATATACTACATTTTTAACAATGTATTACTAGTAGGTCGTGAAACTTGTCGTTTATTCAAAAGATATTTTAACATTTTCATTTGGAGTTTTTCCCTCATAACTTCTAGGGAAACTTTGGGCTCGTCATGAGTGTTGTTTTTTTAGATTCAATATAATAATCCGCATTGATGGATATATAGAAATTTTTTTTGGAGATATTTTTTTTTTAAAAGACTATAACTATATAGAACTGTATCATAATTAGATATAATTTATTCTAAGTACTACTGTCGTAGTAGTCAGTAAGTATTTCTAAAACAATTTAATTTCTTAATAAAAATATATAGCCTTTTTTTGGTTTTACTTACAATTTTAAACTTTTCTTACATAAACATAGAAATTTTAAAGAATTTATTTTAACATTTTATATGAATTGTTAAAAAAAACGATAGAGGTATGCGAAAAACAAAAAACTAATATTAAAATAAAAACGTCTTGTATTTTCAATGCAGCGGCAGTTCTGTTTTTACGTTAATGTTATTCATAATAAATATTGCATAAATATCCAACTCCAAGATCTTCAAAAACATTCTACGTGTGGTCAAAAACATCGTAAGTGCGGAATTACTGTCTGTCCGAACGTCAACCAACGTCGTTTCAAACGTATGAAACTTTTCTATACAGAAGTAGTTCCGAGTAGCTAGTAAACTATGTGTTAGCATATTGAGCGAAGCGAGGTGCAAACAACACCGAAGTTGCATTTACAAAACGTCAACGCATTCTGTCCTCAATTATTTTTCAAGATGATACACATTATTACATTCCTTTTTTTTAAAAAAAAAAACTCCCACCAGACCGTTGACTATCAATGTGCAAAATTTGGAAATTTTTAATATATACCATTTTTGATTGAGGCTTGCACAAAGGATGCAGAAAAGAATCTCATAGAGAGCTTCACCCGCTCCGCTCGCTTGGTTCAATAAAATTGCCTATATTCTCAGATCATTACCGCATGTATCCATGTCCATGAGGAAGCAATTTAGCCGTAACGATTACGAATATCGTATTACATAACGTCACGTTACGTCGTGTCTAAACGACATTTATCGAGACTTGCTGTTTTAGCGCTTTGTAATTAACTCGCAATCTTTAATAGTGCGTGCAGACCGTGTTCTGGATACCGCATTCATGATTGTAATACTTTAATATGTATCATTTATTAAATATTACACGTTTGGTTTTTAAATCAGTAGCAAACTCTTGTACATACAGACAAACTAGCTTTAAATGAATTAATATTACTAATATTTTGGTCAAGATATTTAAAATTTAAATAACTTTTTATTGGCAAATAGTTAATTGTCATGTTATATGTATTTAAATTTTTAAGCGAGTTTTATAGCAATATAATTGACAATCAAACCTTCCAGGTGGAGTCAGGTCGTGAAGAGCTAAAGAAAGAGCGTGAGATCATGCAGCTTGTGGCTGGACTGCAGCTCAACTCGGATGACGTGGAGCGACGTGAGGTGCCGCCGCATATGATGCGCGCCAGACATGGACCGAGGTTAGTATACTTGAAGGAAGGAGGAGAAAGAGAAGGAGGAAACCTTAAAGGAAACCAATTAGCATTATTGCAGCATCGTCTAACAGTTCAGATTTTGGTGTTTTTATCGTCTGAATTCTATACATATAATATATAGAATATGCTTTACTCACTTTAAATTTATCAGAATTTGCCCGACTATTTGTGAACTCGTCGGGTGTCCTTATTCATGAGCTCAGAACATGGAATTGACGCCGTGATTCTGTCTTGCAAATTCCGATAAACGTAACGTGATTACAGATGGATATATGTATAATATCAATCATGGATCACGAAAGGCTTGATACAATAATTAACATAATATACCAATTACGAATATAAATGTATTTAAATGTAGGAATTTTATAAAAGTGTCATCCGTTAATCTTTAAATAACTCTGAAGAATTTAGTTGAAATCATTGGTTTAGTAAGAAATATAAAAATTAGTTAACAAGCTACTCAAATATATTAAGTAAATTTAAGTATCTATAACAGGTATTCTATAAATACTATTAATGTTTGAACTAGATTCTGTTGCAATTATGCGAATATTATGAAATGTTTTCGCTAGAACGGATTACCGTTTATGGAACAGATAGAACTCGGGCAAAATCGGCCAACTACAGTATATTATAATAATATTAACTGCCATACTGTTGAGAGTTATAGATAATAAAAATATCATTTAAATAATTCTATATGGTTAGTATTTCGGGAGTAAAAATGTTTTATATTTTTTTAAATTTTATACTGAATCTATAAAACACAAATGACGAGCCAAAACAAGGGAAATCAATTTATAACCAGTAATAATAAAAAAAAATAGTTTAAAAAATATTTATTTTAAACATAACACAAAAAATAATTTAATATTGAATACTAATTTAATTCAAATATAATTTTTATTAATAATTAATTCTATTTTCGTGATATTTTCAGATAACACCACGCCGCAACTGCAGTGCCAGCATAGGAATACGAAATATTAACTAAGTAGACCATTCAATACAAGTTACGATTAAAGATTTCAAGTCAAGCGAACGATTACAGAATAACGATTGCCAAATTATATCGATTCTAGAATCTACCGATTTTTGTATCGATTTAATAACAACACTAGTTTGTAAGAATGTCATTTTCTTACAAAATATAAACATTGTACCTAAAATTAGTCACAATAGTTTTGTTTTCCATTTATTATAAAAATAAGACTCATTGTCAGTTTTTTGGCAATTGCAGTTATTATAATTCATAGAATCCATTTACCTTGATTTCTTGATTTGTATCTAATTGACGAATTAGTATTGGTATTATTAATTAAATTGATGTAGCTATAAAATAACCTGATATTGCAATTAAATAATGCAATTAACAGTCACGAAAGCATTTTCTTATTTTTTTTGGTCAAGTTTCTCTTTGTATGCCAACATATATACTAAGTATATTTTTTACAAGAGCATTCAGCTGTCTTATAACTGATTATTTAGAATGTATATTGTTATAATTTGTATAACTTTTATTTTTAAAATATCAAACAAACAAGTAAATTAATAATATCAATACTTATTCAGTAAAACTTGTAATGCTTAGTCAAGTTTATTGGCCCTTAGTTATTTCGTGTTCTCACAGGCCAAAGAATTTTGTATTAAAACTCTTTTATGTATGAGTTATAATTTTTATAATCATTAACCGAATATTTTATTTGTAATAGTCACATCCATACACTACGTACCTACAAATTTCATAAAGTACAGAATGTAACCTCAGATAATAATAAATAAGTTATTTGTATTTGTACATTTAAATATTGTACAAAATAATAATTATATAAGTTTATATTAAGAGAACATACATACAAACAGTCGTATATACTAGAATATATAGTATGTTACCTGTTATTTCCCTGCATGATTTTATTTACCTCAATAAATTATTGCCCAAGCTTTGAGGAAATTCAGGGGGAGTAAAGATAAATTCAATTGTTAATAACTGATTATATGTGATGTAAAAAACATTGCATTTGTTATAACTGCAAAATAATGTTGTCTTATATTTTGAATATGTATTAAGTTTTTGTATTGTATTCACAGCGGCCTGTAAATACGCTTCAAATTACATTTCATAAATATTTTAGGCTATGAGTGCCATTAATGATATTTTATTATAATCAACGAATTATTCAAGATTAATTAAGGATATAATAACTATTTGTAAATAAGGTTTAATTGTAATATTTAAGTGAAGGTTAAACAACTATTGTATTCCATTCATTCCATTCTTTTTATACTATTTTTGAAATATAGCTTGTAATTATACCATTGTAAATATGACTTTTATTTATTTGTTACTGTTTGAGACAAGTCAAATAACTGGTCAAAAGTATGTTCCGTTACTAATGCTACTCCTAGACGAATGTCTTTTGGTGACATTAGTGATTGTAGTTTTTTATTATATGGTCCAAGTGTGTCCCATAGAGTTAACATGTGGAACGTTTTGAAATCGCACGCGCGAGTTATTATTAGGTTTAAGATTATAACTACTATTTACTCGGTCAATTTTACAAGTATGAGAAACTCATTCAGCAAAAATGCTTCGTTCAACTCCACCCACCGTGCACAGCGGCGGACCTAGTTTATTACTGTTTAAGAGAAGTATTTTCAAAAAATTCAAATTTTAGTTTCGATTATAAAAATGTTATATTGATACAAAAAATGCGAATGAGAACGTTTGCAATTCTAGTTCTTAATATACGCATACCTACAGGATGACAATTCACTCTTGCCTAACATAGAAGTCCAAGGACATTATTACCAATATCACATGTGTACATCGGTATAAGTCCCAAGCCTAACGTATAGATGGCGCTGTTATAAACAAACCATTCGGATTTTTAAAAGTAGTGGCTTCTGTATGGTGTTACAATTTGATAATTGTTAAGATACAGTGAAACTAACGTCACTAACGTTAGTTCACATTCAAATCAGTGGACTAAAAACTATTCCTAGTCGATTATCATCACAACGGTATTAATATTTCCGATGACCTTTCTAAAACCCATAGGGACCCAAGGGAAAATAAGTTTCTTCATATACTTTGATAGATGGTAGCAAGGCTCCAGGACCTAGTTGTCAAGAAAATTAAAGATTTTTGTTATTATATTATTAATAAGGAATTTATTAATAAAAATTTAACAAACGTATTCAACAGTTTAGCTTGTTTAGTCTATTTTGGTGATGTAAAACAAAAATAACGATAAGTGAGATTCAGATTGAGAGTAATACACATTACTAGCTTGTAACTTTTTTTTTTTTACCGTTGGATTAACCCGTTACGTGTACCCCGTCGGCCCAGGGGGGTGACGGCCGGGGGGTGATGTGGGACTAGCCGGCAGCATAGAGGATGCTGCCATTTTTAAGGCCACTAAAAAACCAACGGTTGCCCTCTGCGCCGTAATGGGACGTCACGGGATCGCGTTAGCACTCACCTTGGCGCCCCGGCGAGACCCCCCGAATGTGGGTGCTCAGAGCAATTTTTTTTTAAAAAGGGAGAGTAGAGCACCCTCCCATCGTAGGCCTATGTTAGGTAAGACGGGTCACCCTCTCCCCTCAACAGGCACTACAACTGGGGAAGGAAGCGACGGGCGTATGCCTTAGAGGGGCTCTATATTATTTTGTGAAGGCTCAAAGAAAAGGTAATGATTTTTAACAAAACACATTGAATTAAAATAATTATAACCTGGTTATACAGTTACAACGAATAAAATACTTCTAGGAACAAAGTTAGAAAAACAAATAATCAAGTATAAGCTTTTTATTAATTTTATTTAAGAGATTTTTTCGTCCTCGAAAGAAAAGTTGAAAAATATTTTTAGTTTATTAGAAAATAACATGCAAAATTATAGGTAGGTAGGCCAAATTAGTTTTATACTTGGAGTTTTGACATAACGTTAAATTTAATAAGTTGAGAAAAATAATTGAATATCAAAAAGTGGAAATAAAATGTAAAATATGAATTATTTAACGGTTTATTATTTGTGAAAATAAAATGTTTGTTTTTGAAAAAATTGCAATTTCGGAGTAATTTTTATTTATTTTAAAAGCTGACAGTTAATAATGACATTGACCAAAGTAAATGAACTTAGACAGCGTGGCGCAGTCGTTTATAAAATGTCAGAACGTCAAGAGGTCAAGTCAGGTCAAATTATAACTGATTATTTTGAATATTTCTTACTTTACCACTTCTACATTTGGCGGTAGTACCACCAACACACTGACTCGAAGTAACTTGATGCGGTTAACTTTTTTTGTGGTTGATATTTTTTGTGACTTTACCACTAATCTTAATTGTTAGTCTCATGCAAAACAACTCACAAAATCAGTTCATGAGTAAAGAATTTTAGACAAAACTTATAAAAGAAAAGCAGTTGACAAACGAATATCCTCCCCTTTTTTTAAAATAATAATTATGACAGTCATTTTTATAAACAAATATTATTAAAATAAGGACAAGTACAGTCAGACTCAGAAGTAGTTGACCAGGTTTTCAAAACTGCTACACCAAAAGGGTAACTTAAAATGAGATATTCTCACCATATAATTCGGTTTTGTTACATTTTTCCTTTTACACCATATCCCAAATTGCAAACAATATACATATATAAGTTAAATAAAGATAAAGTTTTCATTTAGGGAATCTGGAACAGTATTCCTCACCTTGAAAATATATACACTTTAAAAAGATTAGAGTTTATATTTTAAATCCGTGAAAATGGTAGATGGATTTTGGTAGATATATCGACCATTATTATGACGTAATGAGAAAATTGACTGATATGTGAAATGAATCATTATTTAATAATTATTTACATCAGCTTATTTAATTTATATCGTGATGACATTATTTGAGATAAGAGTGACGTAAGTATGTATATCGACATTTTTAATTGAAGTGTTTTTTTATTAATGACGTTTCAAAATATAGTTAAATTAGCGATGTACTCATGCATATTGCGTGTGCAATGTGCATTTAGTATCTGTGATGCAATTTACTATTCTTTGTATTATTAGTCCTTGTTATAATTTCTAGATTATCATGTACTAATCTGCATAAAATTAAATAACAATTAAAAAGATAGATGGCATACTAAAGATGGCGGTCATATGATTCTATCTGATTTCAAACCTGTCTACTCAAAATTTCATATAACAGCAAGAGAACTCTTTCTTAAAGAGTATTTAGACAATCAGTTTTTTTATTATCTAAGTAGGTAATGGTTTACCGTATTATGTCTAGAATATTAGATAATTTATATATTTTTTATCATTTAAAGCGATAAAATTGGACGAACACTAAATAACTTAGATCATAATGTATATATAGGTAGTTGAATAATCAGACATTACGTTTATTTTGTGACTGTGATGGCGCGTGGCCATCTTCTTGGAATTCTCCTTATCGTGGGAGTGGTGAAGGTAAGCAAACCATAATTAATAAAGATTCGTTAACTGTCTTTTTTCTATTTTCCAATTAGGAGACGTTTGTTGACAGTCCGTTAGCTAGTGAGTTAACAGTTTGAAACAATAAAAAAAATCTGTAAACAACAAATTTGACTGTAGTGGCTTTTTTAGTTTGTTGATTTTTTAAAAATAAATTTGTCTATAAATTGTTTGTTCTTTCAGGGTCGTCTATTCGCTATCGAAAAGATGTTGGTTTCATCGAAAAAATTAGAGATTCAAGTAAGAAATTCAAGTTATAAAAGTCCTAAGTAAAGTAGTGCTAAAAGGTAACTTAGAGTAATTCTAAGCATTTTCTTAGCATTATTTTAAGTTTGTAAAGTCCCAAAAAAGAATTTTACTAAATAAGCAGAAGCAAATAGAAGTTCAATCGAGTGACAAAAAAGAGAAATAAAAGCCGAAACTTCGAGTTAGTCTATTGTAGTTCGAGTTAGTGCTAACACATTTTTATTCATTCTATATTTATAGGTCATAAAAAAATAAGATCGTTATTAAGTATCGGTTGGAAATTTTAAAGACATTTTGCAGGGGTCACCTATCTTCTGTAAAGACGTTGACGTGTAGAATACTAAAATTATAAGTGTGAAGACTATTCGATGTCTGATTTCTAAAAGTAATTGCGACCTATCTCTTCTTCCTCTCTAAGTTCAACTCCGCACGGATGTTTAAATAATAGAGAATCTATAATAATTTGACTTAATAAATCATCATTATTATTAAAATTTCATTTAAAATAAAAATGTTGTGTCTTTATGATTTTTTATAGCTCTCATCCAGCCTTCGCGTCTGCAGTCAGAGAACATCGACCAGACAGATGAAAAGTTAATTTTTAGCGGCTTCCAATATACTGACAAATCACGGCTAGGTAAAATCTGCAATCTAAAAAAAACTCATTCTTACTAATAAAAACATTTATACCCTGTAGAACTTATTCTGTTTTGTTACTTACCCAGTAACGATTTCCTCAACATTCAATTTAATCAACATTCTTCGAGGTTGATTTTAAAAGATATTGTAGTCAAATAACACTCTTATCAACTAAGTTAATAATACAAGCAAAGGTACTATAATACGAGAAATGTAAATCAGATCTAAGTTATTTACGATTTTCCATTTTTCAATTATTTTTTTGAATTAAAATGTCTGTCCCAACGACTTATTTGTAACATTACTTTCAATATATCCTATAACATATTTTAAATTATATTTCAGATGAGAGTTTCACCAGCGTTCCATGGACTAGCCTCTGCGTTGGCAACACAAACTGTGATGAAATCCCCAGCTCGTTTGCTGAAATATCTGCCTGTGAAAGCTTCTCCAATACTTCAAAATTCTCCTGCTATGTAAGTTAAATCTTTACTGAAATATTAATATCGTAAGAAATGTAATAATTATATTTTAAACATTTTGTATTATACAAAACTGTAGTCTGATCTTAATGTTCTAACAATTTTGTCACGTATAGGGTCGGAATCATGATCCCCTGACAAAGATTGACACGGACGACCAAGTCACAAGAAATACTGTGTCGAGTATGGACTCCCGATTTGACTTGAACAACAGGCGTCCTACAGGTACTTTTTTGTAATCTGTATAACACATACATATCGACATAGACTTGAGAAATTTTAAAATAAAAAGTACATAATCTTTTTGATTTCTTTTAAGGGTATATTCATCTCGGTTACTTCAATGCCTGGTTTGAAGAGGTAACTGGTATTAATTTAAACTGGGATAGTTTAGATTTCGATATTCAACCAAAACCAGAATGTGACCCAGAACCAGAACCCGAGCGAGAACCTGAGCCAGACCCTGAGCCTGAGCCTGAGCCTGAGCCTGAGCCTGAGCCTGAGCCTGAGCCAGAGCCAGAGCCAGAGCCAGAGCCAGAGCCAGAGCCAGAGCCAGAGCCAGAGCCAGAGCCAGAGCCAGAGCCAGAGCCAGAGCCAGAGCCAGAGCCAGAGCCAGAGCCAGAGCCAGAGCCAGAGCCAGAGCCAGAGCCAGAGCCAGAGCCAGAGCCAGAGCCAGAGCCAGAGCCAGAGCCAGAGCCAGAGCCAGAGCCAGAGCATAAAAATACATGCAATTTAATTATATTCTTGATACTTGGCATAAGAACTTGTAATTTGCATAATCTACTGTCGTTTCTGTCTATCTCTGTGATATAAATTAGAATAATTAGAACATACTGACAGTTGACAGTAACTTTAATTGTTTTATGTTACCATTATGACAATTGTAGGGTCTATTATTTTTATAATATTATGATTAAGCTCAAAAACATTTTTTTACTATCAAATAAAATATTGCATTATATATATTACAGATAATACATTATATATTATTCAGTTTCTATATTTTTACTTCAGACAAATGATACGAATAACTGAAATGAGAAAGACAGTATAAACGTATAGTTGTTTTTATTTTGGCAAACCACACTGACTAAATTTCTAGACACTTGACAACTTTACGTCATGAATAGGCAACCTTTGACACGTTGCTTAAGATGGATTTGGAAAACTAACTCATCGATGTTTGTATTAATTCCGCTAATATAAGTACGTAGAGAATTTTCTACTTCTTCGCGATATTATTTGTTAAAATAGCACAATTGTACGTCTTTAAATTTAGACGAGAGGATTTCCCAAAGGTCGTACATTTGAGTGTTGTCAATGTCGATAAATTATTCTATGTTTCAAAAGAACTAAAAAAGCGCGCGCAAAATTTCCCCATGCAAAGTCTATGGGAAAAATTAATTTTTTGACTAATTACTGCAATTAGGCTAATGAGATTTGAGAGTTGTCACAATTTTTCAGCAGTGTAGCATAATGAGACCTTTGATTTGAGCCATCAACGATATTTTTCCCTTTAGTGGTTCTCGAGCTACAGTGTGCCAACGAAATCGCTTCCTGCATTAATATATAAGATTTTTTTTAAGGAAATTTTCTTGAACTTCGATTTACTCCAATTGAAGATGTATTGAATATTTCAATACTTCAAAATTCTCCTGCTATGTAAGTTAAATCTTTACTGAAATATTAATATCGTAAGAAATGTAATAATTATATTTTAAACATTTTGTATTATACAAAACTATAGTCTGATCTTAATGTTCTAACAATTTTGTCACGTATAGGGTCGGAATCATGATCCCCTGACAAAGATTGACACGGACGACCAAGTCACAAGAAATACTGTGTCGAGTATGGACTCCCGATTTGACTTGAACAACAGGCGTCCTACAGGTACTTTTTTGTAATCTGTATAACACATACATATCGACATAGACTTGAGAAATTTTAAAATAAAAAGTACATAATCTTTTTGCTTTCTTTTAAGGGTATATTCATCTCGGTTACTTCAATGCCTGGTTTGAAGAGGTAACTGGTATTAATTTAAACTGGGATAGTTTAGATTTCGATATTCAACCAAAACCAGAATGTGACCCAGAACCAGAACCCGAGCGAGAACCTGAGCCAGACCCTGAGCCTGAGCCTGAGCCTGAGCCTGAGCCTGAGCCTGAGCCTGAGCCTGAGCCTGAGCCTGAGCCAGAGCCAGAGCCAGAGCCAGAGCCAGAGCCAGAGCCAGAGCCAGAGCCAGAGCCAGAGCCAGAGCCAGGGCCAGGGCCAGAGCCAGAGCCAGAGCCAGAGCCAGAGCCAGAGCCAGAGCCAGAGCCAGAGCCAGAGCCAGAGCCAGAGCCAGAGCCAGAGCCAGAGCCAGAGCCAGAGCCAGAGCCAGAGCCAGAGCCAGAGCCAGAGCCAGAGCCAGAGCCAGAGCCAGAGCATAAAAATACATGCAATTTAATTATATTCTTGATACTTGGCATAAGAACTTGTAATTTGCATAATCTACTGTCGTTTCTGTCTATCTCTGTGATATAAATTAGAATAATTAGAACATACTGACAGTTGACAGTAACTTTAATTGTTTTATGTTACCATTATGACAATTGTAGGGTCTATTATTTTTATAATATTATGATTAAGCTCAAAAACATTTTTTTACTATCAAATAAAATATTGCATTATATATATTACAGATAATACATTATATATTATTCAGTTTCTATATTTTTACTTCAGACAAATGATACGAATAACTGAAATGAGAAAGACAGTATAAACGTATAGTTGTTTTTATTTTGGCAAACCACACTGACTAAATTTCTAGACACTTGACAACTTTACGTCATGAATAGGCAACCTTTGACACGTTGCTTAAGATGGATTTGGAAAACTAACTCATCGATGTTTGTATTAATTCCGCTAATATAAGTACGTAGAGAATTTTCTACTTCTTCGCGATATTATTTGTTAAAATAGCACAATTGTACGTCTTTAAATTTAGACGAGAGGATTTCCCAAAGGTCGTACATTTGAGTGTTGTCAATGTCGATAAATTATTCTATGTTTCAAAAGAACTAAAAAAGCGCGCGCAAAATTTCCCCATGCAAAGTCTATGGGAAAAATTAATTTTTTGACTAATTACTGCAATTAGGCTAATGAGATTTGAGAGTTGTCACAATTTTTCAGCAGTGTAGCATAATGAGACCTTTGATTTGAGCCATCAACGATATTTTTCCCTTTAGTGGTTCTCGAGCTACAGTGTGCCAACGAAATCGCTTCCTGCATTAATATATAAGATTTTTTTTAAGGAAATTTTCTTGAACTTCGATTTACTCCAATTGAAGATGTATTGAATATTTTGTTCATTATTTTTTGTGGGAGTAGCGGATAAAATGAAACATTTTTCCAGGTTTTTGAAATCGCTAAATTTGTTTTTAAATTTCCCCGACAGTATCTTGAGTTTTTCAGCATATAGAGCATAAGCAATACTCTCATAAGCAGAGAGTGTGATGGTGTTGGTGGCAATGACTGCATCTGTGACTCCCATAAACGGATTTTATTCGGAAACGCTTTCAAATGTCTGTAAAAATCATTAAGTAACTCTCCTTGTTTTTGAAGTTTTAACGTTAAAATTTGACAATAAGTTCCACGAGAAATATTAGTCATATATTGGGTCACATTTTGGGTCACCTTTTGGGTCACTCAATTCAGCTAGTAATTTATCTTATATTTGCATAAAGTAATTAATCTCATTTATAAGCTCGTAAAACCACTTCAGCATTTTTCCTTTGATAAAGCCGTCTGACGTTATAATAAGATATTACGTCGTCATAGTTGACGATACGCTACGTGTCTCTAGTCTTGGCTCCAAATGGCTGCAAATTCCCTTGATCAAATTGTAAATTGATCAAACAAATGAGGGAATTGTATTTTTTACTATAAATACTTTCTTTTAGTTTAAATTTAGTTTAGTATTAGTAACAGTGTTTTTTGTTTTAATAGTGGTCATGTTATCGTCACATCACATTTGAAGTAACAGTAAGTAATAATCCTCATATAAGTACCTATCTTTATTGGTGCCCGCTTCGCTGTACTTCAGATATTTTTAATTGTGATATTGTTTTGTGGTTTATAGAAAAAGAAAAATGGGTAGAACAATTTAACAAGGGGTGGCACAGTCGCATAATTTTTGAGCATTATGGAGTTCTTTTAAATTTAATTTTAAAGTCTATTTCTTCTTTATATCTCTTTTTAGTGAGTAAAATTCACCGATCGGGCTCTCAAAAAAGGGAAGTTAAAAAATGCAACGACTGGACCGGCAAAAGAACTTGATAGCTACCTGTTAGATAGTAAAGAAAAGAAAGATGCCGTTTGCGAAGTAAATTGCGAAATGTTCCAGATCATATTAGAAGTATAATCATTGAAAAGGGTAGTGAACTATTTCAAAACAAGGAAAGAAATTTTAAATCTATATAAGGAGTATGTGAAAACATTAATGGAACATATTGTTGTTTATTTTATCATTAAACCAAACTAAATATTTAAGGAAATAGATGTTATCTAATATCTAAAAAACTATACTGTTAATGTTGTCGCTTATTTGTATCTGAGCGGGACAAAAGTGTTAATAAATTTGGTTTGGTGTCTGGTCCGTGTTTTTTTGTCAACGGCGGAAATTAAATCCAAAGATTTCACAACATGAATCATCGAAAGAACATTTATGAAATTTAGAAATGTCGAAAACCATGGGCTTGAAACTTAACAAAACTATCGATAAAGATTACTAAATAAAATAAATGTTTAACAGAAAAACTAAGAGATATTTTATATTGAATTTAGATATAAAACTAAGTAACTAAATATTTAGCTCAACTAAATCTAGACTTTCGAGGCCATCATGAACACATTTCTTCGGAAAACATTGGAAATTTTCTAGAATTTTTGAAATCTAGAATTATTACTGTTAGCAAAATATGATGCAGTGTTGAAAAGCATTACAATTAACCTTGATGATGCTGCTAGTGGGTCAAGAAGAGTACCCATTTATTTGTCAAAACAGATACAAAAATAATTAAATCAATGTTTGAGTGAATTTATAATAAAATGTGATTTTACAAAATCCTTGTTTACATCGCTTATACTTCAATAATTCTTAACAATTTGCATCTCAATTGCATCATACGAGAGAATTTTTCTAAACTGAAATTATTCAAAAATTACTTCAAACGTGTCAATTGTAAGATGTGAAAAAAAAACATAAGTACATACAAATGTGAAATTAATAATAATTTCGTTACACTAAGAACTTCATTCAATGTTGCCGCCCCGGGCCAGTAATCTGCCTGTTTTTACCACCACGTTTATAGCATTCCAAAGTCAAATGGACTTAGAACACAAGTTCTGTTGGTGGATTATGTAATGAAGGACTATGAAATCAAATTTTTGCACATTTAATTTAGTCGCTTTCTCATTAAAAATTCCTATGAAATCTTTCTGTAAGCCGGCCATAGAAGGTGCACGACCATATGTGCATACTCCAACTAATTTTAGCCATGGAAGGCAAAAGCTTGTAAATACCTCTTGAACTTCATTAAAAATGTCCACTGTAATGATTCCTTTCAGCGTCTGTAAAACCAGCAATTCTTCAGTAACAATGAATTCTTCATCAACACCTCATCTAATGCTGTGGAAATGATACAAAGCCAACCATACGTTCTGTCAATGTTACTTTTTATCATTAACCTTCGTGTTTTTATGTTTGACAACAGTCCGTGGCAAAAAAAAAAAATTAATTCGTTTTTCTTTTTAGGACACAAACACTCCAAAACTTGTAACATATATTCCTTGATTAATTCTTCTTCAGTAAAGGATTTTAAGGAGTTTGCCAACTTTATATTAAATATAATTCACAATAATATCCAGTTGTGTTTTTTTTGGTTATAAAACATTTGTTGCTGCTTTTACGAATTTTCAGTTAGTTTCAAGTTAGTTTATTATAGCTAATAGTAAATGTGAAAGCATAGCATATGTCATATGTTATATGGTGTACTACTCTGGGGTAACGCTGCCGACATAATAAATAATTTTAATTTTCAAAATAAAGCAATCCGTGCAATTTACGGGCTGGGTCCTAAAGATTCTTTCGAAATAAGTTTAAAAAGGTCATTGTATTCACAGTCAGTATATTATTGTAAAGCTGAAATATGAAAGTTTGATTTGGTGATTAGTATCAATTTATATTATATATTTTTATTATATACGTCAAAATGTCTTGCGGACCGGATCAAATCATACGGTGGGCCGGACCCGACCTGAACACATACCATTTAGAGAATACAGAAAATATTTCTTTTTTTTATGACAACAGACAAGCCGAAAGGATACCTAAAAACACTCGCTCAAGTAAAGTCGTAAGAATAATGAAACAGAGTTAAGACTACAATTAAGCGGTTAAATAGACTAGCGCGCAGAATGTTGAACGATCTGAGTGAAGATACAAGTCAAAATAATTAATAAACAAAGTAAACTCCTCGTTGTTACACGATAGGTACGTGTACAATTACGTAAAAGAAAATACCTACTAAGTAAACAGATTAGCTACGCTCAATTTAATATAGAAAAAGATAGTTTTTATCGATGAATCTCATACACACGTGATAAATATTTGTAATTATCAACTCATATGAACACACTATCTAAACGTGTAAGTACATCATATGCGGTTAGATGAATTAATAAGCGAACTCAAACCGTTACATGCAGATTGGTTTGCTTCAGACATTTAGATGCAGACGTACAATTTATTTTACTGTTACAAAACTAGTAGGTTAAATCTTAAGGTCCCCAAAGTCCCTTGAAACGTTGCATCCACTAATAATTTCATGATTTTACACATTAGAGAATATATGGTACGTTTGGAAAATATGGCAAAATTAATTTAAAAAGTGGCTTGAGTAAGATGTCTAATAACTATGTATACTAGTTCCTATAGAAATAAAAATATTTTGACTATAAAATGAAACAGTAAAATTTTTTTAAAATTAAATTGTTAAAATTTATAAGGGATTTAAAATGTAAAACTTACAAATATCCAGTTTATTATAATGTTGAAGATGGGGTTTGGCAACAAAAAAAAATATTTTTAAATTTTATAATAGTCTAGATATAAAAAAAATATATAACAAATTAACTCGATTCTTTAATATAATATAATAACACTTTCATTATCTAATAAGTAGTTGATAATATTCATAGATTAATTTTAATTATTTTTATCAAATAATACGATAAAATTGTGCAAATCAGTAAAAATATTAATTATAATATATATGTCGTAGAATCATAAAATAGTTGTATAATTTAGTGGCCATGATGGCAAGGGTCTCTCTTCTGGGTGTTCTCCTCATCGTCGGAGTGGTGCAGGTAAGGCGAAACAATAGTAAATGTTTAATGTTTTCTAAGATTTACATGATACTACGATATAAAAATGTAATAATAAACGCGAGTTATATCCGTAAAATAGTTTTATTAGTAAATGTTTAGTTGATCCCTTCGTTTTAATTAAAAATTGGTAGTCTCCCCCGTGTAATACATAGTTCAATTAAATTATAATCGTTTTATTCTAATCAAGATTTAAATGAAGTTTATCGATAACAGTCGAAATAGTGATGTAGACTAGAGTCTAAACCAATTCTAACTTATCATCAAATATTTTAAAATATTCAAAATATGCAAATTAATTCTGCCATCACGTAAGCATTACACTTTCAATCAAATCTTTATAATCATTGAGCAGTATCTTTAGTTGCTGCAGACGATGTTTTAACAAATTCTAATTGTTTTAGTCTGGACCGCTCGCTATCGAAAAAGACGTTGATTTTATCGAAAACATCAGAGGATCAAGTAAGAATTTTTTTTTTGTTCTATTTAAATTAATTCTAAGCAAATTTCTAACCAAAAAGATAAAGAATGCGATATTTATTAACGCGAATACAAATACTACAACTTACTTCACAGAGCGACATTGTGGGAATATCAGAAATCGCAAAATAGAGTCATGCTCGTATTTTTTTTCTCAATTTATTAAAAGTCGTTTGAAATTTTTACAAAGTTATTCAATTTTTACACAGTTCAGTTTTAAATGACTGTCTTTCCTTATGAAATTAATACTTGACTTGGAAGTAACTGTTCATGTATTACAAAACTGTGATCAAAAATTATGATAACTTATATTTGTTAGAGAACATTAGAGCGTTAAACTCAGCACCCTATATATAATTTACTAAAATTATGTAAAGGTGCTCGGATTGTTGGAGGAATAGAAGCCAAAGAAGGTCAAATTCCCTACCAAGCTCACTTAAGAACAGTCAGAGCTGATGGCGTTGTATTGGGTTGTGGTGGCTCACTCATCCACCATGAATGGGTTCTGACTGCTGCTCACTGCTTGGGGAAGTAAGTAGTATAAGAGATCGTCACCGTGAAATCTACTCTTCATATCGAATAAATCCTTTGAAAACATTTCTTTTCAGAAGAGACATTAAAATAGTTGTCTTTTTGCAGTTTCGTAACCTACTATGTTCGTTTAGGAGTGATTGACTTGGACAAGCCGCTATTTCTGCTTGAGGAGCTTTTTAGCAGCGCCTTTCTCTACCCCACATACAACGGGAGTCTAATCCAGGTCCAACCTAACGATATCGGTCTATTAAAGCTGAGCATCAGCGTACCGTACGGACGTAAGTAAAATTACTATTAACAAGTAAATTCATGGACTCAATGACAGAAAAACGATGTAGTCTTTTAATATATATTTTTTAAATATAATTTATATATTTCTCTAATAAAATAATTCGTATTTTATAGCTACTGTTCAGCCTGTTCGTCTTCAGAACTCAAAGCAAAAGAGCATTGACTACACAGATGTCAATCTAATTGTCAGCGGCTTTGGATACACTGACGAGTCTTGGTTGGGTATGTATTGGCAAACTATTTCTAAGTTCTATTTTGTTTATTTTAAGTACGTAGCATCTAATTTTCTAAAGACGAATTTGTAACATTTCATATAAAACGTAAAAACAACTCTTTCTTTTTCTACTCTCAACATTATATTACAAAAAGATCATTTCAACTAGGTGACAGTTCCTCCAACGTTCTACTGTGGACCTTCCTCCGTGGTTACAGCAACGAGGATTGTGTTAAGATCTACCGCTCGGTCACTGAAAGAACAGTTTGCGCTATCGAATACAACGCTACACAATCCGCCTGCTACGTTAGTTAACTTTTCGATGAATTTGATAACCTAAGAAACAAATTTTAAGCCTTTTGTTAAGCCTGTTGCTATGTTTTTTAAGCCTGTTGTTATGTTTTAAGGAAGATAAACATCTTAATTTTCCGACTAATTCTTTACATATAGGGTGATAGTGGCGGTCCCCTGACAAAGATAGACGCAGATGGTCAAGTCACTCAAATTGGTGTCGTAAGCTTTGGCTCCCGATTGGGCTGCAAAATCGGACGTCCCACAGGTAAATTTTGTAAAAATAATCACATGCTGTTATAAATTTTGTGATGTTTATGATGTCAAAGAAATCTACCAAAAGCAAAACGGTACGATTATAATAGTTCTTGTTTAATCTTTTGTCTTAAGGGTATATTCGCCCCGGTTACTTTGTGGACTGGTTTGAAGAGGTAACCGGAGTGAACTTCGACTGGAGCAGTTCTGATTCTGAACCTCAGCCGGAACCTGAACCAATTCAACCAGAAGAGGATTGTGACGAGAACGACAATAATAAAAATATATAGTAACGAAGATAAAAAAAAATGTATGAGAAATTAACACTATGAAACACCAAAGAAAGCTTCTCAAAGATGTACCATACTTATTTTAAAATAATCAGTATGAAAAGTATGGCAATCGACTATTTTTTTTTACTTTCACACCAATAAAAACACTTCTATAAAATATAAAGTTATTGAGTTTATCCTCAAATTATATTAAAAATAAATTGAAACCATTGCATATTTAATTAGTTTTAAATAAGAAACAAAAATACTTTGTTCTATTACAACACATCAACTTGAGCAACTTATTTTCAAAGAGTAGGCCCATTGTGGCGGTTGACCGGAAAACCCGCGGGATTCCGCCTCGGGCTGCACCTCGAACGGGTTTTGAATTACTCGAAGCAGGAACCGCAACTGAAGAAATTGCGCACAGTTAACTTGGTCTGGAACTAGATCCTTTGTTGAATATAGATATATATATAAGTGACGGTGCCCTGACGGGCAAGGCAACAGATAGTCAGATATAACTAAATGGAATAAATCACGCACTCGATATCCTATTTGTTTAATGTATGTAGAATCGGAATGTTTTCAATACCTTCTCGTAGTCGTCTCTGTCTGCGTGTGTGAGTGCGTCGTGTATGAGCCAGGAGCGTGGCACGTACGCGGGGTTGACATTGCGCATGCGCCGCGCGCGCTCAGCGCCAGACACACCGGCGCCGCCACCCTCCACTGAATCAACACGAAAAAGATATTCAAAGTAGCTTACATTCCCACCATAAACTAGAGATGTTCCCAGCAAGCGCCTTGCATTAAGCAAACGGAAATTCCTGATTCCTTTAAGATTCTTGGCTACGAAGATAAAGCACATCAAATTGTTTGATGGTTCAAAATGTTCACGTTTTAAATATAACTTTTTTTATAGTAAAGTAGATAAGCAATAAACGTGAATTCTAAAAAAAAGCTCGCCAATAGATCTTGCAATTCTATTTCTATAAGAATTATTTCGTTAGTTACTTTCGCTAGTATTATCTCAACAAAACTACATCAGGTATCAAAGTATATAACTCACCGGCCTCTTTGTCCAATCTATCTCGATATTGATCGAGCCAACATCCCCAAGACGAGTGGGAAGACAGACGTTTCAAAGACCACTTCTCGTCCAACTTGGATCCGCTTACCATTTCATGAGGTTCTAACTGTGTTTAATTAATTTAAAGACAAATAATACTTAGGTTATAACTCTTTCAAGATTACGTACTATATTATATGTTATTATACAAGGTATACTTCTTTTTTAGAAATATATTTAGCTATACAAAATCTAGATAAAAAAGTAGAAAGAAAATTCAGCAATTAGCGCAAAATTAGCATTTAATAGTTGCGTTGTTACTTCTGACAACTGTCTGAAGGTGGTAGTGAAGTCAGCGCCGGTCTGCTGCATCATGTCTAGTAGCTTTTCCACCAGTTCCTCGTCTCCCCAACGCTCCTTCTTTAGCCCGATTTTCAAAAGGAAGGTCTCTCTAAAATATTTGTTTAGGTCTGATAGTAAAAAAAAAATTCAAAGAAAAAATAGAAATAACAATTGGATATCCAAAATAGCGATACAATGACTACAATTCTGTTCTCACAGTATCTTATTCTTGCAGTAAGTGTCCAGTGTCTTCAGTATATGCGTGACGTGGACCTGTTGCGATGACGTCAGTAGTGGTTTCAGAGCATTCGCTAGTTGCCCTATGTTCCACACCACTACCTAAATTTTATTTATGATTATCTATTCTTTTTAAGAGAATTAAAAAATAAGAACTACTTACATCAGGTTGTTTCGACAAAGCATACCGTCCTTCACCGTCTGAACAATTGGAAACAAAGCCACCATCATAAGAATCCACGAATGCAAATGGACCATAATCAAGAGTGACCCCGAGGATACTCATGTTGTCAGTATTCAGAAGACCATGTACAAAACCTAGTCCTGGTAATCAACGATAATATGTGTACCTAACTTTAAAATAAAGACTGTTTCTATTTAAACGTTTTATAGAAAAATTATTTAAAAAATAAAAACGCTTAAGATGTTGGTTATGAAAATTACTAACCTTGCCATTTTGCGACAAGATCAAGAGACCTATGTGCAATTTCTGAGAACAACCGAATAAATCTATTTTCATCGGAGAGATGGATATCAGGAAAGTGTTCCTAAAATACGAAATTTGTTGTGAAACGGTTAAATCTTAAATTTTATTAGAATTATTATAATTTATGAAATACCTTTATTATAAAATCGGTAAGTTGCTTCAGAATGGGCAGTTCTCCACTTTTTGCCAATATCTCCAGGGATCCAAAACGGAACCAGCTCTGCGATAGTCTAAGCAAGATCGCCATCTTTTCTCTTCGGGGATTACCCGAATAGTACATATCACGTACCACAGAGTCGTCACCGACTACAACACCGGTAGAAGATTGCGAGCGGTTGTCATTTAGGGTTGATTTTTCACTCTCTTACTTAAACTTTGATTACATACAGTGATACATACTAAATGTTGTTACATATACTACAATACTTTGCTATTAGATCTCGAAAATAGTAAATCCATGTAGATTGTATCGTAATCTTTCTAAATTGTACCAAAGAAAAGTGGCTAAGTCGTGGATCTCGTAGCGTTAGTCTCTCACCTACGAGGGCGGCAGAGCGCGTAGTGGGCACACCGAGGTGGTGCATGGCCTCGCTAGCCACCATCTCCCGTATGGCGGCGCGGAGCACGCAGCGCCCATCAAACGCCCGGGAGTATGGCGTCTGACCGGATCCCTTCAGCTGTACTTGCCACCGTTCTAGTGATCTACAAGAAACTCTTATTATACTTTTTTTAGGACGTTATCGATTCATTGCATATAGGAGAAGAAATTGAGTTATAATGAAATAGCTACAATTTAAATACTTCCAATCAATTCAACCAAGATACAACAACCGAAGACAATTTTTGCAGCCTGATCTATTCTATTATTGATTCCTTGGACGTTCTTATAATTTAATGAAGTCAAATTGACAAATCTTCTAATATTATAAATATGAAGAGTTTGTTTGTTTGTTTGAACGCATGAATTTTCGAGACTTCTAGATCGATTTGAATAAGGAAGGCTATAAGATATCTAGCATTAGTTTACTATTATATTACATCATATTATTAATAAATAAAATGGTTTGTAAGCTGATGAAACCTCGAATAGTCTGTAGTTAATATAAGTATAAAAGATACATATTACCTATTCACATATTCGCCAATTATATGAGCTCGCCCGTCACCCAGTTGTCCGACCCATATTCCATATTGATGACCGCCGTAACTTGAAAAAAAAATGTTTAAATGGATTTACCATAAGTAAAGAAGTTTTTCAACGAAGTGTATAATTCAAGGTAAAATATTATAATAAACTGTAATAGATAAAATTTTTTGCCTCGGATTATTTTCACCATTGAGTGTAAAAAAATTCTGATATTATATATTTCATTATTTACCGATGAGCCACTGGTAGAGATCCACAAGGCAACTTCCTCCCGCCTACAAACTCAATAAAATCCTCATTATTTACAATCTCAGGATCCATATCCAGAATATTTGTAAGAGCATCGTCTGATGAACATACTAAACGCAAATTTCGTTCTAACGGACGCGGGGTTACCTATAAGGTATGAAGATATATAGCAATGAGTTTTTTTTTATTGAAGTTTTACATAAATAATTAGGTCCACCTCAGAATAAATAACATTTTTGACATTGTTTTTGACTTGATCATGATTTTCATCTATAGGAAGCATTATATATTTCGGATGTAAACTGAATCTCCATTCGTTTAAATTTGCTTTTAAATTCGTAGATTCTCCTTCCATTTTCATGATGAGAACAGTTTATTTGTAGTTAATAATAAAATTATTGATGTTTGTATTGATGTTTAATTTTTCTCTATGACATTACTTATATTTTCATAGGTTCTTATATACTTTTAATTTAAGTAGGTTGTTGTAGTATTGAGTATTTAAGGCAGCAAAAAAAAAAACTTGTCTTCTTATTCGTAGTAAAATGTATTGTAGATGAAAGATCATAAGGCGATCAGTTTAAAAACGGTTGAGTAAACTATTCAAATCTTAATATTCAGGACAGCTACGTTAATTGAAAAGACTACAGCAAGGATTATATAGACGACTTTGGTATGTTTTGCAAACTGTTCTGGCCACTGGTGGAAGTTAAAAAGGTTGTAATCTGTAGTTATTTCATGATCCAGAGACGAAAATGAAATGTTAATTAGCATCAACCTTTTTATATCAAAAATAACCAAAAATGGTAAGTGAAAACGTTAAGTCAAAAATTATATATGTATCATATATAATATTTAACCCGTACATCGACATCAGAAAGCCAGAAAAATAAAATTATAAATATTGAAATATTTACAAAAAATCAACAACTTATCCGAGCAAAACAAAAAACTCATAGAAAATTTAAGTCCGGATCATTTGATGCAGTATTTTTTGTTATTCGAATTAGAAATATATCTCATATTCGTATTTGTTAAAATACGATTGTTTCTTTCTTTCGTCGATATATATTATTTTATTTGTTTTGTATTGGTATATAAAAGTGGTTTAACTGTATTTGTAGTTCAATTTTAATTTTCGTGATCCTTAACACTCGTAGACGATATTAAACGATTACGAATTCAACACACATTACCATATACACACATTACATACATGTTTTTGAATTTGAATTGAATTAAATTTATTAAGAAACTTCTTTTATAAGTTTGTACGAATTAAAGGTACACAGGTACTTTTTGAATGTCTGTATAGTCTATGTTATAGTTAGCTAAAAAATCAGAATTTAGGCCTATGGTTTTGTTTTAAAAAATTATAGGTAACCTATTTGAACTAAATTAACTACAGTTATTTGTCAATTTAATTTAGTTTTCCACGTATTCATTGAAAAATATGGTATATACCGAAGCGTACTTGAAAGAGAAGCTGACAAAGGAGTTGGACGCCGCTCATGTTGTAAGTTATACATATGATCTGTCAAATATTTCAAATGTCTATATTCTATACGTACACGCTATTGCATTATCTTTCAAATAATGAATGACCGAAATCGTTTAATAAATGTAAAACTTTGAAATCGTGCCATGGCTAAGAGAGCGGACCCAGACAAGTTCACTATAACAAAGGACGCATTATTATCAGGCTTATTTTTAGCTATTCTGGTGCGATGGTGTGTTGCCGCATACCCTTACTCTGGTTATAAAAAACCACCTATGTATGGTGACTACGAAGCTCAAAGACATTGGCAAGAAATAACAGTTCATACTCAAGCTGCAAACTGGTATCAAAACACCACTCAAAATGATTTACAATACTGGGGGTTGGACTATCCGCCGTTGACGGCATATCATAGCCTTCTACTGGGGTTGATAGCAGACTGGTTAGATCCTGAATCCGTGCGACTTTTCGCGTCCAGAGGCTATGAAAGTGAATTCCACAAAAGTTTTATGAGATGGACAGTAATACTATGTGATGTGTATTTTTATTTTACTGCCGCTGCTTGCATATGCATAGATCGTGAGCGGGTGAAGCCAAAAGTTAATTTCAATGTATTTAGACATACAGACATTTCTCTTATCCTGTTCTTGTTATATCCAGGCATAATACTTATAGATCATGGTCATTTTCAATATAATTGTGTGTCTCTAGGACTTTTCCTGTGGGCCACTTTTTTCATTATCGCTATAGAAAATGATACATTCGCGACAATATTTTTTGTTCTAGCATTAAATTATAAACAAATGGAATTATATCATGCATTACCGTTTTTCTTCTATTTACTTAGGAAGTGCTTTGTAGTTACAAATAAAGGACGATACTCTCAAATTATAAACAATTTCAATAAAATTGCTATTGCAGTTATATCTACATTTATATTCATATGGTATCCCCTA
Organism: Mechanitis mazaeus; assembly: GCA_959347395.1. Lineage (NCBI taxonomy): Eukaryota > Metazoa > Arthropoda > Insecta > Lepidoptera > Nymphalidae > Mechanitis > Mechanitis mazaeus. The sequence goes on along the minus strand of OY365752.1, from coordinate 17,124,841 downwards.
TTTAGTTCCTGGGACAATATACTTCAAGTTCTATCTAGACTGTTTCCTGTAAAGAGAGGAGTGTTTGAAGATAAAGTGTCCAATGTGTGGTGTACGGCAAATAATTTCATCAAATTAAAATATGTGTATAACAATGAGGAAATGATTAGAATGTGCTTGCTAACAACTGCAATGACCGCTATGCCATCATGTTTAGATTTATTTTTTAGAATTAATGTGAAGAAATTTGTTTTAAGTCTCATAAATGTGTCATTAGCATTTTTCTTATTTTCATATCAAGTTCATGAGAAATCAATTCTGTTAGTGGCCGTTCCAGTTGCTGTACATCTACCAGAAGATCCATTTATGTGCTTTTGGTTTTTACTTGTGTCAACATTCAGCATGTTACCATTGATATTAAAAGATGGTTTGCTAATACCATTCCTTTGCACAAACTTAATTTATGTATGCTTTTACAGTATATCTCTACAATTATCCTGTTTAGGAAATCCGGGACGATTTTCATTTTTAAATGCCAACACTGTGTACAAAACAATAAATCCAGCGGCCAGTCACAATACAATCATATTAAAACTTTTTACAACAAGCTTCTTTTTGTCATTACAAGGTATGTTCTGGCTCGTTCTGGGAACATTGTTCGTTGAACCACCAGCTAGGTATCCAGACTTATTTCCTGTTCTAATATCTATGTATTCTTGTGCACATTTCATATTCTTTTTTGTTTATTTCACACACCAACAGTTATCACTGCCAATGTGTTTGCCAACTAAAAATAAAGTTAAAGTTAAACAAAACTAGGACTCGGTAGGTTTTATCAATTAACATTCCAAATAAATATAAAAAGCAGATTGTTTGTTTTTTATTTTCTACATTAAACATACTTATCATTTAAATAAATTATAATATAATAAAAAATAAATAGGATAAATCAATAAAGTAATATATAATGATTTAAATAATATCAATAGTAAATATGATTATTGTTCTTCCCAAATAATTAAAATTACAGAATTAATTATTTGGCATTAGAATGTTGTGTGCAAACTTTTGTAAATATAATTATCCGGCTGTACTCTGATATTTCAATTTGCTAGTTTTGAACCCATTTGGGGTCCTTATTCAAAAGCTCTGAACGTGGTGGAATCACGGCGTGAACGGTTCACGCCTCGATTGCGAATGGATCCGGAACTATTCGCGCAAAATCCGATAGTAATAACGTGAGTACAGCTAGATAACTATATTTAGTAGAATAATCGGTTCTCATATCCTTGGTAATAGCTCAATAATTGATAAGCAGATAGTTAAACATAAATAATAAAGAAAAATACATGAACAATAGGTTCAATATATTGTAAATGCAAATTGAAAATTAACAGTAGAATAATAGGTAACATAAATTGAATATAGCAGATCAAAAAACAATTTATAGTTTTTGGAAGATTTTATCAGAAATCAGCTAATTGAATTAAATAGTTGGACATATGAAATAAAACTATTTTTACGGATTAAAACTCGCTTATAATTTGGTTACATTTTAATTTTAACCGGACGTTTCGAATGCTTTGAAGCAATCGTGTTCACGGGTAGACGAGATGTCGAAACGTCGCGTTAAAATAAAAATATAACCAAATTATACGTGTGTTTTAATCCGTAAAAAATAGTTTTATTTCAAATGTGTACTCGTGAAAATCTAAGAAAATACTAGTTTGACATAAGTTGTATACCAAATAAAATAAATATTTATTCATAACATAACCAATAATTTGAAATAAATACCTACTATCTTAATTTATTTATTTTTAATTATTTAGTCATTTAGGAACGTAATATAAGGTTAATTAATTAATTCATAACATTTATTACGAATATTGAGACAAATTTAACTTTTACTAATTTTTCCATTCCTAAAATATTACTTAATCCTTAAGGAGCATAGAACTTAAACGTATTTTTCCTTTTAAATACATAGTTACTTCAACTTTGTAAGGGCAGTGAGTAAGCGATTTATAATTAAAATATTTTCTTAGTGATATAATATATATATATGGACATATACTGGATATAATATCATATTTCATTTCTATATCCATCCGTTCTTGCAACAGAGATATTTAATGTTGACATCATTTTATGAGTTGTCCTACACAGTTAAATTATACTTTTTTTGCTCCCCGATTCGTTCAAATAGAAGTGCTATGTTCAACAGAGAAAAAAAAAAATTAAATAAGCAACAGCAGCAAGGAATAAAAATTCTGAACAAATTCATTATTAATAGAAATATATCGAGATAAATCGCGTGAATATTCTGCAGGAACGATACTTTTCGAATATAACTCGCGTTTATTATTACATTTTAAATTTAACCCGACATTTGAATTTACAAGTAAGATTTGTAAAGTCAGTTAAACACTAATATTTTATATATGGGTAACTAACTAACTTGTTAATGCCGCGTATTTTTCTTAACAAAAAATAAAAACAAAAAATAGTTTTAGCTCATGGTAGGTCACATTGTCTATGGTTAATTCCCGTATATATTTACCTAACAAGGAAAGCCGATTAGAAAAAAAAAGTGGTAGACTTACAAATACGGTTGGTTGCAATTCTTGTGTTTATTTTTTGGTACGAGTTTTTTTACAAGTGCGTTAAGAACGAATATATAACAGCACCTGCTTATAAATACCAAAAACATATATTATATTATAAGCGTTACGGCAACGTATTTTAGAAATATATTGCTTTTTTATTAATAACCAACACTTCAAGAAAGAAATAGATACACGCATGTTTGTGAATACAGTATGTTATTATTGCAAGTCGGTATATTTTAGATTATAATCTCAGTATTTTTTGTAGAGTGCTAAGAAACGGACATATTTTATGGTAACTTATAAAAAACAAAGTCTATAGACAAAACAGCATTAAAACTTTGTGTCCATATTTGATTTTAATTATTGTTCAAATACTTAACCTTAATTTTTTACATAGTACATATATATATGCCTTCATTTCTGTGACAGTCATTTAAAAAAATGTACAAGTACGCAGTCAGAGCGCTGGCAGATTGATACCTGTAGGCCTCTCTAAAGTTCTAACTTCGTTGCACAAACTTTTGTCTCATTCTTCAGATATCTATTACTCCATTAATAAACTCTTAATCAGTAATAGGATTTATTTGTTTGCAAATGCTGAGGTTATTTTTATTTTTGTGCTGAGGTTATTTTTTTTTTTAATAAAAAAAAATATTCGTCGACCATTCCTCTGCTAAACCACACTTAATACAGTGTGCGTAAATATCATCTTGAACAACAGCGCTTAGATTATTACTATAAACTTATTTTATAGAAGTTACATTGAGTACTTGAATGTTTTGTGCGCTTGACACTTGAGACAATTAAATTTTAAGTATCGATATATATCCATATCCATATATATTAATATGGTATTAAATTTGTCTTAATTTTAAACTTAAGGTATGCTGTTAAGGATTTCAATAAAAATGCCAACTCTAGTTCTTTTAATCATATAGTAATCTTTAATAAATTATTTCTAAGATATTTAGAATTTACGTCGGTTCAGCTGACGTCATAAAAATAGTTCTTGAATGAACAATTGAATGAACAATTTGAAGGTTAGCAGTTTCATCCTTTTCAGTGGCCTAATTTTAAAATTTTTTGCTTAACTTGTCTCGTCTCGTTTGACGTCACACGACTTTTTAATACTTTTCGTTCTTATCGCAGACAAGACGACAAAAATGGAATTCTGTACGATAGGTTATCGCATCGATTCACTTCGAGTAAAAGTTCATTAGCAGGTTCATATTCATACAATTTACTACACCATTCATAACAAAACAAAAGAAATACAATTCACTTTGTGTATCTTTGGCACCAACGTATCTTAAAATAAGGTGCTTTAAAACTCGAAAATTATAAGTCTTTTACACAAATTAACTTTAAAAGACAAATAGAAACTAACCTCAACTTTCGACAATTATTGTCACAGACTACTTAGAAGATACTATGGATGTTTTGGTTCGTTACGCGGGAACTTTACCCGAGACAAATTGAACGTGAAATTTCTTAAGTCTGCTTACGTCACTGCAGTTACGAAAATTGAAAATGGCGTACAGAATGCCGTAGATGTACTTATCACGAAATTTACGTGTCGTAGGTGGGACGATGACATCTGGCATAAGGCCCCAGGTTTTAACCAAATCTTATCGTCTTGATGTCATGGTATGAAATGACAACGTTAAATTATAGATCACGTACTCCATCGCAATTTAAGTTCATGGTAGGCCTTTTATTATAAGACTAAGATCCAGAGAGAGGGGGGTAGTGATTATTATTAACCCCCTTCCCACTTGGCGCACTAAAGCCTTTACTTTTGGCTATTATATTGTTTTTATTTTTCCAAAATTACTTAGTATATATGAAGTAGAGTTATTTAATTATACCTGTGTTTAGTATTTATAATATATAATCAGTACAATGAACTTTCGAGCGAGGAGCACTCATATCGATATGTAAAATCAATACTAAGTAATATAATAAGCGGAAAAGTTTGTTTTATGTTTAAACTAACTACTGAAATTATATGCAAAGTACAAATAGAGCAGGTTCCTAATAAATTAAACGAGTTTTAACACAAGACATGAAATAAGATTTATTTTATTTAGAACACAGCATACATACAAAGATGTTACCTACAAAATCAAAAACTTATATCTAAATTAATAATATAAAAAAAAAGTTAACATAAAGATATAAACAGGAATCAACAATGAATACTTAAACAAAACAAAAAACATTAATTCTTGAAGTAGAAAAAACATTTTAAAAATATATAATAATAATTAAAAAGTAAAGAATATGCAAATAAAAACAAATAAACTGTACATGCTGTATTCCAAAGGAATATGCCATTCACTATCAAGATGGGTTAGGAAACCCAGCGCTAGTTTTCAATGACACCCTGATTCGTTGTCGCTGAAACGAGTGAAGATTAATAAATTTAATTGAAAAATAATATTCAACAAATACCTATAAATAAATAAGATTATACATGGAAACAAACAATTACACAAAGGGTAAAAAAACAAAGATAATACGTTATAACAAATTAAAGACGCAGGTGGCCGGTGTCAGATCATCATTCACCCGCCTGCGCTTGCGACGAGAGGACGCTCGGTTACTTATTAAATAAACAAATAAAAAAAAAACAAAACATAAATATTAACGATATAACAATCAATATAAACTAACAATAAGTTAGGAATGAATGAATCCATATCTTAGAAAATAATATACTAATTAATTATAATAAAGTAACGAATCTATTCAGAATGCCAAAATGAAACTAAATACATATCTGAGTCGTTCTTTTTATAAATCAACTTATTTTCTAGTTACATTCATTTTGTAGTCCAAAGTATCTATTTCAAGTTTTTATAGCTCAGTCCACAAAGGTAATATATCACTGAACACGTCAAGTTTATAATAGATATTGATGATAAATATAGATATATTGTTTCTTTGTTTTTCTATTACATTTCTCCACCAAGTCCAATGGTAAAACGGAGTTCAATTATTTTAATATTTTTGGACATATTTTATTTCTAATTAGCTATTAATTGATCACAAATTATGTTAATTTATTGACTTAAATTTCACACATTTAGGAGGTAGTGGATGAGAGCGACGGTTGCGGTGGCAAGTTTTCTGCCCTGATCGTCTCCGAAAAATTCCAAGGAAAGCCACTGCTCGCTAGACATAGGTATTTGGAGATTATACTTGTAATGTACAGAATTTAAGGTTAAAAGATCTGCTCTTCAGTGCGTCAGTTGTCGATGTGATTAAAATCTCAGCTATTCAATATGTAATATTTACACAACAGTACATTTGCATAATACTAACATAAAACTCAATATGCCTTTGCATAACTCTCGTGCCGGTTGTTGTAGTAACTCCTGTGTCTTGGAACAGGTTTTTCTTTTTTTTTTTTTTTTAATTCCACAGGTTAGTGAATTCAGTGCTTCAAGAGGAACTTAAAACCATCCATGCATTTACGCAGAAGACCCTCACAGTAGACCAGTGGAAATTACAAAATCAGTGACATTTTTAATGAGTACATAACACTAATGTTCTAGACTGTTGTTGTTTTATTTTTTCCGTTCTATTTTTAATTATGGAGGGTTTATATAAATTCAGAGTATCCGCCCCGGGTAAGGTTATATTACACGGGGAGCATTCGGTCATGTATGGGGAAACAGCGCTTGCGTACAGCCTGGGACTTAGAACTACCATACATATAGAGGTAACAATTTTTTTCTATTATTTCTATTTCGTGTAACGGTAAGTTGTAAGTAGTTTTATAAGCCTTCAACTTTGTTGGTATCGTTCGTTTGTTGGAACGAAATTTGATATCTATTTTTTGAACTTGATGTATATGTAACACCCAGATTTTCTCCGAAAAACATAGTTGAGAAACAGTTCAATTTAATCGAAATCTTTAAAATGTATAATTTTAGTTTTCATTTATTCTATTCATAAAATTACGCCCACTTTATGTAGGATGTTCGATATTTAAGTTTATTTTAGCAAAATCTTTGTTTTAGGAATTTAAACCAATTGACGAAGCTGTTATTAATATAAGACTGCCATCAGTAGGACTTCATGAAAAAATCAGCTTAAACACAATTGTGAACTACTTATTCGAACCGACAGATTCAAAATGCTGGAAGTATTCTCTAAAAATAGATCATGACAGTCACATGGAAAAAGTGGATAAATATATCCATAAAATCGTACCTAATTACGCTGATCTTTTGAGCATTCAAAAGAATTCATTGCGAGGATTTCTTTATCTTTTTTCAAAGATATTTGGTCATACAAAGTTATTAACGAATAGTTTATATATAGTGTTAACATCAGAGTTGACTGTTGGTGCTGGGACGGGTAGTTCCGCGTCCTTTGCTGTATGTGTTGTTGGGGCTTTGTTGCATTTGCTTAAAATAAAGTGTGAATGCAAAGACACAGATTTCAGTTTGGAAGATAAGGAACAGATATCAGCTGAGGCTTTTAATTGCGAGAAAATTATGCATGGCAGACCCTCAGGTTCGAAAGCTTAATTTCAAAATTAAGAACTTAATAGGACATTTTTGATCCATTGCAGTTTTTTTTTTGTAGGTATCGACAACACAACTTGTACATTCGGTTCTCAGATATCATTCAAGAAGGGGGAACTTCCTCGTTTGCTTAACTTGAAAGCCAATCTGCATATTTTGCTTGTGGACACAAAAGTCAGTAGAGAAACTAACAAACTTCTCATCAAAGTAAATTCTCTGAAAGAACGTAACAAAATGGCGTTTGATTGTGTGATACGGGCTTGCGGTCATGTCGCTAACAGTGCTATTCAAGTAAGTCTCAATGATAATATTTATTTATTTATTATAATTACTAAAGTAATTAATTAACTCTCTCTGTTTCGTGGCCAAACTGAACCGCTTGTGATAAGATTTTATAGTTTATGGCCTAGACAATAGGTAGCTAATATCCATTATATTAGCTATCTTTTATCTCAAAATACAAAATACATTGTGAATGGGGTGTAATCAACAAATTTGGTGATGCTTTGGTAATATCTACAAAATCGTTCACCCGGGGGTAAACACTAGTTTAAACTCGCAAAAGTTGATAGATCAACGCCAAGAAAAAAATAATAAATGAATGTGTGAAATGGGTAAATAGAATGAAAATATAATAAAAAAGTATGTGTGGTGAGAATTAAAGTTGTAATAAAGGACTCTAAAAAGTAACCACAATTAAACTAATTTAATTTTTAATATACTAATTAATTGTTTCTAAATTATAGATATTAGAAGAACTATCAGATGCCAACATTGAAAATACAGAAGAAAAATACCAGGACTTAGCTGTAAGTAAACGTTTAGATAGAAATTATAGTTAATAGGATGTTTTGTACCGTACTTAAAGATAAGATCTTAAGATAAGATAAGATCTTAAGATTTTATTTCTTGACTAACAAATGGTCAAGTATAAACATATATAAATAATAAAATTATCGATTGACATTGACCTAAAATATCAAAGTGCCCTTTGCTTAGTGAAATTTATTATTCAGATTTATATAGAGATTATAAATTATTATTCAAAAATATTTACTTGAACAACAATCTTCTTCAACTACCATTTTCTGTGACAAAAATAGCTAATGTATATATTTTTATATCGTTGATGAACTTTTGTAATTCCAGGACATCTGGAACATGAACCACTGTCTACTGGCGTCCATAGGGGCATCGCACCCATCGCTGGAGGACATTCGGGCTTCCGCAGCGGCACGCGGCCTCGCCTGCAAGCTTACTGGCGCAGGGGGTGGCGGGTGAGATAAATATTGCACATACTATATTTGTACTGTATATCTCATTAACAAGTTATACTTTAATATACATATAATTTTAAATAAGATCTAAATTGGCACAAGTCATAATGATAATATATCTAAATACTATTAGATTTATTACAACGATCTTAAAGATTTAATAAATTTAGAATAAATAAGAAACTACTGGCAAATACCTATTGAATTAAAATGGAGATATGAATAAAGTTATTTTACGATTGTAACTCGCGTTTATTTTTACATTTTTTTTTACCCGACGTTTCGAGTGCATTGCTTTGTGTGTTGTTAAAAATCTAATAATAAACGCGAGTTATATCCATAAAATAGTTTTATTGATATGTGTAAATCTTAGAAAATAATAAATATGAATAATTTAGTGATTTCACATATTAAATAACTCAAACATATATATCATGTAATTAATATATAATATCAAGTTATCATACCTTTTATATATATTTATGTTTCTAATTAAATAAATTTTATTTTAAAATATAAGACTAGAATGGTCTAAATGTTCATACAAAATAGTCCTAAGGCTAACTCTGAACAATATTTATCTCGCTTCGATTTGAACTTGATATAAACACTATTTGTAAGCTGTCTTTCTTTATTTCTGTAATTAATGTATTATCATTAAGAATTATTAATTTCAGACACGCGATAGTTCTCGTGCCACCTTCGACCAAACAGTCAACGGTAGAGGCTCTGATGGCCGAATTGGGGGGGAAAGGGTACAACGTGAAGGATATACTGCTAGGAGGTGCAGGGGTTACCATCGACGAAATTTATCCGCAATAACAGAGGAAAACTAAATCGAATCCTCAATTAAAGGAACTTCGAGTATTATGGACATTCCCTCTCTATACTTTGTAGTACATATATAAACACAGTCAACACAGTACGTTAGTAATAAAAAAGGTTGTATAGGCCTTATTTATAAATAATATATTTAAGAAATTAAATGAAAATGGTGTTGGATTATGAATATGTGGTGTGAATGGTATTTATGGAATATAATTAAATTGCTATAATATATATTATTAAATATTATTTTTTATGCATTAATTACTTGTTTTTTATTTGATATAATTTTTTTTATTCATATAAAGGGGGTTGTACACATTGAATATAATCAATATATTTAACGAAAACTATTTTAAAGGTATAATATGGGGTTTATATAAAATATGAAAAAGTTATGAAAATAAAATAATCAAAAATATTGTAATAATTTATTAGTTTCCTATAATTAAAATAAATTATCAAATAATATAAGAACAATGTTAAAATCATATTAAAGTTGAAACTAATTATATTTGGTTGAAATAATTCACTAAGTGGTCCTTTGATCATATCACATTCACATCTATTTTCTACAAATAAATATAATTTAAAAACAAATAGTATTTTTCAATGTGTTGTAATAGAAAATTGCTGAAGTTATAGATCAAATAAACATCAACAAATTTAAATGACATACCCAAAAGTTTATGATAAAAAATTAATAGCGAGGGTCACAGCGCCAGCCAGTTATTCATATAACTTGTGTTCACATAGTATTTTCTTAAATTTTCTCGAGTACCTATTGAAATAATACTATTTTTACGGATTAAACCTCGCGTATAATTTGGTTACATTTTAATTTTAACCCGACGTTTCGAATGCTTTGCAGCAGTAAGTGTCTGTCTTACGACAGACACTTGTATCTCATCTACCCGTGAACACGATTGCCGCAAAGCATTCTAAACGTCGGGTTAAAAATAAATGTAACCAAATTATACGTAAGTTTTAATAGGTTAAAATTAGTTTTATTTCGTTTTATATGAAGGTTCATACCAACGACATATAGAAATCACTGATTAATTGATTGACTGACATTGCGATGGGTCAGCGCGCGCCTGCTTTAGAGTGAGATGTACTACATCTGAGGTCTGTTTCTCTCTCTTTTTGCATCCCGTCGAAATAAAATTGTGGACCATGTGCATTTTTCTACGAATTTGTTAGTCAATATATACATTTTTGTATTTATTTAAAAAAGTGTTTTAATATATTTATGAATAATTAGATTAGCATTAATTTATATTATTATATAAGTTATTATAAAGTAGGCAAAAGTGAGGTGTCAAATTTAATGCTATGTTACTGCTAGAATACGTGATCGGGACAAAATAACATGCAAGAGAGACAAACAGGCCTCAGATGTAATACCTCTCACTCGAAAGCAGACACGCGTTTAGTCATCGTAATGTTTAGTCCATTCTATATGTCGATGGTTCATACCTATATGTAAATTCTAAATTCACTTTTCCACCTGCTAAGGAGTTCCTATCGGAAAAGAGCTGTTTTGCTCCCACTTATAGATGAACAAAAAGAGTACCTTTTTAAATAGAAGGGATAAGAATAATTTTATATTTAAAAAAAAAATACAACTAATGTTATTTGTAACTCCTGGTTGTCAATCTGTACAAAACAAAATGGCTCCTTGAAACTACATACGCTTTCAATGTTATTTGTGACTCCTGTTGTTTCTACAAAACAAAATGGCTACCGTAAACAAATAATACGATGACAATATTACATACAGGACCTGTAATATTCCCTTATACCTAAAAGGCATTTTAATCTACTTTATAAATTTACTTCAGAACTATGAGACCAGGTGATACTAACAAGAAAATAACAAAGTCACATCACACGGAATAAAGAGCTAAAGATATATATATCTGGAATATTAATATATTAAACTACAGCAATATAAGAATATTGAACTAAATACATTGATTCATACATAAAATATACTATAAATTTTTAAAAATGGAAGTTTTTATTTTAGCTACATAATTTCATTTATATAACTATTTTGCCTAATATCCTACATTATTAAGAATTTTGTCAAACCTTTCATTTCGCTCGTACTAAAAGCATCCTAATATTAATTATATTATGTATTACTATAAGGCCGCTATTATTAGTAACGAATTATGTTACCCCTAGAAGCAATACTAGTTTTTAATATATCATAAGATACATAAGTTATTGAATATTATTAAATAATTTCAAGTAAACTGCTTTTACAAATGGCGTTCTGATAAGGCTACAAATAATAACAATGTTGTTTAAAGTTTTGTGTATGCTTTACAGTAAATTGAGTATTCTTAACAATTCTTAAACATATCAATTAAGTAAATAACCCAATAAAAACGAACTCAAATATCTATTTATCTGATATCTGTTCCATTATCACAGATAATATATAATACCGTTCAATATGCTTAAAAGTATGTGGTGAATACTGAAGATTAGAAAATTATTAATGTTCTTAGATATTAAATAAATTGCACTTAACTTAGCTCCGCTGCCACTGAGATAATAAATTAATCTTAATATATAAAATACATTTGATTTGTAATTTGTTCTTGTAATGTAATATCTTTATATTTCAAGTTTTTATAGCTCAGTCCACAAAGGTAATATATCACTGAACACGTCAAGTTTATAATAGATATTGATGATAAATATAGATATATTGTTTCTTTGTTTTTCTATTACATTTCTCCATCAAGTCCAATGGTAAAACGGAGTTCAATTATTTTAATATTTTTGGACATATTTTATTAATTGATCACAAATTATGTTAATTTATTGACTTAAATTTCACACATTTAGGAGGTAGTGGATGAAAGCGACGGTTGCGGTGGCAAGTTTTCTGCCCTGATCGTCTCCGAAAAATTCCAAGGAAAGCCACTGCTAGCTAGACATAGGTATTTGGAGATTATACTTGTAATGTACAGAATTTAAAGTTAAAAGATCTGCTCTTCAGTGCGTCAGTTGTCGATGTGATTAAAATCTCAGCTATTCAATATGTAATATTTACACAACAGTACATTTGCATAATACTAACATAAAACTCAATATGCCTTTGCATAACTCTCGTGCCGGTTGTTGTAGTAACTCCTGTGTCTTGGAACAGGTTTTTCTTTTATTTATTTTTTTTAATTCCACAGGTTAGTGAATTCAGTGCTTCAAGAGGAACTTAAAACCATCCATGCATTTACGCAGAAGACCCTCACAGTAGACCAGTGGAAATTACAAAATCAGTGACATTTTTAATGAGTACATAACACTAATGTTCTAGACTGTTGTTGTTTTATTTTTTCCGTTCTATTTTTAATTATGGAGGGTTTATATAAATTCAGAGTATCCGCCCCGGGTAAGGTTATATTACACGGGGAGCATTCGGTCATGTATGGGGAAACAGCGCTTGCGTACAGCCTGGGACTTAGAACTACCATACATATAGAGGTAACAATTTTTTTCTATTATTTCTATTTCGTGTAACGGTAAGTTGTAAGTAGTTTTATAAGCCTTCAACTTGGTTGGTATCTTTCGTTTGCTGGAACGAAATTTGATATCTATTTTTGAACTTGATGTATATGTATCACCCAGATTTTCTCCGAAAAACATAGTTGAGAAACAGTTCAATTTAATTGAAATCTTTAAAATGTATAATTTTAGTTTTCATTTATTCTATTCATGAAATTACGCCCACTTTATGTAGGATGTTCGATATTTAAGTTTATTTTAGCAAAATCTTTGTTTTAGGAATTTAAACCAATTGACGAAGCTGTTATTAATATAAGACTGCCATCAGTAGGACTTCATGAAAAAATCAGCTTAAACACAATTGTGAACTACTTATTCGAACCGACAGATTCAAAATGCTGGAAGTATTCTCTAAAAATAGATCATGACAGTCACATGGAAAAAGTGGATAAATATATCCATAAAATCGTACCTAATTACGCCGATCTTTTGAGCATTCAAAAGAATTCATTGCGAGGATTTCTTTATCTTTTTTCAAAGATATTTGGTCATACAAAGTTATTAACGAATAGTTTATATATAGTGTTAACTTCAGAGTTGACTGTTGGTGCTGGGACGGGTAGTTCCGCGTCCTTTGCTGTATGTGTTGTTGGGGCTTTGTTGCATTTGCTTAAAATAAAGTGTGAATGCAAAGACACAGATTTCAGTTTGGAAGATAAGGAACAGATATCAGCTGAGGCTTTTAATTGCGAGAAAATTATGCATGGCAGACCATCAGGTTCGAAAACTTAATTTCAAAATTAAGAACTTAATAGGAAATTTTTGATCCATTGCGGTTTTTTTTGTAGGTATCGACAACACAACTTGTACATTCGGTTCTCAGATATCATTCAAGAAGGGGGAACTTCCTCGTTTGCTTAACTTGAAAGCCAATCTGCATATTTTGCTTGTGGATACAAAAGTCAGTAGGGAAACTAACAAACTTCTCATCAAAGTAAATTCTCTGAAAGAACGTAACAAAATGGCGTTTGATTGTGTGATACGGGCTTGCGGTCATGTCGCTAACAGTGCTATTCAAGTAAGTCTCAATGATAATATTTATTTATTTATTATTATTACTAAAGTAATTAATTAACTCTCTCTGTTTCGTGGCCAAACTGAACCGCTTGTGATAAGATTTTATAGTTTATGGCCTAGACAATAGGTAGCTAATATCCATTATATTAGCTATCTTTTATCTCAAAATACAAAATACATTGTGAATGGGGTGTAATCAACAAATTTGGTGATGCTTTGGTAATATCTACAAAATCGTTCACCCGGGGGTAAACACTAGTTTAAACTCGCAAAAGTTGATAGATCAACGGTATATGCCAAGAAAAAATTAATAAATGAATGTGTGAAATGGGTAAAGAGAATGAAAATATAATAAAAAAGTATGTGTGGTGAGAATTAAAATTGTAATAAAGGACTCTAAAAAGTAACCACAATTAAACTAAATTAATTTTTAATATACTAATGAATTGTCTCTAAATTATAGATATTAGAAGAACTATCAGATGCCAACATTGAAAATACAGAAGAAAAATACCAGGACTTAGCTGTAAGTAAACGTTTAGATAAAATTATAGTTAATAGGATGTTTTGTACCGTGCTTATTTTGTTGTCAAAAACTGACTTTAATGTCGTTATTATGTTATATTAAACATAAGATTTTATTTCTAACTAATGGACAAATATAAACATATATAAATAATAAAATTTTCGATTGACATTGACCTAAAATATCGCAGTGCCCTTTACTTACTGTATTATTCAGATTTATATAGAGATTATAAATTATTATTCAAAAATATCTACTTGAACAACAATGTTCTTCAACTCCCATTTTCTGTGAAAAAAATAGCTAATGTATATATTTTTATATCGTTGATGAACTTTTGTAATTCCAGGACATCTGGAACATGAACCACTGTCTACTGGCGTCCATAGGGGCATCGCACCCATCGCTGGAGGACATTCGGGCTTCCGCAGCGGCACGCGGCCTCGCCTGCAAGCTTACAGGCGCGGGGGGTGGCGGGTGAGATAAATATTGCACATACTATATTTGTACTCTATATATCTCATTAACAAGTTATACTTTAATATCCATTAAATTTTAAATAAGATCTAAATTGACACAAGTCATAATGATAATATATCTAAATAAACATTCGTATTTTATTAGAACGATCTTAAAGATTTAATAAATATAAAATAAATACGAAACAACAGGCAAATACCTACTGATTTAAAATGGACAAATGAATAAAACTATTTTACAGATATAACTCGCGTTTATTTTTTCATTTTTTTTACCCGACGTTAAAAATGTAATAATAAACGCGGGTTATGTCCATAAAATAGTTTTATTGATATGTGTAAATCTTAGAAAATAATAAATATGAATAATTTAGTGATTTCACATATTAAATAACTCAAACATATATATCATGTAATTAATATATAATATCAAGTTATCATACCTTTTATATATATTTATGTTTCTAATTAAATAAATTT
Source organism: Mechanitis mazaeus (assembly GCA_959347395.1). Lineage (NCBI taxonomy): Eukaryota > Metazoa > Arthropoda > Insecta > Lepidoptera > Nymphalidae > Mechanitis > Mechanitis mazaeus. Next base: position 17,109,526 of record OY365752.1, on the reverse strand, counting down.
TATTTTAAAATATAAGACTAGAATGGTCTAAATTTTCATACAAAATAGTCCTAAGGCTAACTCTGAACAATATTTATCTCGCTTCGATTTGAACTTGATATAAACACTATTTGTAATCTGTCTTTCTTTCTTTCTGTAATTAATGTATTATCATTAAGAATTATTAATTTAAGACACGCGATAGTTCTGGTGCCACCTTCGACCAAACAGTCAACGGTAGAAGCTCTGATGGCCGAATTGGAGGGGAAAGGGTACAACGTGAAGGATATACTGCTAGGAGGTGCAGGGGTTACCATCGACGAAATTTATCCGCAATAACAGAGGAAAACTAAACCGAATCCTCAATTAAAGGAACTTCGAGTATTATGGACATTCCCTCTCTATACTTTGTAGTACATATATAAACACAGTCAACACAGTACGTTAGTAATAAAAAAGGTTGTATAGGCCTTATTTATAAATAATATAAAGAAATTAAATGAAAATGGTGTTGGATTATGAATATGTGGTGTGAATGGTATTTATGGAATATAATTAAATTGCTATAATATATATTATTAAATATTATTTTTTATGCATTAATTACTCGTTTTTTATTTGATATATATTTTTTTTATTCATATGAAGGGAGTTGTACACATTGAATATAATCAATATATTTAACGAAAACTATTTTAAAGGTATAATATGGGGTTTATATAAAATATGAAAAAGTTATGAAAATAAAATAATCAAAAATATTGTAATAATTTATTAGTTTCCTATAATTAAAATAAATTATCAAATCATATAAGAACAATGTTAAAATCATATTAAAGTTGAAACTAATTATATTTGGTTGAAATAATTCACTAAGTGGTCCTTTGATCATATCACATTCACATCTATTTTCTACAAATAAATATAATTTAAAAACAAATAGTATTTTTCAATGTGTTGTAATAGAAAATTTCTGAACTTATAGATCAAATAAAGATCAAGAAATTTAAATGACATACCCAACAGTTTATGATAAAAAAATAATAGCGAGGGTCACAGCGCCAGCCAGTTATTCATATAACTTGTGTTCACATAGTATTTTCTTAAATTTTCTCGAGTACCTATTGAAATAATACTATTTTTACGGATTAAACCTCGCGTATAATTTGGTTACATTTTAATTTTAACCCGACGTTTCGAATGCTTTGCAGCAGTAAGTGTCTGTCTTACAGACACTTGTATCTCATCTACCCTTGAACACGATTGCTGCAAAGCATTCTAAACGTCGGGTTAAAAATAAATGTAACCAAATTATACGTAAGTTTTAATAGGTTAAAATTAGTTTTATTTCGTTTTATATGAAGGTTCATACCAACGACATATAGAAAACACTGATTGATTGATTGACTGACATTGCGATGGGTCAGCGCGCGCCTGCTTTAGAGTGAGATGTACTACATCTGAGGTCTGTTTCTCTCTCTTTTTGCATCGCGTCTAAATAAAATTGTGGACGATGTGCATTTTTCTACGAATTTGTTAGTCAATATATACATTTTTGTATTTATTTAAAAAATTGTTTTAATATATTTATGAATAATTAGATTAGCATTAATTTATATAATTATATAAGTTATTATAAAGTAGGCAAAAGTGAGGTGTCAAATTTAATGCTATGTTACTGCTAGAATACGTGATCGGGACAAAATAACATGCAAGAGAGACAAACAGGCCTCAGATGTAATACCTCTCACTCGAAAGCAGACACGCGTTTAGTCATCGTATGTAATACCTATATGTAAATTCTAAATTCACTTTTCCGCCTGCTAAGGAGTTCCTATCGGAAAAGAGCTGTTTTGCTCCCACTTATAGAGGAACAAAAAGAGTACCTTTTTAAATAGAAGGGATAAGAATAATTTTATATTTAAAAAAAAAATACAACTAATGTTATTTGTAACTCCTGGTTGTTAATCTGTACAAAACAAAATGGCTCCTTGAAACTACATACGCGTTCAATGTTATTTGTGACTCCTATTGTTTGTACAAAACAAAATGGCTACCGTAAACAAATAATACGAAGACAATATTACATACAGGACCTGTAATATTCCCTTATACCTAAAAGGCATTTTAATCTACTTTATAAATTTACTTCATAACTATGAGACCAGGTGATACTAACAAGAAAATAACAAAGTCACATCACACGGAATAAAGAGCTAAAGATATATATATATATCTGGAATATTAATATATTAAACTACAGTAATATAAGAATATTGAACTAAATATATTCATCATACATAAAACTTACTATAAATATTTAAAAATGGAAGTTTTTATTTTAGCTACATAATTTCATTTATATAACTATTTTGCCTAATATCCTACATTATTAAGAATTTTGTCAAACCTTTCATTTCGCTCGTACTAAAAGCATCCTAATATTAATTATATTATGTATTACTATAAGGCCGCTATTATTAGTAACGAATAATGTTACCCCTAGAAGCAATACTAGTTTTTAATATATCATAAGATACATAAGTTATTGAATATTATTAAATAATTTCAAGTAAACTGCTTTTAGAAATGGCGTTCTGATAATGCTACAAATAATAACAATGTTGTTTAAAGTTTTGTGTATGCTTTACAGTAAATTGAGTATTCTTAACAATTCTTAAACATATCAATTAAGTAAATAACCCAATAAAAACGAACTCAAATATCTATTTATCTGATATCTGTTCCATTATCACAGATAATATATAATACCGTTCAATATGCTTAAAAGTATGTGGTGAATACTGAAGATTAGAAAATTATTAATTTTCTTAGATATTAAATAAATTGCACTTAACTTAGCTCCGCTGCCACTGAGACAATAAATTAATCTTAATATTTGATTTGTAATTTGTTCTTGTAATGTAATATCTTTATATTTTGTTAATGTTATTTTCCCGCCCTCGCCAACTATACGTGACATTCGCACAGATAACATCACTTTAAATAAAGAGTTTTCATAAGTTCTTTAAAACGTCCCACACAAAGGCGATTCTGTCGCGAAGGAGCAGGAGTATTAAGTTCTACAATTGGTAGCCAGGTCGTATCTGGTGGTTGTTGTTGGCGGCGTCTGGCTGCTGAATCAGGGGGGGTGACAGGGGATCCTCACTGGACGTCACAGTTGTTGATGGTTGAAGATCTGGATGAGACACGAATATATAAATAATATTATTCAAAATATTTTAATAATTTTTAAAAGAGAGAGAGAATTTTTAATCCCGAGCCAAAACGTTAATATACTTCACTATGGCAACAATATAATAGGATAATAATTGTAAAAACAAGTTTACCTTCACTATTATCCTCTTCGGCGAGCCACTTCTGTATATCTGATTGGTACATCCTTCTCTGCAACACTTCCTTCGTTCGCGGCCTGGTGCCAATAAAAGTCACTTGGACCTGAAAAATATAATTGTCAATAAAGGGCAAAACGTACATAAATCAAATTTAAAAAAAGTTTTTTTAATAAAAGCGAAGTTCTTCCCCTAATTTTACAAATATCGAAAAATATTTTGTTTTAAATGATAATGTCTATGTATAAAGGCAACTAATAATAGTCAAAAAATTTTGGAAATGATAAATCAAATTTATACTTTTGAATCTTACGTGCTTTTTTTAAAGAAATAGTAATAATTTCGCTATTTTAATTATTCATAAATATTTCAAAAAATTCAAGATACCACTACACCCGCATATTTCGTGGCGGGTTGAAAAACTTTTGTTTTCTGTTTTACAACGATTATCCCGTATATTCACCGGGAAATAAAGGATCACTGCAGCCAACGGACTCTTCAATTTCGAGCCTAATCCATTCAATGCCTTCCTGTCAGACTGTTAAATCTGGCGATAGTTAAATCCAGGAATCCCTTCCTGGATTTAATTATCGCCATCACTATTCACTCGCTACGAGATTAACCCCCAGAGCCCCACTCACCCCTGGCGGCAGTACAGGTCTGAGCGCGTCTGCGAGGTCCCCGGCCGCGCCCAGCCGCTGCGCCTCCTCCCACGACGTGTGCACCTCCTCGTGCAGGAGCTTCTCCTCTGAGGACAGCAGCTCACAATAAACACCACGAAACACTTTTCGTTTCAATAGTGACTATACAATTTGTATTACCGTCTCTCTTGGTGGTGCTGCGCTTGTATTGTATCCTAAAGCGGAAAGCCTCTAGCACGCTCGCCACCACGATTGTCAGCACCACCATTGTGAACAAGTAAAATACCTGAAAAATATAACATTATACTTTTTATTAACAATATTTAAAGGCAATTTGAGGAAGAGAATAAAAAAATAGTTTTTTTAAGTAAATCTTCGCCAACAACTTATTTATGAAATCAATATAATTGCTGATTAATTAATTTATTTATTTATTCTTTATTGTTCCAACAAAAAAAATGTTATAATGGGTGGACTTAATGCTAAATAGCATTCTCTAAAAGCGGTGCAATAAAGAGCGAAAATTTAAAAAAAGTTTGTATATAGTATTACAAATATGTAACATATAAGTAGTAGGAAAAATGTAAGCACAAGAAAAATAAAAATAATAATAATAATAATAATAAAGAACTATACTAGATATATTATTGGTAAGATCTATTGTTAGTAATATTGTTAGTAATACATAAGAAATATTGTTATTAATACATTCTAATCTAAAAGTTTATTAATTATTAAACTATTGCGTTTCTGACAAAATTCATATCACCAAAGAACCACTTTTCTCACCATGAAATATATTCTACTGAACTGGCCAGCCACCGTCGCGTACGCGTTCATCAATATGAACCAGTTGTTGACGACCGTCAGCTCGAACAGCGTCACACCACTGGTGAGGATATTTTCGAAGTTGTTCAGGTAGTAATAGCCCAGGGGCGTGGAGCTGTTCTCGGAAAACTTGTAAAAGTCTTCCACCGTCGTGTTACTGTAACAGCAGAAAAAATCGTTTTGATATTCTATAAAACTTTTATTCTATTTTATTTATTTATTTTTTGTTTTATGCACCAGAAACTTTTACAACACTTTATAAAATAATAATTTTGTCCATAGGATAACTTATCTCTATCAAGAGATCTCTTCCACTTCCCATGACAGTGAAAGTAAATAAGTTTACAAGAACTGTAGGTGGGTACATAATTAAAAAATAATAACTTTATATGTTTTTACAATCTTTGTACATATTGAAATCCATTTTTAGAAAAGTGGGAGATTTTTGAAGAATGTGAACTTATTACAAGTTTATAAAAATGCAAACCGCGTCAAAACTTGGGAAATACAATCAATCGCCTGACTTTTATGCAATTCTATAATATTAATGAACAAAAAAAACGGTACATGCATAGTATCACTTACACTAAAGTTTTAATTAATATTGAATTACAATTAAATTGGAAAGACAAGTAGTTACAGTGTACTCACATGCAGCAGTTTCTGAGATCATAGCCCGCGAACAGCTCCATGCCCACGATGGCGAAGAAGTAGTACATGACGAGCATGACGCAGCCCGCCGATGACATCAGAGGAGACAGCAGCACCAGCGTACCAAAAACGTCGCGGTAACGCTTCTTCAGCTTATATAGACGCATCAATCTACAGGAGTATTTTACGAATCAGCTATTCCAATATTCAAAACATAAACAATTTTTTTTTAACTCAATTTTGATGACATGTAATGAAGGAAATTGAAAAATGTGTAATCGAGAAATACCTATTTGATCAATATTACTGTATTTAAAAGAGTTTGGAATACAATATACGAATTCCAAACACACCTGAGCGGTCTGAACATGACGACGATGAACAGTTTGGGCGCGATGGAGAGCAGCACGGCCCCCAGCAGCGCCAACAGCGTCACGCTCAGGTCGAACACGTTCCAGCCCGACTCCAGGTACGCGCCCAGGCCGGATGCCAACATGCGCACACCCGCCTCCAGGAGGAACACTGCAGTCATGGGGTAAGCTTGAATATCCTAACACGTGACAGGTCGAGTCAAATAAATCATAAATGATAAAAATGTAATATAGTACTAACGCGCAAGGAACAGCCAGGTGTCCCAGCTGGCGCACAGCAGGCGCGCGCTGTCCTGCAGCCCGCCCGCCGCCTCGCACACTCGCACCACCATGGACACACCGTTGCCGATTATTATCGCGTCTGGAACAACGAATGCTTAGCGACGACGGTCTTTTTAATTATATTAGGAATAACGTCTTATTTATTTATTTATTTATTTATTTGTATACTTTCCACTTTCAATCAATACCAATGATCACTTGTGTACGTCAAATGGAAGTGCCAGGAGGGCCTATTTTGATGCCTTACATATCGAAATAAGCCCTTCTGTAGAGTCACTGTCCCACTTACAACTAAAGCAACGAGGGTTCCAAGCGCGACCTGGTCTGAGAAGAACCACAAACAAACAAACTCAGCAGGGATTTTTTTATTGTGATCACTGTTTTACAAACGTCGATATATAGTAAACAATTTACGAACAACTAGAACCATCGCAATCAATTCCTTGTGGAGGCTAAATTATAAATATCAATTTAGTCAAATAAAATTAATAATAATAATAACACAGTTTTGATATTATTTCTAGCCGTAAAAAAATCTTCTACTCATTTGAATGTTTTAGATATACATACCTATATAATGCGCTATTGGGAATTTCCATCATGTCCAAGTGTATAATTTTGACAATTTATTTGGGTAACAAAAGATTAATAAATTCAACTATTTTTCCAATTCTAACCCGAAATACTTTATTATGTAGTATTTTCTTAAATTTTCACGAGTACAAATTTAAAATAAAACTATTTTCTACGGATTAAAACTCGCGTATTATTTGATTACATTTTTTGAACTGAGCGAAGCGAAGCTCTTTACTACTCAAATTTTCAACTCTTTGTTACCCCACTCCTTCAATGTAGTAAGATACCAACTATAAATCTCTCAGTAAACTCACACACGAGGTACTCGAAGTAGTCCCACCGCACGGCACGTGCAGCGGCGCGGCCGAGGGGCTCCAGGGCGGAGTCCCCGTACCAGGGGGCGCGGGCCGACTGTGGCGCCCAGCGGAGCGCGAACACGTCATACACCAGAGAGAATTCCGCGCGGGACAGCCCGCCCTCGCCCGAGCGGTTCAGCTGCTTGAACATCAGGTATACGTCAAGGCCGCCTGCGAAGAACAGAGCGCTATTGTAAGTATTAAATAATAATTATTATTTTTATTTCAATTGTGTGAAAAATAATTAAGAGTAAGGTTAATTTTCAGATAAAATTTAAGAAATTAATTTGATATCAACAAACGGAAACACTGTATCGTTTTGCGTTATGTTATGCAAGTTTTACAAAATGTTCATCGCACGACTAGGTCTCACTACTAAAATAACTGCATAAGTATTAAATGGCCAGATTTACCAACCCCAAACTAATAAGAAATTTCCGCTGTTAGTCTTTGACATATTGGCCACACAGGAATTAATATGTGAAGCCATTAAAAAAAAGATGCGTATACTTCGAAAGAAGCAAAACAGGAAATGAGCATATCTATATAGAAAGAGAAAGAGAGAGAGAGAATGAGAGATGGCGCCGCCGTGTCAAATTCGATCACAATCGAGAATGTAATTTGACTCTTAATATCTAATTAACATCTGATTTCACCAATTAGTACGTGATTTGACTTTTAAAATAAAATTGAATAGAGGAAGCGGAAGCGCCGGTCATTTTGATAGGTTAAAAGCTAGTCGATTTGCCGGGACACGATCTCGAACGTTCGAACCGATAATTTCTGAATTCGGTGGTGATAGCACGCTCCTCGAGAACTTGTCTGTAACCGCCGTAATATTGTGAAAGTGTTATTACCTCTAAAACTAACATTAATCATGAGAAAAGAAGAAAATCGAATGGCGTCTTGCCCGGCCACCCGTGACCTAATCTTACTGTAGTGCGGCTTGTAGTGCCTCAGCAGCCCCGCGAAGTGCCGGAGTCTGACGGCGCGCGGCGCCCGGCGCGACACGAGCAGGCGGAAGGCGCGCTGCGCCGCTCCCCGCCGGTGCAGCAGCAGCGCGCGGCACTTGTCGCGCTCGATGCGAGTGAACGTCTCGTACACCACCGCCAGCATCTACGGACACTGCGACTTCGTGACTGAGCTCGAGCGACGGAGTACTGACCGGTGTGACTCGAACCTGAGACTTTCGCATCGACCGTCGGGAACGGTACCCGTTGGATCAAAACTACATTGTATCGACTCTATTTAGAGAAGAACACTCCCAAGAACACACTTCGTTCTAAGCCTGTCTCACTTTCTGTTACTCCGGGGTAAAATTTAGATTACTTGAAAGGATTTAAATGAAAATTTTAGTGAAATTTCACATTTTCACTAGAAAAATAATTTACCATACCATTTTAAACCATATTTTTATGAATTTTAAAAAATCAGATATTATATAAGCCGGGAAGGGAAGAACGGACGACGTCACCGGCAGCGAGTAGTAAATATCTAAACATGTAAACGGATAAAATATACATTAATATATAATACTAATTACCATTCGCATGTCTGTTAAAACAAATTCCTTTTTGTTTTGTTACTTAATCTATTTTTTTTATTTTTATTTATTTATTTACGTACCTTAAGTTTACAAAGACATTTTAATTTAACAATATGTACATAGGATAGCTTATCCCTACAGAGAGATATCTTCCAACTACCCTTAAGTTTGAGAAAATTGTTCATAAGGCAATTAGGTCTATCAATCAGTCAATCTAAATATTACGGATTGAGTATCCGATTCCGTAGTACGTTAATTGAATTCAGCCTTAAAGAGAATAAACAATTTGAAAAAAAATATCTATATGTATTAAAATCACTTGGAAATATATACTCTAGTGATCTCATGACAACGGCCGATACAATTCGGCCAAAACGTCACAAAAGTATTAATTAAATTATAAATAATTAGGCGATTATAAGACCCTTGAATATTTGTGGACGTTGTTATAGTTTAAAATCTTTAATATATTTTTTTGTTTAAAGATGGCAAAAAAGCATGTCATTCACCTGGTGGTTGGTCACCGTCACCAACAATCTCTTACATTATCAGAGGAAACACAAGATTGTTGCTTTTGAAGAAGAAAGAGGTGTTTCATAAATGTCAATGATTTTAATTCCGTAGATAATAAATAACTTACCAAATTCATTAGCACGTAAAGAACCGTGATGATGTAAAGGATGAAGAACAGCGCGTACCACTTGGACTTGGCATATGACGGCATCATCACGTCGGGGAAACTAGAAAATAATAAAAATACACTTTGTATTGTTACAGTAGATGTATTAGCAGAAATATATAGCTTTCTCATGCGGTGTTTCCGAACCAATACGACTTAGGACCTTCAAGAAATGACCATACAAATTTTTAAAAGGCCGGCAACACACTTCGGACTCGTCTGGGTAAGCAAGTGCTCATGGGCGGCGGTGATCACTTTCCATTAGGTGGCTCGCCTGCTCGTTTGCCCCTTATAGCATAAAAAAAAAAGAATATCTGTACTTACTTAGCTGTAGTGAGAAGTACGAACATACTGACGAAAGAGTCGCTTATAGTTTGGAAGTGTCCGTTGTCGACGTGCTCCGAAAATAAATAAAAACCGAGCAGCGAGAATGTCGCCACGAAGAACATAAGAAGACCTGGAATTAAATGACTAGAATTTAAAAATGGAATAACCTAAATAGATTTCTTAGATTTTCTCAAGTACACATTTGAAATAAAAATATTTTTTACGGATTTAAACTCGCGTATAATTTGGTTACATTTTACAGAGTGTGGAGACACTTACATCTCGTTTACCCGTGAACACGATTGCTGCAAAGCATTCGAAACGTCGGACCATAATTAAAGTGTAACCAAATTATACGCGAGTTTTAATCCGTAAAAAATACTTTAATTTTAAATAGATATTTTTTAAGTTTTTAGTCTATTATAAGAAAGAAAGGTTCTAACACCAGGCAGCCAAGTCTTTATAAAATATAAATAAAATCGTTTTTTTTTATGTATATTCTAAGAAGCATACCCAACATATCGATAATAGGTGGTAACGACTGCAGTATCTGTCTTATGAAGCGCCGCACGCCGCCGCAATGGCGCGTGTCCACGAGGAAAATGGGGCGGAGCGCCCGCGACACGCGGAAGTGGGAGGACTGACGACACAGCACCACCACCGCCTCCAACACCATTATTAAAAGAGTTACACCCTGGAAACCATAACCATAAAATAAGATTTAAGTGGAATACAAAAATAGGTAATATATCCAAAAACCGAATTAAAATGAACTACATGATGGTCTTCCACTGAATATATTGTTAATTCGGTATCGAGGTTAATATCGAAGTTCCGAAATGAGGATAAAAATATTTTACTAGTTTAGAGCAATTTTAGATTGCTCGGGAACCCTGTGTGGTATGGAAAAACGATCCCGTTATGTCCCACTGGTGTTTAACACCAATTATAAGAATACCCATCATCATCATCTTCTTTTTCTTTTTCTTCTTCATCATCGTCATCATCATCAACAGTATTATCACCATCCTCAATATCAACTAAGTTGCCGAATAGTTCCACACCCCCCGACCTTCTTAGTCGTTCATCTTCGTAGACTATTAGTATACGAGAACAAAAGGAGTATTTGTTCTGGAGTAAAGCTAGAATTCCCAATGTTCATAAAAAACTTATCAATCAGAGAAGGTACCAACCTTTATCATGGTCCGTTTATGTTTAAATATAGTCCCCCAACCGATCCATTTCAACTTAAGATGCAGCTCGATACCAATAACAGTAAGTGCTAGCAGTTCTATCGTGCCATGAGCCCACACTGGTAACTGAAGGAAATATTTAATAACATGTTATTAGGAACTGTCACTATCGAAAGAGCAATGAAATAAATCTTAAGCTTTCTGCTTTAAATCAAAACTTCTAGATTTTCCATCTAATTCGACGTCATGATTCCTGTCTATATTAATATTATAAACTGGAAGAGACTGGACCATACAAATCGAATTAACTACCTGATAGTATTAAAAAAATAACCTAATTTTTATTAAGTTGTTGTTTAAGTTTTTTAAGAGGGCTATAAACGAGAGAGGGTTATAGTATTAAGATTATTTGGATATAATTAGCATTTTTTATGAGTCAAAATAAAAAGTAGTCAAAATATGTGTCATCCTTACCAACGAGAAATATAATTTAATTTAACATAACAATTTTAAAAAAACCCTTTTCAACCCTTTAATACAAATTCAAACCAAACCAAAAAAGGCTAATGTTGAAGTCTCTAAAATTAGTATTATATCTCTCAAACTAATGAACCGCTTTTGCTCGTAGCTACTCAAAATAATCTGTTTACCTGGTTCATAATCATCAATTCGTTTCTAGCGAACAGAGTTTTTATTGTTTCCATTATATTCACCTCAAAGGCGGGTACAGCAGGATCCTCAGTAAACGCGAGGAGTATGAGCACCAGCGAAGCCAGCAGGTCCAAGCCGTGGTACCAAGGATTGTGCACGCGTAGGTATGCCGGCAGTTCTTCCGGACTAGACGGGTGGGAGTCAAATTTTTCATTATTTTGGCCTTCCTGGAACATTATCAATCGCAATTTTAGTACACAGTGTTAGGAATGCAAATTTCCTATATAAAAAAAGCGAAATACCTCTTAGAAACTAATGAGATCTCAAAAACTACAAGCATCTAAAAAATTTTTGTATTTTAGATGTAAGGCTTGGGGCTTCGCGAGATGTAATTGTGATGATTCAATTCTTTCAATTCAATTCAATTCAAGTCAAACTTCCTCTGGCAATTTCTTAAGTTTAAACTTAATGAAATAAAAGACTTAAACTGTTATAAAACTTTTAATAAAACTTTAATTATTTGTAGATATAATTAGCTAGTTAAAAGTACTACATAGAAAATATTTTAAATGATCAGGTACAGATAACTAGTTCTGCATATTCTAAAAACTCACTTCTAAATAAATAGCTGCCTCATGATAATTCATCTCCCAATGCTCGTCTTCGGACATCTGCAGGCCGGTGTGAAGAGAGGAGCGGCTTCCCAGATCCAGGGACGCGTCTCCAGCGCCATCTCCTGTCCGGCTGTCTGCAGGTAGAAAAAAGTTAATACTTTCATTTAATCATGAATTGTAATTATATATTTTTTTTATTACCATCTTTATTAGTTTATAAAGACACCTAAGTCAACTCTGGCGTCATTTATCATTTTATTAAATGAACAGTTTGCAAACAACTTTATTTTCTATTACTAACCATAAATAACTAATTAAAAACAATAGAGAATGTAACGTAACGTTATAGACAACGGAATGCCCTCATAAGGCAGATTAAGTCGTGCTCTTGGCACAAAACTATATGAATATAATATACGTATATTATTTACAGTTACGTAACAAATCCTGAAAAGAGAATGTACATGTTATTTGTTTTATAAGAATTCATTTAACAGGTACATTTTAATTTTCTCGAATGTGTACCAATATTTTCATTTTTGGGTCTTATTACTTGGCTGATATTTATAATCGATTCAAGATTTAAATCAGCCTTAGGTACCAACTCAGTCTTGTAAATATCATTATTTTATTAAAAATAAGATACTAACAATTAATATAAAACTTACAAGATTTCGTACTTTTTAATCAATTTACAAACATTTGAGCAAAAGTTGCATTGACTAAAGGTATATATTTTTGATTTTTGATTCAAGTAACACATCTATATTCGTATCGCAAATATAAATTACACACGTACCAAATACATCATTAAAAACCGAGTAAACTCGCTTATGCAAACTATCTTTCACTGAATACAAAAAATCCTCAATCCCCATATTAAATATTTAGTAAAAGTATAAAATTTTACATAATTTCACCACCGTTCTACTTAATTTTCAAGCATAAACTAAGCACAAGATATTAAAATATCATAAATACAGATAGCAAAAAAATATAATAAACACAAATTGCAAACAAAATTAGGTTGATACTATTCATGTATTCTTAAAGTTTAATTATAACTGAATACTAAATAGCGATATTTAGTTAGTTAAAACACGTAATAGTTACTTTCCTTAACATTATATAACAAAAATTATTAAATTAATATATGCGTAGTAACATAAATTGCATTTATAATTTTCTAGCTGTTACTCACTTCTACCCACGGACGAACGATTTTATATCCTATATGTAGATAAATACAGATTATGTTACTCAGTATATATAATTTAAATTTGTGAAGAATTTTTAAAAGAAAAGAGAAAAAAAGAAGAAAATTGGTCCAATAATTTTTGAGTTAATTCGTTAAAAATATTCAAAAATACATAAAATATACTTTTCAGAAATACTTACTTTTCCTCCTTACAATAGTAATATAGATTTACTAGTATTTTTTATGTACATATGTTTTACTGACGTTACAACAGTTAATATTGTTATCAGTAAGCAAACCTTTGCTTAATGTATCTCTGATATTCACTACTGGACTTAATTGAGTCAAGGTATCTGATTATTTTAATTATTATATGAATAATAATATATAATTATCGGGCTGTACTCATACCACGATTCCGCCATGCTCCATCCTCATGAATAGGGACTCCGAATCGGTTTGAAACCAGTCTGGTAAATTTCGATAATATTTACGTAGAGAAGATAATGATTCACTTTAAATTACAGTAATAATAGTTTAACAAATACATTAAAAACAAAAGTTGTAAAGTAAAGAAAGAAAGTTTAAATCCAAAACCTATTTTAAATATTAAATGTAAATAAATAATATACCACAAACAAAAATTTTCTTACATGTGATAGGAAATAGACCAGAACTTTTTGTTTACAAATTTATATATATATAATCTTAAAAAATATATGGTTATGTAAGAGAGAAAATATAATTTTTAATTTAACCTTGAAGTTTAAAAGTACCGCTAAAAACAAGCTATAGTTTTAAAAGGCTTATGATCTTGAAATTTTTTTTTAAATGGTAAAATAAAAAAAAATCGCGACTTTATAAAAAGTTTTATAATTTGAGAAATACGAATTGGGTTTGCTTTGATATAAAAAGTATGTATTTTATTTAATGTCTCAATGATACCTACGCAAATGTTTATAAAACAAATATTTGTTAACTTGTAACAGAGTATAAGAATATAATAAATTATTCATATCATAAATTTTTTGTGAAATCAGTACAACAATATTAATACTTCAAATAAAACTATTTTTTACGGATTAAAACTCGCGTATAATTTGGTTACATTTTTATTTTAACCCGACGTTTCGAATGCTCTGCAGCAATGTTCACGGATAGACGAAATGTAACTGTAATAAAAATGTAACCGAATTATACGCGAGTTTTAATCCGTAAAAAATAGTTTTATTTGAAATGTGTAATCTAAGAAAATACAATATTAATACTTTCATAAACATTGGCATTTACAAGAATTGTTCGAGCAAAAAGCATTAAGTAGGTGAGGCTACGTTCTCCGAATGATGAACTTGTTTTGTGATTCATCGAACATTACTTATTACCTGTCCATATTTGAAATACGACATGTTTCCAATCACTTACTTTTTTCAAATGTTGGAATGTATTTAACATTTTTCCTAAGAATACAATACTATATTTAATGTAACATACTTTTAACTTGATCTTAATTTAAATATATCATAGATACGTATATATATGAAATAATAATTTATCTCTTTTTGCACTTACTACAGTACTACGTACGTTGCTATGTACTAACTACTTACTGCAATAAAGTATTAAAATAAAATAAATAAACAAGAATAATAAAAAAGATTCAAACTAGAATTTGGTAATGATCAGTCAATCTTAAAAACGACCTTGCTGGTAACACCTACAATTTTACGAGTTCAAACAATGCGAAACGTGCAACACAAATCGTGCTATACGAAATAATGGAAGAATTGCACAATTACATGACGACAACAATATAATTGTATTAATTATTCCATATAATATTATATGTATATATATTGCTGCCTTGAAACCAACTTTTGTTTAATGAAATTTAATAATAAAAATATGAGTACGCTAAGATCATTGAACCCATCAATTTATTGTCTTTATTATTTAAAAAACTTACATGATTTAAGCCTGTACCAATAGTTCCTCAATGAGTCATACACTGTATCTAGAAATATCACTTGTTTCGTCATATTATTCTCACTGCCGTTAGTTTATTACAATTAAAGTTATTCCGTTTTTATCAGTTCCCAAAGATAAGATATTTAGATAAAGATAGTATCGATCATCTCATTCGTTTCAATAACAATATTTCTTATAACACATTTTATAGCTATATAAAAGACATTTAAGGTGGTCTTTATACTTTTACAGTTTTTTTTATATTTATTTATTATTAAAATCTTAAGTTTTATAAAGAAATTATCATTTTCTAAATAATCAAATTATCTATGACTCATAAAACAGGTTATTTTTAAACGAACTGTGTATGATGCATTTAAAAACCGGTTGCCGTAATAAATATCAGGTAATTTTATTTTGATTTCTATCTTACAAAAAAAATATTTATTACAGATTTCGTTTGGTTTATTTCAATTATCTATACAACATTTTCTATTATATAAAATCTCATCCACAGAGTAATTGACAAATGACCTTAAGAAATATAGAACGTGCCATCGATCGCGTAGGTGAGATAGACAGAAGATCGTTTTTCATACAAAATTTACTTATGAACCATAGAGAATCCATATTTTAGATTTGCAAAAAATACTTTCTACAGGTATGATGCCATGACGTACCTCTGTCAACGTATATAACTTGAATATGACTTTAAAATGACATAAACATTCATATTAGATTCTAAAAACGGACTATAATATTCGGGATTTTCTATATATATGTTATCCAAGTCTAAAACACGTCACACATATATTATCTAGCATATAATTTATCTTAATATGAAATGTATAAAAAAATATGATCTCTTTATGAAGCAATGTAAAAAAAAAAATTCTCTTTCATTTTCGCCTTTTAGGTACATAAAATGAAATATTTTTTTTTACAAAAAATATTTTTTTAATTAAATTAAAATAAATTGATACCTAAATTCATATGAGTAAATTTTAAAGAGTTCATTTAATAGTAATAATTAATTATCTTTATAAATATTATTTATAAATAAAATAACACAAATCATGAATTAATATATTCAAAATATTTAAAAAATATGAGGAAAAGGAAGATATATATAAAAATATCGAAACAGTAAAATATAAAAACTAAAAATATTTTTTGTTGTATTTAGTATTTATGTATCTTTTTTCAAAATATATTGCAATATTACTAGTATTTAATATCATTTTACTTGCATCTCAAGTCATAAAAATATTGATATATAATTTAATGTGATAATTTAAAAGTTAGTAAATACTGTTAATTTAGAATTAATTGAACAATTTGAGCAACACAAACTTTATTAAGGATATCAACATTCCTATGATGGATAAAGATACAAATAAAATAAGTGGATGTCTCCATCAAATAAATATCACTCCAGTCCAGATGAAACTGGTAAAAATCTGTACATCCTGTACTACATGATAGTTAAATGTCTGTACACTAGGAGCAAACAAGCACTGGATAAATTTTAAAAGCTAGCTATGCACCAGGTTAATGTGTATTTTTGTGCAAGGGTAAATAATTATATACATTTATAGCAGCATGCGGGTAAAGCTTTTATACGTGCAAAATTACGCAGATTTGTTTATTCAAGGCGTCTGAGAAGTAGGTCGACCGTTTTAAATGTAATATTTATTGCTTATGGGTTAGTTGGATCGGTCGTGACTCATACTTAACGTCAGCATCCCTTAAAGGGCTTAACTTTTATCGATCACACTGGATATGTAAAAATACTTAAAGGTATGAAATTAAACAAAATGTTAATGGCATTTTAAATGTATTGTTAACGACAAAAGCGTACACTAACTGCAGCAGCTACTGTGCATTGAAAAATCTGAGCTTCTGGTTTACTTGTGACGTTGGAGCCGTAATTGTTGATGCTGGTGTTTGCGAAATCATCACTAAATCTTTTATAACCATCGGTTGGCGAAGACGGGCTCCTCAAAGAAGCCATTTCTAATACTGATTTTTGAAGTCAATTCATAATTGATGACAAATGACAGTGTCATTGTAGTTGACATTTGTCTGACGTTCGGAAGAGATGGATAACGAAATACGTTAATCTTTTTAACTCTCATATTTTTTTAAAGAGAATTAAAATATTTTAAATTTTGCTGTATATACTTAACATATATATAAATTACTACATTTGAAAGGTATTACATTAATTATAAATATATGTTAAATCTTTAAGTCTAATGAGACTTTGTGTATTGTTATGAATAGGTAAATTAATATATTTTTATTAATAATAATTCATATCAAAATTTTGCAGTCATTTTCGTTATTTTCATTCTATTTGTAAGTAAACTTAAGTAAAAATTTTATAATATGTCAACACCTTATTGAGTTTATCTGTGACAGCTAGTGTCAACTTCTTTTTCTTAACCCCGGTTCTAATGTGAGTTGATATTGTGTTTGTTAAAAATAAATCCAAACGAATAAGACTATATTTATACGATAAATACTATATAATGTAGGAATCCTTTATATTATTAAACATAGAAGTGGTTATTGGGCATATTTAATATATATAATAGTATTCTCATCATTTTCAACACATCAAAAGTTTGACGTACGAATTCAGAAGTGCGGATTTAAAAGTGGCTAAAAGTTAAACTAAAAGCTTTATAATATCATATCTAATTGTTTTGATGAATATCCCTACTGAATAATAAATAATAACAAAGGTTTTGTGTACAGAAAGAAAGTATGATTTGTAACCTGTAAGTCAGATGGGCGCTACATTTTAAGGTTGTTTTGATTTTAGAATGGCTCCACCACAGCCCAAGGCGGTGGCTAAGGCCCCCGCAGCGCCTGCGGGCGGAGTACAGAAGGCTAAGGTTGGCAAACCGAGAAATTATGACCTCGGTAACGGAATCATGAGATTCTCCAAGACTAAAATGTTTCACAAGAAGGTAACTTATACTACTTATTGAAGGGATCAGAATTTAAAAATACTTAAGTCTGGAATAACAATGTATGAAACTGAATAAACTCTATTTTGTTTTTAATTATGATATACCAGAACTCAAAAAAACAACAATATCCTTTATATCTATCTCTACTTTTTATGTTGAATAGATTAATTAGTAATTATAAAACTTATATATATTTAGCAAGATTTATCCGATTAATTCTTAATTATTATTATAGAATAGTATTTTTATATATCAATCTTACACAATATTCCTCTAATTCCAGGCTAAATACAAGTTCATTGGCAAGAAGCACCCCAAAGCTCCTAAGCCCAAGAAGCCAGCAGTGGTGGTGAAGCCCATTGGTGGAGAAAAGAATGGAGGCACTCGCAAGGTTCTGATTAAGAGCAGGAGATCATTCTATCCTACCCAGGACAAGTGAGTACAAATTTAATATTGCTTATTATTATTTATTTTATTGTTGTCATTATGTTTATTAAGGTACAATATATAGAAATATAAAAATTAGGAGTTTTTTATTTGTTTAACTAAATAAGATCTGAAACAAGTATGAAATAATTATTTAAAACTATAACTAGACCATAGGCTCGTAACTATAATTAAAATGTACACAATTTTTAATAAACATGAATGAATCAAGATAAGGTTAAGGTTTTCGGGTACTTAAAATTTTTTGTTCATTTGCTTAAATAGAAAAGAATATCTATTATATGGCTATTTTTTTAATGTAATTGGAGGAAGACAACTAATATATAATTTTATGATATCTTATTTGAAACATAGTTTCTTCTAAATGTAATTGTTTCAGAACTTTTTTTGCTTTTAAGTTATCTCTGCTATGTGAAACAACTGAACCGTCTTTAACCACAAATTAACTTAATTTCAAGTCTCAACTTAAACAAGTTTAAACTTTTATTCTGCTTATAATCTTCAGTTTAGTAATTATAAAAAACTTTTGAACATTCTTTGTCTGTTTTGTGTAATAGTCATTTAGTAATAAGACTTCAATTTCACTGAATTCATTATTAATTTAGAACTTTAGATGCATTCAAATAATTTTATTTAACCGAGCTACTATAACTTAATTTTATTATACAGAATCCGCAAGCGTTCCCACCATAAGACATTCAGCAAGCATGTACGTCGCACAAGACCAAACCTTACCCCTGGTACAGTGTGCATCTTGCTGGCTGGTAGACACGCCGGCAAGCGCGTCGTGCTCCTCTCCGTTCTGCCTAGCGGACTGCTGCTCGTCACTGGACCTTTTGCCGTAAGTTATCCTTAATAAGATCAATTTTATTTTATTGAAACTTTTGAAGACTTACAAATATTTTATTAATTCCAAATTCAAGATTACAATCTAAAAATTTTATTTAAATGTTTGTTATTAACTAAAATATATGTACTTAATAAATACAATTGACCTACTAAATGACATCGGAAAACGAACTTCAGTTCAATTAATATTAGTAGCATGAATAAAATAATCTAAATTTAATTATTTTTTTTTCAGTTCAACTCATGTCCACTCCGTCGTATTCCGCAACGTTATGTGATCGGGACTAGCACTAAGCTAGATCTCGGCTCTTTCAAGTTGCCGGAACACCTGGACGACGCTTATTTTAAGAAGAACAAGAAGAGCAGCAAGCGCAGTGTCAAGCGCAAGCAGGGAGAAGACATCTTTGCCTCCAAGAAAGAGGTGGTTTGCTTGTTTTAATTAAAACTTGACTTTTGTGTGAATTGCTAGAATTCACACAAAAGTCAATAATGTAGTTTATAAAATAATAGAATAATTTTAAGTATCTATGATTTTTTTTCTGGACTAATTTCTGTGTAATTTTAGCCAAATTTATAAGCGCAATATATAACTAAATGTAAAAAAATATTTTTTTACATTTATTTATAATTAAATATAAAATCAATCAACTTGTATAGTCATTTTAAATTTAAAATTTATTAATTTTGTAACAATTTCCAGAAATACGTTCCATCAGAGCAGCGCAAGAACGACCAAAAGGCCGTTGACTCAGCGGTCATCGCAGCCATCGGAGCCCGAGCTGACAAGAAATCTCTCCGTGGATACCTTAAGGCTTCCTTCGGACTGCGCTCCAGTCAGTTCCCGCACCGACTGCGGTTCTAGATAATAAATGTACTTGACTACGACGATGTTTTATTCAAACTACAGTAATACCTATTCTTATATTCTTTTTATTTATTTATTTATTCAATTGTCGATGTTACATTTATAGATCTGACGTTGCTTTACTATTTATGCAAAAATATAAAATATTTAAAAAATAATGAGCAATAAATATGTCTTGAATAATCCTAATTTTAAATAGTAATAGAAAGCAACTCATAATGTATGTTAATAGTAAATCTTATTTGTTCGTATTATAATGTCTAAAAAAAGATAATTAGGTCTCATACTCATATTTATAGATAACTTTTTACAAAGCTGTAGTAAGAGTTCAACTATAAGTTTTTATATATTAAGACCTTAATTTTTATAGAAAAACTTAAATTAAATTGCTCTGAATAAATAAATTGGGTACATTGTTTGGTCAGTAAATCTGCTTTTTTGTTATATTTCAAAAATCGAATAGCGCCATCTATCTTTAAAATGTTAAAATGATGCTAAAATTTATGCATTTCCTCGCTTTCACTATTTTTATGATCTTGGAATGAGTCGGAGCCAAAATAATGAAATCGTTTTTTCAAACTACTTATTTATACGATTTTCGTTTTTGGTAGGATTTAGTCCTACACAATAGAACAGTACGTTCCTGACCGTTTGTTTATTTTTTTCCACCATTTCGGGTACTGTTGTGTCCATGGCTAATAATTTTTCAAAGATATACAATTTTTATTGTTCTCCAATTCATTCAAACTTTTATCCGTATTTGACCTACAAATATTGAGTTAAAAACTAAATATGATGTACTACACTTAAGAATTTATGAATTCGACAACAGTCCCCATTTTGATTTAATCACTTAGTAAATTAGATAATGACTGCTTTTCTTTATAAAACACGGCCCAACGTGGTCTCGACATTGAGTGCAGTTGTTCTCATCTTTTAAGACTTCCGTTTTATAACAATATTGTCATTACTCTTCCACTTTCCAAATATATAACAATTCCATAACAGCTATAGAGCTACAATGGATTTCCTCCCATGGACTGATTTACAGTTAGATAAATAGTTGAATTTTGGAATTTTTCATTTTCAAATATAGGAAATAAAACGCGATTCATGCATTCTATGCAGATAAATTTATTTGTATTTGTTAGCTCGGGCTCGTGCGCCGGGCGTCTGACGCGGACGCGCCGCCATAGCGCAGCCCTGACGTTCGCGCCATTCCGCTTCGAGACGCGCATACACACCGCCTGTTAAAATATGTCCATTGATAAACATTATTGAAATTTGAATTAAAAGTATTTTTTACGGATTAAAACTCGCGTTTAATTTGGTTATATTTTAAATTTAACACGACGTTTCGAATGCTTTGCAGCAATCGTGTTCACGGATAGACTACAGTACGAGTAGGATACAATTAGTGCGTTTTGTCTACATCCGGAACTCTATGCCCGCAAACTAAGGAACCGTTGGAGGTAGATGATTAATTGACTTTCTGACAGACACATCTTGTCTACCCCGTGAACACGATTGCTGCAAAGCATTTGAAACGTCGGGTTAAAATTAAAATGTAACCAAATTATACGCGAGTTTTAGTCCGTAAAAACTAGTTTTATTTCAAATGTGTACTCGTGAAAATCTAAGAAAATACTATCGAAACGAAACTAAATTTTTTTCGTAATAAGCAAAAAAAGGCAGATATAGGATCGTAAACAAAGTCGGCGCTGACCGGCGTGTCGTTGTGTGCGTGCATTGTGATGTCTCCGCACGAGCGTGGCTCGCATGTGTGCGGCGGCTCGTTCCTCGAAGCGTCGCTGTCCGTCCTGGTTGCTGCGCGCGCTCTGTGTCGACACCCACAAGCGCCCTGGAGCGCGCCCGCGACGACACGCGCTAGGAATAAATACATTATATTATTATTCACGGTGACAGGTGTTAAGCCTATTTGTAATGATTGCAGATATAACTCGCCCCCGATCTATGTAAAATATTGTAGCTCCGTTATTAAAGGTGGCTGTGACACCAAGAAGACCAAAGAGTCACTGATAAAAAAGGTTTAGCAGCAGTGAGTATACTACCCAGTGTTCCTCGCAGGAGGCGCGGGCGGGCGGCGCGGGGCGTCCTCATCGCTGCGGTCACTATCATCGCTCTGCTCACTCTCGTCGCTGCTGTCTCCCTCGCACACGGCCGGAGATGAACTGCGCCCTTGCTTTGCATTGCAATATTGCGATACTTTAGATACTAAATAAAACCTCTGCCATTAGCCCTAAGCGATGTCTTTTTTTTTACTATATATTTTTGATGATACAATTATTTGTTATAGTTATTAAATTCATTACACAACGTAAACTTATATTATTTTTTAACTGTATAAAAACGTCTAGTATTAAATCTGGATAATAGATGGCATTGTCAAAAAAAAAAACAAATTACAAAAATAACAGTATTACTACAGAGACGGCACAGGACAGCACAATATAAAAAAAAGAAGTACCAAGACTGTCAATTTAGAAAATACCATTAAAAGTTACAGATTATTATAAATTCTAAGGTAAATATAATAAACTTTATTAAAAAAAATTTTGCATATATACACATAATTTTGAAAGATGTTTATTAATATATGTGCTTTGTTAATAGCTAGCATGCATTTTACACATTAGCGTGAAACGAAAGCTCATGCATCCTTACCTTACTTCTAGGGCTCTCCTCTTTAGCTTTCGTCTTGGTTTGTGGTTCAGGTGAGGTGCAAGTAGCAGTGGAACAGTTTCCGGTCAGTGACAGGCTAGCCGCTGTAGCCGCTCCACTAGCGGGCGTGCCGGGGTTCGCCAGCGCTGTGTGGCGCTTTATTATATGACCACAGGACGCTAGGAAGCATGTCTACTCGACCGCTCTGTACTTACATAACTTATTCTCCATTTCTTTTTAAACCAATCGCTTGAGTGCACTGTCAATGCGTCTATTATTTTTTTGTTTTATTTTCTATACCTAAATGTAATTTAGAATTTTGTCTGAATGTGTCACATGGTCTACATGAATGCCAATGTGGAGAGCTTATTTACAGCGGTTTCTTTTGTTCTTTCGGATAGCTGATGTATATATGGAGAGATGTCTTGCTACTCGAACATATATATTTTACTTTTGAACAACATTTATTGTTTCTCAGCGATATTTAAATGGGTATATGAAGAAATCAAATTTTGATACAGATATATATTTCAAGGTAGCAACACATCGCCTCCTGTCCTCACGGTTGAACTGCAGCTCGCTGGTGTAGAGGCGGCCCAGGAGCCCGAGGGGTTCACGCTCGGGAGCGAGACGCACCCCCTGCCACCAGCACACCTCCTCACACTGCAGCCGCGCTCCAGATTGACAGCCCTCTGTATTATGAGGTTTGAATTACATCATGGTTCGGTATTAATATATATTGACAAGGACTCCATATAATCCATTTAAAGCCCAAAAAAAATAAACGGGACCTAAAAAAACTTATTTCAAATATAATTAAATATACGGAATTCTAAATAGAAGTGGGATTTCAGCTATGGGACCTCTCGGCACTAGTCGTGTGAGTCTCTCCGGGAACATAAGTTGCGGCGGCCTCATAGCGATGATGTCCCGGAACTGTCCGTACAGCTCCAGGGCTGCCGCGTCCGAAGGCGTGCGCTCCACCGGGACGTGCTCACGGAACTGACATCCCTGCGTTCATTGACCTCATTAATAATCCATAGTTCCAAAAACTATATATTAGTGTATATAATGCATTGAATAAACTGATTCGGACTCAAGTTTTGTTTTAAAAAATAAACTTGTACCGTGGTTCAAATAGACTAATACAAAAACATTTTTTTTTCATTTTAAACTGGATATTGACTTAGATGCTTTACCTATTTAAGTATTATTTGTTTTTCCTAGAGTCGATAGGTGACCTTTTTTAATTTAATATTACGAGATCTAGATTCTACTAACGGTGTTTCTTGTTAGCGTCTCGAAGCGGTAGGCACGTTCCCCGCAGCAGGCGTAGCGCCCAGCCGCCAGCGGAGCACCTTGCACCGCGAACATGTGGGGGCTCTGCTCGTGATGGGAGCACCACTCCATCTGACATTATTAGACATATTATAATTATGACTTAATTTAATATGCCCCTGTTAAATAGTAATTTTTGACCTGGTAGGCCGGAAAGTAGGAATCGCAAAGCTGACAGTGTAGGAAGTGGCAGTCAGCCCACAAGCGCCAGTACACGCGGCGCCACGAACGAAGCTCGCCGTACAACCAACGAATGTACTCGTTGAGGCTCCACGAGGGGTCTCTGCAATACGTAGGCAAGAAGCCAAATAGCGATATATTTACACATGAAAGTTTAAAAATAATAATAATATAAACAAGGAAAAATGTCGAATAAAAAGTCTGAGTCTATTCTATCAATAAACTATCCTCGAGCAGGTATTACAACCACTAACTTAGTGTGTTCTGACAGCACATTCCCTCGTCTGTCAAGACGCATGGCGGAGGGTTGACACGGCACCTGCGACGAGATGTGGCGACCTAACAGCTTATTGCACCTGGAGAGTACATCTTTATATGGTCACCATGAAAAGACTTTCCTTCCAATATGTCGAAATTTAAACCTTTCCCCAAAACAAGAATGAATAATCAAAACAAGAATAATCCTGAAACAAATATAGAAAGAAAATTTCAGCTGAAATTAATTATATGAAAAATATTCATCCCTAAAACTCTTCCACCCTCCTCATATATTAATGTCCTTTTATACCCTTTTTGACATGGGAAACGTTTGCTTGTTTATACAAAAATATATATAAAAAGCAATAACAAAACTGGAAGTCAGTGTACTTGTTGCACTTAAATAGTGTGGCGAGGGTAGCGTAGTGACCCCTCAGGGTCTCCGGCACGGGCTCCGCCAGCGAGAGGATCATCTTACAGTACAGACGAGACTGGATCTTGTCCTTCCTGTCGCGGATAGCTTCCAGCTCCGCGTTTGTGTACATTGCTGCTAATCTGATATTTTATTAAATATTTGAATTCTGCAAGATTCTTGCTAAACGGAGATACATATTCAAATATTTTATTATGAAAAGCACTGTTTGGCTTAAATAATAAGCCTATACTACTAAAGAAATATCCCATGCGTTGATCAGGCGAAAAAAGAGGCTAGGATTTAAAACCATGCCAAATTTCATCAAAATTCGTTTAGTAGTTTTTTCATGATGAGCGAATAAACAAACAGATAAAACGAACATTTTTAAAAACTTGTTCTTTCCGAAATTAAGTTAATGACTGAAATTAAAAATATATATATATTTTATGTACAGATATTGTTATATATACTGTATATTATACCTAGTCAGAAGCGCATCGCTGAGACAAGCCAAGTTGGTGGTGGTCTTCACAATATCGTTCATATGAGCGTGACAGTAGATGAGACAATCATGTAACAATGGCTCCATCTAGATGTCAAATACGTCAACTCATAAAATACACCGCCATTTTGGTTTTTAAATTTACATCCTTTTTATTGTTTTCTTTACTCATAATATTTTTTTAATAATTGTTTAATAATAGAAACGGGAACAGCGGCCATTATAATCAGCGGCCATTTTAGTTTTAAAAAATACATCATTTTTAATTGTTCTCTTTACTCGTACTCTTTTTTTATTAATTTTTACATATCAGAAACGTTAATTCTTGTTATCAGCCGCCATTTTAGTTTTTAAATATAAAAACTTTGCTATTTTTTACTTATATTATTTTGTATAAATTTTATTTTACCTGTAGAAATGACGCAGATACCAGAATGGGCACAACATTTTGGGGATCGAGAAGTGGCCAATCCGCAACAAGTATTGTATCGCGTTTTACCCATCTCATCAGCCAGTCAAAGATCTATAAAATTTTATATTTTTAGTACTTACTTTTACTAATTTGATAAAATTTTTATGTAAAAATAAATATAGGAAAAAGAAAGAAAATATTTTAATAAAATATACTAATGTGTCAAGTTTTTTTTATTTTCAACAATATGCACATAGCTCATGAGGTATATTTGTCAGTGTATATATATAGTTAGTACATATATACTAACATATAAAGTTAAATAAATTTTTGAACCTTGTTACCTGAATATCGCAATGTACAGATATATCCATGTCTTCCAAACGCTGACCGGCTGTGACGTCAGCGAAGTAACCCATTTTAGACACTAAAAGCTTTTGAGGACATCGAAAATCCTTTTTCAAACCTTTGACTTCATCACAAACATGAATTTCGACATCACCGCTAAAATAAAAGAAGAAAAAAAAATTAGAAAAAATATTCCGATACCGGGAATCGAACCCGAGCCTCCTGGGTGAGAGCCAGGTATCCTAGCCACTAGACCATATCGGATACACGTGATATGTTAAAAATGTTCTATAAACACATCTTATACCATAGACATAATTCTTACTCACTCTTGTTTTTGATTGGCCCGATCTTGAACTGCAATAATAGAAGATTTACGCCTTCCTAAACGATCTCTTGATTCTTTTTCATTGACAAACCCTAAATCAATAATTTAGATATTAGACTATTTATTGCATTATTATTATTTTATTGATTTGTAAATAACTTAATATTTTTAAGCATTTAATTTTTTAATTTGAAAAAAAAAAAGATCTGTCAAACAGTCATTTACCTCCAAAACTAGCCGGTTTTTTTATATCAGTAGAAGAGTTAGAGGGAGATTTCTTTATTATTGGAGCATAAACACTAGTTGTTTTTGACGGTTTTTTATATCCAACTAAATAAGGAAGAATGGAGTCTAATATTCCCTCATTTATTACCTGAAATAATATTTGTGACTTTTACCTTATGATTTTAAAATATAGTATTCGTTTTAATAAACTAAAATTACCCACGTCATTTAATTTGCAGTTAAGGTTAGCTTCCGTCCAAACGCCAAGCATTTCAACTCGGGCCTCAGGTGGTACAGAGCGTCTCCGCCCTTTTCCTAGGTTTTAAAATTATTTATATGTATAAATTCAATAGAAGAATATTGTATTAAATATTAAAATTAGAGAAAATTTTATTAAATCAATTCAATTAATAAAAATGTGCAAGTTTAAAAATTATTTGTTTTATATACCTTCAATTTCACTACAACTAAAATGTTTATCAGTTCGATCTGTCTCGCTATTCTTTCTTTCAAATACCGTATCACTTTTGCTAGTGATTGTTTTTTGTTCCGTAAATGCTGTTTGGTACAATAGATCTCTTTCTTGTTGTTCTATTACATGGTTTATGACTGTCAACTTTGTTAATTCCTCCCAGTCAATTTTAGATCCTTCATCCTCGTCACCTTCTAAATGCTCGTAAACTTGATACGCTGTTTTCATAAAATCAAAGAAATCTTTTACAGTTATCACTTCAGCTGGTATATTAGCTTTAACCAGTGAATTTCTTCTAGACGTAGATTCTGATTTAGTTGGACTTCTAGATTTTCTACCATCGCCTTTTTGCATAAACATAGAAGATAAATCTGTTTCTGGATTTGGGCTAGCCATTTTATTGGTAAAAATTAAAACAATCTATACCTAAGGCATATGAATTATTTAATATTGATTTAACAATCACTTGGAAACTAATACAGGTTTATATTATATATTTAGTATTTACATTATCCAATGTCTGCCTTCTAGAATTTATAATATTTGAATGTCATTTATACAAAAAATGGAAAACACAAATTTTAATTTAGTTAAAAAAAATAGCAAAATCGGAACAATAATATTTACAAAAACTACAAGACTTATGATAGTGACAGTTGAAAGAACATAATATCATTATTTTTATTTAGAAAGCTATCAAAAGGTTTATGTTGTTAATAATTATATGACTGAAATATCATTGTCACAAATCAAAATACAGTTATAAAATACGTGGCTACTAGTAATAATACAATCTGTATTGTAGCCGTGGTTAAAAAGGTCTTGTCTATGACTTGTGATATGTCATATCATTGGTATATTATTTTGTTGTTCGGAAAAGTTATTTAGAATGTCTCTTGCTCAAATTTATTATGGAAAGTCACCAAGTCGAATATGACAAGAACGGATTGGTGGCTGACACGTTCTGGAGGACTCCACAGAGAGCTGTGCCAGGCAGACCCTGTCAGAGGGTCCAGCAAAACGAGGTTATGTCTGGGTCATCATATCAGCAGTTCCAGGCGTCCGTGAACGATGCCTGGGACTTGGGTGATGACGACATTATCTCTGGCATAGCAGATACTAAAATATCAAAAGCCATATCCCAAACCGCAGCTTTAAATGTTATAAATTCACATAGGAATAGTACTAAGAACGTAAATAATGACGTTAAAGTGAGTGAGGGGGTAAAGCCAAGGGAAGAGGCTGTAGCTGTAAGAAAGAATGAAATTCGTAGAATCGGAGGGGTTTCAGGAAGTAGCACTGGCTTACGTCATTATCCTGGACGTCCGCGACCCGTAAAGCTATCGGCGTTGACTTCCAGAGAGGAAAGTAGTGAATCTAAGTTAGAAAGGTTTCAACAAGTTCTAGAGAGTTCTGTGCTAGATTTGAATGAGCTTAAACAACTAAGCTGGTCTGGAATTCCAACAAAGGTAAGACTTCAACCATTTTGTTAATTTATTTCAGTTTGCATTTATATTCTTAAGTGAGTCATTCCTTTTATTATGATTTACTAACGGATTTAAATTAATATTTGCTTACCGTCAACAGTCATGTCTTATCTACATCCTATGACAACTAAAGTAAGAAAAACTTGTGTTTTTTATAGTACTTATAAGAATAAGTAATTATATAAGTAAGTTTGTTTGAATTCAGTCTATTTTTTGTATATAAAGTGTTGAAGAAGTTTAATTTTAATAGTATGTACAAATATTATAAATATGGCTCTTTATATAAATCTTTATTCCTAGTGAATAATATAAAATTTTTTATAAAATATCAATTATTACTAACTTCCTGTAGGTAGTAAGTCTTACAGGTATCTTTAAAATTGAAATATGACACTTACTTTGGATATAACAATAATACCATAACAAAACATAACAGCCCTTATTTGAATTTTAGAAATTTTAAAGTTAAACCTACTCTAGCATTAAAGTAAAGGCCATGAGGAGATATATTTGACCGTTACTTTTAACAACATTACTATATTTGATCCCAAAAAATAAAACAAACTAAAAATTAGAAATATCTACTAGAAGTAACTGAAGTCAGCAACATGCCTTTTTTAGAATATCTTTGTCCAATTTTTAAATTCCGTATATTATTTTTATTTACTGTGGGGTACAATAAAGAATATTATTATATGTTATAAAAATAAAATGTGATAACTGTCAAAGATATTAACATATCTGTAGTTTTTTTTCAAATATCTTATCAATCAATATATTCATAGATAAATAACCAATCAGAGCTTTTGAAATTTCTGTGACTATTTAAAAAACACTATTTAAAAAAGTATGGTATTAAACGGAAAACCTCTCTGTATCCAGATTAACCCGTGAGGTTTTCGTGGTACTGAATGTGCAAGAAAATATTATGTATTGTTTTGGTATTAAAATAAATGAATAAATATATATTATTATTAAGTTATTTAACTAGTTTATAAAAATGTATAATCATAAATTGTTTAAAATCTCACACAGATCTTATAATAAACCAACCAACCAACCTTGTGGTTGAGATCAACTCATTAACTTTCAAGTAATATTTATTAATATTAAATTATTAATTAAAAATTAGTATGTTGATAATTTGTAAATTATTTATCTATAAATCTATAACTCTTAGAGAATAATACTGATGATTATATCTTAGCCAATATTTTATTTATTTTCCAGAAAATATAATTCTTTATAGAATTCAGGCAACTCTCAGGTCTCATAAAAATTAATTTCAAAACAGAACTTCCAAAGATTACTGCAAAACATACATCCTTTTAAACTTATTTAAAAAATTCAGTCTAAATAGCAAAAAAAAAGATATTTTGAAACATATTAACTTTTCAGGCTAGAGCAGTAACATGGCGTCTCTTAGCAGGCTATCTCCCTGCCAATGCAGAGCGTCGTGCAGAAACCTTGGACCGAAAGCGAGCAGACTACAAACATCTTGTGAGACAGTACTATGATTCAGAACGAGAAGAAGACACATACAGACAGATACATATAGATATACCAAGGATGAGCCCACTTGTGGCACTCTTTCAACAGATAACTGTTCAAGTAAGTCAATTAAAAACCAGGCAATTTGAAATACATCTTCTTATAGGACTTCATCATTTAAAACTTTTTATTATAATATATAAATCTTCTCCTTATCTTATTGAGGGTGCTGTAAGATTTGCCTGGATAATATATGTCTATATCATCTATCCCAACATTAACATACTAACCAAGATGACTTATATCCCACTAACATACAATACCAAGAAGTTTCCTAGGATTGATGGCAGGCCTGCAGCCATTCCCAGACCAAGAAGTATATTATATCAATCAAAACATACATTTTGTGAAATTGGAAATATTTTTTGCAACTAAAATTTGATACTAAGAATATAACAAATTCTAAATTCACCTTAGTGTAAATATATATAAAATTTAATGACTTCCTCCCTCCTTAGGTGATGTTTGAGCGTATCCTGTATATCTGGGCCATCCGTCACCCCGCGTCGGGCTACGTGCAAGGCATCAACGACCTGGTGACTCCCTTCTTCATGGTGTTCCTACAAGAGGCCGCTCCCGGAAAGGAGCTAGACAACTTCCCCCTAGACTCCCTCAGTGAGCAGCAGAGGGATGTGATTGAGGCAGACTCCTTCTGGTGCCTCTCCAAGTTCCTGGATAGTATACAGGATAATTATATTTTTGCTCAACTTGGGATACAATATAAGGTAATTAGTTGTTAGTTGTATCATTTGTGAAATTAAAAAAAAATTAGTGCCATAATTATATTGTTGAGAAATAAGCTGATATTTGAGCTGCTAGGTTTTGTAGGATAATGTAATCAAATTATTAATAATGCCTTTAATGTTACAGCATTACATATTACAATGTTTGTGTATAAAATTAATAATGTTTAACTTTATATATAACAGCACTTCAGATTATAAACAATTGTTAGTGATAACTGATAAGATATTGATAAGAGAAATCCTGATGTTCTAGTTATAAAGCACTGATTTGATAATATTAATTGATATACAATTGTGGGCAACATTATGACAACATCTGATGTTGTTGTTATTTTAGAGATTTTATTTTCAAAATTGTTGGTATTTATAATGGATTACTTAATTAGTTCCCCACTTTTTGTATAACTGAAATGCAGCGCTTTTGAACTTGAATATAAAATATAGAAAAAAAAAATGTCAGATATAATATTTTTATTTCAATTACTACATATAACGATATAATGAAATAACTACATTTTTAAATTATATTACATAAATGATTTATTGCATTGCAGGTGAACCAGTTGAAAGAGTTGATACGGCGTATTGACCTGCCGTTACATGAACACTTACAGAAGCATGGAGTGGATTATTTACAGTTTTCTTTTCGGTGGATGAACAACCTGCTAACAAGAGAGATACCACTCCCATGTACCATTCGTCTTTGGGATACCTACCTCGCTGAATCAGATGGTTTCGCGATATTTCAACTATACGTGTGTGCGGCTTTTCTCCTCCACTGGCGAGAGAGGCTGATGGTGGAAAAGGACTTCCAGGGGCTGATGATATTACTACAGAACGTCCCAACACAGAACTGGAGCGATTCAAACATCAGCGTGCTGGTGGCGGAGGCGTATAGATTGAAGTTCGCCTTCGCGGACGCTCCGAACCATCTGCACAATGCCGGCAAATCGGATAGATGACCTGTATTATAAAGCTAGTACTCCTTTTAAACTAAACAAAACCTAATAGATAGCAAGGCCAAGGTCATGCACAATAAAAAAAATATATCACTCAATATAATACAGATAATATATATTTTTTAAAATGCCAAAATATGTTCTTATCTGAAATCGCCAATTTAATCAAATCGTTAAAAAATTCAGATACAAAATTGTATCAGTTCCTAAATTAACGCACTTTGACTATAAATTAAATTTTAATCTATGACATGATTATGTTAAATGCACCATCGATAATAGAGTCAGCGCCGCCATTTTTGAAATGTCATCTTGACATTTATTAATGCACACCAGCGTTATCTATGCTAAATATAGCCTTATTCCCTCTCTGATAAGGTAAATTTTAGGTTACACTAAATATATAAACATGGTCTAACATTTTTTATTAATTTGTTATTTTAAAATAATTTTAGGTTTTACTTGTTTTATGTAATAATTTGTTTTATTGTGGCGGTAGTGATAGATACTGTAAAAATATTAAATAATAATTATTAATCTGTGAAAAGAATTAATTATATTTTTGTTTTGTAAATTTCCTTGTGAGAATAACCCGAAAGTATGTGCTTGAAAAAATATTGTGGGTTTTGATATTGTTTAATTTATAGTGACTGAAAGAAAATTTAACTCGCATATATGAAGTGTCCCTGACAAAAGATGGCGTTGCTCACATTAACATTTTATCATTATCAAATCTATCTTTCTAGATTATACCAATGCTAAAAACACCAAAATAGTGAGAATTGAAAACTATTGAAAGCGACAGTTTGAAATGTCAGAGCAATGGTTCTGAATAGTAATTTAGCCACAATTAAATCCAACAGTTGGGCCAAGAACTTTATAATAGATCTTAGCCCAAAAAGTTGGTGAGGACAGCACTGATTGGACATAGCGTTGGGAACATATGGTATAAAGTCTGATTTTGAAAGGATTGTTCTAGAAGGCCTAAAAATAAGTATAGTTAAGCCCGGGCGACACGTCCGCAGTGTAAAAAGTATATTTTTTTTTGACTATGTATTTTATTTATGTGTACGTTACTTTATTGTGGCACTGTTTGTAAAGATTCGCGTTAAATATACGTATATAATGTGACTTGTTTTTTATTTTACCATTTTCGTTATGTTTATTTTCCTAAGAACTGAAGCTTTATTATTTCAAGACTATGTCCTGTGATCTACTAGGTCTGCCACTGTGCACGGCGAGTGGATCTGAGCGAAGCATTGTTGCTGAATAAGAATTCTGAAGGTGATAGCAGAGTAAATAGTGGCTATAATCCTAAGAATTCGTGCGTGCGATTTCAAAATGTTCCACATTTAAACTTTATGGGAAACACTTTGACCATTTAATAAGAAAATCACAAATGTCACCAAAAAACATCGACTTCCTACCATTCTTCGTCTAGGAGGAGTAGCATTAGTAACGAAACACACTTTGGACCAGTAACCAGTCGAAAGTAGACCAATTTGCTTTTTATTATTATTTAAATACCATTATAAGTTATTTATATTACACATATATTGAATATTACTGCTTACAGGAAAATTCCTCAAACTATAAGTAACAAATAATTCATATCTTTTACAAATATATTTAGTCGTTAAGTAGTTATGATTAATAAATCATTTATTTATTTAAATAAACGTCTATTTTGAGGATACGATACCATCCGAAAGACTATTTATTTATGAATAAAAGTAAATATAAAAGATGTCAAAAGTTTTAAAAAATGCGAACTGAATAGGATTTCTTATAGTGATGAGACTTATGAAACATTAGCTTGCTCTTTTTATTTGATTCTATCCGTTCTTATTTAAACTTAAACATATCTTATAAATTTAAGGATAAGTTTGTACATTATTGAAGTAAACAAAAATAAAATCAGAACAGCAGAAGCGAATCTTTAGATAAGTAGTTTACTAGAGAAAATGATAACTATAGATTAATAGGAGTATTAGGATAATTGTA
This sequence comes from Mechanitis mazaeus, assembly GCA_959347395.1. Lineage (NCBI taxonomy): Eukaryota > Metazoa > Arthropoda > Insecta > Lepidoptera > Nymphalidae > Mechanitis > Mechanitis mazaeus. The sequence goes on along the minus strand of OY365752.1, from coordinate 17,075,267 downwards.
ACATTCATTATTTTAGATTTTAGAGATAAAATTACATTCAGTTTCCATGTTTTTACTTGAAATAATGGCATTAACCACTGCGTCGTTATTTCGATTCGCTAATTGGTTATCAAAATAAAGTTATCAATTTGAGTGTAAAACTATCAAGCCTTTATTCAATTATTTATTTAATACTACATGGGGTTGAACGAAGTTAGCTTTTCATTCTTATTTATTATTCCCAAGGATTTATGAATTGAAATTATATAGCTCGTTATTGGTTTTTAAATGTAACAGGTAATTCCTAATTCGAATATTCGTCACTAGATAGGGTTGAAACAGATTGCCTGTTTTTCTCTCAGAGGCTCGTAAATGCTTCAGGAATCAGGGCTGATTGTGCTACAGTCAACGCCCTGAGATGTTTTTGAGACCTGGCCCCAGAGGTTGTGTGCTGAGGGAAGTTTTCTTTGTGGTGTCGTTGAATCTCGCTTAAGCCTACAATACCTACCCTTCGAGATATTAGTCGAGTAGCTCCCGTTTTATGCAGTGGGTTGTTGCGATTTTTTAAACATGGTATTAATAACTTTTTAAGAATAAAGGCCTTGACTTATTAATTTAAATGCAATGTTTTCGGATATTCTCGTTTAGTTTGATATAGCCAGTACAAAATAAATGAATAGTACCTTTTAAGCAATTTTTTTTTAAACAATTTGAATAATTCTTCAATAACAATTAGAATACAATACATTTGTATATGAAGTATTTTGCGTATGTCTTAATGTAAGTTTTTTCTTTTATAATATTGTTGTTACATTTCAGGCGCATCTTCCCAGGGTTACATCCAACATTGACCTCTACAGTGCACATGCGCACTACCTACGACCTTGGCCTAGACATTGACAGCTGACTGACTATCGTAAACAATACCTTGGCTATCAAAACCCTGTGTAAAACTTTCCCTTCCTTATTAAAAGATTGAAAGTACCTTGTTTGCGGAAAGTTGTCAATTTAAGAATATAGAAATCACGGCAAATCAAAGCATTGCCTTGAGACCTTGAACTGGTGAGTTACATAGACATATTTACTAGTAATGTTTTAATTCTACGTACCATAGTAGTAGATTTGATTGTAATAAGGTTTTCCTGTGGTTTTTCGGGTATATTCTGCAAGATTATTTTTAAAAATGGCTATTAGTGAGCAGGTACATGCGCAAGAACTTACGTAACTATAATTAACTAGGAACGCCACCAGACCCTCAATTCCGCCCCGCTGCGATCGCGAAATCTCGGGTGCCGTTTGCATGTTGAGCGAAGCGAGCCAAGCCGTCTTCGTCTTGGTGTGGGATGTAGTAATTGTAGACCTTACACTTGCACTAATTTTTTACATTGAAATCTCTGTGGAGTTTTTTTTTAGACATTATTCCTCAAAGACAATGAATATTTTTGAATTTTTTTTTACAAACCACCACACATATTAGCATGGTATGTGTGCAAAATTTGAAACCGAACCGTTAAGCCGTTTTAATGCCAACTTTGTAAAACCAATGCATATTATCTCCAGTAGAGCGCTCCGCTCGCTTCGCTCAATTATTTAAATTCGATTTTTTACATTATTATACTTAGAAATTACAATTTCTTCGCAAGTATGATTATTCTTTATTATTTATTATGCAATTCTAATATAAGTAAAAACGGTGGTGATAAAATGTCACGTACATATTTTGTTTATAAATTTCTCAACAATTTCAGGAATTGTTTGAAATAATGCAAGGAAAACCACAACAAAAACAGGTTATTTCCAGAAACTGTGTATCTGTCCATATGTTAGTTTTTGGATAATATTATTTAATTGTTCAACGCTTTAAGCACAAAATATGAAATCTTTCGACACATTTCCTGGTTTTGGAAGCCCTACATTATAACTATTGTTTATCTTATCCAGCCTTTAGTCAGACCGACTTTTTTTAAGAGGTACAAGATTTCGTCATATTTTATTTTCGTATTTATAGTCTACTTAATAATTAATATGTTTATATTGGTTTTTACATTTTGAAAATTATTAAATACTATTACGTGCTGCTATTAATTTGCCTTTCTAAATAATAAATAAATATATGGCTAGTGCTTTAGGAATGTACAATTTTAATAGATTAAAATTTTAGTAGCATACGACAGTTGACGTTATTGTAGGTATCATTACCGCTGTTGTCAATTTAGCCAAATTCAGAATAGCTCGAACCAAGCCACTACATACCTGTCACAGAAGATCGTCTCTTTCAATGCACTACCTCTTTTTATTTCTGTTTTAATCTGTATGTATAAAAATTGTCAAATTGACATATATGTTTAACACTTCGGTATTTGTGTTAGTATTTGAAATTCTAAAGGTTTGGATAAATTTAAACATAATTATTTATAAATATGAGTGGGAACTGAATAGCTTATATTTTTAAAGGATCTTGTATAGCGATTAAATTATATTTATTTTTGATGTTCAGAGAGAATATCTTCCGGATAAAGGGAAATATACAAAATATCGTTATTATTATTATATTTTATTCAGTTATAATGCTAATAGACAATACCTACGTCTAATTACAATAAACCACGTGTAGAATTAATTATAAATATATTACACCTAATTCTGTTTTTACACGGTAGATTGGTTCCAGAAAAAACCGTGTAAAAAAAGACATTGGTCGTATGCAAAAATAGATGATTGGTTCCTGATCTCTAAAACCTATTCAAATTAGTGATAAACAAGGATTTTTTAAGAAGAAGTATTCATGTTTATTTAATTAAATCACAAATACAATGTTTATTTTTACAAGCATAGTTATTAAAGATAAAAAAGATATGCACTCTAATCTTAAAAATAATATGAATTAAATGTTTGGCAAGTTCAGGAACTAAAAACAATTATGTTAAACAGATATGTTGTTAACGAAAAGAATAGGTTATTCAACTTTTAAGGTAAAAAAAAAAATAAGTGAATCATAAATACAGGATCATAAATTTATTTGCTGTCATCATCAGTTACTCGCATTCGCTTGCTTCGAACACGTATACAATCACTATCATCGCTGGAATAATTTTGAACTGGACTTTCTCTTGCTCGTTCAGCATCTACATTTTTAACAATGAACTCTGTTATGAGCCGTTGTTCGCCAGTTCTTGCTACCTCTTTGTATAATTCTTTGTATAATCGTGCTAAATGGAATAAAATCGTATAAAAAAAATAAAAATATTTTATTTTCAAACAGTGTAAAAAAACACCGTGTTAAAACAGAATTAGGTGTAATTATCACAATATTTAGGTATACGGGATTTTGTATTGGAACCGCATTCTTTATAAGCATTTGTTTTTCAGAATAACCAGTAATAATATTTTAGTAGCATTTGCTAGACCCATTTTATATATCCGTAAGACTCACGAGAAATTATCTCGTATGTTTTCTCGAAACATATAGTAGTAGTCATTTAATTTCAGTACGACGTAAAGATTTAATTTTAAATTGTGTCCTAGACATTTTAAATTCAAAACACTGTTTAGCTTAGATTAGATTTATATATATATAAATTATTATAGATTAATGAACATTGTGAAGTTATATGTTAGTCTACTTAAGTTACTCTTATAAATATTTGATCTCATGCCTGCCGCCGAATTTCATCACCGCACAGCATGTCACCGCTTTCATTATCATCCTTACCACTTGGATGCGTGGCGTTCTTCTACTATGCGGTTTGCAAGTACCTTTCTTCCACGTGCCACAAAGATGTGGAATGAGCTTCCTTCGGCGGTGTTTCCAGATCGATACGACATGGGTACCTTCAAAAAAGGCGTTTACTCCTTCCTCCAGGGCCGGCAACGCTCTTGTGAGTCTTCGGATGTTGCAAGAGTTCATGGGTGGCGGTGACCCGCATGCTCGTTTGCCCTCCTTTCACATAAAAAAAAATATTAGTTAAAAAGAATTTAACAATTATGCCTATTAAAAAGTATACTAACCTTACCAAGGAAAATAGGAGTATTTTTTTGGGATAAACAAATAAGGATAATATTGAGGAAGATTGATTTATAATTTATGTTTATAATTTGTCGTCTAATGGTGGACCACAGCTGCCATATCTGAGTGTGGTCTACCCTTCCGGCGATGTTTCCTGTATGGATGATAACATGATTTTTGTAATAAACTAGTGATGTGACTTATCAAAGTATCGAGGCACTAAATTATTGCTTCAGATTTTTAGTGATGGGCCATGTTAATATTTTCATCGTGAAATAATAAAAAAAAGTTTTCTTTCCACCTTTACTATCTGCCTATTATTTATTATTCCTACAGCGTTATAATTTAAAGAACATTAATACTTTATACAGAGAGAAGAGAATCATGATCAAAATATATTAAAAAAAAATTAATCACACCATCTCATTTATACTATCGATAGCCATATGGACATCACTATTTTATATGTAGTTTCTCTGTACAATGCGTACGCTGCCAATTAAAAGCTTTTGTAATGTTTTCGTGGCTTTCCTTGTAGATAATATTAATTTATAACGCAGTTGCCCGCCCTCACAGTGCATTAGTGAACTAAACTTTACTGTGTGCTCCAAATAACACGTATTGGTAAGTTATTTTATATATAAAAACTATTTTTGTTAGTGGATGTAGCCGTGAAGTTAGGGTATTATATTATACACATATCGCATTTTAACGTGTTGACAGGACTATCCTTTGTATGTCATGTTTGTTTTTTTATCGTAAATTATGACAATTAGAAAGAAGAAGACAGAAGAGAAGATAGCTCGAGTCGACTGCGGCTCATCGTAAGGCAGTTTGCTTGGTTACCGCCAGCTGCCTAGCGAAGGGCAACATACGACAGAGTTTTTCAACGTAATACAAAAAGAAGATTCCATCTAGTGCCATCGTCAGTGATACCTGAACTGCAAATTTCTTGGAACTTGCGTCGTTCCGTGCCTAAAAAACTAATTAGTTTATAATCTAGTTTCGAAAACAGTGTTAAGTGTTAATTTTAGAAATTATAATATTAGAATTCAAAGTCAATTTTTTTTTACATAGACATATCGCACTTATGAAACGTCATACTTTAGTTACAAGGTTACAAAATAGGTCGATGGAGAAGACCCAGCATGAAACTATGGATAATAATTTAAATTATTTATTTAATTACAATATTAGTATTGATTATTTGCGTCACAGTCATATTTATATGAGAACAAATTACTATTCAAATCAAGGGTAATACTGAAAAAAAAAGAGACTAATTATATATCCTTTTTAATATATACAACTGACAGCCCATTCCTCATTTGAAGTTCATCTTTATCTGTGGTTTCTGGTTTTTATGCTCCAAATTTTTTTGACATTACCAGACTAAAATGTTGTCTGTCAATTATTAACTTGCTTATACGTAAACGGATAAACTGGATTTACTAGAAAGAAATTTCACTGAAGAGGTTTTGTTGGATATAACAAAAACACAAATTGTGACTAAAGATATTGAATATTACCTAAAGAAAAAAACTACTTAATTTACTAGGACTTTTACTAGAAAATACTTCAAGATAATTAAACAACTGAAGACATTGTTCAATTGGTCACTGAAGTCAATTAAATTTACTACGACTTTGTAATTTGAAATTTCATTGGAGAGGAAAACTACTGAAGCAGAATTTCAATGAAGATTGAAGTACTTAAGACCAGGCTGCATGAGGTAAAAGCCTTTGCCTGTCCTCTGAAGGACTAAAAACTTAGAAATAAAATTGTTTATATATACCACTAGCCAGTAGTTTTAACCGCGTATACTCGTACTACTATAGTCTTATGAACAAGCGTATCATAACGAATTTCCAATTGCATTCCATAGTTTTGAAGAGTAATGCGTTAACTATTTTCAGCTTTAAAATAATATAATGATGCTTTAGTTTCTACACTTATCTTTGTTTATTTACTAATAAAATAAATAATATTTTAATAAAAATAGGATTAGTTGTTGCTAGTGTGTAGTCCATCTTAGGTAAACCTAAAAGTCTTTTCAAACTGGAACCCTTTTTCGTAGTTTGTAGCAGCTACCATTCAATCCTCTCCTGCTATTTTTTATTCGGCTTTATAATATTAGAAATAAAACTATTATTTATGGATTACGCGAATTATTCGCGTATAAATTTGTTACATTTTTATTTTAACCCGACGTTTCGAATGCTTTGCAGCAATCGTGTTCACGGGTAGACGAGATGTTTATAATATTAATTGAGCGAAGCTCTATGAGAGAGTTTGCTGCATTCTTTGTTCAATCATAAATCAAAAACAATCCGAAAATTTCCAAATTTTGCTCACTGTCAGACGACATCAATCTGGTGGTGGTTTTAAAACAATTTTTTTTCAAAAACCATAATAGAAAAAATGTAATAATGTGTATCATCTTGAAAAATAGTTCAAGACAGAATGCGTTGATGTTTTGTAAATGCAACTTCGGTGCTGTTTGCACCTCGCTTCGCTCAATATGCTAACTTATACCGAGATTTTGGAAGCGCAGCGAGTCAAAACTGAGGTCTGGTTCGCGCTCCTAGAATATGTATTAAACATTTTACATGAGACACGTCATTAAACAAATGCTTGAGACATTTTTCTCTGTTAATCTGTTTGCCTCGTATGGTCTCACATGATTCACACTTGATCTAGTCTTGATGAAAAAATGCATAAAAGTATATTAGTTGAATCTTTAATATAATAGAAGTAAAATAATTTTTGTCAAAAATTTCAAGTTTTTATTATAATTAAGGCTGATCATAATCAACAGTAGCAGGTAACTGCTAGCCTAACGTAAAAAATTAAAAAAAAATTATTTGTAATAAAATATTCTTCTTAAATATCAATAGATGTCTAATTATTTAATTGGCTTCCGAACTACTTTATAATATAATTTACTTGTCAGCAACCGGTGTACTTCCTTCCATAGCTTGTCTTTCGACAAAGGCCTCCTCTAAAGACTTCCATTTGATCTGTTTTCTTGTTATCCGATACTTTTGTTATTTCTACTATTAAATCTAAAATTATATGCATTTCTCCAAATAATTAAAAAACAAATCGATTTGTCTTAGCTATCACATCCTTTTTCGAGTTAAACGCTAATGGCTTTGTCATTTCCGGTTACGTCATTCAGAAATAATTATCTACTACTAGAATATATTTTGCATCTGTGATGCAACTTATGACAACCTCTTGTCTGCTAATTTTATTTCAATAATTAATTTCTTCTTAGTTAGGTTTAAATATGTAAATAATATAGTATTTTCTTAGATTAAAACTCGCGTATAATTTGATTACATTTTAACATGATACTTACATCTCGTCTACCCGTGAACACGATTGCTGCAAAGCATGCGAAACGTCGGGTTAAAATTAAAATGTAACCAAATTATACGCGAGTTTAAATCCGTAAAAAAATAGTTTTATTTAAAAAGTAAATAATATATTGAACTTAAGTATTTATATAAATAGATTCATTCATTGAAGGTTAGGTTTAAATATATAAAAATAAGTTTACTCAACACAACGATTGAAGTTTTTAATTTTCTGATTTTCGAAGATGGCGTCAATGTCACAGTGAATAAAACCTTCATTTTGTATAACGTACTGTGGCTTTCATTGCATTTTATTATTTAAGTTATTTTCTTACTCTGAATAATAATGACATTAACATATTTGAGTCTTCTTTACATGTCTAGTCGTACACTCCTTATAATGGCATTGTCTTAATACGAAATAGCAATTGTCATCCATGTACTTTTATAATAAAGAATATTTTAGCGTGCTCCATTTTTATCATAAGCACCGTTGCAGTTTCCAGGTTAATAGCCGCAAGGTCGTACACAGAATCATTTTATCGTTACTAGTCCATTTTGAATTATAGTATTAAATGAACATGTGCCCTTTAAAAACATATATATATTTTAAACATATCTAACAACAAAAAATCTAAATATTGTTAATTATTTTAGTAAAACAGTAGTAATTATTAGTGTTATCGTTATCACAAAAACAAATGTAGTTTTAATAAAACTTATTATAAGGAAGTCGTAATCATAATATTAAAATATAGGTATTTATAAGTATTTATTAAATTAAAAAGATTCTAAAAAAATTTAAAAGATACTAAACATTAACTATAGATATTTTAAATTTCTCATTAATAAATGTTATTTTTACTATCGTATATAATTATTCGGCTGTATTCACGTAAATAATTGGAATTTGCTTGACTAGTTTCAAACCCAGACAGGGTTCTTATTCATGAGCTCTGAGAATGGCGGAATCGCGGCATCTTGTCAAATTCCAATCATGTTTACGTGTATACAGTCAGATATAAAATGTTGTTTTTTTATATATATTTTTATTGTGGTAGTACTTAATAGCTTAATTCGTAAAATAGTATAAGATACAGTATATATACGATGCCATTCTTATTATGAATATAAGATATTTAAAATATCTTTACAATCAGTTTCATTGACTCAGGCTACTGGAAATGTTTTAAATACATCATACCATAAGGAGAGGAACATGTTTTATTTCTATTTTTTGTTTTTTCTAGAATTACTTATTTGTTTTACAGACATTATTTAGACGGATACAAAATGGTGGGGAATGATTGATATAGGGTGTAAGTATTCAATCTGTACCATTATTTTTTTTTAATTTATCATAATAATAATTATACGTACGTATCGAAGGTTCTAATTTTTACTGTTTGATAGAATGGCGGTTTTATTGTGTTGTCTGTTCACTTTTTTAGTGTAATATATAAATATATTTTCTAAACGGTATTCAAAACCACAAAAAGTCTACGAGCACTATTTGTGTTGCTATTGGTGTATTGTAAACGAGCTGTCTTTTTACAACACACATTACAACTAATAAATATATGGCAAAAAACATATATTAAATATTTTTACAAGAATTGTATATGTAAAAAGAAAGATTGTGTACAAATTACAATACAACAATAGCCACATAAATGGGCATAATTATAATGAATGGAGAAAATCATAAAATTAATTTAGACACAAATGAACGCTTTTATTTAATTTTATAACATTAACACTAATTTACTAAGTCCGTCACTGTGCACGGCGTACGAAATTGACCGAAGCATTGTTGCTGAATGACTCTCGCATACTTATAAAATTTGCAGAGTATATAGTGGCTATAACCTAAACACTATTAAGAACTCGCGCGTGCGATTTCAAAACGTTCCACATATTATATCTATGATACACATTTTGACCATTTAATAAAAAACTACAATCACAAATGTCACCAAAATACATCAGGACCCAAGTCACTGTCCTCGACAACTCTGCCAATTTTTGACATCCTACCATTATTCGTCTAAGAGTAGCATTAGTAACGAAACACACTTTTGTCCAGCTAGAGCTTCGCTTAGCTCAGCTCAACAAATTGATTATGAGACAAAAAATTATAATAAATAATTATAACATTCGAATTGACGGTAAGTTTATGTAATTAGGTACATTATATTAACAGCAAACACACGTATTTATTTCTAAAAATACGTGTGATAGGTATTCCTGATTGCGTTCAATACAATTTTATCTAATTTAAACATCTTTTAAATGTATTCTGAACACACTAATGGAGACTAAGTTACCTGTTTTAAGTTTTCACATTTATTCAATTTATATTATATAACGCCGGCCATGACACTGCACCACTGGCCAATGACATTAAAGAAATTTATGCTCTCTTTGGCCTTGAAGTTTACGAACTCGAATTATTCTATAAATAAATACATACAGCCATCCGCCGTAATGTTGTATTTTGTTTGTTTTGTTTACCAATTATATAGGAATTTTGATAAAATTTACTAAATGTGAAAAACTTACCAAAGAAATGTTTAAAATACAGACACTTAGATATTAACTTTCAGTCCAAAAACAGGTAGGTAAATGAGTGAAATATGCTAATATTTTTGTTTCTTTTAATTTTTAATCGATATTAAAATAAATATAAATCTCTGATTGAGCACCACCGTATGTAGTGTTGCCAGGAGTCCGGATAAAGCCGGACATAGTTATAGTAATAAACGAAGTCCGGCTTATCCAGCTTTATTAGGCTTTTTACATTTATGATAATAATGAAAAGCTTGATTTTACACAATTTTTTTTTGTCGTACCTCTTAATACTGAGACAAAATCATCAATAATGTTGGTTGTCCGGCCTTTCTACAGATATATCCGGTCAATCTGGCTGATCTGTCCGGCTATTAGGTTTGGCGACCTGGCAACCCTAACCGTGTGACAAATATTTGAATTTAACTTGGTAAGGCTAATTCATTTATAATTGAATATCGTAATAATTGGATTTAGGTAAGGTTAGGTTAGTTTTCATAAATAACCTATGTGGATTTTGGGTTGTTTAATATAATTGTCACTTTTTTTTGAAATTATTAATTTAATGTATTACGAACGGTGCAACGTTTATATTATCCTACCTAGCGGATCAAGCTAATGTGTAAGGTCCCTCTTTTTATTTTGCTTTTCATGAATGACTTTTTATCATAAATTCTTAACTGTAAGGGTCCTTCTAAACCGTAAAATTTTGATATAACCAATTTTATTTTTGTAAATAAAGTTCTCTGAAACATTATATACTTACAGTATTTTATTATATTTTTGAAATGAGATTTGAATCACTTCACAATGCAAGAGACTATGATGAAAACTCTAATCTGATACATTATTGCTGATAAAAAAAAACAGTAATGACTAACTTTTGTTACTTTCTTAATTACTAACCTCTTTACTATTTGAACTGTTTACAAAGTTATTTATTTTATAACTGGGAGTAGAGATGATCTGTGTTGTTGATGTTACTATAGTTATTTAAGATATTAAAATTAAAATATACTTTTATTTACGAATAATAGATATACAATGTTACTTTTCTAATCTAGGTCACATTACCATAAGGTTCCCGTTGTTAATATTGGATATATTCCAAGAAATCACAGACCTGTAGTGGCTAGAATGATAAATTTTAAAACACTATTCTTGTTGTCTATTTCTATTTTCATCTATTTTTCTATTAGCCTATATGTCATACAGCTGGCGGCCATTTTATAATTGATGACAGTTACTGTGAAATGGCTGTTTGGAAGAAAATGCGGTGCTATATAACGGGTTACATATTTACTTAATTTTATTTTTTAAACGTATTTTTTTTTACACACCCACCCACTTGCTCTTGCACATCGTAAGGTTGGCTGATAGAGAATGTTTCTGCATTAAGCAAGCGGTTTGTGCATTGCATTGTATTTTGTGCAATAAATAATTAATTCAATAAATAAATATATATTCTTAATAACTTATATGAGTACTCTCATTCCCTCACCAGATATTTAAACGATATGCCGCTAGACGGCGCCACTATATTCATTATTCATCACACAATCTTGTTAATATCTACATATTTTATAAATGTGTCTATATCAAATGGATAAATATTTTTTATGGAATTATTATAATTTCCTTCATTACGTGTGAGAACTGTAATTATTGACTTATGTTTGCGACTCATCTAGTCAGTAATTGATATAAAATGGCGGATATAATATATTTTTTATAATTTAGTTATGTTATTTATATTGCCCTTTGTCCTAGATTTAATTAAGCTGTATTAATAATCAATTAATAGTATTAGTAATGTAAATAATAATGAGGCATAATCTACATAGTAAATATTAAAAAATACATATATTGTTGCGTGTTAGTTGTGAATCAGAAAAAATATTTAGGCCCGGTCTAAGTATAGAGACCTCTTCATTTTAAAAAATTCTCTAATTTACAAGAGAGAATAGAAAAATCAATTCAAGTATAATTAAAACAAAATTAAAAGTATAAATACGTTGCGTCGGGGGTGGGGGAGGGGAGGAAATTTAAATGAATATGATGACATAGGATTTATCATAGTGTGAAGCTCCAAACAGAATATTCAATTAACAATAATACAGTACCATTTTTTATTAATTTGATTTAACTATTCTCCATTGCCATTTAGCCGGTTTCCTCAAAATAAAACGCACCATGAAAATAGCTTCAAGATCATTGAACAAAACAAAAAATATACAAGCGTATATCATTTTAATCGTAAACTCCCACGGCATAGCGAATATGTTGACTTGTTCCCGCCAAAGATTTCTCATATCGTATCAGTCTTTTGCCGAAGCCCGCGAAAAACAATCTATCTTGTACATACTCATTGGGTGTTTTATAATGTGCGGTTGTTAAATTGTAAAATACACTAGGTTCCTTATAAAGGCTGGAAGCTTCATCCCTGTCAGCTATTGTGTGAATATCGTGTACGGAGAAGGACCGGCTTTGCGATGTACAGGTTTGTTTTTTTTTTTTATCAAGTTCAAGAACGTTCAGTGTTTATAATAATGAACAAATATAAATTTATTGTTATTTATATTTTAATTAAAATATATATTTAAAATTTTGGAAAACAATATAATTTTAAGTGTTTTTTTTAATGTCTCGTGTTTAATGTAATTAGCCTATAAGCGGTAGCTGTCGGTTCCCGCCAGGCATTGTTTTCGAACAATGAATTTTTTTGTATGCGTTACCATGCGTTTTTAGTAAATAATATTGGGTAAAAATTTTATTTTATTGCAAAATTAATAATATTTTTTTAATAGTGCCTTCAATTCCAAAGAGATTAAATCTTCATACAAATGCTACATTGGCGGGAAGTTTATTTTTTAAATTTCATAGCAAAGTCATAATTTTTTTTGTGGTTCAGTTTCTTTATGAGAAAAAGTTTATTTATTACTAAAAATTAATAAATATTAGGCTCAGTAGCCAATGTCTCTAAAAACAAATATTTTATTATGCTATAATATTAATAAATAATTTATGATGTTAAAATTATATAGTTACATTGTTTGGCCGTATTCAAATTTGTTTTTCTTACTATATCTGATATACAAAAACCTTATAAATTTTATCGTATTAAAATATCTTCTCAAGTGTATCTTTACATCATCGATGGTTATCGTAAAATAATAAGTTCCTGAAAATATTTGGAAATAATTCAAATATATATATAAAATATACAGATATAACATATATACAAAATTCCAAACAACTAATAATTAAATGTAAAAATATTAAAAATTCGTTTTTAAAAAAAAATATGTCTATATAAAAAATATTTTTTTTAAATATAAAATGATACGGAAAACCACGGATGTCTATATGTCCGTAAACATCTTCATAACCCCTACAGAACCGCAAACATACATGGCCTTAGCCTAGAAGCATTGTTTACATTCTCACACAGATACCTTAAAACCTTCGTTGAAATGCAAATTAATTTTTTTAATGACAGATCTGAATCCAGAGAAGCAGACATTTTGTTTTTTTTTGTTGCAATTGTAAAATAATATTATTATTTACATTGTAACAAACAGAGGAGAAATTGGTCAGATATAAAAAAAACATTTAATTGATATCTACATATATTATAATTATACATACATTTATTTAAAAAAAAACTTAAAAACCGGTAAAAAATACCTACATAATGACATAAACAACATCGGTATAGTAAATCGTATACAATTTCTGTATATTTGTTTAATTGAGAAATCAAAAATGTTGACATTCCGGTAAATATTATTGTTTTTAGTTAAACATTTTTTTAATAAATTTATTTGTATTAGCTCTGTCAATACAGAAAATGCTAGTTTGTCTATGTATAAAGTACAATTAAGTAACGTTCGTTACTTTTTGCATTTATAGTTGTATACGGTTTTTTTTTATAGTCAGGTCTAATAGCCGGACAGACCAGCCAGTATGGACATTTGGATAGAAAGGCCGGACACCCTACATTAATAGATACGATAAAAAAGTTGAATCTAAAATCAAGCTTTTTTGATTATTATCATAAATGTAAAAATCCTAACAAAGCTGGACAAGCCGGAAACCGTTCATTGTGGCCATGATATCCAGCAAAAAAAAAAAAGCTACCTATATCCAGCTTTATCTGGACGCCTGGCAACGTTAGTCAGGTACTTCAATTAAACAATATTTAAAAAGTGAATAATAGTAATATTAAACATAATATTTAATTCTAATCTTCTTCAACTCCAGACGTTTCGCACTTACTCTGAATGATTTGTGTTAACTATAATTTTTTCTGATATTGTATCTAAAGCCTTTTTTTTCTCTTTAATAGTACGTAGACAAACATTTTTTCGTTCCTCTACAGTTATGTTATTACATTTTTCTTTAACTAATGTCAATATTTGTTTTCCTTCACAATGTGACGAACCTTTTTTCTTTGTACATTAAAACTTACATTTTAAGCTAAGAATCTCTGTAAATATACAAATACTACTACAAATAAAAAAACGTTTCGAAAGTGATTTACTAATACTTCTTATTTATATGTATTATTGTCGTAAAATAAGTATTTGAGATATAATAAAATCAATTTTCCCGCCGCTGTCATGACAGGCGCTATCTCCCGACAAGTCAACCTGTAATTCTTTTAATATTATAAGGTCATTGAACTATTAACCACTTCCATTGTCCTCAGAAACGCAAATTCAAAAATTAACTGTAAGTTAAATTGACAGCTGTCAAGGAATAACAATATGTATAAGAAAACTTGTGAAGAATAAAATTATTTCATTGTATTATTTTAAGTTCAATTTAATAGATAAATGATACATCTAAATTTGTTATTTTCTGATATTTTCAGGAAGCTTATTGTATTTATTTTATTTTTGATAGAATTTTAACTTTTTTTTTGTGTGTAATACATGAATCTTATGTTAACCTACTTGATCGCTTTAGCGTAAACATATTTTTTAATAAAAAGAGCAACGCCATCTAGCCGTACATTTCGAAGGTAACCTCAGCTGATTATGCTGAAATTTGAAATTTAGCTTTACTTCCAATGGCAATACAATTATTCTATTTATATCTAAATACATTAAATTGTTATCACTTTAAAACGGCCTTTAAACAAATCAGCGGATTACGTATTTCGGTAAAACCCATCCAATACATGGATATCAAATCATAAAGCTTGAAGAGTAGAATACAAACAAAAGCAAACCAGGAATATGGCACTAAATTTAGTTATACACTTCCACAAAAAAATCTTTTTATAATTTTTTATATTAATTTTTACCATAGCTTTTTTTCCAATTACAATGCTTAATAAAAATTTATTTATTTAAACTATGTCGCTTAGATGTATACATTATATAAATTGTAAATCATTGTAAATTTTAGAACCATACTTACTTAGAGTTGGGTAGTCTAGGACTTCCGACGACTGGCCGACTAGTCGACTTGTCGGTTACTAAATGGATGACTAACGACGACGAAGACTGGCCCACTAGTTGGCTACTCTAATCATTGTAAATTTTTTTTTACTTTTTAATTTAAAAGTATGTGTTTATTTTTACGCCCAAATATATAATTATCGAACAGTTAGAACTTTTTTGAGTACAACAATTATTAAAAATAGTAGATGGATGGATGTTTTTTTATTACTCTATTACGCCGAAAGTAGGTAGGTTAGTACCATGCGGGCTAAATCAAATAATAAAAACAATTAAAATAAATATTGCGGAATCATTTCAAGCATTTTACTTCTAATCCTCACTTACATCACTAAAAACTACTGTTTGATGCTATTTATCGAGAAGAGGTTTCATCTCTTATAATAATTATAAGCACTTAATAGAAGCGAGAATATTACATGTACTTTAATATTATTTAATGAGACAAAAATTAGTGATAAAATTTTATATATTTATTTTTATCTATTTTATATTCCGCTTCTTAAGATAGGTTTTTTTTTCCATAATGAATTAGTTAAAATTAAAAATTCAATTGGTATTTCGTACTTGATTTAACCATAGAACTAATTAAACATTTGTAATATAACAATACACAATTAAGTCATAGAATTTATATTTATAATAATGCTTTTATTTATTTTATTTTTTAGATTTCTTTTCGCCACGTGTCTATACCTGACCGCAGTGACGTCAGCGCCACAGGATTCTATTGTGTCCTTCGTTCAAATACACCCGTTGGTAAATGTTCCACCACATAACTCAAGTTACCGAGACTCTAGAGTAGAGAACCTTCCCTTGGTAATCCCAGGGAATATGACAGAAAATAATGAATTCATTCGTAAACAACGAAGTGAAGAATTAACGACAGAATTTGAAGAACCAACCACAGAAATATCTGAACCGATTACGGAAAAAGAGGCAAGCCCGGAAATCATTAATGAACCCAAATATTCTACTCCTAGAGCATCATTTTCCAAACCTCGCCCCAGGTTTATATCCAATTTAAATTATTACAACAAAGCAAATTACATTGCAACCACCAATTTAATTGATAAAGACGAAAAAAGAAAATTTAAAAGCCGTTGCAGGTGTGAAAAAATATGGAATTGTCCTAAACTTCAGATCACCATACCAAGATGTCCCAACGAGTATTTTTTATGTTGTTTTTAATTTTTTCTCACAATTGAAACTCAAAAAAATCTAAAGCCCAATCCTCAGCGCAATCAAAATAAATTCAAGCTTTCGATAAAGATTGAGTACCTTGGCTGTAAAAAAAAGCAGTGCTACCTTACTTCCGATAGATGGCGTTATCTTTAAAAAGAAATAGATGTTTACTAGTTCAAAAACTTGCAGTTATTTTAGTTTGCACTATGACTTGGGTAAAATTTTAAAGTATTTAATATAAATTCTTTAATTTTTTTTAATTTTTTAAAATACCGTTGTTTATTTGCTTTTCAAAAAGGAATCATGCAAATGTGAATCAAACTTGTAGTATGTAATCTAATATCAGAAAGCCCCAAATTAAAATATGTTAATATGTCCCACCGAACTTTTAATAACACTATTGACATTGCGACATATTTCCTTCCTAGTTCATACAAGAGTTAAATTTAATGTCTTAAATAGTTATGTTCTGTGAGCCAAGTACGAGTTTTTTAATCGATTTAATTTGTTTTAATTTCTACTTGTTTGTTTGTTTGTATTTTTTAATAAAATAAAATATATAAACATTAAGTAATGTAAATAAGAATACTCTGTATATAACCTAAGTGTACTTCTCTGAAAATATTAAAAATGATGAAAAGTTGTGACTGAAATATCTTTGTAAAATAAGAAGCAGTTTAATCATATACAATCAAAAATGTATTAATAAAAAAATAAAATAAAAAAGTTTGTCTTTTTTTTTATTCATTTTGGCATTTATTAAAAAATATGTTTAACTTTATATGAAACGATATGAATCAACTCGGAGTCTCAAGAGCAACGAAATGCATCCAATATTTACTTTGATATTAGAGTTGGAGAACTAAAACGTCTGATACGACAATCTTTAAAAAACAAACAACTTTGTCTTGCGTCCCGTTCTAATATACCATAATATATTTTAATATATTTTTTCTATAAGTTACGTCACATTTTATTTAAATTATTATTATAATAGTTATATAATATTTATGTTTATTATTCTTAACTAGATTCTTTACTTGTTTTCTAATTTTTTATTTTATTATATGTAATTTTTATTTCAATTTTTTTTGCAAGCCCACCAACTATCTCTCTTGTATTTCGTAAGGTTGTCTGGTCTGGAATGATTTGTGCATTATTATTGTATTTTGTGCAATAAAAAATTAAATAAATATATTTATTTACAGGTTGTAACTTCATTGCTTTTAAATTCAACTACTTAGGTAAAGGATTTTTACAAAGGGACTCGTCCAGTATATTATATTTAGTATACTTTCCTTTTGAACTCTAAAAAAAATATACTCATTGTTAGGTCAGAAAATATATAAAAGGTTGTTGAAAATTCAAGTATATTTATGTAGTATGTTTATTTATTTAAAATGTGTATTTACTATTTATTTAACTATTTATTAAATTTTGGGGAATAAAATCAAAATCATAATATATATATTTTTTTTTTTAATTATGAAGGCAGTTGTTTACAAGAATATATTAGCTTATACTATTCTACTTATAATCTACTTAATATTTGAAAGATAAATCTTCATTTGAAAAATATATAGTACAGATAAGAGAAATATAGGAACATGAAGTTTATATGTAAATTTTGGAAAATATAAAGAATATATTGTAAGAAAAAAAATCTGCTCTTTTAAAACCATGGCAGTGTTTTAGAACATCCAAAACAAAATGTTTAATGTTTTTATTTTATATTCGAGACCAGCTCTCAAATGAAATATAATATATTTGTATCAACTAAAAAATATTATTGAATTTAAATCAAGTATTGTCAAATGAACATATATGAAAAAAAAATCTTAGAACTATTCATTTCTAAACTATATATAAAATGTCAAATTAAGAATAATATCAATAGAATCTAACAAAAAAAAATATTGTAATCGACCCATAATTAAAATTGGCATATCGGATACTTAGTTTGTCTTAATTATTAGATACATTGTTATAAAAATAAAAGTATTGTCATAGTCATGATATTTCTTTGTATTTTAACTTATTTTCTTCACTATCTCCTTTGTGGATGCACTTAATTGACTTCTCATAATATTAATCTGGATATAAAATATTTCTCTCTCTGCCGCAACGCTCCTGAAACAAAAATATATTTATTAGTTTAAAATGAACATGTGCGTAGCTGTGTGTGTGTATGTATCTTCGTGTGCGTGAGTGTATTTGTGTAATGTGTGAGACACTCACCTGGTGGTGGCACACCAGGTGCACGGGGAGCTGCATCGCACAGAACTCACAGGGGATAAGAGGCGCGGGTGGCGAATAGAGGGAGGGAGATGGGGTGTTGCGACGCGAGCGGGAAGGAGTATCAGAGGGAGAGGGGCACTGGTATTGCGCCAGGTCTGGACGACAGCCAGTCTGAAAGATAATATGGAATACATCAAATTATTATTATTACTGTTATTTACAATCTATGTGGATTATGAAGCCAATAGCTCACCTGGTGTAAAACGAGGTCTTCTAGCAGCACACTGGTGCCACAGAACTCACACGGCGCCTCCACATCACGACGACTAAATACAGACGGACAGATTACAAAAATACAGGTTTAAGTTATTAATGGGTTACTTAATTTTAAAGGTTTCAATAATTATTTAAAATAACTTACTTTTGGTGGGAATCATTGTTTGAGTTCGAATTATATGGAGCTGTCACCTGAAATAATGAATTTCTTAAATAATAACCATTCAATTAAAGGCCATTATAACTTGGTTTACTATTAAGTTATCTTCGTGATAGAGTTGTTTATGAAATATTGACTAAAATAACTAGGTCTTCCTATCGAATTAACTGCAATGGCTCTAGTTTTTATCAAATTGTTAACAAAATTTTAGAGATTGAAAACTGATCACAATGAAAATAACGGGTAGAGTTTTAGAGGGATTCTCATCAGACAGTCATAGATTTAACTTTATTATTATGATAGGAATTGTAACAATGTTAGCCATAGTAGTAACTTTTATTTGACATACACAACATAAGCACGCACGCACACGAAGATACTATCATATGCACACACACAGCTACGCACATATTGATTTTAAACTAATATTAACATTTTTGTTTCAGGAGCCTTACGTCAGAGAAATAAATATTTTATAAGTCAATTAAGTGCATACATAAGGGGATAGTGAAGAAAAAAAGTTAAAATACAAAGAAATATCATGGTTATGACAATACTTTTATTTGATCACTGATTTTGATTAAAAGACAAAACAATATTTAGTCCTTAACTGCATTAGACAAACCTCATTGAGTCCTCGCCTTAACTCCCTCAGAGAAGTCTTAATTTCACTGAAACGATCTTGTCTTTCAGTTTGAATATTCCTATATCTGTCATTGAACTCCTCAGGAGTCATTGGCTTCAGATTCCTCAGTTCCTTCCGCACTTCTCCATTTAATTCAGTTTTATTTTTAGTTGTCAGAACATGCCCCGCGGGGTAGACCTCCGGCCGCGACCACACCCGACCTTGCAGCCGATTCTTCCAGGACTGGTCGTCAACCTCTATATTATGTAATGCATCCATCTTACGGAGCCTTTCAACTTTCTCAGCTGGAGTTAGTATTGGGGGCAGACCTGGAATAATATATTTATTAAAATATAATAAAAAATATATATGCAAAAGATGTACATTTAATTTTAAGAAATAAATAGACGGTCCATCTAATGGTATAGTGACCACAGACATTTGCAAGATTAGGATTTGTTGACTGAATGGGAAAATGATGAAAGAGTAACGTGTTTTCTATATAATTATTAAAATTTGCTTACAGTTTTTATTAATTTCTTTCAAACATCACCCGGACATTATCACGGGAACAAAATAAACTAAAAAATTCTTAGAACTGCCACTAACTGCCCCTACTATGCTGACAGGATAGGAACTACAAACCTTTGGCTGCATTTTAGAATTCTGTACTGTAACCAATTGAATATGATTTAAATAAACACCTTTAGCCATGTTCTCCTGGTTCTGCTTCATCCGTCGCTCTATTTCCTCTCTCTGTCGCTGCAGCGCGCGCGCCAACACGGGGCCGGCGGGGGGCGCGGGGCCGGAGCTGGGGGCGGGGGGCGGGGGCGCAGGACGCTTTTTCAAAGAGCCCCGGGACGACCTGCGACGATTAACATCATACGTCTTACGTCCTTGAGGCCTAATGGTTAGTAAACCTGATTGTTGAACCAAAGGTTTAGAATTTGATTCTTACACTGGATATTTTTTATCCACAGATAATGGTTGTTAGTTTGTCATTCCAAGAGTCGTAGGCATTATTGACTTTCTAAAGTAGAAGTTATAAAATGTATATACATATAAATATTGAGTTACCGTTAGATGGTTTAAATAATATAACTGAATAAAAATAGTCCACCTACTTCACTGTCTTCGACACCTTTTCTGTTGTATCCATCTGGTTCGCTTGATGCCCGTTAATTTTTTTTATCCGTGGTATAGCTCCATTTAAATTCGTCAAATTTTCCTCTAATTTAGAATGGGATTTCGTATTTGCAGCACTTTCCCGACTCGTACTAGCCACTGGATAAGAGGTTCCGTTTACGCTGGACGTGTTTTCGGATTTTATATTACATGTATTACCGGAACCCGACGGACCAGCCATACTTGGTTCATTGGTATTATTGGTTGCTTCAATGCCATTTTTAGCATATATTGGACGGTTGATATTTTTGTGAAAACCATTTGACAAGTTTGTTGCTTTATCTGTAACGGTTTTTGGTTCCGTTTTGATGCTTTGTACTGGTACAGGGTCTGTAAGACATTATTGATCAGTCTTTATATTAGCGAAAATTAGGGTTTTGAAGCTCATGCTTGTGTGTGTGAGCGCATGTTTCCATTTATGAATGTTTGTTTGTGTGTGCTTGTATTTGTGAGGATGTGTGCGAGTGTATTACCGTCGTCCAGTCTGATGAACCCGTGGTTAGAGTCGAGATGCAGCTGTCTGTACCGCAGCATGACCCACTCCCCGCAGTGGCAGCGCTCCGTGCGCGCGCCGCAGTAGCGCCCGTGCGCCGGCAGGGAGGCGCGTGGGAGCTCCAGGGAACAGTATCTGCAACATTGCCACGAGGGTTTACGAATTATCAAGCAAACAATTCATCCAGTTACATTGTCCTGGACACAAAAAGCTAATACGTAAAGAAAAAATCTTTTGGGGGTCAATATAATAAACACAACGAACACACACAAAGTCACAGAATTTCTAGTTTTGACCGTGCTTTTATTTTATCATACAAAAGGACAGATGTGACCTGGCCCTGTATGTAAGTAGTACCTGCAGGTCTGCATGGTGTGTGCGCAAGAGTCCCTCACATGATCTTCCATGTCGGCTCCACACACGCTTTCGCCGCACTGCTTGCACGGGACTGTTCGAATTAATATAGACGATTCAATCCTTAATAACACTTCATGTTAAACCTTAGCAGTTACATATTACCACCCAAAAAATGCTTCTTATTTTCAAATCTATTCTAAACATATTTGCAAAAAAAAAAAATGAAATAAGATAATATAAGATAATGATTGAAATAATGTGGTTTAAATTTCTCCGTTTTATTATAAAAATTAAGATTTAAAATGTCTTAACATTTCAAGTCCCTAATGTCTAAAATAACTTCACAATTTAAATATTTAAATGAATTTCTTTAAATCGTCGAGTCAGGGACACAAACACCGACCCAAGCAAAAAAAATTACATCATAATTCATCTATCTTTTGAAAGAACATCTTTATCGTCTATTTAAAAAACATCTTTTTTGTATTTCTTAAGGAGGCGGCAGTGACTTATATAAAGACTTCCACTAAATGATTAATTTAAAAAAGAAATTAAAATTTAAGAAAGAAAGAACATACTAGCTATTTTATAGATTAATTTAAGAAAGAAATGAAAATTAAAGGAAGAAAGAAAATACTAGCTATTTTGTTTTTAATTTCCAACAGACGAACTTGTGTGGCATCTATTTAACACTTTGTCAGCAATATAGTTGAATTTCAAAATTAATATCATGTGATAGTCAGTCAGAACAGTCTTTTAGGTAGGAAGATAATAGGAGGATCAGGTCTATGCTGCTCATCATATCAGCTACATGCTCACGTCTAGTAATGAATAAAACAGCATTATATAATCTTATGGTAATACCAAGCTTGTGCATAGCATCGTGATGCGCCTGCAGCTCGTTCAGCGGCACTGGTTCCTTGCAGGCGGGACACACGCGTATGTTTCGCGCGCAGTGAACAGCGTGTATTGTGAAGTTGGCGCTCGGGATATCTCGCTTGCTGAAGGTAGTAATTGGAAAAATATAATATTAATATAGCAGTAATTGAAAAAATAGTAGTATATTAACATAGAAGTAATTGAAAAAAGTAGTGATCGAACTTCGGATGTGTTGCACGGTTCCAAGAAGGTTCTATTAAAATCTCTATGTAGTGTCTTAGGTATTACTAATATTTCAGTTATTTTTATATGTGAGAACAAATTTCATAAAGTTTTAACACTAAGAAGAAACTACAATAAATATGAAAAATCACATTACAATAAAATTTAAAACATATTTTTATTAAAGCGTTTTAAAATTAATGTATTTACATGCATAAAACGATTATTATTTATAAACTCTGTCTGTAGTCAAACATCTTCTCTCTACCACCTGTATGCTGATTGTTGGGGTGGGGCGCTATATCGAAAAATACTGGCGCCACCCTCGGGTGACGGACCTTATGGTGCCGCTGAGATAGCAAGTTGAAACAAGAAAGTCGTGAAACAATATGGCTATCTCAGTCGGGCGCTGGTAGGTCCGTCTCTTAGGATCCTGGGTTCGGTGGAAGGGGCGTGATTAAAAACACTGGAGTACGATGTGTAGACGCGATAGCGAACCAGCCACAATAATATTTTCAATTCTTCTAGTTCCCTTTTCTTCAGAGTTCCTTTTTTCTTGAGAGTTCTTCTTGTTCTTCTTAGCCGTCGGAAGTAATAATCGGTAGTGGCGCCATACTGCCGGGTGTAGCACGCCACGTATACCGTAAAGAGAGCCGCGGTTTATAGACTCATTTTATTAACATTTTTCACTATGGCTGGTCCGCTTTTTCGCTAATATTTATTTCTCTAGATCTTATACTTAAACATGTTGTACATCAAAATAAGCGTCTTAATAAAATCTATCTAAAGGTATATAATACAAAACAGTAATAATTATAAATCTAAAATAATACGTAAAAAACATGCAATATCATACAAAAAATGGTACTTTTAACAACCTAAAATT
The DNA here is from genome assembly GCA_959347395.1 of Mechanitis mazaeus. Classification (NCBI taxonomy): domain Eukaryota; kingdom Metazoa; phylum Arthropoda; class Insecta; order Lepidoptera; family Nymphalidae; genus Mechanitis; species Mechanitis mazaeus. The sequence continues at coordinate 17,051,378 of OY365752.1, read as the reverse complement.
CGTTATTATGTCAAAACTATCCATCTCTCAACTATAAACTAAACATATTTATAATCAGTTTTAAGTGCTTTACTAAATTACAAAAGAAAAACAAAAGAAAATCTAATTATAATTTTCATACTAAACTCAAGTGCGAGACAGAGATGCCAACATCTTGCTATCTCTGTCATACCCATCAGTTTGACAATAGATTGCTGCCTAACGAGAGACTAATTCTATGACTATAAATTACGAAGTGTGGGACAGAGATGCTAACATATTATCATCTCTGTCACACTCATTAGTTTTACAAAAGAATGATACATAACGAGACACTAGTTTTCTGACCGCATGTACATGATATAATTGAAATATGACTACATACTAATACAAGATTGGTTGATTAAAATAATTAATAAAGAGAGCAAACATTAAACTGATTTGTCGCCGACATCCTCCCCCTTGTGCGAAGCACCAACTGCTGACCCGGCGACACGTTGCTCACTGACCTCGTTTCGATTGTTGCTGGCCGCAGGTACCAGTCGCACTATCTTGGAGCTTTGACGTTTCAGCACGCCACCGGCAGTACGTACGTCAACGATGCGGGTGCGCCCATCTGGCCCAGGGTAGATCCGTACCACCTCTCCTCGTGGCCAAGTGTTTCTTGGAAGTGCCGAGTCCACTATGAGGACCGTGTCCCCAAGCGTCAGATCTAACGTGTCTTCTTTCCCTGTAAGTTTTCCGGAATCCGTGTAGGTAGGTGTTCTTTCACCCATCTGCTCCAGAAGTGGTCTGCCATTCATTGGGCCGCCTTCCAGGAGTGTCCTTTGATGTCGTCGTCGTTGAATGTTCCGACCGTCGGAACGCCACAAGATCTCCCTAAAAGAAAATGATCTGATGTAAGTGACTCTTCTCCATCTGTGTCTACATCGACTAATGGCCTTGAATTGACGATGTGTTCTGCTTCCAAGAGGAGTGTGTGCAGAACTTCGTCTTCGAGTAACTTTTCGTTTAGGGTGCTCGCCAGCGCCGTTCTGTTGCCTCCAATAAACTTCGTTGGCGAAGGCCTTTTCGCTAGCATCTGTAAAGACATGCGTCTCCCCCTTGTGACGAGATGATGCGAAGCATCGTGGCACTCTCAGGTTTTTTAACAGCTGTAGGTTACTCAAGTAGATCTTCCATGTTTGTTCATAATCTGTCGTAATGAGTTCATCCCAGCCAACCCTATTCCACCAGATGTCTTGGACCAGCCTCTTTTCTTGTATCAGAACTGGCAACGATAGACTAGCACTGAAGCTTCTTAAAACTGCTGACCGATTTGATTGCCACGCTCGAAGCTCACATCCGGCCTTTTGATGGATGAAGTCCACTTCTCTTGCCGTTTTTATAGCTGCCTCTTCATACCATTTGCTTTCGGACGCGGAGCCAAACGGGACTTCTTCAGCACTTCTGCTATCTAGGAGGTGCTGGATCTGATAGGTGTATTCCTTCTTCAGGTTTCGATCTTTGTCTAGCTTCCGTTCAATATTCTTGAGCCTGTTCTCTGCTGACTTGAAATTGTTCGGCATTGCTTCATCCTCGTTGCGCCATAAAAGTCCTGTTTCGAAGCGCCCATCCTGCAGCCTTCTTGTCGTTTTCTCCATTATAGCTAGCGCCTTTCCCTCTGCATCGATGCTTGGCCGACGTGGTTGGACACCCAAAGATTCTATAGCGAAGTGGTCTTTTATAAGGCGTTCTAGATCGTCTTCAGACCCCGTCACGTGTGCGCAGGTAACGAAATTCAGAGATTTCGTTGCTCCGTCATCAAAGCCGTGTAGCACCCATCCCAAGTGCGTCAGCGAAGCTACGGGTTGGTTTCTCTTTCCTTTACGAGTAGCCCTAGATACGATGAGTTGCCAGTTATCCTGACCGATTAACAGTTTAGGCGGTTCCTCTTCGTATATCAGCTGATCGACCATCTTACTAAGGTGCAGACATTCTTCAAGACGAGATCTATCAAAACTTTGCGGCGTGAGACACAGGTCGTCTACGGTGCGCGCTCCATTAATCTTTTGCCTTTTCTGATGGTGGATGCCTCTGATCTTAAAATCGATCTTCATAGAATTCTCCTTTCCCATTGTTTTCCCCCCTACTGTTTGTAGGTATAGAGGTTCTTGAGATCCTGTTAGACCGACTTCTCTCACGACCGATGAATCTAAAAGTGTCACTGTAGATCCTTCGTCAAGTAGCGCCAACACTCGCACCGATCCCTTGGGTCCATACACTTCCACAGGAATCATCTTTAAATACGCTCTTGCATTCGTCAGAGCGTTGACCGGTAGAGTTGCACTATTTGTGATCTCTCTTTTCTCATCCTGCTTCTGCTCCAATGGCTTGTAGTTGTGAAGGAGATGGTGATGCCAGCGCTTGCACTCCTTGCACGGTGGCCTTTTGCAGCTCTCCTTACGATGACGTCCCATCAAGCATTTAAAACAAAATCTACTCTTAAGAGCGATCTCCCACCGCTCCTTGTTGGATGCATGCAGGAACTTCTTGCATTCGACCAAAGTATGGTCTCCGTGGCAGTGCGGGCATCCTGGCTTCTCTTCCCGTTGTTCCGTAGCAACATGTGTAGCATGCCTTGCTTCCTTGAAGGGTTGCCTCTTCATTTGCACTGACTCCTGCAGCGCATATGGCCCACACCGATCTGCTTCACGGTTCAAAAATGCGGCTACTGTTGTAAGATCTGGATCTTCATCCTCGGCGGCGTAATCGAACCACCGATACCTCAGCACTGCAGGCAGCTTCTCCACTATGATCTTCATAATTTCTGGAGATTTTCTTAATCCCCGAACTGTCGCAACAATGTTGTTTACATGACTCGCAAACACGCAGACGTCACGCGCACTTTCGGTGATCTTTGCCAAGTTCCTCATCTTTTCCATTTCAGCGAGGACCAGGGCATCTGGCCTACCAAACCGCCGACGCAGGGCTTCCAATACTTCGTTCGGTAGGCACTCTGAATACAACAGGCTCTTTACAGCTTCCCTTGCAGTACCCTTAATGGCTCTTCTTAAACGCGCCATGTTCTGTGAAGTTGAAAAGAGTGGAGATGTATCTTCATATACTGTTCTAAAGGCTAACCATTCACCACTGTTGCCATCGAAGTAAGGCAGCTCATGCATGTAGCTTGGAGGTGCTGCTGCTGACTTCGGTGCGGCATGAATGGCCTGGACGATTGCTTCCGCTAGCTCCTTATTTCCCGTAGACTGATATAGTGGTTCCTGTTTGACGGTCATTGAAGACGCTTGCGGGGGTGGCCCCTTCCCGGGCACTCCCCCGTGTCCCTTCCCGGACGCGAACTTCGTTTGATGCCCCTTCCCGGACATCGCCGTTACCGTCGTCTCCACCCAGTCCTGGACATCAACCTCTCGGTGTTGAGGTTCCTCTAACTCGGAGTCTTCATCTTCATCGGCAACCTGCAACAAATCTAACCTGGCTCTAGCAAGAGCGACCCCGGCTTGGGCCTCCTGCAGTTCGCGCTGTGCCAGCTCGGCTCGCGCCTCCAGCTCTATACGCCTTCTGGCTGCCACGCTCCGTAAGGACACTGAACGACTCTTCTTCGGAACAGGAGCATGCAACCTCGTGGACTCATCAGGCCTCGTAGTCTCGTCGGCGCTTGTGCTCACGTAACTTCCCGCACTGTTACCTCCTCTGTGACCAGCATCTGCAACAGGGACGGCAACAGAGACCGCGATAGCCCCACTTGGCCCCGTGGCCATGGTATCATCCTCGGGCATAGGCTGCGCCCTGGAGGTGGATCCCATCTGACTCCTGGTCACCGGCATGGTGATAAAAAGTCTTATTGCCACGTCACTTGCACTCAGTTCACCGAATAAACCCAGGGATCCGGCTCGAAGGACCAGATGTTGGGGTGGGGCGCTATATCGAAAAATACTGGCGCCACCCTCGGGTGACGGACCTTATGGTGCCGCTGAGATAGCAAGTTGAAACAAGAAAGTCGTGAAACAATATGGCTATCTCAGTCGGGCGCTGGTAGGTCCGTCTCTTAGGATCCTGGGTTCGGTGGAAGGGGCGTGATTAAAAACACTGGAGTACGATGTGTAGACGCGATAGCGAACCAGCCACAATAATATTTTCAATTCTTCTAGTTCCCTTTTCTTCAGAGTTCCTTTTTTCTTGAGAGTTCTTCTTGTTCTTCTTAGCCGTCGGAAGTAATAATCGGTAGTGGCGCCATACTGCCGGGTGTAGCACGCCACGTATACCGTAAAGAGAGCCGCGGTTTATAGACTCATTTTATTAACATTTTTCACTATGGCTGGTCCGCTTTTTCGCTAATATTTATTTCTCTAGATCTTATACTTAAACATGTTGTACATCAAAATAAGCGTCTTAATAAAATCTATCTAAAGGTATATAATACAAAACAGTAATAATTATAAATCTAAAATAATACGTAAAAAACATGCAATATCATACAAAAAATGGTACTTTTAACAACCTAAAATTCGTTATTATGTCAAAACTATCCATCTCTCAACTATAAACTAAACATATTTATAATCAGTTTTAAGTGCTTTACTAAATTACAAAAGAAAAACAAAAGAAAATCTAATTATAATTTTCATACTAAACTCAAGTGCGAGACAGAGATGCCAACATCTTGCTATCTCTGTCATACCCATCAGTTTGACAATAGATTGCTGCCTAACGAGAGACTAATTCTATGACTATAAATTACGAAGTGTGGGACAGAGATGCTAACATATTATCATCTCTGTCACACTCATTAGTTTTACAAAAGAATGATACATAACGAGACACTAGTTTTCTGACCGCATGTACATGATATAATTGAAATATGACTACATACTAATACAAGATTGGTTGATTAAAATAATTAATAAAGAGAGCAAACATTAAACTGATTTGTCGCCGACACTGATGATTTGCAAATTTATCGTCAATGCTCTTTATCAGATATTTCAGATTGTGTACTAAAATTAAATAAGGATTTGGATCGAGTATGCCTTTGGAGCAAAAGTTATGGTCTAAAAATGAATCCAACGAAGACTCAGGCTATAATAATTGGAAGTCCAAGACAGGTAGCTCACATTAAATTGCTCAGTTTATCGCCTGTGATCCTCGACGAATAATAGATTTCATTTAGTAGCAGCGTAAGAAATTTAGGTATAATTTTAATAATTTAGGTATATAAGGTATAGGGTCTTTCAGACGTTTGCGATATTTTCTTCCCATTCCCATCAAAATTCTGCTGGCACAATCTTTATTATTACTCATTCTTGACTATGCCGATACTTGTTATCTCGATTTACGAGAAGACCAATTAAAAAAACTTGAGCGCCTTCAAAATCTCTGTATACGTTTCATATTCGGTCTTCGAAAATATGACCATGTTTCTAAGTTTCGTAGTAAGCTCAAGTGGCTCCCTATCCGTCTTCGCAGGAATGCTCATATTCTTAATCTTCTTTACTGTATACTGTTCAATCCTTTGACTCTTATATGAATACTTATATACTTGAATACTTATCTCATACCCATAACCGAAGTTTATCCTCCCAAGAAAAACTTATCCTTAAGATGCCTTCTCATTCTTCTGCATATTATACACATTCCTTCACCATAACATCTATTCGTTTATGGAATTCACTGCCGTTACATATACGATAAGCCAAATCTTTAGATAGTTTTAAAAACCTCGTGAGGGAATACTTTCTTGCTAATGGATAAAGTCCTTCTTATATTTATATTGATATTGTATTTATTTGTATGTTTATTTAATATTTGAATGTAGTTAATTAGAGTTTTGTATTAATTTTTGTTTGCGTATTAGTATGTACACCTCCTTCCCTGTTCTTATTATTATTATTATTTTTTTTTATATCCGTACCCTAAGGTTTGTCTGGAAGAGATCGCTTTATAGCGATAAGGTCACCTATGTTTGTATTGTCATTTTAAATTGTAAACTTTCTTTTTTTTTTTTTGTCTTTCTTTAATTGGTGTACAATAAAAAGCATATTATTATTATTATTATTATTGTATTTTGCGCACGTGCGACATCTATTATCTCCATAATACACTAATTATCTTCCTCCGTCAAACCTCTCCTTGATTCTGGACTTGCTTCTTGCCTCGAAACAGCCATTGGTGATGGTCAACCCTTATTCATTTCTCATAGGTGAATCCTGTGCTGTTTCTGCTTGTGAAAATGCTATTCCCTAATGCCATTCCCACACTTTTTCCGTTCTGACAATTTACAAAGGCAAGTATATCATCCTGACGTCAGCCCTATCTGGAAATGCATGTTAGTGGGATTTCTGCCATTCGAATATATGAGTATAATGGAACAAAATGGAGTTTGTAGAAATAGGAAGTATTGTCGTCGCGCGAGTATATTATGAGTAACTTCGCTTTAAATATCAATGCGAGCTCTTGTACCTCGCGTCGGTACTTACGTAAGTTTTTTGTTTTATTTTCTGTTGTAATAATATTGTAATATTATAAACTATGGATGCATCATGAATGAAATAGTTATACGATAGATTTATAGCATTCAAAGAGATCTTGGATATGTTTAAATCCAATAAATGCAAATAGTGAGCGAGTGGGGTTTCATGACGTTGGCGCAGATTTTTGTGAAGAACACAGTGAGCATAATACGATTATTAGTACTAATATTTCTGATACAGACGAAAATACTGAATACCTCAAAGCACCGTCATCGTCATCAGATGAAGATGTCCCGCTCTCAAAATTGGTTATTTTAGAGGCAAGAATAAATAAAATGGTCTAAAAAATGGATCCATTATAACTCCACATCAGATCATCAGTTAGAATTTAAAGAAGTTAATATTTTATCTTTATTTTTTTCGTAAAACCTTTATTTTTTTTCATAACGCAAGGAGAATTATATAACTGATGATGTTTACTGCTTTAAGTTAAAGTCGTTTGAAAATTTGTTTGATTTTGACATATTATTTGTGAAAAAACTCAGAATTTGTAATTTATTTTAAATAGTTGTTATTGGCTATCAAAGATCGGATTAACGTTTCTGATTGATTGATGTCATAACAGACAACCAATGAAAACTCTTGTTTGGAGTTATAGCTTCTCAGTAGTAAAGTTGTCAAACACTTAATTTTACATATTGTAATTAGCTTAGACTACAGTACATTTATATGTCGAGTCATAGGTGGCTTAACGCGATATCATATTATTTTCTTCTTCGTCCTTCATAATTAATTTTAGTTGTAGGGTATGTAGTAATAAAACACACTTTCACATTATTACAGCGGTTAGAGACATGTTCTCGAGGAACAGGAATTTTAATTTAAGAGTCAAATTAGATACTAATTAGAAATTAAACGTCTGTGTTAAAGTGTTTGATTGAAATAGCCACTTCAGTGCCATCTATTTCCGACATATATAATAAATATTATCAAAGAAATTGTATTTATGAGTTGGATATTTTCAACACAATAGCTCGTACACACTAAGACGGTGACGAAGAGATAAGACGGTGTTGCAAAATATAGTGTATAGTGTATAGTGCGCATAAATCTGAGAATACGAAATCCAACCCCTTTGTTAGTTCAACTTATTATTTTGTTTTTGTTTTTAATATTACATTTACTTGAACTCACTTTTGTTTTCAACTTTGAACAAGGGACAGGGAGCTCTTTGTTAATTATTCATTATTATTCGGGACTTCATTTTATAATATGTATAATCGATGCATATTATAAAATGACGACTAAAATAATAATCTGAATGAAAGCGAGCTCAAAATTAACTAAACGTATCTTTGTACAGTTTTCATCAATATGTAATGTGATTCCTTAGTAATGTATGTATACAAATTATAAATTGACTGACAAATGACGATTATTGCGTGTAAATTTGCGTAATAACATAATTATAAAATGTTTTAAAAAAGGGAGGCTGTCATTGAATCAGGTTTCAATTTCTACAATCCCATTTCTACAATGACGAAATCTCCTATTTCTAAAAACAAGTTACGTCAAATTCATTGAAAAAACTAAGATTTTTTAAAATTTATATTTATAATTTAATAGTCAATATATAAAAGTCATACCGTTTACTTATATTCGGAATTACACTTAATTTCGTGTTTTTTTGAACTCATATTAAAAATATCTTTATATTTCACTTTTTTCACTATTAAAATCCCGGGATTATATTTTTGTAATCCCAAATTAGAAAACGAAAGAGGAATCGCAATTCCTAACTTTTACATAATTATATCAAAAACATTAACAATTTAAAACATGTTTATAATAAAAGTTAATAAACGTTTTATTAGATCAATAATCACGTAAGCAACATAAATTATTTTTATTCGTGATTCATGACTACTTATATATATAATTATTCGGCTGTACTCACATTAATTTTATCGGTACTTGGCCGACTATTTTCAAATCCATACGGACCTTTCCTAAACAAGAAGCACCGCCGCGAAAATTAACGCGAGTACAGCCGGAAAATTATATATGATAAATATTAAATACAATATAGTTTGACTGATTTTAATATTTATATATTACAATAGTAAATATTGATAATTTGCGGTCTTTCAGCTGCATTTATTACATTACTTCGTGTGCCATTTTCAAGTCATAAAAATTACAACAGTCAAGTATCAAAAATAGCAGCAGTATACATATATATATGTTTGCATATATTACTTTTATGTCAAGTTAACTGCAGGAAGTTATCGCTCGTTGTATTTTAACGATTATGGCTTCTTAGCACTTGTACTGTTTGTCAAGATAAACAACGGGCATCGGAAAACATCGAAAAACTTCCGAAACATTCGTATTAGTATTAAAAGCAAAAGGAGCTCGCTTTCAATAATAATACGAATGTTTACGATGTTTTCCGATGTTTCTCGATGCCCATTATTTATCTTGCAATACTGTACATTGCTATCTTCTGTTCGTTTCATTTTAGCTCAATAGGTAATTTAACACAATATCAACTTAAGATGAAAATTGTGATTATAATCAACCATCACCATTGGGAATATGCGATCGCTTGCTGTCTACGAAGGGATCGCATGTTCAAGAGATAGTTCACAGTGATACTGTTACTACGAGTGTGCAAAAGATTGCAGTTTTAATAGTTTTTAAATATTATCCTATTTTTTAAGTCTCATTTTTCTGTCCTGTATATGTTTCTTCAATTGTTTGTAATATCGTATCGAAGTTCTCAAACCTTTTAAACATTTAACATAAAAAAGAGTATCTACAAATGAAAATTCGTATTTAGGACTAAAAATGATATCAACATTTAACAAGTTAATTATATTACGCTTTAGTATTCAAAGTACAGAGTTTGAGGATTTATTATAACTGGCAATAATTATTATTAATAAAAAAAGATGGCCTGATTTTTTTTAATAAAGCATTTTGCGGCTCTGGTATCGACTTTTTTTAAATACTTATTCTGAGAACTCGCTATGTAAATGTATTCAAATAAGATTTTGCATTATTAATTGTCTTATTATATAACTGTTGACATAACAATCACACAAGTATATATATCCTTTATAATCAGTTTTTTTAAACTATTTTTGTTACAAACAGAAAATAGGGACTATTTTTATGTCTCATTTTTTATAGATTATGAATATTAAAAAAATGGAGGTAGATGAATAAAATATCTATAATAAGTCAAAAATTTTCAAGCAATTGAAATAGTAACTACTTTTTTCATCTAAAAGGTAAACAACCGATGGCAAAAGCTTCGAACACATGTAATTCGTTCCAATTATCCAAAAATAAACGAACAGCGTATGCATTTATAAATAGTCATTATTGACACAACATCGTGTACTACAATATAAACTTACCAATTCTCGCAAATTTTATTTTCCGCCTCTTCCATCGTTCACAGGAAATTCAATTAGATTATATTACTAATTCGCAAAACTAAAAACAATCAACAATGGCGAGAATAAGTAGGTGTAATCAGAATACCGATTCAAGAGCGTAAAACCTGTTTACGCTTTAAAATAAAATTTAAACGGTTTGTTTTATATCATATTGAGACAATTTAACACTTGAATCTTTACTGAAAAAATAATTCAAATCGCATAATCAAGAAAATATTTTGCTTCTTGACTTCAGAGACTTTGGCAAATGTGAAATGGCAATTGAGTGATAGTGTTGCCATTTGTCAGTATTTCCTTCTTTCTAAAATGAAGTTGAAAATCTTTTTTGGTAAAGGCCCTGATTTTTCTAACACTTTATCATTGTCAACCTATTGGGGAAGAAGAAAGAAACAGAAGAAAGAACGCAAACCCTCCGAAGACAGTAATTCGTTGATACTGCAGTTATTTATTTATTTTAGAACTATTTATTCTATGACACCAGAAATAGTTATTCATTGTTTTAAAATTTTGTTTAACTTTTTTTTTGGTACCTAATCAATATTTTCAAAAATCTGTTAGCAGGGACTAGGAGTTCATTTCTTTTGATTATTATCTCATAAATGTATATTACTTAGATGAGGTAGCGAAATAATCCTGTTGTCTCAAGTAATTGTAAAGTTTTGTGTGTTAATTAACAGGCTTTTAAAACTAATGTATAATTTTAGAAATAGCTATATTACCTGATGCTGTTATGATAAGAGAAACCGTTCAATTATTGTGGTAACAGAAAACAAAATTATGTGCGCTGGCAATACAGCTATAAAGGGATTTCCCTTTGCAGTTAGAGGTTAGGAGAACTATTTTATTTAAAGGTATCCGTCAAAACACAAACAATAAGGATGGCGTTGCAGCCTAGAATAGAGGAAGTCAGGTTTAAATTTTCCGCCATTTTATTCTCATTTTCAGAATAATGTCGAGAAACACTTAAACGATACTCAATGACGCATTCATCCTTTTTATTATATTTATTCAATTATTTTAAAATATATTTATACTTGCGGGTTAATATACTGACCTTTAAAATGATTAATTTGACTTCGTTTATTCATATTGTAGTTTTCGTACACTAGCGTGGGTGGATTCGTAAAAAAAAATATTTTCAAGAAACAGTTCGACACTTTAGTCTGCCACTGAATTCCGAAACAAAATCAAACATCAAGTTTAAAAAGCCCAAAAACAAAAAAATCTAGGGTAGTATCATGTAATAAAGTTGTTATATAATATGAAAGCTAAGACCTATAAAATTTAGTGAAGAAAGGGATAATGAATGCTTTGTTGCCTTGGTTTTAACCAATTTTTATTTTTCTTGGCATAAAAAATATTTACGTCATAGGTACCAGGGGTTAGTCCATAGCGTGTTTTTGTAAGTTTTAAGATCTCTGAAAATGTATTTACTTTTACTACTATCTATACTGAATGGATTTTCTTGTTTTGTTGAAGATGAATTCGAGAAGTCATTGCTTTATTCAAGTTTGAGTCTATATATTGTACTTAAAAAAAAATCGTAAATATAGGTGATAGTACGCTATCCCTGTTGATAAGACGATCCTAGGATTTAGGTTCCTCGGTTAACGATAAAGAATCAGTCGTCACATATTAATTTAAGGAATACTACTAGGTTTTGTCACGTTCATTCATAATAAAATACATTTCAGTGTAGCAATAATATTTATTAGTGTAAAAGTAGTACACACCGCTAATGAAATATACAAACATTAAAATCAAAATTACAAGGAAGTCAATATTGAATATATACTTCTAATACAATGCCTACTACTTTTACCTTGTTTTACTGTTTTACATATATCACACAAACTCCCCCAAAACTTATTTTCCATTCTATTTAAATATAGCCTATACATTTTTAAGCTAGAGTTTATTTTCTTATCGTACTATAAAACAAGCAATGGTTAATTGGGATATTTACATTTTTACTATATTTTGCGACTGTTGTTTCGAGAAATATCCCATAAATTATATTAATTACTCAAATTAGAGTAATTTATCATATAAGATGTTTGTTATTTAATGTATTTAGACCTATTTGGATTAATTCAAAGATACTTATCTTGCATGAGGTTTGATAGTTAATATATTACAATAGTTGATATATTCAAAGTTGATAGGAAAATATTAATATTTTGTAGTTAGATACGTGCACAACAGCATTTAGAAAATCGTACTTTGTTATACAAACATTTTAAATAAGATAATCCACTCCCTTATAGAAGCTATGAGGGATGAAGACTTATTAACTAGAAAAATATTTATGTCATGAACATAGTATCTAGAAGTAACTACCGTTTGGATTAACGGCTCCTAGAAAAAATATTATACAAGACGTTGTATTTGCCGCGAAGACGAAGGCGTGTACAATAGATTATGTTTAAAAGTATATTGAACTAAAAAGACACTTCGTCGTGGTATTTAAGTGAAATCAGTAACAAAAAAAACATAAGGTAACTATTATGAACTATAAATCAGACTTAGTAAAGAAACATTATAATCACATTTTTACAATAATAATATATACATTAGTGAAACATCACACCCCAATATATTGCTTGTGTATTTTGCTGTTCTAAACAAATCATTTATTTTTTAAAAACAATTTATCACATTGTTATCAAAAATATTTAATAAATAATCAAATAGATTATTACATTATAGGAGCTAAAAAAAGCTTCAACAAGTATCACGCGGTGCACGTAACTCTTGACACGATTTAGAAGTTCCCTCGCTGGAAGCCAAGTCCGACGCCCCGCATGGTATGAGTGGTTGCGCGTGCCACCTCGTACTGCGCCTGCATGGCCTGGAACAGCTCCTCCTGCTTTTTGTTGGGGTCTGCCTCTGGTGCCTCAGGCTTTGCAGCAGCTGCAGCTGATTATAAAATATGAATTAGATTTATTATTAACTTTGCAGCAAACCTGCTCACGGTAAGACGAGATGATGGTGTCTATTGATGAGACGAGATGATTCTAATATGTTGCATATTTATGAAAATCAATGATTTAAAGATCGAAGTACCTGCGTCCTTGATACCCATGAGTCTCATAAACTTGGACACCTGTCGTCCGTCAGCGTCCTGTGAGAAGCGAGCTCCCGACCAACACGCCGCGCCTGATTCACTCTTCTCCTTGTGAGACCACAGTAACTTGCGCTTCTATACACACAGACATATTAATTAGTTTGTTATTAATCAAGTCAGTCGGATGTGATGTGACTTATAATATAGAGTTAGTCTTAAATGTCATTGATAAATATCAAATATTGTAAATCATTTAATTGCAATATTTTTGGTTTACGAGGTCTTAAAACTACTACCGAAAATACATTGTTTTTTTATTAAAGCTTTGCAAATATTATGGAAGTTTCTTTTTTAATAATCGTATGTGGTTCTTGCAGAAGAAAGATATGAATGTTAATGTTGGAATTATATATAAAGGACTATCAATAATATATATATTTATTTATATAAAATAAAAATATTTTTGTGGATTCTTCTGCCTGACAATTTATGTCTCAATTTATATTATGAACTTTTGACAACTTTTTCTTTTTTATTTAATTAAAGATAAAATAAATTATTTGATTAAGATTATAAAGAAATATATTTATTGTTGCTTATTTATGTCAGCCCAACATAATATTAGTGGTTGTTTAAATAGAAATAATGTAGACATTCCTTTCAGTCAAGGCATACAAGTACCACCTGGTCGAGCGCCTTGTTGCTGGTGACGGCGGCGGGGTTGTAGTAGGGCGGCAGGCCGCTGGGCGCCTCGCTGGCGGCCGCGCGGAGCTGCTGCGCCGTCGCCATGGACCCGTCCGGGGTCTTGATCTGGAGACCTGTGTAGTAGTGATGTTACAAATTATGACTTCTTAGTAATTTTTTTCCTTGTCATCACTAGTATACGTCAAATGGAACAATCCAGAGGGCCTTTATAGTACTATACTTATCGAAATAAGCTCTTCTGTGAAAACATTTTCCAACTTTAAGTTAAGTTAAGCTACGAGGGTTTCAGCTGGGTTTTCCTTACAGCGATCGATTACACAAACTTCAATATTGAGAACAATTTGAGAAGAACTAGAGAAGCTTCAAATTGTGAAAACTCCCGTAGTTATATACTGTTAAACATTTTTCATAATAGTACTATTTTTTTTTAAATTTTAAACTTAATATGACATACCCATTTTCTCCATGACTTCAAGTTTTCTATTGACTTTGTATGAAGATGGTCTGTAGTCTCCAGATGGAGGCGAGCCTCGTTTATCCCTTTCGTTTGAACTGTAACAAGTTACTTTAATTGTAACAATAACTCCATTTCATATACTTATAAATTATAATGTTATTGGCCGAAATATAGGGCTACGAATTCCTAGTATTTAGTAATTAAAATCTGATTCTAAATTATTTTTATAATTATAGAACTCAACTAATTAAATATTTTTCAAAACAAACACATTTATTCTACATTACCATATGTTAATTTACACTAAAATACTTTGTTATTGGTCGATATAAAAGAACTTCTCCATACAACAATCTAACCTACGATTTAACCCTCAATTCAAGGTTAATAATTTAACATTGAGATTGGGACGTAAATGGTATTCATTAAATCTGGCTTGGCAGTTAAATACCTGATCGACTGCGGAGGCGGGAAGGCAGCACCCCGAGAGCGCGAGCGCCCCGAGCGGTCTGACCCTCGTCCTCCTCGCCTTTCCTCGGAACGCCGCGAGTGTCTATCTCTTTCGCGCTCACGTTCTCTGTCTCTGTCGCGACGACCGCGATCTGTAAATCTAAATCATAATTTGTGTTAAATTATTGGTGTTTACAAAAATGTATATATGTATTAATATTGTTATTGTTTTATTGTAACAAATAACATTAATGTAATACCTGGGCGACACAGCGTCTCGAGCGTCGTGTCCGCGACCACTCGGCGGTGGCTCACCGTCGTATGGTTTTAGATCCATTAATGCTGGCATCTAGAATTAAAAGAGCATTACCTCTCACAATAATTTGTATTTAGGTATATTAGTTTTAGTTAGTTTAAATAATTTTATAACTGGTGCACTGATTAATTCTACTTATTTTTTGCATTCTCACTTCCTGGGTTTGCTGGTAGAAATCTCTTACAGAGATAAGCTCGCCCTTCGTACATGTGTCAATAAGCATGTACCTTAATGTATCTGGTGTACAACAAAGTGTTAAATAAATAAATAAAATAATTCATACTTGTAAGTAATTTAAAATCTTTTGTAATTAAATATAAATAATGGGTAAGTGAAGGTCTTTGTACCATTATCATAAAATAAATGTTTATAAAATGTACCTTAGTCTCAGATCTGTCTTCAGGTCGATCCCCCAGCAAGCCACGACGAGAATCTTGTGAACCGCGAGACCTATCTCCTCTGAAAATATTTATAAAATCAATTAGTACTTATCACTTGACACAATCATATAACTTTAATCAAATATTATTTACCTGTGCCTTTCAGCTCGTTTAGGCGATCGTCTGTCTCGCTCGTATCGCTCGCCGTCGCGGCGTCTGTCCCGAGGTCCGTCGCGATGTCTCTCGCGGTCTCGTGGACCATCGCGTGTGCGATCACGACCGGGATCGCGTGTGCGCTCTCTGTCGCGACTATCACCTGTAAACATAATAAAAATTATTCATTTTCTCGTTTACTTCTAAAAATAATTTTAACTTAATTGGCTATAATAATAATAATAATAAACATTTATTTCGGAACAAGCCCATATTTTGTTAGTAACAATTATTCTTAAAAATTTGTGTTAGTATTATAAATCAAAAATAAACAAATTATAAGGAGTAACAAATAATAGATAATATTTAGACATGTAGTTTAATCCAATGTTGCAGCATTGGACTCTCCTATTTATCAACAAATATTTTCAAAATCCTATTACGGCTGCCACGGAAACGCTTTAGTTACGATGCGCTTCTCTTACGCATAATAGCTTGAAATTCATTAATGCGTCTTTCCGCGAGGATCAGCGAGTCTTAATAATTTAAACCAACATGAGAGTATAATATTGATTAAGACAGGTAATTGACAGAAAATATGTATCTTAGGAACATTAATGCTTCTAAGCAACATTATGAAGACAACTATAAATACATTAATTATGTAATATACTAACTGGAGCCTCTCCTGTCATCTCTATAATCTCTGGGCCTAGGCGCAAACTCCGCTTGCGGCAGCTCGGGCTCCGACTCCACACTCTGTGATTCCTGCGACAAACCATGCATTATGTTAGACAAGATTTCAGTAAATATTTAAAGTCAACACAATATAGGTCCTTTTTTTATTACAAAAGAACCATATATAATAGATGATGTATATATTGATTTAAACTAAGTCACATATTTGTGACCTATGTACCAGTATCATAAATTATTTCAATACTTCTTTATGATAGATATTTACACAAATATTATTAATAAAATAAATAGTTTTAACATATTATTTACTTATAAATTAATGTTTATAATAAATATTTTAACATAAAACGTATCATACAAAGTTTAGTTACCTTTCCACCATTTTAATAAAAAGAAAACAGACATATTAGACTTCTTTTGTCCAATATTTATAAACTGTCTGTCTTAAAGCTATGTACTCACATGGTAGGGAGTGTACGCCGCACGTCAGGTGCTCATCTTGATGCAGCGCGGAGACGGTATTTGACTTTTGTTTTGTGTCAATTTACAAATGGGTAACATATAAAATAATAAAAGTGTTAATATCATCGTTGAAAGAAGTCTTTTTTTTTAATTAAGTTTTTTTTTCGTTATTTTTCACTGCATAGTAAGGATCAGAAGCCTATCATAAATATGATTATATAAAGATATTTAACACAATAATATACTTAATACATAACACAAGTTCCCATATAATAATAAAACTAACACACAGCTGTTGCAACTTATTAGTTGAAAATGTGAATCAATTGTTAGTGTATTAAACACTTGCAAAAAAGAATAATTTAGGAATAATTCAATACCAAGTTTTCACCCCTTAAAACAAATAGAAATATATTTTTAGATACAAGTTAAGTTGAACGGGGCATAATCAGAATCATTAATAATTATCATGGTGTAAATAGTATTAACCTCTTAAACCATAACATGGGGCTTGTTATACAAGAAAATAAATATATCAACATTTTTGATAATTATTAAAGAAAATGTGTAGATAATTTTGAAATATATTTTTCTTAATAATGATCCATAGAAAAGTTAATCATATTTCCAATAAATAATTTGCAACATCAATCTTTAAATATACTTTAAGCTAATGTTCCGAGCTAATACAATATAAACCGATGAAGTTAACTACCAATTACATATAGTACTATGTGCTTCAAACCATATACATTTACATAATAGTGTGAGACTCACCTCACTCAGATCCATATTCACATCATCGTAGTTAGTGTCGTCCTCCCGGCGCCGACTGGATGAGCCCACCTAAAATATCAGTCTATTGTCAAGCAGAGAAGATAGATTAATAGATTGATCTTTGATTGAGTTACAATATGAAACTGAGTGAGGATTCCCTTCAAGTTGTGATGACAGTAACAAGACAATAATAACGCACACAACAAAATTGTATTCGGATTGTGGATATTGATGTTTATATATGTTCTTTCTGGAATACAGTTCTTATAAATCATTGGCTTTGGATAGACGAAACTCAAATAATTTAAATTGTTGTGTCTCAAATTGGTGTCATAATACGAAAAACAAATAAATGAAATTAAAATTTGTTACATATAAGATATCGAAATATCACACAATACTTACCAAAGCGTGCTGACTGCTGCGTTCAGTTTCGACGTCGTCGTCGCTTCCGTATCCAACCAGCGATTCCATTACATAAACGGTGCTTTGAACAATTTTAAGCAATCAAAATAATTTGATGAGAATGTTTTGTCAATATGAATTTCAACAAAATCACTCAACAGACACAGTAAAAAATCGCTAATTACAATATGGCGTCGATTTCGGACTGCTTCATTTTGAATAACATAGATAAAATAAGGTTGAGATTTTATCCTGTGTATTCATGAAATAACAGTTCTATAAGTTGTTACAATGGCGCTAGCGTCAATCTTGCTTCAGAATTTAGTATTGTAGTCAGTACACAAAGTAATTAGCTGAGAGTAGGTAAATAATAAGTAAATTAAACCTGAACAGTTAACTTATTTAATGAAAGTAACCTTAAAAGTAAAAGTCTTTTGTGAGGCCACTGCCTCAATTGAATTGTACACTTACAATTCTTTTGCTTAAATTTTATTTGTCTAATTTTTATTAAGAATATCTGCAGTTCCTACAAGTGAAGTGAACTGACTCATGATTCGGCGCTTTTTTATAAACTTAAACCTCAATAAAGAACATAGAATTGATCTTAATGACTATCTACTAATGCTAGACATAATTACATTCACCTTACACGCATGTAAATTAGTATTTTTAGACAAACTAAGATTTATAGATAGTATAGCCATAACGGAGATAGGGAACTCTAGCCTAGGAATAATAGTTTTCAATATTTAAATTCCTTTTTAATTAATTGCAGTATCGAAAATAAAAAAAGGACCCATTACTTTAAATTAATAAGATTGTTAAGCTCATTTTTCAAATATACTGGATAAAAACCATATCAACGTTAGTGGGTTTGCAGCAAATTCTCTAGAGTGTAGTGTAATAACCATTTACACAAAACCAAAATAGTTCGACAGTAAAACTCTTACAAAATAATTTATAATTAGTTCTCAAGTATTGCATTTTTTTTAAAGGACGAACGAATGTTATTGTGTTCTCCATATACTCTTCGTATATATTATCTATACTAATATTATGAAGTGGAAAAGTTTAAACGCAATTAATCAAATATAATAATAAAACTAATAAATAGTTCTCATATTCGTCGAAATTATGTATGAAGATATATAATTTGATTCAAAACTTATTAAGAACGCACTGATAGTATACTAATAATTTTATACTTAATATTTCAATATGAGTAGTATACAACTATAGATTCTAGAATCGTTTCCATTATTTAATTTAGTAACTATTATCCTACTTGCCTTGATTACCTGCTTTTTAGCAATGTCGATTTTACCGTGTCCCCTATGGTTATGTTCATATTATTGTGCAAAAAATTTCTTACTTAATTTTTTAAGAAGTTATATTGACATTATCGTTCGATACAGATATTATACTATGTTTTAGACAAAAAATAAATTATATAAAAATGTCTTGTAAACATTTTAGTATTATATTCTCGCATAAAATATATTACATTACTTTTATAATATGACTTGATTTCTCGTTTAATACTTTAAAACTCATGACTATATATATACTATTACATTACTACCCTTTAATACTCATTCCCTTGTTAGCCCCTTTAATACACTGGTAGTAGCCATTCTTTATTATTTGAATTAACCATTAACTAACTATGTACTCGTCATCACACTCTAATTGCTATTTGCGATCAAATGTTTGTATATTTGTTTGTAAACACAATAATGTAATTATATTTTTCGTAGAAAATATTTTGTTATTTATATTTCGTTTTACGCACTTATGTTAAATGAATATAATCTTGATAATGTGAAATGTAAAAAAAGACAAAAGCTAAAACAATGTCCTTAATTGACTAATAGGTTAACCATACAAATACTAGCCTTACTATGCTTAAAAAACATTTAAAAAATAGAAAAAAATATTTTTCCGTCAATTTAATTTTAAAAACACGAAAAATCTAACACACGATAAGGCACCATTTTGTAAACAAATTTTAGCAATATTATTTTTACATGCTAGATGTTATCTAGCTATCACTAGATGTTGTTTACATTCAATAAAAAGAATATCGGTTTATCGCTTGCTACTACTTACAGATATATACTTGTTATTTTTATTTTTAATTCCATAAGATAGCATTTAAGCATGCGCAAAACGCATTGATTTATTAATCGGATACACCTTTAATAAATTGATCAAACTTCTCAGTTAAAGTAGACATAATTTCATTGGTGTTTATTAACAATACATAATTTACATAATCGACGATAATAACCATTTCGGTTATTACAAAATATACATTTCAATTATTTACAACAATTTAACGTCAAACAAGACAAATATTGAAACATTCGGTGTTAGTATCCGATCGTATTCAATTCATTTTTCTGTCTCACTTGTACATTTTTTTTAATATGGCGGAAACAGTGACCGCCGTTTGGTCGTCAGTTTTTTATCAAGTGCAAAATAAGAACTTTTCTCATTTATAAGGACGCGTGTAATACAAATGATAAGTTTTGTTTAAGTTTTTACATAATCAGTTAATATCAATCACATTTAGGACTGCTACCCATCAATCGAGCTTAAAAATGGTAATGATAGTTTTTTGTTTTGATACTTTTTACAAACTTTACATTGTTCGATTTTATATTTTTGCCGTTTTCTTAACTTTTAAATCAACACATGTATGGATATTACATATGTAAAAAGAATAAAATACGCTACATTTTTTTAAAAAGCATTTGTTGTATTAATTTTTCTTTGTTTTTAAGTTTTCTAACCAAAAAAAAAGTGTCATGAGGTGATGGTAGACTCACATGTTGTGTTACTTTTGTGTTTTAAACCAAAAGATGATATATCTAAGATGGTGTAAGCATTTAATTATGCAATTTGGGTGTGGCTGTATTGATTTTCTTGGAAGGTTCTAGGTCTAGTGTTAGAATATGTCCTAGCTATGCAGTTAAACTATGCATAGCTCACTTACTGAGGTTTGTGCTAGCGTGTTTATCGGATGTTTTACTCTTAGCTTTTCAATTTTGGGATAATTTAGGAATAATAACTTCAAATTATTGATTAAATTTGTTAAATTATATTGATTTGCATAGATTACTGGACATTTTAAGGAAGAAGTGGTGATGTTCTAAAACAGTTTGAGTGTGAAGTTTATGTATGTTACTTATGTGTATTAAAAATTGTATAGCAATAAAAAGCGTTATAAAACTGTGTTATCAGTTATATAAGTACATAGTAAAGTGTAAACTTGTACAGTTGCCAGAAGAAACATTGAAAGTGAAATATTTGTGCCAAATATTACTGCCATGCTACATGTAAATAATGAAATTTCTTTTTTTATTGATTTTTAATTTCATTTCTCAGTTAAGTATATTAATCATTCAGAAAATTGCTTTTAAATTTTTAATTGCAATTAAGGTATGATTTGTTTTTATTAATGTTTATTGTTTTTCTTTAAATATTGCACAACATGCAGAATTGCACTTGCAATTGTGTTTTTTAAGTAATGATAATAGAAACTTTATAAGAATTGTTTTTTATTTGATAGTAGGTTCAATATACTGCTAAATTAGTTATATGAAATATAATATATTTTGTATTTCTTAATTTTAAATACTTTTATTCAACAATGAGTAATAAACGGTGATATTTATTTTGAAGTTCTGAAAGTTTTTATTTCCAAATCTAATGATTGTTATTTATTTCTTTGAAAGTATACAGATTTTTTTTTACACACAAATAATTTTATATATTTAAGGACAAATGTGATTATTTTATAATTAATCATTTTCCTGGTAATTACAATAAAGTTTATCATAATATAGTAAGATGTAACAGGTATTGATAAATCATTCCTGGTAAGATGATTTAAATAGTAATTATTTGTCAGTACTGTTAAAAGTTATAAAAGGTTGTCACTCCATAACTAAATTTCACAGGTTAAAATTTTGTTTGATACCTCGTTTGATTTTATTATACAGATTTTAGGAGTAAATAAATTGAGATATTTAACATTTTAATTGGAGTCATCTATTTCCATGTTTTGGATATCTTTTATGTTTATTTATGAAGATATAAGCCTAAAAACCTATTATTGTTTATGTAAAATAACAATTATGTTTTCAGAGATGTATATTTCTAAAATCTATTATTAGATTAAAATATAAACTTTATATTTAATTTTTCAGTCAAAGCGTAGTGCATTGCCGGCACTTTCAGATGATGATTCTGATTTTGATGATGATGAGGACCCAGACAACTTGGAAGTTCCAGGTGGGTACTCTTAAACAGTAATTGTTAATTGCTAATTATAATAGGTTCGCAAAAAGTTTTTTCATGACTTTTCTTGAATCTTGAAATTAAAGTATGTTTTTGTTGAACAAAATATCAAAATGTTTTACATTTTTGTATTAATATATAATGTTATTTTTTTTATAATTTTATAATACATTATTGTAACAGGTGGGGGAAAGACCTTGGCGGCGGCGGCGCGGATGGGCAGCAAACCAAAGGTTTTGCAGCCGGTCACTGTCAAAGCGACAACCAACCCTTTGGCTGGTGAGTGGGGGGGGGAGGGTCTTTTTGTATATTGTATATATATTAAGAGTTGAAGTTCTTAATGAAGTTTTGCACTGCTGTTTTAAAATTGTTTGTTTATAATTTTTCAATATTAGACATTAATATAGAAGTAACTGAAGTTCAAGTTATTGGTGCAAACTGTATCATTTTTTGTAAATTTTGTTTAACCTTGACCTTTAGGGTGATCTACAAAATAAATCTTTTTTAAATTAACTTTTAAAATTTTTTTTTGAAGTTCGTCAATTTATAATCGTCTAAACTTAATACTTATGATTTATACAATATCCATTTTTATCACATATCCGCTTAACATATTTGGTCTTTTTATATCATTTGTAAATAGAAATATTGTTATTGTTGTTGTTATCTAGCTTTTACTCGCGGCCTCACTCGCCGATGAACGATTTTATATCCTATAAGAATAATAAACAAATCCATCCGGTATTTTTGAAGATTACCTCTTTTAAACATACAAACATTTTTCTTATAATATTAGCATAGATAAACATTTGTAGATTATATAACTTTTTAATGTCGTCTAACATTTTGAACTATGTACTTTAATATTGGAGGTAAGTCGGAGGTGGATCGATGCCGCCCACTCACATCGCAGATGCAACGACGGTAGTGAAAGCAAATCAATATTACTTGTATTTTAAGCACAGACACAATATGACCTAATTAATAAAGTAAGAAGCATCTGCGGGGGCTAGATTATTGTTTTAAGTATACTGGTAGCTTTATTTACATTAGATGACTCGGTAATACTGTTTAATACTAAGTTCTAAAAAAATTATTACTATTAAAATTAAAAAATATTTTTTGTAATATATTTTGGTTTATTTAAACAATGATTTAATCCAATACTAGATATCTTTTTAGAAATTATTTTCAACTTTGTTTTTGGACCTCCCTGTAGTATATTATATTTCAATATTCTAATAATTATGATGTAAATGACAATTACTAGTTTTAATACTATTTAAGTGTGTCAGTCAGTCATCAATGATTCTATGTTACTGCTATTATTATATAATAAATAACATCTCCAACAAAAATATCCTTGTTAAATCTTTTTGATTCTAATCAAAGAAGTATATTATATATGTAAATTATGTTAACATAATCCAAATTCAATCTTGCATATAATATAATGTTTTTAGAATACTGTAATGTTTTGTTTCAGCGGCCTCTGGAGTGGCATTCGGACAAGCAACAAACATGAAACCCATCAAGATATCGGCCAACTCACTCAAGAAACCAATTAGCTTACTGGGATTGGGAGGTAGTTATAATTATTTTAATCTTTGGTCATATTTATCCAAAACTTGTAATTAATTTAAGAGCAGATGGGACCGGAACCCAAATAACTGTTTATGTGGTTAGTCATTGGGTTGCTATAGCGGTTGTAAATAATATTTATTCGTTGTGTCCCCAGCGGGTGCCGGCGCGGGCTCGTCTGCGCTGAGCGCGCTGGCGGCGCACGCGCAGCCCAGACACGGTCAGTACACACGCTCCTACAGCGACTAATATTAACTCGTGGACAATCTAACAGCTATCGGACTACTTACTACTACTAAAATTAAAATATATATCTATAATTAATTTTACGTTATTTTATGACATTAATATATGTAGTTGCATAATTTCTTTTTCACTGTTTAAGTTTGCTTAAATTTGTAAAATAATAAATTAATATCTATGATTTCAGTAGACGCAAATATGGGGGGCATGAACTCGTTCCTACTGCAAAACCTGAACGAGCTGCTGGCGTCCGGCATGGGTGGGTCGCTGGGTGGGGTCCTTGGTGGCTCTCTGGGCGGTATGCTGGGTGGCTCGCTCGGCGGCGTGCCCTCTGCACTGGCCGGCATGCTGGTGCAGGTGGCGCAGATGCAGGGCGGGGATAAGGGAGGATGGAATCAGATGAAGGTAAAAGAACCATAATGACATAATTAAAATTGATTGTTTTTTAAAGTTTTAATATCTTAATTCGAATTATGTTGTTTCATAATTGTTGAGATAATATTAAAAGCGAGTTTACGTCACATTGATTGGTACTACAATTTTGTATTTACGATTTCAACAGATGCCTGGAGAAGAGGAGGAAGTAGATGATGAGGAGATGGGCGTCGCAGAGACATACGCAGACTATATGCCGACTAAACGTGGGTTTTAAGACAGCTTCACTTTTTTAAGAATATTTTATAATTATGTTGACAACATTGACCTATTTTATTATCATGTAATGAAAAAACTATAACAGAAGCAGGTCTCGAATTAGTTTTTTAGAACTCAAAACGATAAATAAAAAAAAAAAAATCTCAACTTGATAAGTTAAATATAATATAAAAAATCAAATCAAGAAATAATTTAATCGTAAGAAATCTTTTAATCGTATCTCAAGAAATATCGTAGGAAATAATTGTTGAGACATCGTTAAAGAGTTGTCTCTTTATACCCCTTCCTCCCCTCAGTGAAGCTGGGTCGCAAGCACCCCGACCCGGTGGTGGAGACAGCGTCCCTGTCGTCAGTGGAGCCGGTGGACGTGACGTACCGCGTGTCTCTCCCCGACGACACGCTGCGCGCCGGCCTGCTGTCCGCGCTGCAGCTGGAGGCCGTGGTGTACGCCTCGCAGGCGCACGAGCACACGCTGCCCGACAACACGAGAGCTGGCTTCCTCATCGGTGACCCTCACATTATATTATACTCTACCTATTATACTTCCAACTTATTCAGTACTATCTACCGCTACCGTCTATTGTCTGTGTAGCCCATAGTATTTATTCCTGAGGGTATCTACAGGTGAAAGTAACAACTGCCATGAGGTGAACCGTCTACTAGTTTATATAATTACTATTTCTATCAACTTCTTTATATACTTATGTATGTTATATGGATTTTCGCAATTATATATTTTTTTATTATCCAAATAAGATGTTTTTTTAATCCTCCTGCGCTATTAGAGTAATTTAGGTTTTAACTTTACTGGGTGAATTTATATTTATTTATAATTTCATTATTAATATTTTTTCAGGTGACGGTGCCGGAGTGGGGAAAGGTCGTACTATCGCCGGTATAATCTTTGAGAACTACCTGAAGGGACGGAAGCGGGCTGTTTGGGTATCAGTTTCCAACGACCTCAAATACGACGCCGAGCGGGATCTTCGAGATATTGGTGCTTCTAAGATTGAAGTGCACCCTCTAAATAAGGTATCCTCTTCATCGGACTTCTAATTTAATACTATAAATTAATTAATTATTTTAAATAAATTTTTTAGTGTTTAATTATTACGCTAACTCTGTTTTTGGAATTTCCATCGTATTAAAGTCATGATTCCAATTACAATATTAGGTTAACAAACTATTAATTTAATTTGTTACAGTTTAAGTACGCGAAAATTTCGTCAGCGATAAACGGCAACGTGAAGAAGGGAGTAGTTTTTAGTACATACTCAGCCCTGATTGGAGAGACACAAGCCAACACCAAGTACCGAACACGACTCAAGCAGCTGCTACAGTGGTGTGGAGAGGACTTCGATGGAGTGATCGTATTTGATGAGTGTCACAAAGCTAAAAACCTCTGTCCAGTGGGATCTGGCAAGGCCACCAAGACAGGTCTCACAGCACTCGAGTTGCAAAACAAGCTGCCGAAAGCCAGAGTAGTGTACGCCTCCGCGACAGGGGCTTCAGAGCCACGTAATATGGCCTATATGGTCAGATTGGGCATATGGGGAGAGGGGACGCCGTTCCCCACTTTCATGGATTTCATCAATGCCGTGGAGAAGAGGTAGACTTCTATATCATATTGATTAAATTAACAGAACTAAATATTCAAGACAGTTTAGAATACAAATATAACGTATTAGTTTCATATTCATAGTATTTTAATTATTTCAGGGGTGTGGGTGCCATGGAGATAGTGGCTATGGATATGAAACTTCGAGGCATGTACATCGCACGGCAACTGTCCTTCCACGGGGTGTCGTTCAAGATCGAGGAGGTGCCTCTGGCGGACTCTTTTAGGGAAACTTACGATAAGGCAGTAGCGCTGGTGAGTTACTGAGTTATTACTGACCGGTAATATTGTGGTGATGTTCCGCCGTAGACTAATGCTAGTGCATGGTTGTAGTGGGTGGAGGCCATGCAGCGCTTCACGGAGGCGGCGGAGTTGATCGACGCCGAGCCGCGCATGCGCAAGACGATGTGGGGTCAGTTCTGGTCGGCGCACCAGCGGTTCTTCAAGTACCTGTGCATCGCGGCCAAGGTCAACCAGGCCGTGGTGACGGCGCGCGAGGCCGTCAAGTGCGGCAAGTGCGTGGTCATCGGTCTGCAGAGCACCGGCGAGGCGCGCACGCTGGACCAGCTCGAGAGAGATGATGGAGAGCTCTCTGACTTCGTATCCACTGCCAAGTTTGTAACTTTATTGGATTATAAATCAAATTATTAATTATTATAATGTTAAGGAAATCAGTATAAATGAAATATAGAAAAATGAGAATGTTTCATCGCAATAAAATAATTGGTTTAAAATATACTCAGAACAAATTATTAAATGAATGTTATTGTGTCTTATAACTTCAGAGGTGTATTCCAAACGCTGGTAGAAAAGCACTTCCCAGCCCCGGACCGCGAGCGCATCAACCGGCTGTTGGGGTTGGAGAAGGGTAAAGCTATAACGGCTCCACCCTCCGTCAACGGCAAGAATGGGGATGCGAATTCATCTAAACGAAAACGTAATTAACTGTTTCGTTATTGTTGTTTAGTTTAAATCTATTGTTCTTGAAGTATATTTGATTATATATATCAGGGTTGGCCAACCCCATCAGACTCGAGATCTACTGTCTGTCGTTTCTTTGCGATCTACCGACTAGGAATTTTATAATTATACTCCAATCATTAAAACGTAATATTTAGGACGGGAATAAATAGGTACTGATATTTTTTCTTGGCCTGCGATAGACTGACCTTGAGGCCGCAATCGACGGGTTGGCCTCTCCTGACATATATAATTCAAAATTTAAATAAAATTCTCTCGGTTAGGTAATAATAATGAATTAAATCGAAATATAAATATTATCAATATCATGCAGTATCAGCTCGTCAGCAAGTGAACGCGGACGCCAAGCGCATGCGTGGAGGCTCGTCTTCAGACGAGTTCGTCCGCTCGGACGGGGAAGATGAGGCCGACGGGGACGGGGACGAGAATTCAGATGACGATCGACGCTCCGATTCTGACTTAAGCGACTTCAACCCCTTCAAAGCGGGTAGTGATAGTGATGACGGTCGGTATTGAGAACTTGATGTTTGTAATCTCTGTTTTGATAAAGATAAATATATATTTTTATTTACATATTTTCAGATCCATGGGTCGGTAGAAAGAAGAAAGTACCAAAGAAGAAAAAGACAGTTAAAAAGAAAGCGGCGAGCACTCAGGATAAGATAGAGACAATGTTTGAGCGCAAGACGCAGCCCGTGACCGTCAACTCAGGAGGCAAGACGCTCACCGGAACACCTGTTGGCACTAACGGTTTATATCTTGGTGAGAGAGGAATTGTTTGGACTAAAATTAAAGAAAACAACAAGATACCTTCCACTTTTTTGCTGTTCAGGTGACCTCGTACAAATATGTTTTAGAGGAATTTTTTCCTTAATGAAATTTCCAAACAGAATAATATAATATTCATGAATTTTGTATTAAGTGTTCTTGAATAGTATTAGTTTACTAAATTAAAAAATTCTAATTAGGAGTTTAATTTTACAAAACAATCTTTCTTAACAATAAATTAATTTAAAGTACACCTTAACAATAGTTTTGTATATGAGAAGTAGTTGAAGTTTATATATATTGCGACAGGACCATCACGAACTGCTCCCCCTGCGCGATCTGCTATCGAGCGCGCCTGCAGCATGAAGGAACAGCTACTGGCTGCCGTGGAGCGCCTCGGACGACGGCTTCCTCCCAACACTCTGGACCAGTTGGTAGATGAACTGGGCGGCACCGATAACGTGGCAGAGGTGCGCACAAAGATATATATATATCACATTGAGCACACTGTACGCATGCATGTACACACAAACACATGAATTATATGGCTAAAGTTACTTAGTAGCGAGTGATTCAATTCCCTCAGATGACAGGTCGCAAGGGTCGCGTGGTGCAGACGGAGGACGGTCAAATCCTGTACGAGAGCCGTTCTGAGGCTGACGTGCCGCTGGAGACACTTAACCTCACCGAGAAACAGCGATTTATGGATGGGGAGAAAGACGTCGCCATCATTTCCGAGGCGGCCTCCAGTGGTATATCACTGCAGAGTGATCGCAGGTTAGGAGACATTTCATGTCTTGTATTCAATGTTTTATTTTATACGTATATTGAACTGTAGTTTAATTCATTTATATTACATTTAATTACGTCTTGTAGAGCGAGAAATCAAAGGCGGAGGGTTCATATTACGCTAGAGTTGCCGTGGTCGGCCGATAGAGCGATACAGCAGTTTGGTACGTACAGAATTCACTTGTTTGTAAATAAATAAACAACAAATTCGATATACATTATTTTAATATTAATATATTTTCCTTTCAGGTCGCACGCATAGATCTAACCAAGTAAACGCTCCGGAATATATATTCTTGATTTCGGACCTAGCGGGCGAGCGGCGTTTCGCCTCAACTGTGGCGAAGCGCCTGGAGTCCCTCGGAGCCCTAACGCACGGGGATCGACGCGCCACCGAGACCCGGGATCTCAGTCAATTTAACATTGATAACAAATACGGTTAGAACCTATGTACATTAAATAAATGTTAATAAATTGTAATAATTTCGGATTTGCTTACATTTAAAAAATGCAAAAAAATCTTTATCTTTTGCTTCGTTGTGATTGTAACGCTACCTTTAATAATTTATGAATTCAGGTCGCACGGCCCTGGAGGCGGTGATGAAGGCGATAATGAAGTACGAAGCCCCGCTGGTGCCGCCGCCTCGGGACTACAGCGGAGACTTCTTCCAGGACGTTGCGTCCGCACTCGTGGGCGTCGGTCTCATTGTCAATAGCGAGGCCGCGCCAGGCGTGCTGTCGCTGGATAAGGTACCATCTACTGCATTTAGAACGACTTAGTATCCCACCTTATATTAATGTTAATATCTTTATATAAAAGTGTTCACCGTTTTGTTTTGTTAGGCTCTCTGGGGTCTGATGTCCTGTAACTCAAATAAATTTCTAAATATTTGTATTAATATCTTATATTTTTATAGGACTACAACAACATGTCAAAGTTTCTAAACAGGATACTTGGAATGCCGGTGGAATTGCAGAACAGACTCTTCAAATATTTCACTGACACTCTTGCAGCAGTTATGGAGCAAGGTGAGATTTAGTTTTATATCTGTTTCGTGGGCATACTATTTCATAACGCAGTGTGTATTGTACGTGTGCTGTATTTATGTTACAGCGCGGCGTAATGGTCGCTTCGACCTGGGTATCCTGGACTTGGGCAGTGCAGGCGAGTGCGTGAGGCGCGTGCGCTGCGTGCGATACCTGAGGAGACACGCCACGGGGCAGGCGCCTGTCGAGCTACACACCGTGCAGTCGGAGGTACGCACTGATACACGTGATGTAGTGTTGGACTTTAAAGTCACATAAACACACACATACTAATTTAATATATTATTTAATATTCGCAAATTGAGCTATATATAATCACATATACATAAAGTAATTTTCTTTAAGAAAAAAATAAAAAAAAAAAACTATAAACTGAATATGGTTAATTGTCAGTATTATATTGACAATTATGGACAACAGAACAACTAACCGACCGATTGCTATATAGTTGAATGTATAATGTTTTACAGCGAGGCATGGAGTGGACGGAGGCGCTCGACAAGTGGTCGCAGGCGCAGTCGCAGTCTATGACCGAGAACCCCGACGAGGGGTTCTACGTGTCGGCGGCGCGCGGGGGCAAGGCCTCCGCAGTACTGTGCGTGGCGGCGCCTGCGCCCCGCGACCGCCGCGCCGACAAGAGCGCCAAGAGGGACCGCATGTATCACGTTTACAGGTGAGTGAGCTCAACGGGGATGGCGATTATATTATATTTAACTTATACATCTAATTATAGTTTACAGAGGAATCATTAATCTATATATATTAAGTGATTTCAATATATCTCAAATGACTAGTATCGTACGAGGTGCCGCTAATACACGATAGATTAACGAGTGTTTAACCATCCCCAGGCCCAACACCGGGCTCCAGCTGCGGCTCGAGTCCCTGTCGGAGATCGAGAAGAAGTACCGCAAGTCGACCCCCGCGGAGGCGGAGGCGGCGTGGCGCGCGCAGCACTCTGCGTCGCTGCGGGTGTGCGCGCACGCGTACTGGCGCAGCGCGTGCCGCGCGCGGGACTCGTGCGAGGTGGGGCTGCGCGTGCGCACGCACCACGTGCTGGCCGGCTCGCTGCTGGCCGTGTGGGCGCGCGTGGAGGCCGCGCTGGCCGCCCGCGCCTCCACCGCAAAGATGCAGGTCGTGCGCCTCAAGACGCACGACGGCCTCAAGATCGTCGGTGGGTATCCCTTCCTCGCTGCGCACTTGCAACCCTCGACCGATTGCTGATGATGGTACCGTCCGGTTGCAGGTACTCTAATTCCGAAGAACTGCGTGGAGACCCTGAAGGAGACGCTGTCGTCGGATGCGGTGTCCGTGACGGAGCAGACGTTCGAAACGACCGATGCGCTCGAGTGAGGCGCCCGATGCGACTCGTAGTTCCTCTCTATTTTATTTTTACCGCCGTAGCCTGTCCGGTGCTCGCCGGAGACGCTTCCGGACCGGGGGCGTCGCCGTCCGGAGCGGACGGCCGCAGCCTCGAACGTAGTCAATTACGGGCGATACGACGCGGTACGACTGATTTATGTAGGCAATCCTTTCGAAAGTTTTGTTTGATTGGCTCGAGTGGGACGGTGGTGTTCGGCTTAATTACAGGGTAAGATGTCTGAAAATGAATTCGATCGTCGAACGAGGATAAGGATGCCGGTCTGTGCTTTCTTGATTCGAGCGTACTTAAATGTTCGTATTATTATACGTATCTATTATTGAGTAGTTCGTTCCTTTGTTTCTATGTAGGTCGAGTATCATTACGTTGAATGTATACACCAAAATAAATGAATACAACTCACTGTGTAATATATAGCTGTTCCGAGAGGACCGCATTGTGTGATGTTCGTATTTTAGGCGCTAGGGAGTGAGTATTTCGTAGCGAAAACTGTTCCTTATAATATTTTATCTGTAAATTATATGCATACGTGCATAGATCGAATATAAAATATTTTATTTATAATCGTGTGGTCGCGATTAATAGACTTTATATTATTAATTCAATTACGCCTAATTCTGTAGTGAGTATACGAAATAGTTTTGTACAAAATGTAGTCTTTTAATTTATAGACTTTTAGTCTTAGCTTATTTTACACACTGACTATATTGAGGTGGATGGTCTGTGTGTGTGTGTGTGTCTGTGAGATATACTATGATTAAAATATTGACATTGAAATCCTACTATACAAGAGTATGTTTGAAAGCGTGTAAGCATGTTTTTTAGCGAGCAATACAGTTATTGAATTCAACAATAGTTGAAACATTGCTAAGAACCACTTTTCATTTTCTTTATGCACAGAACATAAAACAATTTTAATTATTAATTATATTAAAGTAATGATATGTCCTCAATCTGTTTAACTGATGTGAAGATTTGAATTGATTGTATGTTACATATGAGATCAAGAAAATGTACTGTATAAATAAATTCGGTAGAATAATTCATAATTACAGAAAATGTAAAAAAAAATATACGAATACTGTTAAAAAAAGTCACTTGGTGTAGAAATCAATGAATATAATGATTTAAATAGTATTTCACATAATTTTTTAATGTAAATTAATAACGTATTAGTACTGGATGTTACAAGAACTGTTCATTTGTCACCTGTCAAAATTATCCGTACGAATCTTTATATATAAAGATGATTAAATGTATATAGGTATCTTGACTGACTTTTATTATCTATCACGCCCTTTGTATAATTGAAAAAATTATTATAGATAACCCCTTCCAAGATAGCAAAAATTCCACAAAAAAAAACCAACCGTTGCCCCCATCGCTTTACTGAATTTAACAAAATTTCAGAAAACGATTAATTAATTCACCACAATGTTTTGAAATGGTATACATATTAAAAACTTAACATGGATTTCATATTTTAGTTTCAATTTTAACTTTGTATCAAAAAACCTGTCCTTCATTGAGAGGTATTCTATTTTATTTTTTAAATTATTGGCCTAAAACCTTAAAAATGTCAATAGAAACTCGGCGGTCTTGTCTTGTGTTTTTTTTTAATTTGGGAAGTAGTCTGGCAGCGATGGTGTTTTTTTGACGTGACGGTGCGTCATCTCTTTAAATATTCGGAAACACTGCTTTCTGTCAACATGTGAAAGTTTTTAAATTACTTTTTAATTTATTAAAAATGTGTTTGATCAATAAAAGAGTGACACACTGTTTTAAGTCGAATAACATATTTACTATTTGTGATTGTATTTGATTCTCATTTTTCATTTATTGTATTTCATTATCAATACATATACAATATGAAGTAATCCCCACCGAGTTTTTCTGTCGATATGAACGGCGTTGAACGCAAAAAATATCAATTTCGTTAGCTTCTTACATCAGTGCAGATTAAATAATTTTGAAGATATGATTCATCTACACTTTTTCCACTATATTAACTCGGTGAGACATCGCTCTTTCCCCGACATGCCAGTAACGCCATTTCATCCCTACCACCGCCAGCTCCTGCTATATAAACCTGGCTATAAAATTCGTGATGCGTTCTTCTGATAACAATGTCTGTTTATTAAAATATAATTATCAAACCTATAAGTTATTTATATACTTTATTTTTGGAATATCTCTAAAGTGGCGAAAAAGCAAACCTGTCTAGTGATAAGCGGTTGCCGTCACCGTATTGGTGCGCTTGCCATCATGAAAAATACTTTTCACGTCTTTTTTGAAGCATTCCACGCTGTAGCCCTGCGGCAAAATCTGAATTGGGAGTACTTACCAAAAACTCAGAGGTTCCAAAATTCTGGAGTTAGAAAAAATTTGGTAATGGAGATTTCTGACATGGACCTATCGCCAAATGGGATAGCATGGCACTTTTGTCACCAAGAGTCGATGATTGAAATATCGATTTCGTGATATACTACGAAATCAATTTCCTAGCAATTCTGCACATTTAGTTTCACTCTAAACGCTTTCAAGGTATTAACTTCCAACAATCTTGGTTCAAAAATAAGGCCTTATATAATAACTATTAATTTTAATGTCTAAAGTTAGAGTCACCTACTTTTGAGATATGATGTTTTTCTATTCTTTTGAGATTTTGGAAGAAGAGCTATCTACTATGATTGCTCTTCTTAAACCACAAAAAATGGGATATTGAAAAAAAAACTTTTATAAGCTACGACAGATGTAAGTGTTTACGGGTGGCCAAGAAAATCTGTAAAAGGGAGGCAACAGGTAACAATTATTCTTCCGAAGTAAACTTGATGTGGCCACATTTATTGATATATTTGTTTAATCTTTATATTAAAATAATATGTTATAATTGGGAGAATAAATTCTTTAGGCGAATCACAGCTCAAGTCCGTGCGGCGTCGAGAGCTAGTTTGGAGACCAGCGTAACTACCATCTAGAAAAAGAACTAGAAGAAAAAGTACAGGTTTATGCATCAATAGTAGAAGATAGTTGCAAAGCCTCCATACCAACACTCAAGCCTATGGCTTTTCAAACATTAGTGAAGTGGTGGACAGAAGACTTAACCAGAAAAAAAGCAGAAGTGATAAGATTAAGATCTAAAATCAGGAGGGCGAATGAAAGAAGGAAGAACTACGTTATACAGGAGTACCTAAAATCGTTGGAAGAATATAAAGAGCAAATTCAAAATACAAGGACTAGAAATTGGAAGGAGTTTTGTAGCAAGCAGAAGAAGGAGTCGACCTTGGATACAACTTATAGAATAATCAGACGCGCAGAAAGAACACATTCCGACTTACTACTGAACGACAATAGCGGGAACACTTTGACACCTAGGGAATCAGCCAGACTAATTACAGAAAACTTCTATCCTGAAGACGACCCGGCTACAGATTCGTTACACCATAAAGACATAAGAAAGGACGTTCTAACGCAATCAGCAAACTATAAGAATGCAATAAAACACAAACAGCCACAACCCTTCACTAATACGGAAATGGCATCAGTACTAAAGCGAATCAACCCGAAGAAGGTCCCTGGAAGCGATGGATTCACGGCCGACATATGCGCTAATGCCATTGAATCCGACCCTGACGTTTTCTTAGCTATTACCAACACCTGCCTTCGACTGGAATACTTCCCTGAAACATGGAAAAAAGCTACGATAGTTATAATAAGGAAACCGGCGAAACCCAGCTATACTAATCCAAAATCTTACAGACCAATCGGACTACTACCAGTATTTGGAAAGATTGTAGAAAAAATGTTTACTAATAGGTTGCTGTGGTGGTTAGGGAATATCAATGGCATTAGCCAGCTACATTATGGATTCATGCCGCAAAGAAGCACAGAAGACGCGCTATACAATGCCATAAACAGAATCAGAGAAAACCTGAAACAAAGAAAAATAGTCGCCGCCCTCTCCTTAGACATAGAAGGAGCTTTTGACAATGCCTGGTGGCCAGCGATTCTTCACCAGCTGCACACTTTAGATTGTGATCCTCACATCACCGCTCTAACTCACAGCTACCTGAGCAACAGGTCGGTCAAGGTACGGTACGCTGGGGAGGAAGTGTCAAAGGCTACAAATAAGGGTTGCATACAGGGATCCACATGCGGGCCAATTATGTAGAATTTAATAATAAACACGCTACTGACAAAAGCTGAGCGTCTGGACTGCCATGTGCAAGCCTTCGCCGACGACATTTTAATTATAGTAGACGCAAAGAACACGGAGGAACTGAACATGAAGACAAATGAAGCCCTGAAAGCAATGGAAGAATGGGAAGAATCGAGTAAACTCAAATTCGCGCAACACATGACCCAGACAGTCGTATTCACCAATAAACTCAGTTTCAGAGAACCACACTTTACCTACAAGGGCACTACCTTGGAGCGCTCAGAGAAGATGACTGTTCTGGGTCTAACTATAGACAAGAACCTCAACTTCAAACATCACCTCGAAGCAATATCAGAGAAAGCCATAAACATCTGCAAGTCCATCTCAAGAGCAGCAAGAACAACATGGCGTCTAAACTCGGATATCATTCTAACACTTTACAGAGCGGTGATAGAGCCTATCACGTTATATGCGGCAAGTGTCTGGTGTCCTGTGGTACACAGAGAATACGCTAAGAAACGACTGAATAAATTAACCAGGATATTTGCTATAAAGATCTGCAAAGGACACAGGACAATTTCACTAACGGCCAGCATACTCCTGGCTAAAATTCTTTCCCTAGACCTGCGAGTAAAAGAGAATTCGGCGATCTATGAAGCGAAGAAGAAAGGAGAATACCCGGACCTAGCTGATAGAGAAGTGGAGAAGCCCACGCCAACTTTCTCAAAAAAGCATCCGGCCCTAAGAAAACCGATTGGGTTTATCCATATCGAGGACGACACCACATATGCGCAAATTGCATCAGGGTCGGTATGCTTATTCACAGATGGCAGCAAAATTGAAGGGAAGGTGGGAGGAGCAGTAACTTGGTGGGAGAATGGACTGGAGAGCAGACACACAAACTCTCGCTTAGAAAACTACTGCTTAGTATACCAAGCTGAAATGTGCGCAATAGTAAAGTCTCTTGAAATGGTTCTCAAGCACAAAAATGTAGTAACTGTAAACATTATCTCTGATTCCAGATCGGGCCTGCAAACTCTTGATGACAAAAATAGTGACCACCCATTAGCGGGACAAGTTCACTATTTGTTGGATCAAGTCAACGCTCAAAACAAGACTGTCAAATTCTTCTGGATAAAGGCACATCAAGGGTTTGCAGGCAACGAGAGAGCAGACGAGCTCGCCAAATTAGGAGCTACTCGGAAGAAGACGGTAGCAGCTTACGACAAAGTTCCATTATCACATTTAAAAAGACTTATAAGAATGAAGACTCTCGAAGAATGGCAGAAAAGGTATGAGGAAACAAACCAAGCACGACTCACCAAGTTCTTTTTCCCCAGAGCAACGACGGGGTACAAAATACTAACCAAAATGATGGGCAGCAACATCCTGGCACAACTATTCACAGGACATGGAGGATTAGTAGAATACTTGCATAGATTTAAGTTAAAGGAGACTTCGTTTTGCAGCTGTAACGGGGAAGAGCTAGAAACAGTAGAACATCTTCTGGACACTTGTACTATGTATGGAAAAGAAAGAAACGACCTAGAAATGCACACCGATGCACACCGGACAAAAAGTATGTAAGGATAATTACTGAATTTTTATGGAGGACGAAGAAAGCAGGAAAATATTCATTGATTATGCAGAAAGTATCATAAGAATCACGAACAAGAAAAATGGGGCCACGCAGAAATTTGATTAGCAACACAAAAAAAAAAAAACATGTGTACGTGTACTTGTTCTTACCTTATTAAGTACTAGAATATATATAGAATAGAAAATAAAATAAAAATAAATATATAAGTAGCAAACGTCACAAAATAAATAGTGACGATAAAAAAAAAAAAAGTCGTTTTCGTTTGTTATAAATGCAAATGCATTCCTTCCTTGATATGTGATAGTAAAAAGGGGAGAAAACGGCTACGGTAGAAACTATAACCTAATAAAGTAAGTCACTGTATAATGTGCACTACATGATAAAAAAATAAAAAGTTATGAACTTTATTATAGGCCATTAATAATAAGTGATAGCAGTAGTGATGATCCATAGGACGGAGATGAATTTGAAATCTCATACAAAACTGTTTTGTTAATTTATTGAAACATTCATAATTCATTATTTTACTCTTGTAGATTGAAAGATAGAAAACAACAAAGGTAGAAAACAAAGAGTTTGTTTATTTAATTTTACGTTTTATTGGACTGAACAAAAAAAAGGCAGTAAATAATAAAATTAATAGGTTTGTTTACTCATAAATATTATACATTTCTTTTTTGTTGACCTTGAAACCGCATTTGTGACAAAATTTAACATGTCATATTTTAAGTGTTTTACTATAAAATGGTCTGAATAGGAAATTACATTTGTTGATAAATTAAATTGAATTACATACTCAAAATTTCTTAGGGCAATTATTATAATACACGCAATTTCCTGCGCCATTCCTCCAGTAGTTGTCATTGCAGCGACAAGCCGGCTGACAGATGACAGTTACACCAATACGTCCGACATATCTGCAACGCTTCCCAGATGCAACCGCATTCTCGCAATTTTCGTTGCACACAGGGCAGCTATCATAATGTTCGTTTTCCGGGCAAGGTATTGGGGCTGTAAAAAACAATTTTGTTTTCGCGTTAATTCAATTGGCATAATTTTTAATTGCGATACACATCAATATCATTTATAGATATGAGTACTTAGTACAGTACTTCAACAGAGCGTTTGAAAGCGGTAAAACAAGTTTTTAGGTGTTTCTTAAACTAAAAACCGCTTATTTACGATTTCTAAAAAACTACTTGAGTGATTGGTGTAATTGTGGTATCAATCACTGCGTATTAGTCTGTAACAAGTTGACTATTGAAAAAAAAATATCTCGTTTTGTTTTTTAAAAAAAAGTACAAAAAAAATAGTAACATATTATCTAATAATATGACGGAACTTGCACCGCTTGTTATTATTGCAATTCTAGTACTAATATGATTCTCCAATATTTAAAATTTTGTACTTGAGCTATTGTTTGTTGTTTGATTGATGTAAATACGTTTTTAATACGTTTAAGGCTATTTGATAAGATAAAAGTAATAAGACCTTTTCAATTTATTTATTGACTTACGGCATTGACGACTAGAAATGCAGGTTCCATTCGCAAGTCGGTGGTACATCAGATTACATTTGCATGCAGTCGCGCAGGGATCGGGACAGTCCTGTCCGGGACAACAATCTGATTTACAATCTATGCCTTCTTTCAATTGTTCATTCGGACCGCAAGGTGATTGACCGCATGTATGTTTAACTGAAAATAGTTTTTTTTTTACTTGAACTAGTTTGTATAATACGTATTGATCGAAATCTGCAACGAATTCAAATTACGTGGTTTGATCAATTTGTTTAAATAATATTCAATAGATGAATAGATGAATATTATTTAAATTTACCATTTACCATTTGTTAATATCCATCATTCATAAACATAATTTCCAATTAATTTACTTCTATTTGTTATTTGAAAAATCTATAACAAAATATGACCATAAGATCCTGTATAGATTTCTAGCAATAATGTTATTAAAGTATGAAATCATGTTAGTTATAACTACGTGAGAAAAATGTAGGTACACTTCTATACTCTAGATAGCGTTTCTCTAGTCAGTAAAGTGTGTAGGTAAAAGGTCAATAAAA
The DNA here is from genome assembly GCA_959347395.1 of Mechanitis mazaeus. Taxonomy (NCBI): domain Eukaryota; kingdom Metazoa; phylum Arthropoda; class Insecta; order Lepidoptera; family Nymphalidae; genus Mechanitis; species Mechanitis mazaeus. The sequence goes on along the minus strand of OY365752.1, from coordinate 17,012,383 downwards.
ACATTCAAAATAAAAGGATTTAATAACATTTTATTACGAACTTACTAAAAGATTTAATCACGTTACCAGCCCGTAGATACACGTTGTGACAAAAAAATATTAATAAGTACTTACCATGTTTTGAAGTTACAAAAATACTTATACAAACTATAAATAAAACAATTAACTGCGCCATGTTCTAGGATTGCTCACGACAGAATGACATTAAACCGTAGAACTGTTATTATTTATAGATAAATGTTGAGGAAAAATTAAACATTTTTAAAGTATAATAACTCGTTTATAACGGTCTATTAAGATTTTTATCAATACCAAAAAATGATTAATAAATCTTACTATTAATTAAAACACAAACCACATATTTGATACATCTATAAGAATATTTATTATATTATAATTTCTAATGACTGTATCTAACATATAAACAATTTATTAATTTAAGTATATCAGTTACATGCTAATTAGAGATGGGTCTACTAGTCGCGGACTAATCGGCTGAAAACACCGACTAGTCGACACTTTTTTAGTAACGCTTAATTGTAGGCTTAAGGTAAAAAAAAATCCCACGTTTTTTCCATGTTTATTGATAGCTTTAGTAGTAATTATTTGTTTTAGTTTAAAATGTCATTTGATTGAGTTTTCTTTACATCTTTACAATCTTTACATTTTTTTGCAAACTCTTATGACCAGACCCGCACGGCACAAATTGTTTACTTTCGAGGTGATTGAGTAATGAACAAGCAAACATCCGCTCATCTATACTTTAGACGTTATATATTAATATTTGTATAATAATTTTTGTTTATTGATGGATATTTAACAAAGTACAATATACGACATTATGGGAACATATAGAATTAAAAACTTTTACACTAGCAGACAAAAATTAAAAATTAATGTTCGTATACGTAACAGGATTACACGTTCCTATTATTATTATTCACAATATAATCGCATCTTGTTACTTCTTTAGATACCCTCACCCCCTCCTTCGCACGATACAAATCATAAGCCGTCTATCATCTCATAAAATATTTATAAATCAATAAATATTGTTGTTACTGTAGCTCAAAATGGTGTTTTTTAGCATGAAAATTAGAACATTTTTCGAACTAAAAATCATCTAGTTGCTCGATAAGTTTGGTGAAGTAGTTTGTTGACTAGTTGGTCAACTAGTTCGTCGTCACAGTTAGTTCGTCAATTAGCTCAACTACTTGGTAGACTATTTGGTCAATTGGTTGGTTAACTATTTGCTCGACTAGTTGGTCAACTTGTTGCTCGACTAGTTGGTATACTAGTTGCTCGACTAGTTGTTCGACTAAGAGGAATCGCTCTTGTCATTTTTGCTTAAATTTTTGTGAGAAGATAAAAGCTATATATACTCGAATCTGATATTTGGATGTCTTTATTTGCTTGTGATGCCTTGTGAAATGGGAAACGCAAATCTTAAAATCTTAATATGACTGATACATATGTCTATTAATTTTTGTTAATGGCAGACATAATATCTAGTTAAAATTTTTGTAATATATTTTTCGTTTCGCTCAGCTTTACCCGCCTGCTTGCTGGCGGCCTTAGTAGTTACTTCAGCCAGAGTATACATTAAGATAAATAGTTTGGTCGGGCGAGGAGGTTGGGACACCTTAATCTCTTACTATTGTCATTAAATGTGCCTTTATCAAAGTTACAGAAGGTTGAGAATTTTATTTTCAATTTTCATAATCTTAACCAACATAACTGTTGTTATAAAAAGATAAGTATTTATGTTTGTATTTAAATGCGGTGTCTGCAAAGGAGATAGCATATTTTTTTATTTTTTTCCTTGGGTTATAATATATATTTAATAATATGATTTATGTCTAATTAATTTTAAATAAATTTACAACCTCAAGGCAAATTGAAGACATCAAACACATTAATCTATTATCTACGTGAATTCAATTAGTACAGGGAATTCCCTTTACTAATTGAATTTATGTTATTCTTTCATAATATAATAATAATAAATGTTTGTAAGTGGCGTTATAGTCAATAGATACCTGCAAATTTAGAGTTGTAGATGCGCTGCTATTGTTATAAATACACAAAATTCTGTTATACTTATTCAAGAATTGAAAAAAATAATAAAATACATTTTATTGTCAATAAAAGACTTTATTATTAAATTAGCTGTGTCCGCGACGTCGTTCGTGTGGGGTTTTGATTTAACGCCGGTAAAAAATTGTCAAAATAGCCCTGTTTGTATAGATAAAGGCTTAATTTTCAAAATTTCTTTATTATTAGTCCGAATTGATTACAATAATAGATATAATATATATGATTTATATTTCTGTACCTATTATGCAGTTATACGTTATATGCCTAGCAGGTAGTCGTTCAATATTTATACGGTATAAACACACCATTTTGTTAACCGCAGTCTGTATTGCCTAAAATTTACGTATCTGTTGTGAGCTAGCCGCAGCCTTCTTACACAAAAAATTACACAAATTACACAAGCGTCGTGCGGCTACAGTGAGCGTGTTAAAAACGATAGTTAAGGTGATTTTCATACATGGAATTGATTTTGCTAAAATAAAATAATTTTAAATGGTATTGCTTAAGTATTACATAAGACACAGTAGCATTTAGAAAGTTCACACATTAAAAAAAAAAAGAACAATTCTTAATTATACAATACATTAAGGTATGCAGTTGAATAAATATTAAGAAATGATGATTTCGATTGGAAGAGGGAACGGGAAAAGGAAAGGGTCAGCTGAAGTCGTTAGTAGACAAAAATATTCGTTTGTTATAAAAGTAAGCAATAATAAGCGGTAGTGTCCCTAAGTTATTTACTTAAGGACTTACAAGTACTTTTATAATTCGAAAGTAACTATAGACAATGTGAATGATAATGTGCACTTATACTTATAACGAAGAGAACATTGTATTTTTTATGCATAAAGAAATAAATAAATAAATAAATAAATAAACATTTAATCTTAAAAAGTAATAATGTTTAAAAAGCATGTACAGTTCTTTTGCTATGAAATACTCTATTCTGACAAATGTTTAAAGTTTGTAACTCCTTTGTAGTAAACTGTGTGGAACCCTACCCTCGTATTTTTTGTTTTTTAATATAATGACCTAATAAGTGGCTTTGCAGGTTTTCCTTATCTCAAACCACTTAATATTGAGGTTGAAATTTGAATAAGAAGCACTTATATAAACGCTCAGAATTACATTGTCTCATAAGAGTTCAATTCAGATCTTAAACATGAAATTATTATTAATTTTTCTTACCTTGTATGTTTCTCTGTGTGCTTGCGCCAATGAAACTGGTAAGTTTTATAGTCTATAGAGAATTTGGCAAATTGTAGATGTTTGTCCCCTTCACAGAAATACTTGAGTTTCTTTCTATGTACTTATATTTCAAAATGGACTAAACTAAATTAAAAAATATTTTTTTTCCGTTTCCAAAACTGAATCTTACTTGAGACTGTATATACTATAACGAACAATACCAATACCTACCTACCTTATATTTATTATAAGTTAACGGCCAATATTTTGAAGTAAAAATATTTCCAGGATCGAATATTAATTTTAGGTTAGGAGACTTACATTTCGAATAAGACTTTTTAGTAATGATGACCGATTAAATATTTTTCTCCGTTATTTTTTTAAGTGCCTTCGTGTCCCCAAAACGAAGAATACAAGTGTAGATGTGGTCGGGACTTGTGTTTGTCTCTGATTATCAATTTCCCGTGTGACCGATGCAGACCTGGTTGTACCTGCCGTGAAGGGTTCCTGCGTTTAATGCCAGGAAGTGAATGCATCCCAAAGGAAAAGTGCCCATATTACAAAAATGATGACAATTAGAATTTCAATGTATAAAATTTAGTTTTTGTCAATGCCTTTGTACGCATCCTCTCCCTTCTCACCCGCAAACCATTCCATCACTTTAAATTATTTTAAAAATGTATACTTAATAAATTTAGCTGTAATTGTTACTTTATCGGTTTTCATAAAGAAGTGAATCTACTAAGGTGAAATTATCTTTATACTTTGACGATAATAATTTTATTAAAATTCATCCAACAATTTTTGCTTTTTTTATTTATTTTTCTTTATTCCCGGAAGATTAGATTAAAACGTATTCTTTATTTTGACTGTGACAGTAAAATAACACCACACAAAATGTTATCATATCAGATACGAACAAATTCGACATCCTGGCCAAGTTAAAACACCTTTACCAAACAATTGAAACATAAGGCAGATAAATCCTCAACCGTTCTAAGACTAGGAACGCCACCAGACTCTCAATTTCGAGTCGCTGTGATCGTGAAATCTCGGGAGCCGTTTGCATGTTGAGCGAAGCCAGCCAAGCCGAAGGCTTCGTCTTGGTGTGGGATGTCGGTAATTATAGACTTTACACTTACGCAATTTTTTTTACATTGAAATCTATGGGAGTGATGTTTTTGGATATTATTCCTCAACACCAATGATTTTTTTGAATTTTTTTTTACAAACTACCTATGTGGTGGTAAATAATTTTCTAAGATTTGCAATCCTCCTACATAATTGACAATCCGTTTAACTGGAAAAAATGGTAGGTCCTTTAAATAAATATAATAATTGTTATCGAAAGTAATAATATAAACATGGTGCCAACTATTCTATTTTATTGAACGCTATGAGAATTGATGGAATCCTTTGGCTCAATCTTATGATTATCGATAACATATTTGCAAAGAAATTATTGTAATTTACCCAAAAATAGTCTGAACAAAATAATATATATAAAATTTTTAAAAACGATAATAAAAATAACAACTAAGCGTAAATTAGAAAAAAACGATAAAGGAAAATTATTTTGTTCATCAAAATATTTTGACATTTGTGAAACAATGATCATAATTTGGAAAGTGTCTCAACATAAAGGTTTCTTTCGATAATATTGGTGTCAAATTAGGCGGTTCTATAACTTCCATTTGATGTATACAAGTGTTCACTCATATTGATTCAATGTTGAAAAAAAATAATAAAGAAACAACATAATTACGCCACTCTTAATACACACCGCTTATCTTCTACTTTTCGGAATGTACCCGTAATTATTTTTTATTTTCTTATTAAAAACAACTCCCACAGTAAAGAAATAATTTCTGTGTCCTTTGGCTTAGCAGGCATGGCCACCAACTAGTAACCACTAGACCAATTGGTATTACTAAACTCGTCCTACAATTTCGGTTCCTACATTAAATCTAAGTCTCCATCGATTGCTAAAACTGCTCTTTTTTCGAAGACGCTTCGATACCTCAAGGAACAGTTGCTCACAAATTGTTACGAGATTAGTTGTTGTTAAAGCCTACAAATTTCTGATTCGAAACTTTCAGAATATTAACACAGTATCTTAAATACTTCATATGTGGAAAATCTAATTATAAGAAATTTTATTGCCTTTTTAAGCCATGTTATAATATTTAAATAAGAAATTAGTGTAATAGATACGAATAGTGTAAATCGTTATCGTTGATTGTAAGAACTTAATAAATCAAGTTCAAGTAATACCTTTTTGATTAGTTAAGAGAGACAAAACTTCTTAGCATTCCATGGGTTCACATTGCGGATGCTGGGCCTCCTATATTACAAGAAGAGGTTTGTCGGTTTGTTAGTCAGTTTTATATTTGTTTATGTTAAATATTTGAACTTTGTTACATAACGTTACTATATGGAAAGCGCCTAAGTTGAATTCCTATTACTTTGTATTTAATATTATATTCTGTCGATACAGCATTTGCGTAATGTTCCCATAAGTTTTATTGTATAAGATATTTTGTAAGAATGACCATTCCTTATTCCCACTTCGAAGGGGAATCATCATTCATAGGTTTAGTTTGTTTTAATTAGATTAAAGTTAATTTTAAAATCATTTCGGGTTTTTTTTAAGTCCTCTGGCTGTCGCAAACGTAATTGGCGCAGTCGGTAGGATATTCGCGGGAGACTTCAAGACCACATCTCACATCGATAATCGCGCCGCGAGTCACCCGGGTTGGCTATCAAGCACCGTTCCGGATATCCTGAATCTACGGACCTGCTGCAGACCAGAGGAAGAATCCAAAAATCGATTCACGGAGAAAACCAAGAAATGATATATTTGTAAGTACACCTGAATTATTCTCGTGTTGCTCCTTTGAATCTTAAACCTCAAGATTTATCATCCCAGAGCATTTAGTTCGCGGGAGCCTGAATCGCGCCAGGCCCGCAGAAAATTAGCAGATAATAATAGAGATATCATAGGATTAGATAATTTAGAGTTAGAAATCTTTAAGTTAAAAAAAGTAATAATGACGCCGTATAACCCAGACGAAATTTTTAAAGCCCTTCGTTTAGTCCCGGAATTTGATGGTAACCCTAACGTCCTTACTCGTTTTATTAAAATATGCGATTCCTTAGCTACGCAATATCTTAATAGTGACCCTGGTAGCGAGTTTTCTAATCTTTGTCTTATAAACGGAATTTTAAATAAAATAACAGGGACCGCTGCATGCACTATAAATTCAAACGGTATACCAGAAAGTTGGCTAGGCATTCGAACAGCCCTCATTAATAATTTCTCAGATCAACGTGACGAGACCGCTCTATATATGGACCTCTCTATAGCAACACAGTGCAATCGAACGCCGCAGGAATTTTATAATCATTGCCAAACTTTATTTAGCACAATTATGACTTATGTGACCTTGCATGAGACCATACCTACCACAGTCCAAGCGAAACGAGAGCTTTACAAAAAAGTTACGATGCAGGCATATGTACGTGGTTTAAAAGAACCTTTAGGATCCCGTATACGATGCATGCGCCCGGATACGATTGAGAAAGCTCTTGAGTTCGTTCAAGAAGAGCTTAATGTCATGTATTTGCAACAACGTGACTCCCTTAAAGTCCAAACAACCCCTAAACCAACCCCTGCGTTACAACCAGTAGTATTTACTCCTACAAGACCTTATAACACTCCTGTTCCTAACTGGCGAGCCCCGGTAAATCAGCGCCCTATGGGACCCCCACCGCAACCTTTTAAATTCCCGGTAAATGGACAAAATCAACCACGCATGCCTACTAATACACAAAGAATGTTCGCTGCACCTCCACCAAATTATAACCCTCATAGTAACATTTTTAGATTACCACCCCGAAATAACCCATCTCAAGGCCATCAACCCATGAGTGGTGTCCAGCCCTTTACACCTAAAATCTTACCTTTAAATAATTATAATTCCCAATTAAATAATTTTAAATCAAGAGAAATGAATGTTAATGCATGTGCGACATATGACGACTCGTATTACGACCATTGTTACGAGCCGGAGTACAATTACTATACCGACTATTACGATACTGAGTTTGCCCCCGGATTTTCTCATGAATTAAATAATAATTTAAATGTGATTTCTGATAATAATTCTTTTGATTCTCAAACACAATTAGAACAACATCAACAGGATTTTCAGGAGATTTCGAAATCACAAAAAACCAAGATAGAAATAAATGTTCAGACGCAAAGACAGCTTCCGTATATACAAATAGAGAACCCTCCATTAAAATTTTTATTAGATACCGGTGCTAATCAATCTTTTATAAGTCCCGAAGCCGTCGAGAAATATTTCGCTCACTATCCCTTGAAATTAGATCCTTTTGAAGTAACCAACATACACGCGACAAGTAGGAATAATTACTCTATTAGCTTGCCGTGTTTCGCAGAATTTAAGGATGTTAATGGTATTAAGTTATTCGTATACCGATTTCATGAATACTTTGACGGACTTATAGGTTTAGACTTGTTAAGTAACTGGGAAGCTCGTATAGATTTAAAAGAACAAAAACTATTTACAAAAAATGCGTCAAACCCTATTCGAATGTATAAATCGTGTAATGTTAATTTATACGAAGATATGATCCCCGCGGAAACTTCTAAAATTATCCATATTCTCGTCAATATTAAAGAAGACGATGTTTTTATTAGAGAAAAAATACATGAATGCCCTACTTCTGTAGAACATAATCGTTGTTATTTAGATATCGAAAATCCAACATCAAACGATATTATATTCTCGCTCGATCGTCCGGCTCACGCGGAGTTATTTAACGCTGAGTGCACGAGTACTCAACAACTAAAGACTCGCACACAAGACGTTATTTCACGCTTACGTACGGACTACCTAAACCCAGAGGAAAAGGCTAATCTCATAGCTCTTTATTCTCGTTTTTCTGACGTATTTTACATTGATGGTGAAAGATTAAAGTTCACAAATAAAATTAAACGCCGAATAATAACTACCGATGAAGTTTCTGTGCACGCTAAGAACTACCGATATCCCTTTATACACCGACAGGAGATAAAACTTGAGAGCCTTAATGACGGACCAGGACTATTACTTTTCAAACTCGGACCCATTAAACTAACTACGCACTATCATACATTCATACAGTATGTAAAATTAGATGACATCGAGACAAATATTCATTCATTAGAGACTCAACTGCTTGAATGTAAAAATCGCATGAGTAATATAACCTTTAACCTGTACGAAATTAAAATTAACTACCTCGCTAATAAGCTTGGCAATATTTTAAAACAATTACAATCTTTAGAACCAAGTAGAGTAAAAAGAGGTCTTATGAACAGTTTAGGTTCTATGATAAAAAGTTTAACCGGTAATTTAGATCACGATGATGCGTTGAAATGTAATGAGGCAATTAAAGTATTAGAAAATAATCAAATAAAATTATTATCTGAATTTAACAGTCGTATTAGTTTAAGCAAGGAGTGGATGCTAAAACACGGAATAGGATAAATAGTACTTTAGCATTAATATTACAAAATAAGGCTATAAGTATAATTTTTTCTCAACTTTTGGAACTAGTTAGTAAAAATATAGAAGATTTATCTTTAGTATTATCAAGAATAGAAAATAGTTTAGCGTTTATCCATGCTTCTAGTACACATCATTCTATTATAGAGATTGTAGTATTAGAATATATGGTTTTAAAGTTAAAATCAATTTACTCAGAAGATTAAGTGTTAGATTTAGAACTTAGGGAATTTTATAACATTATTAAACCAGGATCATATTTTTTGAATAAACAAATAGTCTTTATATTTAAATTTCCAATTTATTCCAAAGAAACTTATGATTTTTATAAGTTATCAGTAGTATCGAATAAACATAACCATGCTCTTATCCCACCCTTTCCTTTCCATGCAACAATCGAGATATCATTTGTGTACATGGAGGCTGAATGCCCGAAGGTAAAAAAAAACTGGTATCTCTGTGAGGTAGAAATTCATCATCAGTTACGCACCAAATCAGATTGTATTCAGGAGTTGATCACCAATCTTACAAGAAACCTGTGAATTCACTACAGTCAACTTAACTAAAGAAGCTATGGAGAAACTCGATGACCAACACTACGCTCTGTCCTTTCCTCAACAAACGAAAGTACAACTAATTTGTAATCGAAAGGACTACACATCATTACAAGGTTGTAACCTGGCTACAATTCCCGCTGGATGTCGTTTGAATTCGGAACGATTCACCATAGCAAATCAAAGAAAATCAAAGGACAACCCCTCAAATTGATGAAAATACCCTATGACGTCGTAAAGCAGTCTACGAAAGCGACTCGTATCCATTTAAAATCGATTGATCTCCAAGGATTATATAATATCCAGGACCAACTTATGATCCAGACTCCTATTCCAATTAACGAAGTACCAAAACACGCCTTATACCATACTACAATACCATTCTACAGTATACTATTGAGTGCAAGTGTACTCGGAACTATCATAGCAACTCGACGTTACTTATGGTAATGTAACAAAGATGACAAGAAGCACCAGCCATCGCTCGAGATCCTGCCAACATCCGGCGAACCCGAGACCATTCCGGCAACATTTTCACTAAAAGTACTGAAATAGTCGCCGTTCCAGGGGGGGAGGTGTTACATAACGTTACTATATGGAAAGCGCCTAAGTTGAATTCCTATTACTTTGTATTTAATATTATATTCTGTCGATACAGCATTTGCGTAATGTTCCCATAAGTTTTATTGTATAAGATATTTTGTAAGAATGACCATTCCTTATTCCCACTTCGAAGGGGAATCATCATTCATAGGTTTAGTTTGTTTTAATTAGATTAAAGTTAATTTTAAAATCATTTCGGGTTTTTTTTAAGTCCTCTGGCTGTCGCAAACGTAATTACTTTGTGAATCTTTATTTTTCAGGGAATAGAAAGATACACAAATGTTACGCACTTAATCTGTCTAGTGTACAGGAATATATTCATTCCGATATATTATATTGTTTCTCATACCTGCCCATCATGAGAGCCCAAATAGGAATTGCGTCTATGATAGAGTGAGGCTTTTGTTTTGTTTTTAGACGAGCCTTCTTTAATGATCTTTACGATCTCTAGAATCACCTAGAACAATCATGTTATATTCTTTTTTGCTTGAGCTACTGAGGCACACCGCCTTACAAATAAATTTTAATCTTTAACTACCCAGAAGTACCCTACACCCTACCAACAAGATTGATGATCAACTGCACTTCAGTTCGACCATATTAACTAGGGGTGCTATGTGCTGATAATTTAAGTTATTATTTATTTATTATTTTGTGCTGTTAACAAATTATTTATGTGCATATATATATTTGCATTTTTTATTATTAGGGTCAGTACAAGGGGCGGTTATGTTACCTCTTTTATTAATCATATTTTTTTCCTACTACAGAATGTTTTATAAATTAGTTAGAACTAAGAAAATATTTATAAATGTAATCTTCATAATCAAATCTAAAGATACGAAATTAGCATATCCGTAGGCTTAATAACTTTAGCCTATTCCGAATAAATTTTTCAACTTGTTGTAGTAAACTGTGATGACATACTTCTGCATGTGTATAATGGGACTTTGGTATCATAATTATTTATATAAAAACAAACTAATCAGTTATCACAGGCTTTACTTATCTTAAACCACTTAATATTCAGGTTGAAATTTGAATAAGAAGCATTAATATAAAGACTCAGAATAAAACCGTCTCATAAGACCTGAAGTGAATTGTTCAACATGAAATTATTGATTTTTGTTGTTTTGTACGTTTTTCTTTGTGCTTGTGCCAGTCAAAGTGGTAAGGTTTATTATATATTTAAGGATTGTAGAATCTATTGAGTATTATAAAAATATATAAATGAGGATATTTTTATATTAATTTTATGACGTTTATTTGTACTGAACTTTTTTTTTCCATTCCTGAATTTTTTCAAACTATATTCTTTCTAAATATACCAAATTTAACTTAAACTTACTACCATCTTTCCTGCCACCGGTTGGTTATTGACACTGACATTAAAAAAACCAGATTGTAATATAAATCTTTTGTAGCAAAAATATGACTAGAAAGGAATATTAATTTTGGTTTTAGGAGACTTACAAATCGAATTAAAATTTAATGTAACATTGATCCGTCCGATATTAATTTTTAGTGACTTCGTGTCCTCAAAATGAACAATACAGCTCGTGTATATGTCGTCCTGATACGTGTTCGTCTCTGGTTGAAAATTCCTGGTGCGGCCCGTGCCTATCCGGCTGTACGTGCCGTGACGGTTTCCTGCGAATAAAACCAGGATTTGAATGCGTCCCGAAGGAAATGTGCCCACAGTTCAGAAATTAATTTAGTTAGAACGTAATTATATGAATGAAGTATTTGTCCACGACTTTGTTTACCTCCCCTCCTCCTATATTGACCCCGACAGATTTTATTAAAACTCATCCAACACTTTCCGTTTTTAGTAATTTTAATAACACAAAAGTAAAAGTTAAAAAATTAAGTCCAAGTAGTCTTAATTTTATATTTTTCTCTTGTGTTTTCCAAAAACATGGTATGTACGGACAGAGCTTGTCTCATTATTATTGTATGATATGTATGTATTTACTATGTGTAGACAAAAAGGTATTATTTTATTAAATTATTAGGTGATTTCTTATATTTTGATAAAGGAAAAAAGTCTAATACCATCGTTTCCATTTGCTTTTAGGTAAAAATATTTGCAGATAAAAACGAGCTTTTACTATTAAGATATTATGGAGATGAACGATTAAATAAGAAAAAATATAGAATGCACAGAATTTGCATAGATTAGATTAACATATTTGACAACAAATCAAATGAAAATGAAATGAATGTGTCAAACAGATCATAGAGTTTGTCAATAAATTCATAATTAGGTTTCGAAACAGCACATATCGGCAAAATAAATTAAGTAAATATAATTTGGCATAAAAAAAAAAAAAGAAATCACAAAAAATCGCAGGTACTGCATTATGAACTTCCAGATTGAGGAAGTTCTAGAAACCAAAATTTTCGAAAACTGGCTATTTTTTGTATTTTTACTTACAGAGAACACTTCTGTAATTCTACACACTTAATATGTATGTATAAGTGATATTTCGGCTCCATTATTTAGCGACCTCCTTAAGCAACTATGTTTTGGCTCCAATTGTGCGTATTACGTAACTAAGTCCTATCTCAACTTAATTAGATTTTACTCGAAAAAGGCTAGGCGACTTTTTTTCTTTAAAAAAAAAATTAAAAGGAAGGCTCTTTAGTAACAGCAAAAGACAGCGCAAAAAGAACCACCTCATCCTACCCTCCACCTTGCTACAGCAGCACTGCATCGTAGCAGCGCCCTCACTCAGGAAGAAATCTGCAGACTCCGGACCCGACCCAGCAAACCTCTATTGAAAGAGGTGCTATTCCGTTTCCCCCGCCACGATGCGGTGTAAGCCTAGCCAACCGCTAACGCGAACCCGAAGGGACTCATTAACCGTTGACTAGGAAGCACCGATCCGTCCCGCTTCCCATGCTACCGGACGTATCTGACAAAGGAGGCAAATGTGACGGTTCTCGGTGTATGACCTTCCCCTACTTACTGTACGCTATTATAAATAAATTTTCACAGCGTGTAACTTTTCTGTAGTTAACTGTATGGAACCCTCATTTTTTTTTTTAATTTAATGAACTAATAAGTTGCTTTGCAGGTTTTACTTATCTCAAACCACTTATTCACATTAAAATTTGAATAAAAAGCATTTATATAAACACTCAGAACTACATCGTCTCATCACAATTAAATTCAGATCTTAAATATGAAATTATTATTATTTTTTATTGCCTATGGAGTTACACTGCACAACTGAATAATACATTAATTTTCATAACAATATTAAAGAGAACTATATTTATACTCTGACTATCGTATGCGAAAAAAATGAAATACATAACGTTAATCCCTAGTCATTTGGTTCTGACAGACGTCACCCACACCAGGCTACAGCGCACAAGGTATAGTATATTGGTTCCTATTATACAGAATTCCACTCCAAATAAAAATGAGAGAAATGTTTTGACAAACTATGTGCCATAAACACTAAATGACAATAGATAGAACGGTATTACTAACATTGTAACTATAATAGAGAAGTATTGCTAAAACATTAATTCAATGTTTTAAAAAATGAATTATCTACAATTAAAAATATAAATTAATAATTGAACTATGTTTTTAAATAATTAATATATTCTTTTTGTTATGTGTCATCAATGTTTTAAATCTGAAATGCAAAGGGCCGCTACATTTTTAGTTTCCATTTTCATTCCGTGTACATTTTACACAATGTCAAAATTTTCGATTTTCTTTATTGTAATTTGAACTCTAATGATGTTAATTCAATATTGGCAATGTTCAACAATTTTGGTAAAATATGGTGTATATTTTGAAACTTTAAATATGGTCATAGACTTTTGAAGCTGTACCAAGAGAAGGAAAGGAAATAGTAGGACCATAATAAAATCTCATAAAAGTAAACAATACATTTTTTTTATTAAAATCTTAAAAATTTATAAATGTTTTAAAACTTGTCAAGATTAATAAAATATATAAAAAATGGTATAATAATTAAAACTAAATGATTTCTTCGTCTTCCTTTACTTATGGCATTTCTTTTTATAGTTAGCTGTAAATAAAGAAGATAATATGTCAATGAACGTAATACAAACATTTTTGGTCTAAATATAACTTGTTATATTATTTTTTTTATATTGATAAAGTTATTCAAAAATGTTTAGAAAATAAAATATAAATTTCTAAAACAAGCTTACGGCATTCTGTATAATAGACGCATTTTCCGTCGTTATTCCTCCAGTACATAAAATCGCAGCGACAAGCCGGCTGACAGATGATTGTTATACCAATGCGCCCGATGTATCTGCAACGCTTCCCAGATGCAACAGCGTTATCGCAATGCTCATTGCATACAGGGCAACTATCGAAATGTTCGTTTTCGGGGCATGGTATTGGAGCTGAAGAAATCAAGAACTTGTCATCTTTGATCGGCCTTGGAAAGTGCAAGGTATTACTCTGGTTTATTTATTGACTTACGGCATTGACGACTTGGAATGCAGGTACCATTAGAGAGTCGGTGGTAAAATACATTACATTTGCAGGCAGTCGCGCAGGGATCGGGACAGTCCTGTCCGGGACAACAATCCGATTTACAATCTATGCCTTCTTTTAATTGTTCATTGGGACCGCATGTCGGTTGACCGCATGTCTGTTCAACTGGAAAAATATTGTATAACATGTCTGTTCGACTAGAAATTGTATAATTCATTGTGAAATTGATCACAAATTAACGAGATTCTTAAATCCATTTGTACAAATAAACGTATTTATAAATGACCATTTTAAGCGAGTATTGTTAATTATTTTATGCGTTTCAATTTGTAACCCAATTTATTTTTAAAATATGAAAATAATATTCTGAATAGATATACCTTCAAAGCATATCTGTCTATTCAGAATATTATTTTCATGTTTTACGGAATCATATTACAATTACTAAATGAAAAAAAATACAGTATGTACTTCTAGACACGAGATAGTTTTTTTTAGTCAGTAAAGTTTGTGGAATATTAATAAAAATATATAATAAATAGGATGACATGAAGCTCGAATACCACCAATTTGTCCTCACTGTAAGATTTAGCTATATTTACCAGCTGGAAGGTATATGAAGTAATTAAGAGTTATGAATCATAACTTACCATCTTGTGAAGAAACAAAAAACCTTGTACAAACTATGAAGAAAACAATTAACTGCATCATGTCTTGGAGTTGTCGAGACGAATTGACTTTTAATTGTAAAATAACACTAGTTATTTATAGCTAAATATCACCGCCTTTTATAACTGCTTGTGTTTTCGTGAACTTTTGTTTCTTGTTAGTTTAGCTGTTTTTAACATAAAAATAAATATGTGTTTAAATTAAATGAAATAATTGTTATGAAAATATTAATGAAAGAAATGAAAGAACAATAAAGGATGACATTAAAAATATTGATGTACGTATATTGGTCTTATTTTAAGTTTTTTTTTAAACAACCTTATTCCTATTAATATACAATATTTTAGTTCCAATAACTTAATTATCATGATCTATTAAGATATACATGTATAAACATTTATTTTAAATATGATCAGAATGTCTTGATTAAAAATTATGATATTGTCAATTAAAACATAAACCATATCAAATAAAACTATTTTTACGGATTATAACTCGCGTATAATTTGGTTACATTTTTGATTTTAACCCGACGTTTCGATTACTTTGCAGTAATCGTGTTCACGGGTAGACGAGATGTAACCAAATTATACGCGAGTTATAATCCGTAAAAATAGTTTTATTTGAAATGTGTACTCGTGAAAATCTAAGAAAATACTACATAAACCATATTTTTAAAACGGTTAAAATAATTAACGGTAATTTATACTTCGGGGTTCGTCCTCGGTATTAGTATAATTCCACTTGTAGTTTCGTTCCGTGTTAAATAAAGAGAAATCACCACCGTTCACGTCGCAGTGTCTATTCTTCGAACGGTTCATCATCGACATCAGAGTCCTCAAACTCTTCACGAAGTAGCTCGCCAGAAAAACCGAATACAGATTAGTTTTCTATTTTATGTCTATCCAAATTTATAAATCGTATTTTATCGTGTTTACCCACACTTACAAATCGTTTTACAACATATCGGATTAGTTATTAGGACTAATCTAACGCTTTAACGCTAATTCGAAACAGTCTGTGGGACTGCTTCAAAGCGTGAAGAGAAATATATTGCATTTAGAATAGTCATTAGGACTATTTCGCCGCAATAACGAAGTTTATTGCATACGGAATATTTAGTAGGAATATTCCACGCATACACAACTTAATAATTGAGCTATGGTACAATGTTTTCTAAGATTTACACGAGTACTACACATTTCAATAAAACTATTTTTCGGATATAACTCGCGTTTATTATTACATTTTTATATTTAACCCGACGTTTCGGATGCTTTGACGTTTGACGTTTGGATGGTGTAGGACACCATCATCTCGTCTTACCGCGAACACGTTTGCGGCCGCTCGCAAGTCATTTGACCTGAATGGTCTTTAAAAAGACCTGAAGGAGTAATTGTTACTTATCAAAATTGGGACATACCTTTTCGGTGATAACCTTTATGATACCTTCAAAACAGCGAAAGCCGTCAATAAAGCAGGTAGAGAATTAATAGATCAACCGCCGAAAAGATCTTACCCAACTATACCAAAAACCTGGAAAGGGACGGGTGCGAATCGCAAGCTACTTCCCAGCCCGCCCTCAACACGTCGCCATGCACCAACAGCACACGCAACATTTTACCCACATCCAGCCGGCGAGAGAACATATCACCGCCACCAGCCGCCACCGCCGTCAAAGAGCTTCTCGCGAGGGTTATCGCATCGACCGCGACAGACACTTATAAAATCACTTTGTTATAAAATCACTTTTGATAAGCCCGTAAATCAATCGAGAACAGCGATTAACATGATTCGTTCTAAGACTGAATATGCGAAATTTCAACGTAGCTATAAAAAATCTCATATCTATCGGCGCTATAAAGGAATGTGAATGTTCAGGACAAATCATATCACGAGTCTTTCTCATTCCAAAATCTACCAGTGCCGGACATTTGAAGATGGAAGATTTGCGAACGGTTTTAAAACTGATTTCCAGAGATTGTTTTATGGCTACTATTGATCTAAAAGATGCATATATGTCAATAAATATTGATGCCATGTGTTAAATATGTGAACATATCATAAACAACTATTTTGTATTTTTTAAAACTAGATGGCGTTAGTGGTATGATAGATCACGCTATCATATACACAAATAAATCAGTTAAGAGCTGTCGTGATTTCAATAAATGATGAGTCTTGCGCATAAGTAAACCAGCTCTTAGATCATTATACAGATAGGTTTTATTTTTATCCCGCATAGTATACTCAACCAAAAGACCAAATTTAATACTGACTTATCTAATCAGTGTTTGGTACTTAACATTGGTCCATCGAGCCCGGATGCAGTATTCCGAATTATCATTGTAACTCGCAGTGGGATCGCTGCATCAAGAGTACACTTTTGCCGCATTCGAGAGTTAAAAGATTAGCGGTAAAGTGACTATAGAGGGCGCCACTTACCACATCCAGTTGAACCAACAATTCAGTGCAGTGCAATAAGTGAACATTAAGTTATATCAAATTTAATGTCATTTCAAGAACGTTAGAAGAATATATAGTTCAAAAGGCCAGCAGGGGGCGCAACATATACGAAATAAGAGAACAAGTGTGAATGAAGTGCAACTGTGAGTACAATTTAATTTATGCAATCGAAAACAATTATTGCTTTTAAGTTTGAACTTTAATTCAGATTTTGTTTTAGAAATAGTTTGATTTGTTAAATAAGTAGAAACGTAGACTTGAAAAATTTTAGTTTTTATCATTGTTATTTATTGTTAATTACTTATATTAGTTTAGACTTAGAATAGTTTTCAAAATACGACGGAACGGGGAACCTATGTCCGATTTTCGCATAATTATAAGATTAAAACACTTGTAAAAGAAGGATTGATAAAAGTTTTAAGGGGGTTTCAAAATGTTATAATCAAACGATTAGCAAATTTTAAAAATGAATCCAAAAGATAGGTTAACACCAGAATATATTGAGACGAGACAAGAATATTAGAAAAAGATTGGGCTTTATTTTGGGATACAATTACAAAAATTTATGAAACCTTTAAATTAGACGCTATAGATCAAAAGGTTATAGTTATATATGATACAACCGAGGACACTTATAAAATTTATAAAAGTTTATTGAAATCAACGTTCAATAAAATTAGCGTTGTAAAGCAACCAGAACAATTTGGTAATAGATCTTCTAGTTCTACATTTAAATTTTCCATTCCAATTCCAACGTTTTCTGGTAAATATGGAGAATGGACTACTTTTCGAGACCTTTTTGTGTCCTTAGTTCATAAAAATGCTTCGCTAGATAATGTCCAAAAACTGCATAATTTAAAATGTCATCTTCCTGGTGAAGCTGAGCAGTTAATACGGCATACCCAATAAGTGTTGTAAATTACGGCCAGTGCTGGGATCAGTTAGAAAAGCGTTACAGTAACAAAAAAATACCTCACTAATTGTATTTTAAAATGGTTATTTCCTCAAAAACGTACGCAAGTAGAATCGTGTACATTACTGAAAGAGCGTTTAGATAGCACCAGTGACTGTTTAAATGCAATATCAAACTTAGGCATAAATGTGAGTACATGGGATGTTATTATCATACATATAGCGACATTTAAGTTAGATCTGGAAACGCGTAAGCAATGTGAATTAAGCAATAGTAGTGATTCCTTTAATGATATACCTACTTATGAACAATTTAAAAAGTTTATAGAAAACCGTATCCATGCTTTAGAATGTATAGAGTCTAGAAAAAGTTCGGTCGCCCAGGTTCACAATAGTTTTAAGGTTCCTAGCCATAAAGTTTTGATAGCTACAAATTCCACAAATATGAAATGTGAATTTTGTTCGAAAAATCACAACCTATGTTTTGCAAGAAGTTTGCCAAACAATCTTTAGACTTGAAACATTTTATTTTTTGAAACAAACTCATTGTTTCAAAAAATAAAATGTTTCAATTGTTTAGGTGGTAATCACACCGTTTATAGTTGTAAAAAGAATAATACTTGTAAAGTGTGTCAAAAGCGTCACCACTCATTGCTACAGCTGGACGGTAAATCAGATCATATAAACCAAAACATTGCAGCAAAGCTAAATGATAATGCTAGTCATTTAATTAGCACCGGTCCATTGGTTTCTTGCTTGTCTACAGGTAAAGTATTCAAGCATCGACCAGTGTTACTAGCTACAGCGCTAATAAAAGTCGAGTCAAAGACAGGTGATCAAACGGTGCGAGCTTTACTAGATCAGGGTTCGCAGGCCTGTTTCATTGCAGTCTACAGTTCAGTATCTCCGCTTGAAAAAGACACCTATTCAAGGGCTTATTTCGGGATTAGGAGATAATAGTTCAACCATTACTAATTATATGGTACAAATTACTATAAAATCCGAATCCGAGCCACATAAGAAATATCATTATTTATCTCTAAACTAAATGACGGCTCGAACTGAGCACAGCTTGAGGTAGTGAAAGACCGGATAGCCGTGGGGCGCCGGCAGAGTAGAATAGCGCCCTACCTGGGCCCGGGGGTCGTCAAAGGCAATCGACCGAGGCCGTTCCCGTTAGCTCTCCGCTTTAGAGAGATCTCGGCAGCGGCTCGTGTTGTATTTGTTTTGTTTTGTGTCCGTATTTTTACGTTCTGTGATGGTTTTGTGTTCGTCATTGTGGCGGTTGGGCTCGGTCTGGGTACTCATCTTACCCGGGTACAGGGGGCACTGTCCGTGGTGGACCGTTTATTTCCCCCATACTCGTGGGAACTGTATGGAGAAAGTTAATAAAAATTTAAAATTCCAACAGGAGGACTGTTCCACCTCCAAAATCGGGGTACATGTGGAGAAGTGCGTGTCGTGGGGACCAGCGGTCCCTACGCGTGAAAGTATAGGGCACTCCAGGCGCGCAAACTCGGCTGCCGAAAGGAAGAGGATCAGCGACGGAGCAGGGAGAGATAGCGTTTCGCTTGATGTGACACCGGTTGCCCCAGCGAGGTCGGAGTCTCGAAAGAGTAGTGCGATGGCTTCAGCCTCGGGTGCTACCTCAGCCAAGTTCATGGCCGTGGCTAGCACCATCGAGGCAGAGAGTGAAGAAGAGGTGGCTACGGAGCTCGAGCTTGACACCGATGATGTCGCCTTTAATCCTCAAAAGGCCACGAGAGCCAAAAAGTCTCCCTTTTTTTTTTTTTTTTTTTTTTTTTGGGGCGTGCCCCTCAGTGTCCAGTTCCACGTACTGCGCCCCGGGCAACGTTGTCCCTGACCACCGTAACGGAGTGGCAGGGCAGCGGCTAAGAGACACTGAGCTTGCGCGAATTTTTGTGATTTGTCATTTGCGCTTTTGTCGGGCGACATGTCGCAGTCGCGTCCGCGGGACGTCTTCGGACGCTTCCTACCAAAAGGCCCTTCTCAGGGCCAACCCCAAGGCCCTTCTCAGGGCCAACCAAAAGGCCCTTCTCAGGGCCAACCAAAAGGCCCTTCTCAGGGCCAACCCCAAGGCCCTTCTCAGGGCCAACCCCAAGGCCCTTCTCAGGGCCAACCAAAAGGCCCTTCTCAGGGCCAACCCCAAGGCCCTTCTCAGGGCCAACCCCAAGGCCCTTCTCAGGGCCAACCCAAAGGCCCTTCTCAGGGCCAACACCAGGATGAGCAGGAATCCAGCCGCGCACCATCTGTGGCTGGCAGCTATTACAGCTTTTATAGCGGGGTGTCGGAATCCGACACGGAGCCCTCGGTATCGACCGAGCGGATCGTACGCAAGCGATCCTTTATAAAAAGGACCGAGTCGACGTCGGACTCAACCGGCGGTAAAAAGAAGCCAAAGGCTAAAAAGATCGCGTCTTGCACTGAGGATGCTCAGCGCGAATTGAGGGAGTCTCTCATGCGTACAAAGCGTGACGAAGCCCAATCGGACCTCGAGGAGGTGGTGGCAGCCAAGGAGCAACGGGCCCGCACCACTCGTGCCAAGGCCGGCTACGGAGCGTCCTGCGTGCTGTACGCGGACCACTCCGTGGCGGAACTGCTCCGGATGGCACAGGAGGACAAGGAAGAGATCGCAGAGGTCGCCTCCAAGTCCTCCAATTTGAAAGGGACCTTTCAAAAGGCCCTGAAGTGCCGTGCAATTAGCATGCACGGCATCGTAGAGGAGCTTGCGCAGCGCAGCGCGAATGAGGAGACATGTCAACTGCAGGGGAGGGTGGATCGCCTGCAGGCTGAAGTGAACCAGCTGCGCGGGAAGCTGGCTGAAGCCAATAACCCGCCTGCTCAGGCGTCGGAGGCGCGAGGACCCTCGTCCCCAGTCAACCTAGAGGACATCATCCGAAAGGTTGTCATGGAGGAGAGGGCCTTCACGAGGGCCTGCTTCGCGGGCATAGAGGACCGGCTCCTGCCGGAGAAGCGGCTCCGCCCTCCACTCGCGGCGGATAGGGCGCCCGCACGAGCTCCCGTCGCACCGGGGCCCTCAACGGCCCCAGCCCAGTCGGAGAAGGCGAAGGGCAAAGGGAAAGGGCAACGCAAAAAGGCCGCCCCGGCCGCCCCAGCTGCCCCAACTGCCACTACCACCCAGACGGACCCGCTCCTGCCCTCCACCACCCCTTCCAACGGGCCGTGGGTAAAGGTGGGGAGAAAAAAGAAGGGGAAGAAGTCGGCCCCCCCAGCACCTCCTGCAACTAAGTCTGCGGCTTCGGCGGACAACAGGAGGAAGTTGGCGCCTCCTCCGAAAACCGCGGCGGTGGTGGTCACGTTGATCCCAGAGGCGGCGGAGCGGGGGGAGACATACGAGTCCGTACTGCGACGGGCTCGTACGAGTGTGGACCCTGCGCAGCTCGGACCTGGCAGAGTCACGTGCAGAAAGACCCAAACGGGGGCTCGGATTTTTGAGTTTTCGGGGGCCCAGGGTGGCACCAAGGCGGACCTCTTCGCGACGAAACTGAAAGAGGCCGTCGCAAATACAGCCAAGGTGGTGAGGCCCATGAAGTGCGTGACCCTTGAGGTGACCGGCCTCGACGACACGGTCACCCAAGAGGAGGTGGTGGCCGCGGTTGCGGCGGCGGGGGGTTGCGCCATTGCAGCCATCAAGGGCCGGGCCATTAGGACCGGGCGCGGAGGCATGGGTACCATGAGGGTGGAGTGCCCGATCGTGGTGGCCAAGGCTGTCTTGGAGAAGGGCCACCTTCAGGTCGGATTTAGCTCGGGCGGGATCCGGGCGCTCGAGAAGATGCCGATGCGGTGCTTTAAGTGCTTCGGCATCGGGCACACCCGGGCTCTCTGTCCCTCCGCTGCTGAGCGCGGGGAACTTTGTTTCCGTTGCGGGAAGGAGGGACATAGATCGGCCACCTGCGAGGCCGCCACCCCGCGCTGCGCAGTGTGCGCTGCCAGTGGTCGTCCAGCGGACCACGTTATGACGAGCAGGAGGTGCTGTCCACCACCCCTGAAGAAGGGCAAAGCGCAGGTGCCAACGCGCCCTGCCGCCGCTGCCGCCGGTACTTCACCATCAGTGCCGGACATTGGGGGAGATGCGATGAATACCGATTAATGGCCGGGTTTCATCGCATTCTTCAGGCGAACGCCAACCACTGCAGAGCGGCCCAGGACCTCCTGGTCCAAACCTTCGCAGAGTGGTTGGTGGACGTAGCGGTTGTCGCCGAGCCCTACTCCGTCCCTGGCAGCTGGCTGGGGGACGATGATGGCTCGGTGGCACTAGTAGCGCGGTCTTCCACGGACTCCCCTCCCCTCTCGCTCTTAGAGAGGGGACCGGGATATGTGGCCGCCGCGTGGGGGGACATATCCCTCATTGGGGTATATTTCTCCCCAAACCGCCCACTCACGGACTTCGAGAATTTCCTCGAGATCCTCGCCATAGTGGCCGGCAGAGTGGCGCGGCGCGGCGTGTTGCTGGTGGCGGGCGACTTCAACGCCAAGTCGGTGGTTTGGGGCAACCCAGCCACCGATGCCCGGGGACGCGAGCTGGAGAGCTGGTCCGTGGCGTCCGGCCTGTCCCCCCTAAATAGGGGCACGGTCCACACCTGCGTGCGACGCCAGGGAGGATCCATTGTGGACCTCGCCTTCGCCTCTCCTTCCTTGGCGACCCGGGTGGTGGACTGGCGGGTGGAGCTGGCAGAGACGCTGTCGGACCACCGGTACGTCCGTTTCGACATCCGGACGTGCCGGGGCCAGGTGGTCCGCGCGGAACGGTCCCCCTTTCCACGGTGGGCGCTCACCCGCCTAGACCGGGAGGCCGCCTCGGAGGCTGCGTTCCTCGAGGATTGGCTCTCGCCCCCCGTCGACGCCCGTGATGTGGACACTGCGGCGGTCCAGCTCAGAGCCTCCCTGACCGGGGTGTGCAACTCCAGCATGCCCCGGTCTCGTCGTCCGCCTCCTCGACGCGCCGTCTACTGGTGGTCGCAGGAGTTGGTGAACCTCCGAGCCGCCTGCGTGGCGTCCAGGCGGGCCTACACTAGGAGCCGGCGGCGGCGCATTCGCGACCTCGCGCACGAGGACCGCCTCTACGTGGCATACGTGGAGGCAAAGGCGGCCCTGACGGCGCGAATACGCGCCGCCCAGGATAGCGCGAGGGCGGAGATGCTCGAGGGTCTAGACGCTGACCCGTTTGGGAGGCCGTACAAGGCGGCACGTAACAAACTGCGCCCGTACGGTCCTCCAGTCGCCGAGACCCTCGAGCCGTCGCTGCTGGACGGGGTGGTCCAGTCCCTGTTTCCGCGTGGGGACAACTTCACCCCGCCAGCGATGAGCACCCCGCAGGGCGCGGCTCTTTTGGCCGAGGAGGTCCCCCCACTGACGGAGGACGAGGTGGAGAGGGCGGTCGTCCGCCTCCGGGCGAAAAAGACGGCCCCGGGTCCGGATGGCGTCCCTGCAAGGGTCGTGGCCATCGCCGCCTCCCAGATGGGCGAAAGGTTCCGGGACCTCTTCAGTGCGTGTTTGGCGTGTGAGAGGTTCCCGGGGGCCTGGAAGGAGGGCCAACTGTGCCTTCTGAGGAAGGAAGGGCGGCCAATGGACTCCCCGTCGGCATACCGACCGATCGTCCTTCTGGACGAGGTCGGTAAAATGTTCGAGGGGATTCTCGCCGCCCGTATCAAGGGGCACTTGGGCACAGTTGGCCCGGACCTCTCGGAAGCCCAGTTCGGCTTCCGAGCTGGGCGCTCGACGGTGGACGCCCTATTCCGCCTAAAGAGCCAGGTGAGGGAGGCTATGGATGCGGGGGATGGACTGTTGGCGGTGTCTTTCGACATCGACAACGCATTCAACTCCATTCCCCACTCCACCATACTGGAGGCGCTCCGCTTTCATGGAGCGCCTCCGTATTTGCGGGGTCAGGTGGCGGACTACCTGAGGGGCCGCTCGGTACTGGTCGTGGACAGGTCGGGGCGGCTCCTTAGATACGGCGTCGAGTCCGGTGTTCCACAGGGTTCTGTACTAGGACCGCTGCTGTGGGACATCGGGTTCGACTGGCTTTTGCGGGGAAATCTCCCCCGTGGCACATCCGTCGTCTGCTATGCAGACGACACCTTGCTAACAGCCCGGGGGAGAAATTTCGAGGAGGCGGCCAGCTTGGCCTCGGCGAGTGGTTCGCGAGTGGTGGACCGAATCACCCGCCTAGGGCTGAAGGTGGCGCTGCACAAAACCGAGGCCGTGTTTTTCCACGGGCCTCGGCAGCGCCAACCGCCCGACGCCCACGTCCACATTGCGGGTGTCCGCATAGAGGTTCAGGCCCAGATGAAATATCTGGGCCTAGTGCTCGACAGCAGGTGGCGCTTTAGTGCCCACTTCTCCTTGCTGTCGGCACGCCTCATGAGGACTGCGGGCGCCCTCTCGTGGCTCCTCCCGAACGTCGGGAGGCCCGGGGACAAATGCCGGCGTCTATACGCCGGCATACTCAAGAGTATGGCCCTCTATGGGGCTCCAATCTTGGCGGACTCATTGGGCAGGCGGGAAAACACCACTGCCCTCCGCAGGCCACAGAGGGCCATCGCGCAGCGGGTGGCGAGGGCGTACCGCACCATTAGTTTTGCGGTTGCGTGCGTCCTCGCAGGTACCCCGCCGTGGGAGCTCGAGGCCTGGACGCTCGCCAGGGCCTACGAATGGACGGCGGGGCAGAGGGCACTTAACGAGCCACCGGATCCGGGGGAGCGAAAGGAGCTCCGCGAGGAGGCGAAGGGTGCCGTCATCCGGCACTGGACGGAGGACCTCGCGTCCGCAGCCTACGGCCGCCGGACGCTGGATGCCATCGGGCCGGTCCTCAGCGACTGGCTCGATCGGCGGCACGGCCACCTCTCCCTACGTCTGGTGCAGGTGCTGTCCGGGCATGGATGCTTCGGATCGTACCTGCACCGTATAGGGAGGGAGGAGACTCCAGCGTGCCACCACTGCGGTGCAGCGGTGGATACGGCGGCGCACACCCTGGAGGTGTGCTCATCGTGGGCTGAACCCCGCCGCACCCTTGCGGCGGTGGTTGGGGACGACCTCTCGCTCCCCGGGGTGATTGCCGCCATGCTGAGTGGCGACGAGGCATGGCAGGCGGTGGCCTCCTTCTGCGAGGATGTCATGTCGCAGAAGGAGGCGGCGGAGCGCGCACGGGAGGACGACCCTCTCGCGGCGCCGCTCCGCAGACGTAGAAGGGGCGGAACTCGGCGGCTAACACAACGGCCGCCACCATCCGCCCCGAGGGGTGATCAGCGGGCGATAGGCGCGGGGGCGCCTCCGCCTGCATTGCACAGATCACCCCACCTGCGCTCTGGCAAGGACCCCTCCCCAGCCGGGGGGGGGATTGTTTGAGGGGCCTGCTGTAAGGCGGCCAATCGCCGGAGGGGGACTGGTCGCCACATATTCCCAGACCCCCTCCATTAAGGCGAAGCCGGAGCGCCGCTGGGTTATTTTTAGTGGGTATACCGGGAGCACCGGGGAGTCCCACATACCCCTCTCGTCCCCCGACGGGAGGGGATGCATAAGCACGCATCTTTTTCCCAGCGACAAAAAAAAAAAAAAAAAAAAAAAAAAAAGGGCAGCGGCTAAGAGACACTGAGCTTGCGTGAATTTTCGTGATCGGTTATTTGCGCTTTTGTCGGGCGACATGTCGCAGTCGCGCCCGTGGGACGTCTTCGGACGCTTCCTACCAAAAGGCCCTTCTCAGGGCCAACCTCAGTCGAGGGATGCTTCGGCATCGGAGACGAGCCGCGCGAATTCAACGGCCAGACGTTTTAGCGACATCGGGTCGGACCTTTCCGACACGGAGTCGATCAGAAGTGAGGCGACGAATTGCGGCTCTTCAACCCGCGAGTCGCGGAAGAGGGCCTTTCTAAGGCAGGACCCCGGAGGCTCTCCGGAGTCCAAAAGGTCTGCATTAACAAAGCGGGCCATCATGCGGGCAGAATTGGAGGAGAGTATCGCCTCCAAGGAGAAGCTGGCGCGGACCGCCAGAGCTAAGGCAGGCTATGGCGCTTCGCATGTTGGGGAGCGAAAAAGCTTGGGTAGCGGTCGCCTCCTTCTGCGAAGAGATAATGCAGCAGAAGGAGGCGGCGGAGCGTGCGAGGGAGGAGGACCCTTTCGCACCTCCGCACAGAAGACGGCGGATACGCAGGAGAGCGCGAGTCGCCTCTCCTGTGCGGCGGTGAGCAGCGGGCGCAGGCGCGGGGGCGCCTGCGTCCGCTACAAATGCTCACCTAAAGAGAGGTGAGGAAGCGGTCGCTCACTATGACCGCTTCCTGGCATGAGCGGCCTGCAAACTTGCGGGAATCGCCGGAGGGGTCCTCGTCGTAAAGGCTATGCCGGTCTCCCAGAACCCCTCCCTAACGGCGAAGCCGGGAATGTCCCCGGGGTTTTAGTGGGTATACCGGTCCATTCCAGACCGGGAATTCCACACTACCACCGCTCCCTCCCAGAGGTCCCCCCCCTCTACACCTTTGGGAGTCGTTAACATCTTGGCTGTGGTGTGCGTAATGCATTTACCCGGGAAAAAAAAAAAAAAAAAAGGCTATGGCGCTTCCAGTGTCCTCTACGTGGACCACTCCGTGGAGGAGATGGAGCGCATGGCTCTAGAGGACAGCCAGGAGATTTTGGAGGTGGCCTCCAAGTCCTCTAACTTAAAGGGGATATTCCAGAAGGCCCTAAAATGCCGAGCGGCGAGCCTCATTGGCATAGTGAAGGAGTTGGCGCAGCGCACCACCTCCGACGAGACTCCCTTGGCCAGCAGCGCTGGCTATGGAGGTTCAGGCTCGACTAATCGAGGAGTTGGACGCATACATCGATGACCGGCTCCGTATAATTGAGAAGGTGGCTGACCACTCTAGCCACCTCAAAGGAGATCATATCCGCGGCCTTAGGGTTGCGGTACGTAAAATGAAGGCTGCTGCGACTGAGTACGCCCGCAGGTCCGAGTCGCATTCAAACGTGGCACTGGTGAGGGAGAACACAGAGCTTCGGGTCCAGTTATCCTCCCTCACCAAAAAAGTAGACCGGCTCATGGAGGAACTTTAGCTCCTCTGCAAACTACGTGAGGCCCAACCGCAACGGGAAGCGGCTTCAGCTACCCCTCGGGCGGCAACAACAGTTCCGCCGACGACGAGGCCCACCGAATTGGTAAATAATTGGCAAACGGGTGGGTTAATCGAGAGTAGACTGGCGGTGTTCGAGGCTCGGATCTTCTCAGACAGAGCCATCCGACCACCTTTGGGGCAACGTCCTGCTGCCCCCCCAGCCACACCAACCAGTGATTGAGCGGCAGGCGGAGTCGCAGTCAGAGAGGCAGCCTACGGCGGCACCAAGCCGCACCGGAGGTAAGCGGAAGAAGAGAAGGAAACCTTTCCTTCACCCACCCGCACAAGAACTGCCCCCAGTTCTGGCTCCTGAGCCGACACCACGGCCGTCTAAGGCTCTCGAGGCGCAGGCTTCCTGGGTGGCTGTCATGAAGTGGCCCAAGAAATCGAAGCCGCGACAGGCACCGGCAAAGCAACCCCCTGCCCTGCCCAAAAAAGAGTGGGAAAAAGGTTCTCGCAAAGCTCCCGACGACGGCCGCAATCACCGTAATCGCCACAGATTCCTCCCCCGATCTACTCAAAGGCGATGGGGGCGACCAAGGTCAAGATCAAACTGCGTGATCTTGGCCTGGAGATGGTGAAACAAAACAGATCCCTAACGGGGGGATTCTTTTGCAGATCGGGGGGCCGGAATCTTTTTTTAAAAAGGTCTCCGTACAAGTTCTTAAAAGGAGTAATTTTTGAACCGTTTTATAGCGAGTTTCAAAAATGCAAAAGAAAGATAAAATGAATAAATAAATCTCGAACTCATTTTCTTATGACATAAAAATTTCCGTACTCTATTCTTGAAAATATTCTAAAGAAGTCTACATCTTGTTACCACACCAGTCAAGCTACAAGATCCTGAAGGACTTTATTCCTGAAGAAAAAGATATGTTTCAATATATTTTCTGCGTGTTCCTTTAAGTTTAATATGAAAATACTATTTCAGTGATAGTGAAAAATAACCCTCATCGTGTGTGAGTAGAACACATATTTATTATCTTAAGTAACTTAATAGCTTGGAATTGTAACTTAAAGTCATCTTAGTGGCCGTCTATAACACCGAATACTTTTTATAAGTATTGTTTGTCTTGTATCTTTTTTTTATATATACATAAAGAAATATGTCTAGAGAAGCTCAAGTAAAAAATAAAAAATCAGAATCCGTCGATATTGGAATTCTATTTAAATTTATCAAATCTTTTGACGGTAAACGAGAAAAATTAATTACTTTTTTAACAAACTGCGATAATGCAATTAATTCAGCTTCCGATTCTAAAAATAATATCTTATTTAAATATATTTTATCACAACTCCAGGACAAAGCTGAGATAGCTTGCTCAATAAAATTGTTTGATTCTTGGGAACAATCAAATAATTTCTTAAAGATTCAGTTCGAAGAAAAGAAATATTACGCTCACTTAGTAACGGATTTGAAAGAATGCTGAAAATTTAGTAATGAACCGATAAATCAATTCGCATTACGGGTTGAGACCTGAGTTTCAAAATCATTAACAGAAATAACTCTTCGAATAAAAAGAAATCAGAATTATCTGATCGCACAACTGCAATGGAGAATTTAGCACTCCACACGTTTTTACTTCGATTAAAAATCGACTTATCTAACCTCGTTGAAGATAAAAATCCTTCTTCTATAAACGAAGCTATTAATATGACGGTGTCCTAAAAAAAACCTAAATTTATTTAAATCGAAGATAGTCTAAGATATTTTGTGGATTCTTATTCTATATGAATATACTTAACCCTATGAAGGATTTTTAAAATTTTTGAAGACGAAATTTAGGCTTTACGAGATTATTCTTATATCTTGTATTTATCGTGTCTGTCACTATTTTTAAAATAATTATTTAAATTTTGACGAACAAGTAATATGTTATAAAATATGTATTGAGAAGCGACCGTAAGAATACCAATTTTTTTAAAAACATCTTTCAGGGAATGCTTGGCTTTTAAGTTACAAATAGTCCGCACGGCTCTTTTTTGCAAAATAAAAATAGATTTAATTTCGGCAGCACTGCACCATAACAAAAACACCATAAGACAAAATAGAATGAAAGTAGCTAAAATATACGAGTCGATCCGTTAATTGTCTCACTAACAACAACAACTAGCAACTCCCTTGAATGTTAATGACACCCCATCAAAATTCAAGGACCACAATGGTAATCAGCCCAAAGCCAGAGTCTAAACTTATAATCCAATGACCATAAGCGTAACCAGTTCCAAGAAAGCGTCCAAACTTTTAAATCCAAGGGCCAAAAAGATAACCCGCCCCAAGCAAACGTCTAAATTTCTCAATCCAAGGGTCATAAGTGGAACCAACTTCAAATAAATGACCATAGTATATGAAATAGCATGTAAACCTAACAAAGTATCTTTACCTCATATCTTTGTCTAAACTTCTATTTTAAGATACTTTGATGATACGGGATGCTATTCAGTAATTTTCTTACCTGAAACTCAATAGTAATATCATAAAGTTGAAAGAAATAGACAAATGCGAAGATGTACCTACCTTTGGCGATATATAATAAGGAATCTATATCTTTTAATTTTCATGTAGTAGATCAAATGAATTTCTATTACGATGGTATAATAGGAATTAAATAATTACCCATTATCAGAGCTCCATTAATAACAGACAAATACTACATTTAGATAAAAACAAAATTAAACTCAATTTTTCTGATCCAACCTACCAAACCGAGCTCGCTCGAAATTACCGTAGAATGTTCAGTCAGTAATTTTGAAATAACAGAAAGTCTTATTCTTGATCGACGAATAAGTGAAATATTATTTATTGCTAATTTTTAAGTCACGGTAAAAGATAATAATCGAATAAAATTTGCAGTCCCGAACAATTCTGAAAAACCTCAAATTCTGACTTACAACTTACCTTACATCCAGTTGATTATCATGCCAGGTAAGCTTCATACTTTTATTTTACTTTACTTCATATTTTTTTTTACCTTAAGAAATGACAGTGCTACATATCATTTTGAAAATTTA
Source organism: Mechanitis mazaeus (assembly GCA_959347395.1). Taxonomy (NCBI): domain Eukaryota; kingdom Metazoa; phylum Arthropoda; class Insecta; order Lepidoptera; family Nymphalidae; genus Mechanitis; species Mechanitis mazaeus. Next base: position 16,981,665 of record OY365752.1, on the reverse strand, counting down.
CCCCTTCTCTTGTTCCCTTTCCCCCCGCTGTCGCCCTTACTTGTTAGTAGCCATTTTGTTTGATGCAAAGAGCTTGTGTTGATTAATTTCCACGCCTTTAAATTTACAAAATCAAGTAACTAGGGTATTTGTTGTGATAAAAAGTGTTTGCGTTGATTAATTTCCGCTCTTTTGAGTCTACAAATACAGTGTTTGGACATTTTAAAATGTACCGCAAGTGTTGTGTTCCCCGGTGCAATAGTTTACGAAAGGACGTTTTTTTCACCGGTTCCCATCTAAAGATGAGAAGAGTTGAGAGGCTTAGGTTTGTAAAGTGTGAGAGTAGTAACGTTAGCAAATTATACGTTTGTCATAAACATTTCGAACATAAATTTGTGAATACGGCAACAAACAGTTTGAAGAGTGGTGCTTATCCGAGTTTGTTCACTGAATTAGAAATATCTTCAGGAAAACCAACTACTTTAGATATTGGTAATTTAAAACTTATTAATAAAAAAATTAAATTAGGACATATTTGTTTTTGCTTCCGTAGTTTTGAGAACAATTTAATTTCAATTATATTTAGTAAGTAAGAACTTTCTGTACTTACTGTACTTTTCAGAAGTTACTGATCTTATTCAATCCTCATCATCAAGTCAACCTACAACGTATTCTTTGTCTGAAAATGAACAACCAGAAATTGCATCTGGGTAGTTTTTTTTATTTTTTTAATTGAAACGAATGATTGTAAAATTAATAATAAATTTAAAGTTAAATTAATAATTATAAATTTAAAGCTAAATTAATAAACAATAATATTACAATTCTATTTTAAATATTTACTGAAATATTTATTTTTCAGACTTACTTAGAACTTCTAAAGAAATAGTAAGGAAACGAGTGGTCAGGAATATCAAATCATTGACAACATAGTGCCAATCATTATACAAAGAAAAGTTAAACTACAAAATAATTACATCATAAGAAGTAAAAGAACAGTCGTCTTCAGTAAGGACAAATCATTTCAAGAATTAACTAAACACGTGAATTCTTTGTCAAAAAAATTACTTTGGATGCAAATTATACTTTGTATCAAAAGTAAAAGTGCTCGAAGATTCACACTAGAAGAAAAATTAATAGCGTTGTCAATTTATAAGCTTTTATCCTGCCTTCTAAAACAATATTAAAAAATACATTACTTAATACACCTGTTTTATTTATTAAAATAATGCATGAAGTAAATAAAAATCCTATAATGTAATCCTATACCCCCGATAGTCGTTGGCAGTATTAGATTATCTTTCCTTGACATTCTTATCATCAAGAACCCTGACAATGCATTAGGACACACTGTTTATAGGAAACCCACACATACAGATAGATATTTCAATGGTAAGACCCACCACCATAGCTAGTTAGCTATCGTTGGCAAATCTTCGTTTCAGCGAGCCCATCACATCTGTGATGCTGAACACCTAGAGGGGGAGTTCCAGCATGTCAAGCATGCCTTAACAACCACTTGCCTGTCCCTCGCCAGCGTCGCGGAAGCCACATCAAGTCACTCACAGTCGAAAGACAACCGGTTCTACTTCCATATGTTAAGGGAGTTCATGACAGAATTGGTATTATCTTTAAAAAGTTTCTATTAAAACTATTTACAAAGCTCATAGAAAAGTGAGCCAATTCTTGAGACCTATTACGAGTAATATTCCTTTACAATGTGCTGGGGTATGTAAACTTGAATGTGATTGTGGTTTCTCATACTTTTGTCAAACGAAGAGGAGCATCGGTACAAGAGTTAAGGAATACATATTGGATGTGTGTGAACATACCCTAGACAACCCCGCTACATACCCAGAATGGTTCGCGAGGCTATTGCAATTAAAAAATGTCCTAATTTCAATAGAGATGGTTGGAACCTTTGGGACCCACTCATAAATACTGTAAAGTTTCATGTCTGTTACCGCACTGTGAGACCTCAAGATACAGTAAGTGCGTTTTGTCTAAATCCGGAACTCTATGCCCGCAAACTTAGGAAACGTTGGAGGGAGATAACTAATTAACTGACTTTCTGACAGACATATCTCGTCTACCCGTGAACACGATTGCTGCAAAAGCATTCGAAACGTCGGGTTAAAATTAAAATGTAACCAAATTATACTCGAGTTATAATCCGTAAAACAAAAAAATATTTCAAGAAGTTAATTCCTAAATATAAAAAAAGCTAAATAAAAAATTATTAAACCGTCCCTATCTCCCAAATGGTCTTCTTCAAAATGGATTGTTCCAAAGAAAATCGACGCTTTATGTCAAAATGGCACAAAGGATGCTTCTTCGACTACTTTTAGAGTTCCCCAAGGACATTATGAGCTTAATAGAACGCCTTTTGGCTTAAAAAATGTTCCATCTACAACGTTTCAACGTTTAAGGAACAATGTCCTTACGGGCCTCCAAGAAGAAAGATGTTTTGTATATTTAGACGATATTTTCACTTATTCCCATGATCTTCCTACCCATATTAAAAACTTTACTGCAGTGTTTGAAGGACTACGCAAATTCAATTTAAAATTACAACTAGATAAAAGCGAATTTATCTAGTTGAAACGTTGTAGATGGAACATTTTTTAAGCCAAAAGGCGTTCTATTAAGCTCATAATGTCCTTGGGGAACTCTAAAAGTAGTCGAAGAAGCATCCTTTGTGCCATTTTGACATAAAGCGTCGATTTTCTTTGGAACAATCCATTTTGAAGAAGACCATTTGGGAGATAGGGACGGTTTAATAATTTTTTATTTAGCTTTTTTTATATTTAGGAATTAACTTCTTGAAATATTTTTTTGTTTTACGGATTATAACTCGAGTATAATTTGGTTACATTTTAATTTTAACCCGACGTTTCGAATGCTTTTGCAGCAATCGTGTTCACGGGTAGACGAGATATGTCTGTCAGAAAGTCAGTTAATTAGTTATCTCCCTCCAACGTTTCCTAAGTTTGCGGGCATAGAGTTCCGGATTTAGACAAAACGCACTTACTGTATCTTGAGGTCTCACAGTGCGGTAACAGACATGAAACTTTACAGTATTTATGAGTGGGTCCCAAAGGTTCCAACCATCTCTATTGAGCCAATATAAGAAAAGAAGTTGGCTATTTAAGACATGTTATAACTGAAAATGGCTTAAATCTGATCCAAATAAAATAGAATCTGTTCAAAAATTTCCAATTCCGAAATGCCCTAAAGAGAAAATTATCCAAACCTCTTACATCGCTTCTAAAAAAGATGCTCTTCTTATTTGGAGCAATGAACAACAGTTGGTTTTGGAGATGTTAAAAAATAAACTAGAAACGGCACCAGTCCATATTTACCCACACTTTACAAAAACCTTCAATATTATTTGTGATGCAACCAGTTATGCAATACCTTCTATTCTTTCTCAGGGTCCAGTCGGAAAAGACCACCTAGTAGCCTATGCATCTAGAATTTTAAATAAATGTGAAATCAACTGTAGTACCACGGAGAAAGAGTTGTTAGCAAAGCAAAACTTTTACTCTACTTGTTTGGTCGCAAGTTTATTGTTTGAACTGTTCATCGTCCTTTAAAATGGTTTTTTAATCACATTAAATTAATCGATCTTGTATCATTAGATATCAGCCCTTTCAATTCGAAAGTTCCTTATTTTAGTCCTTTAAATCTACCAAGTGCAGACAATTTACCCCATAGTCCTAATCCGTCTTCTTCTCCTACACTTGTATTTGAATCACATCACACTAATTACACTAATCCAAATCCCAACTTAGACAACGATATTTAACCTTCTACTAGAAACGAAGTTTTTCAAAATCAAGACCTATGTCCTAAAATCAATCTTCCTTTACACCTATAAAAAATGCTGCTTTTTAGCAGTGGGAATTCAATTCTCAAGTCTTCAAACAAAGCTTAAAAAAGTTCTACTTTAGGACCACATCAAGACGATACCCTGTGTTCATTCAGTTTACGATGCAGAAGCCTAACTAGCAAACTTGATGAATAAAATGGCAAATATTTTCTATAGTTGCACCGCTAATTAAACAAGAAGAGTATGAGTTTTGAATATGCTCAAAATTGTAATTTAAAGCACAATTTCAACAAAGCTTTAACACTAGATTTACCAGACCAGTCATTTAGACTGGTCGTGCAATTTCAATTCAAAATTCCTACAAAATAATTTTTTTTTTCACAAATGAATTTTTGACTTTTGTTGCTGTAATTAGAGAACACGTTTTATAAAGTTAATGTTATTTTTTATACATTAGTTACAAATATAATTTTTGTTATTGACATTTATACCAGTACCAGTCAAAATGACAGGTTTTTTTTTATGAAAAAAATGTATGATTTTGGGAGAATCATGAGACCGTTGCAGTACATATAGCACAGAAGCGTCTTTTGTTTCTTTAGTTATCGTCTTTTGTTTTCTTTCACTATCGTCAGTGTGTTGATGACGTCATTTTGATGGGCATTTGTTTTGTAAATGCTCTAGACATGTTCAGTCTTGTTTCTAGCTTTGTTCAACTAGCAGCATTTTCCTTATAGACAAAGTTTTTATAGTGATTGTGAGCCCCAAAAAATGTCAAAAAAAAGCAAAACTTTCTACATATTTAGAAAATGCAACTAACATACCTCAGGAATGTTCAGATGTAGAGAGTGAATTATGTGATAGTGATGGTGATAATAGTAGTACTATTATCGAAAGTGACGATAAAGAAATTCCTGATGAAGACAATATAGATCAATCAAGTGACAGTGATTGCAAAAATATTCTAAACAAACGCACACGACGATGTATGCGATTCCCTTCCAGTTCTGAAGATGAATGTGGAAGTAACATACCAAATCAGCAAATTGAAATTGCTTCCGACGTAACTATTTGGACAAAAATTGAAGAAGGAGATAATGCTGGTAGATTACCACTTCATAATGCTTTCAAAGATGTACACGGGCCAACAGCACATGCTAAAAGAAACATTATGACCGGGAATCTAAGTAGTGCGTTCCTATTACTGATTGACAACTACATTTTGGAACATATTCGAATTTGTACTGAATTAGAAGCCTCTCGAGTTTTGGGGAAAAACTGGACAATTACGCAAAAAAAATTGAAGGCATTTCTAGCAATATTATATGCACGTGGAGCGTACGAAGGAAATAATTTGAGGCTTCAATATTTGTGGAATAACAAGTGGGGACCATCATTTTTCGCTAACACTATGAGTAGACGAGATTTTACTAAGATTCTGCGATACATTCATTTCGACAAAAAAAATCAGAGGAGTCAACGTTTGCAGACAGACAAGTTCGCTTTAGTCTCAGCAGTTTGGGATAAATTTATTGAAAACAGTAAAAATTGCTTCAAACCGGGAGCTTATACTACCGTGAATGAGCAACTATTTCCATCAAAGGCCAGATGCAGGTTTACTCAATATATGCCAAACAAAACTCAAAAATTTGGCATAAAATTTTGGTTAGCGTCCGATGTAGAGACGAAATATGTGGTAAATGGTTTTCCGTATTTAGGAAAAGACGAGACACGAAATGCATTAATTCCCCTAAGCGAATTTGTCGTGATGAAACTTCTTGAACCGTATACTATGAAAGGTAGAACTGTAACAACTGATAATTTTTTTACAAGTATTCCTAAAGGAATACTTGTAAAAAAATTATCTACGCTAAAGCGTTAAAATTAAAATCTAAAAATACTGCGTTGCTTGGAACAATACGCGCAAACAAGAGGGAGCTGCCAAAAATTTGCAAACTGAAAAAAGACAACATGGAACGTTTCTCTACGTTGTTGTACCAATCCAATAGATGCACGCTTACTATTTATAAAAGCAAACCAAATAAAAAAGTACTTATACTAAGTACAAAACATAAACACATCAAAATTGATAAAGCTGCAAAGAAATTACCGGAAATCGTATCGTTTTATAATAATACTAAATTTGGCGTCGATATTACTGATCAAATGGCACGAAAATATACGGTGAAATCAGGATCCAGAAGGTGGCCACTTCAAGTATTTTTCAATATTTTAGATTTAGCCGCAATAAATAGCTGGATATTGTACAAAAACACTACAGGAGAAAATATCTCACGAAAAGACTTTCTGTTTCGATTAGCAGAAGAACTTGCTTCAGAACTTGCTGCAATTTAAATGTAGAAAATCAGCATACTCATAGCTTATATGAGGAGCTGGTCCAATGCAACTCACAACCTACTCAATCAGACTTTAATAATGAAAAATCAGTAATAATAGACTTAACTAAGGATGATTCAAGTATTGTGCATCCTATATACTTCTCAAGTCACAATAAATTAAAGAAGTATGTTAAGGTAAACAAATTAATTAAAAAATGTAAGAAAAATATAAAGAACAAATTTTCAGCAAATAAAATAAATGATCTAAATAATGAACGCTCTAAATTAATTAATAGAGTTCAAGATTTTAATAGGAAACTGATTGAGAGTAGGTCTATGTATGAGTGAGACACCCAAGACTTACAAGATAAAATCTCTCAATTAACTTTTTCACTAGACTCAATCAGTAAGAAATATGAATTGTCACAAAATGAAATTAAGGAACATATTCAAGCCACGGGCAATTTAGTTGACTTGTGTAGCTACAATTTAGAGCGGTTTGAGTCATTAACAAATAATTATTCTCATTGTATTTGCTTAAATGAAAAATTAAATGAGGTTACAAAAATAAATTCTGGAGTGTTGGGTGACTCGGCTATACATAATAAACATAATAAAGATATTAATAAAAATGAAGATAGCATGGCAAACAATAAAACAGTCAACAAGTCCTCCGTTGTGCCTAAAAATAATTACTTTGTTTTTTCTGACCAATTAGGTCAAGGCTTTGGTTAGCTTTTAAGCAATGAACTAAACAATGTATGTAATATATGCTCGCCTGGAGCCAGTTACCAGCACAATATTAAGAAAATTGATAATTTTAACCATAAAAATAGTACTATTGTACTAATACATGGAGATGGTTTGTCCGTTAAGAAAGGTGACATTATTAAAAGCATAGATAAATTGTTAAGTTTGTACTACAAAAATAACTGTAAATTTGTAATTTGCACATCTTCTTATTCGGACAAACAAAATAAGTATATACATAATCAAAATTTGACATTATACAATTTGACATACCGTCATAGCGACGCATTCTTTTATTTTGACATTAATAAATTTATTTATAATAGTTTTAGGATGACAAAAGGTACTATGTATCTGCCTCTGTATTATAAAAAACAAAATTGCTACTTTAGTAGCATTTAATTTAAAGAACTTCGTTATACAAGCTATAACGAAAAATAAATCTTGTCACAAAAAAAAAATATTGCCTAATAATAATCAGTCCACTTTAAACTAAAAAGTAAGACAAAGCTTAATATTGTCCATCAAAATATACAAGGCATAGGTGGCAAGGAATTAGAAGTGGAACTGTTTGTTAATAAATATAATATTAGTTTATTGTGCCTTACCGAGCACTGGTTGTCAAAGAACAACATTATTAATATAGAAAATTATAAATTGTCAAGTTCGTTCTTTAGAGAGAAAGCTATTCGTGGTGGCTCACTTATCTTAGCTCGTAATGATGTAGTCTTCAAGTCTCGATCGGACATAGCGGCGCTCTCTGTTGAGCGAATTATTGAGCTATCCTGCATTGAGATCAATGATTACATTATTTTATGCGTGTACCGACCCCCCTCTGGTGACTCTGAAGAATTTGAAAATAAAATGGAGGATATTTTAACAAAGCTTAGTCATAAAAACAAGTCATTGATAGTGCGCGGTGATTTTAATGTAGATATATTACATGTAACTTCGTATAGTGTACGTTTATTAAATTTGTTTAAATCTTTTAATTTATTGAACGTCTTTTCGGAACCAACTCGCATTACTATTGATCATAAAATTAAAAGGCCCCTAAAATATAGTTGCAGGCCGATTACAAAAAATAGAATCATTACTTTTAAAAATAATATTGCAAAAAAAATAGTTAAAGTAAATTTAACAGACGGTAATCCAAATAATCTATATAATAAAGTATTCGAACTTGTATTACATGAATTTAATAATACGTTTAAGTCCATAACAAAGATAAAATACTTTAATCTTAAAATTAGTGATTTTCAACAAATGTATTGAAACCGGTATTTTTCCAGATTTGATGGAAAGTAGTAAAGTAGTTCCTTTGTTTAAAAATGGCGATACAAAAGAACCGGGAAACTATAGGCTTATCTCTGTTTTACCGACCTTAAGTAAGATCTTTGAAAAGATTATTTTAAATCAAATGTCAGAATTTGTTTCTAGCAATAAAATCATGCATAGTGAACAATATGGTTTCACCAAAGGTAAATCAACAACTGATGCGGGTGCCACGCTTCTTAAGCACGTTTACGACGCATGGGAAAAATCGCAGAATGCAATCGGGGTGTTTTGCGATTTATCCAAAGCCTTTGATTGCGTTGACCATCAAACTTTACTATGCAAACTTAACCACTATGGTGTGCGTAGTGTTGCGCTTGATCTTATTGCCTCTTACCTAGATCAAAGAGTCCAGACGGTTGATGTAAATAATTCTAAATCGGCTGGTTCTTACCTAAAGATGGGTGTTCCACAAGGATCTATTCTTGGTCCCTTTTTATTTTTACTTTATATTAATGATTTGCCCTTTTTCGTAAAGGGCTTATGTGACATTGTGCTTTTTGCTGACGATACCTCGCTTATTTTTAAAGTTGGGCGTAATAGAACTAATTATGACGAAGTAAACAGCGCTCTGTCACGTGTTCTTCATTGGTTCGAAATAAATAATTTGGTCTTAAATACAAGGAAAACCAAATGCATGGAGTTTACACTTCCCAGTGTAAAAAGTCAGAATTGTAGCCTGCTCCTTAACAATGAAGTTTTGGAAATGACTGACTCAACGGTTTTCCTAGGTATAACTTTAGATAAAAAGCTCCAGTGGAACCCCCATCTCTCAACACTCGCAGGGAGACTCAGCTCTGCCGTCTATGCAATTAAAAAAATAAGACAATTAACAGATGTCAATACAGCTCGACTTGTTTATTTTAGTTACTTTCATTGCATTTTGTCTTACGGTATTTTGTTATGGGGCAGTGCTGCTGAAGTTAATTCTCTATTTATTTTACAAAAAAGAGCTGTGCGGGCTATTTATAACTTAAAAGCTAGAGATTCCCTGAGAGATGTCTTTAAAGAAATTGGTATTCTTACGGTCGTTTCTCAATACATATTTAATAACATTTTATTTGTACGTCACAATTTGGATAGATATGTAAAAAACAGTGACAGACACGCTATAAATACTAGAAATAAAAATAAACTTTCAACGCAGATATTTCGTCTGCAAAAAGTTAAAAAATCCTTCATGGCCATGAGTGTTCGCATATATAATAAGCTTCCACAAGATATCTTAGACCTTCCTTTATTTGCTTTTAAATCTAAAATTAAAAGTATACTGTTAAATAAAGCTTATTATAGCATACAAGAATTCTTAGTTGATCGTATTTCGATCAAGTAAAAGGTTAGGTTGTGGAGCTTTGGTTGTTGACTCATTTGCAGGATATTCTAATCTGTACATCAAACATTGTTCACATATTTTAAAAAGAGCAACTGTTGAGTTTCTGGCCAGCTCTTCTCAACAGAACAGCATTCCGAGCTGGTGGTAGCTTAAGGACGGACTGACTACTGACATTTTTATAATGTAATAATTGACGATTCAAAAGTGCGTGTAAATGCCTATTTGAATAAAGATATTTTGAATTTGAATATCAGACTTCAAGGCAAAAACCAGCCGAAGTCAATACAACAACCACAAATGCCACGGTTCCTGTACGAAAATGATGTCAAATAGGATATTGCAATAACAATAAAACTACAAATCTTTGCAATAAATGCAAAAAAAGTCTATGCGGAAAGTGTACACGCAGCAAAATCTACACATGTAGAAATTGTGAGTAATAAACTATAAACAATTAAATGTTTTGTTATTTGACAATGTCTATAAATACATTTATCTATTATACTTAATATTGTTCAACTTTATTTTTCTCCTTTTAAGCGTAAATATAGACTGGAAACCACAATAAGCCTTTTTTCTAATGCACCTGTCATTTTGACTGGTTTGGTACAAATAGGTATACGTAAACAGCTGGTATATCTAGTGTTAAAAATGGTTGGACGTGATAGGTTGTATGCTTTTATAACAAGGAATAAATAAATAAATTTCTGTTAGGAAGCCGGTGGCTAGCACCTTAAATAGGATCACTGCCTTTAATAAAACGGAGGTATGACTTGCTTGGCCGGCTGATGGAATATCATATATTTGTTCAAATAAAATTTGCGACGAAACAGGCATGTCTACCGTACAAACTCCCTGGAAAATGCTGGCTGCAAAATGGCAAAAGAGACTGGGATCCGTTACTAGCCGGTAGACAGAAAAAACATAACCTTGTTGTGTGCTGTGAGTGCTACAGGCAGGATATATTCCACCGATGTTTATTTAATTTCGAAAAAGGGTGACTTAACTGCTCGAGAAGAATGGTCCAGCAGGAGTGCTGTGCAAATACTTAGAAAACGGTTGGATCAATGAGGTACTGTTTCTTGATTGGTAGGCATACTTTAAACAGCACTCACTCGGAGTGCACTGGGTGGAACGTAGCGCAAAGTTAGGTATGATTTTGTTTTACCCTGATTGTCCCCACTGGAGCAACTATTACCCGCATATCGGTGTTATGGGAGTCAAATCTGTTTTTTTTAAACATTTGTCAATTCCAAAATTGATTGCCAAAGTGATTGAAACTGATCTCAATTAATAGTTTTATAGGTAATTCAGTTTAAAGGCAGTTGCAATGTTTTGTTTTAAAAAAAAATCATTTGATTTCCTTTATCTTTTTTAAGTGACTCCGATTACCCTATTTTACAATACATACTTTAGGTATACAACTATACTTATAGGTTATTTTAATGATTTCATGGTCAGACAGTTCCATTGAACATACATGGATCAAAACTAAGCGACATTAACTTCAGGCATTAAACAGAGTGCAACATATTCAACAGTCCAAAAGGATAATGAAATGGAGACATCAGTACAGAACTTAACTCCACAGATGCTGCATTAGATGCTGGATTAGAAACACAAAACATGTTCTGCCCTTCAATAGAGACCCCATTTGTCAGATATGCCAGCTGATTACATTACATCTGCGCGGCCACTTGCATAAACTGCAACGGATATTGCAGACATATTTTCTTAAGGTCAAGCCTACTCAGAAATACTAAATCATTTAAATCTTGTCTTCGCTTGAGGCAAAACGACTGTCGTTGAGAAACCAGAATCTGTTTCTTATAATTTTCTATTTCTAGTAAGGCGAAAAAGGTTTCACATTGTTATTTTTTATTCGCACTAATGTTCGAAAAAATGTCATGGTACCATGCACGCTTGTATAGCGCAACGTAAACATTTAGATTATTTAGGAAAGGTTTAAGGATAAGACACCAAGAATTATTTACCAACAACCTACCAACTACTGACGCAGAGGAGAAACCAATTTACAAAGAAATCCAAAACAAAAGAAATCAGACAAAAAGGCTTTGTAAATATCGTTCTACAACAACCGAGTTTGCAGTTATAGCTACAAAAAATTAAACGTCATGTACGTTTGTTTTCTAATATTTACATTGATGATTTTTTATTTCTTGAAATAATATGTATCTCATGAGCAACACAATAAGACAAATCTTAAAGTTTGAAAAATTAACCGAAAAATTTAAATCTCATAGTCAGAACACAATTAAAAGTCAGGCAACACTGACGTCGGTTGTCAATTTGTCAAATTAATCTTTAGATGAACCAACTGTTGAGATCCTACAAAAAGGTTTGAATTTTGCACCAGCACCAACTAAATTACCGTTCGAAGACATTATTTGCAATGTTGAGGAGTGTCTTTATAATAACAACATCACAAAGGAGGAATCTGAAGCGATACGCCAGGACATCTCGTGTGTTCTGCGCCGGAGCAAATTGCCTAAAAACAACCGACGTGACTATTAATACAGTAACTGTATGAATAATATATAATTATTACTCCGAATAAATTTTATTTTTTGTTTTTTATTTTAAATAGAGAATACCTGTATTAATAGCTTGGTTTTTACGACTGAATTTATTAATCCGGAAATATTTTTAAAAATATTTCTTAGATTGATATTATTTTGACTTGCTTAACCTTTAATATATATTATGAGCATGTGATTGGTCATATAGAGGTTGCATTTTCATTAAAAGTGTCAATCTGTCATAATATAGATTTTAATCTAAAAATAAATATCCATTTTAATTAGTTTATTTAGAAAAATTGTTAAATAAAATGGGTAAGTACTTTATAAGTAATAAAATATTTTTATTAATTCATTAAGTTATCCATAAAATTATATTCATTTTCTATAATAGAATCTTCATCTAACTCTAAAGAAAAAAGAGGAGATGAAAATAATAAAAAAGACATAGATCAAGAAGATGAAGACATAAACCATGAAGACGAAGACCTAAATCAAGAAGATGAAGATCTAAACCAAGAAGACGAAGATCTAAATGAAGAAGATGAAGACTTAAACCAAGAAGACATAAATGAAGAATCTGATCTTAATAAGGTTAATCATGTTAATTTATTAAAAGCTGGTGAAACATTCGAATCTTTTGAAGAGTTGGAAAAAAAAATCAATCTCTTTCAGAGAAAAACGTATGCTCTGTTTTATAGACGGGATACAATCACAATTAATCGATGTCGCGAAAGAGGGATAAAAAAATACATAGATGAGAAATTAAAATATTACAGCATACAATATAATTGTATTCATGGCGGTAAAAATATAAAATCCACGTCAAAGGGTATAAGAAAAGCTTTCACTTTCCAAAAAAATTGTCCGGCTTCTTTTATGATCGGAGTGACTGAAAATGGTGATCGACTCGTTGTACGAAATGTTGAGCACGAGCACAACCACATCACCAGTAAAAATCTCTTTCGGCATTATCCAAGAAATAGAAGATTAAATCCTGCTCAAAAACAAAAAATAGCTCAGTTATTAGATCTTGAAGCTAATAGAATAAAGGTTAAGAAATTAATGGAAAAAGAAAGCGAACAAGTTGTCCTTTTAAAAGATTTGGACAATTGTAAAATGACAAAGGAGAAGCAAAATTTATTAGTTCCTACCCTTCAGAAACTAGAAGACAAATTCAAGGCTCAGTGGTTTCTGTATGAAAAGCAAAATACTTTTGCTGGGTTGTTTTTCGTAACAGAAACTATGAAAGCATCAATGGTTTCCTACCCTGAATTCGTTGGAATCGATGCTACCTTTAAACTATTAAATATACGTGCTCCAGTATATTTAATGATAGTTGAAGATTCTAACGGATGTTCAGAGGTTGTAGGCGTTTGTATTCTAGTTTCTGAAGACAAGGAATCAATAGATTGGATGATGGATTCTTTTAAGAAAGCTCATCCAGCATGGCAAAAAATTAAATGCATTATAACAGATAAGGATATCAACGAAAGAAATTCCATAAATGAAGCTTTACCATCAGCCAAATTAATTATCTGTGCTTTCCATACCTTGCGAATATTCAATAGAGAAATCACTACCGAGAAGAGAAACATCACTAAAGAACAAAGAGATCGAACAAAAGAAATACTACAAAAAATGGTGTATGCTGCGACGACAGAAGAGTATGATATTTTATATGAAGAATTATTAGAAATGCCAGAGACAGTTATTAATTACTTCAATGAAAATTGGCATCCCATTCGAAACGAGTGGTCATTAAATAATACATTCATGCATGGAAATTTTTTAAACACCACTAACAACAGATTAGAATCCTTAAATAGCAAAATTAAAAAGTCGTGTAATTATTATAATTCATTAGAAGATTTTGTTGAAAAAATAATTACATTTTTCTGCTGCTTAAATAGTGAACGAGACCATAAAGCAGCTTATTCGTATCAAAAGCGCGAATTTACTAATTTAGAAAAAAATTCATCTCTAAAAAAATATATGGACCTACTTACACCATACTCATTCAATTTTGTTTATAAAGAATATAATAACAAAAAATTTGTAAACGTTGACTGCACTGTACCTGAGTCACAACAATCAATCGTCACATACGAAAAATTAACTAGGATTTCTACGTCAACTTCATCATGTAATTGCACAGGATATGCAGCAATGCAATTACCCTGCCGGTAAGTATTATTAAAATATGAGTGTTAATATTATTTATGAAAACCATCAAATTTTTATATTATATTATTAATTATTTCAGGCATATATTTGCTATCAGAGAATTCAAAAATTTAGATCTTTTTGATGAAAGTCTTTGTCTCCAGCGATGGAAGAAAAGTTATTATTTTAAAAATCAGCGCGTTTTCAAAACAAATGATACGGAGTTATTAGTTCCTGAATGCGTTATTTCCTCGAAAGTATATAAGAAAAAAATACTTTCTCAACATGAGAAATTCAAGGAAGCATCTTTATTAATAAAAGAATTACCAACTTTGGTTGCTGAGAAATGCAATGATTTATATCTCCAGAGAATGAATAGTCTAAAAGAATTAAGTAGTTCTTGGAAAAATGATGAAGAAGTAATGATTGTAAAAATAAATGACGTAGAAAATCAAAAGAAAAAAAATAATGTACGAGATGAAATTTATAATAATAATGATACTGGGATCAGTGATGATAGTCACAATGATGAAGATAACTGTATCCATACTGATGATAGTGGCTCCACTAAAAATGAAATGAGCTGCAATAGTGACGATGATATCTTTTGTAACAATGCTAGTACCTGCAAAAATAAAAAATATAGAAAAAGAAAACATTTATCATCGCCATCTGCATCAACATCATCTGAAGAGCATATTACCTTGGAAAAAAAAATTTTATCTTCAATTTCAAACGTCAGTAGTATCCATTCAGAATCTATTGATGATAATCTTGAAAATAATATCAATACTAACTACAGAAAAGAAAATGATACATCATTATCTCCGCAACCATCGACTTCTTTTATTTCTGATACAAGTAATATTATTAAAAAAAGAAAAATTTTAGAAAAAATTATTATTCAACCAACTCTGAAACAAAAGGGACGAGCAAGAGGCTCCAAACAAACGGCGATTGGATTATCAAAAAAAAAATATGTTAATAAACCGTTTCAAGAAAAATCAAAAAATGAAAAATCAACTTTAATGTTAAACTGGTTTGTAGATAAAGAAATAGCAAATAAAGCTTTAAATTTTCAATATATAATTGATGAAAACGAAGTTGAGACTATCCCTGAACTAGTTTCATCTGCTATTCTTGATGAACTTGTAAATATTAACTTTATAAAAAATTTTTTTACAATTGACGCATGGAAATTGATTATGCAAGTTTACAATGAAAAAAAAAAATCACCAGAATGGGAATGTCCGTCATGTAAAAAAAATTTAAATATTACTGTTGACGAGAATTCAAAATTTAAAAAAAGTATTTGTTGCAACTACTGCCTTGAATGGTATCATCTCAAATGTACAGGACTTCAGCGTTGCCCACGAAGAATACTTTGGATGTGTAATACATGCAAAGATATTTAATGCAGAAAAAATACTAAAATTAATTGCTATTAAACTATATTATAATTATAATTAGTTTAGATATTATAGTTATCTAAAAATTAATAATAAGCTATAGCTAAAGAATATTTATTTATTCCATTTAATAAAAAAAAAATTATATTTAATAAAAAATATATTCAAAAAAGTTAATTAGCATAAATTTTTTTTTATTAAATTTTGTTAGTACTTTTTTAATATTAATATTTAAAATATACAAACTTATTTTTTGTAGATTAATAAACAATGAATAAATCTTTTAAATATTTTTACGTATGTCGAGATAAACCAATTTAAAATTTCGAAGTGTGCAGACATTTATAACCTAAAAGTACAATTAGTCATTAGTAAGTTAATAATTCATGAGCAAAAACAATTAAGTCCTAGTAATATACCTTGTTTCAATTAAAAATTACGCTTCATAGTATAGCTCGATTATTTGTATTTTTTTACATTCATTTAGTTGTATAAATAATTATAAATAATTATTAATTTCCATAACTACACTAGTTTGATGATGAGTAATCGCTTTTTTTATGATGAAAAATTTTCAATTTGAATTTTTACGGATATTGTAAAAAAAAGGGGTGAGCATTGTCACGCACAGAAACTATATGAATAAAAATATACTATTTGTGCAGTAACTGTATGAATAAAAATATATTATTTGTACAGTTACTGTATAAATAGGCTCAGCCAAAAACAACATCTACCTTGGTGAAGCACTGGCTCTTAAAGAGTTACGCAACAATGAAGACCTCACTGTCCTCGGTGCAGATAAGGGGAACACGACCGTTATAATGGATACGAGTGATTATAACTATAAAATTTAAGCAATTCTTGCGGATAGTAATACCTACAAAAAAGTTAGTAAAGATCCTACTAACAAAGTATCAAAACAAATCGCCGAACTAATTAATAAATATAGCAACCAACTAAACTTGGATGTGAAATCACTTGTTCCATCTTGTGCAAAACCACCAAAGTTGTATGGATTACCAAAAATACACCATTACGTCCTATTGTTAGCCAGATTGATACACCAACTTACAAACTGGCTAAACATATTGCCAGGATACTTTCATCTCTCCGAGGACACACAAATGCCTATGTCAAGGATTCTAACTAGTTTGTTAATGACATAAAACACCTTAGATTAACAAACAGTGACACTATGGTTAGTTTGATGTACAGTCATTATTTGCAAGTTTACCTGTGTTTGACTGCATTGAAATTATTAAGAGAAGGTTAGAGGATAACAACATGCCTATAGAATATGTAGAACTACTTAAGCATTGCCTAAGTAGCTAGATGAGCTATTTGATGTGGAATGATGAATTTTACGCGCAAGTTGATGGAATAGCAATGGGATCACCTGTCTCCCGCTGTTGCTGACATTTACATGGAGGACTTCGGGGCAAGGGCTCTTCGCTCTGCACCGGTCTCACCTAAGATCTATAAACGGTACGTAGATGACACTTTCACAATACTACCTAACAATCAAACAACTGCTTTTCTGGAAAACTTTAATTCCATTAATACAAAAATACAGTTTACAATGGAATTGCAGGCTAATAATTCCCTGGCTTTCTTTGATATCTTAGTTATCAAGAATCCTGACAATACATTAGGTCACACTGTGTATAGGAAACCCACACACACTGATAGGTATCTTAATGGTCAATCCCACGACCACCTTTGTCAGTTAGCTACCGTTGGAAACTAACTAAGAGCAGCCAGTCAAGGCGTAGGTATGTGACGACACCATCGCCCACCGGAGAACCGGTGCCATCAGTCGAAAGTCGCTCTCGTGCTTCTTATTTAAGAGAAACACTTGGAATGCGTCATAACGTCATACCGTAACCCTGCCATTGCACGATGGTCGGGACCGGGGGCACACTCAATGTGCTGCGAGGAAGGAAACCTCTATAAAAAATCATCCCGAAACCGTGGTCTAGCGTGCTGCGGCGTAGGGTTAATCGGCAAGCGCTAGAAGGCGGGGAGCTCATCACGAGTACCCTGTCTTTATTTTAGCCTGGGCGAATGCCCGGTTTGGAGGAGGTCGGTCATAAGGGTTTTTTGCCCGGTCTATGACAGACAGAGGGATGAAAAACGGGTCCGCTTACCTTCGGGGACGCGACTGCCGTTCAGGGGGGTTTGGGTATCTGTTTGGTTTTGTCCCTTTGTTGTTTGTTCGTCTTTATTTGTTTTCTTTTCTCCGTTTTGTTATCCTTTTCTTTTTCGTTTTGGTTTTGTCGTGTCCTTTTGCTCTGTGTCAACCTCGAGGTTCGGCGCCTGCTGAGGGGTTGCCTAAGGTCTACGGCGCCGCCTACGGGGACCTCACCCTAAAAAAGGAAAACATGAACAATAGCGATTTGAAAATATGTCCCGAGGAGGGTATCATCATTAGTGATGAAGAATCCCTCACGGAGACCTCGGTCCCCGTCTGCCCTTCGTACTCTGGGGCGGGGGGGCATAAACCGCTCTGGAGCAGGAGTCCCTGCACAGGTCAAGTCCACACTGACCTGTCTAAACAAAAATATTGTGAGGCGTGAGGAGAAAAGCGTTGCGGGGCCAGACTCCGACATTTTGTCGGACCAGGAGGTGACCGCCGGAAGGAAACGCAGACATGGAGTGATCCGGTCTTCCCCCAGTGCCGCATCGGGGTCCGATCCTGAAACAGGTGTTGCAGTGGCTAAGTGCAACACCGCTCGGCGTGAACGCTTTGTGGCCAAAGGACGCGGGAGTGGGCTCGCTCAGACGAAATCCGCACTGCGGACTCTGAGAATAGAGGCGGAGGAGGCCGAATTCGAGCGCGCATTAAGCGCTCGGGCCTCCCGTAAAAAGCCTCCAGTGGTCGAGCGTGTCCCGGGATCCGAGGAAGATCCTTCCTCGGGGTCGCAACCGGCACACACACCCACACACCTGGGTATAGAAGAGTTGAGGGCGGTCGCTGGGCGGCATGCTGCCTCAATCATTGAGGTGAGCCGAAAGTCCCTTAACCTAAAGTGGACGATGGTCAAGGCCCTGATGGAGGCTTCAAGCGGCATGATCGAAGTCGTGCAGACCTTGGCCAGCCACAGTGAGCCTGAGGAGACGCGCCGTTTCCGTGCGGACAATGCGCGTCTCCACAGGGAGGTGGAGGCTCTCAAGTGGGAGCTGAAGGCTCACCGGAAGGAGTTCTCTGTGATGAGGGCATCTGCGGCCAAAGTCGCGGCTTTTGATATGCCCTCCCTTAACTCGGAAACCCTGGAGGAGTTGAGGCGATCGCTGTTTACCTCGGTGGGCGTTATGTTAAACGCCCGCCTTGCAGGCATCGAAGATCGCCTCCTCCCAGAGAAGAGCCTTCGGCCGCCCTTAGCGGCAGCTCGCCGAAGAGTGGCGGCGTTAGCTGTAGCAGCGGCAATGAAGCCCGCCACAAGTGGGCGTTCAGGCTCGCCCATCCTAGGGGCGAGGCCTGTGGTGCCTCGGCCTCCTCTTCCGGCTCCTGCACAGAAGTCAGCCGCCACAGAGGAGGCCTGGAACACGGTCGCGTGGCGGGGTAAGCGTAAAACGAATGCCCCCCGCCCGCCGGCCCCGGCTCCAGTGGGCAAACCCACAGATCGCCAAGTAGTAGCCCCTGAGCCCTCGCAGCCGCCAAAGAAAGGCGGAGGCCGCAGAAGGCGGGGGCCGAGAGCGAAAAGGCATAAGGGCCGCTTCCGGCCGAAGCCTAGGCTGCCGCCGCCTCGGTCTCCTGCGGTCATTATTAAGCTGCAGGACGAGGCGGCCTCTAAGGGCATCACTTACGCGCACGTCCTCGCTCGAGATTCGCTGGGGCGCCGTGACCATGGGCGCCACCATTGCCCGGTGCACTGTGGATGCGGCAAGGATCCTACTGGGGGCGGAGCGGCTGCTTGTCGGTTGGAGCCCGGCCAAAGTTGAGCTCCTGGAGGAACGACCGCTGCGGTGCTTCAGGTGCATGGAGTTGGGACAAACGCTTGCGGTCTGCCCCTCCGGCGTGGACCGCAGCAAGATCTGTAAGTATCCTCTCTGCCCGTCTCATCCGTCACCTCGAGGAGGTGGGTCCGGATCTCTCAGAGGCTCAGTTCGGCATCAGGGCAGGTCGTTCTACGATAGACGCCCTGAGAGCTCTGAGAGATGTGACCCAAGAGGCTTGTCGCGAGGGGGACGTCGTTTTGGCGGTTTCGTTGGACGTCGTTAACGACTTCAACAGTCTTCCGTTCGAGACATTGGTCGAGGCGCTCCGGTTCCATGGAGTGCCTCCCTATGTCTGGAGACTGTTGGGGGCCTACCTGCAGGACAAAGAGGTCCTGTCGGAGCGTGGCGACCAGCGAATGTACCGACGTGCCGTGAGCCGAGGGGTTCCACAGGAGTCCGTTTTGGGACCGGTCCTGTGGAATATGGGCTATGACTGGCTGCTCCGCTGTCCTCTCCTTCCCCGGATGAGGGTGTTTTGTTACGTGGATGACACCCTCGTCACCGCACGGGGAGGGAGCTTTGCGGAAGCGGCCCGTCTTGCTACTGTCGGTGCAACGCTCGTTGCGGACCGCATCGGGCTGCTAGGTTTGGAGGTCTCCGTCACTAAAACGGAGGCCAACCTTTTCCACGGCCCTCGACGAGGTCCCCCTCGTCGGGCGTCCATCTCCGTCCAGGGTTCGGAGGTGGTGGTGAAGGCCCAGATGAAGTATCTGGGCCTCACCCTGGACGGAAGGTGGAAGGATTTTAATGCTCACCATACAATATGGGGCTCTCATTTTTGTGATAGGTTTGGTATATTATTAAAAATGTTTGAAGATATGGATATCTTTATTTTCAATGATGGTTCTCCTACTCAAAGAGTATATCCAAACCAAAACCAAAAGTCTGCTGTTGATCTTTCTTTATCTTCTCCTTCTTTGTCTTCTAAACTATCCTGGAGGGTTCTTTTCTCAACTTTCAGCAGCGATCATTTTCCTATCCTCCTTTCGCTTAACCATAGCCAAATCACAAACTATTTTCCAAGTTCTCTTTTAAAATATAAATTGGGCTTAACCAACTGGTCTACTTACGGTGAATCTGTCGATAGATTGTTAGATTCTCTGATCTTTGTTTCGAAAATGATCCTATTATGTGCTACGAAGGTTTTCTTAATGTTTTGCTCTCTTCAGCTCATTCTTATTTTCCTATTAAAGTCCATCCTAAATATTTCCGACTTTCTCCTCCCTGGTGGGATGATGAATGTACTCACATAGCGAAGGCGAGGAAATCAGCGGAAAAATCTTATTGTCTCTATATAACTTTGGAGAATTTTCTTCGATATCAGAGGATTAATGCACATTTTAAACGTCTTGTAATAGTAAAGAAAAAAAAAGTTGGATTGTATTCTGCGAATCTCTCAGTCCTCGATCTCTTTTCGCAGTTATATGGATTAACCTTAAAAAGTTCTGGCAAGCACTTGTCTCAAACAACCTCAATTCCAATGATCGTTCAGCATGGCTTAATGATTTTTTTGACAAACTAGCTCCGTCATATGTTCCTTACCAGGACAATTTCCTAATACCTGTGTCCCTGCAGGCGATAGATGAGATTCCTACACGACCTTGGTTCTCAACCCCTAAATTTACCGACAGATGGATTATTACCACCATATGTCGTTTGAGTCTTGGCCATTGTTGCGCCCCTTTATTATAAATGAGGGTTCGGGATCATAGACTTTGTGAAAGTAGTATAGACGAGGGTAATGTGTCACATATTTTTTTTCCTGTCCCAAACTCCTACATACACCGGATGTATGTCATACACCCGGTGTATGACATACATCCTTCAAAAATAACTCGTCCCATAAATGTTGAATGTTTTTAGTATTTAGTCATTTCTATCCATTCCTATGTTAATTTATTAAATGTAATAAAATAAAATTATAAATAAATGTTGGTCCTCTATTACCGGTATTATATATAACATCTTTGTTTGTGTTGTTTTAGGTTATGGTTTAAAAATAATAACATTATTAACATCTACTATCCTCTCGTGTCATTCTACCTCACTTGACATTGGCAAAATATTTTGTGCCCTCTTGGCACGAACAAAAGCCACAAGAAGAAGAAGATGAATTATTAACATATTATAATTACATTAAATACCAGGCTAATTGTTTTGCAATATCAAACAAGCTTAAAACTAGGTTTAGTTCTACTTACCTGACCACTAAAGGAAGTCATATATACAAAGACGAAATACAAAAATAACACAAAAAGTTCATTTTTATTCAATCACATATCTTGCTCCTTGTTTAAATCACTATAAGAAGAATCGTCTCCTGGATGTCTCCATCTGGTGTCTTCGGCCAGCTATTATCCATTCGTAGTCTCCTCGCTTGGAGTCGAACGTCCCTTGCTGCAGAGATATCAGCTTGAGAGTGAACCTAGGACCCAATTCACACAGCTTTGCACGTTTACCTTCTTTTGTGAATTCATACCTTTAAAACAATATAAAAGTCATTTGTTATATTTCATTGAACAATTTTTTTTATGAGAACATATATATGTTTTTACAAATTTTATTTTGTTTGTGTAACTGTCTCACGGGTAGACGAGATGTAAGACTGTGTCTGTCAGACTATTAAGTGATTTTCTGAGAGACACTTACATCTCGTCTACCCGTGAACACGAATACTGCAAAGTATTCGAAACGTCGGGTTAAAATAAAAAATGTAACCAAATATACGGGAGTTTTAAGCCGTAAAAATAGTTTCATTTGATCTACCACATGTATGATTTACTTTGTACGAAAAATAATTAGACCAACCTATGGTGTCTAAAGAAAATGTAGTCCCGTTGGTTGTGGAAGGTGACAACACGTCGGCCACGAAATTGAGGCTCAAAGTGGAATAGTGCTCCCAGCATGCGACCAACCGTCAGACCGAGACGAGTGCTGAAATTGTTCAGCACAACCTGGAAAATGAAATTAAATAATTGCCATTTTTATCTTAACATATTTATTATTTATTTTAATACTTTATTATACAATTTTTTTTTTAAAAAGGTGAGCTTAGTGCTAAGTGAGCATCATCTGCCAGCCAATCTTAAGATTTGAAAAAGAGACAGTTTGTAGTTGTGCTGCTAAAAATGAACTAAAAGAAAAAAAACACAAAATAATAAAAAAATCTGATATCTCTATATTATATTTTTTAATTTATATTTGAAGAATAAAACTTAAGTAACAAATAACTTTAACATGAGTGAGTAAATGACATTCAAAATTTTGAGAATTTTGTGTAATTTACAATTTAAAAAACAGATTAAAAGATACATTTTTATTGATAACTATAGTAATAAATTATTCATGTCTTACTTCAGGTCTGTGGTTTGTTATTTCCTTGTGATCTTTATTCATTTCTTTTGTTATTTTGCAACTGGATAGTCTGAAGTGTGCAGTGGGTCCATTAGGAAGGTGTATTAGTAAGAATCCATTAGGCTGTTTCTGATTCTCATTAACTATAACAACATCTGTCATATTTTCTCTAATAGCAGACTGGACTATTCGCTTTACTGATGATCTGAAAATTATGTTTTTAATTAGAATATTTATGATATAGTGAAAATGAAATATGCAGCAACAATAAAATTAATGCATGAAAAACAGTAAAATGTCATAACTTGATACAAATTACTTGACAAAAAATGTTAAGCTTTATAATTATTAAAACTAAAAATTTTTAAGCATGTCAAATGCCAATGTGACTTTAATAGATGTAAATTTGTGTTGAATTAGTAATAAAATATTTAAAAGACGCAACAAAAACCGTCACAACAATAATATATACTTTAGTAAATGTCTACAACATATCAGAGGGTGCATAAATGTAATTTATTGAAATACACCAGCAACTTGAATTACTATAAACAAACAACTAAGTTGACATTTCGTTTTTAACATAAAAATATTTGTGTTAAATGTTTTTAAAACATTTCATTCATTTTTGTTTTTAATGTCATTTTATGCAATATTTATACTATAAAATAGGTTATATTGTGTTAATTGCAATATTACCTTTGTCTGTATCTTGATAAGGAGTTAGGTATAATTTTCATCAGCTCTCTACCAAATATTCTAGTTTTAGAATGTGGGTTATCTGAATATGTGATCAAAACTTTAGGCTCATATGCATTTTCAAAATATGTTGCCATTTCATCAAGTTCCATGTCTTTTTGTGCCTGTAATCAACAATGTTTTATATATTTGTCGTTACCTTAAAATCACGATTGTTTAATATAGTGGTGGTGGCTTTTTTTATTACAACTTTTAAATAAAATTGACTATCTTTTAACAGAATTTATTACCTCTTCCTGTTCTTCGGCTTCTGCATTAGCGGGCATAGTCTCATCTTTTTCTCTTAGAGATTCCAAAGTGTGTGGAACTTGTTTAGGAACATCATCGCCTTCCTGCTTTTTCTCCAACTTTCTTCTATAAATGTAAAAAAATAACATCACAATTTAGTTCAATTAAAACAATTATTTTGAACATAACCTATGTTACACTTACTTCTTTTTATCCTTTCCACGAGCCATTTTTTATGGAACTGATTACAATGAGTTACCAGAAGTTAAACACTTAAACTTATACAAAACACTTTAAAATATATTTCTATGTGTCTATATATTTATTTATCATTAAAAACAACAGCAAAATAAAAATAAAGCGTGCACGCTTTGACAGTTGGCCGAATTCGGAGCCATTGTATTGTACTCTGTGTTCGGATCAAGAAAAACACACACCATAGAGTAAAGAACCACTACGTTATAGAACTGATAAAAGTTAGAATATTTATTATAGACATTATGATAATTACAAGATTCATTCTAAAAATAATTATCTAATATATGAAATCCAACAGAAATGGCTTCAGCTTACTAAGGATGGATATTTCATATCTTTTATTTGGATTCCTGCACATATTGGCGTGACTGGAAATGAGAGCGCAGATTTCTTGGCAAGAACAATATCAAATTTCAAACCTTTAATACCCAACAAAGATTCAAGAAATAATTATGTAAATAAGGCTGCCATTCCTTATACTGATGTTGTAATAAAAATCAGAAATGACAGTAGGAATGTTTGGCTTAAGTCATGGAACTCTTGCACCAGCATTGAGAAGAAAGGCTTGTGGTATGCAGATATACAGGATAATATTTTTGCTACACCCTGGTTTTCAAGCTAAAATATTTAAAAATAGAAAATTTTACACTACTATATTCCGTCTACGCCTTGGTCACTGTCGGATTAATTATCATCTATTTAGAATGAAATGGCTGAATCTGAAACTTATATGTTTTGTCAAACTGAATCGCAAACATTACAACACATATTCTTCAATTGCTCGTCTTTCGGTATTCAGCGCCTAGTGCTGATTGACGAATTGCTTGACAATTACGAAACAATAGAAAATGTACCGCGCTCTTTGAAGATTCTTTTAAAAAACTGTGACAATTATTCATATTTGTATAAATATATACAAAATACGATACAAGAATTATAAAAATGAATAAAGTATAAAATAAAACATAAATAAAAATGAAAATTATCGAACAAGACGTAAACAATAAAAAAAAAAAAGAAAAAAACGAGTGAGCATTAAACCAAGAAAATAAACAAAAATAAAAACAATAAAATAAAAACCCTCTTAAATTGAGAGTCTTTATGAATTAAATACTTTAAAATACGATTGAATAGGGTTGCCCTTAATATACTAAACAAATGACAAGAATTAAAATTTGAAGACAACTTTTTTTTATATTCATAAAACAACGAATGAATAGGCATTGCCTTAAAGTGGAAAAGAAATGAGAAAAGAAGAAAAACGTTAGAATAGGCTGTATGGTCTCCGATCTTTGCCTGGTCCGAATTGATATTGGACAAATTGAAAAACAACAACAACATTATGATATATTAACAATATCAAAATTAAAAAATGTAAGACACCAGGGAAAATATCTTTATGTATCATGAAATGTTAAGTCGAAAAATACCTGAATGACATGTGATTAATTTATCTTTATTAACTATTTTATCTCAAATTGTCATGATAAATATTTTTTTAAAATCACCAATATATAAAATTTAAATTCATATTTTAGTTTATTGTATGTTTATTGTATTCAGCATACAAATGGACAGTTTTTAAACTTGCCAGCCATATAAGAAGGTTTCACTTACTTCTAACTTCCATATTATGTATATAATGGATAGTATGTAATTCCTTATATTAGTAGGTAACATAAACCGACTTGTAATTATATACTGTCATTTAAAACAAAATATGACTATTATATTATTATAAAAAACCCTTTATAGAATATAGATAATTATAAAATACCGTACAGACCTCTCTTCTCTTCTCTGCTCTCCTCTCCTCTCCTCTCCTCTCCTCTCCTCTCCTCTCCTCTCCTCTCCTCTCCTCTCCTCTCCTCTCCTCTCCTCTCCTCTCCTCTCCTCTCCTCTCCTCTCCTCTCCTCTCCTCTCCTCTCCTCTCCTCTCCTCTCCTCTCCTCTCCTCTCCTCTCCTCTCCTCTCCTCTCCTCTCCTCTCCTCTCCTCTCCTCTCCTCTCCTCTCCTCTCCTCTCCTCTCCTCTCCTCTCCTCTCCTCTCCTCTCCTCTCCTCTCCTCTCCTCTCCTCTCCTCTCCTCTCCTCTCCTCTCCTCTCCTCTCCTCTCCTCTCCTCTCCTCTCCTCTCCTCTCCTCTCCTCTCCTCTCCTCTCCTCTCCTCTCCTCTCCTCTCCTCTCCTCTCCTCTCCTCTCCTCTCCTCTCCTCTCCTCTCCTCTCCTCTCCTCTCCTCTCCTCTCCTCTCCTCTCCTCTCCTCTCCTCTCCTCTCCTCTCCTCTCCTCTCCTCTCCTCTCCTCTCCTCTCCTCTCCTCTCCTCTCCTCTCCTCTCCTCTCCTCTCCTCTCCTCTCCTCTCCTCTCCTCTCCTCTCCTCTCCTCTCCTCTCCTCTCCTCGACTTTCGACTTTCGACTTTCGACTTTCGACTTTCGACTTTCGACTTTCGACTTTCGACTTTCGACTTTCGACTTTCGACTTTCGACTTTCGACTTTCGACTTTCGACTTTCGACTTTCGACTTTCGACTTTCGACTTTCGACTTTCGACTTTCGACTTTCGACTTTCGACTTTCGACTTTCGACTTTCGACTTTCGACTTTCGACTTTCGACTTTCGACTTTCGACTTTCGACTTTCGACTTTCGACTTTCGACTTTCGACTTTCGACTTTCGACTTTCGACTTTCGACTTTCGACTTTCGACTTTCGACTTTCGACTTTCGACTTTCGACTTTCGACTTTCGACTTTCGACTTTCGACTTTCGACTTTCGACTTTCGACTTTCGACTTTCGACTTATAAAAGGACTTCTATAAGTCTACATTATTATTGTTTAAACATTCAAGGTGTTCATATACAGTCTTTCCAAGTTTAAGAGGATAATTATATATTGACTTTATATCTTCGATATACATCTTATATTTAAACGTCTCAATCCTACAACACCACCTAACAAATGGATACACCTAAATTTGACCATCTTTAAGGACCAAAAACCTTTACTGTAGATCAATAGTGAAGATTTTTGTAATCACGAAAACAATGACACAAAGACATTGAAACATTGTTTAGAATCAGTTATGGGTACGATACCCATAACTGATTCTAAACGTGTTACAGATTTTATTCTAACAATAACATGCCCGTTAGTAGTTTTATTAAATAAGGTTGGAGATACACTCAACCATTAATGAATACTTAAATTGGAATAGTTTTATTGTTATATAATGAAAATTTATATGCTCATTAAAACCTTGACTATTCATCATATATTAATTGATATTTTTTATAGATTTCTAAGTAGCTATTGTTGTTTAACATTATGATGTATTAATTAGTAATTATGTCTATTTTAAATATGATTAAACACATTAATAAAAGACAATTTTATTTAATTAATTTTAAATTCCTTTCCCATTTTAGAACTCTGTGTGTTACCAACATAATTATAATACACATGTTAGATGCTAACAGCTGACAATCATCAACTCGTCATGTAATTATCCTTCTCGTACTTTGTCACGTGCTTAGTGTGAATACTACTAAAATACCATACTCACTAAAAGGACTAGCTTATTGAGCTGAGCGAAGCAGAGCTCTTATTGGTCAAAAGTTTGTTACGTGAGTGATGCTACTTTTACACGAATAATGATAGGATGTCGAATTGGCAGAGTTGTCGAGGACAGTGACTTATAGGTCCTGAAGGTTTTTGATGACATTTGTGATTGTAGCTAAATCCTCAAAATGTGTGTCCCATGGAGTTAACATGTGGAACGTTTTGAAATCGGACGATCAGTTTATAAGGCTTATGATTAAAGCTACTATTTACTCTGTAATTTTACAAGTATGCGAAACTCATTCAGTAACAATGCTTCACTCAGCTCCACCCGACGTGTACAGTGACAGACGTAGTAGTAATTCCAAAATCTTTCTGAAATTTGCATATTAAATTAAAAAATTTTATCAATTCTGATCACAACAATCTGATCAGGCCTATAAATATAGATATATATGAATATCAAATAACACACACCTGAAGGCATTTAATATTGATGTTACTAGGGTATAGTGCATTTATATAATTATAACTTACTAGCTGTGACTCGTGGTTTCACCCGCGGACGAACGAGTTTCTTTACTATTTAGATAACTCTGAGTTATATTGTATGCTATGGAGATAGCCATAGCCCATATCCTAGCCCATAGTTTTCCTAATGAACCTGCCTATCGTAATCAGAAAGAATTCTTCAAATCCATCATAGTTTAGAACATTAGCACGTTTAAACAAACAAACTTTTCCGCTTTATATTAATTATAATTTGGTCTTTAAATTGTTATTTAAATATAGAATCGACAACCCTGGATGTCATTCGCATAGCTCCATGACGTTCGTATGTTATAACATGCCCCGACGCTGGTATGCGCTCGCGCATATTATTTATAACATTAATAGTTTTTTTGTTCACAACATTCTTAACATATTTAAAGTACGTGTTCATTGTAAGTTATATGTAAGTTAAATAATAATAAAGAATTATACCTCTTTTAATTCTTCAATGTTTTCTACATTTCACATCCTTTAGGATGTTTTAAATTCGCTTTGCCGTTTGGTGTTTATAAGGTACATAATAATGTTTATTAATTAATTTATTTAATTCTTTATTGCACAAAATACAAAACTTATGCACAAAAGACGGACTTAAGGCTTCAAAAACATTATCTACCAGCCAACTTTACGAAGTACAAGAGAGATTGTTGGTAATTTTGAAATCTCTGCAAAATTTGAATCTGTTTTTGATATCAAGGCTTGTAACAACCTGTTGATACAGAGTTCAACATGTTGCTTTATGGTTTGATAAACGTTAGTTATTTAGGTTAACTGGTTTTCTTATAACTAAGAAATACGCACAGCACATTTACTCTACATTTAAAAATGTTTTCTCAGCAGTACGAAACGACATATTGTATTTATTTGTAACTAGCCGAGCCGTTACTATTGGTAATATCGGTTTCTGCCGCAGGCACACAATTTTATTTATTATTAGGACAATTAGAAGCAGTAGCTTAATGCTAAATAACCTATAGCCTTCCTGATGGAGTTGTATAAAATAATAAGAACAAATATTTCAAATCCATTCATTAGTGTCGATTATGAGCGACGTAAAACAAACAAACAAGCTCTTTAGCGTTATATTATTAGTATAGATATCGTTATATCGCTTTTTAGTCTTGGAATCTGTTAAACCTTAAATTTTTCATGTTTACGATGGCCAAGTTTTTAAAGACTTTTCAATTCTATTCTCAGATTATAGTAATGCTGTTTCATTACTTTTTTTTATTGAACCGTCTATAGTTTATGTATATATACTTAACACATTAATAAAACTCATATAGCTCTGTTATGTAAACCTTACTTATATAAAAATATGTCATTCCATTTAAGGTACTTATCAAATAATCTTGATTTGTGTGCGTATTTTGAAACTTTTATCTAATCTTGTTTCATATTTGAGATTTTAGTAACAGATTACTTAATATTCTATTAAAAATTCTAATATCTAGAAATATATTAAAAATTGTTAAAAATTTATAATTATTTTATTACAATGTTGACGAAGGAACTCTCTCAAACTCTCATAAGTTTTTTTAAACGAATTAATCTTAGAAGCTACGGAATAATTTACAAAAATTGTTTCTCATTATGAAATGTAGAAGGTTATAATTTATAGGCTATTTAATACTACATTAATACTTTTCATAGAAAAAAAAATCGTTCTTCCGCGGGTGGGACCGTGGGTAACAGCTAGTATTAAGATACAATTTCTTATACTGTTGTCGGCCAGGGGCGGCTTTACTTATAGTGCAGGGTGTGTAATGCACACGGGCGCTACATGAGCTAGAGCGGCCCCTGTTGTCGCCCCTCCAGTTTTTGGATTACATACATTAAAATATATTTCCATGAAACCTTATTCCGTACGATTTTAATAAAATAACTTCTTCCCTTGAATGTTGTTATATGTCACAAATCTCAACTTCGATTAAAAAATAACCCATAAATTGATATAACATTTCTTAAATATTATATTGTTAAAACTCATTTAATTTAACAACTAATGAAATCTCAGAAGTCTTAGAAGGTTTACCTGCCTAGCTTTAGACGACTTATCTTTCTTGGAACGCCATTGTTTGTGTTCGGACCACGTCCCAAGTCAAACAAAACGAAGTATTTGTGAATCGTGTGAAAGTATTTAAAAAACTAGTCAGGTGCCAAGTTTAGTATTATGTATGTAACCTTTTTGTTTTTGGACGGGCTTTACAGTCAATGTGAGCTTTGAGACGGTTTACCTCTACTTGTGTACCTCTATTGTGTAGAAACCTCAATTTAGTTATTGGTTTTGCAACAACAATTATCTTGAGGTACAAGATTTTTGTAATTCAATAAGTCAAAACCTACATTCATCATCATCATCATCATCATTTCAGCCTACGGTTGTCCACTGCTGAACATAGGCCTCCCCCTTCGACCTCCAGAGAGACCGATCCATGGAACCTACATTATTTTATTGTTTTTGACTCCTCATATCAATATATAGTTTGTAGTTATAACCATCATGTTGAAATAATCGGATTGGACAAATATTTCTTGATTTTTTTATATTAGATCAAATTTAAATTTGTTGACGAATTAGTTTTTTTCATAAAAATACACAATAATTTAAGATAAATTTAAAATTGCAATTTATCCTATCTCTAAATTGATCTTCTTACAAATGTTTATAAATTGTAACTGACAGATTGGAAACATAACGCCCATTGTAGTTCTATTCAACGCCATCTGTTGATCTTTATTATAAACAGTTTCATACAAATGAGGATAGATGGGGTTAGTAGAGAATATGAACAAAGGTTTTGATTCAGTTAATAACGTTTTCAAATTCATGCGTTGTGGTGGTCTTCTTTTGTATTTCGTCCATGACACTGGAATTATAGTTGTTAGGTAAAATATAATGAAACAACCAAGTAATGTGGAAGTAAATATATTCAGAAAATATCAACCATAATCGACTTGATTTCGTCAGTATAAAAAGTACACATAGAGAAATGTATCCATTAGTAAAAATGACAGTATTGTCGATTATCAATTCCAATAATTGATCTCTTAGCACTAATAGTTTATTGCTTTATACAATATCGTATCGAGTATAACATTCGATAACAAAAACATTACATTAGATACCTAAAACTTAGGGATAAGCCAGCCGTTCGCCACTCGATCAATCTCATACAAGATAAACACTTAATTTAGATATAATAATAATTACATATCACAATGAGACGTCCCTTCAATCTATTCATTCGCACACAATTAATATAAAATACAAAAACGAAGGCACGAGATCTACCTAATATCATCTACGACTATCGCGTAAACATGCCCTAAAAATTACTCTAAATGCACGCGTGCAGTGGCACACATCAGTCAAAGTCGCCCGGGAGAAGGTAACATAGTATAATTTCATATCAGTAGCATAAAGAGTTTTAAAGCGGTTCAGGAATATAATGACTGGCCCAACGGAGGTCGTTCCCCGCGTCGGGTGTAGGTAATGGAATGTCGGCGCACACCCGCTCCCGGCGCTCTTTGTGCGCAGGCGCGGCTCGGCAGGTAGCGCCGCCGTGGCCCGCCCTAGCACTCACACGTCACACCACTACTACCCACTGTCCACATGATTCTGTTAAACAGCACCCTTTCCTTCAAACTTCTTCGCTAAATCACTCATTAGTTCTTGATAGATTAGAGGATCAATGTTCTTCCCGAGCTGGTAAAGCACAAACCAATCTCCGATTTGTAGCTGTCGTGCAACAGTTTCTACTTGTTCCTGAGGAGCGAGACGACTGCGCGCACGCAAAAGGTACAGGCGCACACGCGGGCCCGCAACAACGACGGCACGGTAAATCAATGAAATACCACTGAGGATTGATAGTATAATAAACCAAAACCACAAAAATACATATATCTTCTCATTGACGATGTTTAGTGGGAGCACGCAAAGCCCATCAAACTTTTGCACTGTTCCCGACGGACCATATTTGTGGAAGGTACACTTTGTAACTTTTGGAAATACACGCGCCATCGGATCCTCTCTTTCTTCTGGCTCCATCTCAGTGAAACGTACCACATCTCTGCCATAAGTTGAGAACTCCCCATCAAGGAAGAAGTCCATGAAGTAAATTTGTCCCACTACATTTATAAAGTTCAATACCTCACAAATGAAAAAACGGAAAGCATAAAAGTTTTGTGTGTGAAGATTGGTATGAAAGTAGTCCACTAATAATTTTTTTCGGTCCGCCTTACAATCGCTATTTACCACGGGACAGTTAAGGTCCAGTACGAGCATCTTTACGCGTCCTCCTTCCCATGTCTTCCATAAATAGCGTGGTACATAGAATAGAATAGCTTGAAAGAACAGCACAAAACACACCCACTGGTAATATTTGTGGTATTTTACTTCATCCTGTCCGTCAACATGCGATGCAACTCCAGGCTGGGCTACATCCTTTCCGACGCGTCCAACAAGGCGGTTCGGGATGGTAAAGGTGGAGTAAATCCAGCAGTAGGTGTCCATAACAGCGTACGGTATTTCATCAACGATACAATCAATGGGGTCCCCGATGTACTGCCTCGAAGTGACGAGAAGAGAAAACGCAATCAAAATAATCACAGTGGCTTTGTAGTGGAGACGGAACACATTATTATCGATGCACACAGAGTCGAGCTTGAGAAGGCCCTTTACAGAGCCAAAAACGTCAAACATGGCGGTTGAGTTTGCCGCGGGCGCGCGGCGCGTCGGTCGCGATAATCGAAAAGTCGGGCGTGCGCTTCGCCCTCGTGTCGAGTGCGGAATGCCAGCGGGTCTCGGCTCAACGCGAGGCTAGGGGGGTGCAGTCCGCTCGGGCAGGGGCGAGGCCCCCCGCTCACGCAGTCGCAGTCTCTGTTCGGATCAACGACACAGCACTGACCCTATTTCTACCTTATATTCGTGGCGTCATCTGGTAGCTGCCGCCGCTAGCTACGCATCTTAAAACAAGCATTAAAATTACTCGCGGCATTACGGATGGCGAGCACAATTAAATACGCACTTATCTATTGATTGCATCATATAATACTTGATATAATACAAGACCTAATTTCATTAAATTTGAATTGAATATGCAGACAGAAACTTTGAATTAGATTACGCTCTTTTGACGATTTTGGTGCAGTTTTCATTAGTAACTCACATAATCAAGTCATCCATGAAATAATAAAAATAGACAACATTCACTTTATAAGTAACGTGATGTCCATTAATTTCTCGTTCATTTACACGCTCACAGCTGAGTTACTACGTATTACAAAAGCAGCTGACATGGAACGGACAAAGTTCAAGTGTTATGATATCTTGCATAAACAATAAGGTCATCATGATATCATTAACAACTTAAAAACTATAAGTCAGTTCATAATTTCATTACTCACATTAACATTATTAGTAGTATCTATTTTTTAAATTCGTCTTTTTAATCTTTAGTGTTAGAAATAGTATTGAATATTTTAATTAAACTAAAGTACCTTAAAAGAGAAATATATTTTTTTAAATGTAGGTCATAATTATTATGAGTTAAAATATATCTAAGCTTAATATTTAGTAGTTTCCTCCGTGCATAAGTCCGTTCCACTTTTTTTTACAAATTGGGTTAGAACCTTGGAAATTGCCGTATGGAGCCATCTTTTATATTAAACTACTAATAACGTATTATGAAAAAGCTGTTAGTGCGTTGTTATATACAGTTTTTAAGTCATTAATAATAACATTTATACCTAGTATATTCTCTGTTTTGTCTCTTTCACACCTTTGACGTAAATTGGTAGTGAGAAAGTGACAAAGCAGAGAATAAGTTCTACTGAGTATAAATATTTTTATTAGTAAGGTATGTTTTGGGGTTAAATATTACTTACAAAATTTTTCAGTTACATTAATATTTACAACAAAGTTATCAGTTATACGTTTAATGATAGTATTTTAGAGCATTGAAAACAAGTAATAATATTTAAAATCAAATTATCTATGCTGAAGAGTTTGTTTCTTTAGTTGAAAGCGCTAATTTGAAACTACTGAATGAATTTCTTTCTGGTTAAGATAGTTTAATGAGGAGATATACATTATGCTGCTTCTAATTGTCTTGATAATTAAGTCGTTCGTCCGCTGCTGGAACCGTCAGCAACGGTTAGTCATACTATATATTTTAAATGTACCCAGATCATAAAATACTTAACTTAATAAACTTAACTTAATAAAATCTTAGAAGAAAATTGAGGATGTTATATAAGTTACTTTTAATATTTTTTTTTTCATATTATTAATCCTTCCTACGAACAATTAATCTCACGATATCGATGACCAAAATTTATCAAGAAATAAAATAATTAAAAAGAAATTAAAATTTTGACGTAATAGTGAATGGAGTTTATTTTTTTTATATAGATATTAAAAAAAGTGCACCTAAAATAAAAATAGTTGTTTTTTTAAATAGTCTTTAATTAAGTTTTTCTTTGTATAGAAGTGTCTTTAACATGTCATATCAAAATCTTTATTAAAAGTAAGTTTTTTAAAATTACCACCAGGTCGAAAAGATATCGCCACAGACCTGAGAAGAGCTGGTGACAGAAACTCAGTGGATTTGTCGTTTATTACATATATTTAAAGCCCAAATTACTTTTATATAAAAACTTGAAGTGTTCTGGCGATTGCCTCAGACCCAGGGTGCATCATCATATAAATATTCGGAAATGTGGTAGGTATCCGCGAGCACACACTTTTAAGTTGAGTAACAGGTCATGTTAGCTTGTGTTTGTGCCTGGTATTTATATGATGTATATATATTATACACTATATATAGTAAAATTATCAGTATATTAAAGGTTTTTAAAAATATAGTATATTTTACCAACGACATATATTTAACTACTTAGAGTCATCTCGTATAAAATGTCTAGGACACAGATTGTAATAATTATAGGTTCAAAATTATAATTATAAGGGTTACAAATAATATATATATATATTTTAAAGAAAATTTATAATATTTTTGGATCAAATTAGTTGTGAATTTCTTTATAAATGTATGTCACAAAGAAAAATGATACACTATCTGTTTTATCGACTAGTCGATAATAAATGAGTGACTGTATCTACACTCAGACTGTTTCAAGGTTTTGATATTTCTACATTTATTTTTTTTTAAAACATACTCTAAATATTTAAAATTTTATGCGCCTTTTAATAATATTCAAAAGGTTAAATATTAAATACTTTTACTTTTTATTTTAAAAGTAAAAGTAAAAGCAAAAAAAAATCAAATACTTTGAAGTAGTTAAGGGCTTTATTAAATTGATTGAATTGGAAACATTTTAAGTTTTAAAAAGATTTTGATCTTTTTATTTTGAAAGCAAGAATATGATTTTTGTAAACACTCAAAAGAAATTAAATCCAGTCACCAATACAAGATAATTTAGTTAAGAGCTATAAAGTTTATATGTTTAAAATATACTTAGCGATTAACTTTCGAAAGCTGTATATAATAAAATAATTTTGTTACAATTTTACCCTGATATTGATAGTAACCAATACCTCTTTTGTCTTACAAAAATGGAATGGGAAAAACTAAATTCTCTTCAATAAGTAAATAACATAATGTTAAACAAATCACGTTTACACAAGCTTTGAAGGTAAATAACAAAATTATTCAAAGAACCCATTTGGTTAGGTTTTTTTCAGAAACATAACATGACTGGTCAAAATTGTAGAAATTGGGTTTTAGGTGAAGCAACAATAACCGCAAATTACAAATATAAAATACAAGGGCTGCAGCAAGCAAGCGGGGAAAGCTGAGCGAAACGAATAATAAACGAATAAAAATATATTTTATTAAAACTTTAAGTTGATATTATGTCTGAAATTAACAAAAAAATATACATATGTCAGTCATAATAAAAATATACCATTTACGTGTGTAAAAGAATCTTTCAAATGAAAACAAAATGAATTGCAAATTACTCTTTATCTACAATTACAATTTTTTTCAAAATCTATCTATAGAAAGGGGGGCATGTGATAATCAACTGGTCCAAATTTGGTTAGTATAGCTTGATAATTATAGCGGACAAAATTTGATCGAGTTGACCGGTAAAGAGCTTCGCTTCACTCAGCTCAATTAGATTTGAAGAAAGTTTATCTAGAAAATTATATATAAATATAGGACAAAGATAAATGTATTATAGTTTATTATAGTTATTTTATAACATAATATCATATACTATATCTACTGATTTTATAAAAATTAATGTAATTTCTTAGAGTCGGTATTTAGTATGGGTTAGAAAATCTCGGTTAATATCATAAAAATATTGATATTAAAAATAATGATCATAGAGTTACAAACATAAGCTACCTGTCACTGCACTCCAAAAGAAGTAATATAGTGCAACTAGCGGACTCGGCAAATTTGTACCACCATATTGCATTTCTCTAGTCGCAACGGATGAAATATATACCTAAGCTCGATTTTCAATAATTTGACAATATATTGACTTAAAAACTATTTATTATTTAAATTTAGACAAAGTCTAATGTATGATTATCCGTTACCCAGTATCCATAATTCAAGTCTTAAAAGCGCGTCTTTGAGTGAAAATTACTATTATTATTTTCTAACCTTTTTAATTGTAGAAAGAAAGTCTTTTTATATGAAAACCTTGTCCGTACAATAAGGAACACAAAAAAAAGAATCATCCAATTTGAGGCAGTCGTTCTTAAGTTATGCGCGTACATACATTTCGGCGATTAATTTTTTTATATAAATTCGAAAATATGAAAAGTAGATTTGTAGTAGTCGTTTTTGTCGTCCTTCTCAGGTATATCGCAGCCTGCTGGTTGCTGCTCTAAAAGAGCTACTGATAGGCTTGACAAAAAAAAACAGCGATACGCCATGCTCCGAGCTCATGAATAAGGGTTCCGGATGGGTACAAAACCAATACAGCAAATAAAAAAAAATATAACATGAGTACAAAGGGATATTTGACCTTAATGTTTTAAAGTAATTAACTTGATATTTATATTTAATTAGTATATACGATTTCATGTATAAAGAATAAATAAAGCTGCAAGCTGCTGTACAAAATATTTTCTTTTCGATAATTTTAAAAACGAAACAATTAACATTGTTCTGTATTGTTATCTTCATTGTGTTACGACTTAATCCTCGTTTCTTATACTTATTTGGTTGATTATTCGTTTTTTTTTTAAACTGATTTTAAATTTAGGACTTAAAGACTAAATATACAATCAAAGCTTGTAAGAGAAAAATAAACAATTTTGTCAATCAATTACGTAGTACAAGAAACATATATCTCGAAATGCAACTATTACACAAGATACTATGTGCTAAGAAGTTTAAACCAAAAAGAAATAGTGAGTTAGTGTACTAACTGTCATTTCAAAGTACTATTTTAGAACACTAGCTGAGCTAGTGCTTAGTGAAGTAATGTCTGTATCATTGAACTTGGTGCATGGTCAAACAAGGCAACATGTTTCGAAATGTACCAATTACCATAACAGTTAGGTTTGGCCCCTGACCACTTTGTCACCTACTTGCCTGAATATTAAACAGGTAAGGTATTCTATTTAGTTGAAAGGATTATATGGTACTCCTAAACTTCTTTGTTGGGTTTTAAAATTATTTGGATGCGTTCTTTGTTGTATATTTTAGGTCTTTGAAGGTCTAATAAAATAAATATATATGTATAATTGACAGTTTATAAAATGAGAGAGATAGCTGGAGATTGTGAAGAAAGCTGTCTCTTTCTAACACTGTCGCGGACGCCACAACGTCACCACGACCGCTCAAGAGCGAAACGATAGAGAAGACTACTGCTCTGTTTTGCATATATATATATATATATATATATATATATATATATATATATATATATATATATATATATATATTCTATAAATCAAAGTGGGACGAAGACTATCTTTCAACAGAAAGTGTGAGCTGTTTCATAGTTAAAAGTAATTACTCATAATATTTATTGTTTATCTTCTTAATATAAGCACAGTTATGTTATTAGTATTTAATGACATCACGAATGATTCATTAGTTTTGTAAATTAATATTCTAAGTTGAGTTTAAGCAGATTGAGACCATACGTCATCTTTATTCCAGTGATATATTTCGCTGAGTGGATTTGTAAATATTATGATAAAGACATTACATTTGTACATAATATATGTACTATAGTTATCTATAGTTACAGTTTAAAATAGCTTTCTAAGTTCATTTTGTTTAGCATTTTTGAAACACGTTAGCTTGTATAAAAATACAGGAGTCCATAATAATTATTATAGCAGTCCATAAAAAATCAGGAATTTTTATTTAAATACAATTATTTTTGTGTATTTAAACAATTTTATACTTTTTTTGAACAATTCAGAATAGAATTAATCACATTAGAATCAAATTTATTTTTGGAATACAATTTTAATTAGTAAGTATTTTGACTTCTTCATTTTTCTCAAATTTTAATTAGTAATTATATTGACTACTTTATTTTTTCTCTATCATTCTTCATTCATTCATATAGATTATAGATATTCTTGTTGAAAGAGGATTTGCTTCAATTTGTGTTAGTCCAGATAAGCTAGGAATTGCATGTTATATTTCATATCAAAGAGGCCGATGTTATTTACAAGCCATATAAAGTCAAGTATCAGCTTAGATAAAGTTTATTTGTGACAATTTCATACCTTTTATTACTCAAGTTAGAGGCAGATAGTGACCACGTCAGATACAGCAGCCACTGGTATCCTGACTGAGATATTTAATTTAATAAATAGGTTCAAAATATCCGTGGAGTTTCTTGCGTGTTCTTCTCTATGGAACAATCTTTTGGTACCGTGCAACGTTACATTACCGCGTGACGTTACATGAATGCAATGTATGTGTATTGAAAAAAAAGTACTGACGTTATTATTTTTTTGTATTAAAAGAATGTCTAACCAGCATACTCTTGATGGAAAGTGATCACTGCTGTTCTCGGTATCTTGCATTATCAGAGAATTCACCAAAACCTTGATGACTTTTTATAAAATTAATATTGAATCCTAGTAGAATACTCATTTAAGATATGATATTAATGCGAATACAATATCCTCATTATAAAGTGTAGTAGCTGACAGAAGTCAAATGCTTTTATATGTATGTATTTATAATTTTAGAATTGCTAGAAGAAATAGGTTTATTAGAAGTAGTAAATAAGTAGCATGTGATAAGATCTACTCGAGATAACAGAACTATACTTGTGCAAGTAATTGTTAAGAACGTTGTTATAATGGCGATTAAATGAAAGAAAAATAGTATGATAATGCAACTATATTAGAATAGTAGTTTAATAAGAGATTGCTACTGTACAAATAATATAATTTGAACCTGAAATCTGAAATTTTTCAAGAAATCTTTTTATTTTCAGGCAATCTTTAGCCGATATGCCTATTGATGTTTTATATATATATATATATATATATATATATATATATATATATATATATATATATATATATATATATATATATATAGCTGTAGGTGAACTAAAAAAAGAGATAAAAAATATCCTTGACGTATTAATAAAGTGCACGTGTAAGATTTTTAGTGTTCCTTTCATTTCATCTTTTTGAAATTGTTCACATTTTAGAGCATATATTTTTTTGTGTCATAAAGAAAGGGATATATATATGAGGTTGATTTTGGAATATACTTAAAATGACTACTTACACTTTATATTCGTTGATTTGAAAAGTATCATACAACATACCCTAGATTAATACTTTTCTATTAATATATTTTTATTAGTTCACTTCTGTTCCAAAAACACAAATTTTCATATAATAATTTCTAATTTTGACCTCAAATTTTGTCTCGTTATGATTGCTGATTTTACATTCAGTATAAAATTCCTCATCGATTTATATATAGAAGTATTTTTTTGAAGATATTTTTTTTTATTCCTCAAATACTATAACTGTAGAGAATACATTTAAATATACTTGATACTTAAATATGTATGCAATAATAGACCTTTGAATTGCAAAAATTTTGAGTTGAATACTGTAACATATAATACATTTATAATTGTTATTTCAATGCTATTATTACCAATAACCATTTAAGAATTTATTTTTTTATCGAATTAATCATCACTATAATAAATAAGTGCATTTATCACATAACTAATGTACAGTAATGTACAGTACTAATTATTGATTGTTATCTCTCCCTAGATATGACCACACCCTAACGTCACTATACTATTAGGTGCGCCGAATTACGTATAATAAAATCATTAAAATACATCTTATCTTGTATATGACACTGACGGATACATTTTTATAAGATTAGATACATTATTTCAAACATATTATATATTTTATTTATTTAATTCTTGCACAAATGTTTTTTTTACACAAAGTTGATGCTTGACTACATTCCATCTAATGGAAAGTGGAAATGTAGTCATAAGTGGTGAGGCGCATTTCTCTATATTCTCTGTTCTCTTGAAGACACAAGAAAAAGAAGCAAAGAGTTTCGTTCGGAGAGGTGGAATGTTCACATCGTAAGGATAGATATTCGCCAAGCGTTGGGATGTCCGTTGGTGGACGGGGGATGGGGGAATTACATTATGTAATTCCTGTGCGCATTCTCCAAAATGTATCCTTTAGAATACTGAGAGACTTGCAATTGCACATTCTCTAACAGCAAGACCTCAAATAATGAAGTACATACAGGTGCGAATTGAAAAAACAGTAGAAATAAAAATAGATAAAATAACGGAAAATAGTACTATATAACTAATTTAAATACAATGATAATAAAAAAATGATTGTAAAATAAAGACAAGATTATTATTAATGAATATGAACTACTAAGGTGTTTAAATTACAAATTATAGTCTAGTATATAATATATAACATTAAGCATGATTATAATGATAGTTATCAATGTTCAAAGATATCTATATCTTTTATCATTTTAAATTATAGGTTCTGAAATTTTTTTGGTGACATTTGTAATTTTTTTTTTTTATTGAATGGTCAAAGTGTGTCCTACAGAGTTAACATGTGTCTTAGGAAACTCAACTATGTTAAATTTAATAATCCAACCATTTTCATAAACGTGGTTTTTTTTTTTGATCAGCTTTAGAATACTCATTCAGCAACAATGCTTGGCTGGAACTTAGTTATAATCTGTTTAATAATACAATAATATATTATAATATTTATGTTATACGTCGCAGA
Organism: Mechanitis mazaeus; assembly: GCA_959347395.1. Taxonomy (NCBI): domain Eukaryota; kingdom Metazoa; phylum Arthropoda; class Insecta; order Lepidoptera; family Nymphalidae; genus Mechanitis; species Mechanitis mazaeus. Next base: position 16,939,996 of record OY365752.1, on the reverse strand, counting down.
ATTTTTCTTACATTTCTGCCATACCTTATCAATTGTGGATTTGACTTACATTCTCGTAATGTTATCTACTTATTTAGACATTTGAAATGTGGGTTTGATTGAAGGTTGATCATTATCTGTAGCGTCAGTATCATTTATAAGTAGCTCAAGGTTCAATCTATGATCTATTTGTTTATTTAATGAATTTTGTCACATTCATAATATATTTTGGAAATTAACGCCTAAATAGACAAATTATTCAGATTATTTCGTTCTTATTTTTGTTCTGTTTCTTCTTTTTTGAGTACGTGTGCGTGTTGGGTGTGTGTGCGTGCGTGCGTGCGTGAGTGCGTGCACGCGTGCGTGTGTGTTTGTGTGTGAATGTATGCGTATAGTGACTTTATTATTTTTTGATTAATTATTTCTGTTTATTACAATTTAATTTTCAGATATCTACAATATTAGTAAACGCAAATATGATTGAAAAAGATTGTCGTGTTTAATTCGTACTTATAAAATAATGAATATAATGCAACAACTTAACTAATGATACATAAAAAATCTTATTCAATTGCTATAAACTTAGGTTATTCAATAAACATTTACGGTTATTCCCGCAAATATCAATTACGTCAGAAAGTTTGCAGAAGTTGTTACGTAATTTATATTATATTACGAATAATGACTTTATTAAAATAATGAATTAAGTTGAAGTCCTTTATCAAAATTATTATGAACAAATAAATGGAGTCACGTTTGACAGAAGATTGGTGGCAACGCTTACTGAACCCAAGGAGGTTTGATTCCCTCGAGGACAATTAGTTGTTTGTGTAAACCATAGATAGATTGAGACACTTACATCTCGTCTACCCGTGAACACGATTGCTGCAAAGTATTCGAAACGTCGGGTTAAAATTAAAATGTAACCAAATTATATGCGAGTTTTAATCCGTAAAAATAATTTTATTTCAAATGTGTACTCGTGAAAATCTAAGAAAATGCTAAATATATTGTTTTTTATTTGTATGTTTGCAAAACTCCGCGATTAAGAGGTTATTTCCCTAAAGAGTTTTATTTTAAAAAGTGAATCCAAACTCTCATAATATTTTTGTACCAGTGAAGATTTTTTGTCTTTCCAGATTTTAAATATGGATCTGAATGACTAAAATTATAATTAATTTTATTCATAATACTGATTCTAAAGTGCATATCAAATATGAACCAAATTTTGTTGTTTATAGCACAAGTTATTATTTTTAGTTGTTATTTAATTGCAATAATAAGGACAAGAATTATTTGAGTCAAAACATTGACCAGATGTAATTTATAACAATATTTAAAAAATAATCATTAATCATTAGACTTTGATTATTAAATTATCATATTGATTAATATACATTTATATTGCATTTTTTATTTATAAAGAAATTATGTAATGACTTAATAGTATCGGAGAGTTCAGTACTAATGACCACGTGTAACATGATTTCAAAATGTGTTTAAAAAACGTAAAAGTTTAAATAGTTTTATATGTTAATTTCATAAATATATATACATTACATTATATTATATTTAAAAATAAGAGAGGATTATATAATATTTATTTTGTCAATAAAAGTTCTGGACAAAAATTTTAGAATTATAGAAAAACAGATGAAGGATGGAGAGAATCGCGTTTATATTTTAACTTAAAAAAAATTGAAGAAGTAGATATAAATATATATATAATTTTATATATATTTAATATGTACCTAAGTCGCTCGCTTTGTGGATCAACAGTGTTGCATAACGTCTTATAACAGTTGTATAATAATGACATCCTAAAGTTACCCGAAAAAAATACAAATGTAAACCCAGATACAACATTTAATCCACATAATTACTTAGAGGAGGCTGCGCGGGCGCAGACAGACCACGCGCGGGGCGCTGAGGGACGGGGTGCGTGAGTAACACGGAACCCGTCAAACCTGCAACCTGAACCCCCCCTACTCGCGAAATGGCTGGCAACCGATTATCTTAATTTTTACTTTCAGCACAAGGACGTTACGAGCGAAAATCCCCTGCGATGACACCATCCACCTTTCTATTCCCTTACAGCCGTAGACTACAGCACTCAATATTCAATCTTCGCTGCTGAAGCCTTTGACATAAGTGCCTTATTAGTCTGTGGTATGTTTAAGTGCTTGTCATACAAAAGTGTACTTTAATGCATATGAAATATGTCTTAAAATCATTTAAATATTTGCATTTTATTTGTTACATTCCAGCGCTGTGAAATGCACATTCAAGTTTAAAACTTCTCGGAAACGCTGTGTCGTGTTGCTATGGGAGACCTCTGAGAAAATAAAGTTGTTATATTTGAAAAGTGCCTTTTATTCTAGACACCAATTACAATGTTAAGTATCATCTGAATTACTGATTATTGAAATTAGGTATCGTATCATCGCTGATATACTTTTTTTTAATGTATTAAACTGTTCTTCGTTAGCAGTCCGTATTCCACGTAATATAGATTAATATAACTTGTTATTTTACATTATTTCATTGCTGAACCAATGGTTGAGTTTGATTTCTACTATGTTCTTTGTGTAATGCAGATTCCTTAGTGGGATCAACAGTAATAATTTATATTTATCTTTTTTTTAACCTTTTTTCAGCTTAATAAAAAAATTTGCTAAAATAATCTTTTATCATTAATATAGTGTATCGTAGTTTTTTATAAATCCCTAAAAAAAAACTTAAGTCTACTAAAATTATTTCTAAGAAATAGTTTAGTTTTCTTTAGCAGTTTTAGTGTTTTTTTTTCAAAAAGGCATACGTATTAACTAGGAACGTTCAAAAGGGATAAGAAACATGAATACTCTTTATAATCTCTTGTCAGTATAGTCTATGCGCTTTGCATATTTATGTGAAGTCCGGTCCCACGACTCATTTAAAAAAAGTGCCAGAAAAAATGGACGACGAAAAAACTTGTACAGACAAGACTGTTTGTGACGTGGCTATGAGGTTATTTACCGAACCTTCTGTTTTATGTTTATCATATTTTGGCGGTTGCCAACGATAAATTATATATTTTTAAATATTTTTTGATTATAATAAGTTTTACAACGGCCTAGCCACTGAAATACTGATTTATTATACACGGGTTATATAATGCATTTCTGAACTCTAAACCATAATTTGGGTGAATCACAATTTAGGTGAATTGTGATTTATGATGCCTTACCTGTGTATATTACAAATAAATTCAAAAACAATAGCAATACGTACTTTAGCTGTAAAACCAAACCAATTGTATAAAATGTTGAGTAATGCATCGACTGGCAGTTTTATATGACCGCAAGTTTACGTAATGATTCAGGACCACCGGGTGAGAACAGGGCTGATAGACAGACAAAAGTTTAAACAATTTTATAAAATTATATATATATATATATAATCACTAGGTTTTGGTAACTGTGATCCTTTTGGTTAATTTTAAAAAGTAAGTTATTTTTACGTAGGATATTCTCAAGAAAAAATATAAAAAAAACTACAAATAAAAAAAACATTTATATATAAAAAATAAATAAAAAATGCAACCTAATAAACAACAATCGTTAAATTTCAGTTAATTTGAATAAAATCACAATAAACCATCCAAACCTTCTTTATTAAACATACTGTCTTTTGTCAAAAATCCATTTGGCAGTTTTCAAGACATAAATACAGATAGACGTGGTGATTTCAATATATGATGTGTATAATATGAAAATATTACTAACAATTTGTTATTTTCATTAATAAATCGAACTAATAAAGATCAAAGCCAAAATATAAATTATATTTGCTTAAAGATCTTTACTTTCCTTATTATGTTTATTATAATTAATTATTTATATAATCGGATGATTGCAATGAAGTTATCAATAAGAGGTTAAGTAACGTCAACCCTGACTATCTTGTCATATAATAAGCATAATAATGTATTTGTGGTTTTCCAAGTATTTTTTTTTATATTATATAATAATACTTAGAGTATTTATAACAAATCAAATCAAATCAAATCAAAAAACTTTATTTAGACGTCACATACATTTACACAGAAAAAAAATAACAATATAAAAAAAAAAAGATTTAAAAAACAGAACAACACAAATTAAAATAAAAAAAAAACAAAAATTAATTGTGACGTCCAAAACGGTCTTTCAACAAAATTATTTTTTCATTAATCATATTTTTTAATTAAAGTTACATCGATTTATAAATTCGATACATTTAGTACTGGCTTGAGGTTTGTTCTGATACAACTTACTTCAAGAAGAGGTTTTATATTCGAATTTTGTTAGTTATAATACACTGTGAATGGCAGGTGGAGCTGAGACAAGCATTGTTGCAGAATGAGAATTCTTATCTTGAGAAAATAAAATCATGTGTATGAAAATGATTGGATTGTTAAATGTAACATAGTTGCGTTTCTTATGCCATATATTAACTCTATGAGACACATTTTGACCATTTCATAAAAAACTACATTGACAAATGTCACCCAAAAAACTTCAAGACCTATAAGTCAATATCCTCGACAACACTGCCAATTTTCGACAGTCTACCATTATTCGTCTAGGAGGAGCAGCATTAGTAACAAAAAACACTTTGGACCACTTTGGACTAATAAGGCCATATCTTTTTGACAATAACTGTAGTAATACCATTCCCGAGTTTTCTTGCAGTAACAATTTTACTTTTGGGGTGATAGAATTGTATAGAGTCTAGCTTAACAAAATTACCTCTTAATAATAGGTCACTCTATGTACTATCCTCAATCATCCCCTATTTCTCCTCAACTATGAAAACAAATCAATTCATATTCTCGATTGATGTTCATTAGACAATAACAAGACTGTTGTATTGTTTAATATTGACTAACATAAAAAATTAAGTATAAAACACTGTTGATCAGCAACACTACCAAAAACTTCCATACTACCTTCTACATTTTAAAACATATACTCATTGCAGTACGAAGTAAATACGAAGTAAAATGACCTCAAATTAGTGGAGCTTCTCCCTCAACCGCCAGCAATGTGTTACAGTGTTCACTTATCTTTAAAAAGTCTTTGATTCTTTAGCTATCCAGTGGTGAAATGTAATTCTGAAAGTAGATCATAGACTCTTTACTATAAAGAAAAACTTTATCCCCAGATATTGCTATTAGGATTTTTTGGATTGCCCTCGTATGACAGCAAATTTAATTATAAAATAAAGATTAAATTTAGTATTTAGAAATATCTAGTTGAGATACTGTATTCACAAAATACATAGAGATTTATATAGTGCATGTAATTTGTATTAATATATATTTCCTTTGCGATTATTGTGCAGTTCCCGGCTGTGATGCAGATGGATACAGATACGTTACAGCTTGTGACGCAACTCAGTGACGTAACTCAAGGCCTCAGTTTGTGTTATGAATGTTCATGGGAACAATATAACCTTGTTTTTTATTTGATTAATCTTTTTAATTGTTTTGATCTTCTTGTTATTATGCGATGGTATATATTTTATATTATAAATAATTATGCGGCTCTACTCACGTAAATACAATTGGAATCTAAGCGACTCGAACTCGAATTTGAGCGTTTCGAACTCATTCGAGTTTCTTGTACGTGAGCATTGGAACTAATCGGACAAATGTTGATAGTTTTGACGTGATTACAACTGGATAATCATATACGTTTATATGGATATATTTCATATATATTTTAGAAAAAAAATTTCACAGAAGCTTCTGTATTATAAATTAAGTCCACTTAACAGTTCAGAAGTTCAGAACATTTGAAGATATCGCTTGGCACTTTTTGCTAAAGGCAATACATTATTCAAATACATTACAGTTTGATCTACGACATGATTGCTACTTTTTATGTCATTATATTTTGTTTCGATAATAAACGCTAAATGAATATCATTCAAATAAGACGTCTGATAAGAGAATAAAGCTTGTACTGTGTGAAGGATGATGTCTGGAGTTAATAAGGCATTTAAGTCCACTTGAAGAGGGCAGAGGTGGACATGCCATTGCATGAGAGATGGTACTATGGTTTAAGGAACAGTTTCAAGGAATTTGTTGTAATAATTTTTGGTACTTTTTGATATCCATGTTTTTGTTATTCAATTTTATATGAAGCTTTCTTCTATTGTTGGTGCCTGAATGGGATATGAAACAAAAATTTATAATCGATGTGACTAAAACTGATAAAGATTTTTGAGCCAATAACTTAAAGAAATAAAACTATGTTTTTACGGATTAATCTCGCGTATAATTTGCTTACATTTTAATTTTCACTTACACCTTGTCTACCCGTGAACACGATTGCTGCAAAGCTTTCGAAACGTTGGGTTAAAATTATAATGTAACCAAATTATTCGGGAGTTTAATCCGTAAAAAATTGTTTTATTTCAAACTTAATGAAAACTTTTGAGCCATTTATCAGTTGTAATAGATGTATTCTGATTGTGTGAATCTAATTTGTATCTTTATTAAGATAATTTGAATATTAGATGACCGTTTTGATGATCTCTAGATCGAATGTAATAGCAGGGAATTTATTGTTTTTTTGGCATTGATATTTAGAAAAGAATGTTAAGTGGTTGGAAACGGTAATACATAGAAACATAATGAATTATAATTGTTTACAAACCTATTAGCGATGACTTGGAAAAATATAAATAATAGATATTATTTAACTTCAGTAATACCTACTATTCGATTGAATTATTCGTACAATTGTAGTATTATTCGTGGTCACGGGTGCACCTACATTAATTTTCATCCACTTAGTGGTTTAATAATGTTTATATAATTAAATGTTTTACAAATAAATGTATTTTGGTTTTATTTCAACATAAAATTTTATTATATTAATTATGAGAAAAACATGTTTCTCGCAAAAAATATACTCTCCGCTTTTTGGGAGGTTATTGACCGCACTTTGGTATAAATCTGAAATTGTGAGGACAAATCTTTAATAAGACAAAGAAACAATATCTAGTAAAATAAGCACATAATAAATTTCACTTATACTCATTAAAATAAAAATAATATAACAATAATTTAATTGTTTTCTTTTAAATAATAGATTCTGAAAACAGTTTCTTTTTATTTTTCTTTGGTAATTAAAGGAAAGATAAGAAAAGACTTATTTCCCAAACATTATGTCAATTATGAAGTTCCAATAAATCTCACTAGAGTAAGCTAAAGATATATCACTTTTAATGATGCGACAAAGACAGTTTTTTGTCTATTAATTTGTGTCAAAATTAAAAAATATTTTGTTTCGATTACCAAAATAATAATAAGTTATATATTTTAGGAGTTCAATTGAAAAAGAAGGATTGTGGGTAGATTACTAATATTTCGTTCTGTTTTAACAAACATTGGTACAGAATCCTAGATATGATATAAATATATTCAAAATTGTGTTTGTATGTCAAAATGAGATCTAAGTGTTAGCAGTAATTAGTTGTATAAATAGTTTTTCAGAACCAGAACGCTTGAGTAAATCAACAATGAACCAACCTACATTATTGTTTGTTTTCTGACACGAGATATTAACACTTTTCAAAATAATGTAATGTAATGTAAATGTTTTAGTAACTAAAGCCGCCAGCATGCAAGCGGGGGAAGCTGAGCGAAACTCTCTTCAATGAGAGATACAACGAAAAATATATAAAACTTTAGCTTGATACGATTTCCCCAATGTCAGCAAAAAAACAAAAAATGAGACATGTCACTCATAGTAAGAACTTACCATCTCCGCGTGTAATAGAACGTCTTTACTAAAAATAAAGTTAATTGCAAATTACTCTTAATTTACTATTAGGATTTTTTAAAATTTATCTGTAGAAAGGTGGACATATGATTAGCAACTGGTCAAAATTTGGTTAGTATAGCTTGATCATTGTAAGAGTAGATAGCGGAAAAAGTTTGATTGAGTTGACCGGTAGAGAGCTTCATTTCGCTTAGCTCAATTATAATTATGAAGACATAATAAACAAAATGAAAGCATTAGATAGACGAGATTCTTACAACAATATTATCAAATCAATATTTATATTTCAGTAGTAAATATATTAAAAATACATAATTATATTATTACGACTTGTTGTAACAATGTTATCATAAAATTTGTGTTTTTTTTTTTGAGTTAATGACATTATTATCAAGTTAATTAAAATTTAGTAACTTTTAATTAATTTGATTCTGTATTCGAAGTTATTTTTTGTGTTTTTAATCGATTAAGTTAACAAATGACCACATTGTAAAGAATATTAATGTTTTATATAATAAAATATGTTGTTTTAAAGTTTCAGTATAGCATTAAAAATATACCCTATTATACTTATTGAGACTTTAATTCTGCGTCTATAAGGCCTATATATATATGTAAATCCCATTTGTCTCATAATAAACTATAACACTTTGGGGAAAGTTACTTTTATTTATGTGCATAGATTGGGTTTTTTTTATATAATATTATGTTTTTTTAACACTGAAAGGACATCGTGAAAATACAAATTACTATTGACTATTCTCTTATGTATAAGTCTGAAGACTATCTGAATATCTGAAGTTATATATATCTAACATGTTCGAAAAAATAATAATAATAAATATATATATATATATATATTTGTTTTATTATTTTTATGAATATGTAAAGTTCATGTGTTTCTTTTTGTGTTTATTGACTTTTATTGAATTTTTAAAGTAAACGATGAACCTTTTTTACCGTCTAATATAATATTCCTTAGTAACCGTGACGTAACAAAAATTCAATAAATACTTTTCACCGTTTATACCTTACACATACATAGCCGTCAGGAATGCGTTGCGCAAGCGCAGTCAACATGGCCGCATGTTGAATTGACCCGATAAAGACCTCCATCTACTCATATCATTAACTCATATTATCTTTGATTAGCGATCCCTGGTGTGTGACAACCGACAGGCTGTTAAATAAAATATATGTTTACAATACGTGTGGAATTTGTTTATAAAAGACTTTTAATAAAAGGGGGAACGGTAGGGGGGTGTGGTCTTACTTATCGATAACTATACTTACTAGGTCAATATTGAAAACCGAATTTGTTTTTTAAGAAATACTTTTGATGAGAGGGAGGGAGAAAGGCTATGGTTTTCTGTCTCTCTCACTCACCAGTAACCTATCATCTCTCTAATGAGTACAATGTTTGGATTATATTTGTTGTTTCTCAAAGACTTTTGATGAAAAAGGGGGGCGTCTAAGATAAACCGATTCTACGAAATAAGAAGTATTACCCAGTTGATCTAAACGGTATATGAGCTTCAGATATTCGTCTTCAGGCTTTATAATCTTTAAAATTATACCTAAGAGTCAATAGTAATTTGTATTTTCAGGATGTCGTTTTTAATGATAAAATAACATTTTATTAATAATTATAGAAAATAACCCAATCTATAAAGATAAATATAAATAACTTTACCCAAAGTGTTAAAGTTTATCATGACACAATTGGAATTTACAACATTTGTAGATAATTTTTTATATATGTAAGTATAGGTCATACATATATGTCATAAGTTACGTAGCATTTAGTATAAAAATGACTGAGTTGTTTGAGTTGGTTTGAGAAACTATATTTTTTTGTAATTAAGGTATTCAATATGAAATAAAACTATTTTTTATGGATTAAAACTCGCGAATAATTTGGTTAAATACAGTTTATACTAACTGACTTTCTGGCAGACACTTACATCTCGTCTACCCGTGAACACGATTGCTGCAAAGCACTCGAAACGTCGGGTTAAAATTAAAATGTACATCAAACATTGTTCACTTATTTTAAAAAGAGCAACTGTTGAGTTTCTGGCCAGCTCTTCTCAACAGAACAGCATTCCAAGCTGGTGGTAGCTTAAGGATGGACTGACTATACTGACATTTTTATAATGTAATAATTGACGATTCAAAAGTGCGTGTAAATGCCTATTTGAATAAAGATATTTTGAATTTGAATTTGAATGTAACCAAATTACACGCGAGTTTTAATCCGTAAAAAATAGTTTTATTTCAAATGTGTACTCGTGAAAATCTAAGAAAATACTACGGTATTAAATACTTTTAGAGTTTTGCTATTGAATTGTTCTTATAATAATAAATCAGTCAGTAATTTTTTTTGTGTTAAAGAAATTAGTTTTGTTTGTTGAAAAAGTTTTTACGTCAGAGTTGTCACAAAATCTAACTACTAACTAGAAATGGAATTATCATAGAATGCATAAGAATTGAAGTAGCCGCTTGTGACATAATGTTGTTGAATGGTCTTTACAACTCAACATAGTATATAATTATGAAAAGTACAGTCACAAAGCGTAGGCGATCCATCAGTCGCTATACAGGTCTCATCACTAGTTGTTATCTGGAAGATAGATCTCGTTACGGACAAGGCCAAAGCAATTGCGCACTTCCCGCGGGACCCTAGCAGCCAGCTCAATTACACCGCTCAAGTGCATATGATATAGCACTAAGAATTATCAATTATCAGAATAATTATATTAATTAATAGCTATTCTATACAGGAACGACTGATTTCTGTACTATTCAGATATATAAGAGTAGTAGCCCAATACTAGATTCTATAGCTTTCCTCATGAAAAATTTTGTCAATCCATCAGGCAGTTTCGAAAATTGGTGCGTTTAAACAATCCAAGTTTTCCGCTTTATAAATAGGAAAATAATTTATTTTTAAATATAATCATTATATAAAATAAGGGTATACAATGAAATTTCTTTAGCAACTAAAATAAGGCACTGTTTATAATTTAAGATAGTATATCTTTTATCTAAATTTACATGAAACATCATTTTGTATCGTTTAAATCAAATGGACATCAAAAATATCTAAAAGAGAAATTTCCATGTTTGAAACTTCTTCCTCTTTAAATATAGTAGTAGTAGATTTATATAATAAAAGATGGCCTTTATGTTTTAAGTTCGTTTGTATGACATTTGGGAAAAAAAAACACAAAAAATTACTGATATTTCATATTTATTTGAAGTATACACTGAGGCTTAAATTCCAAAAATTAACTTAATTTAATTTCAATTAAAAAAATTAACTACTTTTAAATTGTTACCAAAAATAATTACTAATAACAATAATAGTAATTTAAATAAGTAATTTAAATTTCATTTAACATATTTAATGATTGATTAAGAAATAGGTTTTAATGATAAAACATTGTTTCTTAACAAGCAAGAATCACCTCGTTATTCAATACACATAAAGCAGAGAGGGTTCATATTTCAGTACTTACTATATTAATATAAATTGTATGCATTTGTTACTAATGTCTATAAATATATCTAAAATATTTTAAATAAGACGTATTTTAAGTGAGACATATTTTAAATAAGACGTATTTTAAATAAGACTTATTTTAAGTAAGACGTATTTTAAGTGAGACGTATTTTAAGTAAGACGTATTTTAAGTAAGATGTATTGTAAGTAAGACGTATTGTAAAACGTGTCATGTCTCTTTTAGTTACCAATTGTGTAGACATCGGATATACGAGGATCTGTTACAAGCCTTAATTGCAATTACGTAATACCTAAATACATGTTCATAAACAATTATCAGACGTACAGAATACAATACTCGTTAAAGTAGCTTGTCTTGTGACTTAAGAAGTTAATTACATTTTTTTAAAAATACTGTACATGTTAACTTTTTGAAATAAGTTTAGTTTGAGTCTATTATTCTGTCTTTAGTTATATTATCTATCTGATAATTGAAAGAAACATATATTTTGAATGTTTACACAAATATTATGGTCATTTCGTTTAGCGAAGTTTTATATTAACCTTTCTTTAACATTATTACTACAATTTAGTAATTAAACCAAGAAAGTCAAAGTTATTTATCGCTCTGTAATATCCTAATTTTTAATTTGACGGAATTCGTATTCAAATAGGATTTGAAGCAAAATATCTTGTTATTATAATTGACCAATGAAAATATAACCTTTTGTTAGAGTTGAAAATATAAAAAAATAATATTATACGAAATTTTAATAAATGTGACTGTCGGTATGTGTGTTATCAGGTATCGATAGTTTCATTTATTTCACATAATTCAATGTCCAAAGCAACCATTACATTATACAATTTACAAAGCAACTAGCCCAATACCGTGAAAAGGTAGTTAATGCTACATATCATATTTATTAAAACTCATTATTTTATATTACTCAGTAAATAAAGCTTAATAAATTAGATAATGTCTGTATAACATAGTTACCAAAATATGTAACAATTAATGTGTTACATATCGTCGAAGCTGAGCCGCCATTATAAGTGATGAATGTTCCTGACTCATCCCGCAGGTAGAAACCTGATTTGTTTTTTTTTATCGTCTCGCCCTTAGAGATGTGAGAAGGGAGTATCGATATGTCAAAAAATATGATTAATTTGACTAAATAATAACATAATTTGAATGTTAAGCAATTTTAATTTAAATTTAAATTATAATAAACTGTAACATTTTTAGACTGGTTTTTGACTGGATTGTCCAGTTAGGTATCACTGTCGATACACAGTTGATTATTCATTATAGCAATGGACCCGAATTAGAGTTCGTTGAACTGTTGCTATATCAATAATTAATTAATTATTTCTCAATAAATTTATCAACTAAATATAATTAACTGGTTGTAATCACGTTATTCTCATCGGAATTTGCCCGACAAATTTCGAACCCATTCAGGGTCCTTATTCATGAGCATGGAATGGCGGAATCGCGGCGTGAACTCACGTCCATACAGCCATTTATGTATACAACGAAACATATTGTAAGTTGTCTAAGTCTAATTATATTTAAATTATATTTAATAGTAATCATGTATCACGAAAGTATACATAAAAAAACCTAATAGAGTTATACTTCATATTAGTTCTAATTATTATACACCTACTTAAAATAAATTTATTATTGTAATATTAATTTAAGAGACCTTTATTTTGAGTTCTTTTCTTTTTATTCGTAAATATACTTCAATACTGTTATTAAGAATGTTATTCTTGAAACATTGTTTCCGTTATCAGATACCCGTAATTATGTTGTTATCATGTAACAGTGGATATTTCAGTTAGTACCTATTGCGCCTTAAGACACTAAAAGAATAGAAAAGATATGTAATATCAATAACTTCAAGGAAATTTATTATCGTATTTAGTGGAATAGTAATGAATTTACAACATTTATATTCGAAAATAACGAAACGATCGAAAAAACGAATGAACGATAAAATTCAAAAATTCGATTTATTTATTCGAATAATTTTAAAATGTATATATGTTATATATGTTTTGTATGTTAAACATCCTTAAGCAAATAAACTAAGATTGTTTTTGATAATATGCCAGTGGTCTTCGTGTTCATAGTTTTTTGAATTGCAACAGGATTCTGAAATGAGTCACAATATCTTTCTATCTTTGTATGATATACATTGCAAGTTAAAAGTCTAAAGCTCAAACTTGTGACACTTATCGATATGCGATCATCACTATTCATGCGTAAACGCAGTAGTCCAGTCTACTTTCCTAACGGGGTTCTTGCTGTCTCTTTCTAACACATGGTTTCTATTGCCTATCCTTATCTCCGTGGGTATACCGGACAGAGATTAGGCAAAAAGGTGGTACGATAAGACCCTTAATTGTGTATTCTTTGTGATGGCATTCCAAACTCGTCAGTGTTGGAAGGAATTGGATGTTTTAATTATGAATTTTGTAAAGGTTAGATTGGCTTCAAAAACTGAAACTATATATAGAAATAAATTATTAATTTAAATACATTTAATTATAATATCAAAATGTTTAAATGTATCTATAATTGAAGAATTAGATGCTTTCATTAACAAATGGATTCGTTAAAAAATCAATTAAGTTATTGACAGATTTTTCCATTTAATTAATTAATACTTTGGTAGCCATTTTTAAAAAAGTAATATTATGATAAATTTTAAATTTTAAATCAAACTAACGAATTTAAGATAGGTCTACACCGCAACTGGTTATTCAGAGAGGTGTGCGAGTGTATGTAAATACATAGTGCATTTGTGTGTGTGAGTCAGGTCAAATAGTTGCCTGGTCTGAGATGTTGGTCATTGTTATGTCATAGATATTGTGAAGTCTCAAACGAGTCTTAATAAATACTTCTGTGCTTTTTTTAAATGTAGAATGTTATTTTTGAGTCGTTGAAAGATTTCATTTTGTATAACTGTAGGCATAACATTCGCTACTTCTGATGATATATTGAACTTTTTTGAAGATTTTGATTTTGAAGGCATATATAAAAATATCGATAACTTATACATGTAAACCTCTAATAAGACGAAATTCAAGGCTTGATAGCAAGCAACACCAATTCCAAGTATGAAGCTACTTACAAATGATAAGAGAGAAGTAGATCGAGAGATATGTCAATATTTATCTAATCTAACCACAAAGTCTTCAAGAAAGTTGTTACGTTGACAGCTAATGTTACCTTCTAACTAAACTTTGCTAATAAAGTTTTTTATGACATGACATTTATGACCAAATGACTGACTTAGACAACTTACAATATGTTTCGTCGTATACATAAATGAAAAAATAAACTTTTATCTAAAAAACTATCAAATACATTCGGATGGTTCTTGTATCTCGTTACGGAGAATGCAGTCGCGCCGCTCACACACACAGACGTAATAAATCACTACACACACAAGTAGCCAACCGCAACCATTGTATCGTTTCTCATTCTTCTTGGTACTTTAATTCAAAAAAAAAAATTATAGGACAGTTACTATGGGCGCCAGGACGCAAGGTGGAGTTGAGCGGAGCTGTGTCGCACAATGGAAGCTGAAAAAAGTGGTAACTAAAGTGAATTCACCTGTTGTCATGATCTAAACTAAGCTAAATCTGTCCAAAATGTTAACTCTATTTTGACATTTTAAACAAAAACTGGTCATACAAATATCACCAATAAATAACCCATGAAACACTATCCTTGACAACTTCGAAACAATATTCTACTTTTATTTGTCTAGAAAAAGTAGGGTCAGAAACGAAGCATACATTTGACCTATAAGACCTTCGCTCAATTAAATATACAGCTTTTTATAACTTCAATAACATAAAATACTGATTTTCATAATAAACCGCGAAATCTCCGTTATTTGGATGAAAAAAACGAGAATAATTTAGGCTATTCAGTTATTATATTTCGTCCCAGCTTTTATTATTTACTTTCTTACTTTTTAAAAACAATTTTTATCAAAAATATATATATATATAGTAATAAAGAAAATATATATTTCTAAACTATGATTTTTTTCTTTTTTTTTACCGTAAATTGAATAATCTAGAGAAATAATAATCCTCTATTTATTTATTGACGTTGAACATATGAGATTTGTTTAAAATATTAGTTTTTATGCCATTTTCTAAATTATGAATTTAAATCATAACATTTTTATATAAATATTATTGACGGTTGTACATACCTATTATATTTTTTATGAGTAACAACACAATTCTCACAAACTGATATAATAATGCATTTATTTATGATAAGAAAACAATAAAAAAATTATCAATATGGTCAGTAATTTATATGATACGAAGATAAAATAATATTATAAATTATAAATATATATATATATTATTTATGCACTTCGAACATTACTTATAATAAGGTATTATGCCGGAATAAATATTAAAAATATAATTATAATTAAATCAGGCGAGTTTCGAGCGAGTTTGGACAGTAGTAGTCTTATACACACATTTGCAGTTTTTGTTTAAAACCGATATGTAACCGACCTTTCCTGGAACCGGTAATATTATGACATTTGTTAATTGATGGCATCTATGTAGATATTTTCGTCAAACATAGCTATATATTTAAAGTCTTTAAAGATGATATTAACTAAATATGATGTCTAGACTAGCGTAATGCAGCTCAGCCTGTTTGTAGGCACAGCTTTCTATTAGATGAATATCTTTTTATCATTAAAATAATACCTTGACAAATAATGTGAAAAAAATGGCAAGTTTTTTATTACTTCAAGTAAACCATCAATTTGAAGCTAATAAACTTTCTTTCCAGTTTGAAAGTTTAATGCCTCTGACCATACCTTTGAGGTAACTTTTTATCGTTCTTGACTGTATTTAATAGTTTTGAATGTTTTGCTATCAATTTTCTTCTCCTTAAAGCACTGCTTTACAAGTTCTTTGTTAAATATCCCTCTCATAGTAAATTTTATCTTTGCGATGTTTTTAAACAAGCGCATGGTCCACAAGAGTAAGTTTAATTAATAGATTTATTAATAATAATTAAATACGCAATAAACAATTCGAATTTAGAAGGTCTTTCTTATTCTAACTCTGGTATTTTTCTTATAAAAGGTATAAGAGGCTTAGAGGACGTAATAATCGTAGTAACACCTTCTTGAAGTATTTTGCGACCTGTCTAAGCCATTCCATTGTACACAGCATAAACATCAGTAAAATAAAAAAATGACAGTAAATTCTACAACTATGTGACTATAAAGTTCTTAGTTGTCTAATAAATGTTATTTATGTTATTATTACGGAGTTAAAGGAAATAGATTGATTGGAACTACGATTAATGTGGGGTACCTCAAGTTTTAGTCTTAGGCCCTTTTCTCTTTGTTATTTATATAAATAATATGCATTTGTAAAGAAACATATTAAGATAGTACTATTTACAGATACTTCTTTGATTCGTCATTTTTCATAGTTCCAATTATTTGAAATTGCTGTAATGTTTTAAAATCATCCAATCATGAGGCAGTCCAATTCTAGATAGTGACTGCAAGGTAAAATTTGGCAACACTTCATGTATGACAATGTCAACATGGCAACTCTTTAATATAGTGCATTACTTTTGTTCTAAAAACTTGTTACTTAATATTAAAAAGACTAAATTTCTCAAAAGCGACGGAAGATGTTGAATTCATATTTTTTTATTACTTAAGACGCCATATTACAAACGAGCTCTCATGTAATATTCGCTCTGTCAAAAATACTCTAAAAAAATGTATGCCCAGTGACTTGACAACTGACCAGTTAATATCATATGAACGGTGGTAGTTTAATATCATTTAGAATCCCAACCTGGGGTAGAGTTATAAACATTTTTGTGTTGTAAATTTCTGCTAAATTTACATTTTGTAATCAGGGTTGCAGTTATATTGTGTATAGTCATATGCATAAGACTCAAATATTGAATAACTTTTCTACGAGTAAACAATCAAGTATAACAAATTTAAAAGTAATTAGGAAACGTTTGTGTGCTACCGGATACTACCGTGTTGTCGACTATTAAGAGCATTATGTGATATAGGATATATAGATATCATTTGAAGGATACTTCAAGTTTTATTATAAATCTAATTTAGTCTTTAAGTGTGACTTTGAACAAAACTAAAAGTAACACAAGTCAGCTGAGTAGGTAGCTTTTCAGCAAAATAACTTTCTTAGCTGTTGGTAGCTTTAATAGTCAATTTTATATAAATATACATGCAAGAAAGAATATAATTTTATTATTCGTCTGAAATACAGCTACAATAGCTAATTCACTCAAATATTAAATGACAGCATTTCAACTCCTTGGGTAGGAAAACTCCAGTAAGAGTAGCCCTAGTAAGCCTTAGCCATTCTTGTCACCTCTAAAAGCGTCAAAAGTACCTTTAGTATACCTTTGGAGCCAAAACACATTCAAATGTCGTGAGTTTTTCGAACATCATGAGCTTAATAACGATATTTTTGGATACAAATAATAATAATTGTAATAAAAACCTATGTCGTAACAAAAATTGAGTGGCCCAAACAAGGGAGCGACCTAGTAAGTTGTGTTAATCTAAATACTGAGTGTCTAACTATATTTCTAGCGGAGATTTTTATTACAATTTAGAGGACCAACTAGAATGGATACGCCATGAGTAGAAATTAGAATTCTATATTCCAAATTTTTATTTTGCTTCGTTACTAAACTGTTTCTTGTAAAAAAAATATGCTTTTTATTTATTTAGCTTAGAATATAAAATAAGAGCGTATATATAACTACATCATGATAAAAAAACAACTGCAGTAAGTCACTTATCACCTTAAGACATTTTGAATTTATCAAGCACTCAATCATAAAGATATTGGAACATATCAAATAATCTATTGATAAAATATATTGAAACCTGCATTTTACTTTTAAAAATTATTAATTAGGTTTGTTGCACTCATATCTTCAGATCTCAATCAGTATATAATTGTAGCCTCTTTATTAATACTGTATTACTGGAAATCATTTTTAAGATTACGGTACCTTTGATGTTAAATTTGCAAAGTAATGAAAAATATTATTATTTAATTGTTATTCTAAAAAACGAGTTTATTTTAACTGATCATAAAATATTATCGAAAATTAAGAAAGAGAATTAGGAAACAAAGAGAAGAGAGACTCTCGCTCACCCACTGCTAATTTAAACTAATCTCTAGTCTATTTCTATAGAAGTCTATTGAGTATCCAATGCGAAGTTTATGTATCACTTAGCCTTACAAGTCATTCAATCTAAATTATAAGAACTGATTTCGTTAAATGGTTGACTCATTTCAAAATAATCTTATCAACAATGAGCCTGAATAATATCCTGTGACTAAAACTCCAATAAAACTGAACAAAGAGATACGTGTAAAGTAGATTCATTGCAACTTAAAATAAATATGATGTCACTTAGTTATCTTTTGTTTTAGACTTCCTTATAAAAAAAATAACAAGTACCAATAATTGAGTATAAAACACTCATGGCAACTAATAATAATATCTAACGTTGTAAATAGAAATGCAACTTTAACAATTTTCAAGTTTTACGATAAGTTTATCGATAACTGTGATAACCTCAATATTTTTCAGGCGATATAGTTTAAGAAAATTATGTGAACAAGTGCAACCTACATTTCTCACATAAAAGTAATCGATTTGTGAATAGTGATTGCGTAATAAAATCGATAACTTCATTTCAATCATGTGTCAAATATTCTTGTTGTCCCAAACCATTAAATAAATAAACTTTATTGGATGGCTTGGAATAAATAATTAAAGTATCATGACTTAGTAGACATATTCCATATTAATCTCAGTCTTTAATCCCTTTCAAATCGAATTTATCAATGATAAGACATATCTTAATTCTCTAGATCAAAGGACATTAGAACATGATTTGTGGGTGTGATTACTTTTTCTGTGTTGATTAAATTGAGCTTATTTTGAAAAACTTTACAAATTATCCTTGACTTAACTTTGACTTTAACTTTCAACTTAACTTAACTTATTAACTTTGATATTTTTTTTTATTGAACTTCTTTTTCTTCTCTTTCTTTTCTTGTTTTTTTTTTCGAGTCAAAAGGTCGAAAAATTTATTTTTATATATATATCGTTATCTAGAAACCGGTCTTGTCACTCACATGTCAAACCATTATATGGGGGCTCTGCAGAAGTGTTGATGATTTTTTTAAAAACATTTTTAAAAAAACTTAAAAAATCTTAACAGCATAGCGTTTGGTTTGAATCGCAAATCTATGATCTAAAGGATCAGACAGAAATAAAACAATAAAACGGTATAGACTTTTAGAAGAAATTCAGACACAAAAACAGGTACAGAAAAAGTTGGTATATAAGATAAATAAATGTAGATATAGAAGAAACCTATCCTTAAGACCGTTTTGATGATAAGCGTGTTGTCACCATTTCCTTATTTCTTAGGAAAGTATGACGATTTCTGAAAGTCCTGATGTTTCAGACTTATATTGCCCATTGTGCCTTTTTCAGAAAAAGAAATCAATTACTTTCCACGTATTAATATATATGGAATGTAATTCCGTATCATAAGTTTAATATTGGTGTTTTAATCTTCTATCTCGACAAGCTCCGGACATTTCTTCAAATAAATTTATAAGTGACGAAAAAAGTGACTTCTCCCTTATGCAAAGAATGTGGTAAGGTTAATGGTGTTAGGAACGAAGCAAAGACCATACAATGTATAAGACAATACTCTAATAAGAATGAAAAATTTTATAATATTATATAAGACCATCACGTGTAAAATGATGCCAAAAATTATTTTGGCATCATCATCATATATTTATTAATATATATTGGTAGAATTGGCTTTAATTATGAAAATTTTGCTGGTTTTTTGTGTTTTCGGAACGACAAAGTTTTATGCTACTCAGCTCTCTAAAAGCTCTTTAAAAAATCTTGCAAGAAAATTATCACACCTTTATAGGCTTATATATTTTCATTATCATGTATCTCTTATATTAAGATAATAGGTACAGATGTTATGAGAATGAGCAATAGACCATAATTTGAAATTTCGTTTTCGAATTCTATAAGGAAAATTAATTTTACCTATAATACAGATTAAATGCGTCTGATTAATGGGCGGTAATGTATATTATTGTCGAAATTCAATTAATGTTTATCATCTTATCTTATCAGTATCAAGTGATATCACTGACATATACCTTCGAACAGAAGTGCGAAACGCACGCCACCTCGCGTCTCTCTTATTTATGTTTTCTAATCAATTTAGTGGTTAAATGATAAATGTTTTGATAAGGATCCAGTTCATGCACTAAGGTAAGCTCATAACAAGCTTTTAGAAAAATTAAGTTGAACCTTTGTAATTATTTTTTAGCTTCAATATTTTAGGAAGTCCTTCGCCATGATTCATTTACCAGATATATTAATGGAAGCAAACCTAAAATCTGGTCCCAGATAATATATATTTTATTAAATTTGTCTAATTATTTTTAATTACTGTTTGCGTCTATATTGAGAAATCTAGGCCAATGGCTTAATGCTCATTGTTGATAAAACACGTACTTTTCAGATTTTTGTTTTATGAATTCTAAATAAAAACGTAGTGACATTTTCAGGCTCTAACTGAAAAATGTTGGCGGCATCTTTGAACACCCTCACGCCGCGGTTGCGGTTCAACTTTTCAAAGCCAAGAATCGACAATGCAATCTTTAAGTTCCACTACAAGCTTACTGTTACAATGTTATTGGGGTTCGTGATTTTGGTATGTGGGAGGGAATATTTTGGAGAACATATCAAGTGTATATCAGACCAAGGTGTTCCTAACCATGTTATACAGACGTATTGCTTCTTTATGGCCACATTTACAATAGTAAGTAACAACTTTCTTTAGTACAAAAACCTTTCTTACATTTAAATCTTGAAGACTCTGTAGTTTACGAAAAATATTATTTTTGGCAGCGCTATAGCTTAAGTAAGAGGTCATAAGATGTAGTCAGGATTTTAAATTTAAAAATAGGAATTTGGATTAGGATTTGTTTATAATTTGGATTTCAGGTTCGTCACTACAATGAGAGTCTTCTTGAGGGTGGTTTCCTTCCTCATCCAGGAGTGGGTCCTGTCTTGTCAAACGACGAGACCTTACACCACACCTACTACCAGTGGGTGCCGTTCGTGCTATTTATACAATCCATATGTTTCTACATGCCTCATTATATTTGGAAGAAGAAGGAAGGTTTGTGAATGAATGAATATTGTTGAGCTGAATTAAATATCCATTTTTTTTCGGCTTATGTAATGTGTAAATGAAGGAAAACGTTTTAAATTTATATATTCACTTATTTTCACGTTAATCTCAAGATGTGCACGTTTCACTATCTTATCACTATTATTCAGGTTATTGTGACGAACTCGGCGACAGCGGATCCGATTGTAAAATATTTCTTAAACAAAATACTATTTAAAATGCCTCAATTGATTTTGATATTAAGATCTTTGCAATAAAGAAATATAATTTTCTTTCATCTTAATAACTCGCATCTAAATTGTAATGTAGTGGCATCAATAGAACATAAGGTAGTTCTTTAATTTGTTAAGGGTATTCCTTATTAAATATATCTACTACTTTGCTCCTAAGATATTACATATTTATTTTTTTATTTAAGTCTATGCTGTAGACTTACTTGACGAACTATCAGGAGAAGGAAGTAACTTATTATTACGATTGTAGTAATCGTATTTTGTTTTTATTTTATTATTATCGTTTATAAAAAAGTACTTTCTGAAGCCTTAGTACCTGTGTGCAATATATTTACGCAAGCTCATTATTATGTTTTTTCTTAAAAGTTATATGTTATAGGTGGAAGAATCAAAGCTCTGGTAGATGGATTACAATATGCTGGTTTGGCGCTAGCCAATGATGACATGAAAGTTGGGTCTGTCACGGTACCGTCTAAACAGACCTTGGAGAATCAAATTGACACCATTAAGAAAGATATAGTTATGAGGTAAATTTTAGAGTTGAATTAAAAAATAAAATATACATAACTTTTAAGGTTTTGAAATCTTACAATATACAAGATTTCGATGCTGATTTCTATATATTTTAGAAACAGATAAAATATTTAAACTTATATAATTAATTTGTGGTGGTTAAAAAATAATACCCCACTTATTTAAATAATTTCCTAAGATTCCGAAATTAATTTAAGTATATTCTTATTGTTTGACAAATAGAACTCACTAGCGCTTGCTAGGACATTACCTCTTGTTTATGGGATATTCAGATGTAGGTGTTTCAGAAGATTTGAAACGTCAGGTTTAAATTAACTTTGGAAATGTTCATCCAAATTTAATTTTACCCTTTACCAACAGTTTTATAAAAATATTCATATACATATAACTTTTGTTTTATACATCTAACTTTTTCTTTTAGGTTACGAGTGACAAGGACATGGTCAACATGGTTAATTGCCATGGAGGTTGCTAATTTGGTCCATCTTATGTTCCAGATTTGGATCATAAATGTTTTTTTAAATGGAAAATTTATAAGCTTAGGAGCAAGTGTGCTCAGTTATCAAGAATGGCAGCAAATTTTAGATCCATTGGAGTCAATATTTCCGAAGGTCCATAAATTCGTATTAGTTAGCTAATAGAGCATTGGAATTCAACTCTTTAAGTATATTTAATGAAACAATTAAAAATACATAATATGATTATCTTCAGGTGACAAAATGCACATTTCATAAATATGGTCCTAGCGGCTCAATCCAGCAGCATGATGCTCTTTGTGTGATGGCACTCAATGTCATCCACGAAAAGATCTACGTCATATTGTGGTTCTGGTTTCTCTTTCTCTTTATCGTGTCTATGCTCGGTAATATGATAATTTAATTGTTAAGTCTTTGGATTATCAAAGACTATATTATATTCTTTATAAATTGGATGCCTGATTAATATTATGTTAAAATTGATTCCAGCTGTATTATGGCGTGTTCTCTCTTTCTTCTTGTACCGACGATCCCTCAAATTTAACGAATTGGTCTTCCGCAACGTTTCCAGTAAGACTTTCAACCCATATAACGTGATCCAAGTAGTTAATGGTTGCCATTATGCAGACTGGCTGTTCTTGTATTATCTAGCTAAGAACATGAAAGCAATTGTTTTTCAGTAAGTAATAAGTTATAAACTTACTACAGAGAAGTTGGGTTTTGTAATATATCATACAACATAATTACGTATTCCAGACAATTGTTCGAACGTCTTGCTGAAGAATTACAAACACGGGATATGCCATTCGATCAAGATGGACATGTGGAGACGGGCGCTGAACCAGTACTTCTAGGAAAAATCGATTACACAGACGAAACATTGCCTTTCAAAGAAGACATTAAAAAGTTTTCCTAACATAAGAATAATTCGTAAAATTTATATACTTTGAAGATGAAACCTGTGATAATGACACTTAAAATACTTTGAAGTTTATTTTGAGATTGTGTAATCATTGCTCAAGTAATTTTTATTTTATAAATAACTTATGGCAGTTTAATTACTAATCTTTACCGGTAGTCTGCTGAATTTTATAAGCAATTACCTTATAAGACATTATAAAAACATTTTAAACGGTATTTCACAAGGATCAATTTTTGGACCTTCTTTTTTTCTTTTACATGTTAAACAATATAGCCACATTAGATTATATTCGAAAACTAATTTTATGTAATAGAAACTACATTGAATCATATTATTAAGGATGAAGAGTATATGTTTAAAAGAAAAGTGGTTTCTATTGAATAAATAGAGACGTTTAAGACGTTATGTGACAAGGTGTTTGTGGCTATAAAATTGATTGAAGAATATATCGATCGGCTTAGTGACGTTGATCGAACACCAATTGTGGTAATTGCGGTTTAAATTACGTAAACAATTTACCATTTAGTTGAAGATTTAGACTTTATTCTGACTCGCAGTACACTGTATAATAAATTAAGGCTTCTTAACATTAAGATATATAATATACTATTTCTATTTTATTAGCAAGCAATAAAGGAAATATGGAATTTAATCTAAAATAAATATATTATTTTGTCCTATTGAATTTTTTATTATAAAATATTGTTTATATATTTTTTAAATAATTGTTATTTTAAGTCAATCACAAAACGTAATACAACGTATTGTTATTAAATTTCACTATTGCGAGCAAAGTTAAAATGAAGTCTGCGCAATGTTGATAATAAATATGTACACATAGTTTCTGTGTCTCTACACTCTTGAATTGCATTTTGTGAATTATGTCCGATTATGACCAACATTTTTATTTATTCTACAATCACTACTTGTATAAAAAACTATGTAGATAAATTGTTATAAGAAAATATTCCCAGATAATACACAAAATGTTTAACGCTTTATTGCGAGTCAAATAAGGCTCACATGGCTTCGGTATCACTTTGGTTCACACCATTCGTTATTAGTCACTCTTTGTATAGTTTTAACTCAGCTAAGTTTAATTAAATGTCCATAAGATTAAGATAATTCAATTACTCAACCCATGTTATAATGTAAAAGTAACTAACGGTTCCGCCTGCGGTTAATTGAAAAACTTGTTTTCTGACATGTTGTATGACCGACTTTTATTCTTAAGTGATATCCATAGAGGTGGAAAAACATTTGTTTATTTAAAATGTCTATTTAATTCATTGTTAAATAACTTTTTTAAAGTTTTTGAATATTTTTAGTACACATAGCCACAGCGGAATGTACAAAGATGTGTGTTATATTTATATCTTATTAATTCCCTCTGTGTTCCTTAAGTGTGGAAACAATATTCATTTACCCCTATCTACAACATATCTATTTCCATAGGAGGTAATTGGTGGTATTTTAAAATTTACCGTATTCTTCTTTACTTATTTAAACGCAGGAAGCTTTTATAAAAAGCCAATCAGTCAAGCTATACACATATAAAGATTTAAATCGATTCAACGTACATACATAGAGTGGTCAAAGCACGTGCAGTGATAATTCATCTAGTAAGCGGGTTCACTTGCGACTGTTGACCCGGAAGCCTTCGGGACCTTGAAGTCTATTCTTTTAATATTTAATATATATGAAATATATATATATATATATATATATATATATATATATATATATATATATATATATTTTTTGATTTTGAAAGTTTAAATTAGTAATTTTAAATTTATCAATATTTACTTATTTTTTATGATGGGATTATTCTTTGTATAATAATACAAATTCTCATTCTGCATATTAACTGAGATAATAGTTAATAAGTGAACGAAACATCCAATTAAGTTAAAATCGTAATTAGATATGTAGTAAATAGTTTGTTAGAATGTTTGTTTTTAACACACATTCTGGATTTTTTACTTAGAATTGGCGCTCGTTGTTTAATTTTGTTTCATTATAATACAAAACTCAACTAAATCATTTAAAACATTATTAAGTTGAGTGTTTTTTAGTATTCTATAGATCTGAAAATAATTAAAGATATTTACAAAAAGACAAAATGACAAACAAAGTTGGATACGTGACAAATATGTGAACTTATATATATAAGTTCATATATGTATATATATATATATATATATATTTCATTTTTGTATTTAAGTAAGTCTCGTGTTTTCATTGTTTCAGTTGCAAATTAAATTAAAATACTTGCTTTTAACGTCTTCCTACTTCCTTAATGAAACTAAAAAAAGATTATAACTACTGTTTTTTTCGTAATGAATAACAAGGTAAAATAAAATAATTTATAACACGCTAACTCTATTACTAATTACAATTTAATTATTTTGTTATTTGATACTTTAATAATTAATATTTCTATTATAATATTAATATGTCATTTAACTTGTGAAGATGTCATTTTCTCAATGTCGTCGTATGTATGAATGAATGCATAAATAAAATGTTTCAAATTATTCTACTGGCAATAAATTTAAGATGGTCAAAACAAAACATTCGAAATGTCATTGGAAATTTTTCACAATACAATTGACACATCGATGCAGCTTAAAAAATGTATTTTTATTTTCTTTTTTTTTTATTTTCTTAATATCGCGAATTGCAATAATTGCAGATAGTAATGCTGCGATAGCATTATACTCAAAGGTGGTTTTTTTAGGTCTGATGTCCTTATTTTCCTTTTAAAACACCTGAATAAATATTAATATACTTCAGAATTACTCAATTCTACTTATTAGTAAAAGCGCCATCTATGATTGAAACTTATACAACTGATTTAGTAAACTGTCCCGAAGCATGCCTTTACCTGGAATTTCGGCCTCACAAGTAGCGCGACTGGTTCTTTACGAGTTACGAGTACACGGATTCTTTGCAATAGACTGTCTAGGCATGGAGAGGTAATATATCGTTTAAAAAAGAAATTTACTTTTAAATACTTTTATGCCATATGAAGGGTGACAGATGCTTTATTTCACATAATAAATAAGACAGAGTATATGGGTTTATTTAAATCTTTTCATAAAAATAATAATAAATATTATTTTATTTTATTAATATCCGAGAACATATTGACCTATACAATCGTTTATAAATTTGTATTATAATAAATATAGTAAAAACCATTGATATTTGAGACTACCACCATTAACTTGGTAACAGTAACTACATTCAATCAAACGTGGCTGTGATTCAATCGAAAAGTTATATAATCATCATAAAAAGTTTCATAATGTATCATATGTCCTAGTTTTATCTGGAGCAGGAGTAGGGTTGTCACTTATTGGGCACTGTAGTGCGAATGATAAATTTTTTTTACTTAAAAAACGCGTATATACAAATAATAGCCGAAGTTTTTAAAACTTTTGAAAATTAATTAATAACACAAATAATTAGTTGAATGTTGGGTGGACACGGTATAAAACGTCAATTATATCTAGACTATTTTTAAACGACTGGCAACCCTAGTCAAAACTGTCAATACTTTATAAGGAAAGACACAGCGATGAAACACGGGTCAGGGGCATACATCATATAAAAAAACAGGTCTTTGATGGCCTAGAAGCTTGTATATGTTCTTAGTGAATATTTCAAACTCAAACTTACGTTGATAAATTCTAAAAAGACAACATTCTAATGTTCTAAAGCTGTCTTAAATACTGGTCGCCAGGGTTGCTCAGGTTACGCAGTTCTCCTTGAAACGCTTCTATGTAATCACAACGAGAGACATATAAGTTTTCATAATGCTAATATATTTTCCCTTAAACCTACCTAACCTTAGTGACAATACTAATACTAGTTTTGTCTGGGCATCAATGATATGTCTCTTCGCTATAAGGCTTATAGCGTATAAGTCGATGTGTGTAACTCGAATTTCCCAAAAATACCACCCACACTACATTTGTTGGTTGGTAAAGTGTTGGACTTGGAACTTGGATAAATTCCATATCACAACTTATGTAAGCGACAAGAACTAGATTCATCATTGATGGAAACTTGGTCTATCTTCACACAAAGTATTTTTATTATCCTTGTCATCCTTATTATATTTGGGTAAATACCATAGTAAGTATTGATAAAATTACACAGACAATAGAAAATGGGTTGGTTACGCCTATCGATTCTAAGTACTATCCTGGTCTATAATCTGATGTTAGTATACAATGTCCCTGGTTTCTTTAACTAACTTTGTTCGTAGAATGATATGGTAATAGTCATTGCCGCCGCAAAAGTAATACCTAATGCCACCGCGGAATTATAAGTGGGTAGGTACCTACTTTTAGTTAAAAGAAATACATTAATACAAAGAAGCATAAAATCAAAATCTTATAAAGAAATAGAATAATCATACAAATACGTTTTGTACTTCTTAATTTTTTTCCAACAAATGACAGATTTGACAGACCGAGTCTCATTTTAAGTTCAGGGACAAGACATGAGGGCCCACGTATTTAGCATATGCAGTGGTCAAAACTGGGGATAGTGATTCCAGGTACATGATGTAGCGGTGTAGCTAGCCTTCGTTATAAAAACGGTACCTATTACATTTACCAGGGGCTATTTCTAGGCTGTTCGGTATTTAAACTACTTGCTAAGACAAATCCAATAACAACCACATGCAGCAATACACAATTATATTTTTTATGCTTTACCTTAGGTACATATGAACATTGCTCTCCAGCCATCACCTTTTTATCTGATGGGGTATTATAACGAATTTTTCCAACGATAAAAAGTTGTTTTTTTTGTAAGAACGATTAAGAATATTATTTACTTGTAGGAAATGTCAATTCGAGTTAATTTCATTTTCTTTATCTTTAATTAAATTGAATTCAACTATTTTAACACATTATTTTGTCATCCACAACCAAAATTCTTTTGATTTTATAAATTTAAGTTGCGTAAATTGGAACTTTATTTATAGCAATGGCAGCACCGTAAAATGGCGAAAGGCATTTGACAGAAGAATAACCGCGGAGCGATAACATAGTGTCATCTCTTTTTGTAGTACTAGTCTCACTCCATCTATCTCTTTCATTCTTGAAGTATACTGCAGTGCCTATACTTATGTTGTAATCTGTGTAAAAACAAAATAAATTGTTGAGTGTACGAATCAGCCGTGTGATGTAGTAATTTCTTTGCGTATTTTTACGTTCTAATGACAATGATTACTATTTGGCTAAACTCAAGGATTAGTATTATTTGTAAAGAAAGTAAGATGATAGAAGTTTAAAGCAAGCTGGAAATTATGATTTAAAGTTCGAAATTCAATTAATAACATTGTTTAGTCCCAGTGAATTATAAACATTGAAAATAATTATTTAAAAATCGGGAATAACTGAGACACGCAATTTGGTAAGTTAAAGTATATTTTTATGTAAACTATAATTCTTTTAGAAACTATTTTAATTAATATTTTTTTTATTTTATTTTAAAATTGAAAGATTATGTTAGATAATTATTTAGAAAAACATTGTATTTTAATAACAATGTTTATTTCAATTTAAAAAATTAATTGCATCTGAGAAGGTCATTAGTTTTAAGTTGAAGTTTTATTTATTGAAACAAACTCCATGGAGGTTTATTCTATAAATAATAATAATTATAATAAGTATGTTTTTAGTTGTTTTTTATAAATGCATGTCATTCCTATATTGTTATAACAATACAAAGTGCATAAATTATTGGTTTAATTAATTCTTGTTTATATAATTGCTGTTTTAATGCTTTCAATCTCAGACAGTTTATGAAGCCATATTTTAATATACATTAGAATCTTATATAATAATATGACTTTATTTGTTTATGACCATTGATATAATTAATATTTATTATGGTTATAATATATTATGAACCAGTTTAAGAACCTACAGCGGTACAGCGATAGTTTCATACCACAAAATTAATTTCAAAGTTTCCACTGTTTCAAATACAAAAGAATATACAACATATTAATATACATCTATGTATATTTATACAAATAATGTGTTTTTAAGTAACTGAAGAATCAATTAAATTTGCAGAAACATCAATAACCTAAGTGTATACAACTTGCAAATTGGTTATTATATCATTCCTATAATAACTTTTCATATCATGACTATTAATTATTTAAGTTATTATTTACAAACTTTTAGTTTTAAAAAAAATATATAACATTTTACAATAAATATAAAACAAAATAATATAATATATTCTACATATATTGAATATGAGTAATAATTATTTTTATTAGTTACTGTATTATTAAAAACTTTAAATTTATAAAAATATATATTTTATTTTACAATAAATTTAAAATAAAATAACAACATATTCTAACATATAATTTAGTATAAATCACCTTATTATATTTCTATAAATTATATATCATATTTTAATATAAATATAAGAACAAATAACATAATGTATTCTACATATAGTTTATTATATACAACCTTATTCTATTTGTAATGCAATGCTGCCAACATAATAAAAACTAGCCGTTCTCCTTGCGTTATGAAACAACGCCAAATAGAAAGACGCACGTGCGTACGTCGGTCATGAACCTATGTTTTTAGTGGTTCAGGCCAGACCATATAATTTGGTCCATCCTGCTCTAATCGCCTTTAATAGTACCAGGGGGCTTGATTTATGACAATTTTTAACCAGTATATACGTCTATCGTTGTTCTATTTGAAGAAGTTATTGGAGTTCTACATTAAATGGTCATGTTCAAACGGAATGTTCGTTTAAATGTTTAAATGTATTTGTATTATAATTTTGCGTATTTATCATGTTGTGTTTGAAAATTACGATAAAATTAATAATATTAATTTTAATTAATAATACTTTGGTAATATTTTAATTAATAATACTTTGGTAATATTTAAATTATAAATACTTTTGGTAATGTTATAATCAGTAGTGTGGGGATTTTTGTTATCTATTCGTAAAGACTAATCCGAGTTCTAAAAGTTGTTTTATGAATATTAAGATCTTTAAAGGAGTTATAACTTTTAAAATATTGTTTGTTAGTAATTTATCAAAAGCAAGATGACATAAAAAATAGTCGAAATGCGTTTATTTAGTTACGTAATATCGGATGGACTCGCGGTTAAAAGCTAGTTAATTAAAAATTTATAAATAATTTTAGTCTCACTTATAACATAACACTTAATATTGTTTTAATTATTGTCTCAACATCTCTTATAAGGTTCATTAACTTCGATTAAACGCATATTTAAAACTTGTTATACCTTGTCACTTTCACACCTTAGACGTAAATCGTTAGTAAGAAAGTAACAAATAATTGTAGAAATGTAATTAGAATAATTGTACAATATTTTTATTAGTAAGGGGGGTTGAGCTTTTAAAAGTTATGATTAATATAAACTTTATATACAATTATCCATTTGTGCTCAGGTAAGTACTATCGGCATTTCTCAAGTAGATTCTAATAAAATTATTTTTAATACGCCAGATAGCCATCTTGTGGTATCTCGAAATATGAAGTTGTCATCAAAACATTTTGAAATATTTACAACTAAAATTAACAGAGTATTTAAGTAAAAAAATCCTTGGAAAATTTTAACCGGGATCATTCAATGCATTATTTTTTTGTGTTTCAAATGAGGAATATATATCATTATCCCATTTTTTTAATTACAAAGTTGTTCTCCATCGAAAATTACTTTTTAAACGCAGTGCGGTCTTGTTTGATATAATATAATATAATATCATATAATATCATGTCATATCAGTTTGTTTGAATGTGTGATTGGAATTTTAATGTATGTCTCATAATTCTCAATAAATTATACATATTGTGAATATTATTTGAATTATATATTTAATATAAGCCAAAAGTAATTAAAACTGAATTGTTATAAAAACATTCAACCTAAAGTCTTTTTTAATATATATTTTTAAGACTATAACAAAAAATTAATATTTTTATACTTGATGACCATTTATTTACATATAAATATATAATTATTTGTAAAAATAAATACAGGAAAATATTTTACTTTGTAACGATATAATCATACTGTACCAAGTAACATATTTTTAAAGATTTATATTTATTTACTAGTTTTTTCCACCACTATTGAGACGTAATCACCATTATGTAAGTCAGGTAATAAATTTATTAAAAATATAGTTTTATTTATTTATTTATTTTACATTACTAACAATTAAATAACAATCACAAATCCATAGTTTGAATTAAGACCAAATTAAAAAATATATATATTGTTAATTAATAGGACATTATATAATTATAATTTACTTCTAAAATAAAAAAAATATTTTTTTATTGTCACAATATTAATATGTAATTGTTGTTATAAAATCTATATTGTATACTATAAAATATAGTCTCATCTGTCTGTCTGTATGATCCCGATAAACCCAA
This sequence comes from Mechanitis mazaeus, assembly GCA_959347395.1. Classification (NCBI taxonomy): domain Eukaryota; kingdom Metazoa; phylum Arthropoda; class Insecta; order Lepidoptera; family Nymphalidae; genus Mechanitis; species Mechanitis mazaeus. The sequence continues at coordinate 16,907,726 of OY365752.1, read as the reverse complement.
AATTAAACGGATTCTCGTAAGCTTTTCATCACCGAACTCCACGCAGACGATGCTCCGGGCGAAAGCTAGTATACAATAAATATTTATTCATGTCAAAGATGCAAGAGTTGTCTGATTGTGTAGACAAGTGGCAACAAATCAATTCGAATATGTTTGGTAAATATGTATATATGTATGTTACATAATGTTTGAAGTAATTACATTGAGTAGAATAGACACCTAGCGTTTGTCGTTAAACTAAATTCTCGTGACATAATAATGTGCTTACGCTAATGGCTTAATAATAATATATCTTTAGGATTGACTTGAACATTATATTATATTCATTCATAATAGTAGTCTTCCTTTAAAATAAATTATTTCAAAGAAATAGTTGTGTTAAAATTTTAAATGTGTTCCAAAACAAATTTATAAAAATACTTAAAGAAATATTTGTATTAAAATTTAAATATTTATTCCAGAACAAATTTAATTAAAAACTTAAAACGTACTGAAATATAAATGTGTTCTAGAACAGATATAGTTATTTTTGAAATTTAATTGAATTATTAATAGCAAAACAGAGGTTTGAAAAGTCAAAACATGTTATTGTAAATAATTATATGAATTATATCTACTAGTATTTGTTGAATATTCATGTTTATGAATATTCGTTATAATATACAACATTTCTAGAATTACATATCATTTTAAAACTAAATTCCTTATATTATGAACATTTAAATTATCCTTTTTTAACAGAAAATGTTTTCGTTAAATAATTGATCAGAAATTATATTCTATAGTGTCTTAGTATTATATAATGTGTAAAAATTTGTGTGAGACCTAAACAGGTTTTTCAGCCGAAACCGAAACCGCAACTTGCTTAAACATTAAAATTTTCTTAATTATATATGAACACATATATTTCGGTAAGGCTGATAGTTTCGACCGTTTTTTGGTTGAACTGACGACAAAGGGTGAAAGAACTAACGACACTGAATTTTTCGGTTGAAACTTGGAGACACCGAAACCGAAGTTTTGTTCAGAACTCGAAAACAGAAAATAAATCACCCATGCCATTAATTTATTGTGTGTTGTTGTAGATATTTAAAAAATAATATATAATTTAAAAACAAATCATCATTCGGTTTACCGCAGACCGCTGATGATGAAAGCTATGGTGACATAAGGAAAACAAAATATTAAATGCAAAAATTAAGGACCATATATTTTGTTGGTTATTATTATTTATTAAAAAACGTGATTATTAACTATGAAAATGTTTTCAGTATGTAAGTTTGTATGTAAGTATGGAACATTTAAAAACAGATCATTTTAATCTTAGATACGAACATCAGATATTACTAATGACGGTATTTAAATATTTTTTATTTGTTTCTTATTTTGTGTGCAATAAAATATGATAATAATAATAATAATTAACCACCGGTAGCTTGGTCTTTACACCCGATGGCAGTGGGCCTAAATTTTGTATATTTTTAAATGTGTTTTTTTTTATATATATGTATTCAAAAATGTAAATTATATGACAAATAAATACACCTTAGATTTACATGAGTACGCATTTCAAATAAAACTATTTTTTACGGATTAAAACTCGCGTAAAATTTGGTCACATTTTTATTACACTTACATATCGTCTACTCGTGAACACGATTGCTGCAAAGCAAACGAAACGTCGGGTTAAAATAAACATGTAACCAAATTATACGCGAGTTTTAATCCGTAAAAAAATGTTTTATTTGAAATAAATAAACCATTCCAGAAACAAACTAACATTCGCATATAATATTATGGATATAATTATAGATAGGATCATGGCGGAACTCTAATCGTAAAAACAAGTGAACCATGTGAGTAAAGTTGAGCAAAAAAAAATTATTAATACGATTATTAATTACGAAAAACCCGTTATTTGGGCCTTTCTTACTTTTCATGTGTTATTACTTTTATTTTCCTCTCTGACTTACATAATATAAAATATAATCACATTTTTAAAGACGTATTATTGTATTATTATAATTAGCTGTTATGTAATACTACTATGTAATAGATATATTGTTATTATTGAGGTGAGCGAAGCGAAGTTCTTTATCGGTCAACTCGATCAAATTTTGTCCGCTATCTCCTATACCGTTCAAGCTACACTGACCAAATTTGGACCAGTTTATTATCATATGCCTACCTTTCTATTAATTTTGATAAAAATCTAACTGTAAATTAATAATAATTTAAAATTATTATTTTTTTAATTGAGACGTTCTATTGTATACGCAGATGGTAAGTTCTTGTTGTATTGCAGACAATAGGGAAATCGTATCAAGCTAAAGTTTTCGTGATATATTTTTCGTTGTTTTTCTCACTGAAGAGAGTTTCGCTCAGCTTCTTCCGCTTGCTTGATGCTAGTATTGAATTATCAGGCTATACTCATGTCTCATGTCAATCGAAATTTGCCAGAGTTGTTTGAAACACTTTTTATTTATTTATTTAATTCTTCATTGCACATAACACAAAATAATGCGCAAAAGGCGGGCTTAATGCTACAAAAATATTCTCTAGCAGCCAACCTTACAACGTACACCAGACATTTTTGGTAGACGTGCAAATAAAAAAAAATGATAATAATAATTAAAAAAAAACAATATAAATAAAAATAAAAATAAAAATATCTACTACAGAATTTTAAACATAAATAATATATAAAAGTTATTCTTCTTAGTATAAGTTATAGTTCTTAGCTTCTTAGTTGTTATTCAAGAGCTCAGTTGCGCAAAGAGCAAATTCAACATACTTACCATTTACGTGAGTACAGTAAAATTATATATAATAGTAATCATGAATCACGAAACTTTAATTACAATACAAATTTATAATAATAATAATATTATATGTAATATTTACAATAATTATATATATTTGAAAGGATTAATTGTTTTAAAATAAAGCGTACAAGTTAATTAAATTGCTAATTAAAATGAACGATTGTCAAGATTCATGTTTCTCAAACACTTAATTAATTAATTAATTCTTTTATTAAATAATTAGATTTTTTTTGTATTGTTTTATGCAATAAGTAATTTAAATAACAAATCGACAACCGTCTTACGTAAATTTATCTTATTCAATAATTAATATTATCTAATATGACTTTATCAATTAAAAAATATATATGTATATTTATTTATTACTAGCTGTTACTCGCGGTTTCACACGTCTATTTTTATTAAGTTATAGGATTTTTACTAGTAGTAGCATAATGCTAGATAGTATGTAGTTATGAACCGGCCTATCAGAATCAGATTTTCTCAAATCCATCCAATAGGTTGCAGGGTTAGTTCAACCAAACAAACTTTCTTTATATATATAATAACAGAGTTTGTTTGGTCGAACTAATTAGAAGTTGCTGGATGAATATGAGAAATGTATGAATATATATATATATATATATATATATATATATATATATGTTTGTCTAATTAAAGTTTCATTTTTATAGTTTTGTTATTAATATCCAAATATATTTTAATTCAAACAAGCGAAGTCGCAACGCATGCTAGTTTAAATAAATGAACATTTAATTCAACAATGTTCCGAGCACAATATATCTCAATGTCATTCATTGTTATAAATTAATTCATAGACAAAATGCGGAATATTTTTACTATTTTCCGGTATTATTGTAGGTATACCTATAAATAGTGTCGGTAGGTATTGACTATTATGAGGAAATAACTAGAGTATATATTATCAGCTGTTTGTCAAATGGAGTATTAACCTTTATTCGTATGTATCAGCTGATTATGACAGCGGATTTGTTATTATTATGAATAAGAATGAAATGAGTTTAATATGTTTTTTTATTAATGTTTATTTTTTATATTTGTTTTTTTTTATGTTTTTAAATTTTAAACTATTAATGATTATGGCTGGATGACAATTATTATATAATTAAACTATTTTTTACGGATTAAAACTCGCGTATTATTTGGTTTGGTTTGGTAGAATAAAAATGTAACCAAATTATACGCGAGTGTTAATCCGTAAAAAATAGTTTTATTTCACTGTGTACTCGTGAAAATCTAAGTAAATGCTAATTATTGTCTATATTATTATTAAATGAAAAAGTTTGTATGTTTAAACTTATTTTCGAAACAAGGAGAAAATTCTTTCTGTATATGATAGGCAGGTTCATGAGAGATGCTAAAGCCTATCTAGCGTTACGATACTCTTCTTAGCAAATGTCTCTATATAGAGAGACATTTGTCCGCTAGTAGAACTAACAAAAACTAACCAGAACTAAGTTGCATAACTTTTTATAACGAGATTTATCACACGTTTTGTAAAATAAGTTCACAATTATTTCATATAAAAGAAAATTGGCGTTTTTAGGAGATTTTATGGAATAGACTGACATACCTACCTAATTATGTTTTATACACTTGATAATTTTATATATATATATATATATATATATAATGTTATATATAATGTACTAAATACTATAATGTTAGTTATTAATATTCCTCGTTTAACTTATATAAGACCTATTGTTTGAATCGTCAAGTTAATGTTATTCTAAGTACCTTTGTCGGTTTGTGCTTCAGGTCATTGTGTAAAACTTGTTATATATTATTGTAGTTAAAAATTAAAAAAGTGTCTTTGTCTTTTTCTTTATTAAGAAGTATAAAAAAAAGTAATTTTTCTGTTAAGTCTTAGATATAGAAATATATTTTTAAATGTTATACTTAAAAAACTTAATTATGAATGGTTTTTAATCAAATTTAAAGGCATAGTAATTTCTGTTATAAAATATCAGACTCTAGTTACGATTCTAAAGAGGAGGTGAATGGAGAATAATTCCCAATAAAACTACGTGGATATTTTAAATGGAGAATAATCGGCAAAAAACTACGTGTATACTCTTTTAAATAGATAATAATCTGCAAGAAATTCTATGGATACTTTTATAAAATATTAATTAATAGTATTGATCTAAGTCCTAATAATAATGGATATTTTAGAAGAAATTACAATTCTAGTGAAGCATTCTTAAGAACAAACCAATTAACTAAGTAACTTAACACAATACTATGTTACTCTTGCATTTACAAGGGCTTGAAGGATTAACTTCGAACGTAAAAATAATATTTAATGTATGTTATTTTACATAAGTAGGTCAAATCATAAACTGTCAGTGTTTACTTAATAATTTAAATAACTTATTTCTCCATTCAGTATTTCTGCTGAAACTGACACATATAACCATCTTACATATTTCACACACACATATATTTTGACTTATTTATATATACATAGAGGCTAGTGTTGTAGTATATCACTTGGTTTTGAATTGTGAAGATATAGTGATGTCTAGTCAGTAGTGTTTTGTGTTTTTAGAAATAAATTAATGTGAATTAACGGCAATAATATATAAATATATATAATAAAAAATAATTCGTTATATAACAGTTTATTACAAAACAAACTTTGCAGGTGGTCCACCAAAATTTAATATGATTTGTGCTTGTAAACTTAATTTTTTTAAAATAATCTTAAAGATAATGAGACGAAAACATTTTGGTTTCAGTCGATTTCAAGGACGTGTTTCAGGTTAAATCTTATACGAATATCTGTGATATTATATTTTAAGCAAAAAACATCTTGTAATAGATCAGCGGTAGTTAATGATTAAGGTAAATTTATTATTTTTTCTCATCCGTTATCAAAGTACTGATTAAATGAGACATTTTTTAAGTGTTTTGTAACCACTGACCACCAACTTTCTAGAAAGTAACAGTTAGTTCAACTGTACAAGAAACATTTATATTTATTTATTTATATATTTAACTTACTTTTACATAGACACTTTGATTTTAAAATAAGTAAATTATTTATTTCTATAGTTTTTTCCCTCATAATTTCTAAGGAAAAATTTTGGCTCGTCATGAGTGTTGGTTTTTAGGTTCAGTATAAAATTCCGCATCGATTGATATAGAATTTTTTTTTAAAGATATTTTATTTATTCTCCAAATACTATAGCTATATAGAACAAATTGGTTATAAGTATTTTCTATGATTTTCATAAATAAAATCTAAATTACATACTATGTACGCATGAAAAGGTAATTCAGAAACTAACATGAATGAATGAGTGAAACTGTAAATAACCAAAGACTAAATTCTAGAACATTCTAGTATCTTCCAGAACGAATTAAGCAATACGCTATTATATAAAAGGAAAGGAAAAATAATAAAAGGCATGTTTGTAAAAAATATTGCAACAATATTAGGTAATAGAACTTTGTGCTAAGTTTTCGGTAATAAGTTAAATGTATTTATAGCGTATTATCAAGCGAGATTCATCTTTAGCACATTGATATAAGTATCAAATTTCCTTCCGTTCTCATCGTAACCCAAAACATGGTACAATCGCGAACAATCGACCATTGAGTAAGATATGTTTACATAACTGTTCATCATTATGGTAACATGGTGGGTGATACTTGGTACCTCCACGTCGCCTAGTTGCCAGGTAAAATCAAACGTATTTCACATAGGGGAAGCTTGGCTGGATTGGAACAGCGTTTAAATTACTATAATAAATATAATAATATTTCTATATAAATTAATAGATGTTGTATCTTATTATTTATAGCAGAGAACCAAAATTTTATCTCAATTGTTTATCAACACTAAATAGTTTTATTTATTTTTGTTATTATCGACAATTCTCAAAACTTCAGATTTATCAATAATTGTAATAATAATATATTATTATTTCTTTTTGGGTATGTAAGATGTTATATGACCTGTATATATACCATCATATAGAACCAGAGCTAATCGTCTGTTACACCTGTGTGATAAGAGGGCGTTGAACTCTGAATATAAACGGAAATAGAACATTGACATATATTAAATAAATAGTCATAAATGTAGATACTTTTAAATATGACACATTTCTAAATAAATATTTATCTAAATCAGGAGTTCCCAACCTAAGTGGCGTGCCTGAAAGCATTTGAATTTTTAAAGAAAAAAATTAAATTAAAAATAACAATACAATTTTAGTTACAATTAATTTATGAATTCATTTAATTAGTTTTAAGTAAAATAAGTTTTAATTAATGTGCTTGTTTGAAAAATAAAAAAAAATGTATTGAAAAAGTAAAGTTGGAGCATAAAAATATTATTAATATTACGTGGCCTCAACACAATACAGGTTGAGAAACACTGGTCTAAATTGTACATTAATTTAACTAAATAGTCTAAAAATGACTTTTACGTGTTTTGACCTAAATTGATTTGACAGGAACTTTTTAATCTAAAATAGTAAATCATATGTTCTGAAGTAATTGAAATATTTGCCAACAAGTTTTATTACTCATTATCACTTGTTACTTTTATTATTATAACTGAGTTGAAGGACAGTATTAAATATGAATCTTTACTAATATTTTAACAAAAGATTGTTTGTTTAAACGCGATGCTTTTCGAAACTAACTTGATTTGATTTGATTTGATTTTTTTTTCTTTTTTTTTTTTGCTATAGACTATCTACGCTACTATTCATAGTTATACAACTATTTTTTAAACAGCTTATTTTTTATTTTTTATATTGGGAAAAAATCATATTCAAGTAAATTTCATAAATAAAACAGAACTGATATGCCAGTAAAATTTCCAAAAAAAAAACACGAAAAGTTACACACAAGTAAAATAATAAACTAAAACAGATAGAGATAGTAATATATATTAATAAATATTATTCTTACAAATAATATATCAATATTATGTAGCGTATTTACTCATTAGTATATGTTATATTATTGTATTTAAATTATCACTATAATTATATATAATCTGGCTGTTGTCACGTAAATATTGATTGCGAGGTCGCGGCGTGAACTTCCTTGCTCAAAGCGTATGAATAACGCGAACGAAGCGAAACGAACTTAGCGAAAGTAGTAGCGAACGAGTTCGAAACTAATGGAACAAATGTATGATATTATTTACGTGGGTACATCTTATTATTATATATAATGTTATATTATTTTGTTCATATTTAAGTTTCTGATTACTTCAATCGCCTTTGCTCTATTCAAACTGAAAATCATCTTATTAGAAGAAAAAACTCCCCAGATTGATCTCGTCTAAGATATTTAGCCCTCGAAGATTTGGGGGTCTCCCTTCGTTTCACCCTCACTTATAATAGCTATTACACTTCTTGGGCTTGGAGGGATATCTAAGCATAGAATTATTTATTTATTTATTTATTTATAACTTTTCCACTTTGAATCCATATTTGTGATCACATGTATACGTCAATTTGAAGAGTTAGGAGCGCCCATATTGATACCATACTTATCGAAATAAGCCCATTTGGACACTCCAACTTAAGACTTAAGGCTACGAGGGCTCCAAACGCGCCCTAGTCTGAGAAAAACCACAACTATCTCAGCCGTGTATTTTTTTTTGTGATTACTTCTTCACAAAGTAAAAAAAAAATATTTTTTTTTACGAAGAACAAGCGATTTTGATGTACCTTTTTTTTTTTTTTTTTTTTCCGTTGCAAAAACCCGTTACGGGTACCCCGTCGGCCCAGGGGGGTGACGGCCGGGGGGTTATGTGGGACTACCCGGCAGCATAGAGGATGCTGCCATTTTTAAGGCTACCCACTAAAAAACCAACGGTTGCCGTCTTTGCCGTAATGGGACGTCACGGGATCGCGTTAGCACACACCGTGACGCCCCGGCGAGACCCCCCGAATGAGGGTGCTCCGAGCAACGTAGAGCACCCTCCCATCGCAGGCCTATGTTAGGTAAGAGGGGTCACCCTCCCCCCTCACCAGGCCTACAACTGGGGAAGGAAGCGGCGGGCGTATTCCCGCCTCCTTCTACCCAGTCTTCCCCGAACCCAGTCTTCCCCGAGATTTTGATGTACCTACCAATAAAATAATTGAAATATAATTTATTTATATATATATTAATTTGTTTCAGATGATGTCCTGACAAAAAAATATCGCAAAAATACATTCCGCGATAGAAATCATTGAAACAAGACTGATTTTAAGTAGACAACACATTCCCGATATGTTATAGAAGCCAAGATGTTCAAGTTACTTGGAGGGTTAAGCGTTTATTTTAAGTATCAGCCTATAAAGACTGACAATGCTGTGTTCAGACTGCACAATGTGTTCACCACGGTCCTGCTGCTGACCTGTTCTGTGATCATCACAGCCACGCAATACGTCGGACATCCCATACAATGTATTGTTGGTGGAGGTCTCCCCGTCAATGTTGTGAACACTTTCTGCTGGATCACCTCCACTTTTACGATGCCAGATGCTTTTGCCCGTGAGGTAAGTGCGAAAATAAACAAAAAAAAAAACATTTATTAAAAAAAATGGTAAATAAACCTTCATAGTTTGTTAGTATTACAATAAAATAAAAAATATTTAAAAATATGTCGGTAGTTACAAAACAAAAAAGTATGTAAGTACTCATGTCGAAAATGACTGAAAGAGAGATTGTTGTGTTAGATCACTCTTCGCTCACACACTCACACACATACAATATATACACACATACCACGTGTCAGTACCATCCGATATAGACATAATATTAGGACTGTCTCGCACTCTGCTTATCAGGGATACACTTTAATAAAGCGAATAAAGGCTTATAAATTGACAGTGTACTAAGCCTTTAGCTTCGAATACGGGATTGTCTTTGTCTAATTCAAATTCTTTCAGCTAACGGCCTCTTCAAGTTTTCTAAGATAATGTGGGTTGCGTCCTAAATAAGCTGCTAATAAGATATTCAACATTTGCTGTTTCATTTGTTGTCTAGGTGAGGTCATGTCTATTAGTAAAACCTAGACGCCTGTATTTCGGTTTTAATAAACATTTATCTAAAAAAATATATATATTAAATGTATTCATGTAAATACCATCCGGCTGTATTCATGTAAATACCATCGAGACTTTGCTGGATGAGTTGGAACCCATGACATGATTCCAACATATTCCAAGCTCATGAATAAGGACCCCTAATAGTGTTGAAACTAGTCCGGAAAAAGTTCCCATAAATATTACCTGAGTACATCCGAGTTATATTTAATAGTAATCTTAGAGCATTAAAGTTTAAATACAAAAATTTTCAAAATAATATTTAGCTTTTAACAACATAAATGATATCGTGACATTTTGAAAGGATTATTATTTACATTAGAAGTCAGAATTCAGTACGCAAAACTTATGTCAGTAATTGCTTTAATAAAGATAATTCAAGTCGAAATTCACACGACAAATTGCCCAAAACAGCGTAATTGGCAGTTCGTCCGTGATTGTATACTGACTGTGCCGCCGCAAGTGAAATCAATTGTCTTAGGTCGAGAGTCAATTGCGGATGACGTCATATTACATCATACACTATTATAAACCAAAACATATTCTAAAATCATTCAAGTTTCAAATTAATATATATTATTAATCCTGTTAATATAACTAAATAAACATGAATTGAAAAACCTGTGAAATGATTTATTAAAAAATATCGTCTACTAACCACTTGTGTTGTTTTAAACATATTTTTCTTTATATTTTAAGAATAGCATATATTTTTTTTATTACTATTATTTAGCAATTTTTTTGAAATATTTCATATAACTAGATGCGTTCTCAGTTCTCAGATTAAAAATGGGCTTGATTCTTTATTCATCTGTTACAATGTTCGTATCTAATACTAGTAAATTAAAAGTTTCACCATTTTTGAGAGTTCTTGCTGAGGTTTTAGTATTCTAGAATTCTGAGAAGAATTATATGATTATGATTATTATCTATCCCATTAGTCCCGTGATATGTCTACGATACTCAGTATAGTACATAACCCCAGGAAACTAATGATCCCATTTTTACTACGAGAAGTCCTATGGGATAAAAAGCACATATTATTTTCATATTGCTAAAAGACCAAATATATAGTCCACGTCAATCGTGTTTGTCTCGTATAATAAAAAAACCATAAATTTCCATTATTTATTAACAATTATTGTTTAATTTAAAGCAATTAAAAAAATTTAATTGTCTTATAAATTTGCCTGACATGAATCGCTAAAGAAACATTCGATCTTTTCGAATTATTTTTTCGAAATTGCTCTTTACTATCCCTAAATTTATATTTATAAGTAAGTATAGACTCTTTCTTTCAGTTATGAACCCAACGAAATATTTAGTTATTACAGTAATGAAATATTTAGATTTTATACATTTAGTTGGTTTACCATCCGCTTCAGTTTCAGTAACTTGGCATTGCGCCAGGGTTTAGCTATTTTAGCGAAACTGTCTCTTTGTGCTCATCGAGTATTGTGTCACTTATCTTTGTTATTTGTTTATTCTTATGAAACAACTTGCTACATACGCCATTGTTTTTGTTATTATAACTATGAATGATGTTTAAAATATTTTTTATTGACATTTATAATAGACATTGACACAAACTAATGACGTGACAACTGCTGATAATTAGTAAGACTTTGTTAATTTGCTCAGTAGGTTGCAATTTTTATATTGTTCTGTTACTTGAATATTCATTCAGTTGAATGAATTATTTCATTGTCATTTACATGAAAAGAACTTATTATATACTTATTTATTGACGATGATTTTTTAATCAAGACAAGTAGCATTTTAAAACTGGTAGACTAAACCAATCAACTTTGGCAAAGCCGAAAAATAATTCTTCAGTTGATATAGTTTTCAGCAATCATTTACCTGCATTTAATAAGATTTCTAAGATTGAATAAAATCGGTCAAATAATTCATTAACCTAACCTTCCAACTTTGACCCTTCATAAATTTTGATAAAAAAATCAGCCACACGTAAAAATTTTGTCGTACACTGGAGGTCAAGATCTGTGAATAGGGTGACTTTCTTGAAATTCGTAAAGAGTTTTCAATAATCAACGGTAAAACGACAAGAACGAATGAATAAACGAACGAAACGAATGAGCAGAAAAGATCGATGTTTTAAATAACGAATTGATGTTTATTTTGTGTGATGTTTTAATGACGGCATGTTCCATTACTCCTACTATTACCGCATTTGCCAGAAGGTGGTTGGGGTCAAAGCAATCAGCGTCACTTGAATCTCAGTGCATTAGTCAGGCTAGGTGCTGGCAATTGAAGAGTAACTGCCCATTTCCTCACTTAACCAATGACGTATAAATGTACACAAAATTGTCCATTGACTTGGCCTATAACAATGCGAATAGTTTAAATTTGACTTGTTCTATTGACCTCAGTACAAAGGTATCTTTTGTGTGTTTGGAGGGGATAGGTCAAAAGCATTATATATGCTAAAGAACGACGGCCTTTCAAACATCATTTATAAATTCTCAGTTGATTTCATTATTAACAAGAGATATCAATGTTAACTGGATCTTTGTGCGAGGGGAATGTAATGATTACTGATAGGATGATTGCGAGGTCAAATTGTTATCAATGTCACTTAGTATTGAGGTCTACAGATAGAGGGTCAAAGAAACATTCTTTATCCGTAAATAAAAGAGATATTACGTACTTTTAATAACATCTCAATTGAATCTAAATTGTCCAAATAATTAAAATGCTTTTTAATGCTTAAGATAAGGCTTAGTTTTATTGAAGATGTGTGAGAAGTTATATTAACATGCGTGATGCATAGACAACATGTGTTGAAGAGTTTATTGTCCCAGCTGTAATCTCACGAGATGTGATTCATTCTTCATCAATAATGCATATAGCACAACTAAATTACATATAAATAAAGTCCATCTTGTAATAATATTCATAATGTACATTTGATACCAATGTTAATTTAATCTTTTAATCTTTTTATTTATTTACTTAAACTTTATTGTAAAACCAAAAAAGAATGGATTACAAAGTGCGGACTTAATCCCTGGTGGCATTCTCCGCCAGTCAACCCGTGGAGCACCACCAGCAGGTGAGAAGGTGGATTAGGTCCATGCACAATTGCATTACAATTAACTAACATATATATGTATATTTTTCTCACCGGAATATGAAAAGTATAACTAAGATTAACTATTTTTGAGCTTAAACTAGATATAAATAATATTCGGCTGTACTCACGTTAATATTATGGAAATTTGGCCGACAAGTCTCGAACCCATAAGAGGTCCTTATTCATGAGCTCGAAGTATGGCAAATTCGCGGTGTGAAATTCTCTTCTGTATTATTCTGTAATAAAATCTGTGTCTAACATATTTATGAAATCAGGCAAACAGTATAGATTCTGCGAAATATGAGATGAGATACGATGTTTCTATAACACATTTTGTTTACAATGTCAGTAATAATATTTGTGTTAATAGATCCACATGTGTCCACGGCCGTATTCTAATATATAAAAGGCACGTTCTACTACTAAATGACGATGCGCTTGCGCAAAGTGACGCAAGCAATGTCTATAGCTAAACGTAATTACCTGTTGTAGTTTGCCTTGCTGTCAAATTATTTTGTGAGATCTGTACTTATTATATATCATTGGAATACAGACAGCTGTTGTTAATGTTACAGGTCAAAATTCACTAAAAAGATCAAGCGGAATTATAAATAAACACAAAAAATACATACTTTAACAATTAAGTTTCACGGCTGGATACACTCGGGTAATCTCATTTACGTATATTCTTGAAGATCAGATTATATTAAATGAAGATGGTAACTAAAAATTAATAGAATGACCTCATTTTTAGTCCTCAAAGTGTAAATAATTGAAACATATTGACCATTTGATCTGTGCCCTACTTCGAACTGATGTTTTGTATTAGAAGGAAGATACTGATATAAGTTTCATGTCTACTAAGATTTTACAATGAATTTGGAAAGACTTGATGATTTGAAGTTGGATATTATAATATTACAAGACGAGGCTCTATCCTCTTGCTTTCTTTAACATGCACCTACTTCTTTTTCTTCTCCTTCTATCTCTACATCACCTTTGGTCTACTGGTAGAGTATGCCTATGGTATTAAGTCAGCCATTGTACTTTGCACAAAGCAATAAATTAATAATAGTCATCTATATCTTTATTATTATTTATTAAAACTGATTCATCATCTCGGATGAATAATAAAACGAATCCTTTCGTTATAGTAATTGTGAGACTGTATATTGTTTTTTTAACGTCATTGTAACCAATAGAGACTTGTCACATCTTTAAAAAGAGATAGATAGAAGATTATTTTAGAAAAAAAGTTAATATAAAGAAGGATAAAAAACTTTAAACTTAAATATGTGTTAAAGGATGTCGAACTACTTCAAGTCAGTTTGTTGTTTCCAGGTGGGTAAAGAGGTGGCTCATCCTGGTGTTATGAACGAGTGGGATAGCTCGCAGGAGAAGAAATACTACACCTACTACCAGTGGGTTTGCTTCGTACTGTTCTTTCAGGTAACGTTCAGTTTTTTGTGAGTTATGTAAAATTATAAACGTACAAACATATTCACACACAAAAAGAACATTAAGACACCTGTCTGATGTAACTGATTGCTTAAACCAGATGTCCTTAAGTTATGTATGACTTATAAATGTCATTATATTTGTAATATACCATGGAAGTAATATAACCGCAAAGCTATTCCTATTATATTTTATATATTGTTTAAAGCGATTATATGTTATATTAACCATAAAATTCGTATATTTCCTGAATGAGTAAATAAATTTGTAATATATATAGAATTGAGTCTAGTTCATAGAAATATATGACTAACGTGATGAATGGATATATATAAATAGGATTACTATTTTTAATAGATAATATAACATATTAGAGAAGAGATAAGTAGAGAAGAGAAAATACTTCATGCAAAAAGCATTTTTTTATGTATGATTCAACGAATGAAATGGCCCACTTCGTTACTTAATTTACATGTGACTGTGTTAATGTAAAACCAAATAAGTCTGACTACTAACGGAATTCACAGACATGTCTGTTTATCTTGACCTACTGAACATATTGCTGTAAAACTATTCGAGATTAGAATGGATAGGATTGGCATTTAAAAGATATATTTTGATGTGATAAATTGTGCTTTATTATTAATAATATTAATAACACTTTAGTAATTTTTTTTTATATGGTAAATATTTTCTTCTATTAACTAATATTTTCATATAGTTGGAATATTATGGAATTTCTAATATTTTTACTTTACGTTTAAAATATAATATGAAAATAAAATTGTCTTTACGCATATTATCATTATTATATCATATTAACATAAAGAAGACAGAAGAAAGAAATATATTTTTATATTTGTATAAAATTCTATAAAATTGTATTTGATCTAACTTACATAATTATTTTTAGGCAATAATGTGCTACACTCCGAAGTATCTATGGGACGCCTTTGAAGGCGGTCTCTTACGTACTATTGTAATGGGACTGAACATCGGAATGTGCGATGAGGAAGAAAAGGAGAAGAAGAAGGACATGATAATCGGCTACCTCATTAGACATCAAAGGGTGAGTGAATTTGGAGACTGAGGAAGATAGGTTAGAGTATGGGGCGTATGTTGGTGGTAATAATAATATCAATTTCGCAGACAAAACCGTATATAAAACTAGTTTAAATAATATATTAAACGATAGCATAGATTAAGCCACTTAAAAGTGTTTAAAGAATTGTTATAAATGTCAATTCATAAAAAACATCAAATGGACTAAAAAGCTGGAGCTTTTTCAAATTTATTCAAACAAGCCACTTAAATGTTCAAGTATTTGTCTCTGAGAGCATTAACATTACTATCCGGTTACATTTTCAAATGAATCATAAAATAATAATTATTTGCCACGTTGAAATTCACCAAGTTATCATCGCGCCGGCAATGGACGTCGACAATCGGAGACGTTTTTCGAATACAAATCAACTCTGGAAACATATTGCGTGTATAGTATAGCTAATAAGTTTGATGTTGGTATGTGAAAGGATATAGTTCTAAGATTCGATTGCATTAAGAATATATTATTTCACTGCTTCTAAAAAATCGCCCAATTTTGATCATTTGTTTGCCAAATGTAAGTATATATATAAGTTAAAGGCAATCAAGTTCAAACCATTGTGGTATACAATTATTAACCTTTTTTTGTTGTATCCATTTGAGTGTAGCAAAAAGATATCTTGTCAGATGAATCTGATCTGGTCTGGACTTTTTGTGGTCGGTCATTGACCGCAATGGTTACGCAATCCTATACATTTACCATGACATTGTTGCTATTAGACTATATCACTGGTATTTCGTTATAATTTCTATAATATTTTATTGTGATCTATTTTTTTGTTCTTACCCGGAGACTGTTTTACAATTCGTAGAAGTTTATTCTATGGCTCCGCTGACTTTTCCGTATTTATCGATCTTGTGACATACGGGACTGAGTCACTTAATGAGTTTTGTTACTCCGAAATTCACCCTATCAAGGTCTTCAAGAACAGCTGGTAGTAATTGAAATACTGTTACTTTTACGTCTTGTATTGTCTTCCGTGAAAAACTTTGGAGTCGTTTGGTTATAAGAGAAATCTATGTTTCACAAAAATTTGTTTTATTATTTTGTCACGGTTGGTTGACTATGCAGGTTATTGTTACAACGTCAAATTGTGGTTAAATTATTTGTTTTCCTATTTTCGAATTCTAAAATATTTCGATAATAGACGTAACTAAAAGGTTTATATTTATGAACTAGTCTTGTATATCAATTGTGCCTAAAAACAATTTAAAGAAAAAACAAATTTTAGTTCAATATTACAAAAACGCGAGCAGTGCCGCGTGAAAGTGCTAATAAAAACTTTATTAGAGGTTTCGGTTTTATAAGTTTGAATGACTATTCTTGTAGCTTTAGAGTATAAATTTACAACAATATCTTCTTAAAAACAAGCTCAAGTGCGTGTAGTACGTGCTTACTCAAGCTTGAAGCCACCATTCAAGATCCACAAGTGGCCACGTGGTGTGTTATTGTCTCTTCAATTACTAGTTTTATTGTTTGTTCCTACTTTTGTCCTCTTGTTCGTGTTTCTATTGTTTCCTTTGTATCTATTTTGAAAGTGTGACTTTCCAAACCAATTTACTTGTGGATCATACGAACTAATTATTTATTTATTTAAAATGTTTATTGCACAAAGAAAATCCACAAAAAATGCCACATCATTCTCTATGTAGGACTAAAGATTGTTATGTATAATATGAATTTTGATCAACTCATAATAAAACTATGGTTCATAAGTACGTAACTGTTTTTATAAGTAACAAGTTTTGAAACATTAAAGTACTCCTCGTCTGTTAGTGAACTGTTTATACAATTGTCACTTTTTGCTGTAACGGTATACTTGTCTGTCCGAGTCAACGTACTGCTTGGAATTGATTTCCTTGCCCTTAACATTGTTTTAAGTCTAATTGATATTAATAGTGGTGTAATATCTTACTTAAATTTACAAATACGTTTCTTCAAATAAAATGTACCCGGGGCAAAAATTATTCTGAGCTTTGGATACTATCAAATTTATTAGCAAAAATTCCTTAAATAGAATATTTTGAGCTTTTGATCTTTAGGATACTATCAAATTTATTTATAGTAAAAATTCCTTAAATAGAACGTTAATTTATTTATATCTAATTTAAGTGAGAATAGATAAAATTTACAAATTTACAAAAGTTCTAGATATAGCATTAGGATTGTGGTATTATCTAAAAAGTGGTATATTTTACACGTGGATCCGGATGCGGATGAACAATTTTATTTATTTCATCGACATCTCATATCATAATCAGAAAGAATTTTGCAAAATCCACCCAATACTTTCAAAGATGAGCTCGTTGAATTAACAAAAACTAAGTATTCAGTTTTATAATATAAAAACAGATTTCAACACTTCTTTAACTAACAAATTACAGTTAATTGTTTAAAGCCGTAAGACGTTTTTCCAGCGGTCGCATGTAAAACGATCTAAACGTTTAAAAGCAGTATTGTCTTACACTTTATTAAAACCACATGTAAGTGGACCCTCACTTCGTTTCTGCGAACAGACAAGGGTGCGTTTTTACATACAGCACTAGAAGTGACATGAAATACATACATTTTGAACGAGGTTCACTGCTACTTTGTAATCGTATGTTATAAAAGAATCAACCTCGTTAAGTTCAATAATTATATTGTGGCAATAAAGCTTGCCATTATAAAATGATTGGCACACCTTTGGAAGTTTGTGGCAATCTTGGTTATGTTCGTGAAAGCTTATAAATTAAAACTGGTCTAACAAGTGAAATTGATTTCATATACCGATCAAGGTTGGTACCATTTACTCTATCGAAGGTACTGAATAAATGATATTTATCTAATTTTATATATATAAAATATTTTTAGAAAAGAAAAATCTATTGTACCAACCCTAGTAGGTTATTACAACTAGGGGAAGAACTTAGGATAATTTTGCGCAACACATGTTCGAATCGTGTGCAGGGAGATATGAATTTGTGTTATTTAGAAATCAATACGTTTACAATAGTTTTATAAGCTTTTTGACAATTTATTTCGATGTAATTCGTTGTTGATTTTTAAATTATAAAACACTCAATCAATTAAGATTTATTAGAATTAGCCACTTATAAATGATACGGGTGGTATAGCAATGTCATACGATGAACAAATAGCGTCGGTGTCCCGCAAGGCACTTACTGAGCCCTAACTTCTTAACAATGCACATCGTCCCCAGATCAGAAAGGCACTTGAAACAAAGAGTGAGGGAACGTTTGTAAAGCTATATATAGGATTATAACTAAAAATATGAAGTATAGTCAAACATTTTGTCATTTTTCTATTCATTTATATTTAGAAATTAGTAATTAAGATAATTGAAATATTTATAAAACGATATTCTAAACATTGGAATTACATTTCTAATGAATAACAATCATCATTAATTAATAAAAATTATCATTAATAATAATAATTACTTAACTGTTTAAGTACATATCAGTGGGAATTAACCATAAATTCAAAAATAATATGAGAATGGTTAAATGCTGGGTTCTTGGTAGAAAATAATAGGTTATTTCTCCAAAGTGTCAGGATGCGTGAAATAATCATGCAAATCACGTAATGATGGTGCCATGGTAAAGATGATTGCTGGCTCCATTCATGTTGCATGCAACAATGGTGTTGCATCTAACCTCGTTCGAATAACCTTTTACTTGGGGATATTCTCATTAATACCTGACCGAGACTTCGAACAGGTGTTAGTTAATAATAAATCTTGTTTTTTTACTCACTTTACTTAATAGTAAGTCATTGTTTAGCTTTAAACAAAATTAAATATAAATTTCTCAGATATCAGAGGCACCAAAAAATTTAATATCTTTGTTTTATAATATTTTCTTAGATTTTCTCGAGTACACATTTGAAATAAAACCATTTTGTAAGGATTAATCTCACGTACAATTTTAGTTACATTTTAATTTTAAAACCGACGTTTCGAATGCTTTGCAGCAATCGTGTTCACGGGTAGACGAGTTGTAAGTGTCTGTCAGTAAGACAGTGTCAGTAAGTGAGTAAGAACTGACTTACTGATAGACACTTACCTCTCGTCGACCTGTGAACATGATTGTTGCAAAGCATTGAAAACGTCGGGTTAAAATTAAAATGTAACCAAAATTATATGCGAGTTTAATCCTTAAAAAATAGTTTTATTTCTTTGTTATATTTAGTGGAGGGGAAGTTAAAAAAGTACCAGGTGCGATGACAAAGGACTCGCATCTGCCGAGAGACGTGTCACAAAGTATAATAAGATCTCTCAATCTATATACATGTGATGGTTGTAGGGTTCTTCATGTCTGGCTCGTGAGTCGCCCTAGAACTTTGATGTTGATGCCATTTGAAAACCCTTGAAGTATCATTGTTATGAATATCATTTTTTTCTAAAATGTTCAAACAGACAACACAACATGTGAATTGAATTTATTCAATTCAATATTCAATATTCTTTATTGAATTACAAAAAGTACACAAAAAAAAAACAAGTACAAAATGCGGTTTTATTACTAAAAGCATTTAGCATAAAAGGATTTAGGTCTATTTTTATACCAAATATAAATTTTTTTAACAATTCTAGTCATGGAATAATCTTATATATACATATATAATTAGCGAACCCGATTTTTGTCTTTTGTCCAAGAAATGATGGGACGATAGCAGCACATAAAAAATCGGTTATGGTCTTATTTTGAAGAGTTCCAGCCGCAGATGTGCAGAAAAGATAAATCATCATCATTTTGGCTTTAAACAGGTGGCCTCCAGTTTACAATGAAATCAGAACTTATTATAAGATTCCAAATTTCTGAAATATCTGTTGAATAAATGTGTAATTTGGTGAACAAGCCATTATTTTATATAAATAGTCACATTTAAATTTATAAATTCTTTTATACTATTAATACATCATTTTTATTTCGGTATTCTTTCGGGTCCTATATGTTAATATTAAAAATGAAGTTATTTTTCCTTAGGATATTAGGACATTCTTAGGATTACAGTATTATTAATTTATTTACTAAGGCAAGATTCTTTGGACTCTTCAATGATAATTGTTATCACATATCTGTCGGTGTAAATCGTACTAAAATCCGTTTAGTATTTTTTGAGTTAATCGCATTTTATACAGCTTTTTTTTATACAGTCAGACCGATACGGCCAAGTGACTTCATTTTATATTCGTAATATGTAAACAAAGTCTTAACGGAACACTTGTTGTTGAATGGAGTGTTAGATTTTAATATTTGAAGAATCCTGTATGTGCATATTAAATCTGTTTTTGAGTTTATGTTAAAATTATATTTACGAGGTGACATGTTAATGTTATTTACGCTACAGTCGGTGGTTTCATGTTTAATTTACCAGTTCGAGAACTAGAGCTATGTTTTATTCACATTTCTAGAAATACTGGCCTCGAGAAAACTACAGCTTCCATTATATCCAGTAGTTTATTTCTGCGGAGATTTAAACTATGAAAAAGTATGACATAATAAATTTAGACTGACTTTATAACCTTATGAAATTAATAAACAAAAAATAATATAATATTTATCTTTAAAACGTTTAGCTTATCGATAATTATTCGTATATTTATTAAAATATATTCTAGTAATTTGCAATATTAATTTAATCTCGACATCTTTCGAATAACTTATCTTTATTTTATTTTAATAACTTTATTTCAAACACGTAAAAATAGATATAGGATACAAAAAAAAGAAATGAGACAAAGCAAAGGGAGACCTTATCACTAAATTGTTTCTTCCATGTAATCTTCACTTACGAACATTATAAGAAAGGGATTGCATCACAAAAAATATATATAATATGAATTTGTAATGTGTCCTACATACATTTGTTAATTATGTTTACACGTGGAGTGTAATGACGTGTGGCAGGGATGGCAAACCTTTTTTGATATCCGTAATACAAAGTCAAAAAAAATAATAAATGGTCACAATAAAATTTCATCGAAATGTTAACGGGGTGGTATAATTAAATAAACAAATTAAAACAATTCTTCTTTAAATATTTTTTATCAATCAATGTTTTACAATTATTTTGTTTTTGTGCGTAAATTTATCAAACTTATCAAATTATCAAAACAAAATTATCAAACTTGTGGCACTCGTGCCATTTTTTCGCCATCCCTGTCGTAAATTTAATCTTAATGTTTTGCATACATTAAGCTGTAAAAAAACATGGTATGTTATCATAACACAGCTTTGTAAGACTATCCTCTCGCCTTGAACATACGCTTCCCAGATAGATTAACGTATTACATCTTTGTTTTAAAAACACATTTCCATGTATGACGTTTTGAATTGATTCTGGAATTTTTTTGTATGTAAAATTTCGTGATTCATGATTTCTATTTAAAATCATTATCCGGCTGTACTAGTACTGTATTTGCCCGGCTAGTTTTGAAACGCGAAGTGTTCCATTTGACGCTGCGATTCCGCCATGCAGGACCCTGAATAGGTTCAAACCTAGTCGGGCAAATTTAATAATTACGTGAGTACAGCTGGATAATTATATTTAATGGTTCTGGAATCTTCCTACAGTTTATTCTATAGATAGTGTAATAACAAGTCTTTGTTATAATGACATTCAAGTTATAACGACACTTATGGCACCTTGTTATCGGATAACCACCTTAATATACCATGTTACCATCCGCCAAGATGCGATATGATCCCATACTCGATATGCGATTATGTTATTTATATATGATAACGGTTATGGGAATGCTAGTGTATTATGATGAATGTCAATATTAAACAAATTATGGGCAATTTATTTCACTCTGATTCTTTCTCCATTAGCTTTTTTTTTCTTATTAAAACAGCCTCTAGATAGTTCTTTGACTGCGCAGTTCACTTATTTTTTTAAGGTCCTTTTGCTTGTGTGTGTGCTGTAAATAAATAATGTCAATGCTAATGAGTGCCCTATTAAGCGTAAATAATTATTGTCCCTATTACATATTAAATTAAAATACATATATATCCAGCGATATAGCAGTGACAGTTTGAATTCTTGGCGTCATAGTAATGCATACATGCGGGTGTTATGTGAGCTGACATAATAGATAAAACATATTATAGCTAATGACAAAAGTTTTTTTTATACAGTCTAAGTTATGTAAGATTACATTCAACGTGATGGAAAGTCGAAATGAAGTCGTTGGTTATTAAGATTCTTTTTACTCTCGTTTTGAAGAGATCTATATAATAGTCGGATAGAAAAAAATCTAGTCATTATCTATGCAAATAAAAAAATAAAAACGAATCAAAGCGTTTCGCTTGAACAGGAGTTATGTCCACAATGAAGGAGATGATAGTCGCCTTGTGTCGAAACGTCTCATGATAGAATAGGAAAGGGGAATTAATGCATGTATTATCTGCGCACACTCACCAACATGTGTCTTACAGAACACTGAGAAGTTGGCAATTTTACCTATATTCGAGGCTATTTAGATTCTGTTCCCCTATTAATTGAGTCAAGACATGCAAGGAGACATTTTGCGGCACGCCTAATATATGACGACTGAATCTAAGCTTTGTATAACTTTTACAAAAAAGCCAATGAGAACAGGACATACATCATACTTTGAAAGCTCGCTCAAAAGGATTGCAGATTCCAGAGATTCCATATCTGTCATGTATCTTATAGACGTTTAAAGAGTTAAAGAATTAAAAGTTAAAGAGTTTCACCATTCTTCTCGATGGCCTCGCTTAAAGTATGTGAAGTATACATATGGAGGCCAAAAATATCCCCAGTTATCCTTCTTTGGCGAAACCTACACTACTTTCGTTTTAGGTATCATATATAAGTGTCATGATCGGCAAGGTCACTATTCCAGATTCAAGAGAGAAGCGATATAGACGTTTCAGAACAGGAGACATCTGGTTTGAAGAGGTCATAAGCACAGTGGGAGGTATACCAACAGGACGCTGGGTCACAGAAAGCGAATTTCGGGCAATAAAAACCCCAATAAGAAAGATGTACTAGAGTTGACATTTTCTAGATGAAAATTATTAGTAAAAAGAAGCGAATAGATTTGCTTTTCTTCGCTGTTTGCATTTAGGGTAGACAGAAGTTAGACTCGATAGCTTTAGTAATAGATCAGAAAACTCGACTGCCAAATGGTTCTTGCAGATAGCATTTAGTGATTTGGTCACGACGAGCCTTTAGTAAAGACTTTTTGTAGATCTTTGCAGCTTAAAGGCTCTGGAACTAACTTTCTTATTCTTAGAATTTACATCTTTGCGGTCATCAAATCAAATAAGATATGCCACATGTTTTGGCTTTCAGCATGAGCATATTCAGTTTTAAACTAACGGCGAGCTCTGCCACCGATGGGTGCGTCAGCTAAAAAATGTCTAAAGCTTTGAAATAGTGAAAATAATATAGTTAAAATAATATAATATAATACATAAAATATATAAAAATAGGAGAGAGAAAGACTATTTGTAAAAATATTCTAAATACTCGAAAGAGAATGTTGGGTAAAAGTTTTATAACATATTGCTAAAAACCTTTTTATATTTATATACTTTGCAAATCGCAGGACATTTATTAAAAGAACATCAGAGATTTTAATGAATGACTATAAACGAATATCTTTTTCATCTTCACCCACAGTCACATAAGATGTACGCACTGCGGTACTGGGGCTGCGAGCTGCTGTGCCTCATCAATATAGTGATGCAGCTATGGATGATGGACGCCTTCTTCAACGGGGAGTTCTTCTCCTACGGCACCCGCGTGCTCGGGTACAGTGATGTGCCGCAAGAAGAAAGGTGAGAATTCTAATAGTTTTTTTTCATTTCTGATCCTGTGTCTCATATAAGATCTTACATTTTTCTATATTATTAGTAGAAAACATTACCAAA
Source organism: Mechanitis mazaeus (assembly GCA_959347395.1). Lineage (NCBI taxonomy): Eukaryota > Metazoa > Arthropoda > Insecta > Lepidoptera > Nymphalidae > Mechanitis > Mechanitis mazaeus. The sequence goes on along the minus strand of OY365752.1, from coordinate 16,883,241 downwards.
TTTTCATATTTTAATTTGTAATTTTTTCCTCATAACTTCTAGGTAAAATTTTATCTCGTCGTAAGTATTGGTTTTTTAGATTCAGTATAAAATTCCTTCATTAAAATTGATATATATATATATTTTTTGAAGATAAACATGTTTTTATTATTTATACTAAACCTATATAGAATTTGGCCGTGTAAGGAAATAATATATTAATCCAAATATGAAGAAAATTAGATATTTTTCCAAATAATTATTAAATTCTCGTCATTTCCAGATATGATCCAATGATCTACGTGTTCCCTCGCGTCACGAAGTGCACTTTTCACAAGTTCGGAGCGTCCGGTAGTTTACAGACACACGACTCACTCTGTATCTTACCATTGAATATCGTCAACGAGAAGACTTATATATTCCTGTGGTTCTGGTACATCATTCTGGCCTTTATCCTCGTACTGCTTGTGATTTACAGGTCAGTTTGTGTCAAGGATATTTTTAAGTATATATACGCCGATTTGTTGCAGGTCTGTAAATACAACAATAATTTTTAATAAATTGAGTACAGCGCCATCTATAGTTAGTTTATTTTGTTACTAAACTAACATATATTGTATATTTTATTTTTATTGATTTATTTATGCACAAAGTACAATGGAGTACTTAATGCCCTTGGAATACTTAATGGCATTCTCTACCAGTTTCCCACGGGTGATGCAGAGATAAAAGAAGTAGGTGCATGAGGAGGAAAACAAAATGTTAATAATAGTTATAATTTAAATAATTATAAAATATATACAATAAATAGGTACATAAAATAAATATATATTTATTCGAATAAATATAACATACATATATATAAATACAACATACATATATATATTTCAGCCAATTCCAAATAATATGATTTCAGGCTAATAATAATCCTGGTGCCGTCGGTCCGTCCGCGGCTGTTGCACGCGAGGTCTCGTACTATCGCCCTGGAGTCCGCCGTGCTGGTGTCGCGAAGGACAGACGTCGGTGACTGGTGGCTGCTGTACATGCTGGCCAGGAACATGGACCCGCTTATATACAGGTGGGTGTGTGCGTGCTCTGGAATGTGTGTTACGGTTGTGTATCTGTGCGTGTGTACACAATATCAGAGAATATGGACCCGTTCTTATAAAGATAGATTGCGTGAACGTGCATAACTGTAACATGTGTAACGGAAATGTGTGTGCATATGTGAGTATGTACTGTTGTGCAATTGTTGCAACTTTTTATTGTTGAAGAGTTTGAAATCACAGCCAACGTTATTATGTGGATGAATAAGCTACTGCAATAATCTTAAAAATCAAAAATGTTTGTAAAAACTAACTTCGATAAATTAAGCATATTCAGAAAAATAATAAATAAATAATATATATATTTTCAGAGATTTAATTGCCGAGCTAGTAAAGCGCATGGGCGAGAAGAGTGGTCCTCGTGCGTGACGTCATGCACCCCGCCCACGCATCGCTGTGCTTAGCGACTGACTGCGGCCGCCCTTACATACCCGGGACAGCCGTGGCGGTATATACCGTACAGCTTATAACAAGATGGCCGACCTGAAGTCGCCAGTTAACAGAGCAAATGGTCTTCCTTTCTGTCGTCACATGTGGGTATATTGAAATTAGCCTTCCTCTAAGATGGCAAGTATAAGTACTTTCCTCATGTTTGTTATTTTCTTGGTTTCACATCTGCTATATTATATCACAAAATATATATCATAATGAAAGAAATTGCAACTTGAAAGCTCTGCACCGTGAACTTCAGGGCTGCCAACATAAAAAAATACTATAAAAATTTGCCAATATAACTAAAATGTTATTAAATATAAAAAAGACCTGTCATCCTTACTATAATTAGTGACTGGTATACCTTTTGATATTATGGGTGATGCTGAAAATCTTAAAGTAGATCGTAAGTAACGATTTTTAGTACTAATAAATATTTACGTCTGAATCACAATTGCACATGTCCAATTTACAATTGCTCAAATAAAGCTTGATCTTTGAACCGATTCAATTCAAATAGACAATACTATAACATTATATAGATTAAGGAAGTAATTGCCATAAGAAAAAACTGGTTGTTTTGTAGATTATACTCAAAATCACAATAATTTTAATATACTATGTCCGCTACAGTTCACGGCGAGTGGAGCTGAGCGAAGCATTGCATACTTGTAAAATTAGCAGAGTAAATAGTGGCTATAATCTTAAGTCTAATAGGAACTCGTTCGTGCGATTTCAAAACCTTACAAATGTTAACTCTATGAAACACACTTTGTTTATTTAATAAAAAACTACAATCACAATTGTCACCAAAAAACATCGACTTCCTACCATTATTCGTCTAGAAGTAGCATTAGTAACGAAACACACTTTTGACCAATACGAGCTTCACTCAGCTCAATTATTTCGTGAACTTATATCAGGACAAACTGACAGCTTTCGAGATTCCTATATAAAAAAAATATACCTAACAATTAAATTCAGAACAATTATAAGTTGTTTGTATTATGTATTAAAAAATAAAAATGTCAAAATTGGTTACAATATATTGCCTTGTTAGATAAAACGGCCATTAAGCAATTAGTATAAGGTAAGGATCTGATAAATGATTTTAATTTGTTTACTCAAGGTTGTATTTAGATTAAAAATTCGAAATTAAAGGTACCTGATGACATTGACAAGTTGACATTTTGAAGTGTTGCCATTTTATATCAATTTGTACTGTTTTTTATATATATTCGATCTTTTTAATGCTATTTGATCTTATTACATATATTTATAATAAAAATACATCACAATTTGTACATCTTTTGTAAAACGTTAATGCATACAAACTTTTTTTATACAAATTAGTGCCAATATTTAGTAACCTTGTCTCTCATAGAACTTCCTAAACTCCATTTTTTTATTATTTTGCTGTAAATTTTAAAGAATAACAATTTTAGGCAAAATCTTGAATAAAATGTTGATATACAAATAATTGGACTCATAAAGACATTTGTATTGCCAGCATATCATATAGTTTTTAAAAATCAATAGTATTATTCATAAACGCGGGATTTTTCATTGCAGTGCTGCCATCTATACACCGTAATAAATATTATGAACCTTGCACAAATGTATGTAACAATCTTATGCCCGCTGAATCTTAAAGAACTGATAATGTATAGACTGTGACACGCCTTATCTATTATTATAACCTGTGTGTTTCATATTTTGACGTAAATTGTACATTGTAACACGTTTAAATGTAAATGTCTTCAATACTTTAGTTATTGATAATGGTTTTTGTAGTTTATATAATATTTGAGAATAGCGCCATCTAGCGGCTAAATTGTAATATTATCGTCTACGTGTTCATTTTGTGCCTCTTTTTAGAGGATTTTTAATGTAATTTACAAAAATGTTAAATGTTACTCAGAACTTGTTAAGTTTTTTCATGTGTCATTTCATTGGTATGCGAGATGTTTTTGATATTGTTTTTTCAGTCAAGATTCGAGTAATTTTCATTAAAAAAAATCAAATACTAACGTTCAATTATAAATTTTAAACTAATATCTCGCAATAACTTTTCATCACATATCTTAAATAAGTTGTTTTAACTATTTTAAATATTGGTTCTGTATCTATGTATGTATGTCCGAACATTGAAGTGTAAATGTTCATTCTCATTTAGATAATAAAAATTTTAACATTGTTTGGTGTAGTGAGCTCTTGGACCTGACTAGGAGAAATGACTAATAATTTCTATATATAATTATTATAAATATTTCAAAAACTTAAAACTGTCTAATAAAACTTGTACGCCAGTTCATTTCATTTTTTTTCAGTATCTGTATTTATAAGAAATGCTCAAAAAAACCATCAACATCAATACAGTATATCAAAAATGTTTACAAAAAAAAATTTTTTTGACTTATTTTTTTTTGTCTTATTTTTGTCACAGTACTTATTGTATATCAAACATTTTAAAATTTTTGTTTTAGTTTTATTATTATTTTCTGAAATTTCTTTTTCGGGTAATATATTTTTTTATTTTCAGATAACTCCTTATATTAAAGTATTCTGATAGATTTAAAGGCTAAACTAGTAGATATATAATATCTCAAAGGCAGGGGTTGTTCCCTCCGTCCTCAATAGAGTTCAAAATCCAATAGCTCATTATAAGTTAAGTTAATATAAAATGCTCGCATTTATTATTTAAGTTCTCGAATACGTATTATTTGAGTCGATTGTAAAAATGTTTCTGACTCCTGTAGTGAATATCGTAATATTATTTATTACAGAGCTATAATTATGAAAATATATTTTTAATCGCATGTAAGGATTTCAGTGAAAAGCGAATTATATAATTTTGATTTTTTTAGTGTGTTGTTTTTCTTTCTTCATATACCTTTAGTACCCTTAAATTAAATTACGAAAGTTAATAAGTTATTTTTGTCTTAGTTATATCTATAGATATCTATAGATGAGGCAATAGAATATGAGACATTAAATTAATAGATAACTAACCAATTGCCTAAACTATCTTTTCTACTAGACTTGGAAAATTATAAATTGTATAATTTTGTGCTGTATATTATAAATTTATATTATTGTGAAATTATTAATTATTCATATACGATACTAAAGTAATAATCGTAAATATAATAAATATAATTTACGGTGTAACGTAAATACACTTTATAATAGTAAGTTACCAAAAGTTGCTTCTGGATCGTTGCTAGTCGATCGCTCTGACGAAAATATGGTTTTGTAAAGTCCATTAATGTGACAATTTTATTCAATGACAAAAATAATTATTATATCCAACATTCTTCTAAATTTTTCTTATTAATATTCTTCTGTGTAGTGGGAGAAGATTTTTTGCCCCCTTTAACGTGTCTATTTTGATAGTGCTTCTATTAGTACTACTAACTGATACTATAACACTTGTTCTAACTAGAGTAACTGGTTAAAGAGCTCGGCCGCCTGAATCAGCAGTTTGTTTTTGAAGTTGGAAGAGCCGCGGTAACAACTTGACAATACAAATGATAAAGTTTTAATATATTTATTAATAATGAATGTGATCGGTAACTTGATTGTCAAAATACACTCGCTAGTAATTCTAACTATCAAGAGGTCACTTTTCTTTTTGGATGACGAATAATCATTCCAATCAAAGGAATATGTTAATATTGCAATGAAATATTTTTTCATATCCAGTGCAGAGTATAGATTATCTTTGAATATTAGAATATATTTAATTTCGCAATAAACTTAATTATTGATTGATTTTATCTACGGAAAGGACTCAGGAAATCTCTTTTTATACCTACCACCTACATATACCTATCACCTACCGTCAAGCAGGTTACTCTTTTACAGGGCCGATCTAAAATAAATAATAAATATTTTGTTTAAATTACTTGTGTGTTTCATTTAAAATACTGTTTCGGTTTACGTTATAATAAAAGTTTGATATTGTGTGACAGTGAAATAAGATATAAAATTATATTATTGATGTTTATAATTTACATTAGATCCAGCTAACTACAGAACAATTTCGCCATTAGTCATTACCCACATTTACGCCCCAACGCAGCATCAATGCAGCATCAATGCAGCACCAATACATCGCCAATGCATCACTAATACATTACCAATGTATCATCAACAAATGCGTTTCTAGTCCACAGCGGTCTCACCCAAAGGTACCACTCTTAAAGCCTCCTTAAAATTGCCTGGTTGTCAGTTACTTTCAATGGGTTCTAGAGTTTATTTTTTATTATAATATACTCTTGTGGTATATGTCAATAAGAAATAGATTTAGGCAGCGACAAGATATTTCCTTATTACAGTGCTTTTTGGTTTTAGTTAATATATTTTAAATCAGGACGGAATTGGCAAAGAGGAGTATTTGTAATAAAAATTGCACTTTCTCGTAAACCTTCATTTGAAATGTTTGGCAGAGTGTGTGAATGTATAGTGCTGTCCTGAATACTTTATTTTTATGAGCTTTGACTTTAGAGCTAAGGAAAAGCAAATACAAATATCCTTTCTTTAGAAATTACGAAAATGTAAAGAAACACTTATTAATAAGCGGACCAATTCGTATTTCTAATAATAATACTAATTATAATGTTTATTGTTAATCAACTTGTTACGTAAGCATAGTCAAGGGTAATCGTTATAATAAGAATTAACTTAGTTTCACACGACTAAATGCTGACGGCAAGCTTCGGTGTAAGCTGAAGACAATACCGCTAGCCTGAAGACGACACCGCACGCCTTGCTTTCTCACCATCGAGGGGAATCGAAGAGAAGACTACATTCAGTCGGTATGTCGCTGACTTACAAGTACTCATCTTTAGTAATAATTAGTTGTAACTTAGTTTTAAATATATTTTAAGAAATAATTTGTTTTTTTTTTCATACTTCGCTGCCATCACACTTAATTAACTCACTCATTGTTTGGTAACAGCATACCAGACAATTGCTGTATATTGGATCAATATTAACCCTATCATAAATTTTTTAGGCTTCACGTCACTGACAAAGACAAGACGTACCTATAACACGTCAATTGAGAGTGAATTTTGAAAATAGATAATTCATTTCAAAATTCACTCATACCTTTTCTTCATACATATCCAACAATCAAAATATTTCAGGTCCACCTTAATATCGGTTTGACTTTTTTTTTTGTTCGTTGGAAAAATCCGTTACGGCTACCCCTTCTGCCAAGACGGTGATGGCCGGGAGATTATGTGGAACCACCCGGCAGCATAAATGCCACAGCCTTTTTTAAGGCTACTCACTAAAAAAACCAATGGTTGACCTCATCGCCTTAGTGGGACCCCACGGGATCGCGTTAGCACTCACCGTCACAATATCGGTCAGTCCGTCCGTAAAAATTTAAAGATTTTTGTTTTATATTATTTTATTAATTGTACAAAAAGATATAAGCATAATAATCATCGTAATATATTTTCTTTATACACGTTTAAGTATATATAAAGAAATGTTTGTTGAAATACTATTTAATTTATAATTTCTTCTTCCCTTTTTATGGTCGGGCAGCAGTAGGGGTATGGTTTGCTTTTATCTTCAACAATTACAAATGGCGGATCAGCTCGTACAGCACCACAACTGAAATATAACAAGAGGCAAATTAATAAAACATGAAATTATATATAATTAACCGGCTGCACTCACATATAAGCTGACTGAACGTTTCACGCCGCGTTTTCGTCAAGCTCCGAGCTCATGAATAAGAAACCCGAACTAGTACACTAGTAGGCAAAATGCCGAATGTATTTACGTGAGTACAGCGGGATAGTCATCAATCACGAGAGTTTAAATAAAGAAAGAATTAAATAATATATTTAATATAATTTACTAAGAACCTTTAAATCGCTTCATAGAATTAAAGAAATGGGTGTAATAAGACTAATATCTCATAATATAACTTACGTGACATAAGTAACTAAGGTTTCTCCACAGCGGTATTCCATACAGCTGTTGCGGTCAGGAGCCGCTTGGCCGAACGGTATGACTTCGTCCAAATTCGAGATGTAGCATCCTGGTACCTTGCCTGTGTAATATCAATGTTGAAAAGTCTTGAAGTTTGATGAAATTTCAACATTATATCTTATATAAAGATATGTCTTAAATTCTTTGAATAATATAGATTTCTGTTATTTTTATTAATTAATAATTGCTTTATTTACAAAGAATGTAAAACAAAAGAAGAAGTTGCAAAATGATGAAACCCGTTTATTTTTCTTTTTTCTCTTTATTTATTCTTAAATTTTTATAATATTTGACGAAATATATGTTTTAACTCTATTTTCGCACTTTAATTTAGTATTTAACGAATTAGTCCCAATGGCTGTTAGGAACGAAGTTTCTGAAAACTGACTTCAAAGCCAAAATTATTTATATTATTGCCTTGAACTTTTAACTAAAATCTTTTTAGAAATTATATTTAATGGTTTAAATAAAGTAACTATATGTATACAAATGTTAGTTATAGATAATTTAGTAAATCAATGAAACCATTTATAACTAAAAGCATATTATTATTTTACGGATATAACTAGTTTATTATTACATTTTTTTGGTGATACAAACATCTCGTCTTGCCGAGAACACGTTTGCTACAAAGCACTCGATACGTCGGTTTTTAATTAAAAAATGTAATCATAAACGTGAGTTATATCCGTAAAATAGTTTCATTGAAACGTGTAGTACTCGTGTAAATCTTAGAAAACATTAAGTTAATCAAACCAAAAGATAAGGGAAAAATATATCACAACCTATTAATATGAAAAATCAGCTAATAGACAGGTACGAATATCAACATTGCTTTTATTATACAGGTCCTACAAATCGCTGTTAGATGAAGAACACTATTTATAGATAATATGTCATGTTTATAGATAATATGTCATGTGAATATTTATAGATAATATGTCATGTGTAAATAAAAAATATTATCGCCATAAAACATACGATATATATTTTAGAAATTAAATTATGTAATCGTTTTTTGAAAGAATTAAAAAGATGTTATAAGATAAGTCTGAATAAACATGGACGGTTATAAGAGAAGAGGGAGAAGACGACATGGATGGATGGATAGAAACACGAAAGTGACATTGAGCCCATCCTAATGAATTGGGATAAGAGTAGGTGGATGTTTATATTAATTTTACAAATAAAAATGTTGTAAAATTGGTATTTTCTTTTTATTTATTGATGAAGTGTCTTGTTATTTGATAGTGCATTGCAATGTCGTGAAACTCTGTCATTGGCTAAGTTCATAACCATTGCCAATATCATGCATGTACCAATATTGTAAAATAGCTGTTGAGTTTCCTATAAATAAATAAATAAATAAATAAATTATTTTGGTACATTAATTATCGAAGACATTATTGTGTCAATGATTAATATTTCATCACGCACAAATATTTCTGGTGTCTTTTGACCTACATAATGATATCGATATCATATACTCATTATTAAATTTAAATAGAGGTTATTTTAAAGTTATTTTATAGGACACAAATATATTATTAAGTTGCTTACTTCATGTTTGACATTACAATAATATCTTTTATGTAAAACCCGAACTCAAAATCTTGAGAAATTGTTTAAAAAATATTGTTTTTATATTGTCCGAAATCCTTGTTTTCTGTCATGAACTCCTAAAACTATTACAGTTTAATTAGATTTGTATCAATATGACAATAATTAGTTTTTCTTTATCTTTGGAGTTTTACTAGTCACACTTCAAAAAGAACGTGAACCGAAGTGATTTGAGTGAAACATAATATTTTTATAGATATTTTGCTACGAAAAGGGAATGTAAGATTGTTGTAACATTACTTTAAGAAATGGTGGTAAGGCTGGTCTCTCTGTACAATCGTTTTAATATATACAACATTTCGGATGTAGTATTTATGAAGCAAGTGGGTTTTACATCACGTTTCAGCAATCTTTACTTCACAACGGATTTGGCAAAGAGAAGTGTTTGACTAAAAATGCACTTTCTTATGCGCGTCTAAAAAGTTTGGCAAAGTATCTACTAGTATCTTATTCAAAGCAATCCTGACCAGAGATTACGTTTACATCTGTTGACTTTTTACATTGAAACGTCAAATATTTAAGTTACTGGTGTTTGATTTATTGAACAGTATGGCCTTGATTATTATTAGTTTTAGTTATGCTCATAACTCGTGACGTAGATAAATAATAAAAATTATTAATATTGAAAGTTTTAACGTACTAAATTTTGGGGGTTTAGGTTCCAATGGTCCAATAGCCTGTGCAGCGAACGCGACGCCCAAAACTGACAACAACACGACTGATACTCGGAACATTTTACACAAGAGTGATGATTCCATTACCATCTCACCAGAGTTATATATATATACAAAATATTAAATAGTTAGCTATTTTCCAGCGGTTCTGCTTGTTGCTTAAAATATATATATGATAAATTCACCAATTATTATGAAACGGTAGCTCAGTTTGAAGAGCGATGGGAATAAAGTACTAAATGTCGCAGGTTTAAGGGCTGCTCTTCTAAAATGTTTTTATTATAAAAATAGTCCGATAACTCGCTCATAAAAAAAATGTTTTATTGATAAATTTAGCAACGCCATTACGAAACGGTAGCTCAGTTTGGAGAGCAATGGAACCAAACATTCAAATGTCGCAGGTTCAAGGAAAGCCCTTTTAAAATAATTTTATTAAAAAAAATTGTGCGATAGCTCGATCATAAAAAAAGAATATTTTATGGTATTTATAACATAATTAGTCTAATAACAGCGAAAAATTACTTACTATTCCCTAAGGTTGGGGAGAGAGGTGAAATTTACAAAAATCCATTCTTCGGAGATGCTTGTCTGTCCGTTGATAGTGATAAAAATCTCGTATGTATATATATATGATCGTTTTCCTGATCTATACAAAACGAAGATATGAAGGTGTTAAAATTATAGTGTGATATTTTTTTCCTCTTAAATGTTGTATGAACAACGGAATCAAGGTCAAAAAAAGATTCCTTTAGATAAAATGAAGTTTTACAAATTGGCATTTAATAACTATTATTATGTGTAATATTATTATATTTCTAATATAATAATGGTTATCCTTTGATATGCAAATTAAGAAATTATCAGAAGCGAAGCAAATGGTTTTATTAATTTAATTTATTATATAAATATTGTAACAAAATATAAAATTTATTGCATACCGTGTAGCAATTATTGCTTAATTACTTCAATATTTTGATTATAATATAATGATATACATTTTTAAAAGCAATGGGCAATATCTGACAATTTTGGTTTCTTTTTTTTTGTTTAAAAAAAAAAAGAAAAAAACATTTAGATGGTAGTTTTGAAATTTTATTAAAAAACGTTCAGTTTTCTAGTTTCTTTCATTTAATCTTCTTAGCTAGTTTTCTCTTGATTAATGATTGTTCGTCGTAATAAGTTTAACTAAATTAAAATATTTATGTATCATATTTGTAGTACATAAATACATGTATAATCTTGCATTTCTCACTATATTGTGTTAAATTTTTCCTCAACAATCGTCATGAAAATTGTTATACATAGGCAGGAAACTTTATTGATTTAATAATAAAAAAGCCTAAAACATAATGTGACTTGTTAAACAATACGAGAACTTAACGTGTTTTGGTGTTGGTTAGCTTTTGTAGGATTTGAAGCGAATAATAATTACACTTTTATTATTATTATAATTTTAGCAAAATATTGTCTATCATTATTATTGAATGTCAATAGCCTAGCCTTGGTTTTGAGATTTCTGTATCCACTGTCTATCTGCAAAATGTATCTTCAAACTTCACATACATTACTAGACGCGGCCTCCACTCCAACATGTTCAAATATCATTTTGTTGACATTATAACTTGATTTTGTTCAAATACCGGTATGACAATTCTTTTTATATTTATTTATTTTATTTTTATTTATTTATATTTTCCACTTTCAATCAATACCACTGATCACTTGTGTACGTCAAATGGAAGTGCCAGGACCTATTTTGATACCTTACATATCGAAATAAGCCCTTCTGTAAAGTCACTGCCTAACTTATAACTAAAGGGTTCAAGGCAACGAGGGTTCCAAGCGCGCCCTGGTCTAAGAAGAACCACACAACAAACTCAGCCGGGTTTTTTTTTTATTGTGATCACTGTTTCACAAACGTCCATATATAGTAAACAATTTACGAACCAGTAGAACCATCGCAATAAATTCCTGGTGGAGGCTAAATTATAAAAACCAATTATGCAGATAAATTGATGAAACTGAGCCAGCAAGACGACCAGTCACCGCAAGCAGCACCCGTTCACGAGTATAACGCAAGGGTCAGCCATCACTCCCTTCGCCATATTTGAGGGAAGGGGGTAACCCGGCTCGGGTTACCAACGCTACCGCAAGTGACTTCTAAGGGAGCGGTGTAATGCTGCCAGTTGATCAACAAGAGAAACAAACTATTATTATTAATACTATAGTATAATTTGATTGAACCCAAAAAAAAAATGCGATCCATACTATATAAGTTATGACCAGTTACAAATTAAAATGCAACATATATATATGTATTTATTGTTTTATTTTCAAATTAAGTCCTCTTAAAACTGCTTCACACCTCATTATAACGTGACAGATTCACACGACTGACCTGTGCTTAAACTGTCACGAGACTCGTAAAGTTTTATTATTACACTAATTATCAATTAATGTCAAAGATTTATTTTATATAAATAAACTGCAAAGAATATAAATTCGGTATTTTATAATAAATTAGATTTACGAGTTAACGATTTATGATCGAATCTGAACATATTTTTAAAATTATATTTATTATAAGTACACATTATGACATACTATATGTACAGAATAAAAAAAATATTTTCAAAAACTTATTCTGAAATATTTAAATATCAACATAATGATTTCTAAGATTTACACGAGTACTACACATTTCAGTAAAACTATTTTACGGATATAACTCGCGTTCATTTTTACATTTTTTAATTTAACCCGACGATTCGAACTCATCATCATCATCATCATCATCATCTCGTCTTACCGCGAATACGTTTGCTGCAAAGCATTCGAAACGTCGGGTTAAATTAAAAAATGTAAAAATAAACGCGAGTTATATCCGTAAAACAGTTTTATTAAAATAGCAACAAGTTTCTTAAGATTTAGTGCTAATACATAAAGATTGGGAAGTATTGATTCAATTACGTCATTTAAGATTGATTTAGAACTTAGATTGATAATCAATTTAGTAAATATTGAATTTTGCAACATTTAATAATGACTATACAGTATAGTCACCTGAGCAAGGAAAATAATAATAGTGTTTTTATCAGTATTAAAAGACGGTACTATAATATATAACTCAAGGTTTTATCAAAAGAAATAGTACTGTAGTTTTTATTTTTATGAACGATATGTTTATTTGTAGACAATTTTAAAGGAAGGGAAGTAAATGAATTGTTCATAAATATTTGCTACTTAAAATATAAAGGAAAAAATATTTAAATGTATATTTTTCATACTTATATAGTAGTTTTATCTAAGATCAATTTTTTCTTCAATTTCTGTTTAAATCTTGTCTTTTTAGTCTGATTGTTTTGTCTTATTTATCTGTTTTGAGGTTATTGTGAGATTTACAATAAAAATGCTATTTTAATAAATATTAGGTAATTAATTTTACTTTATATTAGCCTAGATACTTATTATTCAATTTAATAATTGGTTTTAGTCTTTAGAGTTTTTTTAGAAATATAAAATCTTACTAAATTCATCTCACGAAAGCTAATTAAAAATGTATGGTATTATTAATCACATTGTGTACTTGTTGTTCAGAAGCATTTTATTTCAACATAATTTTATTAAAATATAAAACAGATATAAATAAATAAAAGCACAATATTTCCATTATTTATTCGTTATCTTTCGTGGTAACTCTTTCATTTAATCGCCCGTATCTTTGGCACAATATTTGGCGATTTACATACAACTGTTTTGTTTAAAAATAAATGCATTCATTTTATAAGAAGCAATGGATGTAAGCAATGATAATGAAAAAACTACATTTTTAAGATATTCGTTATTGTCTAAATATTTAGAAATAATTTATTACCAATTACCAAAGATTACATCCATTATAATATTAATGACTAGATAACAGTCGTTTGCAATACTTAGCTCGTATTTAAAAAAAATAAATGAAAATATATGAAATTCACAAAACATCTGCTTTATTTCATAATTTAAATTTACTGAAAAGTTAAGTTGTTTTAATCGCTTATATCAATTTATAAGAACAGACATTTATTGTCATACATTATTAATATAAAAATGAACTTAAAAATGAAATAAAACATTCATTACAAGTTTAAATTTATTTACATAATTGACAGAGCTAAATATTAATAACATGCTCCTTTGGTTTATATTTAAAAATTACAACAAAAATAAATATTACAATTAAATGGAACATGTTATTTTACAAACAAACGTATTTCATGACATTTCTAACATATAAATTTAAATGCAAAACAATAATAATGGTATTGTCCAAATTTTAGCAATTTTGGAATAAATTAAATTTAGAAATAAATAGTGCCATTATATTGTTATTGTTTAAATATACAGACAAACTTCACGAGGTCATACTAACAGGCTCGACAGCCCTTCCTTGTCTAACACGAGCAACCCTGAACGCGTTAGTCACATTAGTAACATCTACTCCATCAGCTTTCCATCTAAATTCTAAATCGTTTTGGAATTCTCAATACATCTCAAGTATTCAAATCCAATTCAATAAATCTATGATAGATTTAGATTTAGTTTTATTTTTTTTTACAAATGTCAGTCGTTTTCGGAAACGTACTTACTACTTTGAACACTTTAATGTATGTTAAACTTTTAGATAAAAGGAACTTACTTTATCAGTAAATTATATCTATACATGCTGATTATATTGCATTACAACTATATATATGGTTGAATTATTTCACTAGTTTAACGTAAAATGTCTTTTGGCGCGCAAAAGGTAAGTACGTCTTGTAAAGTCCTAAGCGGACATCCATCTATAGGCATTATTATACATATCTGAACCTGATTACAATTTATTACTAAATCTATGTTACTTATTATTTTTTTTAATTATTGCTTTAATTTCCATTTTTTGGTCTGTCAAATCCTTGCAAGTGAGAAATCGTGTAAAATTTAAACGATGTGCCATCTGTGTGCTTATTCTCGTACATTAGCTAGAGTAGAAAAAAACGAAGCGGTCTGACAAACAGTTACTACGAGCAGCGAAACTACAAGTAAAAATACTTCTAAAAGTTGAACACTAGATATTCTAACGGGATAGCCATCACTGTTGACATCAATAAGGCTTTCGATAGGATTCATCCTGAGATCACATTCTTAAACATTAAGTACAATCTATTATTGCGTATTCCGTATTGCACTTTAACGATCACGAGTACCGTTAAAACAAGTCTTTGACGTTATCATACACTCCGCGTAATTACAGTTCAGCCTGGGCGAGGGGTGCCGCAAGGCAGCTGACTTGGCCCGTTTTAATTTATCATACATACGAACAAAGGGATTGTTCCCTTTGTAGTATGTCGACACTTTTAAGTTCCAGCGCTTTTAGACGGGCGGGTCCATGTCGCGCTGCAACGACGTCAGTCACGTGTGGAATACCCACCCCGGGATCGGAGGTCACGCGTCCGGAACACCGTGAATGTGGTGCTGATAGTTGTGATTTAGTTTGTTGGCGAATTCATGCATTATATCTCTGAATATAACGGAGTCGAGGTTCTCTCCAAGGATGTATAAAAGATACCAGTCACCCATTTTACTTCTTCTGACGATGGTGTCGACGTTATCTCGTCTCACAAGCCTGAAGCGCATCCTCATCATGTAAACGCGCATTCTGGGTGAGAAAATAATAACTACTCGGTAAACTAGTGTGATGAAGGTGAGGAAACCGAGTATGACGAACCAGAACCAAAGGAAGACGTAAATCTTCTCATTGACTACGTTGAGCGGCAGGATGCAGAGTGCGTCGTGCCGCTCTACTTCGCCGGAAGAACCAAATTTGTTGAATAAAGTACACTTGACCATCCTGAAACAATACAGATATTCAAAATTAATTAAATAATTAATTATAATAATAAAATTATGATCATTTTAATCTATATAAAAAAATCATAATAAATTTTAAAAAATGTTTCAATTATGCTTATAATTTTTTTTTATATTAATTGACCTTGGGAAGATGTAGATCATGGGGTCAATCCGATCCTCCTGGTCGGATTCCATGTATGCGATGACATCAAGCCCGAACGTCATGAATTCGCCATCGAAGAAACGGTTCATTAGAAACATTTGCCCTGAACACAAAAAAAAAATTAATAATAATTAATGCAAAAATGAGTCTTATTGAAAAGGTAAAACCATGAATAATCTTTATAATATTGCAAATCACTGTTTGCTCTTTAAATAAAAATATGTGTCATATTTTGAGTCTGCATTACAAAACATAGACAATTATGTCTATACAAATAATCGAGTGTTTCTTTTTTAAGCAAAAATTCATAGGTTTCATATTTTTGTATGTGCCTTTTATGAGCCTTTGTGAGATTACAAAGAATTATTGACAAAAAAAAAACATTTTTTGTCTGACATTTTATACTAAAAATAGCATGGTTTTGGATTGACAGAACTCACTTTTATTACCCACTATTTACATATAGTTTCACGAAATGTAAGTAAGTCTCTTCAATATATTCAATACATTGTTTTTTGTTGTAATGTATATAAAAAACATCTTGTTATCTCGTAGTACGAATAATTACTGTTTAATAAACTAAAAACAACATTTTTTAAATATATAATGTGAAACTAACAAAATGTACCTATCTGTTTATAAATAGGTTTAGAATAGGGTTCCATTTATATTTAATGAATTCGTTGTATTTTTTTTATTTTAACTCCGTAATTAGATAATAATATATTTTGTAAATGAATACTAATCTAAAAAACAAATAAAGAGACTAACATTTCTAGTATCCAATATGAAAATTTAATCTACAAAATTATAGTATTAAATTAATAGAACAAAAATAAAATATAAGATTTGAAAAATGTTATTAAAAAAGAGATAAAAATTCCAATGCGTTTTGAAGGTAGTGAAAATAACTTTTAAAAGTAAAAGTTTCAGTTTATTATTCCACACATATATCCTTGTTTCCAATAACAAAAACAGCTCCCTTCAGCGCAGCCGAAATTTGCTGGCCGTGCTGTCCCTAGACGATTGTGGCCAGGAAACAGCGGTATAATGGATAATCCATTTAGGTTTAAATATTGTATCATTATAAAAGCTGTCAGTAATTTAGAACTCTTGCAAAAATAGTTTTTAATATAGCAAATTAATACGTTAAGCATTTTGTTCATATAAACCATATAGTATTATATATAATTATCTGGCTATTCTCAGGGCAACACCATCGGAATTTGTTTGACTTGTATCGAACCCATACTCATTTGGGATTCTTACTCATGAGCATTACCTTTATAGAATTGATCAGTAATCTGGGTTTCATTTTTGGTCCATCCTCTTCTATTTGGAACCTGATTGGCCTCGAAACTAGTTGCATATATTTTGATAGTATTACGTGAGTAAATCATTGATCACGAAATTATAAATAAATTTTTTTATTTTTGTATTATTACAGGTAAATATTGATGACTAATTATAGATGAAAATATAATTAGTGAATGTAAATAAACTAATAATAACTTTTTTTTTCTTTTATTTTAATAATCGCTTTTTTCGCAGCCTTGTGTTTTTACAAAGAGAAATATCAGCCCGCCATATGCGGCGGGAGTCGCTCTGAATCGCCAAACACCGCCTCACTGTACATGGTATTGAATTACATTCTTTAGTGAAATCTATATTGTGACGTACATCCTTAAATATGTTAATTAATTCGTTTAATAAAAGCCGTGAGTATTTAATATATATATATATATAAGCCGGAACACTTGTTCTGGGGTAATTCATAAGAATTGTAATCAAGACATGAAATGCCAATCCAGAACGGATTGGAATTTCAAGGCGGATGACATATTTGAAACTTATCAGTTTTTATCGCTCTCGCCAAGACGCTAGATTCAACCCTATTATATCATGGTATCGACTATCGTAAGTGCTGGTTGCCTTTGGGGTAAAAAGCCGAAGCCATGATTATATATCTTGTCGAAATGACATGTATAAATAGAATGCCAGCAGTATAATCGCTATGTACACTCATGAAAAATTATAGAAACCCACCTATAACGTTGATAAGAGCCAGCCCCTCGCAGAGGTAGTACCGGTAGGCCCACCAATTGTGGTACCTCAGGTTCTCCCACAGGTAGTCTAAGATGAGCTTTTTCTTCGTCTTCTTCTCAATCTCTGTACAGACACCCACATCCAAATCCATCATCAGCGCCCGGATCTTTCCCCCCTCCCAGGATTTCCACAACCAACGTGGTGCGTAAAAGAGCATCGCCTGCAACAATTTTACCATTTTTAAAACTGATCAAAGTATTAAAAAATATATATACACCAAAACAAAGAGTAATGTCCACAAATAGGAGTCGATCTACATATGTTTGAAAAAATATATATTCCAGTTTAAATTTAACCGTTTTTAAGCCATTAAAAATATGAATTCATAAACTCGATATTTATAACATAAAATAAACATTACTGCACTTTTGACTTTGAATGCATTACAAGTAAATCCCTTAAGTCGATAAAACTGTATCACTTCGAATGGCTGCTTTTAGCGTGTCTAAATGTATCAATCAATATTTATCTTTATTACTCACAACATAGAGTCGTATTTTAGTTATAAATGAATACCAATAAAAGTATTTTCTAGACAGCATCATAAAGGCTTTATAGGTATGATGCACTGCTCTCATCGCATACAGTTAATGTTGAACATTTTGAGTATTGCTATATCGACGGATTTGTTACTTACAGTGCTATCAATAGACATCAGACGAGGTCGTTATAATTAGTATTTTGTTACGTTATTATTTATATACATCTATCTTAATGTAGGGCCCTACTTCGATTGCCAAATATCGAATTAAAAAGTATAATATTTTCTTACGTTTGTCAGGTCTCTTAATAGAGTAATTTGTACTTTTATTTAAAAAAAATTTATGTTTCTTGATAAATCTTTACCATCTTGATTCGTTATTTTATAGCAAGAAAGTATTGTCTTCAACATGATATATCTCGTATGGATCAAAAAGAATATATATTTTTAAATGGAGTTAATTTGCAAAGGAATAAAGTAACACCATTTATTACTTCATTTGGCAGTAATGGTGCTGTCTTTTTGCTTAAAAAAAATGAAAAATATGAAACTCTGGCCTGCATTTTTACAACTGTTCCATACGTACATGATATCGCTTACTCAATATTGTTAACAAGAAGAAGAAGAAGACGTTGAAGAAGAAGAAAATGTTCTTGTAAATTTTTATGGTTATCCTTTCTAATTTATATTCTGATATAACATATACTTACTAGGTTTGAACACTGACCAAAAAACGTAAATTGAGTAGAACAGTAACAGATAGATAGACCTGTATGAATGTCAAGGTTATATTCACAATATCGGGGAAAGTATAAAAGTTAACGTCATCCCAACTAGTTGCGTACAAAGTAATGTAACGATTGCAGCCTCCAGTCGGAGCTGTGCAACAAGTGATCGACTCACGCTCCGACGAACCACGCAACTGAGTGGAAAGATAAGATTGTCATGTTTAAGACGGTCTAGAATATTCTAATATTTGCGTATTTTTACCGAAGATGTTTATCTGAATATAGACTTCCCACAAATGTTGCCAGGAAGTAAAATTAAATTGTAAAATAAGCTACCTTTAGAAGTTATTTCTAACACTATATTTTGTATCTTCTTTAAAATTCATGAAAAATCAAATTAGATTAGAATTTTTTAGTGATATATATTTTTGTCAGAGTAACATTTAAAACTGTGGAATAAATAAAAAAGAAATTGTTTATTTCCTTGCATATTTCTTGCATAAAATATATGCAAAAAAAAAAAGTAAGGATCGCATTAGGAGCGAGGCTATTCTATTGTTTTACAACTTTTGGCTGCCTTGCGTATCTTTTGTTTCTGGTTTTTTAAATTTTATAAAAAATGTTATATCTGTCAGTAGAATTGTCTGTTAAAATTTATTGTCTGTGGCATGTTTAAAATATAACTTGTAAATAAAATGGTATTTTTAATTTGGCAACACTTTGAATTCAATTTAAAATCAAATCAATTGGTTTTTATATGGCGTAATGAAAATGTATTTAACAGAAGTCATCTAAATTTTATTTAGGCACTGTAAGTGAGTGCGCGTGCCATTTCATGGCCATGATACAATGTAACTAGTCGATATCGCTCCAATTTATTGTCCTTTATTAAGTGCAGATTTACGACACCTGGCAACATTTGGCGGATCGAAAATATGGCGTCGTGGAGTCATTATATTTTATGAATAGCTCTCTGTCCTGCTTTTTGGTAATTAAATTCATGGCTTAGTCCTTCAAGAAATATATATAGTCTAAAAGATTTATTACTGTAATTAATAAAATTAATATGTCAATCAAATTATATTTTTTTAGGTTATAATCGATAACAAAAGTTTATTTTCGGATGTTATTGGATTAGATTGGATTAGATTCGAATAAAATTTAAGTATAGGTATTTAAAAAGTATCTTAAAAGCACTTTTATTACAATTGAAAAGAACTTTTAATAAAAACTCATAATGTTCTTTCTATAGGATTCTTTATGAAGGGCTTTCTATATTCTATATGTTATTGTATTATATATTAACATCAATCATAACGTGATACAAAACATACAAACATAAATCCAACCATATCCACTTTTAATCCACAATTTAATACTTATAAAAATTTACATGTCTAACTGGTGTAACAGACATACAGAAATATTATATGGAATAACAACTATACAAGTTGTAGAAATATGGACTGGTGAATGTAAGATTATTTCAATTAAATAACTTATTCTTAGGATTAATAATAAACAAATACAAACAAACTAAAGATAAACAACATAAATGTTGTTGTACCCATTCATTCGGGGTCTATTATCAAAAGAGTTCGCTCTGGAACAACTGATTGAGATGACATTTCATGACAGCTGCAAGACCTGGACACAGGTGACATACGTGACATACTTTTAACATATACTGCGACATAAATGAGTAAAATATTATATGTATAATTTGATTTTCAATAGACTCTCTCTAATCTTTTTTCTCGACAAGAACCATTCTTAATATTAGAATACTAAATTCTAATGTAGGAGTTATATTATTAATAACAAATTATTTTTCATAAAGAAACAATACAAAAATTAGTAAAATATATTAAAATATATAAATTAAACTGTATTTGTAAAAAAACAATACCGGAATCAGTTGAATGTGTTATATTATATAGGCAGTTTTTTAAAATGTATTGTTCATTTCAATGTGTGATATTTTTAAACCTAACAATGTATGGGCGGATGTGTCCAGCGTCATGGCTTGGCGAAACTTACCGTCTGAAATACGCATGCCAGTACTTCCGACTGGCAGAGTTATTGCTACGATATTTGTATACTATAGTATACATTTAAATGAATACGAAAATAGAAAATGTTATAAAAAATTAAGCTAATTTAATAGAAATAATAGAAATATAGATTATGATCTAGATATAAGATTTATTGAGAAATATGGTTTATTTTGCTTTTTATTTTGAAAGAAAACAAGCGGTAACAGGTCCGCCATCACAGTAACTTTCTGGTTAAGAAAAAATATTGTTTTGTTTTTAATTTATTTATTAGAATATTAATAATTAATATTAATATTCTAATAAATTAATAATTAATAATAACCATATTAATTGTTGGAAGATTAATCATCTCTAAGCAAATCAAATTAACATCGATTAGTATCAAAACGAAGTCAATTGCATAATCAGGTCGCGAGAAAATGGAACCGAAAATTAAGCTTACCAATACACATACACACACACACAACACACAGATACAAGTTTTTAAAAAGTGGCTAGTATAACTCAGAACACCTCAATTCGGGACGATATTACGATATTAACGATATTAAATTAATACGAAAATAAAATAATTTAAATAATTACAATATTCTTAATAAGTACATGGAATCCATGATTCAGTTTGACCACCGCCATAAAACAGTTAATCATCCAACTTGAAACTTATCGTGCAGTGTAACACGCGTGCCAGAGCTTCCGACTGCCAGAGTTATGACTGCGACGCTTGATTGTAATACTTCACTCCTAAATTATACAATAGTTCTGTGTATTTCTTGTCTACGTTTATTTTATTATTATGAAACTTTCACGTGCTATTATATATCAATATTTTCTTTTAGAATTTCACGTGCTATTATTTATTTCCTCTTTCTTTTGTTTTAAAAGATACGTATTAACTTGGTAAAAATTCTTAATCAATATTATTTATTTATGTGTAATTTTAAGACAGTCTCTAAATATATTGTTAACCTACTTTAAAGCAAGTGTCGAGATCATAAAAAATGAGTAACAGGATAAAAAAAGGGTTGTCAAGACGTATGAGGTCCTCAAGCGCAGCTTCTTCATCACGTTCCTGCGAAGTGCTTCCTTAAATTGAAAAAAGGGTTTAGGAAAATGTACGGAACCTTTTAATGCATTTATTTTAGCTATTAACTTTATATAACCTTTATATAGGTATTAATATTGATAATGTTTTTATACCAATGGTATCTTAATGTCTGAAGTGGATCAGCGTTTTAAAGTTTTTTTTAATTGGCTAATTAAAATAAGAAGTCCTGTCATAAGTCAAGTATATGAACGCGTGTAACGTGTAAGTATAATGTGTTCTTTAAATTCAGCAAAAGTTTCAACAAACGATAACTAAATTAATTAAAAATAAAGAGCAAATTTGTTTCATTTGCCACGAACACCTTGCCTATACTCATGCTAGTATAGAATATAATTCTAATGGAACAGTTCTCACGCTCAGAACAAAATAATTTACCGCTTAATTAGCGGCAAGCAACTTGGGAACCGATATTTCATCGGTTTACAGTTTGAAGCTGTAAATGTACGAACAGTGGCCATTCCATTATTGATAGTTACTTATCTGTTATGGTTTATATGAATGTTAACTTGTATCTTCAAACCGGGATTGTGGCATTTATTTACTTAATATATAGAGATACTAAATATTAAAAAGGATGAAAAGCTTATTGATTCATTTATATAAAATTATCAATCTGTACTCACATAAAAAGTGTTGGAATTTTCCCATCTAGTTCTGAAACCTTTTTGTTTTTTTTTTGTCCGTTGGACAAACCCGTTACGGGTACCCCGTCGGCCCAGGGGGGTGACGGCCGGGGGGTTATGTGGGACTATCCGGCAGCATAGAGGATGCTGCCATTTTTAAGGCTACCCACTAAAAACCAACGGTTGCCCTCTGCGCCGTAATGGGACGTCACGGGATCGCGTTAGCACACACCGTGACGCCCCGGCGAGACCCCCCGAATGAGGGTGCCCCGAGCAATCTAGTTCTGAAACCTAGGACAAAAAATCGCGGTGTTCATTAATTCACGTAACAAATCCGCGGTACTCCAAGCTCACGAAAAAGCGAAGTTCGGGTCCTGGGTTCGAATCTAATCCAGCTACTTAAATATAATACGTTATAAGTACCAACGATCTAATTTATAAATATGACAAAATTTACAAAGACTCAAGAGATTTCTGGTATCAAAATGGAATATAATTTAAGAATCAGAATAGAATAAACAGAAATAGCCGGAATCCAAAGTAAGCCAAGTGTTCGAAGATACCGAAACATGATCGATAACTGATCGGAGCTTAGAGAAATGGAGCAACGTTTATGTATCTTGCTTCTTGAGGTGAGATATTAAAATGATTATAATAGAACTATTACAATTAAATATACAATATTTACATGCAGCTTTGTTCGCGTGTTGTAATGAATAAAGTAGTTCGTTCTATAACTTAGCACAGCATTTGTGAAAATATTATCACGCTCAATTCCTCTATTGCCAAAAAAGTTTTAAAAGACAACCAAATAGAAAAGCATAACCTATAGTAATATAACTTAATCTAAGGATTATACGCACATCTATACTGATATATAAAAACAAAACAATACGTAAAATCTTAACAGCTTTTAGTAACTAAAGCTCAGAATATATTTCAATTTACTTGTGATTCTGAACTTATGATTCTGAACTAATGATTCGAAATTTTCATAATTTAATTTATTTATATAAATATAAATTACCACAGAGACATATTTACCTTATTAAAACAAAAATGAATAAAATGTTACACATAAAGGGGTCAAAGCAATAAACCGGTAAAAATATGAAGGAAGAAAACCGGTATGTTAAATAACGCGTCAAACAAGCGAACACTGTTTGTACGGACAATAATTTACTTTGCTGTAATTATAAACAGACCAACAATAAAAATGATCTAAATATAAATACTCGTACAAAAAATTAAATTGAGTTTTCAGCAGCGTTTTTGTTGAATGCGTTTTGTTAATTTATACCATACTAATTTTATTAAGCGGAAAAGTTTGTTTGTTTAAGTGCGATCTTTGAAAGTACGGGAAAGATTTGTAAATTAAGTATGTTTATAAGAAAAGCTATAGTAATAAAAATATACGCGAGTAAAACTGCAGGGAATAGCTAGTATTATATATTTGTATGAATATTGCAATGCAATAGTTATGTAGTTTATGATTTATAAATATCACGAGACTAAAATATTTTATTTGATTTCTATTAAGAGAAATGTTTATTCTGTCGTTCAGGCTTTCGATGGCTGATAAAAATAATGATATATTTCATAAATGCCTTTATATATATATAATTTTAGGTTTTTTTCTTGCTCAATAATTAAATTCATCTGGGACTTTTAGGAATGAAATCTCCACCAGATATTCTGAAGTTAATAAAAATAAGTTATTCAATTACAAGCTTTTAATTATAAAATTGTTGTTTTTTTTATAAATTCATATAGTTGGGATTTTTATGTGGTTATTAAAGGAATATATCTAATTAATATTCTTATGATATTCTTTGTAATACTCTTGTAAATTTCATTTAGCAGAAGTCAATATTTCTTTTATACGCAGCGTGACATGAATGTTTCTTGCATCGACTTTGGATGGAACGATCATGGACAGAACTTGTATTCGATATCAGGCCGTAAAAATATCTTTTATCATGATTTGTAGGTGAAACCTGAGTATGTCATAAAAGCACTATAATATTATATAACCTGCCACTGCAAGGAGCGTGATGGGTAATACTCAATATAAACTAGAAACAACTTTGTTAATTAACGAAATATCTCTTGAAAACGATTTTACGATCTGTTTCTGTATTAGTTTCAAAATTTCTTGGCACACGGGTCTGCATTAAACAAATATGGCGGGTAATTAATGACACGTACAGACTCCGTCCCGCGGGCGTAGTTCACTTAACAGAAATGAGAGGAACAGACAAAGACTACTTTAGCTTATATACCGATAGCGTATGCTCTCATTACTACCGTCGTTTATGATACTTTTAGGGGACAAATTTCGAAGAAACTGGGCTTATTTTCTTCTTAAAAAAATTTAGTATTATTCTGGTTGTTCACAGTTTAATATCTGTTTAGTTTTTACTGGCTATTCCAACCGCGGACAATCACTGTGACTACTCATAGCATAATGAGTGACAGCACTAGCGTAATTAAACAAACCAACTTTTCTGTTTTATAATATTAGTATAGAGAGTATAGATAAGACTGCCCATCACGTCACTTCTCCCTTTATATGAATCAAACGCATTCTGTTCAATATTTCTTTTAGTCCTAACTCCGAACGCTAAATTTTTTGTGTGTCGTCGACAGAAGTTTGGAACATTATTTCAAAATAACTGATCAAACTTCTTTATCACACTGCCAATATTTTGATATATTTTCAAAGGGATTTTTATTACCAATATTTTTTACAAATTCAACTGTTAGTTTCAGATATTAGCGAATTTTTAAAAAAATACACATTCTGAATTCACAAACATTTCAAAGTTGAACCTATCAGTTTCTTTGTTAACCCTTAACCACTTAATAAATAACTAACTATTCAATTCAAGGATATCACCACATTTACAGTCTCCATACCTATAAATCATGAACCCTTGGTACCCAGGACTATTCTAGAATATTCTCGAATATTCCGTGAAGATTATAAAAGATTATAACACAATAATCTAATGAATTTATTGTATCTATTTTTAAGTTGAATCCTCCTTTGCTTCCATATAACAACCGATATAACGCTTGTGCCAAATTCTCTTGAGATTAGTTCAAAGCTTATGAGTAATAAAGCAACACTTTCATGTTATAGTGTTAATAAAGATACTAGATAACACCTTATCGATATATTTTATTAGAGCTTTGTTGCTGGGAATGTTTAGAATGAATTACTATAATGTTTATTTTGCATTACTTAGTATATTATATATAATTATCCGGCTATACTCACGTAATTAGCATTGAAATTTGCCCGACTAGTTTTATTCAGGATCTCTAAGCATTGCGCAATTGTGAACTGATAATTTTGTAATAACTGACGTAAATGCCATCGGGAAATTTTTATATTAATTACGGGAGTACAGCCGTATATGTAATGGTAATCATGGATCACGAATTAGATACTAAAATAACTTGGCATATTCTAATATGTTGTGTAATAATTATATTATTTTTTATATTACCACATATTACGAATTGCTTAAAATACAATTATTGTAGTCCCAATGTGGAATCTCTGATTAGAGGATGATGCATTAATACTAGAATGTAATGATCAGATATTTGGAACATTTGTTTGTTCTTGTTTTCTGTAATTCTGTTAATTATAATTTAATTTCAATATATTTATTCTCGTCTCCAACGTTGAACAAGTAGTACGTAGCTTGCTACTTAATATATATTAATAAAATAAACTTTATAAATAATTTTTTTAAATTAAAACTAATGTTTATGAACTTTACAAAAATTTTATATATAAAAAAAACACATAGACAATATATATAATTATAATAACGTTAATTACGTAATGTAATATTGTAATAGCAGTATTTATACTTATAATAAAATAAAAAACTTCATATATCAAATTTAAAAGAAATTAATCGCATTTTTTTAATATAATAAACCCATGATGCAGTTAGGTCTTTGTTTCAAGGATGTAAACGTGATGTTACATTTTGATTATCTCGTCAAGAGGAGGACTTTACACTTGCATGATAAAAGCTAGTCTTTAAAAATCTTCCATTATGATATAAGTATATGCAATTTTATAAGGACGTGTTGGAGCTGAGTCATTATGTGTGATGGCGGTGCAATGTTCATTAAGTCTAACTAATTAACATCATACGATATGCTTTCTTTATTTTGTAATTATAATTTCCTTTGTCTTAAACGTTTTATGAGGATTGCTAAAATTGTATAAGACAAGCTATAACTCGCGGATTTACCCGTGGAATGATTTTATTTACTACTGAGACAACTGAGAACAATAATGTTATGTTAGACAGCTTGTGAATCTGTCCATTAAAATCAGAAAGAAATTTTGAAAGTAGCTTCGAAAATTAGCCCATTTAAACAAATAAACTTCCACTTTATAATATTAATATAAATTGTTCGTATACACAACTTCTAGCCAAACTCTATTATGTTGTATAGAGAATGAAACATCCATTTCTCATGATTTTTGAAATATTTAAAATGATATAAGATATATCAGACAAAGGAAGCTCTTGCTGTATAAAGCACATGCCATGTCAGTTTCAGGAAAACGCTTTCGGAAGTCGGTTAAAAATAACTAGAAACCATTATGGAGAGAATAAACCCGTAAATTAGGTCGCATTTGTAGCTTTGGTGGGAATGGCGTCTGCTCGGCGAATGCAAAACATGGTATTAAGATGTACGCTTCGTTTGCGAATATTATACTAATGATCCCTGCGTTTTATTTGGTCTGGCGGATAGGTGTTATTCATACCTAATAATGTTACTCTTGTAATTCATCTTGGTATTAAAGTATCAACCCCCTACCCATGATTCATTTTAGGTTGTATTAGTTGAAAATCTATTCTTAAAATTTCGTTGAAATCGACAAATTTGATGAGTCACACTAACTGGTACATGAGCGATCGACTAATGAGTGAGTTTGCATTGAAAACGGTGGTAATTACACCTTCTACAAGCAATTTGATGTTTACCCACAGACAGATGGTAATAAAATACTAATAGGTTTAAACATCACTTAGAACCAAAGGTGAGTTTTCACAAAACTTGCAAATGAATTCACTTTCAAGTATATCATTCATTTATTATATTTGTAAAATACTATTGTATTAAAAACCAGAACTTTTGACAATAATATACTTGTTTGTATGTTACAGATTTAATAAATTTGATAAGAAAAAAATCTAAATGTACTTATATCTAACATATATTTATAAATTGAAAGAGCATTTGTCTTTGGTATTTAACAATATAATTTGTACGTTTATAGAAGGTTATCTTTTAAGAGTAAGAATAATTATAACTTTTGCTTCAGAAAACAATAAAAAAAATAATTGAACACCAATATCTCAGAGAATACAATACCAGAGTTGCCAGACCAAATATTATGGCACCACAGAATTAAAGAAAACTGCAAACAAATTGACATATCAAAATCCCAGGGTTGCCAGCCGAAATATTATGATTAGCCCAAATTCCATCTGATTAACGACCCAGATTAACAAGTTTAACGGATCATTAAAGCAGATAATAAAAATTGTGAAACGGGACCGGTGTAAACAGTAAGCGGGCTTTGTGCAGATCTGTCTGTTGCGACAGCTTACCTTATCGAGCTAAATTTAAACTAACCCACTTTTACTATATCTGTAGACATCAAATTTGGAATTTCGGAAGCCAGAAAAAATTATTACGTTATTACACAAGTTAGGAAATTTAATGAGAAAAATTTTAAAGCTTCCAGTAGTTTTCGAAAAGCGGAAAAAATATTTGAAATTTTAAGACTATTCGTTTTATTTTTTATATTTTAAAATAGGGGAGCGAAGGATTTTATATTACGGACATTCACAAGAGTCCTACATGCCTTTGATTTTTTAAAATTTTCTTTCATTTTTAAATATGATGACTAGTCCAGTGTTGAGAATACCAGCATATTAGATAAACTATTAACCATTAACCTTAAAGTGGATGTGACTCACAGAAATATGAATATACTTTAGAAATCTTGGAGCTGTTACAAATTGTTTTAAATGGTTTAAACAGCTTTGTGATGAGTAATTGAAGGGGAAAATCAGTTTTCGTGGAAATTATTTTAAGTGTCTTATTATTACTTACTTACCTGGAAAAACAGACAAAAGCAGACCCATTGGTAATACTTGTATATCTTTCTATCGTTCATGTCTTCTTTCCCCTTCTCTCGACTGTTCCCAATTCCGGGATAGGGAACTTCAACCCCCACCTTCTTGTGGAAGAAGCTCTTCAATGTATACGTGGAGTGTATCCAGCAGTATGTATTCAGGACGTCCTCCGGAATATCCTTGGTGTGGATACAGTCTATGGGGTTTCCGACGTACTGCCTCGTTGTCACGATAAGACTAAACGATATTAACAATATCACGGTTATGGAATAATGAAGCCTGAACACCGGCGAATCGATTTGTATATAGTTCACCTTTATCAGAT
This sequence comes from Mechanitis mazaeus, assembly GCA_959347395.1. Lineage (NCBI taxonomy): Eukaryota > Metazoa > Arthropoda > Insecta > Lepidoptera > Nymphalidae > Mechanitis > Mechanitis mazaeus. Next base: position 16,853,762 of record OY365752.1, on the reverse strand, counting down.
TTTTTAAACCACGAAAAACGTCTAACATCTTAAACGCTTCAGTCCGATCTCACACACTTTTTGTCCCGTCTTCTTCACTAACATTATTTTGTCTCGTTTACTCTATTTATTGTTTCGAAGCACCAGAATTTTTAAAATTAACGTTTTCACTTACAGTTCGATGTTGGTAAGGCACTTTTTAAACTGGCAGTGTTTTTAGCGATTGTCATTTTATCATAGGCCCCGTTTGTTTTGGTGTATTTTTTTTGGTATTTTTATGAACTTGAGAAACGATACCATTGTGTCATATTTTCTACGTTTCATAATTTTTGTTTTTCAGCGCCGTCATTTGGTGGGCGCGTCCATGTTTGCTATCTCGTCGTTCGATATTTAGTCATCGGTCGAGCACTGAATTATAATAAGAAATGAAGCTATAATATAAACTTGTAAATCTGTTGTTCTATGAAATAATTATGTAAACGAGATAACTAGGGCGGCTCTTGTAATTTATGAGTCCACGTTGTCGGTCCGCCGGAGCACCGCGATGTCATGAGCAAGCAGTCGTAAAGAAGAAGGCTTTATTTAATATTTTCACAAAAAATATTATTAACGATCATTTTTACGGAAAAGTTTATTTATTTATTTATTTTAAGACTTTATTGTACACATAGCAATATTTAAACATATATAAATAATAAAAATTGCACAAAAGGCGAGCTTATCTCTACTGGAGATTTCTTACAGCAAAACCCATAAAATATAGAATTGAAGGAAGAAATGTAGAATACACAGTGCACATAAAATAAAACCACAAAAAAATGGAACCAAATTAACTAAAACTATAACAAAAAATATATAATAATAAGTTCATTCTTTTTAATAAATACTTTTTAAACAATAAATGATTATGAAAATAAAATAATCGGATGAATACAAATAACTCCGTAGATTTGTAAAGGTTCTTTAAAAAATCTGAAAGTCCGTAGTTTACTTGAAATAAACAAATAAGGCCACATTGCTTTAGTAACTCTATTTTGTGAAATGAATAATTTATTTAATAGTTTCGAGATCTATGATTACTATTATATGTAATATCTAGCTGTACTTTCGTTATTCATGAGTTTGGAACATGGCGGTTCACGCCGCGACTGTACCATGCTCTGATCTCATGAACAAGTACAACGGACGGGTTAGAAACTGATCAGCAAAATTCCGATAAAATTAGTACAATCGGATAATTGTATATAATATTCATTGAAGTTTGTTTTTTTATATTATTAGTTTGTTTTATTTGGAGATAAACAAACATGAAAAGTCGAGAGATGTAAATAATATCGATTTCACAAGTAATTCATCGGGATGTTGAAGTTTGGATGACAAATACAAATCGGATGTCATTCTATCGATGTTCGATAAAATAAAGTCTGCAAAGTTTCGAATGAATGCGGACAATCGGTCGGGGCATAAAGTATGGATGCAACTGTATTCTATTCAGTTTGAACTATTTCTTTATTATTTCTTTGTTACATCAAAAGAATTAATAAATCGAAACATTGTAAACATTTTTATATGTCTCACGTAAAGCTTTTCTTATAAACAATTACAAAATTTTTACCACAAAATAATTTAAAAGTCAAAAAATATAATTAATTGGATTAATATCACAAATAATTCCGGAGTTCCACTTTGTTTTATTGTCGATAAATAATTATAATTTAAAAAACTTCTTATAAAAAATACAATAATTTAAATATTTATATCAAAAATAATTTAATAGCCAAAAAGCATTTATTATTTCATTAATTGGAGTAATATCACAAATAGATTCGGAGTTTAATATTGTTTTGATGTTGATAAATAATTCATAACATAATAATATATATAATATTCAAAAGCTTTTTAATAAAAACTACTATATTTATAATATTTATATGAAAAGTAATTTAACAGTCAAAAGACATTTATAATCTGATTAATTAAATTAATATCACAAACAGGTCCGGAGTTCCATTTTGTGTTGGTGTTGATAAATATACTTATCGTAATCTACTATTTGTGTAATACTTCGAAGATCAAAGTGAATTGAGGATAAAACAAAACCACGGGCGTATCTTATATAATTTAATGATAGGATTTATAAAGTTGGTAGCAATTTATATATCAACAGATGAATTTTGATATTTGAATATTTGCAAAGGATTAAAATCAAGCGTACCAACTTTTAAGAAACATTTGAAGATATGTCGGATATTTTATTGCCTGTAACATCAAAGAGTGGAACACACGCAGGTGACTCGCCTCATTTCTCCGAACTAAAAAAACTAAAACTAAACTCATAAATAATATCAATTGGCGCCGTCATATTAAATCACAATTATATTACATACTATTAGTATGTCTTTGAAATTTGATCGTCATTTTTAAAAAATAATTTATTTTCTTACAGTTGTTAAAACATCTGAAAGAAAATATTTATGTCTAGTCATTTTAAAAAAAATGAAAGATTTTTGGTTACTTACTAGTGAGTGGTCAAACTTGTCGTTTATTCAACAGAAATTTTAATATTTAAATTTGTAGTTTTTTCTAAAGAAAATTTTGTCTCGTTATGATTGTTAATTTTTTAGATTCAGGATAAAATTCCGCATCGGTTGATATAAAGAAATATTTTTATGAAGATATTTTTTTTATTCCCCAAATACTATATAGAATAATGTTAGGGCACCAGCAAAGTGTCTTATAATAATGTTAATTCGATAGATAACCCTATATTTTCATATTTGAATTAATAAATAATGAGTAATAGTTTTAATAGCGACTCCGGCGATATTTCAGCAAAGTTGCGAGGAATGCCAAGTTCCCTGATAACGGCTCATATTTCACGCTCTTTTATAGAAAAGTGATAGGCATTTCATAAAAATACAAAGGAATATTTGAGTTCGATAAATTGATTTATAGTAAAAGATTTTTAATTTATTTATTAATGGATAAAAATATAAAAATATTAAATGTTTAATAAGTTTAATTAAAACGAGAGAGAACGTTAATTATTACTATAGGAAATTACACAATTTACGCTCAACCATAATTATAATGCAAAATCAGAATGCAAACAAAAATGAACCTTGAGATATGATTTTAAAGTATTATTTACAATACACTCTCCAAGGGGCAACCACCTCTGATGTTCTGTTAAACTCATTTTAGGTATAATTTATTAAGTATATTTATTCCAAAGTAAATCTTAAGCTGCATCTGTAATGTCTCTTATTATCTTTATATTATGAACAAATAATCTTAATGTAACACATATATTCACATCTGTATATTTAATTTATTTCATATTTCTTTGCTTACAAATCTGACGTTTAAAACTAAGCTTATAAGATTAAAATAAGCTTTGAATCTTATTACACTTATTACAACATCAAGATATTATAATTCGTGAAAATGTGATCAAAATAAAATAACCGGCTTAGTTTATTCTGTAGTTTTTATCAGAATAAAACGTATGAAACCTTTACAGCTTAATTTTGAGTTGTGTCTGTACAGAGCTTATTTAGAAGCTTATTTTAATAAACACGGTATCAAAAAAGCACATACTTTAGTTAGTGCAAAAGTAATCGCTGATATTGATTCAAAGTAAAAAGAAATAAATAAACATAATTATAGATGGAGCTATTGTCGAAAAAAAACGAAAAAGATTTTTAAATGTAAACAATATAAACAAATACATTTAATAATAATTTACATATAATTACAAAATGGCCACACACGCCCACTTAGCGAAAGCTGTGACGAATTTCTGAATGAATAATACCTAATTAAAGACCGCGCTCGGTGCCAACTTCACTGACATTAATATTATTTAACACATTTACATCACTGAAACAATTTTTGCTATTGTGTTACGCCCTTGGCCCGTATTTTGGTTATTGATATAAATTAAATTTGTGATTCGTAGAATCGCTTGCGATTTAACATTTTAATGTCACAACAGTTTATAAATATTTTTTTATTTGAAAATGTATTAGCAAATTTATTACTAATCATATATTTATTATAAATATTATATATTAAATGCAATGTGTTTATAATTTAAAAATATTACTAAATAATATAAAATTAAAAAAAGAGATTATATATGGCGACTAGTTAAGTAATAGACACAAAATAAAACATACAGTAACTTGTTAATAGTTATAATTTCATATTTACGATATAACTAAATTATACAATACATATATAATATTACGAATATGGGATATTAAGATAGTAAATAATTGAAAATCTTTAGAAATTCAGTGAAATAAAATAGAAATAATTGTAAAATCCGAGATTTATGTAGTCGTATAGATTATCGGTTGACTGCACCGGGAATATCAAAGAAAAATGTGCAGATCTTACACAAAATGTACTGAATACTACAGTACATATATTTCAATAAAACTATTTTACGGATATAACTCGCGTTTATTATTACATTTTTTAATTATAACCTGAAGTTTCGAATGCTTTGCAAAACGTGTTCGCGGTAAGACGAGATGATGATGTCTGTCAGTCAGTGAGTTTATTTGTAATCTACCTCCAACGTTCCTGAGTTTACGGTCATAGTCACGGTTCAGGATCCACGCACATTTGTGTGCATCCATAAAATAGGTTTCTTGAAATGTGTAGTACTCATGTAAATCTTAGAAAACATTACAGTACATATAGTTAGCTATTATGTGATGTAACATATATATTATTTATATGCTCTCTTTCACTCTGATTTAAAATGTTACCAGTTTTGATTTGCAACAACCAAGTTTATGCATTGTATTTTATTTGTCTTGTTGATTAAAGCACAAAAGTGCCAATTTTACTGTCTTAGGAAAAATGTGTAGCCCTGTACGGAAAGAAGAGAATACACCAAGAGAAGTACATTAACAGATTCATGTTACTTCTGTAAATATAGAGAATGTATAGCTCAGACTATCGATAGTATAATATAAAATGTTGAATGGAGGTTTTATTATGACCTGTCTACTCCTGACAGGATAACATGCCTCAAGGACCCATAACAACCAAGAAACGTAAAAGATCACGTGATCAATTCAATTAATATATTATACCTTTGAAACTTTCTTAAAATTCAACGTTTAGAATACTCGTATTTATGTTATTCGGGTGGTACTGTTTCTTATCAGATTGACTTTCAATTAACAATTGAAGTATCCTTTGAAGTTGTAATAGTATTTAAGTGTGCTTACGCACAGCCCCAGATGCGAATTCGACAAAATATATTTTTAACATCCCGCGAGAAGGATGACGAGCTTGAGGCTTCCTGATGGTAAGTGATCAACACTGCCTCAAACGCACGGTTCGAAGTAGTCTTATTACTGAATATATATTTTTCTCTTAATGTATATTAGAATTACTAAACAACAACTTAAATATATGAGAAATAATCCCCTTATTGTGGGGGGTTTTACAAATATAACAGACACAAAGAATACCCAGACTCAAAACAACTTTCTGTGGATCATATAAATAACTGTCCCACATGGAATTGAATCCACTGCCTTCGGCTGGACACAGCCACTAAACCAAGTTGTTTGAGATGAGTGTTCGTTCTGTATGAAAATAGGGTATTTGAAAATAAAGAGTTGAAACCAGTTAAAACCAGTTGGATCCAGTTCTCAGATTCAAATCATATGTGCTTTTAAGTAATATTTGTGTATGAGCTGCAATAAGAGTGTTGTATATTATTTGTCTAAACTCTTAAGTAATTGTGACCATTTTGAATGGATTTTAGTCGCATATATTTTAAATTTTATAATAACAAGCATAATTTCTATGCAACTTTGAATATTTATCTAAGCTTTGTGAATACGTCCTTGATTTTTTATTTTATTTTGTAAATTTTATTAACAATATTTTTGAGTGAACTTCTGAAAATTAATTAACAAAATGAACAAAATGTAAATGTTAAATTTAACATATTTTTTTATACAAAATTATGTTAACGAAGTAAACTTTATTGTTTATTTTATAAGGTGTCGTATTTTCTTATTTATTACAATATTTTATCAAAAATAGAGCACAAGATAAACATTCTTAAGCAATACGTTATTAATGTCACAATCCTATGAAATAATTTAAAACTAGAGCTCCATGTTTGTAGCTAACACATATCTCATTTGTTCGCAAATGTTCGTCTAGATTATAGATTTAAGCTCATTAAAATGGCATCGTACCCAACTTCGGCTAGTAAAGAGTCATCGACATGAAATACCAGACATACAGACGGGTAAAAGTTGTTTGATTTTGTTATAAAGGAACCGATTTTTATATACATAACCAGTCCAAGTTTTTGTTATCGTTGTTATATGATCTTATGATTTATTCATTAATTGACTATTTATTAAAATGCAGGACACTGGAGTGCAGACCTTTATATTGTTATAACTAAATTCAAATTGAAAGTTTTGTTTGGAGGTATCGTTAAATTAAAAAAATATATGAAAACTATTTTGAAAAATAAAAAAAAACTTTTTTAACATTGGATCAGAAGTCATCTTTTTCAGGGCTTGTGTTTAGTAATATGATAAAACTGGTTAGAAAATAAGTTAAATTCAATATTTTCATTGAATTGCTCATAATTCATTATAGCAGCTGGACTCAAATGCTCTTTACAAAAGTTAGAAGTAAAACGATTTTGATAAAAAATTAATCTGGGTTTTCAAATATATAAATAAAAAATGTACTAAACGAATAAAATCATTCTAAATTAATTATATGATTTTTGATTTTTTTAGTAGTAAAATACTTGTTTAAAAGACTGTATTAGTGTATATAAAGTCTAGCTATCTCATCGCTTACCCGTGGGCAGCGATGCTTATTTCTATCTTATTATTCAGATATTTACTACTAAAATGCACGTATAAAAGTGTAGGTAATCTGTAAAAATTATCAATTATTGAATCGATGCTATATACTTCGTTTGATGAGATATATATTGATGCAACATTTAATCTAATACTCACTTATTTTGAACTATTTTTGTTCGTTACTTAACTTACTTACTCAACGTAGATATTCTGTTTTATATAACTATTCTTATTGTCGTTCACTTTGAGAATCATTCGTCAATCATTTTTATGGACTCTTCCAACATGTTACTAAAATTTCTGTTGTATATTAAGTTTAGTTTTTACTCGCGGTTGCGCCCGGGGATAATTTATTTTATTTAGTACTTAATATCTATGAAAAGTATCATAATGGTATATAGCTTATAGCCTTTCTAATAAACCTATCTAGATTTTTTTAAATCTATCAAGTAGGTGCGAAGATTCCCGTTCTTAAACAAACAAATAAAACTTTCCGTTTTATAATATTAGTATATATATTTAAGTAAGAGTGGTTCGTGATTAAAACTTTTAGTGTAATAGTTTTTATTTTCATGTATACATTTTCATTTATATGTATTTGCTTATAGATATGTATACAGATATAAGTTAACATTTATAAACAAAATCGTCTATTTATTCTTACATAATCCTTTGACTATGAACTTGGTTCAGTGCGATGAAGTTGTATATTTAATAATTTAGCGAAGACAAATTAATTTAGCAATATTTAATTTATTCTGTTAAATATTTTACTTTATTTTAAGAATATATCTATTTAATTTTGATCTTTTAATTTTACTTTTATACAAAATTATTTGATTTTCTTTTATAATATATTATTTACGCGTTGAACACTTAAGTATTTCGTTCTCTCGGTGCTGTGGAATTCCACTCTAATGAAGACCAGGATGCTGATCTGAATCACGAGTTTATTTTAAGATTGTCTCTAAAATATATCCGGATACAGTGAATTATACTTTTCTTAGCATTAAAAAAATAATGAACGTAATTTAAGAGTTTGCATCAGTCATTAATTAATTAATTCATTTATTCATTTACTCATTCATTCATTCAATCATACATACATTCATTCATTCATTCATTCATTCATTCATTCATTCATTCATTCACTCATTCATTCAATCATTCATTCATTGAATTTAATCTAATGTTGAATATTTATATTCCAAAATATATATTTCATTGGTAATTAAGATATGACTGTTTTATTTTAGATCGTAGTGAAGTCGGCCTCATGTGTCAGAGAGGTTGCCAACAGTCTACAAAAGGCTTTACGTACTGAAACAAAGATTTCGCTTTTAGTTCGACTATTTCGGTACTTGAAGCCGTATTGTTTCTTTTGAGTTGAATGTAGTTTAAATAGATACAAGTTCATTTGGCCTTTTGCAATTTGTTTAAATTATGTTTTATTTTAATTGACTTTTAGTTTTATTAAATTCATTTAAAATGTTTAAATAATATATTTGCATTTAAATTTTCGTGATAGGTGCTAAGTACTAAATATGACCCCGAATGGATTCAAAAATATTCGAGGAAATCCCCATAATATTTACGCAAGTACATCCGAATAATTATATATAACTAAATATTCATAACGTAAACATTATTATTACATTAATTGGTTTTTATTGGATTGTGGATATCCATACGGCAATAACTTATTTATTAAAAATTTCCATGTATGTTAATTTATTTATTATATTATTATTATTTCCATGTATGTTAATATACATGGAAATTTTTAATAAGATATAGCACTTAATGTATAATATGTATAAATAAAGAATTTTTGTATAATAAAACGTATAGTTTTGTTATAATTAATAGAAATAATGTGGGTCTGTTTTCATACTAAATTAATCGTGAAATTTATTTTAAATTAGAGATATAGAAACGAACAGACAGCAATAAATTTTACAGTGAATAGTTGCAGGTTATACAAACTAGTCAATAACGTTCGTTATAATTGAAAGTTCATGTAAAGAAGAGTATTCTTGAGACCCGGAAGGCTGTGGTGTCGGATACCGGATATCCGCTCAGTCTAGGTCTTATACTAATAGGATTACAAGACTCGAGCAAATCTTGTCAGGTCTGGATGTTAACATGGTATTTTCTACCCTGTAATAAGTTATTACCTTTAGGTAATTTTCCACCTTTATTTAAAGATTTTTCTCTTAAAACTTTTGTGATCCATGATAACTATTACGGCTGTACTCATGTCAATACTATCAGAATTTGCCCGACTAGTTTTGAACCAAATGCCGTTCAACTGATCGTTCACACTGATTGCCATGCTCAAAACTCATGAATAAGGACCTTGAATGGGTTCTAAACTTATCGAGAAAATTTCGATAGTAATTATGTGAATACAGCCGCATAATTATTAATCGAATTTTACAGAAATTGCTTAACAAAATTACAAGTTTTACCATTTATTAAGAACCACAGATATTTTAAAAATATATATACCAATTTAATACAAAAAATGTTAAGTGTCTACTATTAGTAACAGCAGATTTATTAATAGATCTTGATAGTTACAAAAGTCGGTATTAAAGCGTTATGTTCTTGTAATTCTCAAGAATCCCTAGCAGTGCTCAGATGACAATGCGCTTGCACTCGCTCACGGCCTCACGGATTATATCGAGAACTTTCTTCAAGGCTGCTGATAAGAACTGACGATTTGGATTAACACAATTGGATTGGGATCAGCTGTTTTTGTGATAAACTTTACATTTCATTTTAATTTAAAATAAATTCATGATTATTTATTAATTTTCAAATAATTTGTTAATATTTTTGACTTATTTAAATGCGAACCAAAAAAAATATTCTGGAAAAGTGCATAATATAGAGATATTAAAATTTAATATTCATAAAATAAACTTTGATAATTATTAACTTATAATTAACAAAATAAATATTAAATGATACTTTAGGTCCAATAAGTAAAAATATTTTCCTAATGAGATAAATGTACGAAAATAGACGGACAGACAAACATACACAAGACCTAGAACTGACAAATAGCATCCTAAACACAAAGAAAGCATCTGACTGATAGATTTTACAGATGGTCTCGTCAGATCACGTGCCAAGATGCGCAGGCGCATGCGCCGGGATTGGTGTACAGACCGAGACAGTCCAAGGCATTGCGCTTAGATTATGCAGTAGTATAAACATAACATCTTTCTTTCTTTGTCTTTTTGTGTCTATTATGATAGGAGAACCACTAACTATTTTTAAATTTTTTGATCTGTTTTTTTTATTGTATATAATTATCCGGCTGTACTTTTCATTGTGTATAAGTATCTTACTGTACTCGCGTTTATTTTATCGTAATTGTAACTAGTTTTGGACCTATCCAGGGCTCTTATTCATGAGCTCAAATTATGGCGACACTATGGCATGATTCGGCTATACTTCAAGCTTAAATTAACGTAAGTAGGTACAAACCGACAATGGATGTTATAATAATTGTGGAACACGAAAGTCTTAAAACAGTTTTTTTTTTAATATTTGCTCTAAAAGGTTTTCATATAATTTGACTTCAAATTATGATAAAAAAAAGCCATGGTTATGCTCTCGATAGAGTTAGTAATAAATTTTAAACTATTAAATAGTTCATCGGATTGCGAGGCGACTACCAAAGTATGTGTGTTTTTTATTCTAACACTATTTTAAAGAGAATTAATACAAAAAGAGAAGCTAAATCTATTTTTGTTTTGTTTTACTATTTCTTCTTTTTTCTAAATGATGATTCATATCAATTAATTATATCAAATCAAATTATGTAACAAATTTAAACAAGATTTGTCATATATTTCTGGTTTGTGGTACGAATATAAAGTAGTCAGTATAATTAGACGCTAAGGAAAATTAATATTGAATGAATCAACCATTGTGGTCACAAGTTGAACAATAGCCTAATAAAATAGAGCTGTTTTATTACCCGATGTAGAGTTTCTATGTAGAGTTCCAATGAACTTTATATACTGGAACAAAGTTCTATATGAAACGATACAGAACTGATACTTATATAGCTAAATCCTTCTCTCAAATCTTCAAACAAACAAGAAAAGACAACATCCAGACACCGGGTTCAATAAAACGCATTTATTCAGTACGATAAGAAATCAGTATCCATTTGCAATATATGATGTATGCTGAGATCATGCGCGGGCGCAAATAGCACGCAACTGGGTTAATACTCTCAGTTTTTTAAGCAAAGTACACTCGCCGATAAAGGTGTAATGGTAGTTTGAATAAAGTATTTAATCTCATGAGTGTACTCATTGCTACATGTCAATGACCTTATCAAAAAATATGTAAATATCAACTAAAATAATATCCTCTAGCTAACTCACTCATAATTGATCCATTTATTTATTTAGTGGTTTAGTTTACAGCATATTTGCTAAATAATACATGAACAGTTTACGTAATAAATTTCGATTGGGAGATCCGAGTGCTCTATAAATAATAACGTGGAGTACTCATGTCGAAAACTAAATCTTCGTACGGTTCACTCAGTACGAATATAATAATATGCTTTATTGTACACCCGGATCATACAAAAATATAAACATTAAAAACAGATATAACATGGTAGAAATTTGGCTGCCTTACTGCTAAAGAGCAGTCTCTTCCAGGCACCAAATTGGAAGGAAAAAAAATATCTGACAGAAATATTATGTGGATGTGCTAATAATTTTGAAAATTTTAGGATTGGAGTTAGGTGTTATGTTTAGTATTTATTTGTGAATATCATATCAATTTATAAACTCATCTAATTAACAGTAAATGTAAGTATCATTTCGTAGTTTCTCCATTTTTCTTACAAATTCACTATTTTTTAATAATAAACAGTAATATATAGTTAAACATTTTTTAGTTTTTGGTTAAATTAGTTTTAGTCAAACATTAAGCAATTAGATATATGTAATACTTATTTCCTCTTTGGTTAGGTTAGTAAATAAATTAGTTATTTTAATATTTAGTTCTAATTCATTGATTTATATATATATAAATCAATATATATATAATACTTTTTATAAGAACATCCTGTACATCCAGAGCATTTAAATTCTAACCATCTTAAAGTGAGATTTATAAACTAATACATTTGAAATATTTATTTGAAAAATCTAAGATTATTGCACACATAAATTACGATATCGTTAAACGTTCAAACTTTATACTTTGATATAATAATTTACATTTACACATAAACATTCGAGTATTTTGTTTACAATTAACCTCGCACATATGCAGTCCCATATTATAAAGTTCGTTGTAGAACTTTGTGCAATATTTATTTTTATTTTACTCACACACATGCAATCCTATTTTATAACGTTCTTTTTTAATTTTTTTATAATATTTATATTATACTCATATATGCTGTTCTTTATTATAATGTTCGCTGTAGAACTTTGTGCAATATATATTTATATTGTATACACATACATGCAGTTCCACTTTATTAAGTTTTTTATATAAATTTGTATATATATATATATATATATATATATTCTGCTCCTGAACATGTTACTTTAATTTATAATATATATTTCTATTCTACTCACACATATGCAGCCCAATCTTAAAATTCATTGTAGAACTTGGTGCAATATATTTTCAAATTTTACTCATGCATATGCATTTCATTATAAAGAACGTTGAAATATATATCAGTAGTTAGAGGGCTTGAACACCAGATGGTGTATTGTGTAAATGTAATCACCCCATAGAATGTTGATTCACCTACTAACACTTACTAAGCTTCATTAGAAGTATAAGCAAAACCGACCTATATCCTAAATTCGACGAAAGATCTTCAAATCCCCACAGATTCGATAATTTGTAAACGTTTTAATAAAAAATGGTGGGTTTTAAAAAAATAGAACGCTATTAGAGGTTGTGAGTGAAGTTCGATCGACTTATATATCTTTCTTCACTGACGTTGTTCAATTGGCATAATCTTTATTTATTTAGTTTAGAATTCTATATTTATGTGAAGGTTACAACTTCATTTGTGGGCTGAAGGTAGTTTCATTTAGGAAGTTTAGATACATTTACGATTCAATCTTTCGCTTTTTAATAGATTTTAAGTGTTTTTTATACTTGTTAACAGTACTGTTTAAAATGTTTAAATGTATAAACAGTTAAATATATATCGACGCAAGAAAGCTTCTCGTATCTTGTCGTATCTCAACAGTTGATAATGTATCTTGTTGTATCTCAACAGTTGACAATCGTCATTCGAATAATAAACATCTGACACGCGGCAATCGAGCTTGCCGCTATGAAAAACTCCTAATCGGCAAATTATAACTCGCAAATTAATTAGCAAACAAAACAACTTCTATTGATTTTTTTATTTTTTTTTTATGTATTTTATGATAGGATTTTAAAAAATTTAAAAATTCGAATTTTTTTTTTTATTTTTCGGTAATTTCGGCGGCCGATCTGACCACCTTCCCGTTGGACAATCAACATAATTTTGAAAAGTGAATCTTACATTTAGATGCTGATTCCAAATATATCTTTAGTTTTTCAAAATTCGAAAAATAAAATTCGACACACACACAGACACACAGACACACAACACACATACAGACAGACAGATCGGAAGGAAAAACTGAGTTTTTCGAAAATGTAGTATACATTACATGATTCGGGTTTAAATTTTCTACGAAATTTGATTACTTCGATACGCTGTTGATTTTTAATAAATAATACAAACTTTTTCAACTTTAATTTTTCGTGATACAACAAGATTGATTTCCGACGTCGATATATATCTAAAAACTTGCTTATAGAGTAAGTTATATAATATTTATTTAAGTAATTTTCCACTTTTTAAAATCGATTTTGGAATATTATGTACATTATATCAAATTCTCACACAGAAATATTTTAAATATATTTATTGAAAAATCATTTAAAGGCAATACCCATTTTGTAGTAGATAGTAAGCTATTTATAAAAGAAGGAGAGAGAGTGAGACAGAACTAAGTGTGATTTAAATATAATTACTAATTAATTATAGATCGCTTATTATAGACGATGGTATGAGTTGTCTCTGTCCAGAGCAATTGATGAACTAAGCACTTGTTATCGCTTCAGTAGGCTTTTATTTATGAGATCTCAGATTATCATACTTCTTATAATATTTTTTCCTTATATTAAAAAAATAATTTATTTACCTACATTATTTAAAAACTTATCAAAATTATCTCTTGAACTTGATATATATACGTATAATGTACTCATATAATGTTAGCAAATGCAATTAAAATTACACAATTATTAATTTAACAAGACAAGTAATTATTGAATAATTTAGCCATTATTTCCCTCGTGGCAATACGTTCAGAACACAGTATACTGTAAACACGAAACTTCCGCAATAACAAGTGATTGTATTCAAGCTAGTTTAATTCACAATTGAGTCGTGTGGGTTTTGTTAAGATACATCTGATAATTTTCTTTGTACTACATAATTGGAAATAGAATATCGAATTTTCTATATTAAGCTTGTCCTGGCTTGACTCTCGCGAAAATTAATACAGCATTCTGCAACGTATTACTATATCAAACCATATCCAGGGTCCATATTCATGGCGGAATCGCGGCGTGAATGTACAGGGTTCACGTCCTAATCAGACAAATTTTTAGTACAGACGTGAGTACAGCTGGATAATTATTTATAATAGTAATCATGAATCACGAATGAAACGTCATAATACAAAAATACATTAAAACTTGTTAAATAACATGAGTATATCTGTATGTTTAAAATATATTATTGTTTTAACATCGCACACAAATCAAGCAATCTGTACGATAACTCAATACCAGTAATGTTTATTTTTAAAACGTAATAGTTAATCCAAAAGTAAGATTGATAATTTTTCTTCTTGATAGAACTTCCTTGAACGTAATGGCCGGTCTGCTAGTTATCAACATCCAAAACCAAATATTCACTCCATTTAATCAACTCGGTCAATGTTACTGAAATTAAAAAAATAAACTCGGCATTTGTTGGTAGAATTTACGATTGTAAATAATTGTGATACGTAACTGGTCTGTTATAATCAAGGATTTGGGAATTTTCAAGGTTCTATTGATTTTTTATACATGTTTATGTATCGTGTGTCATTTTTTTAAGAGAAAAAAAGAAGAGAGAAGTTAAATAACAATAAGTAATAATGAAAAAAGCATTTTTGTATTTTTATTTATTTATTTATTACATAATTTATTGTGTATATATTATTTTATATTTTATATAGTTATATAAATATGTATATTATTCAAAATTTTTAAATGTAAGTACCTATCGCAACTTCTACCTATACGTCATCAAGGATTGACTGGTGGAAAATGCCAATAGGCATTAAGTTCGCCCTCTGTACCCTAGTTTGTAGAAGTGCAACAAATTTTTTAAATAAATAAATAAATTTATGCTTATAACTTTTGGAGAAAAAAAGAAAAGTATAAGAAGCAGGAGGACTGAAAATTGCAATTCAAGATTCCTTCTTCCACTCAACAAATAAAATTCATATATAATAATTAATTAACGTCATTGTAGTTACATTTATAGACATATTTAAAAATATTTAAGTTTGTATTTTTAATAATAATATCGTTACAATACCATTTACTACAGTTGTTACCGTTTTGTGAAATTACACCTCAGTAATGTAAAGATATATATTTTTATAATAATTTTATATTATTTTCGTAAATGTACAACCAGCCCTAGTAATATGAATAGGCAATGATTGTAACTTCATTTTTAAAAAAGGAAAAAAAAAAGAAAAAAAAGATTAAAATAAGAAAGGAAGATTATAAAATAAATAATTGTTTTCGTTCTTAACTTCTATATAATATTTAATGTATAAATTAGGCTTCGTAGCTAAAACTTCTTAATAGTAATATTTATAAATAATAATAATAATACATTAAAATAGATTATTTAAAAATATACATAATGAATAAAATGAAAGTCGTCTCGGAGTTTTTAATTGTATACATATTTTTTTGTAGTATGCGCAAAGATGTACGTCACTCGTATACGAAATTAATATAATTGTTAAAATTATGATGGTTTTATAGTTGGATGATTGTTAAAAGTGCATTCAAACTTTACACAGGACTCACTACATTCGAAATATTATTTAACTAAAGTTAAAAAATGGTAGAAAGTTAAAATTGTTTTGTTCTGTAATAAAACTGTGAGAACTGCGGCGTTAAAATAAGTCCTTTTTAACACTTAAAATGCGGGCATTGCGAAATTTAAATTCGTATTGTTAAACTACAACGCACTAATTGTATGCATACATTTGTATAATTTTATTTCTTGGTTTACATAAAACTAACAGTCAAAACCTAACCTACCAGGCTATTATAAATTGATAAGAACATGAGGAATTCTAGAAATATATTGGGACTTCATCGCATGAATACTTTAGAGGTACGATACCTTTTTGACGTTTCGATCGAATTGCAACTATCGTAGTCGAGGGACCTGTCAGTCCAACTCTGTTTTATTCACGAAATGAAGTCCCGAAAGTTAAAAAAATTCAGAAATGAAGTCCCGAAAGTTTAAAAAAAATAAAGAATTCTCATAAAGACTTGATAATAAGGTACTAGTCCAAGGAGAACTTATTCCCACTTAAGTCACCTACGAGTTCTCGCACCATTCGTCTTTACTGAACAAAGGCGTCAGTTCTGAGATAGGACACGGAAAATCTGCTACATTGTGACCTATTTCAGTTGCATTGAATAGTTTCCTGATTTAGAGATGCAATATTTTAAATTCATTAAAATATCAATATACCTTCATCATTACGCAGATAACAGACCTAATAATCATAAGAAATAACATCCACAAATTGAGTCAAATTGCAAATATTGTTTCTTTTTATTTCTTTTTGCAAATATAGATATCTTTCTTTTTTGAATTATAAATGTACCGACGATTTTGTAGTTTCAATAACTAACCCTTTCCTGGGACACAACTTTATATAAGATATTTGCGTTAACTTTAATTATAAAATGAAAAAATATACATTTGTGTAACATTGAAACTTTTAGAGAGATGCAGTATATCAAAACAATTGTATATATAAAAAAAATTCTAGGAAAGTATGTCTGATGTCTTTGTTAAGAAATCAGTTATTTTATATTTTGTCATTAATTAATCTTCATATAATTTTCGTTGTGGTTTAAAAAATATCTTGGACAAAGGATTGTGCCAAGATTTTATACGAGCAATAATGTAAATTTGTAAGTCTAAGTTTCAATTAAGCCCACGGGAACACGGAAGCACGACTGACACAGATTCCTTGAGCATGAAGCGGCCAACGTCCCTCCAAATTGGTGTAAAAACTGCAAACATCTTGACATTCAGGGAAATCCAGTGGCACTCAACAGTGTGATACCGCTCACTTCGATAACACGAGGGCCCTTCAGATGCTATGCCTTATTAAACCTGGCCCTTAATCTTCAAGAAATAAGGGCGGTAATGCAACAGAAGGTACCCTACACTAACCAACCTACGAACGTGACTCCAAGACAGAACTCTATGCGTGTATCCAATTAGGACTTTGAAAATTTTATTTTTAGCTTTTCTAATTGGATCTTTAAGTTTAAACAACTGGAACAATTTGTTCCTTATACGATCTTTAAAAGGGTTATATTATTAATAATTAATATTATTTATTTATACTAAATTTCGTGCGTCATTGAAGTTGTACAAAACATAAATAAGATTTCAAACGAGTTCTTTTTAAGTTTAGTTTATTATTTTTCTGACAAATGTTTTTGACTGTACATTTTATTTATTATTCGTGCCGCCATTAAAGAACGAAACAAAGCAATCGACTGTATAATTAAGAGATTTTGTGCGGATCAAAACGTTGAGGGACTTCTCACAGGCTCTCAGCTGTGCTTTGCAAATATTATAAATCCTAATAAATATACTTTGATACCACTAAAACAGTGTCTTGATATTTTATAACACAAATATTCTTGGTATTTCACTTTATATTTGAATGAATATAAAATAATGAGTGTTTAATTGCAATACGTATTTACTTCAAATATATTTTTACTTTTAATCTGTATATACTCGTATATCAGTTAATAGAATAAATAGTATTAAGTAACATTTAAAAAAAGTCTAATTTTGATATATTTTAGTTATAAAACTATTTTTAAGCTATATACATTTTGATTACTGTATAAATAATACTTTTATTTTTAGAGACGAATTTTCACTGAAAATATAATACATGCATGAATTAATTGCTGCTAAAACACAAAGTACAGCAATGGTTGTTTCAATATGCACTGTAATTGCAAAGGTAATTATTAACTGTATTATAAATCACCAATTTCCTTGCCAAGACACCACAGATACTATATCATCTGCGGAATATAATCTGTGGCACTTCATTTTGCGCTTATCTGCGGGCAAAAAATCTGCTAGCCTTTCTGCTTCATTGGCCGTATGCAAATTACCCGGAGACAACCACGAGGGCTGGATTAACATAAAATATTTGACCTATCCTCGGTTCAGATTTCGAATATTCATGACATAGATATTTTTATCGATATCGTTATTATTTACGATGACAATGTCCGTCACTAGCGGTTTCTTTTTTTGTTACATAACAATTCTTGTTTTGTTTTTTACGTATATTTTGATCGATGCAAACTTAATTTAATGAATGAATGAAATTTAATTTGTTGTCAATATTACTTTTAAAATATTTAAAATATATAATATTTTCTTCCTATATTAAAAATAAATAAATAATTTATTTCTAAAAACGAATAAATATAGAAAATAATCTATTAAGGCCGTTCTGACAAATCAAATCTTGTGCAACGTACAGCTGCAGATAAAATTTTAGAAGAAGTACGAGGTGCCACCTGCGCTTACATCAGGTGGTATGACGTCTACAGTCCAGACTACGGCAGCTGATTTATGGCCTTCCAATCGTATTTGAAATGTATTTTTGTATCCCTAGAGACTTACGAACATCAGGTATTATTGTTTTAGATATACGAATACTTTGGACTAGAAAATATATCTGAACAAAGTTTCTTTAAAATCATCAAAGTTATATAGATTTAAACCTTAAATCCGTTTATATAAAAATATATTTCGTAGTCCATAATCGAACCAAGGACCCATCGTTCAAAGTATACATGCCAAATAGAACTAAAAATTGTCGAGAGTATTTTTCTGGTTCTATAAATAACGTACAAAGAAAAACAGAAGAATTTAGAATGGTATTCTAAATTCTCTATCTGTTTTAACTCTTCATTTTGTATCAATATTTTCTGCATGATACTGTTCGAGCGAAGTTTATCTCGCTTTTTGGACATTTAAAACAAAAATAGAAATTTGCCAGCCGTTTTTTAGAATAAAATTGTTATATAGTCTCTATGAGGTCTCTTTTATAATGTCTCTGTAACGTCCATTGCAGAAATTTAAACAAGAACAGCTTCAGTAAATTTATTTTACAATGTGTGAACAAAAAATATGTTATGAGAATAATTCTCAATTTAAATTTAAGAATATATTTTCAATATATTATATAATTTATTCATACTAATTAAAATGGAGTAATTAATATTGATGGAACAGCAAGCGCAGATAAAAAGCTCAGAAAGATTCACCAAAACATTTTTTATATGACAATTGAAAACAGCCTCGTACATATTACAAATATTCCAAATTATTAAGTATATACATAAAAAAGCAATTTGGTATCCAGTAGAGACGATTTAACATGAAAACAACAGTTATATTAATATACGATACAAATATATTGAAATGCAGACAAAAGGGTAACGGCTCTTGGTATTCAGATCAATTAAGTGGAAGCGATAGCTTTGGGCAGTTACTTGGGAATTACTTAGCGCTGCACTTGAATTATTGCCAATAATTTGATTCCGTTTCAATTCCTTCGCCAAGGAATTAGGTACCGTCAGGGATATGAATTATTTAGCGTCGACTGCAGTGCACTTTTTATTCTAACATTGAAAGGAATAAATCTTCTAGAATAATGCCTCTCGAGTTTTATTCAAACATCTTAAATGGTTCTTCATCGAACATCAGTACGTGTAGAATCTTTTAAAATGTCAACAAGAAAGCAATAAGACGAAACGTACACATCTTGCGGTTTTCTCTGACAAGTTTCATTCAGTTTATTGGAATGAAGGAGAACGCTACAGGAACTAAATCAGCATTATATGTAGTTTAGAAAGAAAAATGTCTGAACTCGTCGCTAGGGAGAGAACGTTATTAATGACTCATAGAACTAACTACAATGGCAGTTCTGTGATGTTATCAGTCTTCGAGATCATGATGCAATCTTATTAACTTTTTATATAAAATTGAGGGTGTATATAAAATAAGTGTTGAATTAAAAATTATTGAATAAAATTTATTATTTTATTGATAGAGCATTAGGGGAAATATATTTAAGTAAAATTCGGCCATTCTGTACCAATCAGCGTATTCGTCAACAGACTATCAATCGGGCGCGCCATTAGGTCGGGAAAAGCGCGCGAAACAGAGGACCACAGATAACGCAGCCATTTTGTCACCAAACAACTTCCGAAACAGCCTAATGAGGTCGTAATATTGAAATAGATTAAATCTAGATTTGATGGAAATTTCGGTATAATTAAGTAATTAAATAAAGTAATTAATATTTTTAATTTACAGATAATCTTTAATTTTATAGGAATTAACATCATTTAAAATAATGGTTTGTATAATTTATATAAACCATAAAGTAAGCCTTTTATCTGCTAATAAAATATTTAATGATAAATAAAAAAAACTCGTTGACTTTGTGACCCAAATGTTACGGTGCAATAAAAGTCATTTTATATATATTCTGGAAAGACAAAAAAATTGAATTAGATCCGGATGTCGTAACGTTCTGAAAAACATGATTAGTGGGTGTTTAATGTAGTGGTACATTGTAATGCCGGTCGACTGTTATACTCTGCCAATATGGGTCAACATTGTCCAAACGCCTCGTGCGATGAACTACGAGCATTATCGAGGAACGTTTCGCAACTGCCCAAATTACTGACCTGTCTTGCCCAAATTTATATACTAAATAATAAAAAAATTGAACTGTTCGCGGTGATACGGAGCTGTTGGAATGGGTAATAAAATGCGTTCAATGTCAAAGGTGCTTTTACAATTTTATGGGTTGTAGGTTTACGTTGCGATAGTCACGTTATTCTATCGCTGAACTAAAATTAAAATCTATGATACATACGCCATTGTTTCTTTAAAACCTATCAGAAAACCAACACTATTAAAATACTAAACTTTTATAACAAACCTGTGTAACGTAACGAAAATTCAGTTGCTCAAGACACACGTGGGAACGTGAAATAGACAATAAATCCAAATCGTGACGACCGCTCAGACACATAATTTAATGCACGGTTTTTATATTGTCATTAACCTTCGAGGTGCTCCGGTTTCGAATCGGCAACGTTTTATTTTTGAAACACGATTACGCGCCGTGATTAGCGCTGAAACGTTTAACACGTTCGGAAATCTACATTTGTCTGCACTCACTGGCCAGCGTAGATGTCACGTGTCGCCGAAAACACCGGCGCCGTTTCACGATAGTCCTCGAGAACCACTCGCAGAAAAACTGTCGCGTATCGAAAAGTTTAATAAAAAAAAGTAAATATCGTTCCGCGGCAGTTTGACAAGTTGTCTCTTTTTGGCGGGAGAGCGCGCTAGAGCCGTCGCGGGCGGCGCGCCGAAACGTTCGCGTCGACTGGCCGGCCTCACTGAAAAAGCTCCTTACGTTAAATACATACAGAACCGATGTGCAATCTATTTATAAACTTAAGTTGGAGTGCGGCACGCGTGCAGCGCTCGCCCCGTCCACTGCCTACATAACGTCATAATATTTGAAGTTATTGGGTCGGCTGATGAAACACTCGCTGTGTTTATATTCCATATATAATAAAGATAATTAAAATTACCGCCTTAAATCCATCGGCGGGATTGCGGTGCCTCACGGTGCATGGTAATGAGGTCGGCTCTAACTTACGGTGTTGGAACCCCTCCAACCACAATACACATTTAGTGTAATAAATTTTGACATCACATTATAGAAAGCGATTTAATTTTATGTATAGATATGAGCTATGAAATTATCTATCAAAACGTCAATAAATTTTAAATCTGAGATGAATATATAGTATGTTTGATGTATGGGTTGTAAAAGTTGATAGTTTTATTATGGTATCAGCTAATAGCCTCATCTGTCGATCATCGTGTCTGTCGGAACTTGTCAAACATTGAGTTTAAATGTCAAAATATAACGCTGTCAGTACAAATGTCATTAACACTTTAAAATCGGTTTTATTCTAGATTATTAAATGCGTTGCTCGTTAAGTCCGTCATCTGAATACTTTTACTGACTCATTTAGATATTTTATGTTTGTTTAAGAAACGAAAAGATAAATTATATTGATTTAAACATTAGTTCAGTAATAAATAATATTATTGCCTTTAATTTTAAAAACGTAGATAATTTATAATAAGTTTGTTTATTAAAAGTGTTAAAATTATTCTTTAATTATATTATGTATTAGTTTTTAGGATTAAGTTCAAACGATAAATTGTATTTCTTATTTTTAAGTAGCTATTAACTCGACTTGGTGCAATTTAAATAGGGTTTTATAAGAGTACTGTCTGTCTGATGCAGTTTTATTTTTATTTGTATCAATATAAAAAAAATACAATGTTCGCTATAGCTAGCTATCTATAGCTTGTTCAGTAGAATGACGTCAAAATATATTTAATTTTTTAAAGTAATCATCTAATTTACAACAATCTTTTTAGGATATTCGTATTTTCAAATAAAAATAAAAATTATAATATACTTATATGTATATTTTAAATAAATTCATTTATTTCATTGAGTAAATTCATATTCACAATAACGCTATATATTTGAGTATTGAAGTGATTTTATATATTTTTATTTAATAGAATCCCCCTTCGGTCACCCATCCCACAAATAGCAACACACAGAACGTTTTTCACATTTTTTATCTAAGAACTATTTCCATATAAGTAACACGAACATAAAAGTTCTACAAAAGATAAAAATAGTTTAGGCATTTTATTAAGTGCACTCTTCTCTAGGGATGGAGCGATGCACTATTTTTAGTGGAAATAGAATGTGCACGAACGAGTTCTTTATTATATATATTATGGTCATTCTATGCTACTTTTTATGTCACAGTTTTAAAACTTATCTCTTCACAGTTTGACCATTCGAACTATGCTTTGGTCTATTTTAAAAACTAATTTACTTACGTATATAAAAGTTCATGGCTGGCTATTTTAATTTAATTATTCTATTAACAATGATCTCACTATTTTATAAAAGTAATAAACATTTTTAAACGAATATTTTATGTAACCTTTAACAGATAATGTTTTAAAACATAAACCAATATTTTCCCGCCGTAAGATCGCTGTCAAAACTGACAGCTAGTTACGCTACCTGTCACTCTATTGGAAATGGCGTTGTTTTAATTGTTTTGTTTTAAGTACCATTTCAAAGATTACTGGTGCATTATCAAAAGAATGAAATAACTGCCAATCATCGTTTGAGAACTCGAAACTTTGACAAGGCAATTGTATTTTTTAGTAAATAAATATATTTTGTATGCACTAGTTCATCGTCTGTGACTTCGCTGGCGATGTATTAAATATTTTATTATTTTTTGTTTTTTTTTACACTAATGTTTTTGTAATATATATTTTTTTGTATTTAAACATTTGTGATTCAATATGTATATTTTTTATGTAATTATTTTTTATTGTACTCATATAAAAATTATCATCATAAGTACTTATGTCCCATTGTTATGACTCTAAGGTTGTATCATAATTCGTACAAAGGTTTAAAAAAATTGGCCCTGTTTAAAGACACAGTTAAATAATGAAACGAACAAATAAATTATATCCTGCTATTTCCTTAGGACCTTTTTTCTGATTTTGGGACTTATTTTTAAACGAATTTGTACGAGTTAAATAAGGTACTTAGTCTAATATTTCTAATGGTTCTATTTTTTTTAATATAGATAAATATGTAAACATTTATTTTTTTATTTTTTAAACGTTTATATGAATAATAAAGTCGTCTAAATTATATTAATTACATCTTGGGTGTTTAATTATCTCTTAAAGCTTAAATACAAGGTAACGTAACATTTGGACGACATAAACCTAATTGAGGTATGATTCAATATGAATCACATTATTGACGTAATGCATCACATGGTTTCCGGTACTGAGAATAGACAATGACACTGACCGACCTATATACCTGGAGATAAAATAATCCGACCAGGAGATAAGAGGTTAGCATATCTCACCAAGCCAGACAAAATGCTCATAGTACAAATAATATATTTAAGCATACATAAGTCCATTATCACCAACACCAGGCCAACATCTTGGCCAATGGGTTATTCGTAATGGATCTTTCCAATGTACAAAAAACATTTCAACAATAAAATTAAATTCTATGGAAATCCAAATGTGCACATATTAAAATAAAAGAAAAGACAAACGAATGCAAAAATTGTTTTGTTTGAAACAAACAAACGTACGAAATACAGACAGACACAGTCAAATAATATTATAACAACAAAAGACTTCTGGAGTCAGTTTTTGAATGACGTATAATTATAATGTCAATCAAATCAACCTTGCTTTCAAATTGTTTAACAAAAGATTCGGAGAAAATAAACAGTCTTATAACAACAGTCCTAGAAATTTAATTAATTTTGTATTTAAGCTTTCATGATCTATGATTATTGTGATATATAATTATCTTACTACATATAATGATTACTATTATAAATATTAGCTGCCGTCACCCCGCGACTCGACATGCTCTGAATAAGATAAAACCCCTAATAAGTTCGTAACTAGTTAAGCAAATACTGTTGGTATTGACATGGAAATATATTGGAAACTTTATTAATAATAAAAAAATATGGTTTGTAAAAAAAATCTTACTATAATGTCTTAAGTATTTTTAATTTTTGGACAGATCTACAATCAATATCGATTTCAATTCTGGTATAAAACAATTTTTAATTATATAAATTTTATATCACGGACCACCCTAAATTAAATTAAACAAGATAGTATTTAAATATTTTTATTTAGTAAATTGTTATTGTATATAAAAACCGCTGTATCTTTTACTTGTACCACGTGCTTTGTCACCACATGTCTAACATCATAAATTCGAATACAAGACAGTGGCGAGGAAATATTAACATCATTACGATTTCCATATCTACGCACTTCATAACACTTTCCAGAGGTTATTTAAATTATAAAATATTATCAGATGCAACAAACATAAAGACTAATTCTATTTTCACTATCAGACGAACGTTATCGAAAATAATCAAGCGCTCCAGCGCTGCAAAACAGCGCTTTCAATAGACATTTCAAATACCAGCTAGAAATAACCTCAGAGAACATACTCAAGTACATGGTCATATGGTTCAGATGACACAGGTGCCTGCTCTTAAGAGTTATGAAGGGGTCGCAGCCTCTTTGCTAGCGCATTACTATGCAGCCCCTTTTAAATCATGTTGATCAGCATTTAAGGCTTTTTTCTCGTTCATTACTAGTCACATATTATTAACCTTATTAAATTATATATAATAAAATTAAATATTATATTTTATAAAAATTGGTAATTTGTTTATAGACTGTGAAAAAAGAGTTAAATCTTTTTACGGTATGTAAAAAAAAAGAAAGAAACAATTAAATCACATTTCCTTTTATCAATATATATGTTAATAGGGTATGTATATATTTTCATTAAATATATATATGTCTAAATATATTAATATTCAAGTATTTATATATTATTTACAGTATTTCTCCGGTTGTATACTTCCTTCTGTATCCGCTAAACTTCTAGCATCTCTCTTTCACATCTGGGATGCTGGGAAACTCTTTCTAAGTTAAACTCGACTATGGCATATGTCCGCATAATATATCAGTTTTGTGTAATGTGTAAAATAAATAATTAATTTAATACTTTTAAAATATAAAATTAATATTTTTATAATATATCGCTTCGTTCTTTTGATTTAATATATTAATTAATTTTATTTTTTTTCACGGTACTCTGTATTCTATTATCCAAGGTATTCACTCTGTATTCCAAGGTCCAGATAATTCAGCTATTAAACTTTTTTAAACGAAGCGTTATACCTTTTAAGCCGCATTAAACAGTTTTAAAAAGTTTGATTTTTGGCTTAAGCTTAAATGCAGACTTTTTAACAGACAACAGATTGATATTATATTATGTAAACAAATGTGAGAGAATCGCTGAATGAGATATTGTATGGGGATTTGATGGAAGTCGATATATAGAGAATAATATAGTGCAGTTGTTTAAGAGTGTTCAGTTTAATTAACATCTTATTAGTAAATATGAGAACACTTCTCTATATACAATTAACAATATTATTTGGTCAATTGTCTTGAAAATAGCGCTATATTAATGTATATTATTGTGATTGTTTTTCATAGAAATGTTATTTAAACTGTAAAAAGTCATATTTTCACTTTACTTCCAGTAATCTACATTTTCTGATTTTTAAAAAGAAGTTTAATACTTTTAATTGGCCGTTATCATTATTTATGGTACTTTGTAGCAAGCGCTGTAACCATTCGCTACGTCGTAGCAAATTCGTAGCCTACGCGGGACCTACGAAATTCAAATAGAAGATTTCGTTGTCATATTAAACAATTATTAGCATCTAATTTTATGTGTAAGTTAAATGATATATATGTACGAGAATATCTTCTATAGCTGGAGTCCAATTGTAAAAGGTCATGATTTTAAATCCATAATTTTATACATTATATACACAGAAAGAGCGTTAAGAAACTTTGTTATAAAATGAGATTTTCTCAAATTCAAAATATTGGAATAATATATTTTATTAGCATTATGAATTATTCTGTCATAGAAAAAATGTTACGCATCTATTTCCATGAAATGATTTCAAATTTAACTTGATGAATCATTTATTCAACTTCAATTAGCTTTCATGGAATAAGCAATTTTTAGAGAAACTGTATACGGTTAGAATAAGTTTAAATTTGAACTATAAAGAAAGTCGTCCCTTCATTACTGTTACGGGAGAAAGTAATACAAGTGAAAAAATTGTTTCAATTAAATTGGTTAAAGATATAAGAAGAAAATCAGTGTTTATGATTTCCTATATAATCTTTGCATATTAATTAAATACCAAGAAATTTGACATCGATGCTTAAAAGCAAAGAAAAGCGGCCATGCACATGAAATGGTGCCATGGTAAGAATGGAAAATTTGTAACAAGTTCTTCCAAGCCTTTTATGATCATAACGACTACGAGTGTTCAATTTACTAATATGATCAAGAAAAATAACAGAGTCCGTCTACAAATACAACTATTTCGAAAAGAAAAAACGGCTAAAAAGCGAAACAATCAGTTGAAAAAACTGAAATCGCCAGATATTTCTTTTTAATTGAGTGTTTAGTATCAATACCCTGAAGAAACAACTGACATCAAGACAGAGTGGTAAACTATCAAATGCCAGGAATTTTTGATCCAGCATGGTAACACTGAGCTATCTAGAGGAGGTGCCTATAAAACTTGCTCATCCTACAGAACAGATTTGACACTGGATGACCTTCTTGTTCTCTAAAATTAACACACAACCTAAGGGGATACAATTGTCATCATCAGATTTTTTTATAAGCGATCACCGTTGCGTATTGGAGGCAATGCTTTTGTTAGATAATTAGATAATATAAATATAATGTCACATATATGTATAATAGTATTTATGTTATATTGATTAAGGATATGAGTGAATGAGTATGAGAATAAATATTAGTTGTTTTGAACGAATGTCATATTCACATTTTAATCATAACTATTTATTCTCATCATTCCTTGATCAACCATCAAAGAGAAAACATTGTTAGAATATAGTGTTACGATAAACATATTCGACATTGTATTTGTGAGGAAAATAAATCTACTTACAAAATATAATTAATATTTTATTAATTTTCACTTGTGAAGAGGCTAACTGCTCGAGTAAATATCCACCACACGCTGATATTTATTACTTTTTTTCGAGCTTTATCGAAAAAACCCATGTCATATTCCCATAGAAATGCCACAGTCCCATATTTAGTACGTTTGTGGCAAGAATGAGTGTGTAAAGCGAACTCTAGAGGATCGCCACGTATCCAATTTATGTCGGTGGTTTCTCAACCTGAATGGGTTGAAACTGCGTTCGAGAAGACTTTTGGAGAAGATGTTAAAAACTGGAAGATGTGCTTCCAAACTTGTTTCAAATACTTGAAACTTTTATAGACATACTTGTGGAAATTTCCTTAAAAAGATTTCACAAAGAAAAGCCCTAAAATAGCTTCTCCATATCCTGTGTAAATTTAATTAAATTTAATACTGTTAATTGGGAACTGATTATATTTTCTTCAATAATTATTGCTATAATTATTTAGGATACCAATACAAATCAGCAGCACTATACTGGACTGATATTTAATAGAGACGCCAATCAAAGGACGTGTTCTGAAAGCGCATGATGATATTACCATTTTTATAGGGCCATAAACAATCATACAATTATAGTCTTTATGTATATTGCATAGTAGCTAAAATTCTTTGTATGTATTTGTTGATTAAGTAATGTGATTATAAAAATAATAGCTTTATTATGATAGGGATAGAGGTTATATTTGTATGTAGAACAAAATGCAAGTTATAGGTTAATCTTATAAAACTAAGGGTTAAGTAATTGTTTATAGACAAAAATCAATCAATCCTATGGGATATATATCATCATTAAATCCTCCTTATTGGATATTAATTGAACCGACAACTCTGTTAATAAACTTGTATTAGATTTTCAAGATAAAGGGATTTAATGGATAGTCTTTGCCTAGCAAATAATTGTCAAAAATTGGAAAGTAAGTTTCTAAGACAGATTTTAATTTATATCAAAATCTTTCGATCAACAAAAAACCGCATATATAATTCTGATGACATCCAAAATGAATTTAGTACTGTAAAAGATATCCAATTTCATTAATTTAATTTAGTATACAGAAGGGAAATGATTTTACGTTAAAATCTATATTCCCTTCTCATCTATCCCTAAATAACTACAACTTTTTTCCTCTTTGGTTTCTGTGTCAACTGACAAGTGATTAGATTGATTTTAACAGAACCTGCAAAGAACATTGTCCATTGTCCATTATATACCTAAATATAACATATAAAATTAAAATTTTGTTACAAGTTGTAATGTGCCCAAAGTAAGTTTTTTATAACAGTAAGTGCAAAACGAGTAAAAATATTTATTTTTTTCTCTCTATTTAACCTTTACAATAAAACAACAACCCTTAACGAACAGATATTAGCTCACTTGAAGTTCAAAATGCAGTTGAAGTTGCAATTGTAAACCGATCTGTGAGAGTAAGTTTTAAGCAGTTAAGCCAGCATTCACATCAAAACCTGTGTTTTTGGAAGTACCTGCAGAAACAGCATGAAGGCGACCCACTGGTAGTATTTTCCGTAGCGACGCGGCGAGGCGCCGGCTGGACGCACACCAGGGTATGCGCCTGCCTCGCCCGCCACCGTGAACGTCGAATGGATCCAGCAGTATGTATTCAGCACGTCTTCTGGTATGTCTCTGGTTGGATAAAAAAGAAAAAAATGTATTGATTATTTTCTTCGGTCGAGCTGAAACGAAATTTTTTTATTCCTTTCAAGCAGAGGTTCCCAAGCAAGTGTATACCTTGAATGCGTATTAAAATATTAAACAGTAGTTTTTAAACTTCATCCAGGAAAACCGTATGTATTCCTAAAGTAATCGGAAGCTATGAAATATCAGTGAAATCCGCAGGTTCAGCCAATAAATTTTTAAACAGCTTTTGATTTAGTCTATTTTACAAGGTCTAGTCCACCTAGAAATGTAAGATCCTAGATAGTTCAGCCGCAAGCAAGTTTACGACAAAAAAGTGGGCCACTTTAGAATGATATTTTCTTAATATAAAGGATTATTAATACAAACAATTTTATAAATCAAACCATACAAAACATGGCTTAGATCTAAAACAATAATAAAACCCGGGCTATCGAAAACAGATATTTTTTATGTCAATACCTCATCAGCCTTCCCCATTGGTAAAAACTGTATTTTCTAAAGGTTATCCTGTTTCCCCTCAAGGGATTCCAGACCACATTTCATTTGTCATGGTTTCCGAAATCCCCATTGGGTAATAAACCTGGATAATAGTCCCAAAAACTCTATGTTGTATTTAACTTCAAGCTTATAGTTTCTCCCTACCACTGATAAAACTGACAGATACAATCACCAAACAAGAAAGTCGTTTAAATGACAATATTTAACGACCGTGCACAAATTAGTTTAACATGTCTTACTAAGCAGTTAACATTCGATTCTCTATGCCAATTTAATTTAGTAGGGGTTCTAAGCTATTTGATTGCAGAAGAATAAACGTGAAAGGAAATGCTTTTGGGCAAATAAAAGATCTATTGTAAGGACTTTGTGTGTTTCTTTTGATTGAAATGATTCTAGTATTTTTATTTAATAAATAAATAGAGTATAATTTCATTAAATAAAATAATTCAATCAAATTATAAGGTAAGACATACATGTACATTAAAACTGCTTAGATGAAAACTGATTTTAATTATTAATATATTTTATTATAATAGTATGTGCTGTAAATGACATAAAACAAATATGGTAACGTCCAGGCCTGATATAAAAAGTACAATTTGTCCTTAAATTGTTGTACTGCTGGCTACTACAATGTCCAGATGGTATTCTAAATAACGGATTCTGACACAAAGCATCGATGTCGAGATAGGTAACAACACAGAGTTATTGAAAAACAATAAAATTAATATATAAATCAATAATTTCGGAAATTACATAAACACTTTTTTTAATCTTCTTGATATACATTTTAACAATCTATATATATTTCTTGTGGATATTTTTTTTAACGCCATCTAGAAGCAAAGCATGAAACTTACATAAAGCATGTAATTTCTTGCTCACCTCGTATGTATGCAGTCTATAGGGTTTCCCACGAGATGGCGTGTGGTTAAAGCCGCGCTAGCCGCCAAAAGTGCCGCAGTAGTCGCCCCACAGTGCAGGCGGAAGGCTACGGAGTCGATCTTCGGGTTAATACCTTGCTGTTGGACAAATTGTAATAATATCTATTAAAAAAATGTATAATAAACAAGAACAATATTTGCAGCGAGGTCGCAGATACATTTAAGACCTACTTTTACACAAAAATATTTTATTAAAATTTCACAATTTTTTTTTAATTTCAATTGAGAAAACATACGTATAATGCTGCAATACTTTCATCAAATAGATTGAATTACAGCGTTTTTTTACAAATATACTTTAAGAAAAATCCTTTATTTTTAACAGGTTTGTAGAAGTGTAATTATTAATATGGAAACGGCTAGTGCGTTTGCAAAATCGCAGTCAGGTATATTTAACAAGGTGCGTGAAAAAGCTGAATGTCCACACCCCTGCCTTGCAACTTTTTAAGCCCTATAGAGTTCTGACTATTACGACAGGCACCAGTAGTGCTTACTATCAGCTGGTTTGCTTCCTGGTAATAGAAAAATTTTCTTTTATTTCATTTATCAGGATAATCTACCATTATTAGGGTGTAAATAGATTGACACTTCAGATATAGACATTGTTAAAAATATATTTGTACCTTACGTTCCTTTTACTAAATTAAATTTCGAAAACCTAAGATTTTATGATAAAAAAAAGATCCATGACATCTCTAGGATATTAACAATATAAAACAAATGTTTACATAGAGCATTTTAATTTTAAACTTGGTAGATTCAACATATCATTATTTGACTGAAACTCGCGTGATCTGTCTCCATTGTATCACTAGCCTGTCATATAAGATCAGCGTCTAGCAGAGTTTGTTATGTAGTATGGTAATGGCAATGGAGGGGGGCAGGCAGATCAAAAGTCTCTTTGTGACACTCCCTATGATAGATGCGGAAGAAAACGCAAAAAGCGCATCTTTATTTATTCTTATGCACTTCCAAAGGATCTAAACTTTTTTTTTATTATTCTTAAGATACAAAAGTTTAGTGTTTCTTGATGTCCTAAAAATCTCAAGAGTTTATTCGAACGCTACAAATTCCTTTAATGTATTAGAAAAAAAAACAAAAAATTATATAAATAACAAAATTATAAAATTAGATGTTCAAATTATAAATTACTACTTAAATAACTGCTTAAAATATAACTGACATTATTAATTGAAGACACGATACAAATAAATGAAATATAAAACACAGCATGGGATCACCAATAACCCGAGTGGTTCTACGATGCGTTCAGTCAAATAGTAGAAAATGATATTCGGGTGATCCAGCCCAGTTGTGTGAATGATGTGACCTAACCAGTGCTTGTTACAGGACCCTACCAGGCTTCATCAAGATTCAGATCTTTTTTTTGGATATATTTTCACATACCAACTTCTGAAATAATATTGCTACCAAAGGATGAAGACAAGAAATAAAAAGTACTTTGTCCCCCTTCCACACGTTCTCAGAGATGGGTGCTAATCTTTTTAGCACGAGAACAATTCTTACTGTCAACGCTGAAGATAATTACAGATATTCGGATAGCCCCACAGTATATTATAGATATACTAGAACTAACCTTTTACTGTGTGGTAACTACAACTTTTAGAATGCTGCCTGCAATACCTGGACCCTCAGAAATGAAACAATACAAATCACAACTCACCCCTCCAGAGAGCAGCGCATACAAGCTGGTAAGGATCTCCATGGGCCTGCGAGACTGTGCGAGGCGCTCGCGCCGCCGCCACGCGCCCGCGCTGCCCGCGCCGCGCGCGCCCCCGCCCCCGACTCCCCGCCCCCGCCGACCCCACGACACGCCGGACTCCCTGCCACCATCCATCAGTTAAAAACAAGTTATTTTATAAAACAAATATATCCGTATATATATCCGTGAAACACAATTAAAAAAGGTAAGCAGAATTTCGGGGCATGAGCCTATGTGCAAGATTACATATCTTGCACATAGGCACATGCCTAAATATGCACTGTACATATATACGCAGGCTGCGGTACAATCAATAGTGGCTTCCGTAAACTTTGTATTTATTTATAAATAAAAATTTGAGCAGAAAGCTAGAATAACAAAAATTATAATTTAATTCACGTGTCGTTTCGTAATTAGTTAAAAAAGTTTTAAGAAAGATTTAGTTTTAATGATATATTATCACAATAGTTTTATAGATAAAACCAAATTATTAACGCAAGCTCAGGCAGAATAACAGTTAAAAAGAGTCTTAAAGACAAAATTCATCAATCTGATAAACAAAGAAAGCAAGACTGTGGCAAACATTGCGAGCAAAATGTGAATAGACTTAGAAAGGTTAATAGAACAGTAAATAACAAAAGCCAGGAGGATAAAAGAACAAATAATTCACTTACCAATGAAAGGATTACTAACGAAACCGAGAAAAGAACAAGACAATTCAGTTACGACGAAAATAAATGTTCTCATCCAACGCTTGCTTGCTATTACAGCTTGGTATTAACTAAAACAAATTTTGAGGGGAACCGAAATTTATCGAACATCGGTGTAAAATTTTGATAATATCAATAAATATAGACTACTAATATATTGTCAGTCAGCAGAATTATAAAGTTACAAATTCCCTGTGGTAGAATATTTTACCGTTGCAATAAATTTTGTCAAATGCAAACATTACTAAGTAGTTTTGAATCATCGCTCCTTGTTAACTTAGCATGATTAATGTTTCTATAACCAGAAGCGGAACATCGGTAGTCATTTATTCGAAAAACGAGCAAAAATTAACTTTGGAAAGTATCCAAAATTTCTCTTCAACATTGATAAATGAACATTTGAGTGCCCTAACACATAATCCTCCTTTACACAAATCACCCAATTAAATAAATCCTCCTTAATGTGTCATTAAACTAATTTATTAAGATTCAAGTTAAGAAAATCCAAGCAAAAAACAATGTGTCTATTTCATCCACAATACAGGTCAGGGCTACAAAATAATGTGCTAAGATATTCTATTTGATATGAATGGAAGCGTCAAGGTAAATTAAATTAAAAAAATGTCGACGATATATTTTTGTTGATACAAAAATGTCTGCATAAAACTGAACACGTGTCAAAGTGAGACAAAAATTTACGATGGCGCAACTGATCTTTGTTTGAAAGAAATCGCTTTGTCGGCGAACAATGATCGAATCAGTTAAATTTAGAATTCGGTCAAATGTCAGTTTTACCGCAACACTTTCACCATCACTTACGTTTATTTTGGAACTGTTAATGGGCAATTAGATACTATGAAATCTTCGGACTGTTTATGATCCAACTTTTGACCTCAATTTCATGAACAGTTTCAATCATGTTTCAATCATGTTTCAGTCTTGTTTTTGTTGCAGCTACAGTAACTGCAGTACAACTAAAATTATTATCTATTGTATCCATTAATAGACCAGGTTCATCTCGTACAGATTTAGTCGGATGTAAACTATCGCTAACTATATAGGACCTTGATCTGGAAATAGTTTGGTAATGAATAATTAACCAAAGATGAAACATATCATATTTATCTTCCAGATTACATTCACAATACGTGTTAAAGTCATTAATAGAATTTATTTCATGTCAACTTTGAATGGTACGTATGATAATAAAAAAATATAAACAATATTTTAGTATATATCATTTCTTTTTTGGGTTTATACAGGTTTTATTTTAAAAATTTTAAAGGAAAAAATAAAACTATACGGACCTGGCAAACGTTGTTCTGTCTTTGAAAAAAGTAAAAATATGAATTATATCATATATAGTATATACATCGTTACTAAAAATTAGAGGTTGGTGGTAGAATGGTGAAAATTTGTGGTTGTATGTATTTTTTAATGTCGAATGGACCATCTTTATAACTTTGTATGAAAACTTGTTTACATCTTATTCTCAGATCTACTGAATTCATGACACAGGATTCATAAGAATCTGTCAAGCCGTTTCGAAGAAGCTTATATAAAAACGGTGTGACACGAGAATTTCATATATTAGACAAACGTAAGCTGTTATAATAAATACGGCCATTAATTTTATCTTACAAGCTAGTTACAATTAAAAATTGTGATGTAAAATTTACCTTAGCTAAATTACTGCTGGAATGTGCAGCTGGACATATGTCCTATACACTTCATCACATGGAGTTGTCACCTTTTATATCATTATCTTGTCCTACCACTTATTTTGATGACAAAAACAATAAAAATATTTAATAAGCTGTGGTTTTGCGTTTAATTTAATAGGCATAGGAAAGTTACTAGATATATTTTAGTTGAGCAGTATTTCATAGTAGACGGTCTTACTGTAGATATAAATTCATCTTACAAAAAAAAAACGTTACTGACTCCGTGAAAATATTAATTTCCTCAAAAGATGGATTATCTCTTCTGTGATCTAATATTATTAAAATTATTGGTTATTTTGCAATTAAAGAAGGTTCAATAAAGATGAGCAATGCAGTTAAAGCTTGAAAGCCTTGTCATGCGAGCATTATAATAAGGTAGAGGCTGCATATTAATTAAAAATATATTTCTCATGCTCTTGCGTCTGAAATTTTCCAAATCACCTGCGACTATTTACTCTGTGAGCTCGGACTCCTGCCTCGGGCCTTCCCCCAGAAGTCTTTCCCATCAGGTGGTTGGCGTCAGACTGTCAGCTTAGCGCCTACCTACGAATCCCGTACAGCGCCATCTAGCAAGCACCTACGACAACTGGAAGAGGGATCGTTATTTTTGAATTTTGGTTTTGTTATTTCCATGCAAAATACAATTAAATTATTTTAATCAGATACTCTGCTGTTTTATATATTTTTTTATTTATTCAGCGAATCTAATGTTTTGCCAATTATTAAATGCAATTATAGTTTTAAACAGAAGTTAATGTCATTTCACAAATAAAATTTGGCAATGAGAATTCAGAAAAATATAATAAGCTTATTTATTTCATTAACGCATTTTTTAATATTTTTAAGCTTAACAGTTTGAGTTGACATAAATAACGTAGCATAAATAACAAATGGAATAGGGGTAATTCTCTCGAACTTGTCCTACTGACTGCGAACCCGCTACTAGTAGTCGAGGTTTAAACCAATTACTACGTTTAAGACTCGTGCATATGTCTCCTTGCGTAATTTATTCTTTAAATATCTTCAGAATATCTCACAATACTACAGAGTTATAAAAATAGGATTAAATTTGATTTTTGGTTTCATACCCAGTTGTCTTATTTATAAACTAGATGGCGCTGTTTATTTTCCGCTGTAGTTAGGAAATATTTTGTTTTTTAGAAATTACTTCTAATACAATAGTAGTCTTAAAAGGCAATTATATAAGTTGGTATAATATTTTTTTTATTATACAAAAATATTATTTTATTTCTGTAAAGACGTACATACCTATCAAACATTTATATGTAAATCATTTGTCGAAGCGGTAGTAAAGTTACAACTAGCCGTAAACATAAGCAGATATGAATGAAAGGAATTTCATGACATACTTGAAAACACAATTTTAAGAACTTAAAAAACCTTAAAACTTTCATTTTATTTTCTAAGCCTCATTAATATATTCTGTATTTAAGTTTCTGTATTTAAGTATATTAATATTAATAATAATATTCATAGTAACAGATACATTTATAAATAAATATATAAAAAAAGAAATATATTCTTAAATTTAAATATTTATATTTCTATTTCTATTTTTATAAAAGTAAGAATAAATATTTTATATAAGACTTATTATCTAGAGTTAAAAAACTAAGTGCTGTTACTCAAAACACACCCTTATAATAATAATAATATAACCTCTCTATTCTGTCACTTTGTCAGTTTGTTTGTCTGTGGTGTCGCGTAACCGAAAATCAACGAAAGGTCGTTGCGACACGTGCTTACGTTAATCGAAAGCTCTTGATGAGAGAAGATGAATGGTAACAATTTGGACCTCCTCCGGTAACTGGGTGTCCTTTGGACCTCAAAAGGTCGCCAAGTATAAAATATTTTTAAGAACTTATCTGATAAAACTGAAGGAGAGGACTTCTGAAGGAAAATGTTTCGAGTGCGGGTGGAACCGCGAATGAATTAGTAAAATAAATTTAATTGTTATAGTTGTAAAATGTAAAGTACTTATATATAATAAAAGCTGTATAAACCTTACATTTTCCCTATAATTCGGGAAATGTTAATTACAGTGGCAACATCTGTGCTTATAATTGAAACGTTAATTAAATGAAAGTTAATTAAACTCTTCATTTGTGTATTTTAGTTGTGTTATAAAACTCAATACAATTTTTATAGTTACATAATAAATTATTCTAAACGAAAAAATGTTTAACAATAATTACTATAAATTATAATTATTGATTAATTTTTACTTCATTAATTAATTAATTTATTAATGCAACAAAAAAAAAAACAAATCTTTTAATATACAAATAGTGCATAAGGCAAATTATCTCTTCAAAGACATTTCTTTTAGCTGAAGCTGAAGCTGAAGATGAATATGATATTTATAAGGATTTAAAATATTTTGTAATTAATTATCCAGATTGACGTTATACTGTTGTGTTACCATTACCTGCTATGTCTCCACGCGAGCCCGTTCACGTGACCGAAGAGAGCCAAAAACAAGAGAAACACCACCAAAGTCCATACAAACATGACTCAATGCACATATATCACTCACATGACACACGGACACTCCGGCTGACATCATTTTACTGACACTTGTGTCCGATGGATATTGATTTACAAGTTACGGATTGGAAGATTATTTTGTTAAGTTCCGAGGTTCCGTAGTTTCTTAAGTAGGTTTAATGTTTACGTAATGGTACTTTTACGTTCTATTTGATTTTAGTTTGAAACTTGCTCAATATGACTGACTTAAATATCGCATTTGGTATTAAGGACTTCTTTTTGATTACTTACTTTTTACTTACTTACTTACTTCCTTTTTTACTTATCTATTCACGTATTGTTACTGCATTATAATGGCGGGTTAACTTTTAAATTGATTAAATCAAATAAATGCCAAAAAAACTTTGTATATAAATGTTAAAAGGAAGAAATAAATAATAATTAATATTAATTAATATAATAATAATAAATAAGTAATTCAATATAAATGAAACTTTATTTTACTAATTTAAAAAGTATTGAAGAATATTTTATCATTTTGTTTAATTAAATTAAAATTAATTATTGTGATAGATATTAGAAACATAAAAGTATTTGTGTTGTGTATTTGTTATCAAAAAAACTACCAACTTAATAATTAAATACTAGGTTGTACCTACAACATCTTGTTGTAACTCAAAGAATGCGGAAATGAGATATAATCATTGAATAAATTCCAAAAAATACTATTTTGAATAATCCGGGCTTCAATTTTTTTGATAGACACGTGTTCTTTGTTTGGTGAATATATCAAATTTATAATTTTTTGCCTCTCATGTAAACTTAAATTTTTCGAGATACCACAGGATTGGTTTCTGGCGTCGATATATATAAAAGTTTAAATTTCTTTGTGTGTGATATGCTTTACTACACTACTGCACCGATCACATACCGATGGCTGTCCATGTGTGTGTTTCTACGATATCTATGATCACCCCTGCACTCACCCAAAAAATTTTAAAAAATGCTGAATCCGTGTAACGGACACCGATTTCGATGAATTCTCCACTAATATTACTTCTGTCGATCTATCCGTTTATTTATCTGTGTATGTAAATAAAATGTATAACAAATATATTATTTACGCCATAGCTAAGCCGTTTTATCATTAAATTTAATATAGATATTTTGGAGCACCTGTCGACACACCACGCGGGCGAAGCCACGGACGGAAACTGGTGTTAAATAAGAATTATTTTTGTCTGTCTGCGTGTTAACTTTCCCATATCAGTTATATGAAATCTAGTGTCTTAACAATATTATTATTTTATATTCTTATGTTTAAGAAATGTAAAACGAAACCATTGCGTCTAAAACTAGGCTAAGCTCGTTATATGACGCCGGTCTCGTTGGTATAATGGTTGAAAAGGACACGTTAAAAGTATCTAAAAGAAACAATAATATACTCTTATACTACATGTTAGAATAGAATAATTAAAATTATATATAATTATCCGGCTGTACTCAAATAATTACTATTGGGATTTATCCGACTGGTTTCGAACCCATTCAATGTCCATATCTATGAGCTCAAGCATGGCGGAATCGCGGCGTGAACATTTCACTAGTCGGGCATATTCCAATAGTAAATACGTGAGCATAGCCGGAAAATTATATAACTACCTGACTATAGCCGGACAATTATAATAGCCGGAAAGTTTACATACAAAAAAATTAATAAAATATTATTATACTAAATGATGTTTTAATATTTTATTCATGCATTTTAAAACACGAGCCTTTTCAGATACT
Organism: Mechanitis mazaeus; assembly: GCA_959347395.1. Classification (NCBI taxonomy): domain Eukaryota; kingdom Metazoa; phylum Arthropoda; class Insecta; order Lepidoptera; family Nymphalidae; genus Mechanitis; species Mechanitis mazaeus. The sequence continues at coordinate 16,814,122 of OY365752.1, read as the reverse complement.
ATCAGTAACATCAGATCGAGCACATTAGACATTTAATCTTATTACAGGCACTTCGTTACGTAATTTATTTAAAAGAGCAAAGCCGTTATATAAAAACTGTTATCGGTGCCAAATCAAATTTTTTATCAAATCTCGAACAGAAGTTGGTAAAAAAAGGTTTTTAAAACATCTGCAGAATCCTTTTGACCTACTCGATCGCCTAAAAGTAAATCTAGATTTCTATAAAATAACGCCATCTAGCGTAAGTAACGTGGAATTACTTTTAATTCATACAAATTTAAGTTTGCGCTTCTGATCGAGTAACTTTCAGCAAACAACCAAATGAAGTTGCGAAGCTATTAATAATTCTGAAAATATTTGCTCTACAATGTATTACAATGTAATTTTATTATCAAATATTATTATGACTTATATGAAAAGTTCCAAATACTCATAAAAATTGGTAACAAATTTAAATATAGCTCATAAAATAGTATTTTCGGTATCACGATTTTATGTAACCAAATAGTATATTTGAAAAACATATGGGGCTCTTTTTTAATATTCATATATTTTCAGATAATATCTGATATATACCTGCCTTATTTACTATTAAAGTTAAGACTGTCTTCCATTTATCTAAACCACAATTTAGTTGCAGATGGGTTTTGATAAAAATTGTTGCATGCAACGATTTGTATTGCTGTAATTTTTTTATTTTTATTTATTTGGAAATTTGAAGTATATATATATGTGCCTGGTATCTTTTACAGGCATCAGTTTACAAGTTTACATTGTCAGAGAGTTCAAACAACGACATCGAAATTATTATATTTTAAATTATAAAAACGTAAAATAATATAAAATACAATTTGTACTTCATGTCCTGAAACTTTACATACATAAGGATATTGCACATTAGACTTTTACAACTACAACTACACTTTAAAATATATATTTTTTCAATTACATTAAACCGAATAATTTTTCACTCCATAAAACAAAGGACTAAGATGACGTTTGATAGAACAGTATGAATTAATCCAACATATTTTGTAGATCCCAAATTTACTGATAAGAGCAAAGCAAGACAAATTATTTAACAAAATATTTCTAAAACCGTACATATTTCAGGCAGTTAAAATAAAAAAATTCGTGACTACTTTAGAGAATCTTTTGTGTTCCAAATATTAGATGTTTCAAGATGATAAAAACTTTTGGCGTTTAATCTTTATTAAGATCTTAAAATAAAACTGTTTTATTGCAAAAGTATTTTATTTACCAATGTTATGTAATGAGGTAAAAATGTGGGATACAATTTTGTAACATATCGAAAGTTGTGAACGATTGCAGAAGAGCGGAAAAGAGAGGAAATTGAATCTCGTTCGTCGAAGATTTGCAGATAAGTTCAGAGGAAAAAGGTTTTGATAAAACGAATCAAAGAATATTGATGTAACAAAAGAATTATCTATATTAGTATAAACAACTGTAATTTGTTTGTTTTGTTGAACGCGCTAATCTTCAAAATTACCGGATGGATGTGATTTTTTTTTCTGATTATATCTGCCTTGCGTTATGCCTATAGCCTTTCTCATAACCTAACGCTTTTACTCTTAGTTATTTTAATAGTAAATAAAATCGTTCATTTGCGAGTGAAACCAGAGGAAGAACTAGTAAATCATATCATATAATTTAGTTATAATTAACGTAACGTATAATATTTGCCAACTATTTTGTGACCTACAATACATTTTTCATCGGACTACTTGGTATCAGACAATTGTATGGTCTAACTATATAACTTACATAAAGATACATATTTTTTATTCTATATGCAAAACATTAAAATTTTTATTATATATTTTATATGAAAAAATTGTGATATAAACGAGAAGGATATTTCGCACCGGAAATATAAGCAGTTACATGAAAAATATTACAACAGAAAAGCAACAAAATTTTGGGCTTAAAACAATCTAATTTTATTACGCGCTCATGAACATAATATTTTATGTCGATAATACACACTTTTTTACTGGAATTGTCTGCTTATAGATTAAATATAAAATATTTATAATTATTCGGCTGCACTCACGTAATTACTATCAATAAGCCTGTTCTTTAATGTATCTGGTGTACAATAAAGTGTTAAATAAATAAATAATAAATACTATCGATATTTGTCATTCTATTTTCAGTTCACGTTCAAAAGGTAGTTCACGCCGCGATACTGCCATACTTAAAGTTCATAAAGAAGGACCCCGAATTTATTCGAAAGTATTTAAAATTGCAAAGGTATTTACGTGCGGACAGCGAAATAATTTTATATAATAGTAATCATGGATCACGAAAAATTAAATAAAAAAATTGTTAAAATTATTAAATAGTTGATTTAATAAAATCTTTACAAACATACCGCAATCCGTTTTACGCAATATATTGCACATCCAACTTTGAAGCCAGACTTGACGTTAAATTTAAAATGCAGTTTTAAATTTGTGCTGGCTCCAATTGTGGGCAAGAATTCCCTCTGCGGAATTTTATATTGGCAGAATTCGTGGAGATACGTGTTAGTTGTTAAAATAAAATGAATATAGGCAGTTAAAGTGAATGTCGCAGTTAAAAATGGCCGCTTTCAAGATCGTTTTGTTTTCGGCTTTTGGAGTATTTTGTGCCAGCGTGCAGGAGGTAATAATTATAATGAGCATTTGTTAGGATATGCTTATGTTAAACTTTTATGTCATTTAAATAAGTGATTTCATATTTCGCAATATTTAATAATTTTGTCATCTTTATCATTTAGTATGAATTAGTCAATTATACTAGCGATATTTTAAGCTTGAGAAAACTAAAAATAAAACTTAACAAAAATATAAAGCTGAAATATGAAATTGAAAACACATTGTAAGGAAGTAGGAAATAACGAATCGAAATAGTGTCTTCGTGGAGCATCTCCAAGTGTCAATGGGGGCCAAGTGCTGACATGCCACTTGGGAGTCACACTTACAATGCCATTCTTTCATCGAATGACACTTCCTACTTGTTTTACGTAAAATTAAGTGAGTTCAGTATAATGGCTCCTGTGTTTCAATATTGATTAAAAATAATACTTTTTTAAGGGCAAATTTCATGTAGAAATATATTAGAATAAATATAATAAGCCGCTGTACCTATAATGACATTCTGAAAGAGAAATGTTTTATTTATTAATGTACGTTTTATTAACTCCTAAAGATAATTTAAAATTGGTTCGCTAAAAGATTGATTAAAAGAAGGAAAGATAAAGAATGTTCACCAAAAAAATGTGGAAGAAAATGTAATAGTTATCTGAAGGTTATTTTTTTTGTTTTCTAGGCTTTCTTTCAAGAAAACCGCCGCTTATCAAAGGCGATAGTCGAAGCAATGCAAGATTCCCATTTCGATGAAGAACTGCTTTTTGATCTCAAAAAAGAAAACCAGGTTTACTTAAACCGCACCATGTCTTTGGTTATTAAATACATCGTGAAAAGGTTTGATTTATAAATTTCTATTATTGATCTCAAGAAGCTGAACCCTTTATACATTGTAAATCTAATAATAAATGAACTAAAATTAAGTCTATATTTAGATTTTGTATTCGTCTAAATGTAGAAAATCCTAAACATTCAGTTGTATTATAATGAAAAAAGTAATTAGTTTCTCTAATTGACTCAACAAATTGAACCTTTCATACATAATTTTAAAACTAATAACTATAGAATATAGGAACTAAAATTTTATCTTAAATTAATAAATATTATATTAAACAAAATAAACAAAATGCTAAAAATTGTACTAATATGAACAAATAATTCAGATATTTTCTTACATATTTTAATAATTCCCAATTAATTATTGAGTGCATTTGTGTCAGGGAAGTTGATAATTACCGCTCAAGGCGCACGGACGCCATCAGCCGCCGCGTCTACTCCTCACTCATCATGAAACTCATTGACATCGCTAAGGTGGGCTTTTGTTTGATAATTGAAGCCTTTTCCATTTAGCAAAGTTATTTTAACTAAGTTATTTTAGATAAGTAAGTATATAGCTGAGTTATTTTAGACTTGTTTACTCTTTTAAAAGTTTAACTTAAAAAAATATTTTGATTCATTTTGTCTGTATGTTCGTAATGTCAAATTACTTTTGGCTAATAATATATATCTTTTGTATTACTTTAATAAAATTTGGTACAAATATTGTATGTCATTCAGATATTTTTATCAAATAAAGTCAATAATTTAGGACCTGCCGAGGAATGCCAGCGCTGCAAGCCGCATCGACACAGCCCATCGTTACTATATGTCGGTAGAGACTCGCGACATGCACGACCAGATGGCAGATGTGCAGGTCTTCCATGCATGCGCTAGACTTTATGATGTCATGTTTACTGTGAGTAGGCTAGGATTTTAGATTTATTTGTAGGATTTTGGAATTTATAATGCGCCTAATAATAACAAACGATTATAACATTACATTTTGAAAATAATTATATACAGCCTAAAATAAAACTATTTTTTTACGGATTTAAACTCGCGAATACGGGTAAACGAGATGTAAGTGTCTGTCAGTAAGTCAGTTAATTACACTTACATCTCGTTTACCCGTAAACACGATTGCTGCAAAGCATTCGAAACGTCGGGTTAAAATTAAAATGTAACCAAATTATACGCGAATTTTAATCCGAAAAAAAATTGTTTTATTTCAAATATGTACTCGTGAAAATCTAAGAAAATACTAACAGGCTCCCAGAATTATTGCTGAGTTGGGTAACTTGGAGGACTTGACGCCTAGAAGTCTCTTGAAAAAATTAAAAACTTTGGAAATCAAACCAGTTCATCTTGGTATCGCACTGCTTATTCAGGTTTGAATATTTATAATATTATAGAACTATAAATATTATAGAACTAAAATCTATTCGGAATTTAATTAGGTTTGTAACTAAAAAAAATATGTATATATATATATATATATATATATATATATATATATATATATATATATACTCGAAACTACTGGATGGAATTGAAAAAAATTTAGGTTTATAGGTTCATGAAGAAGACTATAGACAATCTATCATTACGGTATTAGCATAAGCTACTAGTAAATATCATAATCTGACCGTAGGTGGCACCGGGAGTAACAGCTAGTTATAATATATTTTAAAACATTTATTGAATAGTATTTATAAAGAACTAAGAATTCTAACGCAATGCAGTTCCATTTAAAAGTAGGATAGTTGTACAATTTTTTGACTCGACTTCAGATAAGAAAATGTACTGTCACTAATGTAGCCAAAAGAAGGAAGCCAAAGTATTTTTTAAGGAATTTAGTATTTTATACTCCAGAAGTAATAAAAATATAGTATTTTAGGAATATAAGTAAATATAGAGTACGTATATTTATATATATTTTTCCAAGTATATTAATTTTTATCCTTTGTCTTTAACCGTGAAAGTCATTAAAAAAACTAACATAATTTAAAAAAATTAACAATTTATTTTTTATAACATTATATGTGCTCCAATGCTTTCTTCTCTTATTTTATTTCCGTTACTGCAAAATTTCAAACACATATCATACATGTATCCTGAATTTGTGCTTTTGAATAGAATTGGACATTTGCAAAAGAATTTTCTTAAATGAAACTCTTTTAAAATAATATCATTATCTTTAGAGTTGATTATAACTCTGTAAATAAATTATTAACGTTAATATTTAATTGATCAAATAAGTTTAATGAAAAGAATCTCTAGTTTTTTAACTTAAAAAATTGGCATCGGTAAAGCAAGTTAGTTTGATTAAAATAAAACTTTTATATAAATATATTAAACTTTTTTCAAGAAATAACTATTCTCTTTTAAGATTATTTTGAATCTCGAGGCATTATTCTTATATATTATTATATTTTCCATTTGTAAATTGATTTTATGTAGCATATACAAAGAAAATATCTACTTCTGTTGTTCAATTCATTAAACAATTTAATTAGCACCGGAAATTTAGGATTTTTAGTATATTATTTAGTATATTATATATTATTATTTAGTTAGGTCTTGTAATATTTAAATTATTTTTAAATTGTCGCAATATATCAAATACTTCTCGTATTTGTTATTATAGGACAGTAAATTATTTATAAATATTTATTTCAGTACCATCTCCGCAATACAATAAATTTTGCCATTCGGTCTAAAGCAATGGAAGTACTCACAACCAAGCCTCAGAAGGTTGGACCTCAAGTTATCGACATGCTAAAGGCTCTCGCCTCAAGACTGCTTCCAGTCGCAGAGCTGTTGGATATACATTTGGCCCATTCCAGTCCAGCCTTCAAGGATACCTGTCCCTCCACTTGGTTAGGAATTGTTAATAATAAACAGCCGTAAAAGTAAAAAGGGTATCATTTCTATGAACTTATATTTAAAGTCACATTGGGGACCAATTTATTACAAAACTTTAACAGTTCAATTATTCAAACATTCGCGTCTGTATTTTTTTTACGAACCGTAATATTATGTCATATTTGAATAAATAAAATTAATGATTATTTTTCAACTTTACAATAAAAGTAACATTGTTATATCATAGATATTCTTAGTAGATATTCTTAGTTGATCGTATTTCGATCAAGTAAAAGGTTAGGTTGTGGAGCTTTGGTTGTTGACTCATTTGCAGGATATTCTAATCTGTACATCAAACATTGTTCACATATTTTAAAAAGAGCAACTGTTGAGTTTCTGGCCAGCTCTTCTCAACAGAACAGCATTCCGAGCTGGTGGTAGCTTAAGGACGGACTGACTACTGACATTTTTATAATGTAATAATTGACGATTCAAAAGTGCGTGTAAATGCCTATTTGAATAAAGATATTTTGAATTTGAAATTTGAATTTGATAAAAAAATCTATAACGTAGTATAAAATAAAGGAATGAACTTTAAAAACTTGTGTCTGATTTATGCTGTTTCAACTGTCCGCAATTTGCAATTCATACGAGCTGCATAAATAATTTCGTAGTCAGTTCTTTAAATAATATATTATTAGCTTGTCGAGTGAAGTAGGGAGCATGTAATATGCAAATTCAATAAGCAGTGTTTGGCTTCATCCCAGTTGCAGAGCCTTTGAGATTCTTTACGTGCTAGATTTCTCTAAAAAGATGTAACCTCACAGATTTTAGGAGTTCCTGATATTATATTTAAGTAAAACCTAAATTGAAAAAATTTCTTGGTCTTTCGTTATATATAAAATAAGTATAATATAATGTTTATTGCAATATTTAATAAAATATTGACACAGCCCCAAATATATTTTTTAATTCTGACTTGAAACGATGTATTTATTTCTCAAAAATTTTCAAGAATATGCAACTATCAATCGGAAATAAACAGTTTATATCAAAAATAACAATTTGACACATAATTTTCGTTTCATAGTTTTGCATGCATTAATTTTAATGGCCTCGTCTTTATTTTGCACAACGAGGAACTGGAACGGCTTGATTGTGTCGATGTTTGCATCTGATAACAATGTGGCTTCGAGGAGAGATTTATTGAGCTTCGCTACGACAATATTACCAACTACCATCAACTGAAATGTAATCATGCATTAAATTTAAAAAAATAGATTTCATGGTCCCTGATTACTCACTTCAATACAATCGCAGCGTGAACAGTTCATGGGCAAATGCCGATAGTATTATCCAGCCCTACCCACGCACATAAATCAGATCAGAATTTGCCCGACTAGTGTCGAACTCATTTGACGTCCTTATTCATTTCAAGTCGCGTTTTCAACATAATCTGAGCTCATGAATAAGGATACAGATACAGACTGGACTCGAAACTAATCATTCTAACTCCCATATTGGCGTGAGTACAGCAGGATATCTAATAAAATATTTGAGCATGTAAATAAACACAGAAGTTTAATTTACTTTTATCAAACATCGCGGTTACATTGATTGACACTCTACAATAGATATATTTCACCACATGTGCGCACGCGTACGTTTTTATTATACAAAATAAATTTATTACCTATAAAATATAAACTACGAATTGCTGTTACGCTTGAAGTTCATATTTATTTGAGCAATGAAGCAAGCGGGTTTTATTATACTTTAAACTATTATTATGCTCATAAAAATATTAGTTTAAACTCCTAAATAACAATATTTTAATATTAAAACCTCGAATAGTCAATTGTAATAAAACTAGGAGCGTGAACCAGACCTCAATTTTGACTCTGCGATTCCAAAATCTCAGTATGTGTTAGCACATTGAGCGAAGCGAGTTGCAAACAGAACCGAAGTTCCATTTACAAAATGTCGACGCATTCTGTCCTCAACAATTTTTTTTTCAAGCTAAATTTTAACGCAAAACAATTTTTTTTTTTTTTCTATATCGAATATTTGAAAAAACTCTGAAATCAATGAGCAAAATTTGGATATTTACGGATACACCGTTTTTGATTGATGCTTGCACAAACGATGCAGAAAAGTCTCATAGAGAGCTTCGGTCAATAATTCAAAAATTAAACACTCTTACTCTTAAAATGTTTCGTAGCCCCATACTCAATAGTTTTAACTATAATGCGCACGCGCAGTACCTATGGGATTTACGATTACTGTTATGAGCCGTGTGTATTTTTATAAGAAATTGTCTATTACAACACAAGCTATCAGTGACGTCAGTTATTTATTGATGTTGTAGATAATTAATGTTATCTTTGATAAATGAATGTTTGTTTGAGTAATGTTCTATTGGAGCATTTAGTAGATAATTTGATTTGTTTTGAGATTTGTATTATGTTTATTCTCAATATAATCAGGAGTATTGATATAAAAATTAGTATATATTCTTCAAGAAATATATTTAAGATAATAATCTTAAATATATTTATTTTTAGCATTAGCAATTTTAGAAGCAAGGGCTGGTGAAGTTAACCTGACGAAGTGAATGTTATGACGTACAAAAACTGGACATTTTAGAAAAAAAAAATTAAATTTTAATTAAAAAGCTATTGAATTATTTTAATTTAAATAGCTTTATTGCACATAATTAAAATATATAATGTACGCAAAAGATACATAGCAATGGTGGATCTTATCAATAAAGTGATTTCTTCTAATTAATTATGAAAGAATTATGAATTATGAAAGATTATTACTTAAAAAGAAGTTCACTCATTTTCCTTTGTTTTGTAATTATCAGGACAATTACTGAAAAAAAAGGATCAGGATATATAGTTAAAAAAACTGTGTATTTTTTCTGGGTAATTTGTTGGTCTACTAGTTTTGAACCCAAACCTGGTCTCCATTCATGAGCTTGGAGCATTGTAAAATGCGGATGCCGGATAATACTTATATAATAGTATTTATGGATCATAAAAAATATACAAAAACAAAGATTGTTTCTTTGTGACTTAAGGTAGTATAATTCAGGGCTAACTATAAATTTTTACCTTGAAACATACATGTCATAGGACTTCATTGACGCCGGGCCATCGATTTTTAGTTCTCATTAAGCCAGCTCACTGACTGGAATATTTAACACCAATTCACCCCACATTTTCCTAAATACTTTCACCTAATATTGTAGGGCGTCTGGTATTGGTGGTTAAATCATGGATTACAATTAAATGTTTGTTTTATATCTCACGCGGTATAACGGTATCGCTGGCATAAACAAAAATAAAATGTATATTGAAAACCCAGACTCGGAATAGCAATCTGGGGATCACACAAAGAGATGTCCTGTGCTCGAACTTACCACCTTTGGCTCAGCAGGCATTGCCACTCACCGCTAGATCAATAGGCAATCAAACGCATGTCTGAATAATAATAAAAAGTGTTGCAAGTCCGCATCGACTTCCTGGCTAAGAAAATTATTGTTTTATATTGTTTTGGTAAAAAATCGATTTCATCATTACTCGCACTAAAGTTATTAAGACAAGTTATTTCAGATACAGCATATTTTATAACTTTAAAAAATTAACAATTAATTTGATAGTATTTATTCTTTTTTTTAGTTGTTAAAAAAATAATTAAAAAACCGTTCAATCGATTTTTCTGTCAAACTAATCAGCTCTAAGTTACATAAATACGCATCGATTGGTACTTAAGCAAAGTCCATTGCATAATCAGGTCGCGACAAAATGTAGCCAAAAAAAATGTCTTCACACACACAAACACATAGATATTTTTAAATCGGAGTGATTACAATAATTTCAACTAGTATATGTATATGTATATGTATATGTATATGTATATGTATATGTATATGTATATGTATATGTATATGTATATGTATATGTATATGTATATGTATATGTATATGTATATGTATATGTATATGTATATGTATATGTATATGTATATGTATATGTATATGTATATGTATATGTATATGTATATGTATATGTATATGTATATGTATATGTATATGTATATGTATATGTATATGTATATGTATATGTATATGTATATGTATATGTATATGTATATGTATATGTATATGTATATGTATATGTATATGTATATGTATATGTATATGTATATGTATATGTATATGTATATGTATATGTATATGTATATGTATATGTATATGTATATGTATATGTATATGCATATGTATATGTATATGTATATGTATATTGTGGTGATTTAGTTGCCCTAAGTAATTTGAAGTTAAACTAAATGAATCGTTATTAGCGTCATAACATTTTTCTTCGTAAGCCTCTTGCGGCCTTGTAAGCTTATAAGAACATTTACTTGCGGCTTACTATCTTTAACAGATAAGTCAAGCCGCTCACAAGGTAATTATAGTGTCCCTTAAAATCTTTACTTCATTCAGAATCAATGTTCAAAAAATAATGCCCCACTGTTATCACTTGTATTTAAGAATTTGTAAGTGGAGCATCTCTTTAATGTTATATTTCTTATTGTTACTTGCTGTAACGAATGTTAAAAAAGACAATATTTGACAATATATATTTTTACGAAAACTCAGACATGATGTATCGAATATTTTGATTTCTAAAAAGATAATATCTGACAATAATAACTTATTTTTACGAAAATTCATTTTAAGTTTTTAACATTTTTTTTTTTTTGTATTTAAAATTTCGGGATTCACACTACCTGTTTCATGAGCTCTGAGGTTGGTTAAATCGCGTCGTGGACTTTTTCAGATTCAGTTAATATGTGATAATGGGACTTTTATACAACCGAAGCTAATGTAAGACTACATTCCACGTGATGGTAAGTGGTAATGTAGTCGTAGATGGTAAATGCAGCTGTGCTCTTGGATTATCCAATAACGATTCTGAAGAAAACAGTCACTGAAATGCGCTGCTCATACTTTGCTGTATTTTTTCAAAGGCACTTTTCAAACAAGGCACTAGAAATGCAATCAAATACAAAAAATATTTAACGTAACTCGTGTACTCCAAAATTTGAACGTTTAAATAAACAAAGATAGTACATATATTGTAAGTTAGTAATATATACAAAAAAAAACTTATTCTTTCATTCATTCTTCGATAAATATTTCATCACCAGAAAGATATTTAATTTATAAATACTACATCTAAGTGTATTTGGGCGCGGAAGTACAACTCCGAGGTCCATCATTGACTCCACAATACCAGCCTCGTATGACATGGTCGTATCATGTTCGCTATTTCCTTACCCGCTCAATAAAACCTTACAAACGAAAATATTTAGGAAATTGTGAAAATTACGAGGGTAATATGAAAATATATTTAATATATATATTTGCTTAAAAGAGATTTAGTATGTTATTTTCTATAAAGTTATTTTCAAGGGCATAGAAAGATACAAACTAAAGTTTTGTTTTTTTATTTTTGTTGAATTTTTTAATTTTTTTGTTCCGATTATGGATTTGTGAAAGATTTTCAGAATAATTTCACCGCTTTTGATAGGACTATTATCATCTATTTGCGTGAACCGTCACTTTCTGTACTGGAATTGTTAAAGATTTCTATAGCATATCGACATTTAAAAATAGATATATACATACAAAGAAAAAAAAACATTTATTACAGACCAAAAAGGTCATATTTGTATAATTTTTTTAAATACCTTCCAAAACATCATAAACACAAACAAATCCAGGGAAACAGCTAGTGTCTTAATTAAAGAAATCTTTATTTATTTGAACATACAAATAATGAAACATTCTTTTATACATAGACACAGTTGTAATAGGCACATACAATTGGCTTCAGAGGTTTAGCCCAGATACTTGGTCACCGAGCAATCGCTTGTAACATTGAACTGATTTCCAGTTCCTCATTGGCTTGTAAACAATGAGAAAGGATTTGGTTATTTATATCAGTTGTATTAACATAATATAATGTTGAATTTACTGACTGTCCGTCTAAAGGTAATTTTTTTAAATATTTTTTGTATTTTCTTCTGGGAAATTGATTATACTATCAAAAATTTAGACCCATTGATTTTTCAAACAATCAAAAATAAGTTTTTTATGAAAATAATAAAAACTAAAAATACAAACCAATGAGGAAGTCTCCTAAAGGATTCTTATAAAACAAAATATAAAAATGCCATAGGCGACTACCCGTTCACATAGATTTAGTAGATTAAAAAACGCAACATTTCCGCAGAATCCAAAGATATTTTTTATATTATTTGTTTAAAAAATGCGACAAACTATTGACAACTAAATAGTTTATAGTATTATAAACACACTTTATTTAACAACGAAGTTAAGACTGTCAAAAATCTTTAAAAATTTTTGTTACGAACAATATGAAAAGTTCAAATTTGTATTAGCTCTTTTATTACCTTTCTGCACGAAATTATCTTCAAAATAATAAAAAAAGACAATATTCGTTCCATTTCTGTAATCAATATACAGAATAAGTTAAATAAAATAACAAATATGTTAAATTTAATTGTATCATCCTCGTTCATAGACATGGATTTACACGCCAATCCATTTGTCCAGTGACCTGTTTGTAATCCTGCTCTGTGTCCAAAACGTTTGACACTAGATATTCAAATCTACTGTTTCATTGTTTGTAACTAAATAGCATTTAGAATAACTTTACCAATTTTCTTTGTAATTCTTTAAATTCAGATTAACAAAAATATTACTATTACGAAGACACAATTAACGTACAGACTCGAAACAGTATTTTTTGGTCCATACAAACAGCTGTTCCATGTGGGAATCGAACCCACGATCTTTGGCTAAACAGTGGCCTTAACCACTAACCACTAGACCAATCGAGCGTCGTCGTCCATTTATTCAAATATCAGTCAATCTGATCCCACACAACGCTTATTAAATAAGCACCGCTTATTAAAAGTATTTTTCTTTATTCTGTATTTATTATTCTTTCTATAAATTCTCAATCTTATTTTTTTTTTTTACAACTGACAGACTCTATAGGTCCATGTGATTCGATTATTTTCTTTACAGCGAAGGTTCTCTTGCATGTGAAGTAATTTACATAACAAGAAGACTGGATGAATGGTTGAAGGCTTTAGATATAAATTAAATTTTCATGAGTGTAATAGAAACAAGTACAAATAAAATTAAGTAATATTCATCTTTTTAATAATGATTTTCGATAAAAAAATGTAGATAATCTAATATAGAAAAGTAAAGTAAAGTAATGTCTATACATTAAATGCAAAAAAAAATGGAAGATTTTTAAGGTTTAAATCAGTTATACAAATATTGGATGCTGTCAGAAGTAGATCTTGCTCCAAATGCATGAGATGGTAGATAAGTCATTAATTAATAAGTCGGAAACCTCTTAATATGTTCAATCCTTAACAAAAAATAACCAAGAAATATAATTACACCGTTATAAAACAAAGGCCTAAGTTTTAGTTTATGTATACCCCACTCCATGATACTACCATTAATATTATTTGACCCCAGCTATTTTTGATCCTTTATCCCCAGTGCATTTGGGCCAGAACTTTGGACCAGCAATATTTTCACATAAATAAGGTCCGAAGATTTATACGCGCTGACTCTGACTAATCTCGCTGACAACATTCATAAATTCGGTACTAAGTCTTTTTTAGCCAGCTTTGGCTTTGGTTTCAGATATTCGATAGTTCGGGGTTAGTTTTATATAAATTGGCTCCAAAAATAACTCTAATGGGAATAAAAAGGTTAGTTTAACTTCGTTAATCCAAATAAGACTCAGTCTTAGTTAAACAACATTATTATTTTTACGCATTTACATAATAATTATTTATGATATACAACCTCCGTGCTGAGATTTAGAACGCTTAAAAAGGAAACATATTTCAACTGAAAACATAAAAGGAAAGCTTTTTCAGACAACCAGAATAGGCCTTTTAATTTACGGGTCTTAATGTCCAAATTATCATTAATTAACCTTAACCTAAGTCTCGTTACTAAAAAAAAGTTCTTTTAAATAAAGCTGCTTAAATAAGAGTATAATTTCAAGACATTTGCTTACGTATAAATAAACTTCAAGTTGGTTTAAAGCAAAAAGTTTTTATATTTCATTAAAATTTTTCTTAAAAGCGTATTCTTTATAACAGCGTGCGAAAACAAAACACTAACGAATATAATATCACAAACGTTTATCTGAACAAGTTGTGCAAAGCCTTTCACAATGTAGTTTCAGTTTGGTCAACCGAGTCCTTTTGTGAATTTTAACAATGTGCATCGTGCATTATATACTAATGTTTGATATTTTTTTTATCTAGTAACCATTTTTTTTTTTAATTTTTGACTTTTATATAAAATGAGTTTTTATGTATGTAAACTTTCGAGATACAGATTACCATTATATATTATGTAATAAAATTATCTGATTGTACACACGTTAATTTAAAAAAATCAAACATAAAATTGAAGTTATTTTTAAATAATTTTGAATTTATAAAAAAAAAAAAAATAAAATAATTTGTTCAGTAAATAAAAAAGCAGACAGCAGATATAGAATGCTGTGTCAACGAAAATATGTCTCGAATATTCCATGTCACTGAATTGACAGTTTTGTGTCCATTTGGCGCGTTACTGCGTATGTCAGTTTGACAGATTGGACACGCTCTGACTTCTGAGATAAGGAAATACTAATATATGGCTGACTACATTCAATCATTGTCAGTAGCAAGACACTGGATAATTAGTATTGTATGGCTTAAAATATACACGGAAATGTAATATTGGTACTTATACTGAAAAAAAACACAAAATTAAATGAAAATCATTAAACTTGATTCAAATAACTCTTATTTTAATTGTGTATCAAGATTTTTAAAGTTTATTTCTTATCGTAAAAGTATACGAGGCTATAAATGTTCGTATTTAATTGAGTTTGAGTTCATGTAAGCTAAGATGATCTCGGCCGGTTCAACTTCAGCGGTTAATCTAAGTGACTTGAAACGTCTTTTATAAATCACCCCATAAGATACAGACGTAACCTTGGGTGAAGTCTAACATATTTTTTGGAACTAGATCTTTCTATTTTTTATTTATTACCGCTTTTTTTTAAATAAATTAAATAATTAACAAAACAAATTATTTATTAAAAATGGTAAAAAAAAATTTTTTACAGAGTATAACCAAAAACATATATAATAAAGGATTAGTAGTTCTTTAGTAACAATTAAGGTGAAAACAGTTCTATTACAATGGAGACGAGACGTGCTGGCTCATAATTTAAAAGGGTCACGGGTTCAGGTCGGTGCATGTCGCAGCTTAAAATCTCAGTAAAAAATATTTAAAGGCTGCACGAGGAATCTAACTTAATGTTTATATAAAATATATATATATTGAATAAATAAAAACAAACATAGTTTTCACAGACCTGAATTGAATAAGAAATCCTGCATTCAAATAACTAAATTTTTTATAAAACTTTTTATATATTTTAACTTTTTTGCAATCATTTTTCTTTATTCATAATTATTTATAACATCAAAAAAATATTTTAGTTTGTAATGACTTGTTATTGGTTATTGATTCAAAATCATCAATTTGTAAAAATTTAAAACTTTAATAAATCAGGTATATATATTTCTTATTTCTTACCTTAAGTTAGAAAAACTTTAAAAAACTTTAAATCACATTTAAAACAAACTTCCCAGACTGAAACTGCAAGAAGACTGATACATCCTCTAAGTTCAATTGGTTCTCGCGAACCATAAAATTTTATATCCAAAATAAATAACGCAAAACCATCATAACTTAAACTAAATTGCAGTACGAGTCTTCTCAATAAAGCCTACGAGTTTAATGTTCCAAGCGTTTTAAGAATCTCGTATAATTTTTCATCTTTACACTTTATTGTAGTGTTGCCAGAATATTTTATATGACTTTGTTAACATACGCTTTATATACATTTATATACATTTATATACATACGAGTACATCTGTAACTACCTTTTACCCGCAGTTTCTCATACTCTGATTTCGGTAATGTTGATAGGATATTTTCAGGTAACCATTATGAATTTATTTATTTAAGCAATTATTATATTTTAATCTAATATCTAAATCACACTATCTATTGATAAAAATCATAAACAAATTCATTTACATCTCGTCTACCCGTGAACATGATTGCTGCAAAGCATTCGAAACGTCGGGTTAAAATTAAAATGTAACCAAATTATACGCGAGTTTTAATCCGTAAAAAATAGTTTTATTTCAAATGTGTACTCGTGAAAATACTACAAATTCATTTGGTAGTTATTGAGTTTATTGCATTCATACAAACAGACAAACGCGGCCCGTTATATCATATTATATTTTATACTATAAAAATGTATGACATAGAGAAACTAAAATCATGTCAGGTATACCATCTTTATATAATCAAAGTAATCGGCATCTGAACTAGATGAACAGATGGCCGCTTTAGTGAGGCAATGGAAAAGCGTCGCGTTGTCTATTTTATAAAAATACCCTCTCACTCACTCATTCACTCACTCATTCAGTCATTCAAGATACCTTTTATACTGCAACAATGTAATTCGAACTGAAATCTTTTTACAGACTTTTTACGAAACTAGTTTTTACAGGTTTCTATATTATTATTAATAATATTCACTCATTAGCGTATAATATTGGGACAGGTCTGGTAAATAAGATAGGGGGAAAATATGAAGGAAGAAATTTCCGGATTTAAGCAGTTTGTCAGAACCCCTGTTATCTAGATGACCCTCACGTAACGTTAAACGTTGCTGGTAATGACGTAACGGAAATTTGCCAAGATGACGTTAATTATAAAGATACGCCATAATAATGTCAAATTGAAAAATATCGAAGAAAAATCAGCTGATGTCACGGCGATAATAACGCTCTGATACGTTTTTTTCATGACTTTGATAACGGATTTGTTTTAGTGTGATCCTATCAAATGTTTCAAATATATTAAATCTATGATTTTAGATTGTGCTAATAAATTATTTGTAATATTATATATAACAAATATTTATTTAGGTCACTTGGCAACATTTATGTTCAATTTAACATTTATGATGAATATTATAAATTGAATAATATGGTATTTTCTTTTTTTATATTATTATTAAAAGGTGGGCCAACGGACATGAGGGTTACCTGGTGAAAATTTTAACCCCTGGTCTCTTGGACTTGTCGGAGTGTGCACAAGAGCATTGCGGACCTATTAACAATTTCGAAAAACAATTCAACTATGTATATAACGAGTCAACTATGTATATAACGAGATCAAATCCTTTATATATAATATTACCCTAAAAATAAACCAAAGTAAAGATGAAGCACTTGGCTGGCCTGAAGCCATAGTATGACAGTACCGCATGGCTGGAAGATTGAAGGCTACACGGTTGATATTTATATAAAAGAAATGAATTCTCAATATTCCTTTTAAAGATTTTTACAATTGATATATCTTTTTGTTTTTACAGTTGATATATCTTTAGGAGAGGACATCAATAATTCGCTTTTTGTTATGTTAAAATATATTAATTAATATTAATAAGTATTTTCCTGACTAATTAACGGATTTAAAGTTTAGTCAAGTTAAGTAGATTTTTATAAAATAACCTTTTTTTCAAATTTGATAAATCATAACGAGTTAATAGAGTTTTATCTTAAAACATTAAAATATTCATCTGTCTATCCGTCATTAAATATATTAAAGAATTAATTTACATAAACAAAAACAAGAATATAGTTTCATTATAGAGATATGCTATGAATGTTAAGAGACCACAAAATGAGGTAATATTATTATCCTTTTAAATAGAAGATGCTTTTATATATAACAAATAATATCAATAAAAGTATAACTTTAAATTAACCAATTCAAACCGGATATAACCAGATAAAAGAAAAACAAAAAGAAAAAAACAACAAAACCGAACACCAATCAAGGAAACGAGGTGATAGAAATAACGAGCCTTAAGGGAACATTCTTAATTTATCCAAAAATACCTTTATATCCTAATTATTTATATTAAACTCTATTGCATAGAACACAAGTATCATAATACTATAATGCATTAATTGAAAACGTTTAATTAAATTATTGAATGAAATGTTACGTTGTACGTTATTATATATTTTACGTAAATGTAATTTACTTACCGATTATACCCTAAAAGTAAGACACTCATTCAATTGCCTTCACTACATTTTTTTTTAAATATCCGTCTGAAGTATCCACATATTTAATTAAATATCTCTGCATTCTCTTTCATATAAAATACGTATATAAAAACATGAACTCAACAGTTCTCGCACTGTCCACACAAAAAACGGAGACATCAAGTATATCTTTCAAACTGCATCACAAATATAATTGTCAAGGGAACAATATATCATAACACCAAAAGAACATTAAGTGTCACAGAAATGCACAAATACACTTATTTCTGTCCTCAACGTAAACCACGTGTGGACGCTTCACTAAACCAATAATAACTAACGCGAAAAAAAATCTACAACCATACTTTAAATGAAGATTTCTTTTCGCGCATAAAACTCATCAAATACTCCATTTTCTATCATTTTAGATCGCTTCTAAGCTTTTGATGTTTTCAGTAATTTTAAATTTAGTTACAAAACTAATTCACGAATTTGGGTCGTTCAAGTTTATTTTATAGAATGACACGATTTCGTCACAATACGTTAATATTGGATTTATCTTTAATATAACAATATATGATGACAATATAAGACTTATTTCTAAGGTATTAAAGTAATCATATATCATTATTATCTATGTTACTTGAACGCACCT
This sequence comes from Mechanitis mazaeus, assembly GCA_959347395.1. Classification (NCBI taxonomy): domain Eukaryota; kingdom Metazoa; phylum Arthropoda; class Insecta; order Lepidoptera; family Nymphalidae; genus Mechanitis; species Mechanitis mazaeus. Next base: position 16,794,858 of record OY365752.1, on the reverse strand, counting down.
GAAGAAAAAGCGCGCGAAGCTCATCTGTCAAATTCGTTGACGCCCAAGTTTGCCGCCAAAACGCTCCATTCAATAGCATTGTTCTTAAACGAACCACTTGAATTTCCAGACCATAGACTAAAAAAGGTTGTAAATATTCAGCCTTTTTTGTTATATTATTATAGTGTTACGTCCTCACTGCGCGTAGGTGCCGACTAGCGCATGAAATGTTGTAGGGCGGACTGGAAGTGAGCGGCCATGTCGACGCGAATTTTTTTTTCACAGTTTTTCTCGTGAATCGAATCAAATCTTCAGTGGACAGTGGACAGTAGGTCACGCTATTTATAATCCGTTTAACATCCGCCGGTTCTGTTTCTGACGTGTCATTGTTCTACGACAAAATATTTGTTTTATATTGCCATTATCGAAGATCTTTAGGAAGATATTAGTCTGAAAAATCTTATTGATTTAAATTTAATGGATTGATAGAGAAATTCAGAATCAAATGTCTCGTTATATGATTGATCAGTTCAAACGCAATCTCGGATTACAGTTTGGGAAGTTATGATTTATCTTATTATGTTTATTTAAACCCGCTAACCTTTAAAACTACATAAAAGATTCGAAATATTGTTACTGATAATAATAGGGATTTATTAGGAAAATTATTAATTTGCGAGTGGAACCGCGAGTAACAGCTAGTTACAGAACAAGAAAACAAACAACTCAAAGCTAAATTACTTGTTATTATAATTGATTCTTGTTTTATGTCAAAAATACCGTTTAAAAAGCTAAAAGACGAGCAAAGCAGTACAAAAAGCATAAAATGTGTAACGATAAATATGTTTACATATTATTAGGTTTACGAGCTTCAGAACTTATCTATTGAATAATATACGAAGCCTGAAACTGTATACCTTCTGGTGATATATTGCCAAAGAAAAAAAAAAGTGCCTTAATATATATGTTATTGATATATAATCTTATTAAAATATTTAGACATATTACCCAACACAAAAAAAAAATATAAGATTTATTTAAAACAATTTTGCAATATATCATATACAATACAACAAATAAAAATATTGTTACCTTATAGTAAAATTCTCTCCGCAATGCGAAATGGCTGATAGATTATATTGAAAAAATTGTAATCCTTAATTCCCTGTAGTTATACAGTTATATCTGTCCCACTATCAAAATCGGTGAATCTAACACAATACTGCTACGCACAAACATAAAAAAAAACATACTTTCTTGGCACACTCACAAATATGTATACATTAATAAAATTTTATAACGCTTTTATATGTTTTAAATTGAAAGTCTCAATCTGTAAATGCAATTAAATTTTATCATTATGTTGTATTATTTATTTCTGTAACGAATTTAAATATACTTATATATTTTTTTGATCAAATCCAACCACATGCAGTTTTAGATATTTACAGCTTATTGATTTTGAGTTAAATTCCTCTTACAAAAACTGTTTTTACATTAACTTTAAAGACTATTGCAGTAAAAGTTCAGAATAGGGTTATTAAGATAAGATTTTTGTAAAGCCTAATTTATGTATTTGTCATTGTCTTGGCAAGCATCGCCGCCAATATTGCCGACGGCCGAATGGTTATGCCTTGCAGTTTTTTCTTATAATTTACTTACTAGACAACTAATATTTAGTGGCACATTAAAAATTGGAGCACGTACTACAAATGGAAACGATTTTGACTAATTTATAACAAAGAATTATTTAAAAATTTTAAACGAATTATAGGTTTATTATTATTATCATCAAAATCAGTTCAGGCTAAATGGGGTTATTACATTATATTGGTGTCAGTTTACTTTGCATACATAACTCCCCTACAACCCCTTCACAACGGGTAATCTCCACTCTATCTACCACATGTGATTTCTCACCCCAACTTTATGACATATTAGGGTGACGTCACGTGTTAAAGGGCATTTGATACTAGGACATCAGCAGCTATGAAGAGTACGTATAAACAACATACTCCTACGATTGTAGACCTTATATGTGTAAAGCTTCACTAACAAATGCTTTGCTCGAATTCTCTATTAAAGCTGGCCTGAAGCGATTAACTCTAAAATGTAGCTTGCTCACATAATATTAAGGTGCTATTTCGGTTGCAGTATTTTTAAAACCAATTTTGATTTTCGACCCCAACCCCTACTGTCAGAAATCGAGCCAAAACTTAACTTATTATTAGTACATTAAAGATGAAATTCTTTCAAAAATCTAGCCCGTTCATACGTCATTGTAACAAACACGGTTTTAGTGCATTCCCGGGGGAAAGTATGTGCAAAAGAGACAAAATCACGCGTTTTGCTATTATGATGAAAGGGACAAGGAGCTAGCATATTCTATTCGATTTATTACCAGAAAACTAACCGAACTAAAACGAAAAACATGTAACTAGGAATTAACTTGAATATATACGAAAGATTACAACAAAATACATCGTTAACTGCATTAGTTTAACTCTTTGTTACTTTTGATGAAAATTTTTATATTTATATTTTATAAATATTTACTAAATTTGTCCGTCAATAAGTTTGTAGAATAAGTCAATATGAGCGTTTAAACGAATATGACAACAGACAAACTCTTAATTATTATAAAACTACTTTTTATTCCTTCTTCCACAATTAATTCCATCCATTATATAATAAAAATAAAAATAATAATAAAAAATCAGTTTGTAGGGTTTTCTACTGCATTTTTTTTAAATTTGTGTTATTAACATGTTTTTTTTAGTGGTCATTTTTTTGGTATTTCAAATTAAGCACAAAAACATTTGTTTTTTATTTTTTATCATTTTATCCAAGGAAAAACTACGAGTCGAATCTACTAAAACTTAAATTGGAATCTTTCAAATACAAATTAAAAAGTTTACCAACATAGGTCTAAAAGCTCCGCAAGATAAGTTAAAAGGCGATTGTCACGCTACAGACAGACACAAAACATGACGCAAACACGTGCTTTTGTGGCAAATATACCAGGGAATCATGATCTAATAGGAGATAGATTTGACGCCAACTTGTTGATGCCAACGCCAACGACGTGTGGTCGTGGATAAAAAATGGTTGCAGGTTTTAAGTTTTCTCATATACAAACTTTATTTCACTGTTTATAAGGTATTAGGTTTATTATTAAAAACAAATATAAAGTTTATTAAATAATTTATAAATGCCATAAATAAAACATATATATGTACTTATTAACTTGTCTTAAAAGGAGATCAAAGTATTGTACTTATTATTTCATATTTCGGACATATCTTCAAACATTTATACAAACATTCTCTAAACATTCGACAGTGTAAATTTTACTAGCTACCATATAGTGTATGTGAGAGGATGCATTATCGACATCATGGGGTGAAGTTTGATGAACTTCCCACTGCTTTATGAGCGCCTGGTGACACCGACATGAAATCACGTGTTTGATCCATTCATCTGTCTGGGTACAGCTATTCAATACAAAATTTTGTATGTGTCTTGTATGATATGTGTGTGTTACTCTGATATTAGTTACAGGTTACAAATATGTAGAATTTAATTGTGTAGTTTGATTGGTTTTTAATATTTAAGTCACACAATAAAATAAAAATTATATATATTTTATTTATAATTTTACTTTTTTTAACCCACATTTCATCTTTCTCTAAAAGATTTTATGCAAACTATAAAATAAAAAAACCACGCAACTTTTTTCGCTTTTTATTAATAGTAGCAAATGAAATAATAAAAATATGAATAATAAAAGTTCTAAATAACCGTATCACTAAAGATATAAGTTTGTGAGGCTTTTAAGCCAAACATAGACGTAACTTTAGAGCATACAGGACAATAATTTATCATTGAAAGTTACTCCTATAAATCCAAAAGAGCTTAACAGTTTAATATATACGAGAAATTGGCATAGAAACAAAAATAGGTTTTAATAAAGATTTTTTTTTTGATAATATTTTATACATTTATTAGTTTTATTTTATAAAATAGTATCTATGATGTATACAGTAATAAAAATGTGAAAAAGAATACCCATATTAACAAAAAAAATATCACAAGTTCCGTTCAAAATGATTGACACGACAAGACAAGATGGGAGGAATGTAGGGGGGGGGGGGAGAGAGAGCTTTCAAAAAAGCTTGCATGGCCCGCAAACACGTGCTTTTGTGGCAAAAATACCAGGAGACTATAACCGCATAGAAGCTAGTACGGAAGTTGACGCCTACTTGTTGATCGAAACTTTGTTAGGGGTGTAGTTCACAAGGCCATACGTATAAATTTCATTCATCTCTTGTTTTTTTAATATAAACAATATAATAAATAAACAAAGTTTCTTTCAAAAGTTTTAAAAAATATTTAAAAATGAATGTTTGTTTTTGTAGATTTTTTTTTTTATCTTTCTACCCTAAAAGCTGTCAGTGTGATATGAATTCCTAGTAATAAAGCTGCTGCGTTCACGTGCTTTTAGGATCCGTTCCCACGTTCGAATATTTTTATTCCGCCATGTTTGTTGTTAATAATAATAAATTAACGTATTTATTCTCTTACTACTTAAAACTTACCTGACTAATAAGACTTATTTTATTTACTTTTTTAATATAATGTCGTTTTCTGTGATATTTACGTAATTATGACGTGCCTATGATATTTTCGAGAGCACTTTCTATAATAAAAATTAATAAATTTCTTCCACTATAGTTTATTTAGTACAAAATAAGTAAATTTTCTTTTATTTAATAGATAAAGGGTCCGAATTTTAAAAAACTGGTTTTTTATACATTCGCCTTTACCGGGGGGGGAAGGAGTAAGAAGTAGTGTGAACGATCATCCTTCTTGAACATTATTACGTAACACACGCTGAATGTACCAGGAGACCAGAATTGAATAAGAGGAGGTAGATGTTATGAGTTATTAATATTAGGGAATTAGGAAAAGTAAAAGGTTAATCCTATGTATATTGAATAACACTTACCTACTTTTCAAAGTAAACAAAAACATTTTTACCATTTTGATCATTTTTAAATTTATACCTTAATATTCGTATATTATATTAATGTATTATTTATATTATTTCATAGTATATAGAGATAAAGCGTTTTAAAAATCCAATCAATTACTACATCTTCGTAGTCAGTTTATTAATAACTAAACATTTAAAGTTAAGCAAATGACAGATAAAAAAAAAATTTATTGACTTTTGATAGTCTTAATCTTTTTCCTTAATAACTTTCTCAATATTGACAAAATCTAGTTTAAGTTAATAACGTGTCGTGAAACTTGTCGTTTATTCAAAAGATATTTTAATAGATACTTATTACTTACAGATATTTTAATTTGTACTTTTTCTCTCATAACTTTCTTTTTTTCAGATTCAGTATAAAATTCAGCTTCGATTGATATATAGAAGTATTTTTACTACCAAATATTATAACTATATTTAACAATAGAAATTGCAAAACATCGTCTTATTAACCATATTAAAACCTCATTAAACAACATTATACATATTTTTCATCATTATTTTCGGAAAAACAATGTCTTAAATGTAAATACTCGTAAATGACATATGTACCCTCTGTGTTTTGTCATTGGTACCTCCAAACTGACAGACAGGAATCAAACACGTGGATTCGTGTCAGTGTTACCAGGCGACCATGACCTTGTAGCAGGTGCGTGTGTGAAGGTGTTCCAAGCACTCTACAGGACTTATCTCTTGACATTCTCTATGAAAAAATTCTAGCTTGGTAAAAAGCTTAGCTTGCTGTCTAACTTATTCAATTAATGTTGTTGTATTTCTTGTATATATTATATTATAATTAGAAGTGTCTTATTTTTCCATTTAATTGAAACAGAATCTCCATTTAAAAACATTATCATTACATGAGACGAAGCTCAATAAAGTGCTAAGAAATGAATATAATTCAAAATTACGATAGCTTATATATTATTTTATATTTTATATTTCTCCCACTGGAAGATCATTTAACATTGTCAGTCAGAAACATCTCGTAACTTCTAAACTTTGCTACATTAACTAATGTAACATCTCTGGTTGAATGCTAAGTTCTAAGTAATGCACTCAATTTCTTGAACGAAACTAATAAAGTCTGAACGAATAAAAATATAAATGTTTCATGTAAAGCTTTTATTTATTTATTTTATTAATATATAGATAAATCTACTGAAATAAAAGAAGCAATTATCTTAAGGAATTATAAAAATAATAAAAACTAATAATAAAATATTTTAAAGAAGAATATTATTTAATAATTGAAGTATTACAAATAACAATACCGGTAAGGAACAGGGTTATTGCTTTTGCTTATTAAAAATAATATTCTGTTTAAGCTATAGAATAAAGCGTAATTATAATTTCTTAGTATAACCATAGTTCGAACATTCTAGAAGAAAAGGTTACGATTTTATTATCACAATATAACACAAAGTCAACATATCAAATCGAAAAAAAAACGATATTTGTACTAATATATTCGATGAAATTATTTTTTTATTAATTATGCTAATTTTTTTGTAATTATGATATTTACATCATCCATTTTTTATTTTTTTTAAATTATGAACCAAAATCTCTAATTAGTAGTTTAAAAAACAGTGAAGTTGATTATTAATAAATTACTATTAATTTTTAATTACTATTACTAAGTTTTGCCTAATTTTTTGTTTTGTTTGTTTTTCAAACACAAGTCCGTACACGTGTCCTCATACCAACTCTACTAGGATACCAAGACTGGGAGAAGCTTCATTTAAACAACCTGTTGCTGTATAGACTAGGAGATAAAAGAAAGACACAAACAACCAACCACAAAGGAATATTGATTTATCCTTGGTATCAAACATGTGACTTTGCTGGCCATCCTACTAGGGCTGCAAAAATTTACAGAGGAGAGTGCATACGTTAAAAATTTTGTGAGAAAACACGTGAGTTGGAGGAAATTGTACCAGGCTAGCAAAGCATTAAGAAGATATTTTAAAGAACTTTGGATACTGATTACTCCTCTTTGGATATCGGTTGAAGCAGTCTGTGGTTTTATAGAAAAATACGGTTGAGGTATTGGTTATAATTAATGTAAAACTCCATATTATTTATTTTATAATATTTTGTTTTCAAGGCTGCACTTTGAATCAGAATTCTGACAATTAAAATATTTTTAAAAATATTTTCAACAATATTATAAACATCTATAGACATGAAAACCTTTTTAATACAACCTTTTTTAAATAGAAGTACGTGTCTTAAGGAATATCATAGATCCTGCTTTTGTCTTATAATAAAAGAACTAAGAACCTACATTTTAAAGGTTTCTTCTGTTATAAAAAATGCACGTAAAATCACAACACAAGGATATTAAAAAGGTTTTGGAAGTCTCATTGTAAAAGAACTAACACACAAAATCTATATATACTAATATGACAGATGTACGAACCATGTGACTTGACTGGCCATGTTACTAGGTCGGCAGAAATTTGAAGGGATGTATGAAACTTCCCTTATCTATGTAGAGCACGTGAGAAAACACGTGTATTGGAGGAAATTCTACTAGGATATCAAAGAACAAAGAAGATTCACCAAAGAAAGTCCACATTCATCCCTGGATATTTTAAATTGTATATCAGAAAATCTGCAACATCTTTTTAATCTTTTTATTAATTTTTAGATGATAATAATTTTATACATTTAACTTAAATAGAAATGAGACTCATATAAACTTCTCATAAAATTTTTCATTCAAATTAGTTATTAAAAATTCTGTCATCCGAACCTTGTTCGTCAAACAAAGCTAGAGCTACTTCTAGCGCCATCTAGTACGGTAACAAAATAACAACAGGGAACGTTGGCGTTCCTAGTTTAGTAATACATCGTCAAATCTGTAAAACAGTTCAATAATAAAATCAAAGATGGCACTTTCTTTAAAAGTAAAAAAAGAAATAACTTATTTAAAATTGTTAAATTTCCGTTTATTTTTAAAAGTTTCAATTTTAATATATTACGTATTGTATAAATTATTCTTACACGCTAAAAATATCGTAACACTTATCAATCTAGAACAGTTGTATCTAAATTCTCTAAATTCACCATTAAGATCTTATGTAAGTATAACATTTTCTTATTAAAATATACATTTTTTCTATCAAAAACAATAATTTTGACAATCTTCTTAGTAGATATGCTTTTAAGTTTATTGCATCCTTACTGCAGCTCTATAAATTTAAATTTATTTTTATTACTGTTTGAGTTGTAGCTAACTATTAGTTTTGCGATGCACCTCCTTGTATTCTCTGTGCTCCGGATAAAATCTGTCCCGGCTCACAGGTTTAAAGAGTAAATATTCTTAAGAGAACCAAATTAGCCGTATATTATTTTGATTTACAACGAGTATTGATGTGCTTAACCTACGTTAATTCCATTTGTGAAACTCCCCTACAAGACAAGGATTGATCCATAGTGCAGTAATTACTGGTTTTATAAGCCACAAATTACAAAAAAAATAATGTAAAATCAATGGTGTAAAACAGGAAATATCTTTTTCATTTTCCATATATCATGATAAGTATTAAGTAAATACTAAACCGCCGCCAAAATAACTACTGATACATTAAAAAGAACTTATGTAAGCCCCCTAATAAGTATAGTAAACAATTTTTATGAGGTAAAACAAATTTCTAAGCACCATAATAGTTCTCATTAATATTTCTTCTGAGGTAAAATAAATAAACAATCCAATTATACACAGCGGAGCGAAGGATGATAAAGAAAAAAAGACAAATAGCGCCCATTGCGAGGTTTGCTATATAATGGAAGATTCTTTGCATTTAATATAATGTTAACTCTATATTGGTTCACTTAAGCCTCTCTAATTTACTAAACAGTATATAAGCAAATGGCGTTACCGAGAGTTGCGTTAAATGAAGAAAAAAAGATTATATATATATATATATATATATATATAATAATACATAGGTGGTGAAGCTTACCTCGATAAGGAATTATGGTTCCGATTACACTTTATCATATCTTGGATCTCCTTGTATGATGAACAATATAAATTCTCCGAAAGTATTTTTGATGATGATGATTAGTTGTCTTCAGACAATCTGTTCTTATGCTCCTGAATCTTTTATTTGTATGCTATATTATTCTTCAGATAATTCAATACAAAATTTTAAATTATTTGATCCCGACATTACATTTTCGATTTCTAAAAGGAAATTATTTGGTGTGTTTCATAATATACTACATAATTATATATTAAACTACTAATTAATAACTATTGGAGAAAAAAAATATTTTTGTTTGTGTTCGGTACCTTTGACAAAAATGATAAATATGACTATAATTTTTACTGAAATATTGATAAATTTCTGAAATATACTTATTTCTGTATCGTCTTTTAAAATTTTTACTTGAGCGTTACGAGATGGTAGACAAATTTTATATTCATCTAAATTACAATGCTACTGTATTTTTTTTATTTTGTGTTTTTTTGTAAAGCATAACTTAATATTATTATACGAGCAGAAGTAAATGTAGTATGTTTCCTGGATTGACAATTCATCCTCTATGTAGTATACTTATTTAGTTTTGCCAAGAGAGATACGACAGAAATCTCAAATTAGTGCTCTGAATTATATCTATGTTAACATTTATACAATACCATAACTAAGAAGGTAGTTAAATAAAAACTAAATTGACTTTTATGACATTTTAAACAGATTTCTTTTTTTTTAGACGACATCTATACTTTTTTTAAGGAACTACGGTCACAACAAACAACGCCCTCTCTTTGGCGACGTTAGTAAATATATTTTAATATCAACTGACTAACGAAAATTTTGAACGTTGCCATCTCTTAGTAAGTATAATTATTACACCAGAGGACACCTCTAGACAACCAATTTACTAATTTTATATATTGTATACAATTTGATACTATACATATATATTAATATATGTATAATACAAGCGTTTTCTTGATAAAAGCTATATTGAAAACCATTCAATATAAAGTTAAGCACTTCATCTCGATATTTCAAATACTAAAAATGAAAATATTATTTTATCAATACTTTAATTTTTAATCCAAACTCCTCCATTCCACGATAATTTCACACTCAACATAGTAATTTCTGAGCTGGTCCATCTCCAACTCTATAACCTCTACATCATCAGGACATAAAGATAGATCGAAATCTTCTACTTCATCATAATATTCCACTGAACTGAACTGATACTCGCCCCTTCTTTGTATTTTATTGACTATTTTCTCCTCTCCACCAGAATCTTTATTAATATTTAAATTTGTAACAGTTGCAGTTTTCACTCCGTCTTCCACATTTTTAATTTTTGTAGAATTATCTAAACTCTGTACACTTGTATTCGTCGTAGGTATTTTAGAAAGGAATCTGCCCTCTTTGCATTTATCTCTATTTTTATCATAAGGATTAAAAGGGATGGCATTCGATGAAACAAATTCCACCAAAGCCCCATCATTCTTTAATGTTTTCCGATACCTCTTTGCTTTATCCGCGAATGTTTCATCTTTACATTCTTGTCCAAGTTCTAAATCTCTTAAATGTGATACATGCCACTCTTTATCATCTAAATCATCTAGAAATCTGCTTGTTTTCTCTTCTTTTTTATGGCTTGCATTATATTTCGGTAAAATAACAAATAATAAGCAATATCTGAAATAAGTCTTATTCAGCATTATTTCGTCGATATGAAAGGAAAATTTTTATTAATGTTATCAGAATTGTAACGCATCATGAAGCATTTACAAAACAACGCAAGTAAATGTTATATACAAGTGTTAGCTCATGTCTTCAGCTTTATTTATATATTTTCATTGTCTATTCGTTAAAGTTACTAAATTATATACTATCAATTTTATCTTGTACCATTACCTAAGCGTCGGTTTTGTATTTTTCGTGCCAATGAAAAATGGCCAATAAAATCCCTACAACTTTTTATTTTTAAGCATTTTGTTATTTCGGAACATTGTCCGAATATTGGTTAGAATAATATTCATTGTTCTTAAAAATAATGCTCTTTCTTTTTTACATATTCTTTTATTTTATATCAAGAAGATAAAATTCAATGCTTCTTTAAGAAGGTTCTGAACGTGTTGTCCTCGCAGGCAACGTCTCGAGCAACAACCAGCCTATTATTCTATTTTTATAACCAAAAACACAAATCATGTACATTAGTTTGTAACTTAATAATTAGTGACCTAATAGGACCTCTCCCCCTCTCGCCTCAAATATTAACCATCGCAACAAGATTGTTCAAAATGTGTCCATTTCTATTACTACATTCCAAAACTTACATTTTTGTGTGAAAGTAAGATATATTTTTTCAAAAATATTCTATAATGTTGATTTAGAAAATTTACTAAATTTAATTTGAAAACTTTTTTTTTATTTTTGCGTCATTTTCAAACAAAAGCACAGACCTATTGTATTTAAGGTAGTTAAGAAAATAAAAAATAGATTAATAAATTTGAATTAAATAACAATTTAAAAGATTAATAAATTTGAATCAAATACATAAACACAGTAATAATATGAAAAATTAATTCTGATTATAAAAACACTAATGAATGGAGGTTATGTAATTGGGTCTCACATAATGCACATACGCATCGCCGATTATCAGACAAGTGAAGCAAATTGAATTATCACCACAATAATAACATAATAACACGACTTAACAGAAGAAAGCCGCCCATTGCGGCACAACAGATCGTTATCTACAAACTAACTAATCCATTCATCTCGAACCACCCTCCAAACACTAGAAAATACTTCAATTACGAACCCCCACACGATCAGAACAGCCCAATTACCTCGAAGCGACCCCTTTAATAAACCCTCGTTTGCTCGAAACTGAAATAAAGACGGATAAATAATCACAATTTTCGAGCGCCCTGAAATTAGCATCTCGTTTGAAATTTGAATAAATTGACACATAATTTGACATGGAGACCCCGCGCGGGTCCTAATCACACCAACCAGCGCGACACCGCTTTAGACAAACAAACGTTGAATAGAGATGAATAAATCGTTAAAATTGAAAGCGCTGCAGCGCTGACAACTTGTCGTCGATGTTAACAACTCGCTAAAGAGATGCAAATTGACAGCGGTTGGCAGCGGTGATTCGAAATGGCGCCAAAATATTTACATAATTTGTTACGAATGGAAATGTTCAGTTTCAATTCAAAGGATTGAAGGGATGATTGAAACGCTTCATAATTTTGTATCAACGTTTTGATACAGTTGCACTAATGGCTTCTGATTACCTTTTAAGTTCTGAAATAGAATTCAAAAGGTAGATCAATATCAATGATTATGAATACTTTCTGTTCCCAACTAAGAATTAAATGATTAGTTACTATGTACTAAATTGAATGCTTTTTATAATCCATCATTAAAATAAAATAAAAATTATAATTCAAAAGGTTTTTAACAAATTAAAACAACGTTGTAATTAAATTTCTTTACTCATAATAATTATATGTATGTTTACAATAAAATCTAAACTAGGAATACATTAGCAATTCGCTGCCAAATAATTATTATATTACTAATTTATTGCACTTTTATAACGTGAGATAATTTGAAGATAAATAAAACTACATATCTACAATTACTACAATGGTTTCGAGAATATACAGTTTCAAATATTGGTAAATGAGGGTAACTCTCTAGCGTACGTAACTGTCGGTGGTAAAAGAGTAATCTGACGTTCACTAAATACACAATAATACGAAATATTATTATAGTTGTATATGTTGTATTCATATATATAATTTTAAAATATAATCTTCTAAAAAAAACAGACAATCACACATCACATTTCGCAATAAAAAAATTCTTTGACTCTACTATAGAATTTTTTTAGGTGAAGGGATGTACAAAAGAAATATTGTTTATTTATAGAAACTTTTACAGCACTAACATGTTTTTTTCTGACAGATATCTATATTTTTGCTATTAAAAAATTAAAATTACAATCAGATTTTTGAGTTAGTTTCCAACAACCGTTCCGCGGATTGAGTTGGAACTTTTGGTTTGGTGGCAACCTCAGTTAGTGGAACAATTTTTATCTTTAGTAATTTTTTACACGAACATTTAAATATCAAGTTAATAAAAAAAAATAAGATCTGCTCTTTTGTAATAATAATGTAATGCTAAGAAATTTTTATAAAATTCAACAAAGTTTAGTGTTTACAAAGAGGTAAACGTATTATTAGATTGTTTCGTAACACGCTACAGAGTATGATGAAAACTATTGATTTTAAAGTTTCAAGATTTTTACAAATTATAGAAATATTTATATGGACTTTATCACGTAAATATTTTTAAAGTACGATACGTTTTTTATGTATCCGACGTAACGTTTCTGACTGACCACGTCGAGAGTGGACCCGTGACCACGATCGGTGCAATTCGATCGAAACGTCACGTCACGTGCAAAAAATATTTACGCGATAAAGTCCCGATTTATATTTATGATAAAAATATTTTGAGGTTGTACCGAATCGTTCACTGAGAGTTCCCTACAATTTTATAGATTAGAAATAGTTCTGAAATCGAGTAGAACTTTTCTTGAAATTCAGCTTCCAAATCTTATTAATACTATAAATGTAAAAGTTTGAATTCAATTACGGATGTTTGTTATACGCTCGAAAGGTTGAACGGGTTTTAACGAAAATTTTTTGTTTAAAAAAATCAAATCAGTCTCCTTATACATATATAAGGAGACTGATTTGATTGATTTGATTGATGCCTCACTTGAACTAGTAGTTTTAATTTAAAAATTTCCAAATATAAGACTTATTTTTTGGTTTCAAAATCAATTGTATAGAGTTTATTATAAAAACTTATATTATAAGATTACGTTTTAAATAAATTTTAAAATTTTAAGTTAGTTTAGAAGATTTATTGTTTCACAACTTCAACAGTTTAGACCTGAGCATATGTTTTTTTTTTGACTACATCTCTAGGCGTTCTATAAAGCTACCGTTTTCTTCTCTTTAAAGTACGGAACCCTAAAAAGATCGCAATCAAAGAAGACATGGATGAATATAGCTAAACATTATATGGAAAACAAATCTTCGTCAAGAAAACGTACGATAGAAAAACGATAATGAAATAGAAATATTGCGAATTCCCCAAATAATTGAGATAAAAACAGTTAGATTACGAACTTTTTGTATTTATTTGATTAATCCTTTTTAGAATAATACTGTTATATTTATTTTTCAAAAGCGGTGTAATATAAGTACAGAATATTACAATTTCAGTCAAAATCTAAATATTTTGGCAAAGGTATTGATTGCAGGTGTACTAAAATGATATTAAATATGATTATCCGCCTGTACTCATGTTAATACTATCGGCAATAGATACGAGAGTAGTTGAACCCTTGAAAATCTCGAACCATGGCAGAATCGCGGCGTGAACTACTGGCGTGAATATATACGTGAGGAAAGCCAGTTAATTATATATAATAGTAAATGATAGCTAGTTTATTCTACCCAAGATTTACATAACAAATATACAAGTACTTAATGCTGCTTAGGCACCTTCTACAAAATATTTATAAGTCACTGATTTGGTATTGCTTTGGAACTCAATCTTAAACATCTAACTAAAATTGTAACATATGATGTATTCCAACTTGTGTTAACTGAAAAAACTGAAAAAAGTTTTCAAGCACCATAATTATATTTTATAAATATCATAGGTGTCCAGACATGTAATATGTATAATAGTTAAACGGAAAATTTGATTGTATAATAATATTATATTGTGATATATCGCTGTACATCATTCTTAAAATCTATGGCCTATTTTAAAATGTAATATTATAACAACTTTTTATTTACATAAGTTTACAAATAAAATCGGCAAAAAATAGCATTAAATAAAGTCAAAATAATAAAAGAAGTTAATTCCAACGTTAGCCTCATAGATGGCAGTGTATGTACGCTGGGTAGGGAGGCAGCAGCGCGCAGGCTAGAGGCAACGCGTGAGCCGATAGTTCGCGCTCGCCACTAGCCGCTTGCGCACGTAATTGTTCCAAACGCAGTTGATTTTGTCGCTTCCATTTTGTTCTAAAAATATAATATATATATTTTTTCATGCAAAGATTAACAATTTTTAGTAGTAGTTTTTTGTATTTTTCACGTATATTATAAATATATCATACTAAATTATCTTAGATTTTTACGAGTACACATTTGAAATAAAACTATTTTTACAGCATCATTCGAAACGTCGGGTTAAAATGTAACCTAATTATACGAAAGTTTTGATCCGTAAATTTTTTTTTTATTTTATACTAAATTATTTAAAAAAATAGATCGATAAGAAATATTACCTTCTGTTTTGATACCAAGTCTTAACTTGGGTTTCACTAAGATTGAGAGCATCAGCGACATCACCACGATCAGCGACGCTTAGGTATTTCTGACATCTGAACTTGCGCTCTAAGTATGCCAGCTGTGCGTGGGTGAAAGCCGTGCGGCGTCGACGCGGCTTCCGACCCGAATTTGATGAACTTCCATTACGACCCGAAGATTGACGATCTGAGCATATGAAAATATTATTATAAAACTTAAAAATATATATTGTAGCCAAATGGCAGCTTATCGTGTTATGAAAAAAGTATTACTATTATATTATGTACCTGATGGATCCTGCGACTCCCGCTGTGAACTGCCTGCCATCACAGACGCTGCAAACCCGGCGAGCAATTGGGATTGAAATGAACTTTTCGTTAGGTCCATAGACCTTCCATAGATGCTATCTGAAATGGATCCCGCAATTTCAAACGCACTTTCTCCATCTTTATTACCTTCTCTTTCTGGTCGATATAACTGAAACAAAGAGCCTTCGTACAACTTCATCGACTCTTCCGGCCTCTCATACTCATGATCATCCTCTTTATAGGGTGAAGAGTATTCAGAGTTGGATATTCGATTTGAGTTATATTCTGTTGGAGTCGAACGCTCATGCTCAGATTCTGATCTTTTTGGGCAATTTTCGGTCTTTCTGTTAAAATTTTCATTATCATTGTGAAATGATACTTGAATCTTTTTAGGAGTTGAAGCATCTGAGCGATTATCTCCCACTGATATATCGTCATCTATGTCAGAATCATCAGGATTATGTTCTATTGGAGAATCGCACCTGTTTGTTGATAGCTCTTCACCATCATGTGCATTACCTGTAGATAACAAAAAATAATATATTAAAAAAAATCTTTTTAAGAGAAAAGAAGACTGATTCACATTCTAATTGTTAATCTTTAATTGTATAGAGAGTTTAAGTTTCAAATTCTGCACCTTTCTATTTAGGACGAAGGTGTTTTCGAAGTTTCCTTCCATAATCTTGTAAGAACAAACCACCTGAAGTAGATTTAACGAGTATAAGATACAAGTTTTTATAACTAAGTATATTTATGGTTAGGAAATACCAAATTAAAAATTTGTCAGTACCGTTTTTATTTATATTTTTTTCTTAAAATAACAAAGAATATATTATTCTAGAACAAGATTACCGCACCAATACCGCAATCCAAAGACAAGAAACCTTATGTAGTTCTTGAAACTAAGACTTGACACTTCCACGCTTACAAACGCAAGGTGTACAAAAGCGGGGCAACATAAAGACGTCAGTATTAAAAAAGGAACGGCCATAGACCCGAGTTTCTGCTCTAATTAATGCCTCGGGGCGTTCCGTTTCGCTCTCAAGCAATTGAATACGTTTTTGAATGGTGTGTTTTAGCGCGCGCGGGAATCTTGTCTATGACTGCGTTTGTGTCTTTTAATTTGCATGAAAATGGTGAAGAGTGGGCATTCACCATACACAGCAGGTCGCTTTTCATACATCCACGGCTAAACATTCGTACAGCTCACGTAATGGCGTAGCGGTTGGCGATTACTCGTTATTCTCGGAAGTGAAGAGCTTGGTGATTCGAGTGTTTCTCTCGTTATAATTTTTGCATAAATATGTTTTAGCGAGCGATCCACCCCTAGGGTGTGGCGTCGAGATCATCTTAATGTTTTCGCATGAATTTCTCCAACGAAAACATAGTTAAGGTTCTTTATCGTTTGGTTTATAACGTACATTAGAACAGGAAACTTCAGAGATCAAGTAGATATGAAATAATATGCTTTTGAAATGTAGGTTTTCCGTTTGTTTTCAGCGAAACAAATTGAAGTTATCATTAGATTTGAAACGAACTTTACTCATCGTTATTATTATTTTACAGAAGATAAAACTAAAAACCCTTATTCTTAGCTATTAGCATAAATATTTGTAATTTAAAAATATTTATATTTTATTAACATAACTTTCAAATAAAATATCATATAACAACAAAAGCAACATGTTTACTTTAAATCGATGAATAAGGATATTATTTTTATAATTGTATTTATAATAATTTATGTTGTTCAACCAAAGTATATTTTTTAACATTAATTGCATTTAATGTTATGGGTCACAAAAATCCTTAGTTTGGTTTTTATTTAATCTTAAGCATATTTTTGTTTCAATCTAATGACTTTTTAATATCTCCCTGTGGAGCCTTTTCATATCTTTAATTTATATCGTTAGATCAACTTATTAATTTTAATTAAATTTAATTAAAAATTAATAAAACTATATATTTTATACATATTAAAACTCGTGGGTAGCTGGAAGAGATCTCTTTCTAGAGATAAGCTCATTCTGTGTATACTTTTTGTTTTTACTTTTTTTTATGTAACATACTGTGGTACATGAATTAAATAAATTAATAAATAAAAAAATAAAAAAATAACGTTTATAAAAAAAACATTTGACCTACTATGATTTTGGCATTGAATTAATAAATTAAAATAAATATGGTTTCTCACTATATAAAATATAAGAGGCTATTTAAAGTTCAATCTCATAAATTTAATAAAATAATCGTAATATAATGTAAACGCTAATAAATGATAACCAAAGCCGACGGCTTCAGATGCTAAGAAACTCAAAGAGAACGAATGACGGCGGACACTCGAGCAGCGTTTTAATATGACGTATAAGCTTCTTGCAAACAAATTTGTTTGATTAACAGAATACTTGTGAACTAATCTATACTAATATTATAAAGCGGAGAAGTTTGTTTGTTCAAACGCAATAATCTTCGAAAACCTAGATTTGAAATATTCTTTGTCATAATAATAGGCAAGTTCAGGAGGAAAACTATAGGCTACTTGCAAATATATGAATAGTAAATAAACGATTTCATTCGCGAGTGGAACCGCGAGTAACAGCTAGTATATAAAATTTGTTGTGTGCCGGTTATTAATAGAACCCTATCGCCGTAAAGATGCTGAGTTGCAAATATTACGGATCGACAACCGAGTCCTAAAATTATTAGTACTGATAGAGTTTTATCATTATTAATAATTTTAGCATTTAACAATTCAAGTTTCTTATTAATATTATTACTTAAAATTAATAAGAACATGGTTCGGTCTTGTATTGTTATTCAGATATTTATTGGTTTTTTATTTAATTGCAATGAATTGTTCTGAATAATGTTAAATATTTGAACGTTTGTGAAACAGTGATCACAATAAAAACGTACTCAACTGAGTTCGTTGGGTCTTAGATCTAGTTGCTTTTGAACCTCTCGTAGCTTTTACGTTTAACTTTTAAGTTGGAAAGTATCTTCGCAGAACTCTGTATAAATAAGCTACGTTCTATTTCGATATAAGTATATTATAACAATAGGCCCTCCTAATTATTGACGTACACAAGTGGTTAAGTCAAAATAGAAAACATCTGACACGCGGCAATCGAGCTTGCCGCTATGAAAAACTCCTAATCGGAAAATTAGAACTCGCAAATTAATTAACAAACAAAAGAAAAAAAAATTAATATAATTAAATTAATTAATTTTTAAATTTTAAAAAATCGAAATTTTTTTTCCATTTTTCGGTAACTTCGGCGGCCGATCTGACCACCTTCCCGTTGGACAATCAACATAATTTTGAAAAGTGAATCTTACATTTAGATGCTGATTCCAAATATATCTTTAGTTTTTCAAAATTCGAAAAATAAAATTCGACACACACACACAGACACACAAACACACAGACACACATACAGACAGACAGATCGGAAGGAAAAACTGAGTTTTTCGAAAATGTAAATACATAAATATATAAATGTTAACAAAAATATCTTCATTTATTCACTAATGTATTATGTAATTACTCCGTTAATATCAGTTGTTATGAGTAGTCAGTTTGTTAGTATGTCAGTAATGGACTTTATAATCGGAACATAGTAAACTAACAAATAATATTATATTGTCTTATATGTCCTGCAGAAGAGAATATTATTTATAAATCGCATAAAACTGTCTTATATCAAAATCTTGAAATAATAGTTCTATACTTATCTGGATTAATGATTAATTTATAATTAAGTACGGATTTTAGATTAATAAAGTTTTTTTATACTAATGTAGGACTATAGAAAAAAAAATATTAATAATAAAAGTTCATATTAGTCCGGCACAGATACTTTTCAACGCTTTTATGTAGTTTACATAAGCTTGTTTTCAAAACATACAAAAAAATTATACATACAAAATCAAAAACTTATATCTAAATTAATAATATAAAGAAGGTAATATACAGATAAAAACAAGAATCAAAAATGAATATTTCAACAAAACCCAAAATAATTATTTTTGGGGTAGACAAATTATTTTTAAAATTAAAATAAAAGACACCAGGTAGCAAATATATTTTCTACCTTTTGTGCGATACTGCTACTAACGGTAGTGTACACTTTTTGAATTTTTGTATAATATACGTATCCGTACATACATATATAATGTTTATTTCATCTAAAACTAATAAAATGCAAACTGTAACGGAAGGTCAAGATTGTGATTTCTATTTTCTGAATAATAAAAGGGCTAAATAAATGAGCATGGCATTTGCAATTGTAATGGCGTCCCCGCCGGCCCATTATTCTCAGTCACAATCTCTTTCCAATTATGCTAAATAATTTTTGTTTGACTTTTAGCCACGATCCCTACGTTTTCTGTTATTAGACATTAAATAACAATTATTTATGTTCTTACTGAAATGATTATTTCAACTAAAATAATAAATGTTATTTCAGGAGTAATAAAATTATTATGTTATTTTTATATTTATTATTAAACACTATATATACAAATGTTCTATTAAAAAATTAAAAAAAAACGTTAGAAAGATATATAAATTACTAAACGTTTTCGTAACAGCGATTTTCTTAAAAAAATATTCTCAATACAATGATGTTATTCCCATAACAATATGTCCTCAATTTTATACTTTTCAGTGACCTATCACTTTACAATAAAACTTGAGTATAATTATGTATTTACTAAAACTCTTGCTAATCGTCCTCTGGTATCACAAGGAAAAAATAAATAAAAAATAATTGAAAAAAAAATTAGGTAAATAAAAGAAATGAAAGTCAAAAACCTAATATTAATGATAGAAATTATCCTTAAACATATACAGCCATGTAAAACGTAATAAATTTTAAACAAATATAGAATTAGTCCCGATATAGATGATCATATGCTAAATGCTAGAATGCTTAATTCATCAAAATAACGACGCATGCGGTAGCTCAGTTGATAAAGCGATGGAACGAATATTCAAAAGTTGTGGGTTCTAATCTGGGTCGTATTGATAAATGTATCCGATTACAAAACCTATCATTAATTTTATAACCAAGAAAAAAGTTTTTTAATCTTATGTTTCTATGGCCAAATTAATATTAATTAAATATATGTATGGCTTTCTAGTTTATTTTATAGTGTATGCCGCACCAACCCTTTATTCACAAATAAATCAGTCAAGAGATCGCTTCAGACCTAAGACCGTCTTTGCCTCCGCTTTTTTTTTCTGTACGATATTTATGTTTAGTCATACCATGTATCTTACTTTAAAGTATGTGCAGTAAAAAATTTAATAATATAGATATAAATTTTCCGTGTTTGCATTGAAACTCTTAGAAACATTTGGTCCTATTCTTATATTATAGGGATGGGCCAAAACTATTATTTTTTAATATTTTTTTTATATTTTTTTTTTATGATTTGACATTTCAAACCCTAATTTATCACAACTTTTAATAACAATATAAGTAATTTTTTAATCTTTTATAAGACAAAAAAAAGTTTGCCGGGTCAGACAGTTTATATAAAAAAATAATATTGTAATTGTATTAACAGCACTTATAGAAATTAATTCTCAACTGTAAACAAAACATGGAATTTGATATCATTTTAATATAATTTTTGACGCATTAACTCGCGTGTATTTTACATTTGTTATTTTAAATGCGCCGTTTCAAGTGTGTTGCTGCAATCATGTGACTATATGTTATAATATGTAGGTTTCTGTTAGTAAGTTGTTTTAATTTTTTGCATATAAATTTCAGAAAAAATTACAGATGCTAGGGTTTTATGAAATATATGTGTTTGTATATTGTTATCAGAACTGTGACAAAATATTTATATTTTTCTGTTTATATTTGAGCTTATCCGAGTTATTTCTCTAATTAATAAGCACTTCTTGAAACTTTTATGAATCCTCTCTTTTCAAAAGTAGTCAGTCTTGTAATCATATCAAAGCTGTGATTTGTTAAAATATATAAATGTATTTTAATTTATTTTAAATAAGTTTTAAAATCTATTGTCATATTTAATTATAGTCAATGATTGATTAATGAAGTTAATTTTAATTATCACTCCATATATATTATGATATTAAGAGATAATTAAAATATACTTCAGCATTTGTTGTTATTGAACAATATTATGGTTTCATTGTTAAACGGCTTATCGAAAACTTCTCTATAATGTAGTTATTGATTTTAAAGCTTTTGATAAAGTTTATAAATAATAACTCAATTAAAAGGAGGACTTTCTAATTTCTAATTTTTTAATTCTTTCTCATAAGAAAAGCTAAGGTTCTACTTAGCTTTAAATAGAGAATCTATGGGATCTTAATATATTTTAATATTTAAAATGTATTTCATTGATTCGCCTCTGATCTTCTAGGATATTTCAATATCAACTTCTTATATCATTTTAAAAAATCTGAGCATATATTTTACATTAACTTTCTTTGTTTTAAAGGTCCATTATATTTTTGTGTCTATTTTTTCTTATATTAAAAATATTAAGCTTTTTTATAAGATCCGAAAAACAAAAAGAATTAGTGTTTTTTGGTTGACCTGAAAAAGATTCAGGAGCGAGTTGAAATATTGATGTCGAAAGGTGAATCAATGAAATTATCAATAAAATTATTGATCAATAGTTTTTTTACCTTTCAATTATATTGAATTTTACTACTTTATATAATTTGTTATTTGGAAGTTTTTTTTTAATTATGTCGAGACATTAATTATTTAAACCATATTTAAACTTAACTTTGTTTAAATATTGTATATACTCTTGATTAAGCTTATATGTTATAGTTATTTTTTTATTAATATCAAAAAAAAAATATATATTAACGTTTATTATAATAATTTATCCAAAATTTTATGCAAAGTTCATATTATTTTATGTTATTTAAAGCCCTTTTGAAATATACAAATTTTTAAAATTTTTAATAATTTTAAAATAAATTCAGGAATACATATAATATATGAACAGCAGCAGCAGAATGGTATTTAAAAAATCAGTTAACCTTTTTCTTAGTAAAAATCCACAGTCCTATAATTAACTTGTCTATTTATTCATATTTTTTTTTAATATAAAAGCAGTTTATTTCATGTATATATATATATACATATACATATATATACATATCTATTTATATAGCATCTTATGTATGGTATGTATTAGAATTGCTTTTAATTATTTAATTATGTTTATTATCTATATTTGTGAAGGTGTATTTTATTTATTATAAATGTGTATGTAGGATTTACACGCAACTTTTGTCTTTCATGTGTACATTTGTTTTATTTTGTTAAATTTGAATTTTTATGCTCTTTTTTTTTTGTTATTGTTTAAATTGTTTTTTTTTTAATTATATATTAAGCGCCCCAATGTTTTTTTTTTTTAATGCATTCTCAGGTTGACTGGTAGAGAATGCTTTTTAGCGTTAAGTCTGCCGATTGTACCTTTTTGGGCAATAAAGAATTAATAAATAAAAATAAATAAAATATATCTAATATTTGTCTGATGTCTACTTCTAGCAACAGTGTACAGAGCTGAGGGGAATATTATAATGTTTTTTTTTTTGTACAAGAACATCTACAACATCTGTGTGACTGACACTTACATCTCGTCTACCCGTGAACAGATTACTGCAAAGTATTCGAAACGTTGGGTTAAAATCAAAATGTAACCAAATTATACGCGAGTTTTAATCCGTAAAAATAGTTTTATTTCAATGTGTACTCGTGAAAATCTAAGAAAATACTATCAACAACATTATTATCTTCAATCTCATTGAGATCAAATCAAAAATGATACAATATTTAAAACCACTGTATAATTAAGTTTCTCAGGTCTAAAGCCCTCATGTATATAAAGATGCAAAGTTTTTAAATATATCCTCCTTGATAGGAGATTTTGTTTCCTCATAACTATGAAGCAATATTTGTTGCTTATAAATCCAATTAAACATATAATTTCTTTCCCAATATTCCGGACTTAAACCTTACTTTTTTTAACACAAAAACGAAATCGAAAATTTAGTATGTATTGTATAAATATTTCATTTCAATTAATTAATTAATGTCGTTCGTTATTGTTTCAAAAATTAAATCAATAATTATGAGATCGCTTATAATAAGAATGGAAAGATATGTATTATTGTCTGATATTATAATAAAGAAATTTTAATTTTCTGAACGTATTATAGATATATTTAAATTTATCATAGATATATTTTTTTTATAAAAGAAGTCTCTTTAGTAAATATAAATGTTCATAACTAATAAGTTAAATTTATTATAGAGTTTTGGTTAATTATTATATAAATAAATAAATCGAGAAATCAAAACTTATTTTAATACATTAATTTACTAGCAAAGATTTAAAAGATTTATAATTTTAATAGAAATAATAATGAAATAATTAAAACAGAACTTACAACGCTAGCAATTAGATACTAAAGATCATAGATATAAGTAATTTTATAAGTCACAAATCTATTTGCTGGTGGAAGTGTTTTTATCATTTTTTTTTTGGGTTAACAGTGTTTTATAAAAACATATTTTCTGCATGTTTATCATTTTTCATTGGGGCTATATTATGTTGTGTACTATTATATCTGTTTATTATTATTCTCAACAATATTCGATTCTGTATAAAGTATTATATAAAAAAATAGGGTTTTTTTTGTTCACTTGCACAATTCACGCATATGATGATCAATATGCAGCCATGGTTCCAAACGACCCTCGAGCCATCAAAGGGTAAGAATAGCCCCTTGGATATTAGAAAATAAACTACAAAATATGTAAAAATAATTTATTGTAGTCTACTACTGTTACAAATATTTTGATGAAATGAAAAAATAATAATCGAAAAAAAAAATTACTCATTGTCTTTTAATATGTATAGTCAGATTGTCTATTTAAACTAATTCTCTAACTCTAACTAATTAATAAATTTTAATATGACCTTACAGACATATCCAGAAGATTATGCTTGTTTCGCTATTTCATTATCAATTTTACTAAGCACGTTTGACCCCAAAAATATTCATACACAATTAACTTACTAACGGCTAGATACAATAGAATAGTAATATGGTTTGATAGTTAATTGTATAATTTAATGGCCGCTTTAAGTTTAGGATACTTAAACAAATTATTATTATTATTTATTAATTGTTTATTGTTTGCAACAATTATTTAATCAGGCACTCAGTACAATCAAACATATTTGAAAGCAGTGGAAACAGAAGTAGCCTCTCGAATAAATGAATTAATTAACTGTTAAACAGATTCTGTTTTATCCAAGCAAATCACATAACAATTTGTCTCTTCTATTCTAGAGTTATTATCGCTCAGAATATTTAATAAACATGATATAATATGTATAATATACTATAATATCTGAACTCTATTTAAGTTATTGCCTTAAACCACAATAAAAAAAGCTGAAGTAGTTTTTTTTTTTGCAAAAACAATACGTAAAGATTCCGTATTAACAGAATATACAGATTTTGAGTTACTGTTTTATTATAACAATACATTTTTAAAAATAAAATTAAATCCTCCACAAACAGTATAAAATATTATGAATCTCCTTTATTTCCCATTCACAATAAATAAATAAGATGAATGACACTCAATAATTTACAATCCATAGGCTCCAAAGAGTAAAAAACAATAGTGTATGGTCAAAGTCAATTACGTACAACTTATCTGTATATCCAAGATGGCGCGTGGCGGTCGCGTGCGCTCCAGAGAGGCGCCACGCTGCTTTCAAGAGCATATGCAGCGTGCATTGCTTCATAATTATCGCTTAGGAGTTGAAGATGACATGATTCCACTATAAATGATGGTTCCTGCTTCATGTACAAACTTTCGTACCATTTTACACATTTTGATTGTATAAAAAAAAACTCTCGCTATATAAATATATATTTTTAAATAAAATATTTGTCACATCATTTGAATCCAATAAAATATTGACTAGAATATAATATGAATGTGGTCTTAATATAACTATTATAATATGGTCTGCCGACTGAGTCTGTCTGTCTGTATGAATGCGATAATAATTTAAAACTACCGAACGTATTTATATATCGCTTTCATCAGTAGATAATGGGATTCGTGATTATTGTATTATTACCAAATGTTTTATGTCACTACTAAAATATAACTATCATTATTGTGAAAATAATACAGTAAATTGAGAATATCTTAAGTAGAAATAATTCAGAATTTATTATAAGAACAAGGACCACGATAACCATAATATAAGCGAGCGAAGTTGCAAGTAGAAGCTAGTGTTTTGTATTATAGCCATAGGTCTAGTGGTTAATGGCTGTGAGTGCTGGAACAAATGAGTTGGGTTCGATTTCATTCACGAAAGAGTTTGGTAATACTTAGTATCCACAAATTGTTGTTGCCAGTCTATTGCATTATGTCTTATTTAATTAATTAAGGGGGACTTTTGGTCATCAAAACTTTTTCCTTTTCTGAAATGATAGCTTAGAAATATATTTATTTATTTATTGATTTATTGTCTTATGCACAATGTACAATGATGGACTTAATGCCATAGGCATTCTCTACCAGTCGAAGTAGGTGCATGAGGAAGAAAACAAAAGAAAAGATAAAATAACGAACTTATATAATAAAATCTTTAAAAGTAAATAATAATAATAATTTAAATAATTGTTATATATTGACAATAAATAGGTACATAAAAAATATATTTTATAATTTTAAATGATATAAATATTACTAATAAATAGTATAAAAGTGGTATTTTGATTTATTTTTTGTCAACATAAATATTTTTATGCACAATTCAAAAATCTGGTTTACGAAATTACATACAATTTTGATCTGTAAACCTTTGAACAAAAACAAAATCAATTTTCGCAATAATCTAGAATCATAGAATCTAGAAAACAAAGAGCAATATATTTAGTTAAAATAAAGAATCTTATGTAATAATAAAACGTGGCCAGGACGGGTACCTTGTTAGTTGTTTCAGATTTTTATTGCTCTTAAAAGAAATAAGGGTCCGAGGGTCCGACTTGCCAACTTAAGCCACGGGCTGACGAGTGCTTCAGTCATAAACTTTGGAATTTATTTATTCGAATTGTACTTTTCTAAGGTCGTAATGTTCTATAAATTAGTCCATTTGAAAGGTCCCCGTAATAGACAATATAATGATGGATGTAGAAGATATCAGTTCATACCATAATTATGATTAGGTTATAATTATCCAGCAGTACTTAATTCGACATTTGCCAAAATAGTTCAGTTCATAAATAAAATAAAATAGGTCTCGTAGGTTCGAAACTGGTCTGGCAAATTACAATGGGATTTATGTGAGCCGGATAATTTTAAACAAGCATCAAGTCCGCCCATTGCACTTTATTCTTGGACAATGACGATACAATAAACTAGGTCCACGCGTGCGGGGTTAGCCTCGCGACGCAGTCGAACGCATCAATGTCTAAAATTAAATATTGATATTTATTTATGGATAAAAATTATGATTTGTGTATTTAATTATGAATAAAAATTATGATTAAATAAGTTTCTTAAAGAAGCATAAGTCAGCGCGCGCGAAACAAAAACTTTCTATATGTTTACTATATGGGACACATTTTATCAATTATCTCGAAAACTACAATTACGATTCGGCTGATTTCCAATCCAGACCGAGTTTTACTCATTATGCGCATGTCTGCAAAATTTCGTGCGTGTAGCTCGTAAATTGAAGGAGTAGGGTAACAAAGAGTTGAACATTTGAGTAGTAAAGAGCTTCGCTTCGCTCAGCTCAATAACCGCGACTTACGAAAGTTTAATTGTAATGTTATGTTTGGTAGTAGAGCAAGGATGTCGCCAATTGACTCAGTGGCATCGTATACGTTATAGCTCCCAAAGCAATTAGTAGGTGTATATACAAAAAAACACTTATATAAAGTTTTGACTCTATTTCCTTATACTGGATACCTCGTGCTTTGTTTAATAAATATTTTTAATTTCATTTAAATTGCATTATATATTTAATCTTTGTCTCAGATAGAATATTTTTTTTTTATAAAACTTTACAATTACAGCTATGAAAAGTGTTTACTAATATCTACATTAGTATTTTTTTATTTATTTAATTATATTTTAGAGATCTTAATATTAAGCATAATATTGAAAGCGGTACTACTTCTGAACATGAATTCCGAATTTATCGAAATTTTTTCAACAAACTTTTCATAACTAAGCAACAGCGAGAGACTATGAGAAGAAAAAAACCCAACCTGCTATTCAAAGCTTAGCGATTTAAAAAAAATTAACTGCAGATTTTATTTAACGTTTATTTAAATGAAATAAATAATTCAATATCATTAAACATTTAAAATACATGTGAAAAAATATTAACAATATTCAAGCGAGATTAATTCCCTAAAAGAGTGTCTATAAACGAATATATATTAATTAAATCTAATCTAATCTAATCTTTAAAATGACATAAACAAAACAAACAGAGTCCACAAAAGAGCACAGAGTCATAATTTAGTAATGATGTAACCACAGACGACGACGGAGGTTAAATCAAAAAGGTTTCATGTAACATCCTGCAGACGTGCTCAAGTGGGCCGCACCGCGCGATATAAGCAGGTAATTTACAAGTGTGGATTACCATGCGGGTGAATATATTAGTGCTTGATTTTTAATGAATTTTTAATTAGCTCAATGAATTTTTCATACGAATGTACAGCTGCAAGGATGCCAATGAGTTTTGTGAAATGTTAATTCCAGAAGGTTTGGAATATTTTAGTTTTTACTTTTATTAGATGTAACTATGATTTACATACAAACTAGCTCTTGTTTTTTAATTTAATGACTCTTTGTGTTTTTGTAATTGGTTCTTTTGGATCCTCCATTGTTTCGAATATGTTCAAATAAGTTAATTTATGTACATATGTATAAGATATTCTTTTCGAGAGAGAACTACTTAAAAAGGTAATATAGTTAAAATTGAAAGATAGTTTCTTTAATAATAATTAGACGGTGAAGATGCAAAGAATATTTTTAAATTTTGTAATTTTAATAGCAACTTATTGCATATTCAAAAGTCCAATTATAATTTCAATTAGAAGGCCATTGTACTCATGAAATTATTTTACTTGCACGGATCCAACAATAAAATAGATGAAGAAGAACTGCATTAACTTTATGGTTATAATTAATTTAAACATAAATATTAATGTTCTCACATTTCCAAAGATTCATTTTTTATTGCCATGAACTATCGTTTATGAACATGGAAATGTGTTGATACCTTCAAAAAATGAGATTTCTATTCTAAGAGATGAAAGATGAAAGACAGGCGTTTCGACTTCCAGGTCTCTCATTTACCTCTACAAAACGTAGTTATAATGGGCTCTTTACATCGATGTTCTGTGACATCTATCCTGGTCTTAACACCTAATAAGAGATGGATTCAAATACTATAGCTAGATTCTACAGAATATAAAGTAATTGATATTAATCTAGCCACAAATTCAGAATATTTAATTGTTTATAATATATATTAATTGTAATAATATTGAGATTAGGGCATTATCGCCAGTACAGTATTTAAATATTATTATTATTACGTAATAATAATATTAACAACCACATTAGACTTCAAAAACATTAGATACAATAGCAATAGTTAAATATAGGACATATATAATAAAGTCATTTTATTTTTTATAGAAATGTCATTGCTCAGAAATATTTTTTTGGAAAGTAATAGGTCAGTATAACAACATTATTAAAAAGTATTTTTGTAGATTACCTGTTACGTAATAGATACTACGCGTACTTCAATAATATTATTTACTAGTAAATAATTAAAAGTACACGTCAATCAAAATCAGAAAA
Source organism: Mechanitis mazaeus (assembly GCA_959347395.1). NCBI lineage: Eukaryota > Metazoa > Arthropoda > Insecta > Lepidoptera > Nymphalidae > Mechanitis > Mechanitis mazaeus. Next base: position 16,765,179 of record OY365752.1, on the reverse strand, counting down.
AAAATAATCAGAGAATATTAACATTGATGTCATATTGTATATCGGCGTAAAGTCGAACATCAGACAATAATTACTTATTAATTTAATTATGTCTATAATTATTGTTCTATTTATAATTGTTAATTATTTCAAAATAAGTGTTTGTATTGCCTTTTTATGTTGTGATTGCATTTCGAAAATAAATCATTTTAATTTTGTTTTAAGATAATTGTTATCTTTACCAACTAAATTATAGGTTTAAAAAAATTAAATTGTTATCAATGCATTATAGGTTTAACATTTGTAATCTAAGGAAATAATTTAATATTCAGTACTGCATTTATTGCGTATATAACTTCGTGTTATTATTATGGCGGGGAGGCAACCAGCGAATATAACAAGGCGACATTGTAAATTAAGAACAGAGTTTGTCGAGTGATGGCTTGAGGCGAAGCTATACTCGATGGCCGTGTTACCTCTTGCGTCGCGCAGTATAGATTGACCAAACAAAAAAAGGTGGAAACTCAAAATTTTCTGTCATTATGGATCAAGATAAGAAATATGAACAAAGAGACGTCAGCCATGCCTGAAGTCACAAATATTTTTAATCGACTACCCGCTTCTAATTTGATATATAGTTTTTTTTATATTATCCTACTTCGAAGTTTAGATAACTGGATGACTATACAAATATCCACAATATCAGTCTTTAATGAACAGCTGATAAAAATGTATAATTTCGTAGTAATAATACGTTCATATATTTTCACGTCAAAAATGAGTATGTTTTGACGGTCATCTCAATTTTCTTCTATTGCCAATACTAAGTTATGGTGAACTTTGTTTTTTAACACTCATCAAGAACTTGTAAACAAGATTGTAAGAGAACAGAATTAAACAGTATGTTTTTAATTTTGATCCTACATGACAATCATGTGCTCAATTGCAAATGGTTGCTCATCAATCGGCCAAGAGACATTCATTTCCCATCCTCTAAAATATCTAAAAGAAAAATGTAAATTCCCTGGTGATGAGAGTCGTTTCTTTTTTCCATTTTGTAATGATAGTAACTCGTTCACGGCAAAGTGTGTCAGGTTATGGAATGCCCTCCCTACTGAGGTACGTCACTCAAAATCCCTAAACATTTTTAAAAAACGTTTAAAAACTCAGTATTTTCCTATGTAGAATTAAAGCTTAATATATTATAAAGATGGACATATTTATTTTATATATATTTCATCTTTTAATTATTCCTTTTTAAAACATTTATCTATTTTAATTTTTTTATGATTTTTAAATACTTTTGGATATTTTTTTGTGATATACTTATGATAAGTCATACTATATGTTACTTTAAACTATATACAGTAAAAAATTAAATAATTAAAAAAAAATACTACATGCCATACAAGTTATAATTTATAAAGATTTGTTATAAATTTAATACAAAGATAGGTGTCAATAAGTTAGAAAAACTAATGTTATCCCTGATATTTGAAAACCGTTTCAGCGCATGGAAACCAATACTAATAGTATTTCAAGCTTATTTATGATTTCAAAACATAATGCTATAATTAAAAATGCTTAATTTTTAATAGTGTAATATAAAAATAAATAAAAATATGTCCGATAAGTAAACGAGAAATTAAAATTTAAAGAGTCATTTAAGATAACAGTTTTATATATTGAAAATTGCTGTTCTCGTGTAATTTAGAATACTATTTTTTTATATAAAAAACATATAACCAGCTACCCAAATTGCCAGATTTTTTCCATAAATTTGAAGGGAATTCTAATACTTACAATTTCTATTTCATGTAGTCTATTATTATTATAGTAAGTGGTTATCAACATACACTTACAATATAGAGGGAGTGCCAGTGCGGTGCCGCCTTTGATAGAAGATAATACTATAAGAAGGTACAAGGGATGGGGGATGGGCAGAGAAAGGGTGGGGTTTCATGCTGCTAGGACCCGAACCGAAAAAAACGTAGCTATATTAGCTACTTTTCTCTTTGTAATTGGCTTTGTCTCACGGGTAACAAAAGTATACAATACACTAAAAATAGAAAGATGGGCACGTAACTATGCGACGTGGAACTAATCTTTATTATATCTTCAACAGAAATGGTGTAGGTACAATCAAAATAAAAAGTTTGGCTCGTAGCACTACTAGGAGAGTTGATTTGACATAGGCTTGAGGATTACAGTATTATAATATTGCACAATTTGATATGTTCTATATCAAAAGATTATTAAAAAAAGTGCTTATGTGTAATTTTAACTTAATAAAATATATAATAAATAATTCCATTATAATACTATATATTCATAGTATCCATTCGTATGAATATCCTTCTTACTTAGTGTTTGTAGGTTCTAGATAATCTTAAAAAAAAGATCTGTTGTTATAATAACAGTCAAAATAATTTATATAGTTATATTTTAACACTAGGTGTTACCGGTGGTTCTTTCCGCGTGCATTGTAAAAGACGTTACGTGTTTAAAATTAGTTACAACAACTGATTGTATCCGAAAATTAATTTTAATTAGCAACATTACAATACAATTTATATTAGTATTTTCGAATATTTTATTATTTAAAAATATTATCATCAATATTAAAAAGGGCCAACATATGAATTATGAGAAACCTGAAAAAAAAAAAAAATTTGAAAAATGAATTCTATATACCTGGAATTCCCACTCCAGGTCTCAACACGTCACCGAGTAAATCTTTGATAAGGAAAGACTTATGACTGTCCTGCATTCTCGAAACCATTTACTGAACACACGAGTAGACAAAACAAAACTTTTTTCTTCACATAACGCAAAGCTGAATAATTTAAACTAAATTCTTTAAACTTTAAAAAAAATTATAACACAAATTAATACTTATGCATAAGAAAGTATAGATAGGTATTATTCCGTTAAATGGAAATTGCATTAAAAAGCAATTAGCTAATCCATTTGCAGTGTCATCGAACAGGTCACAGATAATGACAGCTGCACTTTCCCGCGCATCCGAGATGACTGTCAGCCATATTCAAATCTCTCAAGCGGGAAAATCTTTTCATTTAGCAACGCCCTACCCCTAACCGATGTTACATACATTTTCTTGCGGTTTTCACCCAAAATACCGCTTAAACGGGGTTTAAAACGCGTTTAGCATGCGCGGCTTTCGTCGGGCGGAGCTTTAGACTCCTCCCTAGCAGGTTGCACCAATAGACGAAGACTCGCGAAGTTTTCCAGGCGAATGATTTGTAAAGTACGCATTGAGTCGAGGGTTTAGGGTCGTAGTTATTGAGTTGGTTTTTAAAAGACCGTTTTGAATGTAAATCGAAAATTTTAGCGAGGTAAAGAGGCTGCCCGCAGATCCCCAATTAAATTGATAGTTGTGTGTCGAGTGGAACTCGCAGCGGGATTACTTTTTCCTCATGTTACGGAAGAAACTGTAATTGTGGTAAAGCATTGAATTAAAAGGCTATTATTTTAATGCGTTTTAACTTAACAGAGTTACAGTAGAAGTTTATTGTAAGCATTCGGGTAGTACAAGTTAGTGTAGTTATTATATAATCATTCAATGTATTAAAAATGTATATAGAGATTGAGTACAACGTTCTGAAATTACGTCTGAGAAGATAAAACGATGTTACGAAAATACGTTTATAGCTCATGGAGCATGAAATCTACATATTTAATAAATAACTACCAATGTCAGTATTACAAAATTAATAGTTAGATAGTGTTGCGGAAACATATAAATAAACATTTTTCGTTTATATAATAACGAATTCGTTTCTAAAATATTTTTTAAAAAAAAATATTTTTTCCTTTACAGTCCACTGACAGGAAATAAACATCACCTTAAATGAAAAAAATCTTTAGCATTTTTTAAATTCCTATCTATATTTACTTTGACGCGACGGCTGTTATTTTAATATTTTTAGCCTTCACTCTTTCATTTTTTGATAAAATGTTTTGTCACCACTACTCATTCGAAGGTTCAATAAAAGTATATTTGGTTTGAACCAAACAAAAAAAATTGGTCAAAACTGTATTACTGATCTACTCATTTAGTAATTATTTAAGTCTTAAACTATATCTACTTTTTTTTGTTACTAAACTTTTAGGTTGGTTTGTTTATAATGTTTTCTAAGATTTACACGAAAACTACACATTTAAATAAAACTATTTTTCGGATATAACTCGCGTTTATTATTTCATTTTGTAAATTTAACCCGACGTTTCGAATGCTTTGCAGCAAACGTGTTTGTGGTATGCCGAGATGATGTTGTCTGTCAGCAGTCAGTTTATTTGTCACCTACCTCCAACGGTCCCTGAGTTTACGGGCATAGAGTTCAGGATGCACACAAAACGCACTAACTGTGTCTATGGGCTTGGCAGTCTGTTCACGTACATGGGATTTAATATTTTTCATGATAGGATCCCATGTGTTCGATAAATTCCAACCATCTTCTCTATTAAAGTTAGGATGTTTTTTAATTTCAATAGCCTCGCGAATCATTCTTGGTATATATCGCTGTTCACGAGCGAAGATCTTTGGTTTATCAAAGCGGAGAAAGTGGTTGGGCCTGTCTATTGTGTGTTCACACACTGCCGACTTCGACGTACGCCTATTTGCTGCAAAGCATTCGAAACGTCGGGCTAAATATAAAATGTAATAATAAACGCGAGTTATATCTGAAAAATAGTTTTAGTTTTTTTAATTGTTTTTGTTTAGAGTTCATTCTCATAACTGAATTCTCAAAAAAAGAGACTGAGGTGAGAATTTATTTAACGTAACTGTCAGCAAAATAATTCAAACACAATTGTCTAGTTTGATTTTATATCGATTCGATGACGAAAGTTTTTCAATCATTGAAGATATTTCGAATATATTTTCAGATTTTTGATAGAATTGAATAAATTGTTTTTTACAAAAGACGAATTAGTAAGAAGTGTTTTTTACGAGAAAAAATGTATATTAAGCAATTATAATATTCTTTTGGCATTGAGTAATGTAGCAGATATAGGATGTTTAGAATTTTATATTGCAATAACTCTGCTACATATAAGCATACAAATTAACATTTATTTTTATTTCATTTTATTTTAAATGATTATATCTTATCTTTATGTTTATAATATTGTTTTCGAAAAACTCAGTTTTTCCTTCCGATCTGTCTGTCTGTATGTGTGTCTGTGTGTCTGTCGAATTTTATTTTTCAAAATTTGAAAAACTAAAGATATATTTGGAATCAGCATCTAAATATAAGATTCACTTTTCAAAATTATGTTGATTGTCCAACGGGAAGGTGGTCAGATCGGCCGCCGAAGTTACCGAAAAATGGAAAAAAAAAATCGAATTTTTAAATTTTTTTAAATTTAAAAATTAATTAATTAATTAATTTAATTGTTAAAATTTTTTTTTTCTTTTGTTTGTTAATTAATTTGCGAGTTATAATTTGCCGATTAGGAGTTTTTCATAGCGGCAAGCTCGATTGCCGCGTGTCATGTTTTATGTTACCATATTTATTCTAAACTTTATTTTATTATGTGTTGATAAGTAGCATTTTATTTCTATATTTTATATATTACAGATTGTATTGGAATGTAATTTAAATCTATATGTTGTTTCTTTTATTTTATTATATTTTCTTAATGTTTATTTTTTAAATAAGCCAGCTACGCTAAGAATATATCTATTCTGTGTTTTATAATCTTTTTCCCAATTACCACCATTTTTTAGAAAATATTTTGGTGTTACCATGCCAAGTATCACCATTTGGAATATGATTAATGATAATGATTTGTTATAATATTATGCTAAAAATTATAAAATACTATGTTTAAGTATAATTTTATTATAAGATTAATAAAACACTCATCCCAAAAACCCGTTTTTATTATTTCAAAACAGTAAGAATAAAAGCAGAAAATGTAAATAGAAGAGTATTCATCTTTATCTAACTTTACAATTAATAAAATATTAATTATATTTTTAAGATTTTCATTCTATATTCTTTTTAGATAACAATGGTTCAAAGAGTTCAAATCAATTAATATACTATCACCAAAACAATACAGGGACGGATTAGAAATTAAATATTATTGAATATATATATACACATTTTAAAAGTGAGGAACTTATTGCATTATTGTAGGAGTACTTAAATTGGTATAAAGATTATATAATAAATAAATATTACAAGAAATTTAAATCACATAGAAAAGTTTGTATATAAAAATATAATTTTAAATATATATATTTGTCTGTCTTTGTATTCCGTTGTGCTTTTGGAGATCATGTAATCTAGAGTAATTATTTAGATATTATAGGTCTTGCAAATGGCAAAACAATTAGTTGAATAAAATGACAATTGTTACAGTTTTGACATAACGCTACAATATGGCTTACGTCCATACATTTAAATAGAATCGACAAAGCTAGCCATTTGTTACAACTATTCCAGCAGTAGATAGTTATATTTTTTAATAATGACTGGTTCAAAGTTTTAATGTTATTGTGTCTATATATATTTTATGATTTTCTTACACCTTGTTTGTATATTCGTTCTACTTTTAAAATCATATTTAAATATATGTAGGATTAAACTACTTAATACATCGCTAAATAATAACAATGTATTTAAAAATAAATATTGCTATCAGTATTATAAATGTGTTGGGTTTTTTTATGTTTGATAAAACTTCGAGATGAAATTATCTCTATTAAAACCCAACTCGTTAAGGTTCAGAGATTAGAGCGATCAAACTATTATACTTTTAATGATATTAATATGAATGTTATATACCCATTTTTTTTATTTTGTATGATAAAATATCACAATATAATGCTTTGTAATGAAATAAAACTATTTTAACGGATTAAAACTCGCGTATTATTTAGGTTACAATTAACTGACTTACTGACAGACACTTACATCTCGTCTACCCGTGAATACGATAGCTGGAAATCATTCGATACGTCGGGTTAAAATAAAAATGTAACCCTAATTATATGCGAGTTTTAATCCTTAAAAATAGTTTTATTTGAAATATGTACTCGGGAAAATCTAAGAAAATACTCAATTTTGGTTTTTATGGAATATTCATCGACATAAATCACGTTTTAAGAATGCGAGTTCATTTTGGTTTTTTAAACTTAAATCAATTCAGAATTTATTACGTTATTATATTACTCATTTTTAGTACCTTTATGTTAAAAGCTGAGTTACATAATTATTTTGTTTATTTGAATTAAGGGGGGAGAAAACAATAATTACTTGCTCGTCACAGACTGTCTCTACCATGTGTATAGACTGTAACTGTCAATGCAACCCGGTGTAAACGTCAAGCTATTACAAAGTATATAGTACCTTTTTGCTCCCGCGTTGATACCTCTAAATAAAATACTGGCCGCCAGCACGCGAACAGAAGAAGCTGAGCGAAACGAAAAATGTGTCACTAAAACATTAGCTTGATAGATCCCTAAAGTTTAACTTAAAAAAAAAATTATACATTTGTCAGTCACAGTAACAAATTACCGCCTGCACATGCAATAGATTTTTTTAATTAAAAATAAAGTTATATGCAAAAAACTCTAAATCTACAAATAGATTCTTTTTTTCAAAATAGATTTTAAAAAAAGAATCTATAGAAAGGTAGGCATGTGATAAACTGGTCCAAATTTTGTTAGTATAGCTTGAACAGTGTAGGAGGAGACAGCGGACAAAATTTCATCAAATTAACTGGTAAAGAGCTTCGCTTCACTTAACTCGAAGTTAAAAAATATTACAAATTTTGTTACAAAAAAAACTTAATGCATTTTAAGTTCACAGACAAATGGCGACTGACTTATTCATATTGTAATTATAATGTAACATTATTTATAATAAAATATTAATATAACAATATATTGTTTTATCTATTTCAAGTACATAGTCCTCTTGATCTATTTTCTATTCACTGTTACATAATAGAAATAACAAAATTCAATGAAACCTTTAACAAATAAATTATAGATTTATAATCATATTAATTTCTGTATTAGGTACGTAAGTATCCAATGAATAATGAATTATCTACGCAAGTATTATTAACAATATATTTCTTTTATCTATTGAAATATATTTTAATGAGTATAATAGAAAATATTGAAAATGTTAGAATGTCATGGAGTTTATACTACAAAAAGTTAATTGAGCGAAGCTCTCTATGAGAGACTTTTCTGCATGCTTTGTGCAAGCATCAATCAAAAACGGAATATCCGAAAATTTCCAAATTTTGCACACTGAGAGATATTAGTCTGGTGTTTGTTTTAAAATTTCAAATATTCAAATTAACCTTTGCTATTTTGTTTTAATTTTATATATATGTGTGTGTGTTTAAGGGTGAAAATCTTATCGTACGTCTACTTTAACGACATTATAAAACAGTCGAAATACTCTAAGTTGAGATTTCAGGGCGGAAATAAAACCTTCGTCCCGATACAGACTAAATATAGACATACATTTTTCAAAGCGCAAGTGAGCAGAGATCCGCATGTTCAATCAGGACGAAACGGTTTCCCAGAGGTCAAATTCGACAAGAAATATCTGATACGAGATACTTATTTGCATAACGTTGTCGTTTTACTCGAATATTTTAATAAACTACTATTGATCCATCAGTCTCTAGTACAAGAGTAGATCATGCATCAGCGCTTGTTTTGCTTACATCAGGAATTCAGTTTTTATACGAATATATATATAAATATTATGTTGTGTATAATTATAATAATTTTAATCGAATTGTCTAATTTTGTAGTTTTTCAGTTACAACAAACATAAAAGCAAAAAAAATAATGATAAGTTAATGTTATTATGTATTGTTAAACGATTGAATTCATTATCTTTCTTTGTTTCAGTAATGTTAACTCGATGTAAGACTGTATAGCTGACAGTTCTTAAACAAAGTAGAGATCTTATGTTTGTCTGTGCATCGAGTTAATGTAATATACATGTAACTGAAGGATCATTAAACCCTATTTGGATAATCCATTTTTTTTAATTTACATTATAATTAGTGCAATGGCTAGAGTTTATTAACAATTTTTCATTATGCTGAGAATATTTTTAGCACATTTTGATAATTTTTTTTGTGTATGATTAATAATTATGGTATGTTTTTCTATTTATCTTATATTGCACAGCTTGAATCCTGATGAGTATTAAAGAATAGAATGAAGTAAATTAAAAACGTATGTTATCATCAAACACACATTTTTCTAATCCTCAAATGGTTTTTTGTTTACTGTTTCTTTTGTTATTCTCTTTTATTGAGTAATTTAAAAGTACACAAGTTTTATATGTTTTAATCTATAATGTGTTCATTTTTTTCTGTAACTCTTAAAGTTTTACTTAAAGAGAACCCATGGGAAAAGACCACCTTTGTGCATACATTATACCTCTGTCTCTGCGTCTGTCTGTGTACCTCTAATATGTTAAAGTACTTTCATTAACTCAATCCTTGTATAATAATGTGCAAACAAACAAAATGTAAATGAAACTCTAAATCGTCCACTTAAGGTTAATAATCAAATAAAAACGATGTTGTTTTTAAAAACAAATATATTTATTACCACATCTAATATAGTTGTAAGGATGTGTGTACACTTTAATACATTGTTTCTATGAAGTTACATTTTAAAGTAAAATGTGGCACTTATTACAAGTAAGTTATTAACTATTACTGTCTGTTAATTGCGGCGATGCTTTATATTAATTATATTAGCATTATGTCTACCGTTTCCAAAGTCTCGAACGTAACAATTTGGGCAGTAACTGTTCCTGTAATAGAAATTTAAGATAATATATCACGAAAGTAGTAATCAGTAATAATATTATAATTCTTCAAAAATCATTTTCAAATTTTAATGTGGTTTTAGCTTTATTTTTTGTTATTTGCAATTGAGTTTTAATTAAAAGCATTCAAATTGTATTTTCAATTTCTTATAAATTATGCCTTTGTGTTATTCTGGTACTACAGCTATTACAGTTATATTTTATCGAAATATATTTAGTAATTTTTGTTTGAAACAGATATTCAGTCATTCTCAGTATTTCCCTTTGAATGTTTTTGTGTGTTTTTATTTACCTGCGTGGAGGATTGTAGCCACCACCCCCTTGGTATCCACCACCACCTCCTTGGTATCCACCACCACCTCCTTGGTATCCACCGCCACCTCCTTGGTATCCACCGCCACCTCCTTGGTTTCCACCACCACCTCCTTGGTATCCACCACCACTTCCTTGGTATCCACCACCACCTCCTTGGTATCCACCACCACCTCCTTGGTATCTACCACCACCTCCTTGGTATCCACCACCACCTCCTTGGTAACCACCACCACCACCGCCTTGGTGTCCGTTACCACCACCCCCTTGGTATCCACCACCACCACCGCCTCCTTCATTTCCAGCGCCATCACCATCACCACCACCACCTCCATCCATTCCCCCGCCACCTCCATTACTTTCTTCTCCAACTTCATATCCACCACCACCCGCACCATTATCAACATTTGCATTAGCATATTCAAAAGTAGGTGGTCCCATGTAATTGTAACCACCACATCTATTTTGTCCGCTGTAAATTATTAAAAAAAGATTTTTAATTTCATATTAGAGACGAATTAAAAACACAATTTTTTAAATTTAATTTTATTATATTAATGTTCCAAGTAACATACATGACACGAATAAATGTTTTATGTAATCGAAAAAAAAAATCTTGCAGCAATATTTATGGCAAGTCTAGGTACAACTTTAAAATTTAACGTATAATAATGAAGATTTGGTCTTACCAATAAGGTTTCGTATGTACCATTGCCGTGAAAGCCAGAGCGCAAAGAGATAGTAGTAGCGACTTCATTATACCAGTGATGCGTCCACACTCTTCAGAGAAAGACTTCTATTTAACTAAAAGCTTCTATGAGCGTCAATTTATAATGTTATTTCTGATAACGAGAGGTCACTATATGTTCATAAGTTCAAATGAAATTTCCCACCGCTTTAAATCTTTAAACACTTTTGGTAAATATAATTATATATTTATCATTAAATATGTTACTTTATTTAGTGAATGTTTTTATTATATTTCTTTGGTATTCAAAATATTAACTCGCTGTCAGACTGTATAGTTCATAGTTCTTAATCAAAGTATAGATGTTATGTTCGTCTGTAAAATTATAGCAGAATTTGTAAATAATAGAATAGTCAATTCGCTTAATTCACATTATTAGTATTGACGTGTCTTTAAAGATATGTAAATTCTTAATATATGTTCATTTTGTTTAAAAAGCATTAATAACTAATTTATACAATTTAGAGACCTATAAAAAAAGTTTATTTTTTGATACCTTGTTCCAACTCTTAGTTAGCCTCATATTGACAATGCTGATATCTCTAATGGAGCTCCACAGAGGAGCTGATTAATAAACTTAAGCATTTTCAAAATCTCTCTATGCCCTTGTACGAATTCTTCTTTGAGTTTCTTTATATATTAATATTATAAAGCCGAAAAGTAAAGTAATAATCAGTATTCATACGATAGGAAGCAAAGAGATTTTTATTTCAAGTTCACTTTCTTGGTATTCTGAAGGAGAGAGTGCCTATAAGTTAATTACAATCAATTTCGTTAGACAGTAGAGAAAATACCATCATCATTTCAGTGTTTTTTCCTTATCTCCAGTATCAATGTGATAATACATATTACTTCAATCTTGAAGTATGTGTGTATAAATAATGTTCTTTTAGATTTTATAAATTTCTTTGGATCTTTTCTATTTTACGAGTATCCTTACAGATATCGTATTGCGGTGACCAAACTACGCGCTCATGTTCTAAAAAGTTGCGGATATATGGAAAAGAAAGAAGATGAAACGATTCACAAGTATGTTGCATGTAATCCAGTTTTAAGTATGACTTATTTGTGACAAAAAACTGGAAATTTGTGAAAAAAAAGCCGTTTACTTTATAGTCTCTATAATTCATAGTATGTTATTTATTTTACGAAAAAATGTTATATTTTGTCATTTAGGAGTATTGATTTTATTATTTTTGTAATATTTTGATAGTTTTTCAAATCGTAAATAGATTTTTGTGCTATATGTTATCGTTATAAAAATTTCGTACCTGAAGGAATATTGTATATCGTATAGGTATTATATAGTAAGGAGCCCAGTACGGAACCCTGGGAGACGCCGGATGTTGTGAAATTATACCGACTACGAACATTTCCAAAAACAACAGCTTCTTTTATCTTAGTCTCATACGAATAAAACCACCATTAAAAATCGCCACGAATACCGAACACCTGTAGTTTTTCAATAAAATGTCGTTATCCATTAGGTCGAAGGCCTTTTCATTATCATTATAAATAACATCAACCTACTTCTTTTTATCCATTTGGATAACATTATATCAATACCGTTATTTGTAAATAATGATAAATTTTGAATATTTTTTTATGAAAACCTGCTTACATATAAGTATATGTTTTATACGCTACTTCTCTTATTTCTCTTAATAGTAAAAAATGTTATCACATGGCTGGAACTGGCTAGTAACAACTTTTTTTTTACATTTATTTATTCTGTGCGTACGTAAATGTTTAATAACTAAAAAAAATATCTGACAACGAAATAAAAAAGTTGCTGAAATTTATTTATCACTAGCAAAACTGTTAACGTAAATACTAAGGATTTATCTATTGTTTCTCGGATATCCCTTAACGTTATAGTTAACACAGTATTCAGCAGATTTGACTCTAATTAAGGTTTTACTTTTATGTCTTAAGTGTGTTTGTGTGTTCGAGTTTGTTATAGTCTTTCCATGCAAGTGTATTAAAATCTCTTATAAGCTTAACACGCAGCACTTGTATGAAACACCATAATTAAAAATAGATACTATACAGGTTTAACTGTGTAATTATGTTTTTTTTCCTGGTTAACGAGTGACATTACTATTCGCCAAACTACTGATTTTATATTTTAGATTCGATGAAATTTGACATAACTAATAGAAAAATAATATAAAATATTTATAAAAGTGTGAAACTATCCACAATTATAAACAGGCTGATATTAGAATCTCCCTGTGTCGGCGTTCAGTAGTATATTAAAAAAGTCTTAAACGTTAAATGCTCGTTTTGTCTGGGGATTTAAAATAAACACAAAGACGATAATATAAGCATATAAGTAAACCATCAATATATTTTTATTTTGAAATGTTTTTGTTTGTTACAATATTTTACAAGTGCAAGTCTCAAAATTGTTCTAAGTTCAGGGTAACTACAAACAAATAAGTACCTATAATTTCAATTTATCTTACTAAACTGTAAAAAGATATATAGAACCCTTATTAAAACATTCTCTTTTTAAAAGGCTTTTATTATTTTAAAAATGGTAGAGTCAATTGACTGCTCGTGTGTACTCGTGTTAATATTAACTGCAATTATAAATGCATTCTAGAATTATTTAAACCATAGAAAGATTACTCTTATATATAAACATCCCAATCGATCATCCCTTAACAAATTTAAAGTAATTAAAACTCTAAATCCCGAAGTGTAAGATAAATACTCAAATAAATACTCATTTCATTTCATTATAAAATATATTTATGAACACATCGAATACAAAAAGAAACATATAAGGACACGTATACACTTCAATACAATATTTCTATTAAGTTAAATTTTTAAGAAAAATGATGCACTCATTCAAAACAAGTTATTAACTATTAGCGTTTCTTAATTGCGGCGATGCTTTATATTAATTATATTAGCATTATGTTTGCCGTTTCCAAAGTCTCGAACGTAGCAATTTGGGCAGTAATTATTCCTGTAAAAAGAAATTTAATATAATAATAATAACTACATACACACAATACGATAATAATAATAACTAACAATATTATTCTTCTAAAATACTATTTCTACATTTTAATATGGTTCATTCACAGAAATACTTTTTATTAGCTGTCAACAAAAAAACTCCATCTTAACTAAATTAGTTTTTTTTTTATAAATGAAACTTAAATCTTATTTTTTTTTTTTTCCTGACACATCTTTTGTCTATTTAGACAATATCTAATAAAGTATACCTCTGTATTATTCTGATTATGAAGTTATTACTTCAATATTTTATCAAAACACATTTCATAGCTTATAATTAAAACAAATATTCATTAATTTTTGTGTATTTTTATATACCTGCGTGGGGGATTGTAGCCACCACCCCCTTGGTATCCACCACCACCTCCTTGGTATCCACCACCACCACCTTGGTATCCACCACCACCTCCTTGGTTTCCGCCACCACCTCCTTGGTTTCCGCCACCACCTCCTTGGTTTCCGCCACCACCTCCTTGGTTTCCGCCACCACCTCCTTGGTTTCCGCCACCACCTCCTTGGTATCCACCACCACCACCGCCTTGGTATCCACCACCACCACCTTGATATCCACCACCACCACCGCCGCCTCCTTCATATCCAGCACCATCACCACCACCGGCACTCATTCCTCCACCACCTCCATTATTTTCTTCTCCAACTTCATATCCACCACCCCCACCACCATTATCGACATTTGCATTAGCATATTCAAAAGTAGGAGGTCCAGCGTAGTTGTAACCCCCACATCTATTTTGTCCGCTAAAAATTATAAACAATTATTAATATATTGTTCGAAAATAATTAGAAAATATTTATATAACTTGAAAATTAACCACTAAAATATAACATTGTTTATCAGTTTTTAACACGCTTCATATTATTTTATTATTTTATTATATTTATATTATTTGATCTTACCAATAAGGTGCCGTATGTACTATTGCCGTCAAAGCAAGGGCGCAAAGAGAAAATAGTAGCGACTTCATCATACCGCTGATCCGTGCACACTCTACAGAGAATATCTTGTATTTAACTTTAAGCTCTAAGTGCGTCAATTTATAATGTTATTTCTGATAATGAGAGGTCACTTTATGTTAATAAAGTTCAAATGAAATTTCCCACCGTTTTAAATCTAAATGAATTTATTATAAATTAATATACTTATCTGTAAACATGTCACTTTATTTAGTGACTGTATTAAATTTTTATGATTACGTATAAAACAATGGCTATAAATTTAATTATTATATTTTTTATTTATTACTAATACTAACTCGCTGACTAACTTTGAAGATACGTGAACAAAGTATAGATATTATGTTTGTCTGTAGACAAAGTTATGTAAATAAACCTTAATATTGCGGAATAGGTAAATGGACGGATTAAAAACCCTATTCAGATAATCATTTCTTTTATTTTATATTATAGATGTATTATAATTAACATGTTAATGGCTTAATATCTTTTATATATTTTAAATTAGCGCAACGTAACCTTAAATTTTACTGGTAAATTATAAGGTGTTATTCATAAACATAAAAATTTGAACAAAACCGAGTCCTACTTGCCCACCACGGGTTTGTAATAATTTATACGTTACGAGTAGATCTGTAATCAAGTCTCGAGTTTTTTCTAAAATTCAAATTCAGCTTCCAAAACATGGAGACGAAGCTTAGCATTCCATGAATTCATGTGCGTGCTGGACCTACCGCATTTCAGGAAGAGGAGTGCAAAACAGTGCCATGGACTTGCAACACAGGTGTAGGTTTATAATGCATATAAACACTCATCTTAAATGTAAATGCTCCTCTCCCTACCTCACCAAATTTTAAACGATTAACAATTCCACCTTTGAACTACGTTCTAAAAATGACCTGATGACAGTTCTAGAGAAGCCAAGACCTTTAAGTAGATAGGGAAATTACGCCCTTATACCTCTCACTCTCATTTCTACAGCATACAAATAAACTATGTAACTATTCCTTGTCAGTACATTGGTCAGTTCGTAATACTCATCCTAAATGTGTGATCTTTGAGGATATTTGTTTCTCATTATACAAAAGGTTCACTAAGGCGCTTTAACTGTCTATAATACAGGCTATTTTATGACCGACCTAGATGATGAAACCTCAATTTCCTCAGGGATTTTATATTTATTGTAAAAGGTTTTCATCATGAGGCTTCTGTTTTGGATTTATTTTAGGACAAGCTTTTTAACAAACTCCAATGACCATTTAGTAGTTGTCATAACTTTACATGCTCTTGTTTTTGAAAGTCTAATCTCGTCACGAATAATTTCTAATTCTTTTCGTGGCGTTGCGAGTCTCTATCCTGAAGTACAACTTAACCCAGTCATTAATAGAATCGTAGTTGCCTTGAAACTATATAATATTAAATAGATTAGTTACAATTTTCCCAAGGAATATTAGCCATAATAAAACTAATATAAGTTTAAGAAGCTCACATTATGAAACTTGGCATTCACTACCATATCAATCCTTATATCTTTGTGTCTAGTCTATTTCTTTAAATTTTTGTAATAAGCTCATTTTACATTTATTTTTGTAACACATTTCTCAGTTGATTACCTTATTAAATTACATTTATTTATTTTTGAATTTATTAAAAAGAAACATTAAAAATATGGTTAAAAGTTGAAAACATACTTCTAATATTTCTTATATTAAACATAAGAAAGCTATAAAGGCATATTACAAAGCTTTATTTTTAGTCTGTCAGTTTCTTAAATGGTTTTTATTGTAATGTTTGTAGAAAAATCGTTATTCTTTTACATTTATTTCTTCGTTGGATATTATATTATATAGACTAAATCCTTGTACTCAAGTTTTAAACAATGCTGGAAAATGTATTATGGATATAGATATATGAACAATTTTTTTAATTATCAAACCAATAAATATTATCATTTATGCGGAATTATCAAAATAATATTTATTTATTATAATTGCGTTATACCGCGAGCCTCTTACCATCCTTGATATACCAGATGCCAGACTTGGAAGCCAGACTTGGAAGTTCACTGCAAAAGCTAAGCACAATATCACCCCCTGCCAGGGAGGATGATATTAGGAAAATAGCAAGCTCTAATTGGTGCCAAAAAGCCAAAATAAAGAAGTTTAGGCATCTTTGGAGGAGTCCTTTACCCACTAAAGGTTTCTCTGATCTAACTTTTAGAGTAGTAATCTATATTCGATTTAATGTAGTTGAAGAATGTAGTAGACCAAATAAAGGCTTTTTTATTTTTTATTTAATTGCGTTATATCACATTATATAATTTCAATGAAGTCATAGACAGTTTAATGTAATTCAATAAAACTTCATGAAATATAAATGAAACTTTAAATTCTACAGGTTGAAGTTAATAATCAAATAAATACAATATTATTTTCAATATAAAATATATTTGTGAACACATTTAATACAAAAGAACATACGTTGTACAAAATAAACATACACTTTAATACATTGTTTTCTATCAAGTTTAATTTAAAGTAAAATGACGCACTTAATAAATATATACACATATACATATAAGTAAATTATTAACTATTACTCTTTGTTAATTGCGGCGATGCTTTATGTTAATTGTATTGGCATTATGTCTACCGTTTCCAAAGTCTCGAACGTAGCAATTTGGGCAGTTACTGTTCCTGTAAAAAATAACATTATACGATAATTAAATATATTTGCGTTGATATTCTTGGTGCAACATAAAAGTGTTATTGAAAACAATCGCACATTTAATCTTCGGTATTTGATTTTAGATAAATATTGCAAAACTTGCAACTCGAATGGCATTTTTTATTCGAGTGACATATTTAATCGAACCTTGAAAACTCGAATACGCTCGAATGACTCGAGTTACAATGTGTCTTATTCGAGTCGCAACACTAGTCCAAAGGGTCTACTACATATTATGAATGTTTAGTGGGTGTATTTTTTTTAAAGTTACAATCTTGTAAATGACTTTAACTTTTTGACCAATATATTCTCAATAGTTTTTTTAACGTAGTCATCCAAAAAAGTTCGAACAAATAGTTTTTTTATCGTGATCTGATTGATTTTAGGTTGCAGTTATCATATTAGAATTTAACGTCCCTCATTTCGAAAATATGCTTGTAGTAGCTGAGGTAAAATCGGTAGGCAAAATATAAAGAAAATATAAATATTGTTTTTGCGTAACCCTATAAGTTACAATTTACACCGCGAGAGCACTCGCATTATCTTTTCAACTTAATTAACTACTTATTAAATTAATTTTATTTTTATAAATTTTTATTGTGTTTTTCTGATAATAAAGCTTTGTTATTAGGATATAGTCTTATCTAAATCCATTTAGTAGATTTTGTCTAAAACAATTTTTTTAATCATCCTTACACACTCTCTGTCTAATCATATTCCAAATGTGTTTTCATTTACCTGCGAGGGGGGTTGTAGCCACCGCCTCCTTGGTATCCGCTACCACCGCCACCCTGGTACCCGCTACCACCACCCCCTTGATATCCGTTACCACCACCTCCTTGGTATCCGCTACCACCACCCCCTTGGTATCCACTTCCACCACCTCCCTCATATCCAGCACTACCACCGCCATTCCCATTCATTCCGCCCCCAATACTTTCTTCTCCTACTTCATATCCAGCACCGCTTCCACCGACATTTGCACTGGCATATCCGTAACTAGATGATCCCATGTAATTGTATCCACCACATCGAAATTCGACGCTGTACAAATATAAACAATTATTAGCTTTAGGAATCTTAGATAAATCTATTTAAATTATAAAACTAAAAATTGCTCTTAAACAATGAACAATTGATCTTACCAAAAAGGCACACTATGTACCATTGCCGTCAAAGCAAGGGCGCAAAGAGAAAATAGTAGCGACTTCATCGTACCGCTGATCCGTGCACACTCTACAGAGAAAGTCTTGTTTTTAACTTTAAGCTCTAAGAGCGCCAATTTATAATGTTATTTCTGATAATGAGAGGTCACTTTATGTTAATAAAGTTCAAAAAAAAAATTCCCACCATTTTAAATTCCACATTAAACTGCTATCTATAACAGACACGTATTTGTAAATTAAATTTTGTTTGAAATCAACCTAGCCAAAAATTACCAGCATTAGACTAAAATTTAAAAAAAAACTCTCATATAATATTTCGTTACTTTAGATATGCCTATTTTGCTAACATGTTACACGAAGTTGTTAATTTATCAGGCTTTTCCTTCATTTTAATTGCCCAGAACGAGGTAAGCCGTGAGGGTATATACCCTATTTTTACTGACATGGTTCTTTCTTTCAGGGTATTCTTACTATGACTCTGGGTCCGTACCTTTTTTCTTCTACTACCGATAGTGAAGAGTTGACTGAATGCCTCGGACCTCCTAATTTTTAACCTTCCTAGATAATGTAATTACCAAAAAAAGCTAAAAAAAAATACATAACATTTGTATATGTTTTGTCCTAACTTATACATGTATATGTTTACTAAATAAGTTGGTATTTTGTAACTTGCTAATAACATACATACACATACATTATATTTATATCTGGGGAATACTTAAAACGATAAAAGACTATTGACTTCATTACTATGAAGATTTAAATTGAATCCTCCATTTAAATTGCAATTAATTAAAAAAAAGTGTAAGGCAACAATAATTCAAAATACAATCAAATTCACTGATAGTATCTAAATACGACTTAATGCATTCTAAGTACGGGTTCTAATATCGATTAAAAAAACTTTACGGATTAAGAAAAGTCTATTTTAAATTATTCAAAAACTTGTAAACATTTTGCTTAACTTTTTAATATACTACAAAAATGTTGTTTTTGTTTAAAATAATTCTAAATACCTGAAAACACACACTGATATTAGCTCATTTTGTAGATCGACTAGACGGTTATCCAGAGGTTGCGGTTTCGATCCTACTCTTATCGATAATTTTTTCATTCAATATATATTTTTAAAAAAAGATGTATAAAAATCATTTTGAATTTGTCTTAATAATAAATAATAATAATAAAATTGTGTTAATAATAAATAATAATAATAAAATTTCGAAATATAAATATATTTTTTTTATTGTTTGCTAACCACATATCCTTGACGAAGTCTCTTTCTGATCTTTAATTCTACATTCGATAATATTAGCAACATATTATTTACAACTAGCTTCCACTCGTAGTTTTCTTTCGTCCTCATGCACCTACTTCTTTTATCTCTGCATCAACCTTGGTCGACTGGTAGAGAATGCCTAAGGCATTAAGGCCATTCTACTTTGTGCATAAAATAAATAAACATTATTAAACATCTAAAATTCTCCAGTACACCTATAGTAGTTCATGCCGCGATTTCGTCATGCTCGGAACTCTTGAAAAAAAGCCCCGAATGGGTATGAATTCGGGCATATCCGATAGTAATAGCGTGAGTATAAAATATATATATGTCTGTGGATATTCGACTAGACCCAGTATAAATATAGTTTTTGTAACCTCTTCAAGAATATATTAACAATATATTATATTAATTGTATTATAATCATTAAAGAATAACCTTACTCAGGAATAATACTGTCTATTGGTAAACAACCTGTAATTTTTGATTTTATCTAATAGACTAACAAACAAACTAACAACGTAACTGGGGAACTTTTGGATAATAATATATTGAAAACTAAACTTATTCTTCTGGGTAAACTACAAAAATAAGAGTTGGTAAGAATTCGCTCGGCCGTGATTTCTTAAACCTAGTGAAAAATAGTCTTCACGAAAATACCTTATCCTACACAAAGTAAACTTTTGAAATTCATTGAGCGAAGCGAGCGAAACGAGCGGAGCGCAGTACTGAAGAGAATTTGAATTGGTTTTACAAAGCTGGCATTAAAACGGCTTAACGGTTCCGTTTCTAATTTTGCACACATACCATGCTTATATATGTTGTGGTTTGTAAAAAAAAAATCAAAAAAATTCATTGTCGTTGAGGAATAATGTCCAAAAAACATCACTCCGCTAGACTTCAATGTAAAAAAATTAGCGCAAGTGTAAGGTCTACAATTACGACATCCCACACCTAGACGATGCCTTCAGCTTGGCTCGCTTCGCTCAACATGCAAATGGCACCCGAGATTTCGCGATCGCAGCGGGGAAGAATTAAGGGTCTGGTGGCGTTCCTAGTTTTAAATATTGTGAATATTTTCATATCGATAAGCTTGTTTCACAAATTACTTCTAACATACAAAAACTCAATAATCTTTCCCTCAAAATAATCTACAATTTATATAAATTGTAGATTCCACCTACATCTTTCTTCGTCCTATTTTGATTAATAAAATTTGCCACTTTATATTAAATAATAGTGCATAGTTTTTTGTACGTAATATATATAAATATATGTATATTCATTCATTTCTGTCTTTCTTTTTAATCAAATTTTAATAACGTTATTAATAATAATATCTTTTCGATAGCTAATTAACTATCGAGAAATTTAGTTATTGTTAGCAAAAAAAGAGGATATTTTTAAAAACATTGTTTATAATTTAATTATACTAATTCTTATTATTAATATCAATAAAGTATCTTAATACAAGCCGAAATAAAATAACGAGGTAATGATTTAATTAATATTAATAAGCTAACAGGTATTAATAAAAAAATGCATTATTTAAAAACATATTTAATTTAATTTTTGTATAAATAATAAAAAAATTAAAAATCCTTATAAAGAAAGTTTCATTTCCATGTGGTAACTCAATTGGTGGAGCGACGGGACGATTTCATAAGCATTGCGAGTACGAATCCTCCCCAGAAGATTTTAAATTCTTTTACTTTTTTTTCTCTAGTTACTAATTCTGTGATTGAAGTTTTGTCTTTTTATTTGTTATCTTTCTGTCCGGGTACATACCGCTTCTGTAACAAAACATAGTCTTAATATGTTAAAACATTTAAGTGTTTAGATATTAAATAATTTGTTATTTCTTGTTCAGGCACTAAAAATATAGTCTGTTTAAAAAATACTGAAATATTTTAATTTATATGAAATATTATACATTTGGAGTCCACCACATCCACTGCTTATCAGTTACACCCATCTTCACCAGATCCTGATAGGTGTAAAAACCACGCTCTGTAGTAGTATTCTTAATTTCCTCAGCACTATATTCATCGTAGTCATGTAAACGACAACATCCTTTGCTGTAAATATTTTTAGCTTTTAAAAATGGCGCTCAAATTTCTTATAACTTCTTTTCAAACATTCACTTATTCACTTCTTCATAAGGTTCTTTTCATATTATACTTTTATATATAAAATATATTAATTGATTGTTTGTAAATACACTTTAAGTAACTAATGTATATTAATACTCTTTACTACAAATGTTATTCGAATTCTTACCGGGAAAATGTATGAACGAAAACAAGCAAAGCCAGAGCGCAAAGACAAATAAAAAGAGACTTCATTGCAGGAATGTTCTCTTAACGGATTACAAATTCCAATTAAATTATATGCTCGGAGATATCTCTTTTATAGGACAAAAATATCAAGAGGTCAATAAATATTTTTTATATATAATATTATCGGCGAAAAAGTTTATTTATTTAAATGCGTTAATCTTTGAAACTACTATGGATTTGATTTTCTTTCTGATTATGATAATAATAAGTTCTATAGGTTATCTTTCATTATTTTATTCTTAGTAATCTTAAGTAGAGGCATCCTTCGTCAGCGGGTGGAACCGCGAGAAACAGCTAGTATACTAAAAACATTATATAATTCATATTACCAACATATTTCTTAATATTTTCTAGAATTTACACGAGTACTACACATTTCAATAAAACTATTTTACGAATATAACTCGCGTTTATTTAGCAAACACACAAAGCATTCGAAACGTCGGGTTTAAATAAAAAAAAATAAAAATAACCGTGACTTATATCCGTCAAATATTTTTATTTAAACATATTTCTTGTCATCGTTCTGTATCTTTCAGTATATAACCTTATATGTATATTATTTTGTAATTTTAGCTTAAATTAAATATTGAACAGACTAGACCTCACCTCTTAATCTCGAAATCGCACCACAGATACATATAAAAAATATATAATTTTAAAAACAATTTGTAAAAAAGTTTGAATTAAAAGAAAATGAAAATCTTTCAGGCATAATGAAGTAAGCGAAAGATACGCTGATTATTTAACTATACTTCTAGATATTGCCATAATATATTCTATGCAAAAAAATGATTTATAAGTAAATATAAAAGTTAATTATTCGTATATTAAGAAGGAAATACAAAAAAAACTTTACCTTACGTATTTAAAAAGTTTTGGAAAAAAAACAAGAATAAAATTTTTTTTAAAAACATTTTGGAAAATAATGACATTATTTGTATATTTTTGCTTGGCCTATATGTTTCTTAAATATGTTGGTATTTTATAACTGCTGTTGATAACATACGATTATATTAATGTCTGGGGAATACTTAAAACGATAACAGAATAATGACTTCATAACTATAAAATGTTCATTGATTTAAAAATAATACAAAATTTTAAGTTTAATAATAATCTGTATCAACTATTTTACGGATATATGGTGTCACCGCGATGTCGTCTTACCGTGAACACGTTTGCTGCAAAGCTTTCGAAACGTCGAGTTATATTAAAAAAATGTAAAAATAAACGCGAGTTATATCCGTAAAATAGTTTTATTAATTTAACTTTATTATTTATTTATTATATCTGTATTGTAAACATTATAAAGCTTAAATAAATGCTTTCAGACTTCCCATGGGAATAACTTTGCAGATCATCAGCACATTCTCTTCTATACTCTATTTTATTTTTTACTTATTTAAAATAAAAGTAATAATATAGAATGAGAGATTAAAATTATTAAAAAAAAGAGATATATCAGAGGTCACGTATTCAAGTCTTGTCTATGATTAAGGTGCTATAGTATATTATTTTTATTTGTTATTTAGACATCCGTGTATATACTGCATCTATTGAAATATATATTATAATTTTGCTTTGTTTTCCAGCATTTATTGCATGGTTAGCTAAATCTCGGATGGGAAACTCGTAACAGGTTCTGAATATTGCTTTAGAAATACTGAACAACTAATATCCGCATTAAATATATTTTTTGATATATTTTTGAGCAACGGGATGGTTTGCTAGAGGTTGTGGGTTAATCTTGCTCGTGTCGATAAATTTTCCATTCCATCGTTATTGAGCTGAGCGAAGCGAAGCTCTTTACTACTCAAATTTTCAACTCTTTGTTACCCTACTCCTCCTTTAATTTACGAGCTACACGCACGAAATTTTGCACACATGCGCATAATGAGCAAAACTCGGTCTGGATTGGACATCAGCCTAATCGTAATTGTAGTTTTCGAGATAATTGATAAAATGTGTCCCATATACTTAACATATAGAACGGTTTTGTTTCGCGCGCGCTGCGTCGCGAGGCTAACCCCGCTTGCGTGGACCTAGTTTTACCATAAATTTTGTTATTATCATTTTTTCTATTGCATAAAATATTTATTCTTGATTTCAATAATTGATTGACTGTAGTTGCATTTATGTGTTGTGTGTGTCTGTTCTACTTTACCACCCTATTCTTTTTTAAATGTACATTTTAATAATGGTTAGTGCGTCTCTTATGGACTTTAAGTTCTAAGTGATACGCGACATAATACGCGACATGGTTTTGAATCTGAAATCAAAAGCAAAGGCTTAAGAGAAGATAAATTTCTTCGAATTGGTTTCTTCACTACTTTCATCTAGTTTTTCGTCCGAACACTACATGACTTTGCCTATGCCTATGGCATTAATTCCGACATTGTGTTTTTTTACTACGTGGACGGTCTAAAAAATATATTAAAAATAAAAAATTGATTAGGACTGAATGCGTCGACATTTTGTAAATCCAACTTCGGTGCTGTTTGCAGCTCACTTCGCTCAATATGCTAACACATACCGAGATTTTGTGAGCGCAGCGATTCAAAATTGAGATCTCTTTCGCGCTCTCTTTCTTCTATTTCTATCACAAACAGAAGAAGTTTCATTATACCTATCAATACCGCAGTACACAAACATTCGACTAATATCAAACGGTTCAAAATTTTCAAAAATTTCATTTGTCTTCATACCTACTCTGTGTAATGCAAGACACTTTAAAACTATATAAACAAAAAAACTTAAAGTAACAACAAAGTAAGAATGATTAGAAATTTTAATGTAATAGTTGGACACCAAATAAGGTGGACCCCCACTAATATCATACAGAATTACGTACTTCCGTTTTTAATTTTAGGAGGTCAAATACATTATCAAAAAACTGTAGTGCCATTTCTTAAAAAATAAAAACATTTCCAAAAATAAAAAAATAAAAATCATGCGAAACAGTTCTCGAAACATACATATATACCATCTTGAAAATATTTACGTTTTTTTTCGGATGTAAGTGCAGTGCAAGCGAGGCGAAGACTATAAGAAGGTTTAAAAAAAAATATCTTTAATGGAACTCCATAGATTTTTTTTTTTTAATTAATCTTAACTCTATATATTTATAGAAATGCTAAAACGGTCTTTGGTAACAATATTAAATAATTTGAAAAAAAAAAATCTCATGTGTCATACAAGAAGATAACTGACAGAATACCACTTTTTACCCATTTTATATAAATAATAACTTTCAAAAATATATAAATTAGTAGAAAAAAAAGCTTTTAACATAATTGTGTATAGTAATTTATTGTTATATCGGAATATTATTTTGTTGAATTAAGGTGTATAAATTAAAAATATTATCACTTGCAAAAACATTTATTATGAATTTAGCTCTCAGACATTCAGTTTTCTGATTGAAATAACTGAATTGTAATTAATTATATGTAAATAATACATAAAACAACTATTTAATTGTTATTTATTCTCAGTCCCAGAATTTTGAGAGGTCACATTACGTTGGTTTTGATCTATGTTTTATGTTTATTATATTAGAGTTGTGACCTCCGTTCCCAAAGTTTTGAACGTAGCAATTGGGACAGTAGTGCCTGCAATTAATAAACAATAATTATATTTACATCTAAGCAGTACTAATAGCATTAAATGAAAAAAATATATATTTTTTAAAACATCACTATTTGCAATAAATATAATCTGAATTATTACCTTCGTCCATTGTATCTGCCGCCACCGTTGCCATGACCACCGCCGCCATTCATACCACCACCGCCGTTCATACCGCCACCACCGTTCATACCGCCACCACCGTTCATACCGCCACCACCGTTCATACCGCCACCACCGTTCATACCGCCACCACCGTTCATATCACCACCGCTGCCTCCTTCATCACCACCACCACCATTTCCATCCGTGCCGCCAGCACTGCCACCAGCTTCTACAGCATTAGCATTAGAGCTGGTATACCCTCCATGTGAACTAAACTGAGAGTTGTAACCACCGGCATATCTAAATTGCCGCTGGTAATTGTAATTATAATTATATCCACATGTGTTACTGTAAAAAATATTTTATTTTAACTCTATAATATATTTGACAAATTTGACATATTTATAGATATATTTTACCAAGGTTTTGTATATACAAATGTAAGACAAGCCAGAGCGCAAACTGCGAACACAAGTAACTTCATTGTAGTTTCACTGAACAGTGCTCTGGAACCAAAGCTCGAAGCCTTATATTGTGCAAATCAAACAAAGCTACATATTTATTTAAAGATAGCTCAATCAAGAGACCAATAGGTCAACGTCTGGAATCAGCAATTAAATTTTCCCACCATTTAAATTAAAAAAATACTATATATTATATTATAAAATATTTTAAAATTATTTTTTATGTGAATTTTTATAGCACAGGGACGAATCTGGTGTTATACCGGGCGTATACAGATAAGTTTGTAAGTTCCGAACTACTGATCACATTTTTAAAAAGAAAGGTTTCAAATTTTTATTCCAAATAAATCTATTTTAAGGTCAGTAGAAGTTCTTTGAATTCGCTACGTTAATAGTTTGCAATGACGAAATAAAATGGATAGCAGAAAAATAATTAGTTTTAGTCTCACAATAAACTCCAGGAATCTGATAAAGATATCTAAGTTAAGATATCTAAATAACGGTTTTTATGTAAAATTAAAATTTGTGTACAGGCTTCAAATATACTTTAAAAATTCTTATTAAACTAGGTCCACACAAGCGGGGTTAGCCTCGCGACGCAGTGCGCGCGAAACAAAGACGTTCCATATGGGACACTATTTATTAATTATCTCAAAAACTACAATTATGATTCGGCTGATTTTTAATCCAGACCGGGTTTTGCTCATTATGCGCATGTGTGCAAAATTTCGTGCGTGTAGCTCGCAAATTGAAGGAGGAGTAGGATAACAAAGGGTTCAACATTTGGGTAGTAAAGAGCTTCGCTTCGCTCAGCTCAATACATGTTTGTGTCGCCATTGAAATTTCCCGATGGGGGCTCGTGGCATATTGCTATCTTGCCATCCTATTATTACGCCCATGGAGGCTAAAAGGACTCAAACCTACATTCTCTAGGATACGGTTAAGTCGCTCTTTCAATTAAACTACTAAGACGGAGTAATCGCCTTTTAAGCTTAAAAAGAACATTAATTTATGTTTCAATACATATCTATTAGTAGACCAATTTCCTTCCAGAATCCAAACTTACTCGTGGAGTGGACTCTTTCCAAGGCGTCCTCAAACCAAAGCGTTCTTTTTTAACTTCCATTAAGCAAATATATATATTGAAGAAATATAGAACGAAAAATTTTTATGGGTACGAGCAGGATTCGAACATGGGAACCTCCGGGAAACCGTCCTGTCGCTCTACCATTTGAACTGCCGCGTCACTGCTCGCTTCCATGAATTTAGCATTCCATATATAACCGTCTGTATCGGACTAGAAGTTTAATAAGCTTTATATGGCCATATATGATTAAAAATAATGAAATTCACAAATATGTATTGTTTTTAGTATTTTCTTTGATTTTCATGACTACACATTTGAAATAATTTTTTTTTTTACGGATTAAAACTCGCGCATAGAGTTCCGTCCCGTTGCGAGCATAGAGTTCCATTCCGCAAAATAAGGAACCGTAGGTGGTAGATGACTAATTAACTGACTTACTGACAGACACTTACATCTCGTCTACCCGTGAACACGATTACTGCAAAGCATTCCAAACGTCGGGTTAAAATTAAAATGTAACCAAATTATACGCGAGTTTTAATCCATAAAAAATAGTTTTATTTCAAATATATTGTTTTTGTTTTTTCCATGTAAGGCTCTTGAAGCGGTCCTTCATTCGCCATATGATAGGACCAAGATCGGTGCTATGATTAAAATAATCTGATGTCCTATCTAAGTAATTAAGATGTCTACTATACCTAGGTTTTTTTTGTCATCCAATAATGTGTTAGGTTGACACAAACCACTTACAAAAGTACATGTATAATATTTTCTATATACTAATATTATAAAGTTTGTTTGTTTAGTTAATCGCGCTAGTCTTGGAAACTACCGGATGGATTTAGAAAATTCTTTCTATGATATGCAGGTTCTTGAGGAAGGCTATAGGTTATCTTATGTTACGCTACTGTGATTAGTCATCCTAATCTATACTTATAATAAATCTGTAGAGAGGTCAATTCTGTACATGAAATATATTTACAAAATAACTATCGGGGGGTGATTAGTGATCGATACTGATGCCAAAAATGCAATCAGTAAAATTTTTGTCTGTCTGTCTGTCTGTCTGTATGTTATTTATAGAAAAAAAAACTACTCGACGGATTTTAACGAAACTTGGTACAATTATTCTACATACTCCTGAGCAGGTAATAGTATACTTTTCATCACGCTACCATTAATAGGAGCAGAGCAGTGAAAGGAAATGTTGGGAAAACGGGAGAAGTTACTTGGTTTTTTTAGCTTCCGTCGCGTGTGCAGCCTTAATGGTTAAAGCTACATAGAAATCATGTATAACGGAAATATTCAACATAAAATTATATAAAAAATATCCCAAGACAGCATATATCTATCTTTTATAGTTGACTCACAATAACACGTGTAACTCCCGATAGCTTAGCAGTTCAGAGATTTGTTATTATATTTGTTTACTATTACGTATAATATAATACCAATAACACTTTTGTGGATTGGCATATTATATTACTATTTCCCTTCTAAAATACGAAAGTGAATCTGCCTGTTACGTCAAAACTATGAGGGAGGACATCTGCTAATTTTTTTTCGAAAAACGACGGAAACGCGGACGAAGTCGCGGGCAAAAGCTAGTACTAAATAAAATCTGTCGTCTGCGGATGGAACTGTATTATATTCAAACATATACTGATTATATTCAAACATACTTCATTTATCTCACTTTTAGGAAACAAGAGGATATTAAAAAACTAAAAATAATAAATATTAACGTCTAGTATAACAGCTACAATAGAAGTTAGAGTGGGATTGCCAAAATAGTGGTCTATGGCAACGAAAAAATATAAAATATTTATGGAACCAATAACTTCAATAACTGGAGCAACAAACTATTAATTTAAAATTCATGAACTATTTTTTGTGTGTCTATAACATATCGGTATTTTATTATTATTATCTATAACGTAATTAATATACGATTATATTTATGTCTGGGAAACACCTAAAAAGATAAAAGTCTATTGGCATTGTTTATATAAAGACTCGGAAGCTGTAGTCAGATTTGGATATGACGTAATTAGTATAGAAAATATAGTAAATTTTATTTGATAAGCAGGGTTGCTAAATCCCGTCGGAACGGGGGGGTAGCCAGCGAGCGCCCCCCTCGCCCCTAGCTGGGTCGGTAACAGTGTGTGATAATGTGTTACGGATATAAATTATATAGACAATTTCTGTTAGTCTAATCTGAGAATTAAAACAATCGGTCTTTAGTCAACAATATTAAAGCAGAAGAATTAAAAAATACTTTTATTTTAATTTCATTTAATTATAATTTAAAAACTTTTATTTTTCTTGAATTTGAGCTTTACCTCTTTCTCACAATGGTATTAGAGTATGATAATAATAACTCCTATCCAAATACCATAAGCAAAAAATGTATAAAAAAGGTTCATTTTCGAAAGTTCAACCAAGTGTCTGAAAAAACCCATTTATCACCTAACGAAAGTCAAAGATAGAAAATAATTTTTAAAAGTGTATTTTTATTTAATTTAAACAGAATTGGAAAAAATCAGCATTCTTATAAGAATAGGTTCTTTAATACAATAATAATTTACGAGATTTGGCTACACTGAAGTGAGCCGCAACACCGTCTTAGCTTCTTTAAGAGTACCCCTAAGAAGCTGCTACGCTCGATCTGAGCTTGTTTTACAAAGAGTATATTATTATTATCAATTAATATCTTTTTATTACGTAATCAATAATTTTTGAAAATACAATGCTAAACTTTAATTATTGTTTTAGTAAAAAATAATCTTCACATGAAATAGAATCCCAGAAGACCTTAAATGACAAACGTTGTAGATATACAATGAGTGTTATCAGTTGAAGCGCAGTACAGGGATCAGCCTGCTCCCGGGAAAAACCGCACAAGCTTTTATCAGAAAACGGGTATGCCACGTCTCTATAAGGAGATCGATAAGACATAGGTACCTTTAAAAAAAGGCGTTTACTCTTATCTCCAAGGCCGGCAACGCTCTTGTGCGTCTTCGGATGTTGCAAGAGTTCATGGGCGGCGGTGATCGCATTTGACCTGTGACCTGCACGCTCGTTTGCCCTCCTATATCATAAAAAAAAAAGGAGGCCCTGTTTCGAAAACCTATTATTTTATGAATTAAGAACAACGCCATCTAGCGGAACTAATCTGACACTACTTATTCAAATTAAACAAGTTTATGTCAACGCGATCGAGTAACTTAAAAACTCGCTTACTGTATATAACCATTTAAAGCGATGAAACTTATAACTATACTATAAGTATAAAAATATTTTAATCAGACGCGTAACTATACCGTGAGAACCGTGTTAGTAGTATTGTATTTACAAGAAAAAAATACAGACCAAATGTTACACGATCTTACCACGATACATCTCGATTACGTTTTCCGTCGACTCCGTCCGCTCGAAACAGTTAGTTCAGAATAACTGAGCCATTCTTGAAGGACACAAATATTACTAATACATTCATAGATATTACTGATATTTTTGAGAGCGTAAAATAATATTTTTAAATATAGCTATCAATTGTATATTATATGCATATTCTTTTAAATATTACATTTTATGTAATTTTTATTGCGTATAGGCCATATATTTATGAAATTTAACCAAAAACAAACCAAAATTATTCAATTTATAATATATTATTTCCTCTTTATTAGAGATCATATATGTTAAATATTATTGTCGTTTTATAAAAAAAATAATGAATGCGTACAATAAAACTAAATTATCATTATAAAAATATTTATCAGTAAACTTATGTCTTAAATACAAAAATAATAATAGTAATAAATGCGTCTCGACTACACCGGAGTGAACTGGACCATGGTCTTGATATCTTTGACGAGTACCTCTAAGAAGCCACGTTCTATCTGAGGTTGCTTCTGTAAACAAATAAATATTATTATTATTACTTAAAAGATTATTATTATGTGACAAAATTAAATAATAATATAAAAAAAACTAGTCACTCATATAGGTAGGAAAATACTCTTTATATTAAGGTTTATTGAACTATACACATATAGTAGCTACAGCGTAAGTTTGAAACACAAAAAAAACTTGAAACAATATTTATAGTTTATTAGAAATATCGTTGTGTTTTGAGGACGTAGTTTTAAATCTCGGGTTTAATAAATAGATAAACAGATAATTGTCCATGAGGTGGGTTAATAACTATGATCAATTATATACAGACCACCATATATGTAACTTGTATACGAGAGATTACCAACAGGAATGAGTCTTGATGTCCTACCTCCGCAGTCTCTAGCAGTTCATCAACGAAGCGCTCATTGAACACCGCTCGCAACTCAGATTGCAACGCCACTGCCGCCTCCCGCGTGCTTCCCGGCATTCCCAGAGCCCCCACGGACCCCGGGGCTCCTCGCTCACAGAGCGCGGCTGGACCCCGCAGCAGCTGGCGCGCGCGCGCCCACAAGAGCTGTAGGGCAGCGCCCGCGGCCTGACGGCAGCATTGCAACGCAGAAGCGCAGGCAGCGGCGCGTTCGCGAAGACGTGTCAGCACGGCCGCGCGGGCCTCCACCGGGGAACGGGGAGGAGCTTCCGCCTCTAAGAGCTTCTGCATGTCTGGTAAACGATAATATTAATTTACACCAATGAAACATGAAAATTCCCTATATACATTATTAATTAAATGTATATTAATTGAGAAATGTATATTATTGTCATAAAACGATTTTATAAATATACCTCCGAGGCTCATGGCGGGCACGTTCTGCAATCGGTGCTTCAGTGTGGCCAGCAGCTTGGCGAGCGAGTGCTGTCGCCGCAGCAGCGTCTGTAGCAGAGCCAGCGCGGCCCCGGCCTCCATCCCAGCGTCGTCCGCGCCGCCCGGGACCGAATCCTCTAGCGTGTTACGGGCGAACAGCAGCAGGTTGAACACGATCTAACAAACAGACGATTACTTTCACTGGGTAACCCGGAAACGACGTCAATAAGACTAATAGCAATTAATGCCTCGACCAAGCTACCTTGTAGTAGAGCGCATGGTGGTGTGTGGGCGTGTCTTCGTGGTCGGGAGCGTGCGTGAAGCGCGGCAGCAGCGCCCGCATGAGCCCGCCCACGCGCCGCGCGCCCGCCGCCGCGCTCGCCAGCGACGTGTCCGCGCCCGCGCCCGTCGCTGAGAACACGTCGCGCCCCGCCGTGCGCGCCACCACCGACGTCAGCGCTTCCAGCTCCACCAGCAGACCCTCCGGGGAGTCGGGGTGCGCCGATCTAGGTTAAAACATTTCAATTAATGTAAACTAGAGACTCCACGGTAACATCCAAGGAAAAATACTGCGCTGATTCAAATAATCATTCTCAAATTATAATAAAAAATAGATTAAGCCTTAACATTGACCAAGAGGCCTGCCCTACCGAAGCACGACGTCGACGCAGTCCAGGTGCGCCAGCAGCAGGTGCGCGGCGTGCAGGGCGGCGCTGTGGTTGTCTGCGCCCAGCGCCGTCAGCAGCGCCGACACCAGCGACAGCGCCGGCACTAACACCTGGCGGAACCTAAAACAACCCACGGCCGGTCATTAGAGATGGTACACAATTTACTAACGACAAATTTAAATACTTTGTGACACTAACCTGTTGGCGACGGACGGAACGAACTCAGTATCCTCGTGGTTTCCGTACCCCGTGTGTATGTCGGGATGGCAGTTAAACACACGCATGTTAGCTAAACACGACAAGGCTCCCTGGGCCAGCACCGTCTCGGCGCCCACGCGTGTACTCGCTATTTTGATCAGTAACGCCATCTTGGATTCGTACACGTATAACACTCGAAGCGACTTAGGGTTAGGTTCTAAAGCCTAAAAGAAAGGAAAACACCATTTATGAGTATAATTATTAGTCAGTAATTAAGTGAGTTATAGTGTGCCGTACTTACCTCTTTTAAACCTTCGTCGTCTTGCAGCAAGCTATCGATCAAGCTCCTCAAGTAGCCCTGATTGGTGAGGGTGTTCATCCAGTCTGTACCGGGGTTTATTTCTATTAACGTGTCCAGACACGAGAGCGCAACCATCCTACATACGTCGTGACCTCCGCCGATACAGTCGCTGCATACTATGGAACAGAGGTTATCCCCAAAACTGTTTATGACCTCTATTGCCATTGATTTTAAGGTCGATTCTTCCCTGCTCGGCCTCACCCGGGAGCTGTCGAGACGGCTGACGTATGTCGCCGCCACCTCTTCCTCGGGGTCCGCCGGGCTTGGCTTAATATTGGCTATGTTTAGGAAGTTCAATAGCGCCCCGTATAAATTCACTCTAATCTTCTGCGTGGAAACTCCAGCAACTAGAATCCAACTTAGGATTTTATGAAGGATAAATTTTAAAGTTAGTGATTTTGTCTGCATGATCTGATTGGAGGGACCGAAGAAGCTCGCTTCAAACTCTGCTGATTTCAGTGATGACTCTCTTTTCTGCAGGATGTAGCAGTGACGTAGGTTCACAAGGAGAAGTAGTATCGTTCCGGAAGCTAGGTTCCCTATTTGTGGGAGGACTTCAGCGGGAGGTATTTTATTGAGGAGGTCCTGAAGAATGTTTAGGAGGAGATTCTTTCTAGATTCTAGATTTAGCAGGTCGTTAGGTGCCACGCAGAATAATATCTCCGTGAGCTGCCGCCACGAGTCGTAGTAGTGTGTTAATGTGGCCGCCAGATTGCGTTGTTTGTTAATTTCCGTCACATAGTCCAAAACCTTAAATTTAAAGGTAAATATTAGTTTCTAAAATATTTTTCTTAAGATTGTTTAAATATTTTAGTGTCGGTGTTTCTAACAATTACCGTATGAATGATTTTAAGGAATTTGATCGTATTAACACAATATATTAATTTTGTTCTCATAAAATTTTGATATGAAAATTTATAATCAAACTATTTATTTACAATATGAAGATATAATATATAAAAGGAGTGATGACTATTAAGTGTAAAGAAGTACCTTCTGCACCTCCCTCGTCAGCAGCGCGGTGTGCGTGGCGGAGCCCCGCAGCGACGCCAGCTCGCGCGCCAACACCGCGTGCAGACGGGACACGCTGATGCGGGCGCCACCACCACCTGAGTTCAACATACATTTGAATATTTCTATTAAGAGTTAATTGGGACTCCATTTTTCAGTTATGCAGTCATATGAAATTATTTATTCCATACTGTACCTTGTCTCTTAAGTGGAAGTTCTTTTCATATTGTGAACAGTCTACATATTTTGTAAAATATTGATTATCTTATATATTATAGTGTGCGTATGTATGTGTGTCCGGTACCGGTGGGAACGTCGCACTCGCTGATCGCATGTCGCAGGTGATGTGCGTGGAATAGCTCCCAGCGAGGCTCGGGCACCTCCGCCACCGACACCGGCAGCGACTCCAGTGAGCGACGGATCACGCACCACTCCCACTCCTGCCACCAGATACAAATATATTTTTCATCCCGTCTATTCGAAAAGTGGTCGTTTTGTTCCTCTTTAAGCAGGAGAAAAATCAGGACCTTTCGGATAGGAACTTTTTAGCGGACGGAACAGTGATTTGAATTTGGAACATATATATAGGTATGAACATTCATAGAAATTTAACGCAAATTGTATGAATTATTGACTGTGTGTGTTGGTTACACAGCGCTTACTAAAAAAAAAAAACAAAAGCGCGCGGATGACCTCTCTGTTCTTGTAATCAGTAGGTACATATTTTCTCGTAAAAAGTAGAGTGTATAACTCGAGAGCACATTATTTTTCACTCGGGTGATATACTTTGAAACCCTTGCTGCACTCAGAATTCTAAGTTAGAATTTTTCGTTCTACAAATTTCGCTCGTGCTACAAATCGCGCCCTCGCCGTAAAAGTACTATTTTGCTCTCGTGTGATACAATCTATATTTACACTGAGAATACAGACAAGATTTATATTTATTAATTTTTAATTATATTTATTTATTTATTTACACTGTGTCCCCAGTGCATACCTGTGCGTGGTGTCGCGGCGTGGCGGCCAGCGCGTCGAGCAGTGCGTGCAGCGCCGCGCGGTGCCCGCCGGCGCCCGCCGCGCCCGCCGCCGCGCCGCAGCCGCGGAGCACCCACGAGCGAGACGACAGCGTAGTCACCGACGCACTCTGCGGAGACAGGGTTTAACAAACATTAACAAACCATAGGAAAGCAACACAAAAAAAGCCATAGATCCAAGTCATAAGTCTATAACAAAATACAAAGCATAAATGTCTATGTATATGTATATATATATATAAAAAAATACCTCCAAGTTGACTGTGGCTTTGACGTGCCTGGCCAAGAAATAGTCCCGGGCCCGCAGCAGCCGCAGCGCGGGGGCAGAGGTCGCCGGGCGGGCACAGATCCAGTACAGCAGCTTGTAGCAGCTCTCTATGAGGGGGCTCGCCTCTCTGATGGTTAGTATTTTTAGTTACATACTTTATGAAGAGAAGAAAAAACAATTATTAATGTTATAGAAAAGTAAAGATTCTTAAAATAGGTTTACAGTATTCCGTATATTAATTCCATATAGTATAAATAAATTCAATAATATGATATACTTCTGCGTGTTTCCGCTGGGTGCAATATAAGCTTCTAAAATGTCCAGGATCGAGTGGAAGCACGTTCGTGGAGTGCCCGCCACGCCCGCCTCCTGGAGCACACTTCGCGATATCTGTTCCAGAACAATTATGTACTCCCTTAACGAATACTTTTATTCATATGCACCAATATATAATAATAATAAAAGAACTTTATTTACTTAATATACCTTCACATATAAATAAACATACAAAAAAAAAACTGACAAATTTGAAAATAATTATACAAAAGGCATGTAGTAAAAAGGAGTGAACTCAGCTATATAGCTGCTTTTCAGTTCCCCTGCAACTACAAGTGCTGCTTACCAAAGTGTTTACAAAAGAAAACTTCAGTAAATTATAATAAACTACAATGGATCATACTAATAAAATAAAATAAAATAAAACTTACAAAGTTAAAATACAATAAAAAAAAGAATATAAGCATGTGGTATATGTACGTACATCGTCATTCATGTTATAGCCAAGTAAAAAGTGAGCAAGTGATGGCGGTGCTGCCGGCAGCAGCTGCAGCAGCAACACCACCACGCCCTCCTTAGCGGCGCGGAGGTGCTCCGCACTGCTCCCGCCGTCACTATCGATAGCGTCGGAGTCGCCATCACCGCCCCACTCCTCCGCCTCTAGGCATTCCACGAAGCCATGTCTGTAAACAGTTTATACAGTTAAACATAATTCCTAAATATGTATCAAAAATGAAGAAGAAGAGTATTTTCCAGGCTTATTCAAAATATTATTATCTTTAGCAGCTAGTCTCACCTGATCTCCATGGCCAGTTCGTGTGTATGCAGTACGGAGGCCAACAGATGCCGGGCACAGGCGGGTGCGGCCAGGGCCCGCAGCAGTAGCGCCACTGCCCGCGACGCTGCCGCCGGCGCAGACGACACGTGCTGCAATACCCGGCAGCAGGTCACCAGCCGGTCTGTTCGGCTGGGACCCTCAGGAGCTAAGATATAATTAATAATAATTTTATTTATTATAATAAAAACATTATTGTTCATAATTGCATTAAGAAAATAAATATATTTTTTAAAATATAGCGAGATATTGAAAAAATATTTTGCTACTGACCCAGTATGAGCTTGGAGAGCCCCACAACAGGCACAGCACGGCCGGCGGCGGCGGCTGCAGTGGACAGAGCGCGCTCCAGCAGCAAACCTCGTTGCAACAGTCGCAGGCAGCTCACCAGCGATCGTTGCACGAACACCTGAACACAGAAGGTTGATAAAATATCTGATATCCCTTGCTTTACATATTTTACTGTTAATTATTGGTTTTTTGTACAAGTTGTTTTTGATAGTAATGTCCTGAATATTATTGAGTAGTATTAGTAAACACAGTATAATTTCTCTCTTTAATTATACCTGCTCCGGAGAGGGCTGTCTGTTCATCAACTCGTGCGCATCGTCCAACGTAGACAGTACCAAACGCAGCATTTCCGACTTGGTGTGCAACTGCACCAGCAACCGGAAACCGGGGGGAGGGTTAGATTCCGGCTCTCTGTTCGGAGGCGGAAAGTCGCTTGCGGCAGGCTCGTATTGGTCCAGCCAGCGAGTGAAGAGACTGAAGCACAGCGACAATATCTGTAAAAAAAAAACTCAAAAATAATTAAAAGTATCTCAAAAAGGTTGGGGCACTTTAAAAATTTTGTTCGTCATGTCAAACAATTTTTGACATTAGTTTTTCGTATAACCATTGTCGTTTATGTCCTGTCTTCCGTGACTGGTCTATAATAATATAATAAATACATGAAGGCCTATCACCTCCCACTTCTCGGCGGGTCGTGCGTAGGGCCTGTGTGGTGCGGGCAGCGCCACGCGGGAGAGCACGTGCTCCACGTAGGGGTCGAGGCCGGGCGGCCGCGCCCCGGCGCCCAGCGCGCGCGGCAGCGGCGCCGCCCCGCACAGCGCGTCCAGCAGCAGGAGGAACGCACGGGATAGCGGGTACTCCTCCATGCGGCATTCCACCTGGAATTATGTACACTCCCGTGATGACTTTCTCTATTGTATTGATAGGTGATACACAGTTTTATGCTAGAGAAAACTAATACCTCGAGTAGTTCAGCATTGAGCGCCCTCTTGTCCTTGGCAGTGGAGACCAGCTGCGCGGCCTCCAGAGCGGTCCACACCCGCGTCGCCGACGACGCCCGTCCGCCGAGCGCCGCTAGCGCTAAGCACAGCTCCGCCTTTAGCTGCAGCGGCACGTGGCAGCAGATCAGACCTGGACAAAATAATATATACAAAATATTCAGTTGCACTTCCATAAAAAAGATCAGTTATATATCTGGTGTAAAATGTCTTACCAAACATGCAATTGATAGCGTCCCATTGCAAATTCTCGCAAATACTGGTGCAGGCCGCTTCGTCCTCCCGCGCTACCGCAGCTATTAGTTTCAAAGCTGCTATCATCGCTTCTACCTAAAAATAAGTTATGGGTTTAAGGTAATAAGTATAGGTGATGAATAATACCTTATAACATAATATATACAAACCTCCTCTTGGCGTACAAGCAGTCGTCCAGGACGCAACGGGGCA
This sequence comes from Mechanitis mazaeus, assembly GCA_959347395.1. Classification (NCBI taxonomy): domain Eukaryota; kingdom Metazoa; phylum Arthropoda; class Insecta; order Lepidoptera; family Nymphalidae; genus Mechanitis; species Mechanitis mazaeus. The sequence continues at coordinate 16,726,335 of OY365752.1, read as the reverse complement.
GGCGGCACCACCGCTGAGGCACCCATCGACGACGCATGCAACAACTCTGAGAACGGGGACGGATCCGCGCGGAGATTACTGTAAATTTTATATAGTATGATTACACATAGGCATACATGCAAGTGGTCTCTCACATACACTCACTAGTGTATATGCACACACACACGCATTTCTATATATGCTGCTATATACGCACCGGTGGTATAGTGCCAGTGCGGTGAGCAGGTGGTGCGCTGACAGCGCATCGCGGCGGGCCAGCAGCGCCCACGTGTGTTTGGGCACAGCCAGGGCAGCCAACGCACGCAGGTAGGCGGGCAACAGAGCCGCCACTACCACCTCTCCCGACAGACGCACGAACTTGTAAAGAGTGGCTGCGCGACCACCAGCTCTGTGACCAAAATAAATGAATGAAATGAAGAAATCTTTAATAATCAATAATTTACATAAAAAGTAAGTTTTATTATGATAATGCTGATACTAATTAGGACCATCCCGAGTCTTAGAACGGTATCTTCAATAGACAATGTGAACGGAATTGTGGATGATGACTATATAACCCCAAGACTGTACCTGTGCGAGTGTGCAGCGGCGTCGCAGGCGAGCCAGTAGTCAGCTCGCAGCCGCAGCGGGTCGTGTCTGTAGGCGCGCTCCACGCAGCGCAGCAACGCCTGCAGGCGCGATCGCGCCGCCGGCGCCGCCAGACCCTCCGCCTGGTACATCTGCGCAGCACGAGCCGCCTCCTCCGCCCTGAGGAACACTCACACATATACACACATACTAATTTGATGCTTTTTTATATGTACATTTTAAAATTTCTCGAAAATTACGTATTGTATGTTATTTACGTATTGTTTTTTTAATTACAGTGTAAAAACCTTCGATAAGTGATTGTTATAGTTTGTAGTGAATATTAAAATTTTATTTTCGAATATGTAATTTTTATATCGTTTGGATTAAATAATACTAACTTGACCCTCATCTCCATTAGCTTTGAGTGCATGAGCACGATGAAGTCCGTGATGATGGAGTGTATGCGGCGCTGATAATACTCCTCGGAGGATACTAGCTCGCTGGATAAGATCGTTTCGTCTAAGTATTCAAAAACCTGTAATAAATAACCAAATAAATATAAATTTTTTATACAATTAAAAAAATCTTCAAAAACATCAGAAAATCTACAATTATGAGCTGCTGATGGATAACTTTAAATTTACGTTATAACAATATTTTTATCCAGGTGTACAATAAAGCATATGATTATTATTATTAACATTACTAAAGTAATTAAGACTCACTAAGCGAAATACTTACACCACCGTCTATCGCAGCATCGACCAGCATCTCATCCTGGTCCAACAACTCCGTCTTGGGCTCAGCTCGTCGTAGCAGCGACACAGGCGCCCTCTTTAACGCTGCAAGAGCCAACCCTAGTGATAATTGACATAGAGCCTTTAAGCCATTGGGCTTTTCATCGTCTGCATGGCTCTGATTGACAGGAGGGGACAGCTGATCCAGTAATACTGATATCAAATCCGCATCTTGGATCAGAGGTAATTTTTTAGCTAAATCCTCGCCGTCTTCACGCCTGTAATCATTAGAAAACTTATTTAAGCTTAAACATATCTTTTAAGAGTAAGATTATTTTTTTTCCCTAAATTTTTTGTCTTTATTATTTCGGTCGAATAGTAGAGAATGCTTAAGCATTAGGTCTGCCATTTGTACGACTTCTTTGTGCAATAAAGATTTTTAAAATTAAAAAAAAATAAAAACTTGTACATTAAGATTGACCTGTGTAAGACTGACAAATCCAATGCATACAGCAAAGCCATTTGAAGTGCCAGCGATATCTCATCCAGAGCTCCAGTTGGTCCTTTTGAAGGTGAAGTCATTTGCTATAATAACCAAAACATGAGTGTTAAATTTTTCTAAATTTTGATAAGATTAAACAAAAAATCATACATGCCTCTGATAACAATCTCAGTAAAATATCCCTCTCCAGGCCTCCCTGAGCGGACGCAGCAAACACAACACCAGCCAAAAGTTTTCTGTAAAAGATCTTAATAATTAACATATTGTGGGAATATTAAAATTTAGTATAAAATATTACTTAAGAGTGTTTAGTGTATTTTATTCCTACCTGGTGTTTTGTATGCTGGCCACTAGACGCACGTGGTAGGCAGGCGGCGGCAGTGCGCGGTTACGGCGCAGCAGGTCTAGCTCATCGTCCAGCTCGCAGCGCTGCAGCGCGTCAAGCGCACCGCCCAACAGCCCGTCCGACACCAGCTGACTCACGTACCGCGACACGTATGACACAACCTCTTCACGAGCATTTATTGACCTAAAACAAATATCATAAAATAATAATATACACTAGAATAAATATTTTATTAGCTTGTGTAGAAAATTATCAACCTATATAATTATCCGGCTGTACTCACGTAATTACTATCCGTTTTCCAGCTGTTAATAGTTAAATAGTTTCCAGCGGTTTCCAGCGTTTTTCAGCGGTTGTTTCGACGCGATTTCGCCACGCTCAGAGCTCATGAATAGGTACAACAAATGTTCGAAACTACTTGACAATTTTCAATAGTATTTACGTGAATACAGCCGGATAATTATATATAATAATAATCATGAATCACGAAAGTATAAATAGAAAATTATCAATAAACTATATTCTTAAATTAAATATTAAAAGCATTAGTATTTTCAATAGACCTAAGAAATAGTGTCTAACATAAATTAAAAATAAAGTATTATATTTAACATAGACAGAGATTTTGATCACTCAACAACGAAATCAGTTTTTTCTGAAGCATATCCAAATTCTGCTTCTATTGTTGATTTTTTAATTCCCTCAACACAAGGATCCCATTGTATAAATTACCAAGAAACACCATCCTTAGCCATGACAAGCTCTCTCAAGGCCTGCACAAGAGCTCTTCTGCCGTCATAATACAACATAACAGCTAGGAGGCCACGTGCGAGCCCTGGTCGCCGAGAGCTCTGACGCTGTGCTGTGTGAAGTAACTCCAAGCATGCATATTCATTTGCATTGTACATATCTAAAAAGAAATTATATTTTTAGAATAACTAATACATTTTTTTAACAAAAACATATTTATTTGGAAAACTTTTGATGTATTTATCTTTTGTAACTAACTTGATAAAAAAATACCTTATTTTTTTGAACTTACCAGATATAATGATAGCTTCATCCACTAACTCCTTTGATAATAATGTCCGGCCAATGCTGGGAAGGTTAACTCCTTCTGTAACTCCTCGCTTTATTTCTTCTCTGCTTGCTGAGTTTTTAGCCTTAAAATTATTGAATATACCAATTTTATATAGTTTTCATATCCTACTAACAAACTCTTCTTTTATGCATGTTTTTCTGTCTTAGTAGTAACTTTATTACGATAAAAGAAGAGCATGAATACATCTATAGTGTTAAAAAAATAGTTTATTGTACTTAAAAACAGAGAAACAAACCAGAAGAGCAAGCATTAATAAACTGAGCAGATTTTCTTTTATTTTAAACACTGATATTATTCTTAATTATGTAAACCTATATTTAAAAATAAAGTAATGGGAACTTGTTATAGCTTTTATACTGAATGGTGTAATAAATATTGAAAATCTGGATAATCCTAAATAGTATAGTATGATATATAATGTTAACTAATTATTTAAACATAAAAAAATACATTATTAAAAACAAATATTACTATTAGGAGCAAATATTATTCTCTTAAACAAATGAAATACAACAACCATGATTATAAAAAACTTTAACATGAAATAGTAAATTTGAAGATTTTTTTTTTATTGTGTCAATAGTCCAGAGAATCACAAATCCATCACAAATTAATTGAGGGCTCAACAGTTAAGTTTCCATTGTATTTCCAGATACAAAATCACAGAAATTTAAGTGCATGATTTCTATTCTACTTAATACAGTATTTACTAAATGTGTGGTAAATAAAGCTACTATTTATACAGTGCCATAAAAAATACATAAAAAGTTGTATTTCTTTAAGTTTAATTTTTAATAATATTTTATGCTCTTCATTTATACAATGTTGTGTTGCTATCTTATATTATCATAATTGCAAATATTACAAGGACCATTCTGTACTTACAGGGTTTTTCAGGAGTGATAAAAAAGTTTGTTTGTGTCTTCGAAGAACTGATTCAAATGTGTGAACAGAATATGACACTCCACCACTCTCATTTGTGAGGTAGCTTTCCACAACAGCTGCCAACTCCTTGTATGGAGTCCATAAATCTTCTGTCGTCGTTCCTGTCGATAGCAGTTTAGTTTTTAAATATAATTAGATATACACATACCTTCAGTTACCTATTATTAAAAACTTAAACAATTCAAGATATACCATTCTAATTGTTCGCAATTACTAAGAAATACAACGTAACAACAAATAATGATATCGTAATATATCGTGTATAGAATAAAAAAACGTAAAAACATGTATTTAGGTAAAACCGCCAAATGTTGATACATAGGTTATGTTCTAAAATAATTTTAAAAACTTACCCTCGTTGATTTCCATTATTACTGATTTTACTTTAATTTGGCACTATTTTAATAAATTCATATATTAGGCCTTTATTTTCAATGTGAGGCTAATTATATTAAATAAAAACATTTGCACTATTTTGAATTCTTCTATTGACACTCTTGACAGTTCAACTAACACAGACTCGCTCTTTAATTTAAATATATCTTCTATGGTCTTAAATTTTTGTCACAAATTTAATCAAATCATAGATCATTATGCACTTCCATTAGTAAGGCAACATCGATATAACAAGCAACGCTCTTGCGCTTCCCCTGATAATGAAAAACATCAATGATCACTACCTATCAAATGACCCGCATACTTGTTTGCCCTGTTTTAAAAATAAAAAATTTAAACAAGTTTTTTAATCTTTTCATTATTTTCTTATTGGTAACTTCTAGCAAGTAAAATGATATATTTATTTCAAAATGCGTTTTTCTAGTAGACCGAGTATTTTATTTTGATTAGATTTGTGACAATTCAGCATTTTATAAGATTTTTGTATTGACTAAGATGACCATAAATCGTAAATAACCAGTTGCCAATCGCCAAAATAATACATAGTTATACGTGTTAGCATTTGTAATATATCATCATATCTTGCTGATCGCAAACTAACGCGTGGATAGATCATATCTTAAATAAAAAAAAATCGAATTTATATATGAAGCACCGTATAGTTTATAAAGTTTATTTTACATAGAAAAAACTATCGAATTAAGTCATTTACCGACCACGCAGTTGATAAACGACAAAACTTTTTTTGAATAGGTTACCTTGGCAACCACCTATAAATTTTATTCAAAGTGCATTTTTTTTTCACACAAATAACACTTTTTTGATAAATATAAACTTTTTTTGATATCTGAAGCCACATTTCAATGCATAACTTTTAATAAAAAGTTGTATAACTTACGTTTAAAAAAGTATCCTAACACTGATTTTTTTCAAATTTATTTAGCAAAAAGCGATGTGTCCACTCTGCGTCTCGTTTTTAGGATTACTGACAGGACATCATTTTCCCTAAACAATTAATATCTACATTGCACGGTCAACTCGATCAAATTTTGTCTGCTATTTCCTTCTAAACCGATCAAGATATACTTACCAAATTTGGAGTAGTTAATTATCACATGCTTTTGGGGCCAGCGCCCTTTTATTACTTTATGTTTAGGGAGATCTGGAAACCTACCACTCAATAAAATTTTAAAAGCAGACTTTATTTTATTTAGTTTAATTAGAACTAGAAGTGGTGAACAATATAATTAGATGAAAGCAAGCGATGGTGCGTATCGTGCGTAGTACAAAAAATTGAAGTGAAGTTGCACTGCGTTCTTCCGTCCCGCGCATGGTCTCTACCTCCTAGTGAATGTCTGCACCATATACTACCGTTGAAGTCTCTTCAATAGTGTTTGTTGCCAATGGGGGTATGGTGTTAAAGGCACGCCGAATAATTCTTTTCTTTATTTATATTTCCGCACTCTAGCTATACCGTCCGGCCCAGGTAGTATACGGTGAACCCGTCCAGGAAGCCACAGTAAAGTTGGAGATGTTCTACTTTAACTAGTCGACCAACTAGTTGACCAACTTGTCTACCAACTAGTTGATCAACTAGTCGATTAACTAATCAACCAAATAGCAAAATAATCTGCTTTTTGCTAGACAAATAGCTACTAATAAAAATCGATCAACGAGTCGAGCAACAGGTCGAGTAATTTTTAAATCAATTAGGTAGTCAGCTTCAAAAGTCGAAGACCATATTTGCAGTTTTAAAAAGTTTCATACACTATATTATACCAAAACTGCTGAACATGATAAACGCCAATATACATTAAGGATACCCCATCGGCCGAGAAGGTGATGACCGGGGAGATTATGTGGAACTACCTACTAAATAATCAACAGTTTTCCTAATCACCTTAAAACTTGCTAACCCAAAATCTCGTTGAGACATTGGGCTGGAATTTGTATTGATTTCGTCTTTCTAGCTATGCTGACTTTCCTATTTTGATGCGAATGATGAGCTGCTTGATAAATTAAATCGACTTCGCAATTCATGTATCCGTTTTATTTTTGGTTTGCACAAAATTAGTCACGTATCAAAATACCACAAAAGGTTAAAGTGGTTCCTCAGGTCTTTTCACAGCAATATGCATCTGGTAAAAAGAGCTAAGGAAAAGCTAATAGAGATAACATTTGACGATAGAAAATAAAGTCCGTCTTACCTTCAGGAACGTTATTAATTTGAATTATAATATTAATTATAATATCTATAGTATCGTAAGCGCTCTTGTTGCATTGAAATTTTTCGAGATGACAAGAATATTATACATCTAAGTTTAATATTGCAATCTTATATATTAATGCAGGAAGCCATTTCGTTGGCACACTGCAGCTCGAGAACCACTAAAGGGAAAAATATCATCGATGGCTCAAATCAAAGGTCTCATTATGCTACACTGCTGAAAAATAGTGACAACTCTCAAATCTCATTAGCTTAATTGCAGTAATTAGTCAAAAAATTAATTTTTCCCATAGACTTTGCATGGGGAAATTTTGCGCGCGCTTTCAAATTTTTTGTATTATCTATTGTGACTAGCTGGTCTTAGCATACTAGTCAATAGAAAGGTTTTATGTATAAATCAATAGTTTTATCTAATAGTACATGATTAGTAAACGGTACTCTGTGATTGGGGGCAGCAGAGCAGCAATACAAATTTATAATAATAATATAAAAAATATATCAATTTAATTTTGCAACTCTTTTGTATATGCTATATAGCATTTTCTGTGTGTAAGTCGCTGTAAAGACAAATAAACAATTATTAACTTAAGTCAAAAATAAAAAGAAAGATAAGATAATTCAACATTTAGATAATCTTTAATCACTGTGATAGAGAACAACAAGAATAGATAGCTTCTTCACAAGAATAAATTATTTAAAAAAATACTCTCTACTGACAATCCAAATGCATTAAAAACATGAATAACAGTTTAAAGAGACTGTTCAATAGTATACAAATATTCCATACATTTGTTCCTGTGAAATGTATTATTATAAAATACAATATTGTGGAAAAAATCACCAACGTTTGTCACTTGTACGGGAAGAGTATTAAGGACATCCATGCTTTTATCATTCCTTACTTTATCACATTCCATGTCAATGACCTCTAGAAGGTTTAATGATGATTTTTTCTGAAGATTTCTTAAGACTATACTCCCGCAAGATGCAAATCCAGTCTTTTCAAAACATATTTTAGAAAGGATATACAGAGTGCTAACATTGAAGTGTGACAATGTATTGAAATTCTTAACCAGCAGAGACTCTCCAACCTCGAGCCCCTTTAGAATACTGAGCAGTGATTTGAAGCAATTTTTCTCATAAATATTATAGCTGTCTTTATATTGAAATTCAGGTAATATTAGAACCTTTGATATATCATATTCTGAGCCAATGTTACCAGCCTGGCTTTTAGACTGTTTGTAGATTATAATTTCCATGAATTCTTCTTCTGATAAAATTTGTTGATACAATTTGAAAATTGGTACGAAAATAAATTTTGAGCTGTTCACTTTTTGTAATGGTCGTCCATAAGTAAAGACCAGATCAAGTTTTAAATTTTCCTCCTTACACATCCATCGTATAGGCTCATTTATCAGTATGAGGGCATTTGAAAGAACTCCTGCTTGCAAAAATGAATTGAGATTCTTTAGCTTTTCCTTCAGTGACATCTTACAGTACAGTTGTCGTTCTGTGAATGAGCCACGGTGATATCTAGGGTTTGTGTTTATCTTGTTTTCTTCATGTAGAATACCTTTTAAAATCTCTTGTTCAACTTCAATAGGCTTTAGGTCATATTTCCAAATAAATTCTGAGGCTACAATTGTTCTTATTTTCTTCATATCTCTATGTAATGCTATATTTTTCTGCATTAAGTATGCTTGAAGATTATTGTTTATAACCTGGCATTGTATAGAACAAAAGTAGTAAGCACACTCCTCAATTTGTTTCAGAAATGTCTCTGGAATAGCTTCCAATGGAAATAATGCTGTTTTAGAATACAAATCTGTTCCATACGTAGTCTTTAGAATTGCGATATAATTGTCTAAATTGATATTATCCTTGTATCCCAGACAAATAGCATACACCTCAGAATTGCCTTGGCGAGATGTCACAGGTTTGTAAATGTTAACTTCTTTAAAAAGATGATTAATGAGATATAGCAAGCTCACTGTTGAGTGTTCAAATATTGTGAATAGCTTAAAAATTAGAGTACCCCCTGGAATTATAATAAAGAATTAATTATTAATGTCATACATTTCTTTACATAATTTTTATTATGTTGTTAAAATATCAACTACTACGGCTTGCTACACACATGGTGCTCACAACACTCATTAAGTAAGCCACTGCCTAATCTAACAAGTATTAAAAAAACAAATATTTAGGTTTTGTCTACTTGTGTTGTTCATCACCTGGACTCAAAGATTGTAATGCAGTTACAATTTCACAGTAATGCAATGGAGAAGTGACTTCTTCCTGGGCATCAGGTTTCTGTAAACAGTCAATTGACCCATCTGCAGTCACTAATAATACCTGAAAGAAATTGTTATCTTCAAAGTTAGGTACATTGTTTGTATTTTTTTCATTTCACTATTAAAAAACATACTTTTCCCAAGCTCTTGGCTTTGTTGATGATAGCTTGCGAGTTTTCCCAGTCCATTAGGTTGCCGGTGTTATCAACTCCAAAATGCCAGTTGTCAAGTGTGTGGAACATGAAGCGGTCATCACTGATCATGTTGGATGGAGAGTTGCCTTCATAGTAAGGGTTTAAAGTGTTTGCAACCCACTTCCACTAAAAATAAATGTTATTTAATTTAGTATTATATATGAATGAAAAAATTAAAATACTTTTGAAATTGTTTAACTAACCTGCATTTCCCGATGATGGGATTTGAGATAATGATTTAATGATGTTATAAAAGCTCCTGGTGCTTCACACAAGTGCAAGGATACTATTTTCTTTGAAATATTTGCTTCTTTTGAAACAACACTATATGTACAAGCACATTCATAAAATTTTGTCCAAGCTTGAGTTAAAAATTCAGGGTTTACTAAACATCGTATCTTCCAACCCACTTCTCCAGCTGGATTACGGCGGCGTGTATGGCTACTCCATTCCTCGATACTAAAGTCGTTTAACTGGCTTTTGTGAAAATTTAATCGAACTTTAAGTGATTCTAGAACCTTCACTTTCCAGGGTGGTGTAGAAAACCAGGATTCCCGGTCAGGTAGCTTCCATTCGCTGTTAAATCGAAATTGATATTTCTTATTAAACAAATCATTTAATTCGTCTTCAAAGTCTTCCCCTCTAAATAATTTTTGTCGATTAAATAAGTTTTCACTTTTATGAAACATCTTTTATTTCAATAAAAGAAATGTGCCAAAAAAAGTATCAAGTTAATTTAATTTTCTTTTTGCGCTGCAGCTATTGATAGAGCTGTCATAGATTTAAACCAGTATATCAATAATAAGAATTAAAAAACATTAGTTGCTTTTTGAAGGTAAATATTAGCAACATGGGAAGCATTTTATAAATTTACACTTTTTGTACACTGTTTTGGATACATAAAAACTACAAATTACAATGTTTACAAAAGCAGCTCAACAAGATATTGACAAGATACTGATAGTCAGATAGTCGATTACATTATACATAATCTGTACCATTTGCCCCTTTTTTTTAATTCTTAAATTAAAAAGAACATAGTTTACAATTTTTAATTTGACAAAAATATTTTGAAATTATTAGTTGAGAAGAATAGAAACACTTAGCTTGCTGTTTATCTCATATTTATATAGAAAATTCAGAGTGGTATTTATACAAAAAAATATAGGATAGAAGGAAACCCAATAGTACAAATAATGAAGAGTACATTTTTTACAATAGTATTAAATAATTTAAAGTATATATATATTCACACATAATAAATATAATATTTAATATAATTATTACGTATAAACCAATAAAATCATTTATATTGTATTATTAAGAGTAATACATCATTTGAGACATCAAGTCCAGTGTACTTGCTTGCTGACCTTGCAGGCTTATTCTAGTTTTTAGTTTTTTAAATTGATAAACTTTCAATATTTTATCCATCATAACTAATATTGTAAATATTATTTTTAAAGTTTTAATTACTACTATATCCGCTAATTTATATGCCTAATAATATAAAATTGTAATAAAAAAGACTACAAAATTATGAATTTTAGTTGTTAGATATACAAATAATATAATTAAATACAATAAATATGTATTATATAATAATTAGTACCAATACTTAAACAATAGTATTATTTGTCTATTTGATCGTAACTCAAATGGGTTAACGTAATTCCGTAACGTTCTCCGTAACTCATAGAATGAATAATTGCCTTTTGCTAAATGTTATTATTAGAAAAGATAAGTTTTTGTTAGTAGTCCTTTTGGAAGCATAATCTGGTGACTGTTAGGGTTTATGGTTGGCAGCACTCATTTTTTATTGCTTTCAATTGATTCAAAAAGTTTTGATACCAGAGCCATAAAATAAATTAAAAAAAAAGTAATTAATTTTTGACATATTACAGTACTTCATTATTTTATAAATATTTTTATTCTATTTCCGTCTTACGTCTACCAATAAATAGTATGTCAATTTTAATTTATAAGTTGTCAATTATTGTCATTAGAATTTAAAACGGGTAGATTTAATAAATCTAGTTGTAGCAATCAAGTGTAGTTATATTTTGAATGCCACGTAAAAACCGCTATTAAGTTATTTATTATAAATTCTCTGATGTACTAAGTGTTTTGTTATGGACATATGGACCAAACTATTATCTACTATATATGACTGCTATGTACAAGGAAATTGCAATGAAAAGAGAGCGTGACGATTGACCGTAATATTTGACTGGAATCGTGACAAGACGATACTTATTTTTCTTTACCTATTTGACGTTGAAAATGAACATGATTAATAACATAAGGGGTACTGATCGTAAAGAAGAAAAACCTCCTCACTCGAGAGTTTTTGTTGTCTGTAATAAACAATTGAAGGAAGAAGACTTAAAGTCGCGATTTCAGCGCTTCGGAACTATTGAAGATTTGTATATTCCTAGAGATAGGCATACTGGGGAGTCGAAAGGCGTTGCTTATATAAAGTATGCTAAAACCTCCTCAGCAGCTGCTGCTATACAGGAAGTACATATGAAAATATTGAACAATGATAATAAACCAACCAAGGTTATGGTAGCAGTTAATAAAAATGAAAATCCAGCACAAAATGAAAATGTAGATAGATACAAAAGACTTTTTATAAAGGTTCAGAAAGATGCTAGTGAGTCAGAGCTCAGGCATCACTTTTCAACATTTGGACAAATAGAATCAATTCACTTACAAAGAGATAAAATGACTGATGTCTGTAAAGGTTTTGCTTATGTTCAATATAAAACATTTTTTGATGCTGCTATAGCTTTTGAAGAATGTGATAACAAATATAAACCAGTATTTGCTACCCCTAGAGATGATTTAAAAAGAAGTAGAAATAGTCTGGATGTTGATCACAATAATGTCAATGGATATAATACTCCCAAACATATTCATAACCGTTACACAGACAGATATACACAGTCTAAAAAAGAATGTAATGAAAATATAAATGGCTCAATAATGTGTAACTCCCATGATTATAACACAATCACGGTTAAGTGTAGCCCACAAGTGGCCAAACGGCACATAGAACAACTATTTAATATTGTACCAGGAATGGTCCAATGTCAGTATTATTTGGACACATTTAATGGTATCTCTAAAGCTGTTATAACTTATGAGGAAGCAAGATCAGCAGCTCATGCAGTGGAAAGATTAAATAAATTTGAATTTCCATCTGGAGAGATATTATCTGTAAAGCCTGATAAGAATCCTTTGGCCAAAGCTGCTAATGATTTGACAAATATTGTAAATAATTTTAGAAATGCTGTAGACTCAGGTACCCCTGATATTAAACAATTGGCAGATGCAATAGCCAAAGCATCTACTTTGATCAAAGTTGCAACAACAGGTCCGATTGACTCAAGAGAAACCCAGGATTACAATTATTGCAATGTTAATTTACCATCCCACAAGCCCATTGCAGATAACAATAGCAGAGTTGCCCAAAGGTTATTCATTATCTGTAAACCCCAGCCTCCACCAATATCAACTTTACAGGATATATTCTGTCGTTTTGGAGATCTCATTAATGTGTCCACTATTCCAAATAAAACTTTTGGTTTTGTCAAGTATGCTTCTGTAGGTGCTGCACAGGAAGCTATGAGAGTTCTAAATGGAGCCACAATTACTGGAATTAAACTGAAGGTTTTAGAAGCTGATGAGAAACCCTCTAAGGATGAAGGAAAAATAGATCATAATGAACAGGAAGAGACTACAGACTATGATATGGATAGCAAGCGAATGAGACTTGACGACAAAGACTAAGAGACTACCAATTTATTTTAGTTTAGTTATTTGACACAATTTAGTGAGCCGGACTCTAAAAAATTACACATAAGGATGAAATTAGATTATATATTATAGATGAATTTATTTTTATTTAACTAATTTAATATGCATGTCTAAATCAAATGTTTCTTCATAGTATGGTTTAAATATTTTTTTCTTTTCTCCAAACTTTTGTTTTTTATTTTAAAATACAGGCCTTTTAAATACTCATGATATTCTTCTCTATTCTTTATATTTTGTTTTAACTAAAATTTAGAAATAAAAATAATAAATGTAATTATATTTTATGCATTTTATTTGATTCAAATGGTTTAAATAACTTTAACAACAACTAAATATTAATTAATTACAAACAACTTATTTATAAAACACTTAAAATATATATATCACATTATAATAAGGAAAAGCACAAAAACAATATAAAGATACCTTTGACACTTAAAGGTTATATATATTATATATAGTATTTTTTTAATAATCTGACTGAAAGACAATTATTAAATTGAAACTATGTGCAAGGTAATGAATTATTTGCAACTATATTCATTAAGACCTAAAAAATCATGAACAAGATATTTGGGTTTGGAATGTCATATTTAGACAAGAGCAAGACCTGCCTTTTTTGCAGCTATCAACACCCTCACATGAATTTGAATGAAAGAGAACATACTTGTTTTCAGGGACATGGAGGATAAGAAATAAGTTCAGTAATAATTTATAGTTATTAACTATTACTTATTTTGTATATGAGAACCAGGAGTCTTTTTATATAGACCCTGTGCATTTCCCTATACTACATTATATAAATGTTACAAAAAAAATATGACATTAGAATATTAATTTTTATTATTAAGTAAGTATGTGACCTCATTAATTCCCAGAAGGAGCTTATTAATCAGACTGTCATATTGGAAAGCAGTGCTGCTCTGCTCAACAGCTGTCCAATTTTTGTTTACCTCTCCCAATTTTGTTTTGGCCTGTACCAACTAAAAAAAAAAACATTATCAGATAAATACACATGTTTATGTTATAAATAATAAAAATAATTAAGAAACAAATTATAAGAATGCAAACCTGAGTGAACATGTTGACATCAACACACAATTGCCTCAACTTAGTCTCCAACTCTGCATTTTTGTTCTCTTCCTTGTTTTTATTCAGTTTTATCTTTGCCAAACGGTTCACAAGCTGATCCAGACTTGTTGCATACTGCTCGAAATTAACATTTTCAATATTCTTCAGAGGATGTATTTGCTGAGGTTCAGGGACAACGAATTTTTTCCGTAAGTCCTCAGTGTAACATTTCATCGCAGCAATGACATTATCGAGATCAACATCACCATTGTTTTCAGGTATTTCTGGCGTTAATACTTTTGGAAGGTTGGAAACCAAAAACTGCGACAGATCTTCGCGTCTTAAACCATTATTCTGTTCAGGTCTGACGTTTGGTGCATTCGGAACACTGTTAAACATAACTTTTATTTCATCCATCACTCTCTGGGAATCTTCAAGCTCTTTGTCTAAATCTTCAGTCATTTTCTGAAGTTCCTCCAATTTTACCATTGACTGGAGATACTTTGAAAATGCTTCAGTACTGTTTTCATGATTTAAGCTCATTTTGAAAATTATGTAATATATTTATTATTCTTATTTACTTTTTTCACAAATGTATTATTAGGATATGTTTAAATTTTAAACACAAAATCGACAATAATTACTATAGACGCCACAGTGAATAGTGGATACATTGACAATGACATGTATGAGTATGACCATATTATCATCATCAACCTCATAATAAACTGGCTTGCACTTCAAAAGTAAAAATATATTAATTCTATTTCCTTAAGAATTACTTTAAATTTCATTATTTCATTTTATTTTTGGTTTTATCTGAGCAGTTTAGTGTAATTTGTATAATAAAGTAGTATGTGCTCAAAGTGTATAGCCCCATTAATGATATCCTGTTAATTCATATTCTGCCTCACGGCTTTCTATTATTAATATATCTTCTGAGCATTCTAGTAAAGACAGTTGTAAATTTAATTCAAATAAAGATTTCACTTTAGTTGTATTTTCCTTGGCATTGATTTCAGTTTTCTTCGACATTGTCATTTTGTCATATTCGACAGACAATTGACGTTTTAAAATTCTATTATCTATATTTTATTTGACTGAATATTATGACCAATTATGACATTACCATTTAAAAACATAGAAAACGTGTTGTAAATTGTAATATTGGCGATAGAGTTACAATTAATACTATTATACTCATTGAGTTTAAAGTATAACAAAATAAATTGTTTATATTTTTACAACGTTAAAGTGTATTGTCAGTGTATTATAAATTTAAAAAAATGGTTCGCAAACTAAAGTTTCATGAGCAAAAGTTGCTTAAAAAAGTTGACTTTATATCTTGGAAAGTCGACAATAACTTGAGCGAGGTAAAGGTTATGAAAAAGTACTACATACAGAAACGGGAGGACTATACCAAGTAAGTGTTAGTGTATTAAAGAAACTTAAAAGTAGTATTTTATAAAATAAATATTTTACTTTATACTAGGTATAATAAATTATCCAGAGAAGTGAGAGAGCTAGCTAATAAAATTAAGGATTTAGATGCTAACACAGAGTTTAGAACAGAAGCAAGTGCACAGCTTTTAGAAAAGTTATACCAAATGGGACTCATTCCAACTCGATGGGACCTTGCCCTTGCTAGCAATGTACCAGCCAGTGCTTTTTGTAGAAGAAGATTGCCCGTTGTTATGGTTAGAAGTATGTATAACTTTAAAAAATTATTTAAAGAAGATTCTAAATCTAAACAAGGGTTTAACTTACTAAATAATTATTTTTAGATAAAATGTCAGAAAACCTTAAGGAAGCTACAAAATTTATAGAACAGGGACATGTCAGAGTTGGCCCAGAAGTAGTGAAGGATCCAGCATTTCTGGTCACACGGTCACTTGAAGACTTTGTAACATGGGTTGATGGTTCAGCTATCAGAAAACATGTAATGGAGTATAATGATATGGTATGTATAAGGACTGACATATGAAAAAAAATGTCTATAGGCTATCTTCCTTCACTAATCTGATCAGTACAAATTAATAATATTAAAAAATATTTTTGATAGTTTGTTATAATAATAAAATAAATAAATTTATTTGTTTCTTTTTAATAATGTTTCATTTTTTTCAGAGAGACGATTTTGACATGCTGTAAGGACATTTATCCTGTAAATAATAAAATAATTCTAAATGTCCCAAATGTATTTTATTGTAATAATATAAGTTTTCTTTTAATATAAAAATGTTCACATCATTCAAGGTTTTTGTCTTATTTTTACATAACACAAGTTATCACCCCCTGGCCTGCTATTTTTGAAATTTGTGACATTGGGATAACTTTTACAGAAATAAATACACAACTTGTAATAACTTACTTTTAGTAACAAACAAATAACACTTAATATACTTTAATTTCACTCATTTAATGGACTAATGTTTATTCCTTCATATTAAGTAACTAATTGAAATATAAAAAACCATAAACATTGAACATTAGTTTATTCCTATTGTATATCATATTGTATTCACATTTATTATAATAAACAATTGATTTACAATAAATTATATCTAACATTTAATTACAATGTAAATGTCATATAGTCTAGCAGTATAATTAAACACTTATTTGAGATTAAAGGAATTTTTTTTTTTTCCTTTTTATCAATTTGATTGTTCATCTATTAGGCAAAATATCCCCTATATCTTAAACTTTTAAGATTGTGTTATATAGCTTATTTTTCTCAACACAGATTTGAAATTTATTTAAACAAATTTAGGGTGAAACCAGTCATCTCCTTAATAAATTCAAATAGGTAACTTTTCTTTTTGCATTTTATTCTCCAGCAACAAAGCAATCCTCTTGAAAGCATCAGCCTGGGTAGTTGCCGCCTCAGCCATTTTTTTCATTGCCTCGGCTTGTAGCAGAGCTGCCTCAGCGTTCTTTGCAGCTATTGTTACTCTTTGCTCATCTGCTTTGGCCCGAGTGAGATCAGCAGCAGCTCGTGTTTTTTCAACTTCTATTAACCATGTTGGGTATATACCTAAATATTAAAAACATAGTAAAGATAATTACCTAGAAAGTTCTTAATTTATAATAATAGTTAACATGGACTTTGTTTTGTTTGCTTTGTTTGCTTACTTTGTATGACTGGCTCATCAGACTCGTCACCCGAGTCTTTCTCTCCCTCAACAACAAATTCACTAACAGTGCTGCTTGGATCTATAATAATTTACAATAATTAAAATGTTTCCTGATAATGACACGCACATGCTTTTATATCAAAAAATTATTTGTAGGATACCTGATAACATATCATATGATTCCATGCAGATATCATGTCCATTCTCTCCATGAGATTCTAACTTAACCAGAGGTGGACTTTCCTGAAAAAAAAAATATTTATAAAAGTTTCATTAAATGTGAAATCCTCTTACAATATTGTTGCAGATATTAATAATAACGATAATCATAATAAGTATTCTTTATTGTACACTATTATGTCCATTAAAACTATCATGATTCAGTAAATACCTTTATTTTGCTATGTAGTATGTACAGTACAACAGTCGTCGAGAGAACACTAAACTACCTTCTACTTAGTTAATCTTATTGTTACCAGAAGATTTAATAAGTACCCACTTAAATATATAACACACACCAAAAGAAAATACAAATACAGTTAAAAAAAAAAAGGATACTTACACAAGAAATATTTGAAGACTCTTCTGGCACTTTACAAATCTTCTTCTCAAAATTAGGTCCGAGAATGACTAATGCTCTCTTCTCTAACCTTGATAATGGCTTAATACATTTTTTTGATAAAGTCCCACACTTCCTTCTCTTTTTTAGATAAGTTACTTTATTTTTAAGTTTGTTCTTAAAGTCACTCCAGTACTACAGGGTAATAAGATTCAAGTTAAAATCAATATAATTAACTAAGCTTAAAGCCGCTATATCTTCAAAGTTTAAATTTTTCAATCAGAAAATATTATTTTAATAAAATCAGTTTAGAAGCACATAATTTAAATAATAATACAAAAACAATATCTTTGTATAGTTACTCTACATGATATCCTTGTTCTAAATTTCAAGTCTTGGTTAAATTTTGTTTAAGTGGATAAGACAAAACAACATTTTAAAAAACATTACCTTACTCCAACCGTCTGCAGTCTTCTTTGTTCCTAATCTAGAATTATTTAATATTTTAGAAAGTTCGTTCCATAGTCGTTTTGAGGTATGCCTAGCTTCCAACGATCTTAAGCTTCCAGATGCAAACTCTACGTGTTGCCCCATGAAATCTATTATTGTTTTCACTTGCTCGTAAGATACGTGACGTGAGGGGCGACAGTCGCTCATATTATTAACTGCATTTAAATCTTCGTTCTTTTGTATATGTTTTCAATATCTTATCATCACTGTAAACTGTAATAAAAAAAATATAAGTGATATGAAATATATGTCATTAGAATCATATTATCTCACAATTTGTATTACAAATTAAAATTAATGAACTAAAACTTTTTTGTAACCCTCGTTTAAAACCACTATTGAATAAAAAATAGTCAAATTAATTTAATTACACTGTACCTTCAAAAAATTAGTCAGTAAAAAAAATATAATTAATATTTAACAACTTTGTTTTTGCTATATTGTTATTAGATATTGCATTTAATTATGACATTTGACAGTCTTTCACACGACAATCGACCGGCATTTTAGTTTAGACAGCTCTTTAAAAATTTTTGATATACAATAAAATTACTATATATTTTTATTGCTTATTTTAAGAAATAAATTAACTAAAGTTATTCAAGCACTGACTGTGAACACTGATTGTATGACGCGATGACTGTGCAAAGATCCGATATTCATATTAAATCATATTAAATCATTAAATATTTAATATGTAATACTAAATGTCAATTGAATTAATTAAAATATTAAAAAATTGTTTGTTTATCACTGAAGACTACGAATAATATCTTAAAAACTATGATTTATGTTTATTACTTAATAATATAATCTTTAAATAGTTCATTTTTATCAATAGAGGTATAGAAATACACTAACTTCTAAAATTTCGTACAGGTATTTAAAATTTTAGGAGGTAATATAATGTTTATTATCTTCTAAAAGAATTTGTTAAAATTTAAAAAGCAATATTATATTTTTTACTTTTTATGACATGGTAACAAACAACGCCTTTCTAGGCTGCGCGAGTGTGCGCGGAGAAAATCAAGAAAAAATAGAAAAGAAATGGCAGTAACTAGAGAGAAAGAAAATTGTACAAGAAAAATTAATGGAAATATACCTGCGTTATCTCTTAATAGTGATAATATGTCGACATCGACGGATAGTGACGACGCAGCGGATCCAACATATGAAATAAGAAACATTCAAAGTATTATAAATGTGACCCGTGAAAACATTGACGCTTTAAATGCAAGGTTTGCTGGCTTGCAGCACCCACCTTCTCTCTATTTATCGGAATATCAAGAGTTAACTGTAAAGTTGCATAATTTAGAACTTAGGGAACAGACTCTTAGGGAATTGTTACAGTGTGATTCGCCGGATAAGAGCGAAGAATATTCTTGGCAAGATGACTCTAAAAAGTACGATACACTTACTCGCCAACCTAAAGTTTTTCTTAGGGCTCACTTGCCTAATCAGCAACGAACGAGTGTGCAGGTTAAAGAGGGTGTTTCGCTTCGAGAAGCCCTAATGAAGGCTCTCAAGCTTCGTAACTTAACGTGTGAAATGTGCGAAGTGGTACGGACAGGCAATAATGAAGTGATACCTTGGGACATCGATATAACTTTGATTGATGCTGAGGAGGTCAGTGGTTTTACTATCAGTCCTTAAATGGTAAAGTTATCACATCTGAATTTATTGTGATATGACTTCAACCTTATTGATTGAATTACATACACATACAATATAGTAGTGAAATATATTGTTAAACTTGTGACACTGTATTGTTTGTTTACTAAGGTTCTTTTTATTATTTTATATTAATCTACATTCTATTAATTAAATCTAAAATTAAAGTCCAGCAGAGTAGTGTATGTATTTATAGTTAATTTAGTTTTTTAATTTTTATCACAGCTGTTTTGGTTGCTAGTCATTATTAGGGGTTGCTTTTTATAAATATAAAATACTTTAGTTCTAAAATTTTACCTATTGGCTAAAAACTAACATTAGCCAAATTTGAAATGATTTAAAGAAAGGTTTTCATATCCATTATAATTTAGACTAAGGAAGCTTAATATTTTAATACACAATAATTTAAACACCAATGAACAAAAAAATATTTAATTAAAATATTTAATTAAAATTATTTTATAATATATAATTTCATTTTATCCGTGTTGATCACTGTTTATTTTTTTTTCACATGCATAATATTTTATTAACTCATTTTAATCTCAATTAGCTTTTGGCAGTGGACATACCAGTCTATATTGATATTTAATTTAATTTATTTTGGATGTCCGATATCTATTTTTAAATATGAAATAATATTATTTTTTACTATAAGAAGTAACAAATGCCCTGTTTCTTAATGTCTATCAAGGGAAAATTCTTTGCTTTACATGTCAGCTTAGATACTAAATTCATTTTAATTATAAATAACTAGCTGATATTCACACTTGTACTCTAATTCAAAAATAAAACATAAATAATATGATGCCATAAAAAATCTTCTATCTTTCAGTGAAAGTCCTATAAAAATTGGTTTATGCATTCTATTGATTTCTATAAACAGAAAAATAGACAGACAAAGTAAATAGTGTTTATACCTTTTATATTTACATTTACTTAAGTACTCACAAATACATAGTATAAAGTCAATTACCTGTTTCTCAATTGTATGAATAGTCCAGACTATTAAACAAAGTATTTTAAACATTACACTAACACATACATACATATATACATACACATTCATACATGCACACATACATATAATGTATATTTCATGATTATGATTATAGTAATGTAGTAGTTTTAATAAATATAGATTGTTGTGAAGAGTTTAATTTATTTAAGTATTTTTTAATACTTTTTTAAATTATGTATTAGGCTATAATATGTACAACTTTACTTCGTACTTTCAAATATCTGTATTTTCGATTATCAGTAACAGTTTGACAACAGTAAGTTTGGTCAATTAACTTTCCACCAGAGTTATTTTGAAATTACATAAACATTTCAATTTTATATATTTATATTTCGTTCAAGTAAGACAGTTGAATTTAATGTCCAAATTAAATTATGAACTAACTTAATAAGTTAATAATGTTTAATAATTAAAAGAAAAAAATCTTTATCTACAATAAAATGACAAACAATGTTTCCAGGTGACAGTACGTATATTGGACAAGTTGCCCGTAATGTCACACATGTCCCACCAGTTCACAAGGAAGACATTCTTCACCCTCGCTTTCTGTGAGTGCTGTCGACGGCTACTCTTCAATGGCTTTTACTGTTCCCAATGCAACTTTAAATTCCATCAACGATGTGCTGATAAAGTGCCCAGTATTTGCCATCAGGTACATATGAACTGATATATATGATTACCTTTTACTCAAGGTTTTTTTACAGTAGCAACACTGTAGTGGATATTGTGTTATGCTAAATGTTTGATTTTATTATATTTTTTAAATTAAAAGACATATATAGATTTATCTCACTTATGTTAGTTTTATTCAGGATATGACAAAAAAAATATAAAATAGTGCATTCTATTGCTTGTCACTTGTTCCAGGTGCACATGACTGACACATACTATGCGGCGCTGCTGGCTAAGAATCCAGAGACGCAGGCCTTCATGTTGCATGTGCCCTCACACTACAGCTACCACCACAACAAGTAATTCTTTATATATACATCATATATACTTTATTTATAACCCTCAAATATGACGAGAGGCGTAAAAAGTGCTTACCTTTGCGTTATACTTGTGAACGGGCGCAACTTACGGTGACTGTTCGTCTTGAAGGCCGAGTTTGCACATCTTAATTTTATTAAAAACATTGGGACTTCATTTCGGATAGATTGCATTGGTTCCAGTAGTTCTCAAATTGTTTATTAAATGTTTTAACTTTTATGAAACATAGATTACAATAAAAAATTACTATGTAAATAAATAGCTTGTTGTTTGGATTTTCTTAGACCAGGGCGCGTTTCAAACCTTCATAGCCTTAACGTTAAGTAATATAGAATGACTTATTTCTATAAATATGATGGCAAAATAGATCCTTCTGATACTTCCATTTGATGTACATAATATCTGGTATTGTCTTGAAGAAAGAAATAAATATTTATTTATAATTAATAAATAAACTGTTAATCTAAGATGTCCAAATTTTTTTTAATACATTCAATATAACTTAATATTACAGACAGCAGCATCCTCGCTCCTTGAACCAGCAAGACCGCTCCAATTCTGCCCCCAATGTGTGTGTCAACATGGTTCAGCGACATCTTGATAGAAAGCAAAACCAGGTACTTGATATTTACTTATATTAAAATATATTATTATAAGTTTATCAAAATCATTTCACATGTATTATTTAAGGTACATTTATATCGAGCATTACTCTCTAGCTATACTAACACAATCACTTCCTATACTCTATCGAAGAAACTGCTTCAAGATATGTATACATACTCCTTACCTCTACCTTTATAGGTTTTATCTCAATAATATTTGTGCAAGATTCATAGCAAAGTTATATAGAAATATATCATACAAGAAAATATAGTGAAATTGTTTTTATTTTTAACAGAGTAACAATTCACCTCAATCTTCAAACTACCTTACATCAGAGAGAACCAGCGATGATGATAGAGATAGAGGAGAGCAACAGAGCCAAAGTACACAGGTGAATATATGTTAATTTACATTGTATTATTAAATATATTAATAA
The DNA here is from genome assembly GCA_959347395.1 of Mechanitis mazaeus. Taxonomy (NCBI): domain Eukaryota; kingdom Metazoa; phylum Arthropoda; class Insecta; order Lepidoptera; family Nymphalidae; genus Mechanitis; species Mechanitis mazaeus. The sequence goes on along the minus strand of OY365752.1, from coordinate 16,703,199 downwards.
TATATTTAAATATGTAACATTGAGGGGAAGACACTTTTATGACATAAGTAGTGGTAAGAAATATTTAATTATTAATAAATATAGTATTTAAATTGAGAATTTAAAAAATAATATCTAGTAAATTCTGTTAATAAATTATTGGTATTCTTATGTTCTTACGTATTTATTTCTTTTTTGATTTATGTATAATACACAAGTCCTCTACTCCTCTCTCAGGCTTCCCCCACGGGTACACTACGTCCGCGGAGGGCGCGCGCGCGATCAGCTGACGAATCCTGGAAACACGCACTATCCCCACGGGAGAGCTATGACGACTGGGTCATACATGCCGACGAAATACTCATCGGGGCTAGGATAGGTCGGTGTTAATAATACTTTCGGATTAGTTAGCACTTGAGCCATGAGCTGACATGTTCGTTTGCAGGTTCAGGAAGCTTCGGGACCGTGTACAAGGCGCACTGGCATGGACCCGTCGCCGTTAAAACGTTGAACGTCAAGACGCCAACCCCGGCTCAGCTCCAGGCCTTCAAGAACGAGGTGACCTAAATATTTGAGGGATTCCTCTCATTTGCTGATCCTGAATCCTGCTTGATCCTAAGTCGTAGTTCTGTGGATCGATGCTGGTTTTTATTAATCTGTACCCTCGCGTTTCCAGGTGGCCGTCCTTCGCAAGACGCGACACTGCAACATCTTGTTGTTTATGGGCTGCGTGTCTAAGCCGTCCTTGGCCATCGTGACGCAGTGGTGCGAGGGTTCATCGCTTTACCAACATCTACACGTGCTGGAAACGCCACTACCGCTGCTCTACCTCATCGACGTGGCGCGACAGACTGCGCAGGGAATGGACTATCTGCACGCCAAAAACATCATACACAGGTTACTGAGTTTAGTTGTTAAGTAATATTTAAGTCTTATAGTTTTCCACCCTCAGCTTTAATTTTAGGAGTACACTTTAATAAGTTTTATATCCATCGTTTTAGGGACCTGAAATCGAATAACATATTTTTAAGAGACGACTGGTCGGTCAAGATCGGGGACTTCGGACTCGCTACGGCTAAAGTGCGGTGGTCCGGTGAGCGGTTATCGTATTCGAAGATCACGAGAAAACCCGGAGCCGTCTGACGACCGCCCCTTTTCAGATTCGTCGACCCTGGGCGGGGTGCAGTGGCAGCAGCCGACGGGCTCCATTCTGTGGATGGCGCCCGAAGTGATCCGCATGGACGAGCCGGCGCCCTACACCTTCCGCTCGGACGTGTACGCGTACGGCATCGTTCTGTTCGAGCTGACGGCCGGCGAGCTGCCGTACGCGCACCTCAACAACAAGGACATGATCCTGTGGACGGTGGGTCGCGGGCGGCTGCGGCCGGACGCGCGCCGCCTGCGCCAGGACGCGCCGCAGGCCCTGCGCCGCCTGCTCGCAGACTGCATCGAGTTCGACCGCCAGCGCCGCCCGCTGTTCCGACAGATCCTGGCGTCGCTGGAGGCCATGCTGCGCGGCATGCCCAAGATCACCCGCAGCCGCTCCGACCCCGGCATGCAGCGCCTGCACGCCTCCGACGACTGCCTCGTGTACGCCTGCGCCGAGCCCAAGACGCCCGTCAACTTCCAGTTCGACGCTCACACCAGCTTCCCGGCTTTCTATGGGTGAGGAGCCCGGTGCCGGCGGGGGACTAGCGGTGCTTTGAACTCGGTTCATCGTGATATGTTAGATTCCTAGTTAAAGTTCCAAACCGTGTCGAGGAACAAATATTTTTAAAGCACCGATACCTGGTCCGCTACCGGTGCTTACACCTATCCAAAAATTATAACGTGAACGCGGCGAGATTTATATAGATTGTATTTATGTTCACAGAATTCCAGTGCCTAGCCAGCGGCACTCCTAGGCCGGCTTCCGGACGATCTCGACGATAGTTATACAATATTTTATACTATGATTGTATATCGTGTACGGTCGGAAGGAGGTCGGCACGTTGCCGTTATGCGGATTCTTTCACTTCTCAAAGATCTCAACATCATCGATAATTTAGTCATTATATTTATTTTGAAATTCAGTAATGTAGATATTAAATTTTATTCGACAATGTATCTGAAATGTAAAATGACGGGCGGCTAGCGTAAGATCCATGTAAATTAAAGCCTTAAGACAATCAGTGATAGAGTAATGATGTTTTAAAATTGTAAATATTATAAATAAGCGCATTACTCGCATGACACTCGACGGGCTAAACGCTTTAAGTGATGTAACTGTCGCAGATGTATTGAATTAAACCAACCTCATATAAAGTTTTGATTATCAATTAGTGCCTTGAAAATAAACAATTTTAATCGTAACCAGTTTTTAGTCGATCACTATACACTAAGTTACGCATGCATAATAAAAGGAAGTATTATTTGTATAAATTAGAATACAAGGTGTGTAATTTATTCTTAATATCAGTTGTAAATAAATTATTGTAATTATTCTAGCTTTATGTCGGTTAAGAAATCTGTGTATACATAATTTTAACGCATAATTATTTTAAGGAACACAATAAATTATTGTTTCAATTTAGTTTTTTGTTTTTTTTACAATTGCATTTTTTTTACAGCTCAATGAACTGAAACTAGCAGATAACTTTATACATGATATATTAAAATTTGATTTTAGATCGTTTTTTTTTTAATTTTTATATTTTTTTTTGGCATATTGGTGTCTATAGAAACACAAATGTCAATAACTAATAATATAGTAAATATTTTATTGAAAAGTAAATAGGAGGTTGTTTTTTAAGTCCTCAACTTTAGCAGACCTTATATTTTACAAACAAATATTTAAAATAAAAGAAGTTTAAGAAACTAGGAACACCACCAGACCTTCCATTTCAACTCGTTGCGATCGCGAAATCTCGGGTGCCGTTTGAATGTTGAGCGAAGCGAGCCAAGCCGAAAGCTTAGTCTTGGTGTCGGAAAAAAAAATTTAACAGTACAATTCGATTAAAAAAATTGGGCACGCGCATCCCCAATGAGACTTAAATTTTTCGCGCAATTTTTTTTACATTGAAGTCTATGGAGTGATGTTTTTAGACATTATTCCTCAACGAAATTTAATTTTTTTGATTTTTTTTTTACAAACCACCACACATCAGCATATGTGTGCAAAATTTTAAACCGAACCGTTAAGCCGTTTTAATGCCAACTTTGTAAAACCAATGCAAATTCTCTCCAGTAGAGCGCTCCGCTCGCTTCGCTCAACTAGGTCCACGCAAGCGGGGTTAGCCTCGCGACGCAGGGCGCGCGAAAAAAAACGTTCTATTTGTTAACTATATGGGACACATTCTATGTGTTAACTATATGGGACATATTTTCGTGCGTGTAGCTCGTAAATTGAAGGAGTAGAGTAACAAAAAGTTGAAAATTTGGGTAGCAAAGAGCTTCGCTTGATACTTCTGTTATGAAAGAGTAATTTGTTTTTATTATTTTAATTTATAATCAGAATTATATTCATCTATTCTGAATAAATTCTTATAAAAGTTAATTATCTAAATTTAAAAGTTACCTTTTAAACAAGAATTTTATGTAAAAATTACAACTTTATTTTAAATATTTACATTACTTAAACAGTTAAATATTATAAGACACTTCAGAAGTTTATTCTTCTTTAGTAAAAATATTTTATAAACAGATAGACTGCTCTAATGTTATAAATAAAATATTTTCAATAATAGTAATAAATAAAATAATTTAAAAAAATTTATGCGATAGAGTTTGGAATAAAAAACAAAATTCCTTACTAATTAAAATATTTATTTATACCCAGTAGAACTTATTTTCTGTTTTGACACTTTCTCACTAACGATGTACGTCAAAGTATATAATGCGTTTTATTTTATATGAAAGTTAACACTTAGTTTTTGATTTATAAAGCTGCTCTACATTAAGGTTCTTAGTTTTCGCGCTACTGATATAGTTTCCGTGGTGTAGCGGTTATCACATCTGCCTAACACGCAGAAGGTCCCCGGTTCGATCCCGGGCGGAAACATACTTTTTTTGACGGGCAATATTATTATAAAACCAGTCCTTTCCCTTTACTCATTTATTTTCAAAATATATATAGAACTTATAAATTTAATAATATAATGTTATTATTACTAAAAAAAAATCTTACATAATTATAATATTTAAAATTAATAAAGATAACAAAAACAAATATATTTTTATACAGCCATAACTAGCTCCTTTAATAAAATAAAGTTATAATAATTAATAATCTAATAAAACCTTACAAATATGTAATTAATTATCGGAAATATCACTTTCTGTATCGTCATTTGCGTTATTAGTTTTGGATTCTTTATTGTGATTAGTTTTACGAAATTCGTATTTGGCAACATGAATTTTTTTCCCACCTATTTTCGCGTTTTCTGATAATTTCAGAGCCCGATTAACCGCTTCAGGACCATCGAACTCTACAAATGCTGCCGCTGTAACAATTCAATATTATAAAATAAAAATGTATGTTTTAAATTGATATAAACTCAAAATCATACTTACCCATGGTCTTTCTTCCTTTGAGTATATTTCGTATATTTCGTATCCGTCCTGCACTAGAGAAAAGAGTGCTAAGAGCTTGTAAGGACAATTCCGCGTAAGATCGTACCATTATTGTAGTCTGTGTTGGAGGCAGTGGTCGTTTTACACGAATGCGATTACCTTTGAATAAAGTGTTATCTTCTTCTAATGACTGGAAAAAAATATACAGTCTTATTAAAAAAGCGTTGATCCAAGACAAAATATATTAAAATATCGTACATTAAATTAAAATAATATTACAATATAGTGTTATTTGGAGTCTCCAATGTATGTTCAATAAATGTATATTTTAGATATAAATAGTAATACCTTTACTGCAGCATCTTCACTATAAAATACGACTGTTGTTGTAAAAACAGGTTTAGGATCTTCTGTAGGATAAACTTCAGCAACACTATAACAATTAAATAATTAATAATTATGGTATCAAAGACTTCTGAACTTAATATTCTTAATAAAGTTAAATTATTTTAATACTAACCATACTTGTTGAACAATTCCAAACTTATTAAAATGTTCGGAGAGTAGCTTTTTGTAAGTGCACATGATACTGAAGGGGAGATTTTCAACAATGATTGAAGTTGAAAGTTTATCCTCACTTATAGTACCTTTTTTGTCTTTGTTAAACTTGCGTCTAATCCATTTGACCTTTACTTTATCAGTATTTACTGATTCTGATTCTTGTAGGGGTGTGGAAGTTTCATTTTGGGGCTTTGATTTCTTTTTTCGGTGTTTAATTATTTTTTTTTTGTCTACAACAGTCATTTCATCAATCAGACTAGTTAAAGAGTGTGGATTGTCACCAATATTCAAATTTTCCAAGCCCTCTGCTATTACCTCTGGTTTTAATTCCTTTTTTAAAGATTTTGATGCCGGTTCATCAATTTCAGTGTTAGTTGTAAGTTGTGATGGTTTGGAGTGGCGTTTTTTCTTTTTAATTTTTTTTATTTGACTTTCTTCTTTTTTTATGCTTTCTAACTCCGGTACAATTACCTCCTCAACTGATTTGGAATTACTTTCAACTGATCTTGGTTTTTTATTCCGTTTCCTTGTTTTTTTATCTTGTTTGATTTTACTTTGATTTTCAATTTCATTCATTGTTACATTTGGATTGTTCTCTTCCTTCATTGTACTTTTTAATGCTTTTTTCTTAGTTTTTTCAGATTTTACTATATTAACTTCCAAATTATTCACATCAGAATTGTTTTCTTTCTCTTCTGAAGTTTTATAATTTTGTTTTTTATTTTTTTTTGGATTTTGGATTATTTTACCATTTTGTACTTTATCTGCCACGGATTCTTCAGATTTTGATTTTTTAATAGCAACGATTTCATTTTCGTCTAACATAAAACTTACAGACTTGTTCCTCTTTTTGGCTTTAGTGTTAGATTCATTAACAATGGATACATTGGGGGCATCATCCACAGAATTTTTCATAATAGATTTAACTTTTGAATTCTTAAATTTTTTGGCTACATTTGGTGTAGATGTTACTTGATGGATGTCAGAAGATGAACTGTTTCCAGCTCCAAACGACAAATTGCTACCATCTATGTTTATTTGTGAAATATCCATCTCTTTTTTTATTTTTTTCTTGTTTTTATTCGGCGAGATTACACGTTTAGGTGTCTTGACCTTAGATACATTGATTGAAGAGTTACTTGATTCAGGAGCAGGTTTATAATACTTTATGAAATCAAATGTTTTATTTTGATTTTCTTCCTCCGGTGAATTTTTAGGCAATTCAAATGACTTTGATTTCATGATCTCTGTTTTATTAAGAGGAAAGGTGAATAATTCCTTCAGAGAAATATTAAAAAATATAATTCGTTTCAAAAAGAAACATTTAACATGCGCCCGTCATGAATAGGTTATGTTGTAAGCTTGACATTTTAGAATGACAATTGACAGTGACACGACATGACAATTGTTCATCAGCTGCCAGGTGTCAGACTTATGATCGTGAAAACTATTACTATTTACTTATTATTAACTTATAGTAAATCAATTGCTATTAAATTGCTGTTAACATGATTAACTATCTATTACTACTCTAAGTACAGAGTCTAGAAGGATAATTGCTAAAATATGTTTTATTACATTTCGTAATCATTCGATAATAACGAAAATATAAAAATTCTATCGCATAGGAAGCTTACTAAAAAGCTTAAAACTTTAAATAAAAGTTTATCAGGTTTCTGTTTGGTAATTCCAGCCGCGATTGTAAATGCATTGTTCATGAAAACATAATAAAAATAGCGCTGTAATTAGAAAATACCTTTTGTCTTGTTTTTAATTTGAATATTGCTAATAAATTTTAAACATTCATATCATCATATCACGTAATAATAATGAGTCAAAATCTGAATTTAGATCTCAATTTTTATATAACAAAGTTGTTTTATTCACAATACGCGAACCTCAAAACAGTATTTTTTTATTTTTTATTAAATTCACTTGGTGGAGCAACAGCTTAAGAAAGTAATGGAAACTTACACTTAGAATAATAAGTACAAGATCTAAGAAGCATTTCATTTTTAGTTTGTCTAATTAGTAAATCTTTAAAAGAGTTGATTAAAGTTAGTAATAAGTAAGCCTACCGTGATTTATAAACCAGTTTATCAGTGACGAATAAAATAGTGCAAAACCATTTATCAATTATATTACTTCTATTGGATAATTATGTAGATGAGAGGGTTGTTTTAGATAAGAAATTTGGCTAATGGCAACATTGTTTATTAAAAGCGACTGGTGAACCGCGATTGCGCTTGCGTGATGCCGGGTGCGTGTTATTTTAACTCGTAAAGTGAATTAGCGTCTTTTTTGTGTGAATACAAAGTTTGTATTGATAAAAGTGCCAAAATTATATTAAACGGTGAGTAAAAATTAATTATACAACTCCATTCATTTCACTACGTTTGTATCTTTCAAAATTACGCTGTAGGAACGTAAGTAGTAAGGTTTCGTGAATTTTCCATTGAACGCCATGCTTTATGGCGCGCCTAGATAGTATTGATATTTACCGTTATCGTTAAACTTCTTGTTTTTTTGTATATAAAAATCACGTATTTAAAAGTATATCTGACCTATTATGGTGGGTTACGATACCGTCCTTGATAAACTAAGATCGGCGCCAAAATACGGCGGAAATAGATATATAATTATACTAAGTACATGGCGGGAAATGTCTAGCTATTTTATAGATTTTTATGTTGACATACATTTTCCAGTTTAAGAGGCAAAATGGTCGCTCAAAAGAGAGGTCGTGGAGCCAAGAATCAAGCCAATAAGGCTAAAGCCAACCAGTCGGCCGAGGATGTCCCCGAAGTGGAAGTAACGGAACCCGTAGAGGCTGACGAAGAAAACAATGGAGATACACTGCCTGAGAACAGTGAAGAGTCAATGGCCAAAGATGAAGGCATTGAAGAACAATCAGAAGCCGAACAGGCCCAAGAAGGAGAAGAATCCAAATCGGAAGAACACAAAGAAGAAAAAGTAGAATCTGGTAAACTACTTGTAGAGAACCTCCCATCAAGCTACCTCTTTGACTATCAAGAGAAACTCAAGGAGCTATTTTCAAAGCATGGAGAAGTCATTGGTGTCAAGTGAGTAGTTATAGATTTCAGTCTTTATACAAACATTAACATGTATATTTGCTAACATTCAAATATCAGTCTCTGGATTACCTTTTAATAAATTAGAAAAAGTGATACAGATTGTTCTCTGTGCGTGTTGCACCTTGAACTAACTTAAATTGAAGTATTAACAAGGGAAATTTTCTTTCTTTTTAGACGTGGTCCAATCATTGTAACTGAACTGACCACAACTCCAACATTATCGGCTATAGTCGAATTCAAAAACAAAGATTCCCTGGAAAAGGTAAAGAAATGATTATTAACATATTTATTAATAAAATTTTAGTTAGATAACATAGAAAGCCTTTGTAGAAAAAACATAAAAGGCTAAATAAGGCGAGGATTTTCCAAATTACCTTGAGATCCTATGTAAAGCTTGAATGACTATTTGAATGTTTCAAATGGCTAAACTGCTACTAATAGGAATTATGAACTAAGAATTTTACCAATAATAGTAGCAGACTAGCCGAATACCTTTATCATGTGTTTTCCATTTCACATCTGTCAATATAAATAACAATATTTTACAATACTATATTCAAGATTATTAGTATAACTGAATGTTGTTACATATATTTTCATTGTAAGACTACAATAATTTATTGACACTTGACTAAAATGGTGACAATCAAATTATTGTACAAATAATAATGTGTTGTATAAATATAAGAAAAATATATGTTTTAAGAGTGGTAAGTAAAATGCTTCTATTCCAAATCTATCTAAAATTAAGTCTTGAAAAGTCAAATAAATTCCACTTTCAAAATGTTATAAAATATATATATTTTATTTTCTGTTCCATTAGTATTATTTTATAATTTAATATTGTACTTTCTAACTTAATTGACGATATTGTGATTGCCACTTGATGTTTTTTCTTCTACACATAATATTTCAAATCTTATAAGTTTAAAAGAGTCAAATTACGACCTATAAAAGAAACATCAAGCATGTTAGGCAAGCATTACTTCATGATCAATTTATCTTCAATATTATTAAAATTAGTGTATATATGTTAATCAAGATAACACATATTTCTTATCAGTTTTATTATTTAGCGTAAGTTTGCAACAAACTCGGAAGTATCTATAATTAGAAATGGGTGTGGCACTTACAGACACCATAAGCATATTTTAAAACTGGTGTATCTATCCATGGTGTAAATTATAGATTACAAACAAAACTGTTAATATATTTCTATTATAAAGACTTGAAATTTATTTTTGCAAGATACAAAGGAGGAGTAGGTCCAAAAAGAAAACCTCTGAAGAGTCTTTTCACTAGGTGTACTTTCTGTAGTATTTAGTACCATGTCCCCCGCAGGCGCTGGCAGAGAACGGCAGCACAGTGGACGGCAGCGCCATCTCCGTGTCGGTGGAGTCTCGCGCGGATACAGGCGTGTTGGTGGGCGTGCCCTACGAGGCGGGCTGCGAGTACGTGCGCGCGCTGTTCACGCACTGCGGGCCCGTGGCGCACGTGCACGAGTTCAGCAAGACTAAGTACAAGATATGTGAGTGAGCTCTTCACTATATTTTAAATACCTAAAGAGAATTAATTAATTTCGCCTTTAAAAAGCATTAAGAAGAATAGAACGAGGAGAGAGGTTGTTATGGTCCTAGCTAGATGAAAACAGAACTAAATATTATGATAGTCATTTTGTACTGTCAGTCCACAAGCAAGAGGTACTCTGATTGAAATTCCTGTCAAATATTTACATTTATAATTTCTTTACGTTTGTTTTCATTTCACAAAATGAAAAAAACTACGTTATACAGTACGGGTAACATTCAACGAGAAGGAGTCGGTGGAGCGCGCGCTGAAGCTGGACCGTGAGCTGCGCATCAACGGCTTCCTAGTCACCGTGTCCAAGTACCGCGATGACGACGAACACAAGGCGCACTCCGCTAACTCTAACAAGGTAGCTGTAACAATCAATAAATGTAGAAAGATAGATAAACAAATAACGGACTCAGTATCACTCAACAAGTGATACTTGTCAGACCGGGGCGTGTTTAGAACCCTCGTTGCTTTAATTTTGAATTGGAGTGTCTTTCAGGAGGGCTTATTTCAATAATTATAGTATTAAAATAAACTTTCCTGACACTTTCATTTGATGTGAACAAGTGGTATGGATTCATGTGGAAAAGATAAAAATAGATAAATTTCAATTATTTAGACAGAAATTGCTTTATATAAGTAGGTATGACTAAAGTAGCGTATCCAAGAATAATACTTAAATTAAAGTCGAATGAAAGATTAAATACCTATTTTAAATCCGATTTTTTCGATCCCTTGAAATTTCAAATATAAATAATAACTCTTGACTTGTGTTTCAGAACAAAAGACAGCACGCTCAACAGAACCGCAACTCCAGCGGCGGCAACAACTCCAACTCCAACAACGCGGGTGGCTCCAGCCCCGCCGGCGCGCGATCCTCCTACAGGCCGCGGGGCGCTTACAACTCCCGGGGGGGCGGCAACTATAGGGGTAGGGCAGCTTACAATACACATTTACAGTTCTTCAATGTAAATAAGGGTTATCGGCTAACTTCGTGTTTCTAAAAATAATCATTTATGCAGTATAAAGATATAGAGCTGACCAAATAAAATTAACCATTATATTCTAAGAAATAAAATGATATTGTTTATATTGCTTCTAATACAAATAAAAGGTATTCAAATCAATTAAACTTAAACAATAACCATTGCAGAGACATTATTACTCGAATTGCATTAAAAATAATTATATAATATTATTCATTTTAATTATAAGTTACTAAATTATAGTGCAGTTACTTCATACTAAAACTGAGAATATTTTATTTTTATAACAAAACACAATGATAATACAGCTCTGTATAGTTCTACAGTAGCTGTCCTTTTTTTTCATTATTAATACGAACGTTTCCGATGTTTACCGATTTTTACCGATGCCCATCACTTATTTTGAAATACTGTGTGCGATATTACAATATTTGGATATATTAAGGAGTGCTTGCAGGCGGTCGTGGTCGCGGCTTCTCCGGTCGCGGTTCGTTTCCTCGAGGTGGCTTCGCTCCCATCAACACCTATATGCCACCGCAGCCCTACATGGGACGACCGGTACGACACACACACATACACCTGAACCTTGTACATAGACATAGAAGGTCGAAATCGATAATCTATCTACAATCTGAGATTGAACTCTTAAATTAATAAAAAACCTACAAGTTGCTTATGAACTTAAAAACAGCACTACAATTTCAATCTGTAGTACGAAATAATCAGGATCGATTATTAATTTTGACTACATCAGTTTAAGTTCAGTCACTATATTATAGTAATTCAAAATATATTTAGAGCACTAATGATTCTATTAAAGCATGTTCTTATCACTTTTTGAAGTAATTAAGCTATCATTTTCTTTCATTAATAACAATAAAATAATAAATATGTAACATCACTTGAGGAGATAGCCTCCGTCAGACGCCACTAATTACACTGCTTGTCTTCATTTTATGCTGTATTTTTTTGCAAAAAAATTTGTTTATGCTTTGTTTTCATATTTGCATGCATTTTAATAGAAACGAGTGCATAGAAAATAGCGCAAAGAAATGCAGTTGAAATGCCACACTTGATCTTTGCCATATAAGTATTCTGTGCATTCTTTTCAGACTTACCTGTAGTTGACACTTGTAGAGTCAAGAATGAACAGGTAACTAACTGCTAGCTCTCATTTAACTATTTAATAGGTCCGTCACAGTGCACGGGTGGAGCTGAGCGCAACATTGTTGCTGAATGAGTTTCGAATACTTGTAAAATTAGCAGAGTAAATAGTGACTATAATCTTAAGCCTATTAAGAACTCGCGCGTGCGATTTCAAAACGTTCCACATGTTAACTCTATGGGACACACTTTGACCATTTAATAAAAAATTACAATTACAAATGTCACCAAAAAACTTCAGGACCTATAACTCAACTGTCACTGTCCTCGACAACTCTGCCATTTTTTGATATCCTACCATTATTCGTCTAGAAAGTAGCATTAGTAACGAAACACTTTTGACCAGTAAGAGCTTCACTCAGCTCAGCTTAACAAATGATTGCACCTTCACTGTTCGTGTGGATGATACTTCAAGACGACTCAGCATGTTTTTTTTTTTTTTAATACGTCAGTTCAAATTATACGTCGCAATTAATATAATTGTTTTTTGTTAAACTGAATTCATATACAAACTATTTTCAAAATTTCTAATTTATTTGAACCAAACGTTTATTTTTAATTATTGCAACGATTAGACAAATCGTTAATTGGTCTTAACGGAATTTTTCTTATAGAATAACTCAAAATTTATATATTTCACGGTTATCAATAATTTATGTTAAATTTAATAAGGATAAAGATGTTTGAATAATTTAAAAACAAACCATTTTAAGTAAAGCTAATTGCGACAGATAATTAATGTAAAATATGAATGATTATTTCAGCAAGGAGGTTTCATGAACGATGGTCAGCGACCGATCAAGCGACTGCGGCAGATGTAAGTGTGTAAGTGAGATGTGCGTCGTTCAATGTTCGTGTGTGTGTGTGTGAGTCAGAGACAGACATTGCAGTATCAGATAAATCTAGCTAATTGTATTTACTAAGTACACAAGATGAAATAATTGTAAACTACTGTCTTTTGACAGCTAATAAATAATTACTAACATTGTATTGTGTTTTATTTCTTATACCTTAATAAAAAATGTATATAGTATGCGCTGAAACCATAGAGGGTAAGTAACAAATATGATTATAGAAGAATTTAAAATTTTTAAAACATAAGTTCAGAAGTGATCGAAACGTGGGTAGAAACATTTTGAAAAGAAAAAAATTACTGATAGTCCAATATTTATAACCTAATATTGGTAATATAAAGCCTAAGCCATACGACAGTATCTCTAATATTGGTTTTTTATCCAACTACGTTAGCGTAGACGCCATCTAGTGCAACATTGCGTTACTCTGATTGATTCAGAAATAAGTGGTATTAAACATTTATTTCTTATCTGTAGTTAAAATGTACCTTTACTCTTTTACATAAAAGAAAGTAAAACTGTCCTGCTATCTTCACTAATATTAGAAATGAGATCATACCTTCACTTCTTTTTCCCAAATTATATTTACAGAAGATTGCTTTTACAAATAGCTTCACAGGTACAATAATTAAATGTTATATAAACAAATTCCTAAACAGGATATCGGCGCATTTTCTTTATTCTTCTTTATATTATCTATATTGTAGGTCCTATTGATTTAAGCATCTCCAGGACGGGGTCATCTTTGTAACAGAGAAGAAAAACATCCCTTGCGCAGGGGTCGATGTTCTATAAAGCGAACTGACGCGAGGAGAATTGCGTGACTCGGACTCCATGCTATTGGTAGTATCAACCGGTACCTCATGTTTACACGATGTTCCGCTTTTTACCAAAAAAAAAAACTAAGAGGGAACTGATATTGCGTGGCCATGAAGCGTAAGCTGATTATTTAGATAAAAAAAGGTCTACTCTTTTTTTTTATTTAATGATGCTTTATCTCAAAATAAAAATAAGCTTGAAATATTTTTGTTTTCGATATTTGATTGCGGAAACTCACTTGAACTCCCTCATCCCTTTTTTATCATCAGAAATTTCATCACACGGCGACGATCTATCCTTACGTCCTGGAAACCCCTGTCCGAACGAAGCTCTATGTTTCGTCCTTTTTTATTCGTGCAGCAAAGTACTGAACACAGTACTGGTACCGGAACAGCGTGGCTGTGTCGGTTGTCCTATCTGATTGAAATGTAGGTATATTGAAGGCGAGAGTAAATAGTCTTTTACGAAATTAGTGCAATGCTGTCTACGATTGCACTAGCACATACCTTCACGGGGAACGTATTGGCTTGGATTATACAATAAAAAAAAATTGTTAATTTTTTAAAGATAAAAATTAATGTATTATTAGTTATAGGCAGCTTAATTATTTTAGTTCAATATGTAATTTTTACAATAATGTCTTGTTTTAAAAACCCAAAACTATCATATATTTTAATAACTAGGAGCGCGAATCAGACCTCAATTAAGACTATGTTTTAGTCTATTGAGCGAAGCGAGGTGCAAACAGCACCGAAGTTGCATTTACCAAACGTCGACGCATTCTGTCCTCAACTATTTTCAAGTTAAAAAAGATCTAAAAGCTGTTAAAAAATTTGGCATCCATTTCATTGAAAAGCAAAATTTTCGTGCTTAAAATTATTCCCATTGTAGTCTATGGGATTTTAGTTTTTCCGTGATAATTATTCGAATATTAGAATTTTTTTTTCAAAACTACCACCAGACTAATGTCTATTAGTGTGCAAAATTTGAAAAATATTTTATTATTCTCCAGCATAATAAATATCTCACTGTAAAATTCATGAAATTTTAACGCGATTCGTGAATTCATCCGTTAAATTTTAAAATATAAAACATACCTAAGTTCAATCTGCAAAGCTAGGCTGTTCTGTAACTATATCTGTAACATTAATTCAAAAGAATAGTTAAGAAATAAAATAAAAGAAATAAAAAAATTAACCTACTGAGTATATAAAATCAATATATTTATAAAATTTTATTTACGTACATAAAAACAATAAATTCAAGATAAATTCTTTTTAGAGGAAGGCGCATACGGAACCCTCATATTTTACTTAAGTCTTTAATAAAGGGTTTTTTACGATAAGTTTAAAGATATCAAAATAGGCCCTTAATACATTTTAATTTAACATACATAAATAACTACTGATATTGATTAACAATTGAAAAAGATAACAATAAATAAATAAGTTCGTAACATATTTACTTAAAATAAAACTTGAAAACATTTTCCATACTTAAAACTGTTTTTTAATATAAGTATTTCAAATAGAAAGTTATCAAATCTTATTGCATCGGCGTTTTTAGTAAATGAATAATATTGATATATAACAAACCATAACGGACATTTTGTCAATAATGTAAAATATATAACGAATATATTTTTATAACAATAAATAAGAAAGTGTGTTTCTCGTAAGCACATGTTACTCTTACTACTCATTAGCTTAAATGTACATTATAGTAATGCAAAAAGTCTAAAGTATAATAAAAATGATCAGTTCGAACTTGCAGTCAATAACTTCCGTCGATGTTTGTTTCATAACCATTATATGTCCATAATTAAACGGTTGTTAGCATTTAGAAATTACACTCTCCTTACATTGACTTTGAAGATGCGTGCAACTAGAACATCTGCTATTCGTGTTTAAGATCGCGAAGTGTGCACACTCTGACAAACAAACAAGTTATTATTATAACGATTGATTAATTATGAAGGTGAAAGTGTTTATAGCTATTTACATTTTTATAAACATCACAGATTGTTCGAAATTATTTACGCATCAATTTAGTAATTCTAAAAAAGAGCCTTTAAGAATATCGAAGGATATTCGATCCCGTGGAGCGGTGATGGAGAATTTATTTAATGTATTTGATCCATCGTTTTTATCATACGTTTGGCCGAAAATTAAAAATGGCGTTCATTTGAATATTGGTCACAATTGTTGGGAAGATGTGAGTTTGTTTTTAAAGGATTTATCGGAGGGTCGCGCTTGGGCGTATAGAGGTAAGAAATTCAGTGATAAAATTGTAAAGTAACAAAATTCTTAGTAATTTAAGTAGAGTAACTATCTTAGAGTATTCAGGCTTTTCTTATTACAAATTTCAAATATGAGATGACTATTATAAACATTTTTATAAAAAACTTATGAAAACCTATAAGAAAACATAAAAACAATAACTTATTGGCTCATATGTTAGATGCTTGAAAGTTATGAACTTGTGTTCTTATTTATTTAATATAAAATGTTTCTGGAATAATAAATCTACCTTTTTGAATTAAAGAGGATATAAATATTCGTTGCTCTCAAAATATATTAAATTAAACAAATATCTAACAATTGTTTATATTTATGTTTGTTTTTTTCAATGTACTTAGAGTGGGAAGGCAAAGGTAAAAAAAGTACAATATGTTCATGTGAAGTGATGAAAGGAAAAGTTGAATAATTACTGTCAACGACACGAACACACTTCTTTCAGTTTTCGTTCTCGTAGCAATTCATAAGATTTATGATCACGCTATTGGGATTACATTTACTGAGATAGAAAAAATTATTTCACGTAAACTGACAATAGAAACAATTTTTTCTTCGCACTGTATTTTAGCGTGTATTTTTTTGGCTTCTGAATTGATGTTGAGTACACAATATGTAGTATAGACATTGTCTACAACATGTTACCCCATATTAGACTTAATTAAATTGGCATAGCGCAGTTAGAGGTCGTGTGTTCGAATCCTGCTAGTAGCGATGTTTTTTCATTTTATATTTATTTAGAATTTAAATATTTTTATACAAAAATGTGTCTTGTAGCCGCTGGTGCGTCCGGTCGCGACCAGTCCGGTTTATTCGTTGGAAGAAGATTTTGGCTCGGTTCCAAAGAACAATGCCTTCTTTTGGTAAGAGAAAATAAAGTTTAATTAATTAATGAATTTGAAGTGTATGTATATTTCTATATGCAGTATTATAAGTTAGTGTACTATGTAGGATGACAGCCACACAAGCAATAATCAAACCTGGGGCGAGTACTACAGCGGCGAGTATCTCACTTCGCTTCTCCGGAGAGAGAAGTTCGGTGGCAGTGAGTTTAATAAAAAAAATTACTTTATTATATAATATTATAAATATGATATAATCTGATGAAAAAATTGCAAGAACCCTTATATTTCGTGGAAAATATGACTTTAACCGAATGTATACATAAAATAAAACTGTAAATAATCACATGTACATTTAACACATTTTAAAAATTATTTTGGGGATGTAATAAGTAAAGATGGGGTGTAAGGGCTGTAATATCAAATCACCATTATTTACATTTTGTACACGCAAAACCGGTGTCGATTTCAGTAAAAATTGTTATGTTAATAGTTGAATGTCCTGATTTGAAAACTAGATGGCTCCACACGGTTTTCTAAAACTGACTATTGTGTTTTATGAAACTATAAGGAAATTATTTGCCCAGCACTTTCTCTAAGTAATTTAAGGTTCGAAATAAGTATCTAAGAATTAAGCAATTTTATTATGCAGAAGTTTTTAGTAATGCTACAATTTCATAAAAAATATATGTTTGTTATATAAAAGCTTAAAATCTTTCATTATAATATAAGTCATATAATTTAATAAATATATTAAAAAATCTTAAAAAGATATTCAAGAACATTTCAAACATTAAAAATATAGAAGTCTCTATTTAAGCTTAAGAGCAAAATTTTTAATTTATAAATTTATTTTAGCGGGTGAACACAAACCATATTTCGGCAATAATTACAAAAAAACTACTGAACCTATTTTATTAAATGTTGGTTGATATTAATATCTAAAAATGGCTTAATGTTTGAGTCAATAGAAAATTGTTATTGCAAAAAAAATGTAACATACATGGCTTATAATTCAGGCTAAGAGCCGAGTTAGTAGCTAGAAATAATTATATAATATGATTTTTATTAAGTGCCATGTTTCTAAAACACTATAGGAAATTTTTCGGCTGCACTCATATAAATATTATAAAAATTTGCCCGACTAGTTTCTATCCCATTCGGGGTCCTTATTCGAGAGCTCAGAGAATTGCGGTTGTATCGATAATATTTACGTAAGTACAGCGGACAATTATGTGTAATAGTAATCATGGATCACTAAAGATTCTTTACAAAAACGTTCCACAACAATAATTTTGCTATTTTTGTTTGTGTCAACACACTATATTTTTTACATTAGACCAACCCTCCTAGATGTGGCAGAGTGGGCATCGCTGGTGCAGCGTGATGAGTTAATGCAGCGCATGGTGACAGCCGACAACCAGGCCCCTGTCCCCCTCGCATACACTGCGCTACAACTTGACCTTAATATTACAAAAATCACCTTACTGAAGGTAAATGCACCCAATTTATAGTTTCAAACTTTAATATATGAGTGGTGTATGGAAGTTGTGACGTAATCAGTGACGAAACAATTTTGGCAATGTCAGAGCCATTTAACCATTTAGCCTTTCCTTTCTAAACATAAATAAGCTGACCCAGTGAAATATTTTATCATCTAAAGCTTTATGTGAAGTTGTTGAAACCATAATTGGTTTTTAGCGTTAATTTAAATCTTTCCTGTTCGGGGCCCGTGGCTATTTGTCGTCATATCACACTATAGTTTAGTCATTCAATTTCATGATTGTGTTGTCGATGTATGCTGTGCTTGACAGTGTTGTATGTGTGTGTTTGGTTTGAAATATTTATTTTTTTTTAATATCAGGTAATTTTGTTATAATAAAAAAAAAGACGAGTCAAAGCGTTTCTTTCGGACAGGAGGAATGGCTATGAGTGGATATTCAGTGTGTACGAACGTCCAATGATGGAAAAGAGATAGCCAATTATTTCGTTCTTTTTTTCAGTCCTACAAAATCAGGCTCGGTCTATGTTTGCCGCGTTCATGTCTACCTGAAGACGTCGTGTCAATTATCAATTTCTCCATTATGCTCAATGATAATTTAAAAAGTAACAAAACAGTTTCTAGAGCTGTTAAAATAACTTCTCTAAGACATGTTGAGAAATACTATGATATTAAATCTGATGTTGGTGCCGTATCACTGTTGCTGGTAACGTTAAGCTTGGTAATATTAATGATTATAGCTACAGTTACAGATTTTGACTTAGTGAAACTCAAGGCCTATGCCAAAAGTTCTAGCTTTAATTTGGAGCAGTGCAACGATAAAAGAGATGTTGACAATAAAAATCATCATAGAGCAATGGAAGTGCCAAAAATGGAAGCCGAGATATTATCTGCAAAGCATTTGAATGAATTGAAAAGGGCGATGAGAGAAAAAGGGTTGCCTCCGTCAATTACGTTGGACGTAGTGACAGCGGAAGGAATAACGAGCTGCCAGCGATGCGGCAAGTACAGAAAGCAGTGTCCCAACCAGATACAGAAGGAGAATGTCGAGCCTTGTCCCAGAATGAAGTACAACTCCAACGCGAGCCTCACCACTGAGTACAAGATGGAGAACAGCGTCTGGAAGAATTTGCTACTTAGCTTTTCTGTAAAGCACAGCTGGATGAGGATTTTCAACACCAGTATGGCGAATAAAGATCTCGCGATGGTACATGTGTTGAAAATAATTGCCATTTTGTGGATCATGTTCATTCATGTTTCTGTTATCGTCAGTCACATTTCAGGTAATATGTGGATATAAAATTGGCTAATATGTTAAGTCAGTTAATTTAATGGCATTCTTTTTAGTATTTAAACTTTTGTGATCCATGATTACAATTATATATAATAATTATTAGTACTCACGTAATTACTATCGGCATTTGCCCGTCTGGTTTCGCGGCGCTTACTTTTGAGTTCACACCCCGATTCTGCCATTCTCAGAACTCATCATTAAGGACTCCGAATAGTTTCAAGACTAGTGAGATAAACACTGGTAGTAATAGCGTGAGTACAGCTGGATATTTAAATTATATATAATAATTTAAAACCATGTTTAATGTTCCAGAAAGCGGTGGTAATGTCAATGAGTATGATACAGTATTTTATGTATTAACAACAGGTTCATTGGCCTTTAACACGCTATTCTTTGTGAGGTATGACGAGTTTTATTAAAAATTCTTATTTGTTACTTATTTTCTGCCTTTATCTGGTTACTGTAACAGTCTGTTTTGTTGTGGTTCATTATTTTTCTAAAATGCTTAATAATATACATTTCATTGTTTTTTAATATTTTTCACACTATATACGTTAAAAATATTTTTTTTTAGTGGTGTATTTAGCGCTCAGCACTTCTTCTACCTGAAGAGCCGCTACTCCGCACAGGAGCTGGTGAGTCAGGGCGGTACCTGCGGGGAGCTACTGCAGCTGATTTGCTTTATCACCAATAGGGCTATACGGTAAATAGCTGTAATCCATAGTTTCTTATAGTTCAAATTGTTCCTAGGTAGCTAGAGATTGAGGAGCACTGTAAAGATGCTCGCAGTAAATAACATAAATAATTTAATATATGTAATACCATTTAGGATTAAGCTTTCAGTTTGAATTTTACTTTTGTATCTCACCAGGTTGCTTCCGCCATATTTGTACATGATATTCCTGGCGTCTGTATTGGCTCGAGTGTCTCGAGATACCGCAGTACTGTCGACTCCGGAGCGCGACTACGACACCTGCGATGGCTACTGGTGGAGGAACATTTTGTATCTCACTAACTTCTACTCTCAAAACCAACAGGTATAACTATTTAAATATTGACAATCTATGGTCGATATTTCGACTGAGCTCTCAAAGTTCTCCCATCTCTCCCCCAGTGCATGCAGGTGTCGTGGTACCTGTCAGTGGAGAGTCAGCTGCACGTAGCGGCGTCCCTTTCATGTGTGCTGGTGTCGATGCGCCGACGCCGCGTGGCAGCGTGTCTCGTGCTCTTGCTCGGTCTCGGCGCCACAGCCTCTGACATCATCAATGCTGTTTACGACCCAGCGCCACGGTGAGCGATAAACTGATATGGGATCCAGCGGAGGTGTGACGCCATAAGCTTCGGGAATAATATTTGTTTTTATTTTGTCAGTGCGTCATCCTCGTTCGAGCTGTACTACTCGGCGGTTGCTCGTCCATGGGGCGGGGTGACATCATACTGTTTGGGTGCGCTGACGGCCTGGCTATTGCACGTGGCCGAGGGACAGTGTTCTGTATCCAGGGTGAGAGAGCTCACTGACTAGTAATGCTGTGGCTGATACGGATAATACAAAAAATAATTAATAACTTTGAAAATATATATATTAAATGTTTATTAAAATACATAAATAATTATTAATTTAACTATAACCCAGCTAACGAGCCGTTGTCTGTGGCTGTGGTCAGTGCTGTGTGTGGTGGCGTCGTGGTCGCTGGCGTGGTGTGGGTGGCGCTGGTCCCCGGGAGAGCATCTGACCTGGCCCGGAGCACTGGTGTGGCCCGTACTCATGGCTGCCACCACCCATTCCAGTGAGTCAGACAATATACATCGCTTACTTACGATGTGTATTGTGATATTGGCAAACCTGTAGCTGTCAAACAAAAATCGTTTATTTCGTCTTATGTTTCCCTCAGGCGTGATGCGTGGCATGCTGTCCAGCCCGCTGTTGGCGGGTGTCAGTCGCCTCAGCTACACCGCACTGCTGTGTCACGGCGCGGTGGCGCGACTGTTGTTACTGTCGGCTGATACTGCGTTGTGCTCGAATTTTTCTTGTATTGTAAGTTTCTTAAATTCAGACAATCTTCATTTTAGGTAATCCATCATACATATTTGTATTAATTTACAAAACTTTATAAATACAATTACTTTTAATTTGACTAGTCGACATACTTAAATAATAATATTAAACTATGTTACCTATATTTTAGAGAAATATATTCTTATTAAGTCCATTGAACTCGTGCGATTAGTTCCGACGGAATTAAAAGTACTTGAAATATTTCGAAAATATTAAATTGAAAGATCAAAATAACCGTCTAGTAGACACGATAGCTCAGTTTGACTCAGCTCAGCTCAGCTCAGCTGTTCGTGCAACTAAGTATACCATATTTCTTTAAGGTTAATAATGATATGAGAAATATTTAAGGATAATTATTAATGAAATACAATTATTACTTGTAGTTATGTTACTTCGCTGGCTGCAGCCTGGTGTCTCTGCTGGTAGCGCTCTGTCTCTCTCTATTGCTGGAGATGCCATGTTGCTGTCTCTTGAGAAGAATCTCTGATTATACACATCGATAAACATTCATTTTGTTAATTTATTATATAGTTTTATTATTTTAATAATTTATTAATAAATAGTTTATAAATATTTGTATTTCACTTTGACGGGAATTTTTGTACTAATAATTGTCTTATTAAATTCGTTTCATGAGTTTATTTGATAACATTACAAAACGTACAGACTTATAAATAACGCGAGGCCTAAAGATGATTATAAATAATAAGACAATATTCCTTGGATATTCTTAAAATGCATAAAATAATACATATGATTTCTCGTACGTGTAGAAATAAAAACAAAAAAATAGTATTGTAATATATTTAATAAAAACTTAAAATTAAACAATATTTACAACTTATATACAGTACATAGTTAATATAACATTTATGTACATTTTTGGACAACTAACTTAAATGACGAACAAACTAACAATCTACAATAACATAATTCACAAGATACATGAAATCACATTCATACAGAACAATTTTGACTTCAAATCAACTCAAATCAAATGACTTCGATCATCACTTACAATTTTAAATATGTTTAATATTGGATATTATATAATTAAAGAGTATTTACCACGGTTTTAGAGGTTATCTATAATATCACTGAATGTCTAGACAAGTGGCATTGATTGTCGAATAGAAACATAAAGTTTTGACGTAACGAATCTATAACGAACGCTAGCCACTTGGCTACGGCTCTGATTTGTACTGACAATTCAATGATTAGACTCGGTGGGGTTTCTTCTGCGGGGATACTATCTTGAGCATTGTGACGATGGGAGCCTCGAATGCCACGGATATCACCAGAGCAAGGAAGAATGATATCACCGTCAGCCCCAGGAACAGGACGAACTGGAAGCCATAGAGTAGTGAACAAAGGCGTTATCGAATAGTATATTATAGATAGTTAACTTTCCGATAGTCCATCCATTTTATTGTTACCATATTTGTGAGTATTTTAAATAAAGTAAGTGTCACTTATGTTATTAGTTGTACTATTCTATTCTGTTCACACCGGGGATCGAACCCAGGATTTTATTTTTTAAAGAAAATAATTTTACAACTATACAAAATAATAATATTGACAAAGAAAATATGGAAACTAAATGTTTGGACTCTAAATTAATGATTCTAAATTTGCGGTGAAGTATGTGTTGTCGTACCACCAGCAGCTCCCCAAGATGTATGGGGTGTGTGAGTCTCATGGCCACCACGCGAAGTACCACGGGGTGCACGAGGTAGGCGCAGTACGTGACGCGGGAGAATGGATACAACACAGGGGACGACAGCAGCGGACGCACCCAGCCTGGGGTACACCAATAATTTAAAACGATTCCACATTTTGTTTAGTAAAAAAAGAAAATGCGTTGGAAATTATCTTATTTCATATAGTAATAATTTTTTATTTATAATAAATTATAGTAGATAAAAATATTTTTATTAAGGTTATTCCGAAACTGAAGGGTTTTGTTTAATTATTTTAATAATAAAAGAAAAAAAAAAGAGTAAGAGTTAAGAGTATCTACTACCACCGTGGGGTGTTTGTCGCTCCGAGGGTTTGACAGAGACCCCATGGTGGAGGTGGTTTCCGTACCTCCATGTCCAGTGGAGCAGGCGACGATGACCCAGGCGACGCAGGCGGCCCACAGCGAGTGCGACAGCGCGCTGTACGCCGCCGCCGCCGCCGCCGGGAGCACCGCGCCGCGCACGCCCCACACCAACACACACAGCACGCACACACACGACACCCACCCACACCACCACCACACCTGCACACACACAAACACATGTATTATAGTGACGTCATATTGCATGATATGAGTAGGAAGTGAGTATTATAAGTTATAATAAATTGCTCAGAAACTAAACGACTATATTATTTTGGACTGGGACTAAGAATTTTCAACATTTTTTATAAATATATTAGGGTTTTTGTTTAAATTTGATATTACAGAAACCAAGAATTAGATCTATATTTATTACAATGTATTGAACCATTATTATTAAAATTCATCTTCAATACTAATAAAACCCTCACCCTACGAATGTTGATTTTCAAGTTGGTCTTAAACAGTATCCATCCCGTGGCCATGCCCACGAGATACGGTCCCAGTCTAGTCCAAGGCTTGTCGTAGATTTTGTCAAATTGCGTGAAGGGATCCTCGCCGTTGGGAACGTGCTGGGAGGTATATGACACGAATCCTGTCGTGATGAGTGAGGATACGAAGAACAGACTCGTCAACACCGCTGATAACTTGAAATGACTGAAAAAAAAAATATAATTATTTTGTTTTATTTTCGAATATATAATTACAAGGTAATTTTCAGTATATTTTTTAGTAGGACAGTATAATATAATATATACCTCGTGGCCAGAATAAGGAGAATGGCGCTCACTGCATAGAACTGTGTGTCGTCTGATAAATACCAACTCCATAACATACACTGGAATTATAAGTTTTTTCATAAAATTTATATTATGAATATTTTGTAACTAAAATAATTCTAGTTGTATCGAGCTTATGAAACATTAGACTAGCTACTTGTCTTTTAAGAAACCAACGTTTTGAAGAACCGACAAGAACCGCTAAATAGAAATGGACCTCCAACTATACTGAAATGAAATATTTGATCTCACCATCTGATCGACCGGGAACAGGGTGTTGATGTAGAGTAAGTTGCGCCACCAGTACTTGGGGCAGGTCTCGTGGTCGAGGGCAGGCGGCTCGAACACCGCGTTATGGAAGAACCATTTCATCGTTACCTCCACCACGCCCAGCATGAACAGGTATGGTGCGGTCAGTCTATGGAATACATTTTTACAATTAATTGTAATTCAAACTGGTGGTTCCACTGCTACTGTGTTTTGGACAATAAATGAAACAACTAACTCCTCACCACCTTTTTTTTTTCTTTTTTTTGCCTTTCAAATCTAGTCAGCCCTAAGCTAGGAGAAGTAAAATTGAAAAATAACTTTTAAATATTAATAACTTCACTTGTGAATACAAACAGAAGAATAATGTTATTTTTTAGCTCTATCCAAGAGATATAAAATTCTGCCACTGATAATACCTTGCAAATCTGTATCCAATAAGTCCGAGGAACTGCAGCGCACCAGCGGTGAGCTTGCGGCGGCCCTTGGTGAGGCGCTCCAAGTTGCCCTTGGCGTTGGTCCGGAAGTACAGGAACGAGACCAGGACGCCGCTGAACCACAATACATGGCATTTAG
Organism: Mechanitis mazaeus; assembly: GCA_959347395.1. Lineage (NCBI taxonomy): Eukaryota > Metazoa > Arthropoda > Insecta > Lepidoptera > Nymphalidae > Mechanitis > Mechanitis mazaeus. Next base: position 16,677,905 of record OY365752.1, on the reverse strand, counting down.
AACTTTCATTTTTTATTTATTAAGAAAAACATTTTTCATTCAAAATTGAATGTCATATCATATCATTTATTACATTAATAAAAATTAAAAAAACTATCGACATTGATTGAGACCTCTGAAATTTAGTTCTCTCATGTTTTTTGCCATATTTAGTGCTGGGTTTGAAAAAAAATCTATAATATTTGAGTTAATTTTAAATTCTTACCCCAGACAAAAGAAGGTATCAACGCTGTACACCGCACTGAGGATGAGTTGGAACCAGAAACTCTTTTCCAAGACGGCTCGTAAGGCAGTATTGTCAGCGTACTGGATACAATCACACATACATCATTTTAGCCTTCTATTTTAGTTAATACATAAACTATACTGGAAATCATAGATATCAATCATATTTCATGTTAATTTTTTTTATGTTAATTTTAATTTATTTTTTTTTATATTAATTTTTATTTTTTCCTTTCTTCTACCTTAAAGACAACTATACAAGTATGTCCGAATATAATCCAGATCATGGAGTAGGTCCTGAGTCCATGCACGACTGGCACTGTGTCAGCACCAACGGACTGGTCGAAGATCTGCAGGAGGTTCGCCTTCATCGAGAATGATAGCAGCAGCTCTGACCAGACACCTGGGATACAAATAAAATTGGTTTAGTAGAGCAATGACTGATATTATTTTAAGGCTTTTTGTCAACTGTATACTTACTGAGTTTAAGTTCCTCATCCGTGGATGCGGTTTCAGCTGTAAGATGCTCCTCCGAATTGTTGCTGTTAATAGCAATGTTGTTGTTCACGTTGTACATTGACTTTCCTGGTAAATAATAAAAGAATATACAGAATATACATTATATAAACGTACTAACAATATTGTCACTTGATAGGGAAAATTTACCTTTAGATACAGTAATGGCGTCGAGGTTAAGCCGTAAATGCGAGTCCCCATTCTCAGCGGCGGCCATGTTGTTGACGCGTCGTCTGCGCGCGCGCACGTCGCGGGCGATGCTCATGTCGTAGGCCGTGGCTGCCACCAGCAGCACGCCCACCACACAGGACACACCACTGATAACATACACGAGCTCGCTGCTTAGGCATTCATTGCAATTATTTATAGACAATATGTGTTTAGAGTCAAATTGATTAACTTTAGTTTGTTATTTAAAAATTTATGGCTTAATGTTTTTTTTATGTAAATATTTTTATAGACAATTTTAAGAATAGATTATTTATATTACATTAAGTATTGATAGTATATTATCAAAATAAACCAAAACATGTAGATAAATATTAAATTTTTTATAGATATTGTTACTAATAGATAGTGTCTGTTATGAAGTGTTTTTTCAGAAGGGTTTATTTCATTTAGACCTTCGTGAGACTTCCATTTGAGGTACAGAAGTAATCACTGTCACTGATTAAAAGCAGAAAATAAAGTAACATAACTAAACAAATAAATAAATGAATGAAGACTGAATGAAAAAATGAATGAAGAATAAATGAATGATTAAACAAATGAAGAATTAACGGATGTATGAAGAATGATAGAATGAAGAATGAATAAATTAAGAAATGAAGATAAATAAATAAATAAATAGATAACTTTATTTTAAAATTAATCGATACATTGAATATTAATATCTAATCTTATTAGATCTTAAATCCAGGTCGTTTTTTTGTATCTTGATCTAGAATAACAATGTTGTCATTAAGAAGCCCTTCACTAACTGTATTATTGTTTGACCTGGATTTTAGTTTTAATTGTAATTTTATTGTTGCCTTGGCCTCGGACCTCGCTAATGACACATTTTTATTGTTAACTTTAAGCTGATATATTTAAACAATTAGTTCGTTAGTCTTTTTAAAACGGGATTTTGTTTTTTTTTTAATGTATTAAAATAAAAATACGGAACACAACACACAACAATAGACACACACACACACACTTACATGAAAAAATTATTAATAATGATTATTAATGATTATTTATATATATATGATTGTTTGTTAGTCTCGTTAAAACTCGAGAACGGTTTGACCCATTTTTCCACTCTTTTGGCAACCAGAAATGTTTGAATAGTTAGACAATATTAAAAAATGTAAAGGACATTAGTAAAAACATCTAAATTACTATAATATAATCATTAAAATTTTAAGCAAGTCTTACATAATATGTGAAATAAATTAAAATATATAGTCAAGCTATTAATCTAGTATTCATTAAAAGATGGCGTTAAAAGAATGGGTTATAAAGATGTTACTAACAGCAGGATTTGGAAGGTAGGGTCATGTAAGTATGAGTAGCCGCCATGCTGTGGAGACCGCACGGCTAGCACCACGTGTCGCAGCAGTGGAGCCCGAGTTGCGCCCACCAGTGATCTGACCTGCTCGCGAGAACACGCTCCAGGCAGGCAGAGGCCTAGGTGGATGGTGCGTTTCTGAAACGGAAATATATAAGTGATATTAAGATTGAATTTGGGCTTAGATTGAAGTACAGTGAAATCACTTTCATGACGTTTCTGCATTTGTAGTTGTGTACGATCCGCACATAAAGAAATAAACTATTGCTTTTATTTATTTTTTTGTAATTTTTATATTAATTGACATCAATAAAACAATATTTAAAAAGTGTAATGTCATTATAGAACATTTAAGAAAAATATATTTAAATTAGTTATTTTTAATTCATAAATACTTTAAAATGTGACGAACATTTTTTTTCAGTCAGTCAGAACAATTTAATTATGATGAATTTGCATACATTTTGTGATGTTTTAAGTTAAAAAAAAATAAAACCTAGTTTTGTAGTAGTCAATATCTATTTTATGTTATACATTTTTAATTTTTATTTTAAATAATAACTATAATTATAATAATATATACATACAGTTTTAACAATCTCAGCGCGGTCCGTGGTAACAGACATTCGTACGTTGTAGAAGGCAGTGCTGAAGGGCGGAGCGTCTCCAGAAACAGACACATCCTGGCGCCACTCGCTGAAGATCTGAGACTCACTACCTGTTCAAATAATTATATCACGTATGCATTCTTTGGAGCCTTATCGCCATCTCTTAAAGTAAAATTACAATAATCTTATTTTAAATTTCCGAATCACATCCTTTTTACTAATATTTTTGTGCGAAAATTTTTTCCTATTGAAGTCTATAGGATTTTAGTTTTTCTGTTATTAGTCCTCAACATCAAATATTTGTTTTTTTTTAAAACCACCACCAGACTGATGTCTACCAGTGTGCAAAATTTGGAAATTTTCGGGTATACCGTTTTTGATTGATGCAGAAGTCTCTCATAGAGAGCATTGCTCAATTTTGCAAAAATTTTTGCGAATAAATTTTTAGTACACAAATAGATTACTCTTCTAAAAACAAAGAGTTTAAAGAGTTGACAATAAACCATCTTTCAAATAGACATTTATTTTCTTTATTTCTATAAAAACATTCAATATTACAAAAAATATTTCATTCAGTCTTTTAAACTTAAATTGAACTATTTGCTTCAAACCTATTTACAGTAATAATTATCTACATTCTAGAATTCACGCTCTACTTCCGTTAAATATAAAGCCTTCGTCAGTTACGTTACATAAATAAAAATATTACTACGTAATAAGTATAATTAGTTAAAATAGAAATGGACTGGTTAAATTAATAAGACATTTCAGATACTTCGTTGATGTACCTTATATATTCTAATTCTATTCATCAATTCTGAAATAATTCAATGTAATAGTCTTTCTTTAACTCTAGTTATATATTTAAAATATCTTCTTACAAATACTTGTTGTTACTTGATCATATTATTTTAATATATAAATTTCAAATATATATTAAATATAATCAACATTCGTTTATTCGTTCATTTTGATTGATTGATTGATTCTTTCATTCACTCAGGCATACAGGCGTTGTTCATTCTTTGATTCATATAATCGTTCATTGATTGATTGTTTCATTCATTCATTCACTTAGGCATACATTCGTTGTTCATTCTTTGATTCATATAATCGTTCATTGATTGATTGATTCATTCATTCATTCATTCAAAACTAATTATAAATATCATAATAAATACATACTCCTGCGTAAAGAATATTTTATTTGATTTAATTTCATTAAGACCTTCGCTACCAAGAAAGGTTGTTGACTCGTTTAATAGACCTTAAAATTATCTGGATTTCATTGAAACACACCTTGCTCTTGGCTGTTGTACGTAGGCTTTGAATTGTACCTATTAACTGTTTCGGAATTAATTTTGAGATTTGATTTGTTGTGTTTAGGATTAGAAGTTTTTGCTTTTATATTCTGTGGCGATGTATTATATTGTGTACTATTAAGATAGTAAGATTGGTTAATAAAGGATGTATCATGCGCCTTGAGAAGTGACAGGCACAACTAAGTGTAGATATCTTCTCACTTACCTAACTGAAGACATGTCCTATGTTTTGTGAAGTTTCATTTGATTTCAAATAATTTAATTTAACTATCACATATTTATTTACAAATAATTAAGGAATGATTGAATCAATGAACTACTCAGTTATATATTTTTCCTTTATAAGTTTGTCAAAATTGTAACAATAAAATATGACATTTTGCAAATCTGTAAAAAAAAATATCTAAAATATGAAGCCTCGGTAAGTCTCTGACAAATTTTATCTATTTATGAAATGTTAAAGGTTAAATTATATTAATTTTAAATTAATTAGAATTTACAAAAAATGAATAAGATAGAATTCGAAGTCGCGACGTCTGGGAAACCATGTAGTCGCTCTAAAAATTGAGCTATCGTATCGCTGTTAACGATAAGTTCCGATTCGGTAACCCGGAAGTTAATTTAATTTAATTTTTAGCTCATCGAATTTGCAAGCTAAAGTGGCAATGGGCAGGGCACATAGCTCGAGTAATCGAAGGCCGTTGGAGCAGAAAAGTTTTCGAGTGAAGGCCGAGTATAAGCAAGCGCTTGAACCACCCATAAGGTGTTCGGACGAAATGGATCGGTCTCTGGAGGTCGAAGAGGGAAGCCTATGTTCAGCAGTGGATATCCTTGGGCTGATGTGATGATGATGATGATGATGAACACGGAATGGTTTCGAATATTACTCATGTTTGCTTTTTAAAGTAATAAGTTACAAGTATTACTAATTTGATGAATTTAAAATCATTGTGAACCCCGTAATTTATTTGTTGTTATTAAGTTGCACTGTGCTTAAATTTGTGATTATTAGATGCGATACATTTGAAGTATGATATAATATTATAAAGATGTGTTTTACTATATTATATTAACTACATATAAAAAAAAAGAAATGAAATCAATAACGCATGCAGGAATTGACCGTGCGTTCTAAAATACCATCCCTATGATAATGTGAATTACGTCTTCAAGCTTTAAAGGTTATCCTGAGAGCATATCTATTAAAATATTAAACGAGACAAAATTCATATTATTACCATAATTTAAAATTAAATACAAGTGAGGAAGGAGAGATGGGTAAGTGTGGCAACAGCTAGGTCCTAATACAAAAGACACATTCAAGCCTCAACATACTGTTATGGTGGTGAGTGGTGGGCTCGTGGTGGTCGTTGAGGATACTGCACAGCTCCGCGGATCCCGTCCAGTAGTTATTACCCCAATAGAACATTGAGGTATACCTGCCGCTGGCATCCTCCACTGAAACAAATTATTTAATTAAATATACTAATAAAACATGTATTTATTCTTATTTTCTAATAAAATATAACACTTAAAATTACATAATAAATATAAATATTTATTAAAATTATACATTTTCATTACAAAACTACTATTCGTTTAATAACTATTCCAATCTTCTATTTCACGTTACATTACGTAATAAGTTACGCGTTAGTTTCAAAATGTTAAAAATATTAATGAAATTAAAAAAACTAAAAGCTGCGTTAAAAAATTATAACGTATACTTTATTTCGTTTAAAATGATAAAAAAAAATTGATAACAGGAACTATAAAATACTAATGATTAATAAGCTATATAATTAAATCGATGAGCAACAGAATTTCAGATAAGGTCACAATAAATAATAAGCTATTTTTGAACATCCTCCAATTCAGACCCTTGATCTTTCACAGGTCATTACCCTTTTCCTTCCGCGAGGAAGTCTCTGATGGCTTGAAAATTGCTTCCTTTATAGCTGAAGCCAGTCATTTACGGCTTTATTGTAAAATATGCTCTAAAGTCTACACAGTGCGGTGATGGCAGCCGTGGATAATAGGAGACGGAAATGAAGTGTCATTAAGTTTGATTGCTGTTCGATTTGTGAGAGTGAAGCATCAGCTGATCTTGGTTTATTTACTTAATACAACTATGGATACCTCTTATTTTTATTCAGATTATTGTAGTGATTTTAAGAATCTGTGAGTGTAGTTTGTGTGTGTGTATCTGTATGTGTGTATCAGTTGACTACCATTAAAACGCATATTGTATAATTATACACATATATATGTGATATATATAAATACAATAGAGAACACATATATATGAACACAAATACATATGTGGTCTCAAGATCAGTTTTATTATAAAAGAATTCAAATTTTCACAGGTTATAGCGATATTTAAAAGCAATTACATTGCCTAACGTTTAAATGGTCAATGGTAGATCGCAATATCAGCTGATAGAAAACCGGATTGCATTTGAACCAAATACTTAAAATCTCAGCTTAATCAATCTAACATGACATTAAAGGGAAGGCCACCATTTGACCGCTGATTTGAAGTTACAATGTCGTTCAGAAATATATATTTGTAAATATTTCATAAAATTAATATAAAATTATTTTTTAATCAATTTTATTTTTTTATAACTCGTCTTTTAAAATACAAGAAAATATTTACAAGTTCCATTTTTTAAATAACGCTGTAAAATAAGTATATCAAGAATTGAATACAATTTTGGTAATAATTTTACCACTTCCTGCTTTTAAACAAGATGGCGACCTCCAGTCAAGAATTAAGGTTAATATACTTGATAGTGACGTATTAAAATTTATAAAGTAATGACAGAAAGTCGACACATGTGTTTTAAACTAGCTGTTGTCACCGACTTTTTAACCCTCCCAATTTAAATAAGTTATCTATCATAAATATACTAGAAATTTATATTTTTAATACTATATCTATTCTAATATTATATAGCAGAAACGTTTGTTTGATTGTTCTAAGTCGTTAATCTTCGAAACTACTGAATGGATTTGAAAACTTTTCTTTTATAGGCAGGTTCATGAGGAAACCTATATATACACTATCCAGTATTACACTGTCTATTATTATTATTATCTACGCAGGTAAAAACGCGCGCACAGCTATATATTTATGTAGCCCAAAACTATTTTACTGTTTAAACGTGAATATTTGAATTTCTTGAGTTGGATGTTATTCTCCTGGGATAAAAAATAATCATCAAATGTTTCATCAAAATAAATCCAGTTACTTTCATAAATAATTTCAGTAAAATTGATATACAAATAAAAAACTCGAAAACGGTATAAATACTTTTTATTTTTTTTAAACTTGACTTTATTATGTACATAAATAATATTTATTATTTAGTTGTTGACTTTGTTCCTCAAACGAATGAGTGAACGAATAAATGAATGAAAATCGATTCTGTTAAAAACAATCTACACTCAGCTGTTAGAATCGTGCACTTGGCAGGGATTGGACCGTTAATGTTACAAATTTGTAATCGTCTGAGAAACATCTCGCAATAATTCATTATACATGTTACTATATTGCCCAAGCGTTTGACCTAACCTAAAAGCAGTTTACATATTTAAAAAAATTAAACATTTGAACACGTTTGTCAAATAACGCATTATTTTAATACGATTTTACAAAATGTCTCCAAGGTGAATGTTTTAAATATTTAATATTATAAGTAAATATTGTCAATGTGTTGTAAAGAAAAAATTATGCTCTGTTCATTAAAAAATATATATTTTTTTAAATTAATGACAGCCACAGAATACCAGCTTCGAGAATATTGTTCTCAAAAATCAGCTGAGTGACGACCATTGTGGATGAAATAAAACTATTTTTAAAGATTAAAAGTCACGTATAATTTGGATACATTTTAATTTTAATCCGACGTTTACGAATACTTTGCACAATCGTGTTCACGGGTAGAAAATTAAAATGTAACCAAATTATACATGAGTTTTTATCCGTAAAAATAGTTTTATTTCAAATGTATACTCGTGAAAATCTAAGATACTCCATTTTGGATGAGTATTTTTTATTAATAAACTTCTATGTGATAGTTGATTAGTGTTTTGTTGTTTTGCAAAACTATTTGTATTGGTTTTTCTTATTGTAATGTATAATTACAGGTTCTCCAAATCAAGTTTTATTTATTTGATTTGAAATAAACTTCCAAACACATTACTGAACTGTTTTACTATTGAGTTTGCAGGGATGGGTCAAAATATTGAGTATGAACGCAATGAGAAGTGAAAGAATGGAATTATGAAAAGAATGGACACAAATATAGTGAAGGTGTGAATTGGTTGAGTAAGATATTTAAAGTTCTTGAAAGAACGAACAAAGTTTTAGAACGAATGGCGAGAAAAACTGAAAACCAAACATTTCAAAAAGTTTAAATGTAATTGTTCTTTAATATAGCTAATAATTGTAACAATAATAAAAAGTATAGAACAACGTACCTTTACTTAAGGTTAATCAATTTTTTATAAAATTATTGAAGAAAGTATAATAAGTCGTAACTCATGGCCTATTTTCTTGACCCAATAACCCTCAAGTTAGTTGGTAATGTGCTGCAAATATAATCTAAAAATAAGTGGATGTGGCAACGCCCGCAGGTTGCATTCTAATGTCATTTTGCTATTCACAGGTGAAACTGTTAGGTAACAGCGGCCATTTTGTCTTTCTCAATTGTATTAAAATGTTAATTATTGTTATTGATATTTCTTATTTGACTGATAAGATATTAGTATAAGTATATATTATTTTAAAACTGGTCTCTTTGTCTGTCTGTAAAATAGCACATACATTTAAAAAAATATTTTTATTAAGGTTCTTTTTCAATAAAAATTTGAGTATTACAAGTTAAGGCATTACAGATAAATAAATAAATAAAGTTCGTTCAATTATATTCAAGTGTCATTTTTTTAATTTTTAAGCTTTTGAATAATTTATCGAAACGGTTAGCATAACTTCTGGTATAATCTAGTATTTATTTGTAATTAATCTGTTTTACTGGCATTTAAGAGACAGTAACATAAAATTAATTACGAAAATGAAATAATAGTGTTGTAACTGATTTCAAATATATCTTCAATTAAATCAGCACACGCATTATAGTGATGAAACTAGTGACGTACCTAATAATTAATTTTAATAACGAATGTAGTGTTTAATAAAAATGTATTAGGAAGTAAAAAATATAATCTTAGATAGGAAGAAAGATAATTCTATATAGTTCTAGTATTTGGGGAATAAAAAAAATATTTAAAAAAAATCTATATATCAATGGACGTGGAATTTTATACTGAATCTAAGAAGCCAACGCCAAATATGAAGAAAAAAAGTAATCTCTGGAGGTTATGAGGGAAACTACAAATTTAAAGAAGGGTTACGAGTGGCAAATTGTTTTAATAGTACAAGTGATATTATAAAAGCTAATATTTTTTTTCTAGAAACAACTAAATTAATGATGAAAAAATACTGATATTATTAGTATCAAGTATGGAATATCCTAACCATAGTGACATTACGTGTTATTGTCTTTATTGTGAAAGCAAGTGATGGTGTAACGGCCACGTGGCCAGACATTGGTCGGCCTTTTGATGCACTAATAACTATGCCATGAGTGAACGTGAAAGTAAAGCTTTCTGAGAATTCATGTAATTGACTCGTTTATTAAGTTTAACCTTTATATAATTGACAATTATTATATAATATTATAATTGAGCTGAGCGAACTGAAGCTCTTTACAATTCACTCGATCAAATTTTGTTCGCTATCTCCTTCTACACTGATCAAGCTATATTGACCAAATTTGGACCAGTTTATTATCATATCCCTATCTGTTTAAAGAAAGATTTTGAAAAAATATCTAATTGTAGATTAGGAGTATTTTGCAATTAAGTTTATTTTCGCAAATGGTAAATTCTTATTATGACTGACATATTTCACCAATATATGAAGACAAGTACCAAGTTGTTCGTAGATTAGAATATATATATATATGACATAGACTATACTATAAACTATGTCAATACATTCAATTAGTAACGAAGCTATGTTGTATGAGGCCCAGGGCAAATTAAAAGAATGGGGCCCTTCCTTCTTTAGTAAATCCACCAATAATGTCGTATTGTTTATTCTAAACCTTTATGTGAAACAGCTGGTTTTTAGTTATCTTTTGTTTAGACCAGGAGCCCCGTCCCGCTGGGGGCCCGTGGCATTTTGCCGTCGTGACATCCTCTTGTTACTCCACTGCCAATAGACATGGAATACTTGACATTTAGTTTAAGTTTCAACAGATGAGGCGTGATGATGTTATGATTTTGTTTTAAATGGTTTTATTATAATTATATATTTGATGGCCAACTGCTCATAGGTTAGTGGTTGGTGATCTTGTTATCTGAAGAAAAGAGCGTGAGTTCGATTCCCACATGAGACAGTTGTTTCTGTAATCCACAGATTTCTAAGATTTCTGCGAGATAAAGATTATTAAATTACAAGATTCAGTTTTAGAAGCGGGAGTTGGTGTAAAAAAAATGTGTTTTTTTATTTAAAGAAATATTAGTAATTTTGATATTTGAAAGCCTCGTAGGTCATGTCTCAAGTTCAGTTTCCGGTTTAAAAAATTAGTTTCGTTGAGGAAAACGCGTATCAACTTTGACATTTATAATAAAAAACACTTAATTAACAGAAAGTGCAACACCGTTAAAGATACTGCTTAATTTATTACAACTAATTGTTTTGTGGAGAACGGAATATATTATAAATTACTGTACTATTTCCTGCTAAAAATGATTTTTGAAAAATGTGTAAAAGGTTTAATAGGTGATGTATTTAATATGTGCTTTTATAGTAGCCACAAAATTAGTCAAAAACATATTTCCGATAAAAAAATTACATTCGTTTACATTTTGTTCATTGCCTGATGTTTTTTTTTTTATAATATTAAAACAAAATACAATTTTGATGAACTATTGACCAAACAATACGAACATTGTCAATTTATTTGTGATAATGATTGTTGTAACTTTTCTATTTAAATTTTGATGTTAGTCTTACTTTTCAATTCTTATAATACAAGAAATACACTTAAAAATAATAGATCATTATCCTAATTTAAAAAAATTAAAACTTAAGCAATAATCATTGACAAGTGGAGGCTGCGTTCATACAAAATGACCATTGGTATGAACGCACCCTTCCACCAGATGGCGTTGCTCTTATTTCATACAAAGTTCAGATACGCTAACGTGATCGAGGTGTTATAAAAAGCTCTTGACACACTGAAGTAAAGAATTTATAAAAAAGTTAAGCTTTATTAATCGATCCTTATATTTTAAATTACCAGTTCTATACATATAACAATTAAATTCAAAGATCTTTGTAACGAAATCTCGAAAACCTTCTACAAAGAATCAAGTATGTTGTAACAATAAATGAACACACGTTTTATTACTTCATTTTCATTTTATTTTAGTTGCAGTTAACAGAACTTTTGTAGAAAAAAATCGTTTAAGTTATAACTGTTCAATAAAAAAGGTTCCGTAGATTTTAATAACTAGTATGATATTTTTATTTGAACGTTTTGTAAGATGGTGTTTTATTTAATTATATTTTTTTATACAATTAGAGGTTTCGTGTTTGTTTGCGGAACTTTAAAACAGCGACAATCAAAAATTAGATTGACGTGCCTTTATTACTGACCTACATGTGCTACTACATGTAGGTCAGTAATAAAGGCACGTTGAACAGGAACTTCCTTTCATCTAACATTCCTTCGCTACAGTTTAACTCCAATAGTTTTTTTTATATAAAAAGTAAAAAATAAAGTTTTCATTATTATCAACAGATTCAAATTTTGAAACAAACGAAATATTAAAATTTTTTGATACTTACATTATCAATTATTATATTTTAAGAGATACATTCCCTTTTTATTTCCATTTTGCAATTTGAAAAAATATTTACACCTTAAAAATATTGCTTAGTTTTATTATTTATGATTTTATATGTTTTTTATTATAACTTAATTTAAATATTGTAACAGGAACTTTAGGAAAAAAAACACGTTTTTAATAATTTGTTGACGTAATACTTAAATAATATTAAAGAAGTCGCAATCAAAAAATGCACAATATTGATAAACAAAAAAAAAAAAAAACAAGGAAGAAGCATATATCATTTATAACTTGTCATTTTTTTTTAAATTGTCAGTGATTTTAAGATTTTTTTTTAAACTACTATTTAAATAGATATTAAACAAGTTAAATGCTTGTGTTCAAAAATTATAATATCTTCATACGTAACAGAAAAGACAATACCATGGAGTCAATCACCATAGAGTCTAGAATTAAAGAGAAAGCATAGATTTAGTCTATGATTTGTGACTAATATGATATTAAACCTTATTACAGTAATAGTAAGGGTTTCAATCTTTTCTTCTGTTTCTTTTAGCATTATTAGCACCTTGAAACTATTATGCGCTTTCTAGGTTTCCATTTTTACACCTTGTTAAACATAGTTCGTGGTTTATATATTTTTTGTTCTTGGTTAACAAACAAACCGACGGTCACAGCTATATTAATATTATAAGCTGAAGAGTTTAATTGTTCTTTTGTTTTGGTTGGTAAATTCTTTCTGGTTATGGCAGATTTATGAGAAAGAATAGAGGCTATCTAACATTACGCTATTGTTGCAACGCTATTGGTGCAACCGAGAGTAAAAACAAGTACTCTTATATATAGTACTCTTATACATATATATAGCGTAAACCGATTTTGATCCCAGCTATTCTGATGATAGCTGCATGGTCTCATTTTGTAAAGCTCCAGTAATATATGTGCAAAAAAAAGAGGAAACAAAAATAATAAAATAAAAAACAAAAATAAAAAGATAAAAAAGGTATTATAATTTTAAGGGCATATGTGATGACGTAAAAATGAGCGACTTGCATTTTACAAAGTAATTAAACGAAAACAAATTCTGTCATAGGTTTCTAAATTCCTATGATATGTGTTGAATAAAATTGAAAACCCACTAGTACATAGTAAAATAATATCATCTTTGAAAGAACATACTACCAGTTTTCAGTAAATTTGATTACAGATTGTATCTGTAATCAAATGTCAAATAAAAAATATTATGTCATTTGTAATTGTTAAAAAAAAAAAAGTCGGTAAAGTCACAAATTTAAGAATTTTTTTTTACAGCCTCCTTGATTACTAAAACATTTATATATTTCATACAAAGAAACCATTATCATATTATTACTATTATATCATTATAATTTACATGACAGTTAGTTTTAACCTTGACTTTAAAAAATATGTATAAATTTATCACAATCAAGTTACAAAACCACAATTAAATAATTTATTGGTGTTGCCATATATATTACATCGACCTGTAAGATGATTTATCTATGGACATACTAATTATAAATTATATTTATTTTATCAAAACTGATTTCGATGAAATTTTGAGTCAAAATAGGTTAAAAAATTAAGATTAATAATATGTATAGTAAGGGCTTATTTCTGGAGTTCGTAAAAGTCAAATAAAGTTAAAATCTATATATGTGTATAAACAAGTATTTGAAAAAGGAAATTAAAGTAGTTTATATTCATGTTTTTTTTCTATTGTCATAAACAAAATAAGATATTTTTTTATATGTGGTATACTTGTATGTGTCCACAAATAATTATTTCATAAAAGAGGATTATAGTTGTTTCTTTACCTGGTAAAAAAACTACTAATTTTTGCCCTTTGACAGTTGAAAAAACTATGTTATAAATATGGCATTAAATATAACAGGATATAGAATATTAATAAAATTATATAACCATGCTATAAATAACAAACCAAATAAATATTTTATGAATATGCTATTCTAAAATTAATTATAAGATTCACATTTAAATAAATGATGACATGACTGAAGAAAGAAATAAATAAGGACATGGAGGAGGAGCACAATGGAGGAGCCTAATGTTCTGCATTTGGTAAGTCAAAGTATAGAAAAAAAAAAAACAAATAAAAAATATAACAGTAAGGCGGATAACAATAAAATAAACTCAATTACAAAACTAAAAACTCACTCAACTATAAAACTTAATCTAAAATATTTCAATATTTATAAAGTATTTCAATATTTCACACGTATATATGTCTATTAAGTTATTATTATTACGTTTATAAAATTATTGTAATTCTTTTATTGTAGTTCTTAGCAATTTTCTAAGTGAAGACATGCACGCACGAGCTATGGTTTTTTTTTTTAATGTTAGTCCTTGAATACATAGATATAAATATTCTTATGTAAATAATAAAATTTGCCCGCGAATAAGAATATCGTTATTATTTATAGAATAAAATTACCCAGATTTCTATAAAACTTTCGTAAAATTTTGCAATACAAATAGTTTTCTCGTATAAAGTCGATTATATTTGTGTGAATCGGACACCTTACGCAACGGTATTCTTGTCTCTTTCGCACGCGTGAAAATTAATATGCTCGTCTCGCTTGCCTTTGACCGCTTTAGCTTGTCACTTTCTTATTAAAATTACGACATTAGCCATCTTGGTAATCTCGACTTTTTGGCAAAAATACATCCGTTATAATGTAAAATTTACTAAAATTGCATAATTATTACTAAAATGATACTGAGATAATCATAATTCACAAGTATGTTACGAGTTTCATGTTACGTGACGGGTTATGCCACTAACACGGTCACCCACATCACCAATGCAATCTGTAATCATCTTTGAACAATGGTTGTCTAAAAATATCCATTAACGTCACATTACTTTATTTTTAGTACATTTATTACATTACAATAACAAAAAAGGTTTCATATCATTTAAAATATTTTCTATAATTTATATTTCAATTTGAAATCATATCCGCTCTAGGTGCATTTAAATTCCCGCCTTTTCTAGTGATTTTAATTTTCATTTTACTGTCAAATTTATTGACACTGATATTTTACTATAAACATTGAATATGAATATATTATTTTTTTTATTTGCATGCCCTTAGGTCTTCCAATGTGGGTGAAGGTCTTGTATATTCTTCTTTTGTTATCAATAAGGTCAATATCATTATTATTCATAATTGAATAACAAGGTCTTTGGAGAAATGACCAGATTATTGTTTAGTAATTGTGAAATGATTTCAATACAAGTTCTGCATATGAACTAAAGATTTAATATAACAAATAAAATAAACTTTAGAGGACAAATTATTGCGTTGAAACACGAACTTATTAAGAAAATATATCGAATATGAACTGAACAGAAAAGTGGTTTTACTTCCGCGTTCAGAAACAAGCAAGAATTAAGTGAGTGCAAAATAAAACTTAAAAAAACATTCATTTTGTACAAGGTACGAATAAAGTACTTGAATTCATTTTATAAAATTGCTTTAAGCACTTCCTTTGAGGTCTTATCTTAAATCAGCTGCAGATAAAGCTTATTATTTTTTAATTAACCGACGCCTGATTTTCTTCAATATTATTCAAAATTCTTGATATGTTAGCAATGTCATATTTAAATCATCATTATTTTAATAAATATAGAATAATAAAAAAACATCACTTATAGGGCTTCAACCTGGAACCCTATAAAAACCTTTAGTAATATAATATCACAGAATAAAAAGAAACTAAAATTTTTCCTTCTTTTTTTTGCACCCCTACCAACGTCCTCTCCTGCACATCTAAAGTTGGCTGGTAGAGAATGTCTTCGTGGCATTAAGTATATTTGTATGTGTGATTAATAAATATAACTAAATAAATATATTTACCGAACTTTGGCAAATTAAATCCTATAATAAAATGATGATTAAATATGTAATTAGGATATTAGTCATTACTACATCTTGGAAATCCTCTGTTACCTAACTTTTTGGGTAATTTCTTTACGTAAAGCGGTCCACATCGCAACCGGTTACTTGTTGTGTAAATAGTTGGGTATTATCTGTTGAGATAGTGAATGTACGAACTAAATGTCACTCTCTTGTTAGTACATTCAAAAACTTATAATCTTATGGATACCTAACTTTAACACTAAAAACAAATCATTGGCTTATTATTTATTTTTATTACATTATTTTTTTGGTAATATAAAATAAAAAATATTTCCTTTTTTTTCAAGATCAATTATAAAAGTACGTAATTGTTAATCCTGAAGTAGGTGCGTTACTTTGCGCGGGAATATATTTCTGCAACTGCGACGCCATTTGCAACAACTTCTCGAATGTTGACTAGGTTATTGATTGCTATTGGCTATCACAGACTTGCCAAATAATTACTGCTATTATATAATAGATTTTTGACGTCATAACGCATTCAAATAAGAATGGTGTAACTTTTAATTTAATATTAGAAAGGAGATTTATGAAAACCGAAGTTTAAAACATTATTGAGTTAATAATATTAGCATTCTTTGTTTTTGTATTACGACTTTCGTGATCCATGATTATTATTTATAGCTGTCTGTACGCACGTTAAATTTATCGGAATTTGCCATATGAAAATGGGCCTCGGACAAGTTCGATATTAGTTGGGCAATTTCCGACAAATTCAACGTCAGTACAGCTGGAATATGTAATAATATTCTTTGTGCTTCGTATATAATACAACATATTCATACAAATATAGGTTTATTATATATCTTTAACAACTATCGTACTTTCAAAATGTTTTGTTTTAATATTATAATAATTTTACTTTTCGAGACCTCAAAGTTTTTAGACGAACAATTAACTAAATAGACTTCGAATTGAAAGTGGATCGCAGAAAAAATAAAAATAATAATATTTGATTAATATGTTTTGGTACGAGAAATGGAAAGTAAGATTATTGTAATAATGATGTAAAGTACCAGATACTTTGTATATTGAATATTCAAATACATGCATGCCATTGTACTTAACATTAGCAATTACTTAGCTTCGGTAATGAACTCCGTACATTCAGTACGCAGCAAGTTCCCACGTGCTGTATTCCTGGACACGCACCAGCAGTTATTGTAATTACCCAATAATTATTATATACATATACCTTTATTTTGATATACAGACATCATAAAGAAGACATTTTTTATGGCACCACTTAACAGCTGTAAGCTGTTAGCTGTTAAGTGTTTCGACCTTAATTTTAGTAAAATTAATTAATTGTGTCAATTTGAAGGCCAAATACAATTAAATCTCTTCAGTAAGGGTTAATTTTTATTATTTTGTTTTTTAGTCTCCATACAGTAAAAAAAACAATAATATTTTATATTTGCTTTGCCATAACAATAAGCACGTGTTAACTGTTATATTATTGAATAAACAAGTACAAACTAAAATAGGAAGTGAAAATATACGAGACATCTTATGGTATGCGCACGCGCAAGGTTGCGACACCCACCTCACCTAGGCCTAGTGCTCGCCCTAGGAAGTGTACAACATGAGTTTCCTTACTACGTTTCCTTGTAATGAGAAATGCGATGATGAGTATCACTGTATTGAGACTGAGTGTATTATGAAATAAAACAATTTTTTGCAGATTTAACTCGCGTATAGTTTTGGTTATATTTAAATTTTAACCTAACATTTCGTTGACTGTGACAGACACATCTCGTCTACCCGTGAACACGATTGCTGCAAAGCATTCGAAACATCTTGTTAAAATTAAAATATAACCAAAACTATACGCGAGATAAATCCGTAAAAAATAGTTAAATTTCAAATCTTTAAAATCTTAGAAAATACTTGTGTGTATTATGTTTTCTAAAACTTTCACTTCTAGTAAAATGTTTTTTTTGGACGCTTTGTATATTTCACTCAATGTTAATTTTCATCTATTCTACTTTCAACTATTCTGGGCCTAGACAAGTGACATTTACGTTTGTAGAACATAATGATATCCCCTTATATGGATATTGTTTTGACATAAGAATAATGCTATACTATCGATTGCGTTACATTTCAATCTATTCTAAAACGAACGTTTGCAATTTGACTACGACTTAACGAAATTGTGAAAGATTTTAACGAAAGAAAAGTAAAATTCAGAAATGTATTTAAATAGACGTACAGGAAAACATAGTCACTTTTTGTTTAAATAATATTTTGAGCGAATATTATGTTATAAATCAGGGATGGCAAACCTTTTTTGATGTCCGTACCACAAAGTAAAAAAAAAATTTTTTAATAGGTAACATGCGACAATAACATTTTATTCCAAATGTTAGCCTGTTGAAATTATATGTAAGTATAATTAAAGAAAAAAGTAAAAACAATTCTTCTTTAAATATTTTTTACCAATGAATGTTTCACAATTATATTGTTTTTGTGCGTGCCATCAACACTTTCAAACGTGCCACTTGTGTAACGCGTGCCATTGGTTCGCCATCCATGTTATAGACAAAAAAAACTCAGGACATGTATGATAGAGCTGTTAAAAGTTGGCAATCACCAATAAATAATACTCGGGATCAACGAAAACTTCATAGCAGTAAAAGTGTTAGGAAAATTAATAACAATATAATAATATTAAAGCTAAAGCTTGTGTTTCTATTGGAGCTATTTTCTGGAAGTAACTGGTTTTGACAGATTACTTTTTTGTTATATATATAAAAAATTAAATCAGAATGTTGTAATATAGTGACGCGCTTAAACCTATTTTACAATTAATAACAATTAGAACAAAAAAAACCTTTAATAAATTGTAGTGATGTATTCGAATTATTATTTCGCTTCCTTCGTTCAATGTTTTTTCAATATAAATTTTTAATATAAATTCTGTATAATCGATAACTGAAGTCGTAAGCAATCTCTAGTTTTAATTTCATATTGAGTAATAATTAGTCGTAGCATTTTGTCTTTGTTGTCGCTTTACAAATCACCTGTTGAATGTTGACAGGATTCTAAAAGATCTTACAAAATATTATTATTAAAAGTTACAAATTGCCTTCGTTTTGTAACAAGTATTCACATTTAACGATAATGTCGTAAACTGTGTGAATCATTTTATTCCATGGAGGTTTTAATGAAATGGACGCGACCTACATTTAACCAGAAAGGCGATTTTATGTCAAACCGAAAAGTAAAAAATAAACAGCCAAGTAATAGAATATTTATTACAAAATGGCCATTTATAGAAAATAATGTCAAAAGTCATATATTAACTGTGACAACTTTCATTTGGGATTGCAATATGTCAATTTTTTTCCCGCACTTCTGTAATATGTCATCTTAGTGCAATAAGCATTTTATGTACGGTTTCTTTGTCTTTAGTCTCCCGCGAAACTTCACGTTTATTTAACAAATATTTTAAGAATGTTGAAACCTAAGTTTTGTTTTGATTTCTTTTTATTGTCTACTGTAAGTCACTTATTTGGCGCCAAAATTATATAAAAAAAATCTTTTCCTTGTTTTCTATCTTTCTGCACATCAAAGGCTGGAACTGTTCAAATCAAGATCATAATCGATTTTTATGTGCAGCTATCCTCCCATAATCATTGGGACTAAACATAAAAATAATACTACTACTACTACATTGGGAACTACATTGGGATAAATAACATAAAAATAATATTTTGTGTTCATAACTTAAGTATATATTAGTTAACAAAAATACGTATTAGGACATATTTTAACTCGTTTTGTCATTTTAAAAAATGAGCTCACCAAATAATTATTGCATAATTATTACGATCTCCGTTACGTGAATATTTCTTACGCTAACACTGTTGGTAAATATTTCGGCATGGCTTGTATATGTACGGACGAACGAACCAGTCTTAATATGGAACATAATTTATGTTAGAATTAAAACTATTTTTTACGGATTTAACTCGCATATAATTTTGGTTAAATTTTAATTTTTAATCCTACATTTCGAATGCTTTGCAGCAATCGTGTTCATGGGTAGAGATGTGTCAGACACTTGATACGTGACACTACAGTTAAATCCGTAAAAATATTTTTATTTCAAATTTATACTCGTGAAAATCTAGATACTATAATTTATGTTAACTTAGTTATTTTATTATAGTAATATTTTATTATATATTTTTTTTGTCAATTCATATTATATATTCAATTTTTTTTTTATTTTGTTACTAATTTTGACAAATATTTTAAATGTTGTATTTAAAGAACGTTTCTTTAATATATCTCTAAATAAAAATAATTTCTACTATATGTATGAAAACCCATTACCTAGAAACGACTTAACGATTGTTCGTGATTGTCAGGACATTTGTATGAAGCAATCTTTAAAATGAAATACACTTTATAAGGCCAAGATACACACAAACACACACTAACATACGCCATTTCAAAATAAATAATCTACAATTAGACACTAATATACTTGATAAGATAATTGTTAAATTATTCTTTTAGTTGTTACTAAATAATAAATTAAAATAATGACAGATACAATGCAGTTATAAATGACTCACAGATTATTTAAAGTTTTATGATATTTTTTTTTTTAAACTTTCGTGATCCATGATTACTATTATATATAATTATTCGGCTGTAGTCACTTATTACTATCGGAATTTGCCCGACTAGTTTCGAACCCATTCAGGGATTATTCATGAGCGCTGAGCCATATAATCATATTAAACATAACAAAAATATTTTTACAGATTAAAACTCGCGTATAATTTGGTTACATTTTTTATTTTAACCTGACGTTTCGAATACTTGCAGTAATCGTATTCACGGGTAGACGAGATGTAAGTGTCTCAAAGTATTCGAAACGTCGGGTTAAAATAAAAAATGTAAACAAATTATACGCGAGTTTTAATCCGTAAAAATAGTTTTATTTGAAATGTGTACTCGTGAAAATCTAAGAAAATACTATATTAAACATAATTTTTGCTCGAAATATTGTTATAAATAATAATCGAACGATATTTTAAGAAATTGAGAAATATAAGCGATTAAAGTTGATTTAAAATAATTTTATGTGAACAGGCTCTTCGTACTGTTTTGTACTAGTGGTATGTGGTCATGAAAACCCGTCTCGGTATATCCAGTTCACGATAAATATTACAGGAAATTATTTCTTTTATCTGTGTAATGAATTTAATAAAATTATACAAGTAGAATTATAATCTGTGATTTTTTTAATGAAACATTGTTATAAACTCATACACAAATTGGATAAATAAGTCAACCTGTCAATTGTCAATTTGACATTTTAAAAAGGATTTGTTAAAAATTTTATTACTGAACTTTGGGATAATAGCAAAACTTTTTGAGAAAGATAATTTGTGGCATCTGCGTCACGTTTCAGAGAAGTCGTAAACAGTATCGACGAGTATTTTGCTCCTTGTCTTATCATCCTCGGAAAGATATGAGGCGACCCCGTTCGAAGCCTCCAATTAATTAATTAAGTTTCATTTAGTTAAAATTTTAAGTTGTTACATATTAATGAATTTAAAGAATAAATATATCAAATATATATTTTTTAGTATGTCCTATTGTAAATAAAAGAATTCTTAGAATTTATTATTAACAAATATATGAGCTTAATGAGTGATGGCACGGTCTGATTGTTTCTAGCGAAATAATTAGGTATGATTTATAATTCGTTAACATATAACAAATAGAGAAGATATAGCAATCGGTATCAAGGTCCTATAAATTAATATTAAATTTAAAATAATTCTTTAGTTTTGAATATAAACTTCAACTATCTGTCAAGAGCGATTGTCAAAATGACAAAAAAATAGAAACTTTTTAAAATGTTCATTATTAATATATATATATATATATATATATATATATATATGTGTGTGTATATATTTTAAATACTTTTACAAAACTTCTAACAGTTGAGTAAATTCTGAATAAATACCTATTATTTTAAATAACTTATAATTGCCATCTAATCAATTCCTCACGATTGATCAATAGACAACTTATTTCTATCACGCAGTTCCTCCTGCCAATATTTGTCGATAATTAAAGACAAACAACATTACCGACTGATCGTACATTACATACATTATTTAAGTAAATATTCACTATGAAATATTTTTTAAATAAGTATTTTGTCAAAGTCCTTACGAAAGCATTAATGTAGTGATTAATTTTAAAACTTATAAAAACTAAATTTACGAAATATATAATAAATATTATATTACTTGTTAATAAAACTTGAACGCCCTACATTTGTAACATTTCATTATGTAATATATAATTTCAATTAGTTTTTCGCATTAATTATTTTATTAAAATCAAATGATGAAATATTTAATGTTGTAACCAATATTAAAACCTTTTTGTAAAAACCTTTTAATAAAAATGTGACTAAAAAAATTCTTTGAGTGATGTAAAGCATTATTTATCAATTATAAATTACAAGTATTATAATGAAAATATCTGTTTGTTTGAATTTAATTTTCTATAGAATATTGTAACCCCTAAGGCTATGGTATATTAAAAGAATGTCTGACGAAAGTTATGTTAACAGCGCCGTGAAAGGCGTAGTTACCCAATTCTGTTATGAAATTGTACATGTGTATCTCATTTAAATAAAAATGTATCATCAGTTACACAACTTTGTCAAAAGTTTGAGTTAAAAAGGTTTAGTTTAAAAAATTTCAGTAAAAAAAAATGTATAAAAAAGGTTGCATATTAGGTTCGTTGTTGTGTCCTTGTCAAATAATCAGATCAATTTGTTTGCTTTCTTTAAAAAAATATTATAATATTTTTAAATACTCTTTAAAAATTACTTTAATCTATGATTCTCTGTGACAACACAAAATTTACGTAAACGTATTCAAATGAACCTTATGTAAATAGCTAAAATAACAAGAAAAATATTTCTAATATTTATATAAATTTGAATAGATTAGTAAAATGTACAAATAATTCTTGTTGTATTATAAATAACTTACTCTTTAAAGCCCAAAGCAGTTTCTGTTGCAGCCCGAGTACATAGTCCTGTAGATCCTGTCGGCACTGTCCTGTCACAGATGTCTGGAGCTGTTCCCATTGCTCGACTAGGATTTGAGCATCGATGATGCGCAACATACTTTCGAGTCCCATAAGAACCGTTTCGTTTGATACCTTCGATGGTATTTTCGTTTCGTTCATTGTATTTCTTATGGAGTCCTTCAATTTTTCTAACACCGCGTTAGGTTTCATTGTAGTGATCTCCATAGTTTTTGTCGTTTTAATTAAATGTTGGACATTGTGTGACTTTTCAGTTGTAGACACCTTTCTTTCAGTCTCAACATTTCCGAAAGCTTCAGAGAATGTGAGACCATCATCATCGGAGAATAAATCAAAATTATCAACCGAAACCTTATCTGTCTTGGTCGGATGTGGGACGGGAATTCTAGACCCTATAAGGTCTGAAGCTAAGTCATCATCAAGTCCACCTTTGGCAGAGGCTTTTTTGATATTCTGAAAAGCATCTATCAAGGCACTTCGTAATTTTTCTTCACGCGCGCTTTCCTTAGTGTCTGGTTCGGGGGTGATACCCTGAACATAGGCCGCACTAACTAAACAAATT
Organism: Mechanitis mazaeus; assembly: GCA_959347395.1. Taxonomy (NCBI): domain Eukaryota; kingdom Metazoa; phylum Arthropoda; class Insecta; order Lepidoptera; family Nymphalidae; genus Mechanitis; species Mechanitis mazaeus. The sequence goes on along the minus strand of OY365752.1, from coordinate 16,654,119 downwards.
AACACTATGCGATACATTTTTTTTTAATCACTCGCACATGCTTGTCTTAAAATATTTTGGCACGAGATTTTTGTGTCAAAGGTGCTCGTTACGGCATAGCCGGAGTGCGACTGAGACGCTGGGCAGGCTGCGAGCTGTGACATAACGTTGTTACGGCGGTACGGCGGTCACTTTCACTGTCGGTGGCTCTGGTGTGCGGGCGCAGGCCACAGCTGACGGTACTAGCATCCTTGTAGGGCGGCTGATACATGCCCCAATGCATATACGTGTGGGCTTATTACTTTGCATTCATTATAATTAATAATTTGAAAAACTATAACTAATTTCAATTCAATAATAAATTTCAACTCAATAAAATTGTAATAGAATTGGTATAAAGTTTGAAAATTATTCTAAAATGAAGACATTATGCCTATAAAATGTTTCTTTGTCCCACGAACTTAACACTAAAAACTATGAGAAGATATCATCACAGTATCTCATGACTGTTTGATTCAAATGGAATATTTATTTTTTTTGTTATTGTGAAATGTTGTTTATAATTATATGATTATTTTTGTATTTATACTTTCGTAATCTATGATTTCTATAATATATAATTATCAGACTGTACTAACGTAATTACTGTCGGAGTTTTCCTGACTAGTTTCAAACCAATTCGGGGTACTTAGCTCTGAACATGGCATAATCGCGGCGTGAATTGCGTGTAGTTGCTCTGTCGGCGCGCCGCGATCGTGGTCCGGAAAGGCGAGAGGCTGTAATTGACAATAATGGCTGAGCAATCACAGAAAACGTCTAAGAATTGAAAACGGCTCATTATTATCATTAGTAAAACAAAATACATATTTTACATTCGTGCTTAAAGAAAGACATAGTCCATATAAATATATCAACACATGCCCATCTCAAATTTTATAGAAAATAATAAAAATTACAAACTGATACTTTTTTTCATTTTAGAAATCACATTAGTTAACATAGCGTTAATGATTTTTTGTTTTGACTATACTATCTTAGTAAATAACTTCAGTTGCTTAGTTTTTCATATTTTATTTGAATTTGACGATAATTTACTACTTTAATATTAAAGGTGATCTTTAAATAGGCTTATTTAATAATTAATAATTACATTATATACAAAAAATACATAAACTGGGAATTTTAAAAAAATTACCACAAAAATTTGTAGGGGTATTAGAATATTTCATAAATATCCTAAAGAATTTAAGGATTACACAATCTAATGCTTTATACGTATAACAATTAACATTGTTATATATAAAACTGATACAAATATGACATAACGATGACACAGATATTTGCTTTTATTTCTATGGGTTAGTGGGAATCTGCTTTTTAATGAAACTAAGCTCCATTGTGTCCGCAATGTTAAGTTTCAAAGAAGGGAACATTATATAATAGTTACATAAGGGCCTGTTTGTTCATTTAATTATATCTCCCGGAGTTATACAACGGTATTGTCTCGATTTCTTCTACTTTCTTTATATCATACGTAAGGCTACTCGTAACTTGAACTACATCCTTATCTGTATTAACATAAAGGTCACAATAACGATACTTATAATGTAAGAAACAAGTTAATGAAGGATCTTATTTCATTTTAATATAACAGCAGACCATAATAAGGAATACATATAACTAATAATAACTTGTTATATTGTTTTAGAGTAAATATTGTCATTTCGTAGTTCGTTAACAATAGGTCAATAACCTATTGACAGTTAATATTATTTATTATTGCTATATCATACTTATCTTCACTAATATATAAAAAGTTCGGTTCGGTAGTTTCCGTTACTATTATACGCCAAGTGCAAGTTTTTAACCTACACGATTGCGTTAGCGTACAGTTCTATTAGTATCAATTAAGAGCCATCTTAATTCCGCTAGATGGCGTTGTTCTTATTTCATATAAATACGTTTATTATAACGTAATGGTGCAGATTAGAACTAGGTACTATGCTTAAAGTTTGAATATTATTTCACTGTTAGAAAGGTAAATTGTTCCTGAGAATTATTTTCAATATTTATCTCTAAGAGTAGACACCAATTCTATAATAAGTACTTGTACTAAGGTGTCACTTGTATTAAGGTATCAAAACATTCATTACTTTTACCTTCATAATAATGTCCGCAACCGTATATGATGTCGAATATCTCAGCCAAAAACAGTTTTTATGATGTTAGATAAACAATCGTCATAACATTAAGTTTGAAAATTGTTAATCATAATTATAAACAGAAATAAATCAAAATTAAAGAAATTCATGTAGTTAAAGTTTACTTTGTACACCATGTTAATTGATGGAGTCAGAAGATAATGTGAAATAAAAACAATAAAGCATTAAAAATATAGCATTGTTGATTTTATGTACATACTAGCTTCCACGTGCGGCTTCGCCCGCATAATATGTTTATAGTAGACGGTTGATGTCCTCCATTTGAACAATATTATTGCGATAAAATATCTTTTCTAAGTTAATTATATTAAATGCTAAAGACGATGTGTAGATTTTCATAAAAAAACAATAAGTGCTCTAAATTTTGTTATTTTGAAAAGTGTCTAAAATTATTGTATTTATGGATCACTATTTGTATATAATAGTTTGCAACTACAACTTAGTTGTATATGCTTTCGTGGGCTTTTATTTAAAACTATTGAAAACAAAAAATACTACAGTAAATTATATTTAACGGTTTAGGCAGCGCACGCAATCCCACTCAAGCGATGAAAGCAACTGTTGGTTTTTTAGTGGGTAGCCTTAAAAATGGCAGCGTCCTCTATGGTGCCGTGTAGTCCTACATAAACAGTCATCATTTTCTTGGCTGACAGGGTATCCGTAATGATTTTTCCAACAAACAAAAACAAAACAAGGCGCTAAGAAGAACCTTTTACGCCTTTCTCTATATTTGTCATTATATTATGTCCAAAATATACTTTTTTCACTTTATTTTTAGTCTATTTGCTATTCTATGTAAGTAATGAATAAGTATTCTATGTAATTGGAAAGTTTCATCAAAATCCGTAAAGTAATTTTTGCGTGAAAGAGTAACAAACATACATGCATCCTCACAAACTTTTGGATTTATAAAATTAGTATTAGAAGATAGTAGGGTTTATTCTTAATACACATTAAACGAAGTCGCGAGGAGCAGCTAGTATGACATATATTATAGTAAGTACATAAGTTTTTTATTTATTTGCGTAACAAAAAAAATAATGTGGTTTTTCAATAATTAATAGGTAATATCAACATCTTTGGAATATATTAATAACTGGGTACATATTGAAGCGATGAACGTGAGTTGAATATTTAGTCTTCATTTAGCACTATCAGATCATTGACTAGCTGTTACCAGCGACTGCGGCTGCCTCCGCATCTTCTCTTGTCTCCTCTTTTCAGGAAAATAATAAAACATCTAACACCACTTCAAATTATATGTAATATATCTATACTATTTTCATTGAATAAATTTCAAACCAAGTCTTGGATTTTATTCTGAAAATTAGAGTCTTAGAGTAGAAATATTCCTGGGGCCTTACCACCATCTTATAAAGTAACATTATAACAATCTTACTTTCCCTTTTCGTACGAAATCCATTCAATATTGTTTCACTTAATTCGCGATTCACTTTTTATAATGAAATATGTAATAAAAAATAAAAAATAAATTAATGTATGGTGTAGATTTTCCCTTGTTAATATTCAATTAAACTTAACTTCCATGGCTGTCAGCACGAGAATTGATAATTTGATACTTATTTATTACTCATTGACAATTATAAAAATTTCTCTTATATTACACTTCATGAACGAACGAACGAACGGAAAACAAGAAATAAATTGTTGTCAAGAAATTTATAATTTATGTTAATTGAATGAAATTTGAAAAAAAACAATTCAGTACTCAATATATTTCAAGAGTAATTACGTTTAAGTAGGTATTTACGTTTAAGTTACGTAAGTTTATTAAGTACAGACAAAACAATGTATTTTTTCTATTTGTCTATTTACCTGTTGTGCATTTGATATTGCCTCAGCCAAAATATACTTGTACTTCTACACTTTTCAATCAATTCAAATTCTTCTTTTTCACAAAAGTTATTTGTACTACTGGACGGGCTACAACTAATAATTAAATAAATAACAAAATTATTCTTACATAAAACTAATTATTGACACGATAAATATTTTTACCCATCTTTATAAACGACCAGCTACCAAAATGCTTCATTACCAAATAACTTTCTTAGGATAATATTCTTAAGATTCCTTCATCAGACAATATGGCCTAGGTTTGAATTCTAGATCTACTTAAAACAGTTTTACTAAAAACACACTTACAAATATTAAATCAGATTCACAAGCAATAATACTACATTTTAAAATAATATTTTTTTATGTCAAAGTCATTTGGTACCTTGTTTTCCGATTTTAAAATATTTTTATATTTCTTTTAGGGGAGGAAGTTCTAAATATACTAATAATATTAAAGTTAAAAGTTTGTTAGTCGTTAAGAAGTATAGAAATCGTGGAGTAAACGTAAAGTAGTCTTGGAGCAATCGTAGAGCGGTCGTGGAGTAGTCGTTTAGTAGTCGTGGAGCAGTCGTGTAGTAGTCGTTTAGTGGTCGAGCAATAATCATTTAGTAGCCGTGGAGTAATCGTGGAGTAATATTGGAGTAGTCGTTTAGTAGTCGTGGAGCAGTCATAGAATAAAATTCAATTATTAGTAAATAACCTGTAAAAGCACAGTTAGTCGTCTGCAGGGTTTTAGCTTCATTCGTTACTAATCACTATTAATATAGAGGTTTGTTTGTTTATTCGCGCTAAACTTCTAAAATAACGAATGGATTTGATAAACACTGATCATGATAAGCAAGTTCAGGAGGAAGGCTATATCTAGCATTACGCTACTATTTTGAGTTATCCTAATAATATAAATTTTTGTCTCCAGGTGAACCGCGAGTAACAGATAGTAGTAAATAAAACCGGTGTTCCGAACGTGGAACCGAGAATAATAGTTAGTAATTAATAATACGTCTTGTTTCAAAATTCTTCAAAGTTATGTAATATAAGTCTGATAACAATATTATTTATTAAACTCAATGAGTTGAACCAATTAAATCCAGTACGATCTGAAACTACAAGTCATTCTGAATTTCGAAAGATGAGGAAAATATTCTTAAAAGTCATAACATGGGTTTTTGTATTTGCCAATTTTGTAATGTAATTTATTGTATTACACACGAACACGAAAAACTTACGCAATGATAACAATCGACTCGATTCCTTATTCTAGATCGAGAAAGATAATTTGTTTGATCTAGTTTACTTTCTGGACCTCTCGAGAGTGATTGATTGCAAAAATGATGAAATCTTTTTGCATGTCAACTTTCGTGATACATGATTACTGTTATATATATCCGGCTTGATATTTACTATAATATATATCCGACAGCTTAAATTATTCGGCTGTACTCACGTCATTACTGTCGGAATTTGCCATTTTTTTTTTATTCACGTCATTGAAAATGCCTTTAAGCATTGACCGGGCCGCCGCCCGAGTGTGAGACTCGCCGAACAACCCTCCTACTTGTCCGTGGACGCCCGGAATACCCACTAAAACCCCTGCGAAGTCCGTCTCCTGTGCCTGTGGTGCGTGCGTGGGGTGGGAACGCGTTTGTAGTCTTCCACCCCGGCCGGCATTTGCCCTACTAGTTTCGAACTCATTCGTGGTCCTTCGAACTCATTCATGAGCTCTGAGGAATAGCGGAATGAAACTAGTCGGTCAAATTCCGTTAGTAATTACGTGAGTTCAGACGGATTATGTTTTATAATAGTAATAATGAAATCAGAAAATTTCTAACTTGTAAACCTTTACCCCCTTACTAATAAAATTATTTATACCCAGTATAATATATCACTGTTTTGTCACTTCATCATTTTACATTAATGATTTACATCAAAGACGTGAAAGTGACACAACAGAGGATTTTTTAAACTCGGTATGAATATTTTTATTAGTAAGAGGATTAAAATTTAACTGCATTATCAGTTTTAAAATTATATTTATTTAATATAAAGTGTTTGATGCAAACATTATTTTTTATCACATATTAAATTTACTGAATATATATTCATATATGTTTATAATTTTTAGTCCCCTTACTAACCAAACTTATATTGACACAAAAATATATAGAAAATTATAGTAATACTTTATATTAATGACAGGGAAATTTTCCATTTTATAACACTATTAAATAATTAAATATAGCATTGGAAAGTTAATTTATTTCTCATTTCATAATTTTAATTAGGAGCATGAATTATAACATTCATTAAAAATTAATTATTTGACGTTTGATGATTTTTCAAAATGTCCGCTATTTCAAAATATTAAACCCGGTCGCCTAACATAAACTATTAAAACCTTTCTTAACTTCTTAGCTTAAAAAATATATATTCAATGTTAAGAGATACGTAGACTAATGAACTACATATTTACATTTGAGTCAAACAAGATTGTTTTATAAAAGGGAATATAAGATCGTTGTAATATGAATATAAGTCTTTTTTAGAATATTTATTCAAAAACTCAGGCAATATATTGTATAGTAATAGCTTAATCAACATAGTTTGCATTTAATGCACGCCATCTATTGATCAGATCGTGAAACATTTTACAAATTCGGTTTAGTACAAAGTTAATTTACAAAATAGTATTTGTTTTACAACAATTATTCTGTTAGTGATATAACAAACACAGCTAATTATATTTTGGATAATTTTGTGTAAATTTGCGAAAGTATAATTAAAGCTGCGTCACGGTTACACAATACATATGGGTAGAAAGTTTGTTCTCCAAAAATACTCTGTAATAAACATAACAATACAAGGTTAGACATAATATTTTAACGGCGGACATTTAACTGTTACTTATGTCATGAATATATTAAAAAATATAAAAGAAAAATTATTATTATTATATTACTATTGTCTACACACTTAATATAAATTATATTTAAAAGAATATGGTAACTAGAAGAACTAGAGTAGATATTAAACGATATATACGATATCGTTTAGTATCTACGAAAAGACAGTTACCGCGCCAATGATGTATATTTTCTTCTAACTAAAATTTTCGGGTAGAATATTTTATTTGAAATAAATATATGACATTTGAAATTGTCAGTTTTTGTTCAAAAATTGTACATCTCGAAATGAAATCTGACTTTCACTTGAAACTTGAATTTATATTTTGACGGATGAAGAAAACAATTTTGAGCATATTGTTATAAATTAGATACTATTAGGTTTTTTTTGAAACACGAAAGTTAATTTCTATTAGGTTTACAACAAACCAAGGAAATTAGTGAACTTGTTATTTTTTCTTCAGATTAAGAAACGAAATTTACACTTAATATCTACTCAACTAGAAAACTTATAATGGATACACATCCATAATCTCAGGTGTATACATCCATAATCCATAATAGCAGTCGGTATATTTGTATGTGATAATTATAGATACTACCGGCTTAATACGATCACTCATCAGTCGTCACAGTGAGGCCGAAATACCTTTTACCATTTTAAAAAATATATATTCTTATATCTCTATTTCTAAAAAAAAATTAAATTACCTAACCAATAGAGAAGAATAGGGAATGGAACCCTAAAAGTAAAATTAGTAATATCGAGTTATTTTATATAAATATAAATAAACAAGAATCTATTGCAAGATTTGAACAAAAGTTTTCTTGAAATGTCAACAAGCGAGCTGTCAGTGTCATTCAGAGTTAAAATAAATTTGTGAATTTCCGATTTGAATTTTCAGTTCGCGCGGCTTCTTATAAAGATTACCTAACAATATTTTTTGGTTCCTATATTTGGTGAAATATTATTTTTATTTGCATGTATAATCTTATTAACAATATTTCTTTACTACTTTGAAAGTAGATTTGACTGAATTTAAAGTATTTCGTTGTGTTCTATCTACTTGCGAAGTATTGATTTTTTGTCATAGTAGGTAATAAATGTTTGTCTTACATTTCTAAAGAAGCTTTCACATCTTCTTAGAGATTCATAGAATATTTAAACACTTCTTTTTGTCGTAGGTCACACGGTATTTACATTTTCAGGTTAAATGGCGAAACAAATTGCGGATGTTGAGATTCATGCAAGTTATACTCGAGACTTAGAAGATGACAATTTAGATATTAGTGTCGATCTTATTGACGACGGTCTATATTTAGGTGAGTTCTAAAAGTATCATAATTTAGTTAGATCACTGCATGTGCAATACATGTACTTAAAAAGATTTAATTTATGAGTTGTTAAAAATATTTAATAAAATTTTTACAGGTAACCTAGCATGTGCAAGAGACCACAAGACCTTAGAACAGCTGGGTGTGACTCATATCCTCACTGTAGATCTGGTGCCATTGCCAAGGTCAATACTGGACCGCACCAGCCTTACCATCAAGTATATTAAATGTATGTATCAAATAGTAATAGTCTGCCTGTTGCTTTTTGTTTATTTATAATATTCATATTGCATATTTCTGTATATATCAATAAGTGTAAAAAAAACCTAGTAAAATCAACCATAGTCACAAATGGTCATATTGTTATTATAAAAGGCACTTCTGACATTTATTTAAAATGTACTTCCTAATGATGGTTTTAAGGCGTTTCCTTAATAAAAAGACATGTAATTATATTTTTCTTATATGCACTTTCCTCTTTGCATAACATATTCAAACAAATATTTTTTACTAAATTAATTTTAGTATACACGTGTATTTAGTCCATTTGGATAATTTTCCCCTTTTTATTTACCATACATTATCATTATCACACTAAATCTAAGATTTTGATTACAATCAAAATATATGTACAATTTTGTGTTATCAGAAAATCTATCAAATAACATGTTTTCTTTTAATGCAGTGATATAATTAACTTGTATTTGTAATAGGTATAATAGTTACAGTTGATATTTAATAATATATATTTTTATTTTTTCAGTGGCCGATGTACCAAAAGAAGATCTTATTAGTCATCTGCCTGAGTGCAATGATTTTATTAAGGACTCCATAACAGGTGGAGGGATAGTGCTAGTGCATTGGTAATTTTTTGTTTCAAATTTAATAAAATAGACTAAAAAATATAGTCCTATAATGTCTACTCACTGTTTCACCCACGGATAAAAGATTTTATGTGGTAATAAAATAATTTGTAGTAGCATAATGCTTAATAGCTTATCATAAACTGAAAGAATTTTTGAAATCCATCCAATTCAAAGATTAAAAGTTCAACCAAACAAATAAACATGTCTCGCATTATATAATTAGTATAGAATATTAAAAAGGATGAAAGACATATAGAAAACAATAAAATTTACACAAATTAATTAAATTAATAAAATTAAAAAAATTAATAAAAGAATAATGAGCAGTTAATGTTATTCTTTACTGCTGTTAAGTTTATTTTAAATATAAATTACCAAATTATAATAAGGTCATCACATCCTGATGGTTACAATCATACAAATATGTAATCATTATATACATCTTTCAGTTACTTTGGTGTGTCAAGATCAGCAGCAGTGGTTATAGGCTACATTATGGAGAAGTATAGCCTGTGCTATGAAGATGCACTTGTGCTTGTGAAGTCTAAGAGGAGGTTTATTGGCCCAAACAATGGATTTGTTGCTCAGCTCAAACTGTTTGGTCATATGGAGTACCATCTGAACCGAGATGATCCCCGATATAAACAGTTCCGGTTGAAGATGGCTGGACAGAAATTGAAACAAGGTAATAAATATTTACCCAAAATAAAGAATACTGAAATTTGTTAGTATATTTTTAAATATTTCTAGACCATTAATATCTTTGTATATGTTAAAACAATATGATATGAAGATAAAATTTTTTTATATAAGTAACTAATAAATATATTTCAGTCAAAATACTACCACAAACCTTTGCGGATTTAATAAAACCGGATCCTGGATTAATACGAGAGCGTCCGGACCCAATAGTTTATCGCTGCAAGAAATGTCGCAGGATAGTGGCTAGTCAGAATAATATTATACCCCACATGCCTAAGCAAATTAAGGTTGAACTGGCTAAAAAGAACATAAGACCTCCTCCCAGTAAGCATACTGGCCTAAATTGTGCAGAAAATGGTCAACTTTTAATACAAAAGCTCAAGAGCTTAGCATGCCAAATAATGGACACCAAAATAACTGTGGACACCGACAGTCCAGGGAAAAGTGATGACAGTTGCCAGGAGAGTGAGGATGGACCCCTAGAGGTATGTATGAAATTTTGCATAGTTTAACATACCTCCATAGCAAATATATAATAAAATTATATCTTTTTGATTAATCAAATAACATATGTACATACCACAAGTTTATAAAACTAGAAAATGTGTATTATGCTTTTACATTAACCATATTAATTAGTTCTCTGATATATCCCCTCCAGGATGAGTACTTCTGTCACCACGTGGACGGCGCGACGGTCGCAGGCGGCGAGGCGGTGTGCCGCGCCATGTGGTTCGTGGAGCCCATGGCGTGGATGCGCGCCACCAGCCCACAGGGCCGCCTCGCGTGCCCACAGTGCGGGGGAAAGATAGGCAGCTACAGCTGGGTCATGGGTAAGTCATGTCTATGACATAGCTCCAATAAAATAAATAAGAGAGAGAAATCTTGTCTCTAGATCATTATATGATATTAATATCTTGTCGTCCATGTTTTAATTATTCTAACAAATTATTATCATTTAAATAATAGATTTTTTGTATTGTAACATTACTACCAAAATTATAATTTACAGGTTGCAAGTGTCCGTGCGGTCAGAAGGTAGCCCCAGCATTCTACTTGGTGCCTTCAAAAGTTGAATGGTCAAACATAGTACAAAATGTTCAAACAACTGTGTAAAAGAAAAAAATAATTTAGTAACTTCCAAAAAAATATTCCAGTGACTTACAAACTTAGTTATAATTAAGTAAGTTTAAAATTCCATGAAATAGACAGTAGCCTTAATTGTTTTAAAGACTTTTATGCAGAATGATTCTTAACATAATCACTTACGTGAACAGGGTCTACCGTTTAACATCTCTTTAACTTTTCATTGAAATATATTTCAACTAACAATAATAGAAACTAGAAAAACTTCAATAAAATTTCAAACTTCCAGTTAAATTTCTACCAGTTTAAATGTAGGTAGTTGGTGCTTTCATATATTATTTATACTCTTCATATACTGTGAAAATTTGTAGAGTTAAATGTTGAATGTATATCTCTCGTGTTACATATTGTACAGACTAATTATACAATTATTTATTTATTTGTGGTTTTATTTAACATTTCTAGGCTATTAATGATTTAAATATATAATATACTTTGATACTTCTTCTTGACATACACAAGTGATTACTGATATTGATTAAAAGTGAAAAATAAATTGTAAATATATATATTTTAGTTAACACAAAATGACTAGACAGTATTATAAATTAAGTAAAGACGAGATCCATCGTATCTAGAAAAACTAAGAATAAGATAATTTAGAGTATTCATTCCTTGTCGAGTGGTCGTCCGTCGGTGCGCATGCGCGGTATGTCAGCCAGCGGCAGGCGGTGCGCGCGCATGAGATGTGTCTTGCGCTTCCAGCTATCGGTAAAGGCGCGCGCGCACCCCGGGCACTGATAGGGCAGCTCGCCCGTGTGCGTGCGAGCGTGCCGCGCCTGAGAACAACCTATATGTTAGTCGGCTACAGGAATCTCAAAAATTATTTTTAATCACCCCTTTATTATAAAATGCTACAAAATAAATCTCACGTAAATAAATACAATAGAACAATTCTCTGGATATACCAGACTCCTACCAATCCACTCGCATCGAAGAACCCCTTTCTGCAATGTTCGCACACGTGATGCCTGGCGCCCGCGTGCCTGCGCTGGTGGCGCCGCAACGAGGAGGCGGCGGACGCGCGGAAGGCGCACTGCGAACACGCGTGCGGCTTCACACCCGTGTGCTTTCGCAGATGCACTTTCAGATTACTTGCTAAGAAGAAAATACCTACATTATTTTTTATTTATTAATTTAAAAAATCTATTTCAAAATCTATTAATGTGTAGGTTACAATTTTGATAAATAGTGAAATACGTACCTTGCGAAAATCTCCATCCACAGTATGAGCACAAATAAGGCTTTATATTATCATGGACCTTCATATGACATTTGAGCACACTTTTATCTTTGAACCTAAAATACATATAACATGTACAAAGTACTAGACTACCATAATACTTTTACATTGTTTATAATTTTTAATATACTCAAACATTTTTCAATACTAATGTGAATAATATCACAAAATTATATTAATACTCTTATAAATATGTTTATTATTGATTACTTCTTTTTTTTCAAAAATGCATTCAAGGTTTTGCAATACCATAGCTGCATATACGTATTTTGTGTAGACATTTTGATTTTTTATTATTAGAACTACCATATTTATTAATTTTTTATTATTCATAGATTCCATTTTCAAATTATCTGACATGGAGAATATCAAACCTCATAGAACACTTGTCACAAGCATACGGTCTGACATCAGAATGTGATCTAATGTGGATAGTTAGCTGTTTCCGCCGTTTGAAGCTTTTCCCACAAGTAGGGCAAGAGAACTTACGCTCTTCCGAATGTGTAGTTGAGTGATAAGCCAATTGAAATGGCTTTGAGAATGCTGAAATTAAAGTTTTTAATTTATCAAATTGTTGTAATAAGTTTATCAAAGATATTTAAAATTCATATATTGAAAAATCTAACTATGTATAGAAATATATACATAAGTGTTATTATATACATACATTTAGAACAATGTGTGCATGTGTATTTATGACCTGAATGCTCTTTCTCCATGTGCTTAGAAAACCACTTCTTAGATGTAAAAACTTTTCTGCACACTGGACATGCATTCTTCTTAGAGTTATCAATGATTTTATTATCCTCAACTATATTTAAATTATTTGAATCTTTTTTAATGTCTTCTTTTACCGACTCAGTCTGTTTATTTTCTGTATAATTTGTTTGATTATTTTCTATCTCAAGTGTGCTTTGATCATAAGTACAAATTCCTATCGAGAGCTTATAATCTGGTAAAGTTAATCGTAACTTATTATGATCTTGGGGTTCACAATTTTTCAGAGTATCAGGTTTGATAATAATACTTGTTTCACTCCGAGAAGCTATGTTTTTGAGTGTTACGTTTACGTTTTGTGCCTCTTTTATAAATGTATAACTTGATTCAATTTTAATAATGCAATCGTAACAAAACTGTTTAGGCAACTTGTCATCGTCGTTTGTCTATACATGAAAGAATTTAAATTAATTTTACTACCAAAATGTATGTGCTATACTATAAAATAAATATCAAGTAATTTGAAAATATTTTTGAAGATATATTAATAAAATATGTATGTAATATATTAATAAAATATGTCAAACCTTTATATTTGTGCAAAAACAAAACATTTCCACTGCTCTAGCATCAAAGTTCTCTTTCTCCCAAGACGCGACTTCTTTCATACAACTGCGGCATAATTTAGATATATCCATTTCCTTATTTTATAAAAAGACGGTTTAATTATCAATCGTTTTTATTTTCTTCATCAAAATGTAAATAGAAAACAATCAATATTTTGAAATACCATATCAGCTTACATCAAATTAAATGTCAGTTTTGAAATGACATCATGAAAGCGTTCAGTTCTCGAAATTTTAAATACATAGAATAATTTTAGTTAAGTTATAACCTTTTAGTTTACGAATATAGTATAAATACATAATACAAAAATATGAACCATACATTTATATACATAAAATTCGGTATCACTCAGTACATAATACATTTACAAATAAAATAACTATATTTTTATCAGAACAAATCTGCAAACGATAATTACAACAATTTCAGTATCATTTCATCTCTCTTTATCTAGATTTACATGGTTATATAAAGTATGTCAAGGACAAAAAAAACGAGAATATCTAGATAATTTTATTTTGATGCAGTTACAGGTCCAGTTACTCGTTTTGTTTCAGTTAAATGAGTTCGTAGGGCATCCAATCCTTCTCCGGTTAGCGGCGCGGCTTCAAGTAATATAGGTGGATTTGGTAGTTCGGTGCTAAGTCGAGCATACTGTAGCATAAGCAACGCCTCATTACGCATCTGTCTATATGCTGCATCCATTTTACTTAGTACCAAAATAAACTGTAAGAACATATTGTCATTAAAATGAAAACCTATTATTATTATTATATATTAAATAAAAATATATTACCTTTGCTTTCTTTAATTTCGGTTCCGTTAGAAGCGTATACAGCATAACAGCAGCTGCTGATATTTGACACAAATTTGATGTATCTACTACGAATATGACCTAAAAGTAGACAATTTTAAATTTTAGAAATAATAAAATAACACTACTATATTTTAATTAAAGTGTACCTTTTCAACACCATCGTAATAATTACTCCATAAAGCTGCCATTTCACCGCCCACTTCTCTAATAGAGAGCACTTGTTTCTTACCCTGTTTATTAAGATATTGCACATCGTAAATATTGGTGCCTATAGTCGGCACAGGACTGTACGTATAATCTATACCTTCAGCATCCTGAAGTTTTTTTAATAATGTAGTTTTGCCGGAACCTTTCGGACCTAAGCAAAGAACATTAATTTTGTTCTCTGGATCGTCCATTTTTAAATTTTACTGTGATAAAGTTTTATCAATAACTAAGAACTAAGAGGTTTAGTTCCCCTATTCGCTAGTAGATGGCGCTTTACATTTAATATGTATCTTCATAACTTTAAAAGTCATATTGAACTCAAATTTACAACTTTCATACATTTTATTTATTTGTTTATTAATGTACCTTACTTTTACATAGACCTTTTAATTATAACATATTTTATTATTTCTCAAATTAATATTTCATAAAGGTATCAAGCACCTTCTAGATCTTTTAAATATAAATTTATAAAAAATGCCTCTTTAAGCAGTTCAAATAAGGTGATTAATAACTTGTAGTAGTAATAGGCATAGTATAATAGAAATTAAAGAATAAGCCGTCTAAGTTATCTTCACTGATGACTTGATGACGTTGTTGATATTTGATGAATTAACCCTTTCTTCATTACATTTTCTTTACAAAAAACCAATATATATTTCCACAACGAATACACGTTACAATGTTTCAATTTATCTCGCGTGTTAAAAATCAATGGGGGCTAGCTGTCACATGACCTTGAAGTATACATCAGCGACCATGTGGGTCTAACATTCACTAGCAAGTGGCCGGCTGAAATCTGATCAACCTTAAACTTGCTTTACGTAACTTCTAACACCATTTTCATTTATTAGTGATGTGCTTAGTGAGTTATTATTAGAATATTGTAAAATCGTATTGTTAAATCGTAAGTTTATCAGTATTTTTTTTTATATTTCGTGACGTTAAATAAGGATAATAGCTAAAATTTTTGAATAATATCTCTTAAAACCAGATGTTTTACACATTTTATATATTATTATTGACCGTAAAAAATCGATATGCATATTATGATTAATTTACGTTAAATGTAGGTAAACAACATAAAATTTTTTTTAATTGGTAGGAAGTGTTTTGCTTATGGCCAAATCGTTTTAAAAACTTTAATCCGGAAATATCACTTAAATTCCAATTTCGGCAAGGTTTTATGAAAGATAACGAATTAAGGCAATTTGTAAAGGTCATTCTTATTTCAATGTAAGATATTAACATACAGAAAAATTAAATTAAAAAAGAAGCATATTTATTAATATAGGAACGTACGGGAGGTAAGTTATAGTAGTAATGGAGTCAATGTGCATGAGGCCCCTCCCTCACGAGGTCTGAGGTTAGCAACTGTCACTTGTAACTTCGTAAGCCCGCGAATTTCGGCGCACGGGGCTGCGTAAGTAGCACGCGACCTTGACCCACTGACTCACTGCGAGCGCGCCATTGTTTTTCAACAATCAATAAATAAATAATACAAGCAAAACTAAATACGATGGCATATTTGCGTAACAGACGCATCGCTTGGTGTACATGTTTTTTTTAAATATAAAGAATAATGGTTAGAAATATTTAAGATGATATTTTAGTTCATAGATTATTGCTAAAATGTTTTTCGAATGCACGTACTGATTATTATAGTCGAAAATTATATTGCAAATAATAGAAACATGATTATATTGAAATAAAACTATTTTTACGGATTTAAACTCGCGTATAATTTGGTTACATTTTGGTTTTAACCTGACGTTTCGAATACTTTTTATTTCAAATGCGTACTCGTGAAAATCTAAGAAAATACTATTATTATATTATATCATATTATCGAGCTGGGATGGTTCAGCCTACTTAAAACTGATGCATGCGCGACCTTCATGATATAATGTTTTAATAGTCAATATTATTATGTATCTGTAGAACAGAATTGTTTGAGAGTTGATGAAGGCATTTATATAATCTATGCTGTGGAAAAAAATTGTTTCTAATTGTATAATACACGGCGAGATCAGTATAAGGACAGACGGTTTGATGAATATCTTGAGGGTCGCGGCCTCGTTCTTCGCTCTAACGTTCGGAAACGCTAATATTTGGCCATTAAATAAAAATTAAAAAACAATGCAACAATCCGTGGCCTCGCCATTGTGTGGTTATCAACAGTTACGATATTCACAGAGTTAATGTAATTTTAGTATAACACGTACTTTTGGTAGGTTTTATAAGTTACAGACGTAATTTAAACAATATATATGCTGTTTCAGTTTTAAGGGCGAGATCGAAAAAAAATGCGTTTCTATACAAAATCTTGATTTCAGAATTAATGCAGATCGTAATAGTAATGTCGGGTACTCGTATCATTGAAATAATCGCATTTCAATTGACTTATCTAAAAGTATATTTGAATAATTTCTAGCATCTAAATGTAAGATTCACTTTTCAAAATTATGTTGATTGTCCAACGGGAAGGTGGTCAGGTCGGCCGCCGAAGTTACCGAAAAATGGAAAAAAAATTTCGAATTTTTAAATTTTTTAAATTTAAAAATTAATTAATTAATTTAATTATTTTAATTTTTTTTTTCTTTTGTTTGTTAATTAATTTGCGAGTTATAATTTGCCGATTAGGAGTTTTTCATAGCGGCAAGCTCGATTGCCGCGTGTCAGATGTTTTTATATTTCAAAAGAGTGTACTGAAAGTTTGTTTTATAACTCTTATTCACACTGAAATTGAAACGTGTTTCAATGCACCGACAACTAATGTTTCAGTATGATTCAACTTCAAACAATCCCAATATAAAAAAAACCTTTACTAAACTAAGAAATATTTTAGATGTAAGTATAAACAAAATTAATATTTAACATAAGTATTTATTATCTGTTTTTTTTGAGTAAATTTCACTAGCAATATTCGGCTCTAAATTTTCATCTCTTGCCTATATTATTTGAAAATTTTAAGTAGTTTTAAATGTTTTAATTACCGTTCGTTTCAAAAAATTAAAAAAAAATCAATATTAACTTAGTATGACGCTCGTAATAATCTAAGAAAAGAGCAGATAGTATTGTTTTAGTAAATCTAACCAATGTTATATTTTCGTCTCAAAGGGTCAGATTCCTAAACTGAACACCAACTCTCATTGTATTATGCGGCCGCCATTAAGGTCAGCGCATTGAAACCATTCTAACACGGTTGCCTAACATGTGATAATTATTATATAAATATGTAATTAGCGTGTAATAAATATAACTAAAATTAAAATTATACGGACTTTTTTAAATTGTTACGATTGTAATTTATCATTTTGTATTCCAGTATATTTTTCATTACCAATTAAAACTTTAAAGTTTTAAAATATCGTATTCAGTTTTATTTAGGATTCATACCAGTTTTGTCATGGTACATACAGCTATTCAGATGAGGGCAATCGTTGGGCTTTTGGTTCCATATATTCCCATACCACCATTCCCATACATCGTAACACTTTTCTAATAAGTAAATACCTCGATGCTATCCGGGAGCGGTTGTCGCATGACCTCAAAAATCTAAGGTTAACCAGTGAAATGTTTTATGTGAGTAACAGTGCAGTAACCAGTAACCTCCATGTTATAACCACTTATTATTTATGGGAGGGCAATAAAGTGATATAGTGTTCTTAAGCGTCGGAGAAATATTTTTAAAGATATTTTACTACTGAGCAAGAATTTAGTTATTAATGTTTAAACAAATTATTGAGCGAAGCTCTCTATCAGAGACTTTTTTGCGCCTTTTGTGCAAGCATCAATCAAAAACGGAATATCCGAAAATATCCAAATTTTGCACACATCACTCTGGTAGGGTTTTTTTAGTTAAAAAATCTAATATTTCATGTCGTTGAGGAATAATCACGGAAAAACTAAAATCCCAAGGTCTTCAATGGGAAAAATTTATCACGCTAAAATTTGTCTTAAGAAAAAAAACCTTGAGGACAGAATGCGTCGCGTTTTGTAAATGCAACTTCGGTGCTGTTTGCACCTCGCTTCGCTCAATATGCTAACACATACCGAGATTTCGCGAGCCCAGCGAGTCAAAATAGAGGTCTGGTTCGCGCTCCTAATAATGAATTTGAGAAGTAGCTATTTTCAAATTATAATAGGCGAGTCCGCGCGTCGCCCGGTTTGGGTTGTAGGCAATATCTTTTTGTTATAAATCTTAAAAGTGTGAAAACAAACACAAATAAACGCAATCTTCATTATGACCATCAATTTAAAGGTAATGAATAATAATCATACAAGCAATATAAAAATACAAAAGCATCAAAATTCCTAACCTAACTCAAGCACGCTATCCGAGTCAACATGGCGCTCCTTTCACCAGCGCGGCAGAAAGTGACAGTATGACGTTAACTCGACGTAGTTTCCAATTTATTCATTGATAAAGTAAACAGATTATTTATGTAATATTTTATTTAGTCTGTATATGGCGTA
Organism: Mechanitis mazaeus; assembly: GCA_959347395.1. NCBI lineage: Eukaryota > Metazoa > Arthropoda > Insecta > Lepidoptera > Nymphalidae > Mechanitis > Mechanitis mazaeus. The sequence continues at coordinate 16,635,019 of OY365752.1, read as the reverse complement.
TAATTAAAAAAAATCTTATAATAATGATCGAAGATGATTTTAGTTTTTTTGAAGATATTTACAGTTTTATCGTTAATGCATTACATTTAGTTATAATTTTATATTAATTATTATTTTCACTTTCTTTTTTATGAAATTGTGAATAAAGCTTTCATTTGGCTGTTGATAAATGATACATGGACTTTTTAAAATATAAATGAAAATGAAATTATGCGTTCCCACGAAGTGGGCTGGAGGGGGGTTGATAATTCCGTACTATTAGTATATTTCAAGTAAATGATCAGTGAGAGGGTTTTACTACTCCAGTCGAGTCAGTCCGCATACGAGTAAAAATGATCTTTCGTATAATTAGTTTTTTTTTTGTAGAATTCAATAATGTGTATCAAATAAAATAAAAAGAAATGTCTATTACCTATATTTATGTCATATTTTTTCTCTTCAGTCTAGTAAAAATGGATATTAGTTGCCAGCGAATCAATTTGTTTAATATTCATAAAGTTTTATTTTATTGTAGTATTGCAAGGCAATATTTTGAGTAGTCCGGTTCAAATGAGAGTAAAAGTACTAATAAGAGTTCCTGTTAAATATTTAAAGATAAAAGCTAAGCACAATTTATTTCACTTAAATTTTCGGCAACAATTAAACAATAAAATTAAAAAATATATATTATATCCGGTGTCCTTCCATATATTTTTTAAAACAAACTTAATACCATAATAATTAATGTACAAATTTGGATTCATTGTAAGAATAGTAAAATATTTGTAGTTTGTACAACCTGTATAAATAAATGTATAATTGTATTGTATCTACATTAATTTATATTTTATTTACGCGTAAAATAAATTATGTACATTTTTATTTAGAAGTGATTCTGAAAAACCTTGATAGTAACGATACTGGTAACATTGAATGAATCCAAATTAAGTGTTACCACTATAAAATATTTCGCATCAAGATTAAGGTCAATTAAACCCACATTTTAATTTAAGGTATATTTTATACTAACTTGAGTTTAATACTTTACGTAGGTTGTAATAGAAATTATTGTTCTAGTAATAATTATTAATAAGTAAAACTATTAAATTTTTTTATGATATTTTGTAGCCCTGTCAAAGTCACTACAGATTAAAATCAGCAGATTTGAAGGTTAAAAAGACAGCATAAAAACATTTAAAGGGAATATCTACAATTAAATTATTTATTCTTAATATTTTTATTTTTATAAAAATATGTAACATATATATTTAATCAATATTTTATATATTTTAACGTATGTATGCAATAATATTTTATTACAATATAGTAAGGCTACAATTTAATGTTATTTTTTAAATGCATATATTTCAGTTTTAAATTACCCGACACTTTGGATTTGATTTATTATAAAATGGAATCATAGACAAAAGTTTAATTAATTTAAGCCTTTCTTACTCTCTGGATGATAGATGATGGATGAAGTTTCTCATTAATTGATTAGAAACTTTTTGATATAATATATGTTAATAAAATGTTTGTTATATATTTTATCAGAATAATTTTTAAATATTATTTAATTAATAATTATAAATAAATGAAGCCATAAGTCAAAAAAATATTTGAATTATTTATAATAATGGTACCTAATAAATAATATTGAAATGTCGTTCAGCTAATTTAATTAAAAAAGATAATAATAATAAATTTATTTTTAATTTGTGATTTATTATTAATTTCGGGTGCGATGCGATTAAAATAATTTTACATTTGTTTTCAAATACATGCTATCGTTTTGTTAGTGTTTTTTAGGAATTATTAATATTTGTCATATAATATATTAAATTAGATAATATGATAAATACTTATATTAACATCCCTTAGGATGTTATTTATTGACTAAACTATTTAATAATTTTTATATCACATACACATGTGTTAAATAAAATGATATATGAAATAATAAATAAAATCTACTTTATTACTTTTTATTGATACTATTTATTGAAAAATATATATATTTTTAGATATTATATAGTTTAATTAATAATACAGATGAGATGTTATGATTGTTTTTTTTTTTGAAACGGTTTGTACAATCGGTATTTGTAGTTGTATTAATGATTTCCATATATATATTTAATTCATACAATTTTTTGATAAATAACTGAATCATTGCACGAAAGAGAGATTCCTAGTTATATTCGGCAAATGGTAATTGTTAACAAAACGCTATTGCTATCAATGCACGCGATACTTAGATTAATTAGTCACATTTTTCTTCTTTCATCTCTGTCTGATTCACGGGAATGTGTATGTTCGTCTTCTTTCAAATGAACAAAGTGGGTGTTATCGCGCGAAAGCGGTCGCGTGCGCGTGCGCCGGTGAAAGAGTCGATGACCTGCGCGGGAGCAACGAACGTCTTTGCGCGCAACCCCTCACCCCCCACACACCCCGCGACCGCACGCACCGACACCACATCGAGCTGACATATACATGGTGAGAAAATATATTCATAACGATTCTTAATAAAATTATCCAAAATATTTCAATTACGTATTAAAAGAAATAGCAACCCAATAATATTTTAAAATAACAAAAAAAATTAAAGAAGAGCTCGCCATCAAAGTAAAGATTACTGGCTGTTAAGTTCAATTCAAGGACCATTTATATAGAAAAAAAAAATAAACCAGAGAGTATTGTATTCTCGTAATATATCTAAAAAAGAGAGCCTATAATAAATCAAACCTAACAGCTCTGTGTGATATAATCTTGCGATGCATTAGACGCACACAGGGGCGCGGTGCAATCTTGCACACACTCACACACACAGTGCCTCTAATAGATGTGTTAGGCTGTAGTCATATTGCGAACTTATCTAGGAATTCCGTTTATTACTAACAAATAACTTTTACTATTTTTAGTCATATATTATAAGGTATAGAAATAAATAATATATTGAAAATTATTATAATTATATGGGTACTACCCGGAGTTGGTATAAAATGTGTATGATGAAGATAAATCTTTCAACCCTTGACACAAATTTAAGAGGGTTCATAAAATAAACCATAAATCAGATTAAAAATAATACACAAAATAATAATAACTTTCAATTTCCTAATATAAAATCGCCCTAGGAATAGTTCGCCAAGTGAAAGTGAGCGTGTTTGTGTGAGTGACGCACACATATAAAGAGTTTTCTGAACGCATAGATGCTAGTTCTAGCGAGTGTCGTATTTCTAAGCTCAATGATTGTTACTGGTGAAGACTTAGAAAGCACTGAAGTAATGGTTTACTTAATGTATTTCAAAAAACAAACATGTTTGCACTAATTAACGATTTCTAATAATATTATAATTTTTGTATTTAAACATCCAATCCAAAATATCTATTACCACTTATAATTCCGCATTGTTTGATATAAAGCATATGATCTGAAAATCAGAAACACAACTTTTTATATTCTGATTTATAGTTTGTCCCTCATAAATTCTAGGGAAAATAATCGCTCGTCACGAATGTTGGTTTTTTAGATTCAGTACAAAATTCCGCATCGATTGATATATAGAAATATTTTTTTTAAGATAAAAATTTTTATATTCCCCAGATACTAAAACTATATAGAATATATAATTATCCGGCTGTACTCTTTAATTTTATCAGTATTTGTCCGATCCTGAACCCATCCGAGTCTTTTATTTATATGCTCGAAGAATGACGAAATCGCGGCGTGAACAATTCACGCCAGTGTTGGGCAAATTCCGAAAAAAATGAACGTGAGTGTGCTCAGATAATTACATATAATAGTTAACTTTTCTAGAGATTCCATAAAAATGCCAACAATTTTTTATTCATTGTACGTAATTATTATTTTTATATTAGTAAGCATCGCCGCGTGTACACACGAGACTGATATATTTTATATGTCCTTAAAACCAGTAGCCTTAAAAACTGGTCAATGATTTATTATTCATTGTTTAACAGATTAAATCTTAATACCTTTAATATATATTAACGTGTCTTTAAATTCTTCATTTAATATATTTCTATCTCTCTCTCTCTCTTTCTAATTATCTCTTCTATTATATTGAAATTTAATACACCTTTTTCATAAAAGTTATTACATTTTTTTTTAATCTTCTCCCTCCCATCTCATCGATCCCTCACTTATCTGAATTATAAAATGAAACAAAAGTTTCTACATAGAGATAACACAATTAAGCATAATCCATTATGTCATAGTGTGCGTGCGCAACGATGCATTCCCCTTCCCCCCCCTTTCAGAGTGAATGCACTCTCGCCGGTTATGTAAGCTGCTCTCGCGCAGGTTGCGTCTGTGTGCGTAGAGAAAAAAATGCATTTGTATTAGTTGATTAGTCTTACACAGTTAGATAAATTACATTGTGAGTAAAACGATATTTGAAGATTTTTTCATATTTAACTTAATCTTTTATTTTATATAAAAAATATTTCCTCAGAATACATTTAAATTTAGTAAAACAAAATTCAGTAAATGTCAATTAAAATTTAATTCGTAAAACAAAATAGTAGGCGCAAAAATATTTTTTTTTCAAAATTTTCATTTTTGCCCCCCACCTCTCGTAATAGGTATTCTACCGTGGTTTATAATTTATATAAAAAGTTATATTTCTAGTTTTATTTTTGTTTTTGTTGTTCCCTTGAAATGTAAAAATTTAAAATAAATAAAATGGTTTTAGAAAAAATCCAATCCTAACAATAAGCCGAAACGAGAATTTAGAGAGTACTTTGTGACTTTACAATCAAATAAATATTTATTTTTCTCTACAAAAAACATCTGTATTAAAGTTCCGTATCTCATGTTTGGATACGATTTTTTTATTTTTAATTTATAGTTGTACTATACGAAATTTTATAAAAATCTGTCAATCTTATTGCTAGCTGCATGAATAAACAAACACATAAAATACAAAAAGATAAATATCAAGTTTCAACTTGACATGTACGTATATTTAAAAACATATATTTAATTTACAGATTTGTTCTGGTTTTTATAAACTTGTTTTTATATATTTTTTGTTTTAAACTTAATAATAGGTTTCATAAGGTCGAGATTCTATTATTCTAGAAAAAGGTTCTGCTGTTTTAGGCTCGGACAATGCGAGGAAGGCACACAATGGAAATTATAGTTATCTAACGTTACCTAGATATAGAGTATATCTAAATACTTCCAGGTTCGTTAAAAGAATCAGTCACCAAAAAAATGTGCTATATATACTATAAAAATATATTTAAAAAAATACTTTAAAAATAATTTTTAACAATAGGATTGAAGAAATAACCTTAGAGAATACTAGAACTAACATAATTTGCATAGAGCTGGAACTTTCACTGCGCCCGCGCAGGCCTTGTCTTATGCAACTAATGTAACACTGCTATGAAAACTAAATTGATATTTTCCACGACAAATAGCTTGAGGCTTTGATTATAATCTGAAAACTAGATTGGAACTGAAATATTGATTTTGTATCAGTTAATTTCATCGACTCGTAAATTAATAAAATATAATAATACTTAGTCTTGCTAGGACTTTATTGAAGAACCCAGCAACGGCTTTGTCATTAAACAGTTCTAATTTAGAGGCGATAGCGGAAAAATATTCTTAAATCTCTAATGTGTACGAGACCTTATTTGCACCATCAATGTGAACTCACCTTTGTATTGACCATTAAGTGCAGTGTTTGATAGATGATGAAGAGCTACCGCAAATCGTACTTTTTCTATATATTATAGCTTGGAGATTTTCACTTGTAAATTGTGTACATTTACAACCGACGTCGAGTTATATAGAAATAAGATTTAAGTAATTAATCAAGGTTTATTAAAACATTAACAATATAAGTAAAACAAAAGGTTAATGATCTGAAAAGTTCAATTAAATGAAGTAATGAAAAATAAAAGACTCAACTGAAAAATCTCGTTAATTATTAACAAACGTATTTGTCACAGTTCATGGTGCAAAATTTCGTTTACTTGTAAATATATATATACATAAAACGAACAGTTTCGAAACCATTCGAGATTTTAGTCATTAGCTCGGAGTTTGATTGAATTGCGACGTGAATTGACAGTTCAAAGCATGGTAGGGTCGCGGCGTGAATTAACATTTCAGAGCGTGGTTGGCGTGAACAGATCTAGGGTGGATGACTCTTAAGGCATTCGTAGTAAATTCCTTATAATATGGAAGCAATATAATATTAATAACAACGGAAAAATAATGTGAAGTAAATATACACCTTAAGAAAAAAGTGTATATGAATGAAAATATTTTTTTTTGCCATAGAGGGAAAACGAGCAGACGAGCCACCTGATGGAAAGTGATAAACATGATCGCCGCCCATGAGCGCTTGCTGGCCCTGACAGGCATGAATGTTTTAGTTTTGTGTTCACGAAAAAAAAATCCAAAAAAAAAATTAAAAAAGTTGTAACGAGTTTAGAGTTTTTTGATAATAGTTCTTTGCTGCCATTATCTGAATTATTATCAGATTCCGATTTTTTTTTAATAAAATTAAAAAAAGCAACATACATATAATTGTTAAAAAAGCTTAAAAAATAAGTTTATTTCACAAAAAAAAACGTTTATTTAAAATAAATCCAGGTTCACAGTTTTTGTTACTATCAGACTTATTTCCCTTTTCCCTGTTTTAAAACAAGTAATAAAAAAAAGTAGTAAGAATAAAAAACAAACTAGGTTTATTACAAAATATAAAACCGTTTTAAATGAACGAGCTAACAAGTCACAGATAAAAATCCAAGTTTAACAAAATTTATAAATATTTTGAGTGAAATAAAAAAACAAAGTATTGTCAAATGACTTTAAAGGTTTGTCATCTCTGGTTTAATAATTATTTAAAAGCCTAGTATTATGTAAGAAAGAGAAACGTGTGCTAGGGTTGTGGTTTTGGTGTGCGTTTACGGACACTAAGTGCTGTCCCGTTATACACGTCATTGTACATTACGTAATTGACTCCTTACTAGATGATTATCATTTGAAATAATTGGATTAATTAGCCCTGATATATCATTTTAAGATTGTTTCATATACATTGTTTATTATGTACTGATTAAAAACAAGCTGTTACTTGCGGCTCCACCCGCGGGCTAATGATATACATAAGTATGTATAATAATGATAAAATTTATATATTAAAATCCTGTGTTACAATACAATACTATTAAATCAAACTGTTTATTATTAAGTAAAAATATATTTAGAGCGCAAACCAGACCTCAATTTTAACTCACTGCGCTCTCAAAATCTTGGTATGTGTTAGCATATTGAGCAAAGCGAGGTGCAAGCAGCACCGAAGCTGCATTTACAAAACGTCAATCAAAAAAAATATGGATAAAAAATTCAGCACGCGCATGTCAATATTTGTTTTTTTTTTTAAACTACCACCAGTCTATCAGGTACTGTTTTTGATTGATGCTTGCACAAAGGAGTTCTCTCTTATAGAGAGACAACTTACCTATAATAATATATAAAACAAATATGTTACATTACATGATTTAATAAATTTCATGTTATTTCAATACTAAAAGAAACTTGTACAGCTGAAAATTATCCTTATATATTTTACAAAGGTTACACCGAGGCTGCGTGAGAGCATGGTGTATATATAGACAATTTAACAACTTTAGACTAAAATAATTTTATATGTTGTAGTTCAGGCAAAACCCGTGATATTAGAATACAGAATCTGGATATTTCAAAATATCATTTTTATTTACTTACAATTTAATTAATTAATAAAATAAATAGATAAAAATTATAATTTAATAAATATTTATAGTTAGGAATAATTTTTCTAATATATAATTAAATATTATTAAATGATTTAGTATCCTTGGAAAAGCTGTTTAATTATTTACATGAGTCTGTTAATAAGAAAAGATATATATGAGATATATATCTTTTCTTATTAACAGACTCATGTAAATATTAATATTAATGTCTATATTATTATATGAAAAAAAAAATCATTATCATTATACATTTACGGTGTTCCGTAAAATTGCTAAAAAACAGTAATTTCGGAAACAGCGTGAGGAAGTAATTAAATATCTGAGTGCCCTTTTCATATGCATCAAGGTCTACGTGACCTCCTTATGACCTTACTCAGTGACCTTACACAAGGCTGGAGTGCAGTAAACTTTCGTAACTTCGCACTGAGAATTAAACCTTAAATTTTGGCGACGTGCTAACTTGTCATAGGTCAAACAGCGAGGGTCACTCCATGGCTAATATGAACTATTCATATTTATATTAAATGAAGTTTCACGAGTCGTCAAACCGAATATTTTTTTCATTTATTTACATAACAGATTAAACAAAAATTACATTAGTAAAGAAAACAAAATATATTTTATTGGATTTGATTGAATGTTAGTTGATCATGGTTTTTTTTTTAATTTTAATGTCATCTTTTTTTTTTTTTGTTTAATTAGAATTATAAATTTTAAAATTGCTTAAACGATAGGAATGCAATGTACAACTAGTATAAAAGTCTTGTAAAAAAAATAGATATTTTTTTTAAATCGGTGCAAAACAAATCTAAAATATTACTCTTATAATTAGATTAGTTGTTCATTGCTTTTATATAGGATTTTTTTTTTAAATTATCTGTCAAATTTTTTTAAAAGTTTATGTAAAAATGCTAGAACGCTACAGCAAGATTTAGAGGTTACATAATAAATTATTGTCTATGCTATATTCAAGTTTGTACAAAATAAAAAAAATTATATGTTTTATGTTAAATTGATATCATAGCTTTGATCAAAATATGTGGAGCCATTTAATGTTTATGTATTTTATAGTTTTATTTCGTAAAATATAGTTCCCTCCACAACGATTTCCCTTCACATATAACTTGGTTTAAGACAACTCAATATATTATATATTTTTTATTACTCTCTAGGTTATATGTTTTAAAATGCATTTTAATTTTATATTATATATACATATCGATTTTTTTTTTTTTTTTTTTATGGGAAAGGAGGGCAAATAGATAAGTTTAAATATAAATTATTAAATATTTTTTTTTCAATATTTAAATATGTATGTGTGATATGACTATTTTTTCATGAATTTTCAGTCTGTTTTATGTATTTTTTTGATATTGATATTTATTGAAATAATGTTAACCCGAATAGGATATTGCAATAAAATTTGTAAAATGGTTACTATGCTATGTCACTTTTATTCTTTTGCTAGTAAATATTAAAGAAATATATGAAATTAATGTTTCATATTGTTTTAAACATATATAGCAATGTTAAGTTAAATTTTAAATAAAAATAGAATGATTCGAGGTCACGGATTCGAATCAAGCATCAATATTTTTTTATTCTAAATTTATTTAAAATTTATGAAATTGTTTATATATGCTTAGTTCTGCGTGAATTTATTTTCTCGTCTGTTAGTTTATCTACCATCTTGCTGGTCTCCAAATCATATAGCTTTGATATTCCCGTTGATGAATATATCAGTTTATATTAATTATAAATTACGAAAATAAATAAATTGAACCTAGTAATATATAATATATATATACAACATATATATTGAATCTCTACAGCTCCTTACTTTGTTATATCTTCAGGAGCGGACGGTTGTAGTACTTTCACTTCAGAATTGATGATCATTGTCTTGATCAAGCGTTTGTTTTAGTTTAAATTATATATTTTTATAAACATGAAAAGGAAAATCATGACGTCATAAGTAAAAGTTCTGTTATCTATTATTAACTATATAACCCTTTTTATAAAAGTGCCATAGACCAGGGATGGCAAAGTAATGGCACTCATGCCACAAGTGGCACGTTTGATAGTGTTGATGGCACGCACAAAAATATATTTTTTTATGTTACATTTTTTGATAGAGGTGAATTGAAAATTTATTAATCTCCGCCTTATCTATATAAAGATACTCATAAGATAAAATTAAACGTATAGTTTTACCACGCTAATAGTTCCAAGGAAATTTTATTGTGGCACGAAACCTATTAAAATATTTTTTTTTTTCTTTGTGGCACAGATATGAAAAAGGTTCGCCATCACTGCCATAGACAATAAGCATTCGAGCATCGCAAAACCACAATTATTTTATAGACAAAAAAATATCTCATATGATGTAATGTTCAGATATCTTAATTTAATACAAAAGATATATTAATGTTGGCATTTAATTAAAAGTGGCAACACAATACAAAGTCATGACGTAGTTGGGGGAAAAGAACTCACCTTGACGAGCTTCCGCGGCCTCGCTCGCGGCCGCCACTTATCGGATATCATCGGTAATATTCGGATATGTTCGTGGAACGTCGGTTGTCCTCGCATTTATTCATTTTATTGTACACATTTTAATTGCTATATATATTGATGAGAGCGAAATTGATTTCTTTGCTGTTTCAGGAAAGGGAATATTGAATAATTTTAGACATATACTACGAATAGATAAACAATCAAAATAGATTCTAATAGTGAATAAACTATTTCTTACGTTGGACTATTTATATAAACATTGATTTAAATAATACATTCTTTAAGTATTGTTTATTATGTATACACTTCGGAAATTTTATTTATAAGTAGTACATTTTATATTATAAATCTTGTTCGTTTTTTTCACATTACGTATATATAATAAATAATATTTTCAGTTATTGAACTTACTTCTTACTGTACCTTTTAATGTTTTTAACAAGATACGTTTTCCTACTTCTTTTCAGCCACAATTTTTTATTTCTTTCTTTTAGTTCTCATTACTTTTTAATTAAAATGTATTTTTTTGTTATAGTATATATTTGTTTAAGTTCTTATAGAAGACTTTCAGAAGACAGTCAAATGTATAGAGAGTTGTTTTAATTCACTAAAATGGGTATATTTGTATTTTTATTGTTTCTTTCTTATAGACATACTTATTAGTTATATATAGCTATGATTTATTAAAAGTAATAGTGTTAAATAAACTTTTAAGCTAAGCACTTGACATTAATTATTGTCAAGCTTGAATGGCGCGACAATTACACTCAGCTCTTAATGTTACAAATTATGTGTTAATTTGACATATCTTAGACACACGTGACAGAACGACCTTGAAGTCACGTAAAGTACACATAATGCAATATAAAACTTAAATATTACAAATAATAAACTAAACTAAATGACTAATCTTTCTGAACAAATTTGTTTGTTTTTTCATAATTAAATAATGTTTTTTTATAAGAATAAAATGTCTACCCAACTCTATAAAACTTTTGACCCGATTTCTGAACTTAAATTTCAGGGTTCCAATAGATTTCCGAAGTTACTGGCGTGTTGACGCCTGACGGGGCGCGCGGCCGGTTCAGTGACTCGAGGTACGCCGAGCAGAGAGCACGCGTTATCCGCTGTGTTAGTGACAAGTGTTACGTGCACAAGCAGAGATTTTTTGGATGATTTTGATTGATTTATTATCGGAGATTTTTTGTGTTTGTGGACGGATGTGCACAATTGGATTGCATTTTGGATACGGTGAGTTTAGAGGTTATGTTTACAAACACATTGATTAATATATCAAATAAATAATAAGATACAAAAGTGGATTTATTAATTTAATACACTTTGTTTATATTACCGCGGAGGTTGCATTACTTTGACACGTAACCTTGAAACTTATTCCAGGATTCAAATTTTCAAGGCTCTTCAAAGAGTTAAAAATATTAAGAAACATTCCCGTACATTCACTTTTATAAATCATAATATTTGATTCATTAATCACACAGTTAATTATAAAATACTTTTCACGCAAGTCTATCTTAAATTTGAAAGTATATAAAATAATAACCTTAAATAAATGTATAGTATTAAAAAAACAAAACAATCTAAAGCATAAAGGGCGTTATAAAGAGGCAAACTAATATGACCTTGTACATATGCCATTGCGCAGTTTATGAAAGATATATTTTTTAAAATACATTAACTAGATTCCTGTAAATTAACCAATGAAATACTTAACATCTAAATAAATAAACAAAATAATGTCACATTTAAAAAATTAAGAATATATAATATAAATAAATAATATAATTACTGTTTAAATAATTTGTTGAAACATTATGCTATTATTGAGAAATACAAATAGAAATAGTTAATAGAAATATATATTGTAATAAATATTTAATTTCATAATTATCTCACATTCTCTATTGATTTGGTCACGTAAATAATAATAAATATAATTTATTATTAATTATAATATATATAATGTAGGTCTAAATAATAATTGTATGTCTGTCTTATGAATTTAAAATGGAAACGACTTTATGTATTTTTACAACAAATTAATATATTATTAATATTACTTATAATATTGTTGAGTTTATATTTTGAAATAGAAATTAGAATTATTTTGAAATATATAAATTGAAATTATTATGATAATAAAATTGCCAACATTCGTCCTGATATTTTAAGTAACCCAATTAGACAAGGATATCAGATATTTCTTTCTCTCTCAAAGATATTGAACCTTATTTTGATAAAAATATGCTATGTTTAGTTGTTATTGATTAGTACAACTTGTAGATAGCAATATCTAGATAGACTACCTATCTAGATATTACATCTAATAATCTAGATTGGAGGGTGAATTTAAGAACTAATCTTAAAATAACAAATCAACCCTAACAGTTACGGAAGAGTTGCAAGTACGAAGGGAAAGATAAGCTCTTATCAGACAATGAATGACCTTGCCCTTATCATACTGTTACGTCTCTGTCCCTCCATTCGATACGTTTGTATATGAGCGAGATAGCTATATATTATGAGCTACGCTAATAATCGTAAGGTTATAATTACATATACTGATTGCAATGATTCTGTTGCTAGGATTCTTATATTATCTGTTTGAGAAAATCATTCAAGTATTGGCTCTCGTTTAGCTAAAGATTGGCTTTCTATACTTATATTATAAGCTCAAGAATTTGTTTGTTTGTGTGTTTGAACGTACTATACTTCGAATATATAACATAGATTTGAAAAATTCTGTTTAAATATTATAGGCAGATTCATAAGGAAGGTTATAGGATATCTAATAATAATAATATTAGTAGTAGTAGTAGTAGTAGTAGTAGTAGTAGTAGTAGTAGTAGTAGTAGTAGTAGTAGTAGTAGTAGTAGTAGTAGTAGCAGTAGTAGTAGCAGCATGAACTACTTCTCTTAGCTATCCAATAGTAACTAAAATCGTCCGCGGGTGAACCCGCGTGTAACAGCTAGTTTATAATAAATGTTAATTATAGAAATCTTATTCATTAGGCCTGACTCAGCATTTTATTACCAAAATCTCAATCAAAACAACAATTACAATATTAGTTATAAATAATAAACCGACTGTACTCGTTAAGTCTCTCCTCCAGTGACATGGCTTGAGCTCATGACTAACCCTGAATGGATAGAAAACTGTTCAGATTAATATATAATTATAAGTACAGTCATAATACATATATAATAGTAAAAATTTAGAGTATATAAAGTACATATAATAATATATAAATATAAAAGTGATCATGAATCACGAAAGTCTAACTACATATATATTGACATGTTCTTAGTTAATTATAAACAGTTTGATTTAATAGCATTGTCATGTAACACAAGATTTCAATATATAAATTTTATCATTATACATATATATATATATATATCTCGCGGCATTGCGCCAAATACAATCATCAATTAAAAGCATTATAAACGATCTTTGTATATGATTAATTACAAACTTTCATTTTGTATATATTATTTATTAAAGCTTTTGATAATTACAAGTACTTTTTTTTTATTTCAATAACTCAGACCTTTATTTTATTTATTTATTTTAATATTTTGTTGCACAAATTTACAACATTTTTGTACAAAAGGCGAGCTTAATGCTAAGTAAGCATTCTCTGCCAGCGAACCTCAAGGAGAGAATGTTAGTAAGTGCAAAAAAAAAACTCAGACTTTTACTAATATTAGTTTCTCTATTACGAATTTACTTACTTATTTTACTCACTTGTGTTTACTATTTACTCCATGGTATAGAAAATAAATTATTTTACGATAAAAAAGAGGTAACTTTCACTTAAAAAGCTATTATTATTAATAATCTATTTTGAGATATACAAAATCAATATATTTCACCACAATTTATTATATATATATATAAAATGTAGTAATAATGAATAGACTCAATAAATCCACGCTTCCCGCATGCGCGTGCGCAGCGGAGAGTGAAAGTGCAGCGTCACAGATTACGTGTCTCATGCTGGAGTCTCATTTACTAAATGCATCTTAAATGCAAATTAGGATCATCTTAGAGAAAGTTATGTCATATCCGACATTCCAACACTGTGAACTCGTTTATTATTTATACTTATAGATATTTAGCTTTACGACTAAGAAGTTTTAATTTTATAGAGAGAAGCTCTCTATGAGAGGCTTTTCTGAGTCTTTTGTGCAAGTATCAATCAAAAACGGTATATCGGAAAAGTTACAAATTTTGCACATTGATAGACATCAGTCTGGTGGTGGTTTTATAAAAAAATCCAAAAAAATAAATATAATAATGTGTCTCATCTTTAAAAAAATTGAGAACAAAATGCGTCGACGTTTTGAAAATGCAACTTCGGCGCTGTTTGCACCCTGCTTCGTTCAATATGATAACACATGCCGAGATTTTGCGAGCTCAGCGAGTAAGAATTGAGATCTAATTCGCGCGCCTAGTAAATCTATTATACTGTATACTAATATTATAAAGTTTAGTTTGTTTGTTTAAATCCGCTAATCTTCCAGTCTATCAGATGGTTTAGTTCTTTCTAATTATTATGGACGGGTTCACGAGGAATTATAGGCTAATATACTATTATATACTCTATTATTCTTAGTTATTCTAATAGTATATAAAATCATTCAGTTGTCATTCAACAGTTTGTATATAAAAAAATCCCAAATTCGTATAAAAGATTCCTCTAAACTTGGGAATTAATTAGTTTGTCCATTGATCGGTTTCCTGGTCTTTAAAGATATTTGGATCATCACAGAGATGGAACTATCACTCTATGAATTGGTCATGTCGGTGCCAGGTCCATCGCCTTGTCAAGAGAGAGGAGTTTTTTTTTTATATATTTCTGTTTATTACATTTTATTTATGTCTAATCTTATTTAAAAAGATTTTCACGTTTACGGACTTTACACTCTTTTATTATATATAAAATGCAATAACTTAATAACTAATTATACATATAAAATTTTATACACTAATTATTAATTATATAATGATTAACTTACATGTCTAAAACAATTACATGCAAATATAAATAACTTTAATAATTTTGAATCTTCACTCAATTAATTTTTAGTATAATAATGTTTAAGGATTTTTT
Source organism: Mechanitis mazaeus (assembly GCA_959347395.1). Taxonomy (NCBI): domain Eukaryota; kingdom Metazoa; phylum Arthropoda; class Insecta; order Lepidoptera; family Nymphalidae; genus Mechanitis; species Mechanitis mazaeus. The sequence continues at coordinate 16,619,601 of OY365752.1, read as the reverse complement.
TAGTTTCATTAGTTTTTATTTTCAATATTCGTTAATATTTCTATTGGTAACGTATTTAGGATACACGGCAGGATCTATGACCAAACAAGACCTGGAATTTGCTACCCAGGTGTACACTCACCTTCACTGTAAACAATGTGTTATTAATGATGTAATTAACGTTATTATAACAATTAATAGCTTGGTTTCAAATTTGGTTTAAGGCTCAGTGCTTACAGTGAAGTTATTAATAAACTATGAACATGATAAAGAAACCACGTATATATAGAAGTAATTTAAAATCATTCGAAAATAGAGTGACTAGATCATTCACCCCGTTAATAGGTTACTTTAAGTTTATCAATGAAAGTTTATCAAAATAATACATTTTGCGGGTTCATAGCTAATTTTAATAATTCATAGCTAATATATTGTTAGCGATTTTGTATGAATTAATATTTTGACTTTAAAATATTTTAACAACTTTTCTAATCTTTAATATATTTTTACATTACTTAGATACATCAAATGTAAAATTCGGAGCAGACGAAATTTTTTCTATTAAAATTATTTAACCGAATCTCACTTGGTCTGTTCAGTTATAAGCTAACAAGCAAACAGATAGACAAGTGTATAAATAATAATTATATTATATGACAACAAATATACTGAAGAACGCATATTTATAAATTCTTCAACATAGAGTACATTGTATGTAAAGATAGCACCCAATAAGAAACAAAAGCAATAAATATCTTTTAAATAATGTTTTCTAAGATTTACACGAGTACTACACATTACAATAAAACCATTTTACGGATATAACTCGCGTTTATTATTACATTTTTAAATTTAACCCGACGTTTCGAATGCTTTGCAGCAAACGTGTTCGCGGTAAGACGAGATGATGGTGTCTGGGGATTTAACGTCCGCTTAAATTTAAATGTAATAATAAACGCGAGTTTTATCAGTAAAATAGTTTCATTGAAATCTTATAAATATTTGAAAATATTTTTTCGTTCACTTGGTATTTGTAACGAGTACAATTTTTTTATTTAAAATCGTATCAAGGTCTTTCAAACGCACTAAATGATATTTTTATAAAATCCCAAAATACAAATCCCACATAAACTCGGACAGTCCTAATTCTAATCTAGCTTCGTCAAGGTTCGCAAATTTTTTCTCCAATATTACGCTCTCCTTGACATACATTACTGATGCGCAGACGAACTCAGTTACGCGCGAAAAACGCTACCACAGACAAAACAAGTGGGGTAATGTTGCCAGTACGAATAATTAGCACAAATACCAAATCACTGCTTTATAGTGACATGGCAATAAACAATTATTTTTATTACACAAAATTACAAGTTTAAATTGTACCAATGAGACCAAATAAAAAAAACCTCAATTGTAAATTTGAATTGAATTTGTTACAATGTTAATGAGGCAGTATAGACAAAAATGTAAGTTTTGTTTATATGTAAAAAAATAAAATAAAACTAGCTGTCACTTGCCGTTCCGCACGCGGAGAAAAGATTTTGTCTATTATTTATATAATTAGAAGCAGCACCGTAGTGCTAGATAGTCCTGCCTATCATAATCAGAAATAATTTTTCAAATCCATCCAGTATTGTCGAATATCATTGGTTAACAAATAAACAGACAAACTCTTTAACTTTATAATATTAATATATATTTGTGTTATATATGTAATAATACTTACTATACCTGCTGATTTTGCATAAGTTAAATGTAAATAAAATATCCGGGTCAATTGGTTATCGTGCATTAGAAAAGTTCGGTCTTAAATTAACATACAAATAACTAAATCGTTATAAAATAAATGAAAAAACGATTTAAAATATAATACATATAAATATACAAAAAAATATGTGAAAGATAAAAAAATGTGGAAACTTTTTACAATAACACATTATAAAAAAACATCATAAATCTTCAAAAATGCTGTTATAAATTTGTCTTTGTTCTAGAATCCAAAGGGTTGTATCCAAACTATTTAACGAGTTTTTTTACAATTGTTTTACCATAAATAATACCAAAAAATAGACTTTCTTTTACTGGTAGTAATAAAATTAATTTGACGTGAAGATTAACAACCCTTTTAAATATAGGATTTTGTAAGAACTATTATATTAAAGAAGAAAGTAAGAATATTTCGAAATGGCGACTCATGTCCATTATTTAACATTATTCATTTGCTTCAGCGATTCGTTTAAAAATTGGCAATCCTTGGCGTAGCTAATCTAACTTGAGCTCCTTCCCCCCTCTTGTTCTTACATATCATCCATAAAGGTGGGAGCGATATTACTATCTCAGAGATCATGCTTTACTGGTTTGTCATCTGTAACCTTGGCCTACATTGATATCACCCGCACCCGCCCCTCGGATGTGTTGTTGATATCGACTTCCTAATAGACGAACTTCTGAAATCTCTTCATCTATCAATAAGAGTTCCCGCCAATTTTCTTGTGACGTAGACGTAGACGTGTTGATTTTATTTCGGATATCTGTGTAAATTTAATAAAAGTATAATTTAAAGGTATTTTTAAATAGTGATTTTAGAATTTGTTACGTAAAGTAAATTAGTGATTTCACAATGAACCTCAAACACTAAGTTGGCTGAATGACACGTTTGAGTTTATAATGTTGGCAGTAATATTTTCTAAACACTTGAAATACAACCTAATTATACACTTAAAAATATTTAAAATGTATAAAAATTATAATTTAATATTTAAACTACATATAAATAACAAACTCACAAACTAATTGGTACTGAGTAATCGAGTGTCCTTAGAATTAACTTGCGCTCGTAAAACATTCACCATCTCTTTCCCACATTCATTATTCGCTATACGTCTCTCTCTGTTCACTTATTAATTGGGTTCGCAACGAAAAATAGTTTGGACATCCATGACCTAGTTTTGCTTAATCTGTATTTGTTTTGCCATTTTCGGTAATTAAAAAAGTATGACTATTCATATAAATAACTTAAATTATTATTAAGATATCGTGTTCCATATTTAAAAAAATCCAAAACACAAATTGCTAACATGACAATTCAAACTCATGCAAAACAAAGTGGCGCGAAAGAAATCGTGAATCAGTGTTTTCGTAACAGTTTTAACAATGCAAATATTTATGTTTTAATTATAAATATTAAATACTGATACTTATATCGCGTATTTCGTTTAGTAATTTAATAATTTGAAGGCGTGTACTGTGTATACGTCAAATTGTTCAACAGCCTTGATCTCTAGCTATTGAAAAATGCTGCATTAAAAGTCTCATTGTCTTGCACTGGATCTTTCGTTTGATAAAGGACTCTATGCCAGTTATGTTAGGTTTATATTTGTTTAATTATGATTTTCGTAGACCTTGACGACTGGCCTTGCTTCTATCTGGCGTCCGCTCTTTCCGCCTTCGCCGAATCAATTCGAACATTATTATTTTTATTAAGTTGATTTAAATATATCTGAAGATATTATATAGATTTTTTAAATTATAATTTTAAATAATTTTTTTTAAAGTAATATCAATCTATAATAGACTTTGAATTAAATAAAAAAAAATAACTATGACCCACATACGAAAATACGAGGGGCGTAAATTTGTGTACGTATCGAGCGCACGCGCAGCTCACTCGTAATCGCTGAATGTGTGTCATGATCAGTGGGTTAAGTTTAAATTGATCGAGGGCCGCGTGCAGGTAGCGCTGAAGGTCCCCAGACGTACGGCAAGACGATACTTATTTATAAGAACATTACCAATTACATGAACCTGCCTTTTTAAATTAAATTGTACGAAAATCAAACGAACTGTCTACAGCTACATGTTACCCTGGTACGTTATATATAATAGACAAAAAACTTCAGAGAAAAAAGCGAAACAAACCTTCTATCGCTTTATGTTACCCTGGTAAAAGTACTAGGGTAACATTTTTGTCTATATGTATATTGTATATAAAGAAAGATATATTTATTATATTATAGACAAATAAATTCAGTGAAAAAATAAAACGAACTCTCTACTGCTACATGTTACCCTGGTACTTTATATATTATTGATGTAAAAAACAAAAATAAATAAACCTTCAATATCTTCATGCTATCCTAGTATTTTAAAAATTTTTTGTTTAAAAATGCATTATTACTACAATAATTATTTTTAAAAAAATATCATTGTTTTCAAAACTGACGTTTCTTTTGTAACTTAACTGTTAAGAATTTGTAGGCAAATTAATTCCTTTATTTATTATTACCTACAAATTTTTGGTCAAGTTTATTAAATTAAAATTAAAAATTAATGTATTACAACTAACTATCATATCTAACCTCGGACGAAATAATAACTACCTTGTAGTTTAATGTTTCGGAGCCGAATTGCGGTGTTGAATATTGTTATAATATGAAAATATATATTTTTTGTATTTAAACTTACGTGTTCCATGATTTGACTGTTATACTCACGTCACTTCACTTCACGCCGCGACTAATATGCTCAGAGCTAATAAATAGCCCCGAATTTGTTCAAAATTAGTCGGTCAAATTCCGTTAGTATTTACGTGAGTACAGCCTGATATGATATCATAATGCTATCCTTGTTTTGTATAAGAAATTAAAAAAGGACAGCCACACAGATGCATATTGTGATGTTGCTTGTTATTGTCTGATGCAAGCTTTAAATAATTGTATACACAAACAATACGTAACTGTTTCATACAATGCAATAGACATTGGTTAGGATTTTCGAAAGAATAGATGTCATCTCCTTCTCTTTTCCTTCTCCTTCATATAGAAGAGAACAAAATAGATTTATCGATATGGGGATGGACGTGGTAGTTCAATTGACAGTGGGACTTGGTTGTTCCCAAAAGGTCGAAGGTTTGAGCCCTGCCAGTGTTGATGAACATTCCATACTTTATTTATATTTAAAGAAGTTCAAAATGGATAAACATGTTTATAGACAATTACAAATCAATCAATGCATGAATCTCTGACTTACCGCTGACTGCTGACATGTGATTTAAATCATGACTTATCACTGACACACGATTTAAATTGTTCAGGTTGCGAAAGTGCAGTTATGCTACGTTTACATTTAGACAGTTACTGTACAATAATGTATTTCCCAATGCGACCCAGTTTTTTAATTTTGCGATTTAGTCACGCATATATGTGTAAAAGAATTTAACAGTAAAATATTATTATACTATGATCCTATGTTCATGTTTAACTCTATAATATGCAGACGTCTGGTCATGACCTTTTGAAGTAAAAGATTTGTTCAAGAAAATGTCAATGGTGGCTTAACCACTCGCAAGTGCATATTTGTTATTGTAGGCCAGTTGTTAAAATATCTTAAATTCATAATCGGATAAAACTCTTTGTAAAGAATTATTGCATTGAACATATCTTATTAATTGCTACCACTATTGAAATTATGAACAATGAAAAACAGTTTTAAATATTTAAATACCCTTTTTAAATGTTATAAAAAAACTTCATCTAATAAAGCGTTTCTGACATCACAGTGGAAAGAATCTGTCTTTAGATCAGCTCACCGCGTTCGGAATCCGGTAGTGACATAAACTATACAGTTAGAGCGAGACGATGATACCCGCCTCCGCGAGCGCGAGCAGGAAAGGAATAGCAAGGTTACACTCAATGCCAGGCGCCATGACACTAGCGCTGGGCCTAAACTAGAACCGATATTACCTGCAATATTAAAATTCAACCTGTTTCGATAATTATGTGAATTATATTAGAGGTGATCGATTATTTTAAGGTTATTTTTTTGCTTATTAAAATGACTTAATTTATGAACTAATTAAAAACCGGAATGATATCAGATTTTTTTTATTAATTTATCGATATTTTTTTAATGCCATAGTGACCTATATCAACGATAATAATATAATTAAATAGCGTATTTGCCGTTTATTACGATTATTTATTGCTGTTACGATCGATTATATGTACTTAATAAGTGCCAAATGTCATTCGCACTTACAATATGCATTTAATAATAATTGCTTAAGTTATTACATGTACTTGTAATAAGGAAAGGTTTGTTTTTTTAATGTACCGTAACTTACACTACCAAAAATCCCATAGGCAACAGAAAGATCCATATAAGGCCACAATGAGCCAACCTCAATCGCCGCGTTAAGGCTACGCGGCCTGACATAGACCCAGATATTGTGACATTGGCACTACATTCATGCACTGAGGTCATTCGTTCATTTAAAAATAGACGCCGCGCCGTTTCTGCATTTTGACAGTTGTCATTTTGAATAAATAGAATCGCCAGAGCCATTTCATTTTGACAGTTGTCATTTTCAATTTAGATAATTGCTAGTGTTAACATCATTAAAAATATATTTAAACGCAAACAGGTTCAATGTCCAAATTTAAAAATATAATATTCTAATATTAATAACAGCTTCTATAATAATATTATTGTTTGAAATTAAATGTTTTTTAATGTATTATAAAAATAGTTTCAATGTTAAATAGATCAATGAATAACCGCGACGTCAAGGCACATCGGGAGGTCTTTAGTAAGGATAGGAATAGTGTTGTCAACGCTGCGTCATTCTTACGATAAAAAACCAGACAAGTACGAGTCGGGCTCGCCTACACGGTTCCGTACAAAATTTTAGATTACAAGTAGTGAAGTCTAACCGATTATGTAATAACCAATAGCTTAGCTTTGGCTGTCTCTTGTGTCTGTATTTTTTTAATTTGTCATTATAAATAAGAATTTATAAGTCGTAAATTATTTGAGACATGCCCAAGGCTTTTCATATAATACGTCATTTCAACTAAAAGTTAGAACCCGATATAAAACTATTTTTTTTGTTATTTAATTTAAAATCTAAAGTTTATTTATTTTTCCTTTATCTTGTACTATATAAATTGCAAATTATCATACTTTTAGTTCAAGAAAAAGTACCCTAAAAAATTTTGATTCCCTTAAGAAATACTTCAATCATAATAAATATATTTTTTTGCGAAATAAAACGGCCATAGCTTTTTTTAAGTTAATTTAGAACTTTTAGTTTTTACAGCTTCAAGGGATTTTAAAATAGAGAATATGGTTTTAATTTCAACTAGATATCTCCATGATTCCAGAAATGAGGGTTTGACAGAAAACAAATTGATACTATAAGGTTCCGTACTTTATCTTTTGAGGTACGGAACTCTAATTAAGGAAATTCTTATTTCGATGTTTTTTTAAATATAAATATAAATTACTTAATTTTACAGCATTTATTATAAACACATAACTATCATAATGTTCAATTATACTTTTGACTTTTTTTTGTTTAAACTAAAATATATTTGAAGTCTAATATTAAAATTATAATTTAAAAATTAATATAAAGTCTTAGTTATTTGTTTAAATGTATTTATTACTTACATATCAATAGGAAAATTTTATAATTAAAGTTACCTTGAATGATCGAAATTAAACAAATTTTCTACATCCAAATAGTGTTAATGTGTGTATTGTTCTTACAATATTAGAGTATATAACTAAATTACACACTATTTGACTACATTATGAAATACTAAATGCATTGTATCTGTATTTATTATATGTTTTATTAGTTGTCATATTATATAATATTTGTTAACTACAGAAAGAAGTAAAAAGAGTGTTTTAACGAAATTTCTGTAATATCCGAATTAGAATATATAATATAGTTTTAATATAAGTGTTAATTACATCTATATTAATACAAACCTACCTTATTACAAGCGACTTAGAATTTCTATTTTTTCATTGAGCTTCGTTACCTAACTACGAACTAACGCTACGTTTATCGCTACGTCGTAGTAGCTCTACGCCAATGACCTTTACTTCAGCGGGAGCGCCTCGAGAAGCCTAGTTCATTGTAGCCTCGCCTAGGTCAATGGTTTTGAATTTTGTTAGTAAACTTCTGCTTCATATAATCTAATAATAAAATATATTAAGTATATACCGAAATTTATCTTTAATAAAACAAGAGGCAATACAAGATTAAATCACAATAAAGGCGAGTTATTGACTAATTACAATTATTCCGGGAATTACAATAAAACTCGTGTTGAGGGCGGGGGCGGTGGGGTTGGTGGGGGTCGGTGGGGGTCGGTGGGGGTCGGTGGGGGCTAGGCAACGATACACGTGGCGTTGGTGTCCTTTGACCTACTACGTGGGAAGCATACAGCTAGTTTATCAACAATCGAATACAAAGTTTCGTAAAAAATATACATTTATTTTAAATATACGATAGTAATTATAATTGCAAGAATATTATATTGTTAAATAATAAATGTAATATAACTAATTAAACTAATTATTCTAAGCTTATTCCTAAGAGAGGCTGAGACACAAGTGGGTGAATACGGAACTTACTTACTTAATTAGATGTAAAGAGATCGACATCAAGAATTTATATATTTTCCTATTTGAGAATTATTGCTATAGAATTTTTTTTATCTAAGGTTTAATTTATAATTTAATGAAGTTTTAATCATAAAAGAATTTTCATCAACATTTATACGCTAACTTACGATTCGGAGAACTATGTAAAGGGCGCCATTCAATAAAGAAGGGGGCAGTTGGGTGGGGAGAGGCTGTGCCAGGAAACGGGAGTGAGACCACGTGTATCATTAGAAGTATAAAATATTATAATTATATTATAAAATCACACATTTATATTTTAAAGTGAAGTGTTCTTTGTTAATTTAAAATTCATAACTTAATAAATATTTATGAAAAAAAAGAAAAGAAAAAAACTTAATATAAAAAGTGTAAATAATGAAAGTCTACCCGTGAACACGATTGCTGCAAATCATTCGAAACGTCGGATTAAAATAAAAATGTAACCAAATTATACGCCAGTTTTAATCCGTAAAAAATAGTTTTATTGAGAAAATACTAATAATTAAAGTATTTAAGGACTTGTGATTTTTAAGGTTTTGGAGGAAGATTGTAAAATCGTTATAATAAAATAAATAATATTATAATTTATATGACCTGATGTATTTTTATATTTTTTTTATTGACCGGAACACTGAATCTAGACTATCTTTTATATAGTTACAATAGTATTAGCATATCAAACTACTGCCTAAAATGACTAAAACCTAATTTACAAAATTCATCAGTTACTGAATGTTGTTTACAATACGTAGTAACACGCACATTTTTCGCGTAGTACGGTAGTGCACTAGGATCAATAGGCCTTCGTGCCGTCCTGTGACTGGCGCTGCAGGCTGCGGACACACATGACATCTTGTGGTATATTAAAGTTACATACTATTTTTATAGAGTTATTTTCACTAATTATATTCTAAGGAATGTGTTATTTTTATTCTACATAGGTATAGTATTTGTTGAATAAAAAAAAAAATAAAAAAAAAAATTCAAAAAAAATTTTTTTTTATATCAATCGATGTAGAATTTTATACTGAATCTAAAAACCAACACTCCTGACGAGCCAAAATAGTTCCTAGCATTCATTTAGCTAATACAAATGGGTTCGTCCGTGTAACTTTTCATTTCCACAACAGTTATTTTTTTAAATTTGTGAAAGGTTTCGTTTTGATTATATTTCATTGTAAAGTGCCAGTCATTGAACTACATTTTTGCTAAAAAATTAAGAAACCTTTTTAGTTTTATCTTTTTTGTTTTCTTAATTTTCTACACTTTTACGACTGGTGATCTATAAATGAGTAAACGAGTTTGTATGTTCAGCTATCGTCCTCAAATCACTGGAACAAAATCCGGCTAACGATAGCATAATTTGTCAATGTCCCGTTTATTATAATAATAAGCTAAAAACATCTTTCTTTATTTATTACTCAATGGGTTTTTTGTAATGTTATGTGCACCCACAGCTTTACCAAACTGTGTATATACTCTGCGTGTCGTGACCTGCGCACTGCGTCGCATTGCGTAACATTGAGTGTGTTCTGCATCGCCCAAGTAACGTTATTGTTTTGAAAATATATATCAGGATACCCAAATAAAGAGTTTACATCTATTTATAGTTACAAAAAAAAATATTTTGTATAAAAACCTTTTCTAATACATAAAAATAAGACTTTAACTTTTGAGTTAAAGTCTTATTTTTTGCCTTTGGGCAATGCGATAAAAAATTGAAATATCAAGCAAATATTGAGTTACAACATAATAAAAGTTAGAAAAACTGCAACGTCCATTTGATTATGACTTTCACTCTCAAACTCTCGACTGGCGTCACGCGGCTAGCATTTACGAATATTATATTTGTATTATAATATAATATATATATATATATATATATATATATATATATATATATATATATATAATATTTTTGTCTAATACACTGTAAATATAGATTTAAAAGGATATGTAAGAGATTTGTATGTATGAATGATAATATTTTATATTTGCAATGTTATATTATTAAGTATCTCAAATTAATTAATTTTACATGATTAATATAATTGCTATACCAATATTTGTAAATAAATACTCGTATCAAAGTTGTGAATATTATCTCTGCTATATATATCTGAAATATGTTCTGTTTATAGCTTTATAGCAGTTTTCAGTTCCAACGACATCCTGAGACTTCAAAAGAAAATTTTATTCCAAAATATAAAATAAGTTGACATTTTAATTCTGTAACGTATTAAGTCGTCAGTAGTGATCATAAAATACTGATATTACGGCTTGTTGTCTGTTATGAAGACTCGTGACGTAATGTTTTACATTCTTAATAAACATAGAAACAGACTATTGAACTCAGTTTTCGGGAAAAATCAAGAAAATCCGGCCCAAATCAGGTCACCACACAATGGCTGGCGATAAACTTTTTACGAGCAGTTAAGGTTCAAGCATAAAAATCATTTGGTTCCAACATTACTGCAGCGATTTCCTGATGAACTAACTTTCGCGCCCCGCACCCGGCTTTTCATGGCTTTCCTGAGAAAACTATAGACGTCTCGTTCGTTTGTGTAGCGTGATCTCGCTCGAAGGTCGACGACCGGGGCAGTGAGCGCGCGAAAGTACTTTCACTGCGCCGGCGCATGCAAGTCTCTAATGCCTGTTGGTTGCTTAGAGCGCGTTTGTGTTGTATGGATGTTTGTACAGATCTGAGATATCTAAGAGGTAGCAGCGACGAGGCCGAGGATTTCACTAGTTTTAATTAATATATATATTTTTTTCTTATTATATAAGTTATTACAAAATTGTTGTATACACCACGTAACTGGAATCTGTGGTTTTTATTTAAATTTAATAATTTTCTGTAATCTCAAATTAGGGTTTATAATAATACGATTAAAAGTTGGATTTAAACTTAATATTATATAATTTATAGAATAGGGTTGAAATGTTAAAATTGTAGGGTTGTACTTAAATTTTATAAATATATGTACATTTATTCTTATCTAATTCGTTTCATAATAATATGTAATAAAAGTAATCTTGTCAAGTACAATACGAGTATCATGACGTAATGTGTAATATCTTAAGATCACTTGTCTAGTTTTAAAATAATTATTAATATTGCAAAATGTTAGTGTTTAAGAAACTTAAGATTATTTGTAGTTTTTCCTCATAAATTCTAGGGAAAATTTGTCATAAGTGTTGGTTTTTTAATTTAAAAAATTCTGCATCGATTGATATATAGAATTTTTTTTTTTTATTTCTCAAATACTATAATTATATTAATTAATCCTTTACATAATTATTATTAATATAAAAATAAAATGTTTTTTTTTTTGTTTTACATTATGTACATAATGTGTGTTTTTAGTGATTGCGGATATGAATTAAGTGATAAAATAATAATAGGTAATGACAATATCGTGTTTTAATCAAAGGTAGGAAGCGAGTGAAAGCATCACTTGTCACGATGCGCGTGCGCATTAGTGTTGTACATAGTTCTTTTTAGTCTCTAATTAATTACTAGGTGTGGTTTATTAATTGCTTATGTTAAGATTATATATTTTTTATAATTTATGGTATTTTCATATTAAGCAAGAAAATCCATAAAAACAATACGGTTTTGAAATGTCACTTAATGCCTCAAGGTGCTCTATTTTGCACTCATTAAAGGCCAAATGAGTATAATCTGTCACTGTCAGATATCTGACATTTGTCACAATTTTATTTTTTATTCTTTTAAAATTGCTGTGTCATCTAGACATTTTATTATTCTTGTAAAATAGATGACGCCATTTGTGAAATAACCGAGCAACAAAAAAAATTATTAACAAAAGATTATGTAAATAAATATTATGTTAATTATATGTTTATTTCAAAACATAAAAGTATTAAGTATATACTACACTTTAATTACAAATAACGTTTCATGTGTTAAAAACAATATATTTTCTAACGATCGTCTAAGGTTCAAACTTTATATAAGACTAAGGTTTTTAAAACCAGAAATTTGATGTTTTGAAGTTATAGTTATGTATGTGTGTGTGACATAAGTACTGTTAATTATAACTTACACATCAACGCCAGAGAGCCATCTGGTGGTATCTCTAAAAATAAAAAAATAAAATAAAAAGTAAAATATGAGATTCGGATATAATAATTTGAATTTCAATTTTCTTCGAAATCATTGTAATTTTTTTATTTTTTTTTTGTAATTATGGGAAAATCTATAGTTTTTTTTTGGATTTGGTGTGAAGTTGCATTTTTCGAGACACCACAAGATTGCTCGCTGGAGCCGATATCATGTGTTTTTATTTATAAATACAATAAAATATATCAAACAATTTATTAATAAAGCCATAGTCTTTAAAGATATTTTCAAAGTCATATGCAAATGGAGAATGAACATGAATAAGGCGCCGCTTCAATTCAATTCTTCAGCCTACGTTGGAATTTTATAATTAACTGGCATTGCCCAGTGGTTTTGCCCACGCTGTACTGAATTTAAATCTGTTTTTTTTATTATCACTTACTTATACATGCGATAAAATAATTTTATATTAAATATAGATAAAATAAAAAACTATAATTAAAATGTGATTTTTATGTACATTTTTCATGAGGCAAAAAAAAAAAAAATTTTTTTATCAAAATCGATCCAGTCGTAGAGTAAAATACGTACAAATAGACATTTTTTTTTTTTTTTTTTTTTTTTCTTTAACCTGTATCGTCCCACTGCTGGGCAAAGGTCTCCCCCAAACATTTCCAGACGACCCTATCTCTCGCTGCCTCCCACCATCCTCCTTCAAAGGAGGCGAGGTCATCCCGCCAGCGTTTATAATATTAATTTTATCTAGCGATATGAAACGAATATTTATCACTTTTGACAAAAAACAAATAAAACTATAGACAAACTCAGATTAATGTAGTGGTATTTCTTTTTTTTTTTATATATGAATCAAATACGACCTTCATGACAACGCAGGCGGGACATAGGTTCAAATCCGGTTTGGTAATAGACAATATATATACATAGCAAGTACAACTAATAAGTTAAACAATATTGCAAAGACAACACACCTATCTGAGATAATCATATTATATCTGCATATCGTCTGTACTGCAATCGAAAAACTCACAAAATCTTCAAAATAGTTTAACAGCATGTTAGAGAATGAATCATCAGCCGCACAGCCTATAAAACGGCACGTGTCCGGCGTTCGAGTCCCGGCAGCGTCTATTTGCAGTAAATAGGTCAACCGCTCCGAAGTTAGATGCAAGAACGAATACAAAAAGAGTAAAGCAACCCGCCAGCGCATACCACGCTTTAAACTGAGTTTAACAAAACGATAGTTTAAAATCAAAAGCAAAGCAAATATTGTAAGTCTTTCCAATAAAATACTTAATATCATATAATAGTTTATTTGTATTGGAAAATATTTATTTCTTTGTACCAAAAAAGTATTGTTAACCGAGTTCATACGATCAAGGTTGGGCGCCGTAAAAGAATAGTGGGTGACATTGATCGCCGTATATACATAATTTAAATAACATTATTCTACATTTATTATTATGTTCATTACGGAAGTCTCTCCTTGTCGACTCGTTAGCCTTATGTGAACAACTCGTTCATATATTATTATGATTGCAGTGTGAAACAAGACACCATCATCATAAAAGTATGTTTTATATTTCATCTCAGCTATCTTTTATATTATAAACCTGTAAAAAATGTTAAACTAAGGTTAATCAGGTCTTAACGGATGCGTTGCAGCTGACCAGTGCATCGTCCAGCGTTGCGCAACGCAGCACCTATTAATACCCACCCTCTGACTAACATCACTACGGAACTGTGCAGAAGGTTCGCATACTTTCGCTTCCTCGTATCTTAATTCTATTGATTTATCTAATTCATTCGTCCGGTGAGACTTAATTACAGTATTACTCTATATTATATAGTAAGTAATAGCCTACAATTACTTCTTGAAAATATCTTTAAAATATTTTTTCTTTTAAATCATTTTAAAATAAAGATAATATGATCATTATAACTCAATTAGCAACAAATTTACGATTTCTCGGGAGCGAAATTGAAATTACAACTAATATTATAATACACTAACAATTTATTTTCATTGATAAGGCTTTATTATTTAAAATGACACCTCTCGCATGAAGAGTCTTAAAAAATATAATGTAGCTTCATTAATTCTGTCGCAATTAAAATATCAATCCAATTATTTAATAATAGGCTAGCTTTGAATAAACATATTTAATATTGCTTATATTGAATTGATTATAATCACTTATAATCATAAGTGCAAGTATAAAGGGAAATCCCAAAGCCCTTCAGCGACACGGAAGCTACGCATTGTTCGCAACAATTGTTTTCCCATTTTCACGGCGTTCCTTCGGCCGTCGCTCCCAGCTCTGATGACCGCCCGCGACCGTGCGTCGACCTCGCCCGCTGCCAACTGCGCGTTATCGCTCCTTTTTACTCCATCGTTATTACATTTTTTTTATTTCCGGACAGTGGCAAAGGTGTCTATTATGCAGCTTTTTATCAAACTTCAACCTCTTTGGTAACAGAATAACTTTTATAGGCGTGGAATATTTGACCTATTTCTTATCCATCTCCTAAATAAAATCTTAACATAACTACCGAACTATAATAAAACTAACTAATATATTAGGTTTATTGGTCATAAAGATAGATATAATAATTTGAACGAGTCTATTTTCATGTATTAGTAAAACAATGGCTGCCGAGTGCGACGCCCGGGCGACGGTCCAATAACCCACGTTTTGGGGATAGAAAACAATATGGCGTTGTAATGAAGTACATTATATTAGCAGAGTAATATGATTATATTAATTTTCATCCATAAAAAAAATTCAACGAAAACGAATAAAAAAATATTTAACATATTTTTCTAAAAACTATTATGATCTGCAAAAAAATCATTACGTTATGTATCTAATTCATTATTTTAAAACTACATACTATATACTATATAAAAAAAAACAAATTACAGATTAAAAAATAATATCTTTTATAGTGTGTGACTAAATTATTTGTCATCGATAAATTTGCTCAACATGATTTTAAATAACGAATAATGTTTATCAATACTGAATTAGCAATAAAAACAACACGTTGAATCAGAAAACTTTAAACAAAACAAAACAAATCATCTATTAAAATAGTTTGTATATTGTAAATTATTGAATAAATTAAAAAAGTATCTATAGAATTTCTTCTCTATGGACCTTTTCTATAGAACCGTGTTGCTAGTTTGACAGTTTGAGAAAATCTGACTTTGATGTTTAGAAACTCAATTAAAACTAAGTTGTTTATAGAACTAATTGTTACTTACTGGCAGTTAAATTAAAATGAATATTAATTCTATCTCAATATATATTGATTTTCAAAAAATATATTTATTATTTTCCCAACCGTACTATTAAAGCGATATGGGCGAAGAATCCCTTTATTATAATTACACATAAATTTTGTTAATTCCCAAAATCTGATTTTATGAATATTAAGGTAGCTTAACTCATTTTGTGAAGATCGACCGCTTCTAAGAAAAGTTAATAATTTTCAAATTGGTTAAAATAATACGTTTTTTTAATAAACAATAACGCCTGTTAATATACGAGTAAGCTCTTTAAATAAAATTCCAAGAAAAATAACTATAAAATAATAATATATATATTATCATCAATACTTGTTTTTATATAAATATCTGGTTGATATATTGAGACATTTTTTTCAAGTTATTTATTCGTTCGATTTGAATTTTTAAATTTAGAACGAACATTTAAATAAAATATAAATTGTTAAGAATAAAATAATTTTTAAACTTCGAACGAACATTCGCATAAAAACAATGTAAATAAAAGTCTACTAAGTAAGTAAGTTAAGTTTGGAACGAACATTCGAATAAAAAAAATGTAAATAAAAGTCTAGTTTTTAAATTTGGAACGCGCATTCAAATAGACCATATAACGAAGAAAATTCTAGAATAATGAAATATTTAGCAATTAGTGATTATAATGAAAACCTATTAAAAAACCACCTCATCCACCAAGAATTCCACCGGTTTCAACCCACCACCTTACAAACAACCATTGTTCAGTTTATTATTCCCCTGACAATAATGAGAACTTTCCATATGCTGTATGAAAATCCAGGGTTCATAAAATAACAAACAATTATTTTCAACAAAATATTTATGTTATAACATCGTTGTTGAAATATTGCCTTAATATAAATTTTCATGGGAATTACGAATAAAAAATAAAGTTACACTTACACATTACCTCTGAGGGTAGTTCAACAATTTTTGATAATTTCAGTATAAATTCTAGTTTGTATGAAAAAATGTATGAATAACTGGAAATCCTTGCTATTTCATTTCTATACGATTTTTTTTATAGATTTAATTGTATTAAAGAACTGAATGAAAAGCTTTTCGTTTTGTATTATGAAAGAAGTACTATGCTAGAAGCCAATAACAATATAAAAGTTATATTTATAAATATTTTAAGTTTCAACACTTTCAATATAATTAGTTTTATTCGATGAGCTGTCTCAAGGAACATTTTAACACTTATAATAAGCCCATAGTAATTATTTGATCTTTTGATTAAATAATATTTAACTCACATTTAAGCTATTACAGTTAGCAAAAACATATATATTACATATTTTGTTCTTAAAACATTAATTATAAAAATTATATAATATAACTAAATATATAAGACAAATACAGCTGATATTCATGACTAAATTATCCAGATCAGTTCTCATCTCAAACAACACACCACAACAAAGTTTAAGTTCCAATACAAACTGTATCAGATCATCTCATATCCACTCCCTAAAATAAAAAATAATATGACGTCATCATGTCGTCACTACCGCTCAATGTTCACGAGTACAACATGCTCTCCACGCAACATCACCTGCGGGAGATGCCTCGTGCACTCCCAGCGACCACCTCCCAGCGGGGTCTCAGTGACTATCGGCACTGGGGATATGGACGCCGCTGTGCCTTTTTCTACTGGCGTTCCTTCAAATTTTAATTTGGGGGATAGACAACGGTTTGGTGGTTATTTTTTTATTGTTGTTCAATCTTTTTAAAAGTAAAAATATAATATTATATTGCAAGTTTATCAATTAGGAGTAGGGGGGAAAATTGAGGAGTACTGTCTTAAGCCTTTAACACAAAACATCTAGACCAATACCTCATTTCTGTAATATTGAGTTTCATATTCAAAGTCACCCACTTACCTAAAGCTGGAGGAATCTTTCTCTTTTTGGGCGCCTTCCTTGTCCATACCTCGAGAACGTCTCTCAGCGCCAGATTCCACTGCTTGTCGAAGGCTACCAGAGTGGCATGGAGAGCACCACGGATTCCGTTCGCATTTCTTGTTAAAACCTGGATAATAATTTGGATTTAATTTAACTTGGCAATAAAATTTTTAACTTGGCAATAAAATTTCGCTAGATTTAGGTTAAACATTATCTGCCATAGTTATAACTATATTTACACCTTGTTGAACCTATCCTCTGTTTTGTTACTTTCTCACTAACGATTACTACAAAGGTGTGAAAATGACAAAACAGAGGATATATTTTACGGAGTATAATATTTTGATTATTGAGAGGAAATAGGATGGATAATTTTACGACAGTTTAAGCTAATTGTCTCAATTTTCGTAAATAAAATAATTATTTAATTACTGAATAGATAAAATATTACCAGTTTGTGAAATTATGAAAAAAAAAAACACGGCATTTGCAGCAAATCCCGTGTTTTTTGTCAAATTTGCTGCAAATATAATGACAATATATTTTTTTAATTCGTTTATTTTGATTGAGATCAAAGTAATCACTATAAAATCACAAGAATAAAACTCACACTACCTCACCGATTTAAATTAAAAAACTGTCACATTATAGAGAATATTATAAAATTATCCGACTGTATTTACGTCAACTCTATTTACCCGACTAGTTTCAAATCCATGGTCTCAAGAGATCAGAGCAGTAATGTATATAGTAGTAATGAATCACGAAAGTTTAAATAGATTATTGATTCATCAATGATTCTTTCCAATAATCATTTGTAGACTTAAGCTCTTTTTAATAGCATCTTCATCTTATATATACAATCATCCGGCTGTACTCACGTACATACTGTCGGAATTTGACTGACCAATTATGAACTCGTTCAGGGCTCTTATACAAGATCTCGGAGCATGGCGAAAACGCGGGTAGAAACTAGTCGGGCAAATTCCAATATTACTAACTTGAATACAACTAGACAATTGTTTATAATATATTAATTGTATATAAAAGTTTAAATGCGAAAAATTATTATCTTTATCATCGAAATTTAAAGAATAAGTAACAACATTAAAACCAATCTTTTAAGTTATTATCAGATACGAATAGGATATGATTTGTATGTTTTGTTACAGGATTGAAGAGCGAACCACCACCAAATGTGTTCAAATGTTAACCTGCCTTCCATTCAGTATACTCATTTACCAAACTGTAAGTATCTTGTGGATAACATTATAAAACGATTTTTTATGTTAAAACGCACTAATATTCTACACTAAGGGATAAAAAAAATGGGATTTGAAAATTTTTTTTTTTTGCTAGGCTTTTTTGCTTTTTATTTTGCTAGGAGGATTTATGATCAATGCTACATATAGCCTATAGTCGTATTACGTGTGAAGTCGCTAGTCACAGCTGGTTTTGTATATGTTAACGTGAAGTTTTTTAAGTCAATAATCAGTTGTTTGGTGATAACTGTCATTATTTTAAGCATTTTATTAGTTTACTACAACATAATCATTATATATAGTTTCAAAAATAAAAAATGAAGGTCAGATATATGCTATATTTCAATGTAATTTAATTTTTTTTTTAATTACAAGCAAAAAACTGTTAAATAGCAAGTCCTGTATAATCATATAAGCAAGGTGACATTGAAATCATTTTTTTTCTAATAATGATATATTCTGTATAACTGTATCTTCCTGTTCTGTATAACAGGAAACTGAAGATTTAAAAACTACTATAAATATTATGAAAAAGAGGATAGTAGTACATTTTGAGATAGAGATAAATTAATTAATTTATTACATTCGTTTCATGAATCATGTGACTTTAATTGATTTGATAAAAAATACTATATTTTAAAATCTATATATTGTCGTATCGTTAAAACTGATCTTCCCCAACTGTCAAATTGCGTTTGAATTGTGGAATGGAAAAATATGAAATCTATATATAGTTGTTTTGGGTAGGACCTTGGACTGGTACTTACGAATTGAGTCGGCCGCCCCGAAGGTCGCCTCGTGATAAACATACGGGCGTAGGATTGATTGAATTATAGGTCAGTTTGGATACTGGCACGTCCTTGGTCAGCTGACCGGATTTCTACTGATTTGCTGACTGACTCACTAACTGACTAGATAAATATATCGCAAAACTCTGTAATGGTTTTGTCATGATTGGTTCAACACATGTATTCTTGATATTAGGAAAACAATATAAGAGTAATGTTTGTTAACTAGAAATGTAACTATATACGTAATATATTTTAATTAGCTAAGTATCACGTACATAATGATGCCTAATTAAATCCGCTCCGAAGGTTGTATGTTAAACAAGTCATACGAAACAAATAAGTTAAACATTTAAAACTCTAGGCTATTTCTTGTATGTAATTCCTAAGTACTGAGCTGTTTTGTAAAGTGGACATTGAAATAGTTTTATATATAATCTAATCAAATTGTATAGTTCTTAAGATAATATCTGTAATTTTCCATTTTCGTATTTTGGTGTGTAGGTATAGAATTAATATTATTTGCTGAATTTAGGAATACTAATGATTTAAAGCAGCCAAAGAAAAATTTTCTTTATGACTGTTTTACTAACGTCTATCACAAAAAGGCGCACACAAAAACTTAAAAACTCTGATAGTCTTTATCGACACTTTCTCCCCATTTGGTCGTTTTTAATTTGCTCTGATTGTGAAAATCGTTATAACTTCAATAACTAAAAATTCATGACTAGTCTTTGATAAGACAATAAAGAAGAAGTAACCTACAAGAATACTGAAAGTCTTTGATGGAGTCTGTTTAAGGTATTCTCCATTCTCCACTTTCTCATACTTGCCATTCAATTGTCAATAATCTGTACTAAAATGTATGCTTCTTATACTAACATAAATTTTCAAGAAGTCAAAAATTCTTTCTAGTAATTCGTAAGTATTGGTATTTGTGAAGTATCCAGGTTCCAAAGCTTAAGATATCTTATACTTTCCTGATGCACTTAGAAAAATGCAACGTTTTTGGATAAGAAGTGTTCGAAAACCCATAATTTTCAATGGATTTACGATCATTAAGCATCAGAGTTGTCAAGTACAGGTTTATTAAGTCAAGGTCTATAACCCACCTGTTACTTTCCTGATGCTGCAGATGTGTTCACATAATACAAAGAGGAACATCCTTCTATAAGAAGAATTCCAATTACCATCATAGTCAATAGACGTACTTTCAATTTAAAAAACTAGTATCCAAAAAGGGCGCGCAAGCGGGTGATAACGCTCGATGTTTTCCGGGTGGAAAGTTGTTCCAGCAAGGTCGGAGGCGAGGGCACTCCACTCGTCAACGCTATGTTTGTACTGCATGATCTTTTTGTCATTTACACATGTCTTATAGTTAATTTTTTAATTGGAAAAATGATTTTTTACTTATCCGTTCAGTTCCAGTTCCTTTCTTCATCTACAAAATTAATATGAAATAAATTAATAAGATTAGTCAGAGTCAATTTTAAGTAATCCAGAAAATTCCACAACAATAATCAATTGGTGCAATGGAATAGGTTTTTGATTTCTTCTTATCTGTAATATTATCCTCACAATAAGTAAAAAAAATCCATTGAAGCAGTGGTTTAATTTAGCCTTCAGACCACATGTGACCTCAGAGTAGGCGTCCCTTCACCTGGTGCACTTGTAATTGACGATGTCCCGGCGTTGATTGTAAAATTGCATCTCAATGCTCTTCCTACAAGCATTCCCACAGCAATGAGCGGGACAGATGACGCAATCGACTATAAATAAAGTCAAAATAAATTGGATAGACACGTAGAAACCCTTTGTGGAAAATTTACATTGTAAATACTAATGTTATACAGCGGAAAAGTTTGTTTGTTGCAACGCGCATCTTCGAAACTACTGGATGCATTTGAAAACTATAGCTAGCATTACTCTAGTGCTCAAAATTATCCTAATAGAAGATAAAAACAATTGTCCGCGGGTGGAAGCGCGAAAAACAGCTAATTTAGAATATATCTATTTTGTCTCTTTTTTTTTTGTTCGTTGTGAAAATCCGTTACAGATACCCCCTGTTGGCCATAAAAACGTGATGGGGGTTATGTGGAACTACCCAGCAGCATAGAGGACGTTGCCTTTTTTTAAGCTACCCAATAAAAAACAAACAGTTGCCCTCATCGCCTTAGTGGGACGCCACAGCATCGCGTTAGCATTCACTTTGTCTCTATCATGTCAATTGAGATCACAAACATAAATAGATCTACCTTCTCTACCATAGACCTCTTGTATCAATTATAGAGCAATATAACCCTGATCAAGTATTTCTGATGTCGCCACAAGGAAGTGGAGTTGTTTATTATTGCCATTAACAACAAATAGAGGACATTTATGTTATCTCTGAGGTCAGAGCTGATTGGATCTGATAATAACACTTCACTGATAATTAACATTTTAATAAATTTAAACCCCATCCGGAACAATTCAAAACGTTGGTGTTCTATGTACGTAAGATAAGAACAATAACAATCTAAAAGGTTTGTGTTCTATGTATCTATGATAACAATAAATTGTATTTTAATAAAGTAGTTTCAAGTATTAGATACGGTTCAATAATAAGACGGTTACATCATATATATCAAAGTCGTCACTGGACCTCGCCCAGCGCCCTTCGCCTTGCTACCTCGAGCCAAATGAAACAATCATGGTTGCCAATCCATATTATTAAATATTTTTTTAAAGGAATGTATAAATATGTTTTCAATATATCTTACGGCTTAACGTAATTGATTCTTGATTTGTAGGTCTTGAAGCTCTCAGATATAAGCTTGGTTTACGACCTATTTCCAAGCAACCTTTAGTTTGCTAATAAATATCGACAACCCTACATTTATAAGTATTTATTATGTCTGTAGGAAGCATTCTATTTTAACATACGTTTAGCATCAAATATATTATGTGTCTCAAGGAAAGACGAGTTAATCATTAGAGTACTTGATTGCTTGACAGTGCAAATGTATCACTTTCCATGTGATTTTATTAAACCAGTTGTTATATATCTTTAATTCACGCTTTAAAAGCTCTTCATTTAAAAAAAATACAAATATTTGCAATCACTGTTGCTACTTTTAAATAGTAATAAAAGTTTTGAGTAATTAAAGCTCAATTAAAAAAAGAAAATAACTAATTAAATGAAATACTAAATGAAGTTACTGAAATCATCAACAATAGCTTACAAATTAAATCACTATACGACCTCCATTTAAATTTATATTTATTGTATTTCCTTAATAACTATCGGCAAACTAAAATATACTTTATATCCAACTCAGTAAGTGTAATTCCGATCGCGTCTGATTATTGCGTTGTTTGTATTACTGTCGCACGTAAGGAAAAAGTGGTGGTTTCATAACAGACTAAGGTTATTGAAGCCGTGAACGGTTCGCAAGGTAAAGGACCCTCTAATGTGAATAGTTCACGGAGATTTCAGATGATTCTAATATAATATATAGTCGAGGGAATAATAAACATTTACAATGTCGTAAAATAATATTAACCTTTTTACATTATTTGATCATTTTGTACAATCAGAAAATTTTATTAGAGATAATATATTTAAAATTCATATTATTATACAAAAAGGTTTCATACTTATCAGGTATGTCTTAGAAACATCTTAACATAAAAAGTTTCTATAGATTTCAAAAAGTAAATAAAAAAGTAAAAATGGTAAGTAAGTAAAGACATTAACTAAAAAGAAAGTAAATATTGAGATAAAGCTTAACGTAATAATAAGAAGGTTTTTAAACAGTATAATTGATCTGAACTATGATTTGGTCTCAACAAAATATGCACAAGGAAAGTAAATGTTTAATAGAGTTTTATGGTAATCTTTTGATCCACACGTCACGTTCCCACGAGCCAAGTGCCAAGAGAAAGTGTACAAAATATGCAAGCCGCGCTGCGCAGGCGCATTCAAACACTTCTAACACGACATAATCATTGGAATTAAATGAGTTTTTTTTTTTGACCGATTACTATATTCTCTACAAGTCACACTAACATTATCCAAACATTCATAAGAACCCGTAGACTCCAGTTTTCTGACGTCATGTGGTTGACGGAACCATAAAAGTTCACAAGAGAGAAGTAATTGGCAAAAAACTCGACCTTGACTAGTTCAAACATGTTTACTCAAAGTCTAAGATGACCATTGACCGCTATAGAAAGTAAACAACATTGGATCCAGTGGGTACGGCCTTCAAGGCCTCAAAATTACCACTGTAATATACACTCTATAATTGGACACAAACAGTTGTAGTTTGTTCAAACATACTAGGATGAGTCAAAAATTTTACAGCTTTCTGACCTTGAAAGTTGAATCTTAGGCCGTTGCCTATAAGGTATATTCTTGGAAAGTGTATTTCGTGGTTGCATGCAAAGTGTCTAAGTCAGGCAGTCCCCCCACAACGTGTCGCAGTGAAAGTGAATGGTGACGTGAGGTACACGGAAGCGTAGCGAGGTAGCTAAGGTGAAGGTATGATATGGCTTTTTCTTACTTTAATATAGTAAAGCTATTAATTTAGGATAAGAACTCGATGAGACATCCCGGAATACAAAATTGTTTTTATATAAACAAACAATAACATAGTGGATTATACCTTTAATGAACATTATTGCTTGTATTGGTTTTAACATATGATTCAACCCTAAAAGGTCAATGTTATATATAAAACAAAGGAATCCGAGGTCAATGCGCAGTGTGACACCGGCTATTTCGGCTCCTCGGGACTTGCGCAAGTCGTGTTCTAGATCTGACACTCTCAGTTTCGGCAAGCCACGGTCACGGACACTAGCTGTTTTGTTTTTGTCTGAATCTTTTTTTGATGTCATTGCTTGGCTAATCCAGAACGCCATGTTTTTATTTTGGACTGTCATTTTTTTTAATAGCTTGGACAGCCTGAGAGGTTGTGGGCAAAAATATTATTACTTTCATATAATATATTTTTTATAGTTTATTACTTGTTATTTGCCGAATATCCCAAATAAGCGCCTACAGAATTTATATTATAAATTCATACTGTTAAAATTGTATATAAATAGTCAATGTTGTCATAAATGTGTTCAACCATAATGGAAGTTTCCAGAATTTGTCAATGAGTATGTATATACTCAGTATTGAGTAGAGAACATAGGCCGTGAATTCCGTACTCTTTGCCAATGCAGTTGATCCAAACGCACATTTGTTCTTTCGTTTATGATTAAAAACAAATTTAATTAAAAAAAAAAAATACATATTATATTTAAGGTCTATTTGGTTTTTAAATATTATGTATCGAGTTACAGTGCCAAATAAAAAACAATTTCGTTTCAGAAAATAATGTAAACGGTATTTTTAAAGAGAACTGAGCATGTTAATGGAATACTTGAAAACATGACTAAACCAAGTTAAAAATATCAATGATTCCTTTAGCTTTCGTTTTAAAATGATTCCAAGAAAACAAATTAAATATATATTAGATTACTAAAAAATATTTTTTCATTTTCGTCCTTCTAAACAAAATTACTTTTCATTGTGCACCAAAATCTGATGAGGAAGGAAGAAAAGACGTAACTCAGCCATGCATAAAGTCTCACCAAAAAAATGAGCCGGAATTGAAGTGTGGCCTCCGAAAGATAAGAAGCAAGGGCAAGCCCTTTATCAAGCAATAAATAAGGTGGATAACAACTCCCTATCATCACAAATCCACGCGCAAGGTCTCGGTCCTGAGTCAGTGGGTAAAGGTCAATGTCATGCTATCATTACTTTATTAAATCACCGGCTTCCGAATTTTTTAACATCTCGTTGATGACATTGGGCGCCATTTTGGTGGTCACTATAAAAACTATTCAATTGATCTTGAGATTTGAATTTCTTTATTCGGATCTGAAATAAAATTCTTATTTAATATGAAAGGACAAAAACGCAGTACAAGGTCGTTTTTGAAGACTGACGTCGATGACGACCTTTTTAATACCAGTTGATTATGAGCTAATTCAGATTGGCATGTTATTTTTCATTTTATTGTTACCTGCTAGTATTGTGCGTGTTACTATAAAAAGATGAAAAAATAAAAAAAAAATAGATATTTTTCCACCTTATTTTTTTTTATAGTATCATATATTTGTACCAACCACAAAATAAATAAGAATGAAGGTATAATAATAATAATAAAAATGATATACTTTATTGTACATCCGGATCATACAAAAATATAAACATTAAAAACAGAAATAACAAAATGATACAAATTTGGCGATATAATACTCTACTTCTTTATTAAATTTGTAATCTTCTTTACCATTTTAATTAAGAAGTACTAATTTTGCGTTCGTTACATAACATTAAACATGTTCTTATGATCTCTCAAATTAGATTGTAATGTTTTTATACTGATTTTAAGAATCATAATATTTAAGGAAAACATGAATTGCATTAAAATAATAAAAAAATAAGAACAAGTATATACACTTAAAAGAGTTAGTGAACGTGCAAGGTTAAGCTATGTATGAGCAATAATCCGGTTTCCTTAAGTATAAAAAAGAGGCATTTTTTGCTTCTGTTAATAAAAATAATATTTTTTCTTTAGGAATGGTTTTTAGAAAAACATTTATTAAATCATTTAATAGAGGTCTAAGTTCAGATACGTGTTTAATGGGCGGCGTACATGCGGCGACTGACTCGCGTGCGGGCGCGCAGTCGTCGACAGGCGGAAGCGTGCGCGCGCGCACCCGCACAAGGCTACGCTCATGACCTCGCGTCGTCTTTGTCTAGCGCTATCTAGCGTTTGTTTACCCGCGAGGCCGAATGCATCATAGCTTCGACCGAGTACTCGAGTGCTAAATGATTATTGAAACCATTTTAATCGAGTTTCTTTTTCAAGCCTTGTAGATAATTGACATAACAAGTACAGATCTGGTGTGATAGCCGACCAGTTAACTTTGAATAGTTTTCAGTCCAAATATCTTTTAAGTTTCAGTTCTATCAAGGCAAAGAAGGCGATAATAACGAGGTTGAATACTTCTTTGATTGTTTAAAACTAAAAATAATTATAAATTTATGAATAAGCATTGCTTTCATTGTGTTATGAAATCAAAACTTACTTAAACTTAATACAACTACACAAAATCTCATCCGTTAAATAGCTTGACTCATCGCCTTATTTCCTCACAGATGATGACCAGCAGTCATTAGCCTTGGCCTGCGTATGATTCCTGAGAGCTGCAGCAGCTTGTAAGTATAATATATAGTCTATCGTAAGAGCGATCTTTTTAAAAACGCGACATATATAACAAAACAACTAGAAACATGGAATTCATTATTATTAATAATAATAATAAGTTTTATTCTACAACAGAATCCTACAAACATTTAAACAGTAAATGAAATAACAAAATGGTACAAATTTGACGCGTAATTATTCCACTACACAATGTTAGTCTTAAAATATGATAATTATGACAGTTTAAAAGTGGATCAAACCTGCACCTGTAAAAAACAAATAACTGAAACAGGTCCCCAACAACAGTGTAGGAAATAAGACTTAAGTACTTCGAATGTTGCAGGCCTTGAGTTTATCACAATTCGGGGTGAGCTCCATTAATATTAAAAACGAACTACAAAAACTCTATGTGACTCACAGACAAAATAAAGGATTAAAAAATAGGAATCTGATGCTAAAAAAAAAGCAACTATTTAATTTAGGAACATCGTTTCTCTTATTATAAATATCTATAAAACTATCCTAAATAAATAATCTTATCTCAATTGAAACAGACCAAACCAGACACGCTTCAGGGTTACTTGGATCAATTATTATCTATTGAAATTCTGTTTCTCAAGGTAAGCGACCAAAACTACTAATGACTGATAAAGTATATATACGAGGAAGTATAGAAGTCATAGTGCTATGTCGTGCTCGACTCGTCCTAGCGAGCCCTTGTTAGCACACATGCAAACACCTTGTTACACACACACACGAATTAATATGGCAATGAAATAACTGAGATTACAACAAGGTTACTGGGCAATCTAAAATTATTATTTATTAAACAATAAAAAATGTTTTGGTTCAAATATAAACAATAAATATTCATATACTTTTTATAAAGACTACATATATGGTTACAGTCGCAAGCGTATATCATCGACTCAATCACTTTTTTTTCTTATGCACAGACAAACAACGACTTTTATTAAAACACATAATATATAATATAAATTAAATATAAATAACACCTTTATTTATTTCATTATAATGTAAAAAAACGTTCTTAATGAAACAAGTCATTTTCTTTCAACCAACTGTAGCATGAAGAAGAAAGGACGTTGGTAGATGTACAAAAAAAAACTAAAAGAAAATTTTTTTATCTAAAAAAAAAACAAAAAAAATAAGGGTACATATATAAATATTTTATCAGCGTCTAAAATATATATTATATCCGGAACTATGAACAACAAAAATTGTTTTTTGTATTTATAGAACTTATAATTTCTAACTACATTCTGAGGTTGTTTGATCAAAAAAAAAATATATAATTGTTTTTCTATTTCAACATATTGTAACATTGAAATAGAAAAATCAACATATTTCATGCTTCATTTAGTTTATTATAATTAATTTACTAAACTAATGATAAAAGGGTTGTTCTCATATTTTAGATTTAATAAATTCGCAAGCACTAATTTATTGAACATCATAAATCTTATTCCACAGAGTAACTGAGTTAATCTAAAAATATTAGACAAATGATTTATATGATATCGTAAATCATATCTCGGACAGTATAAGCTGAAATTACGAGTATTATAATATATATAATATGGAATCAATATCCTATTGAAATTATTGACGATTTAATTACACTTTCCAAGATTCCATTCTATCAAAGCTGACTTATATTAAGTTGACTTTTACTAGTTTCACCGGCTGACTGAGGATTTTATATACAAAAAATAACTAAGTTAAGTTATCCAGTGTTTCTGAATAGAACAACGAGGGCGATCCATAATTGTCTTCAGAATGCTGTTGCTGCTGGCCCTCATGCGCTGCAATAGAGACGATGCTTTTTTTTGCATAATTGCATGAAATCCGTCCACACGTGCGTCCGCGAACATTGCTGATGCACTGCAGAACCATGGTAGCCCCAACAGCATTTTCAAGGCATTGTTATACTGCACTCGTAGAGTGCACTTGCCCCGCTCGCAAAATCTCAGTATGTGTTAGCATATTGAACGAAGCGAGGTGCAAACAGCTCCGAAATTGCAATTATAAAACGTCGACGCATTCTGGCCTCAACACTTTTTTTTTGTCTAAATTTTCACGCGAAAATTTTTTTGTTTTTCCGAGATTATTCCTCAACGACATCGAATATTTGATTTTTTTTAAAACCACCACCAGACTGATATCTATCAGTGTGTAAAATTTGAAAATTTGAAAATTTTCGTTTAATAGAAAAGTCACATAGAGAGCTTCCCTCAATTAAATGAATAGTTGAAATTGTTGCCCAGTTGTTATAATTGTATATTAAACTAGCCTGTATTCACTGTTTCACCCGCGAATGATTTTATTTTCTATTAATATAATTAGAAACAGCGTAGTGCTAGATATATGTGCCTTCCTCATGAATCTACCTATCGTAATTAGAAAGCATTTTTCAAATCCATTCAATAATTTTGAAGTTTAAACTAACACATTTTAAAGCAAATTTTAAAACAAACAAAAAGCAGTAATTAGTATAAATAGTGGCGCCAACAGAGTACAGAGCATGGAATGAATATCCTATCGAAATTATTTACAACTTATTTGAAGTTTGAAAGTTTCTTTTGTATCAAATTTTAATATTGAAATTAAATTGGTCAAATGCGTCATTCCGTGCTCTATGAAACTGAGGTAACGATTTCTCTGGAGCACATAATGTCTGAACTGGCTCTGGCACATAATGTCTGAACTAAAGTCTGTCGTGTTCCCTTTCTCTTTGTTTATCTGTAACAACTAACTTTCATCGAACAGTCGTATTCTATTGTAGTTGTCGACACTAAATATAATGCTTTTCAACCAATTTACAATAAACAATATAATATAAAGATTTTAAACGCTAAGTAATTCAGTGTCCAAGATATCAATATTGTATCAAATTATATAAGAAATACTTACTTTACAAATGAAACTTATTATTACAGATACTTTAGTTTAAAATCATGTATTTTATAACAATTTATTATTGTACAACAAAAACTGTATTCTAAAAAAAATCTTCATTCTTTTTTATTTTTCTTTTTAAGTATGTCTTATATAAAAACACTGATAGCTTTATAAAAAAAATCTAAAGAAATAATAGAAATAAAATGAATATCATAATAATATCATATGAGCGTCACATCAGCGACATTCTTTGTGACAGAAATGAGCCCATTAATAGAGTGGACAAGGCTCTTCCTAAACCTTTTACACTGAGTCACTTGGCTCTTGGTTGGATCATTTATATAAAATTCTATATATTTATATCAAAACTATATACTAGTATTATAAAGTGGAAAAGTTTGTATGTTTGTTACGAAATAAACCAAACAACTACTTTGAATTTTTGTTTTTCCTACATTTTTTTCTATTAAATAATAAAGCTGTATTTTTTTTAATATTGTGAATAAAATTGTCGACATTATATTTCTTTTATTTTTTTTTTACTAGCTAAATTTTTCGCAATATAGTCTTCAAGGGAAGATTAGACAATGCATTGTATTAGATTTATGAATTTATTTATTTATGTTTTTCCGCTTTTAATAAGTATCTGTGATTATTTGTGTACGTCAATTAGAGTATTGCGAGGGTATTTTGATAACATACGTATCGAAATAGGTCCTTCTGTAAACACCCCATCTCAAAAGTTAAAGTTACAAGAGTTTCAAATGCGCCCTGGAATGTGAAAACCCCATAACATACTTAGCAAGTTATTTTTCCATTACGATCACTGTCTTACAAATTTAAAATAACACCCCAGTATAAAGTGTAAACACCCCAACTAAAAAGTTCAAGCCATGATAGTTCCAAACAAGCCCTGATCTGAAAAGAACCACATAACATTCTTACCAGGAATTTTTCTTGACAAATAAAATATGCACGGGATACAGTTGTCGTAACACTGGTTGAAACATTAAATGGTTGTTTATGTAT
The DNA here is from genome assembly GCA_959347395.1 of Mechanitis mazaeus. Taxonomy (NCBI): domain Eukaryota; kingdom Metazoa; phylum Arthropoda; class Insecta; order Lepidoptera; family Nymphalidae; genus Mechanitis; species Mechanitis mazaeus. Next base: position 16,588,598 of record OY365752.1, on the reverse strand, counting down.
GAATGTTTGTATGTCCGAGCGTCAGTGAGTTGCACATTTCATCTATATCCTAAACTCATTAGCACAGATATAGTTTCTATTTCTGATCAGTTCGTCTTCCTCGTTGGACGCAGGCCAGATACACAAAGACCCTTTGTAGCGTTGGAATTACTGTTTTGTCTATTCTGTAGCTTTGTGGTGTTCCTATTGTTTCAACTGAGATACTAATATTTAGTTTGGACGAGTTTCTATTATATCACACGGATTGGTTACATCTTACAATAACTCGACCATAGCTACTTTCTTTCCTTCTCTTTTCGGATATTAGGTTTAAAAAAAAAACAATACCGATATACTGCTGATATAATCTCGATATCTATTATAAGAGAAAAAACAGGCCTACCAACTGAATTTAATATAATAAAATGTAGGGCCTCAAACTAAACGATATTTATAGAATGATAGATGATATTGTTGTATAAAACCTATGTTACTTAAAGAATATTAATGATCTTGATTTCTTAACATCTCATATTTCGTAAACTATAGACGATGTATGTATACATTTCAAGTATTAAATTATAAACACAAATAGCTCAATTCATATAGAGATTCAGTGCCAAGAACCCGATTAAATTTATTTAATTAATATGCTTCCAAAACAAATGACACGAGCACGAGTCTTGTTTGAGATTTCGCACAAAGAAAGACCTTTTAAATGGCAGTAGTATAATGTTTCAGGCACACATGTACATAACTCATTCTCACCATTTCTCCTTCTCTTACCTTAATCCTTAACCGCTGGTCTACGCAGTGCTTCAGAGCACCGAGAGGTCCCGTCATCACTTCAATGCGACTTAATACATTTCGAACATGTTTCTCCTTTCTTAGTGTGACTGAAAAAAAATATATAATTTTTAGTTAGTTACATAAGCAAGGGTCTAACCCTTTATTATATCTATGGGCTAGGATTCAGCCATTGTAAGATAAATGCTCAGTACTCAGAGGTCAATTGCTCACCTGAGCATATGATAATAGAAAGTAATCTATTATCTTTAAAGAAAGGTTAGCGGTTAAATCTTACATTTTGCTGTTCTAACATAATATAATGTACTAGGAAAACAGAACTTAAATACACGTTACAACAAGTCGATAACGTATTTTATGTTTCTCTTTTAGATACATTTACATTGGTTTAGTAGAAATAAATGTAATACATTTTAGTACCAATAATCTTCAACGTTTTTACTAATAACATATGTTTTTAAAACTATATTATACTAACTGAAAGTATCACATAACATGTGGTTTTTTAGCAGTTTCAATAATGGACTGTTATTTTCGTTATTTTCACAGGTGTTTTTCATTGCTTCGAAAATTTGAGATCAACGACTCGCAATACATCAACCTTTTTAATACAACCAATAATAAAAGTTGCGTATTTTTATGAGATCGCTAAAACAGACTACAAGAAAATAATGAAAATACTAAAATAATTGTTAAATGAAATTGTTTTATCACCATTATCGAACGTTCATTGATTAGGTCAAAGATCTCAGCATCCCACGTACGATTTCGCTAACAATAGTAAATTTATATAAAGAATTTCGTATTCATTTTATTACGTAAATTATATTCATACATAATAATATACATGTTAGTTAATTGTCAATGCAAAACCAAGTAATAAATCTATGTAACTCAAGTACCAGGGAGGCATAGCTCGCGAGCGGTCGGCGATCGCGAATTACTTTCACTCGACTATCCCCGGGCGGTGACCGCGGCGGGTCGTCGCCCGAGCGCGGGAAACGCCGCCATCATGCCATTCAGAACGCGCCATGTTTACACAGATGCGCGCCGAAACGCGTTGCATCACTTCCGTTTGCGTTCCGTTTCGTACTCGTTACGTAGTAACACGTGCCGATTTACTTGTTTTAATTGATAGATAACAAACAGATCGCTGTTTAGATCGTGGTTAATTTATTTATGTGTTGGTCGATTCAAAATATTTGTGGCTGTCTTCTTTAAATGTAAGCATATAAAGAAAGTATAAAATATGAATATAAATAATAGACATTTTACAATGAGGTAGGTACACAACTCTACAAATATTACTAACGGTTTTCGAAATATATACAGTGTATTCCTAACCTACTGCGTCTAATTTAAGGCCTGTCATTTAAAGGAACGCAATGTTGTAGTATACCCAGATAAATATAGAATAGATAAGATGGAGTATGTCTGCGCACGCGCAGACGTTAGACTGGCGGCAATAACACGCGACTATTGTTATGTGATATAATATTGAAATAAATTAATTTCTAAACATAATTACATTACGAGATCTAAAACAAATAACCTATCAAGAAAACTTTAAAAAAAATTGCAGAAACTCAAAATGTATGAAGCCTATAATATAAATAAATTATTTGCTAAAGATATGAGAATTATAACACAACAATGTGGAAACAAAACATTTTACACAAACAAAACAAAACACATTTTAGTTATAATTTATTTAAAAATCTATTTTTAACTTTGTATTTGATAGAAGAAACCTATAGATTTAATAATGAAACATTTAATATATATTTTAATATAATATTAAAAATTTATTCGAAGTGTTAAAAAAAACTATTTTTATCGTTTCATCTATAAGACATTTCACTGTTATTTGTATAAATACAAAAACATGTATAAATACAATACTTAATTTAAATTAATACACATTAATAAAGTTAATAAAAAACTTGATTTTTAAACATTAAATTCTGCTTCCTGCTTTTGGTTTTTGTCTGATTTAAAATTAATTAAAACCTTTCTACTTTTGATTGTAATTTCTAATAATCACAGTTTAAAATTACTGATTCTTGATGAAAATTGCTGATTTATTTTAACTGGCTATTCTGTTATATTTCTATGGCCACCACTATATGTTGACATATCAATATCTATATCATCAATACACTGTTGTGTTGTTAGAGCATGTTTGAGAATATAAGATAGGTGTTATCAAATGTATCGGTAATTTACAAATATCAAGACTTTATGGTGTTTCGGTCGACTTTATTGAACAACTTAAAAAAAAACATGATTGTTTTATCCGAATGTTAATTTAAACTGCCTTTTCAGTCCAATTACCAAATTAATTAAAATTTGTATTTACGTGAATGGATTGTCCCAAATAATGGCAAAAAAATGGAGCTGATGGGTGGCATTTTTAAATTACATGTTCGAATATGAAGTCAACGACCGATGCTCCAGGGTGCAAGGCAGATAGCATGCGTCCCGCTCGTGTGGAAAGCTGTTATGCAACACGCACGCGAAAGTCTAGCACACATTATTGCATTTTGTATCGAGATGACATGATCAATTCACGCTTCGATGATAGAGCACATTTCTTATTCTTTCTTTCTGATCTCTCTTATCCATCGTTATTGGATTACCGACGTTTTACGCAACTTGTGAGATTGCAATCTTTAAATTAATTACCGTAATTTTGTTCACTATCAATATAAATCGCATCGCAATTGTGGTTTCAATTTCAATACATCTATCCAATCTTTAATCTAATACAAAATCGTATCTTGCTAGCGCTAACGTTACTGTGGTTTGTTTCCGTGTTATTATGGTATGGAGTATAATTAAACAATGATAAAATCTAATACTTCAAATTAGGCTCATTGCACAAACCATACAACAGGAGCCAAGGAGCCAGCTGCGTTTATGCTGTCATTTCAACTTTCCCGCGCCATTTTTGTCAAATGAACGGGTGAATAATAGGTTTCGTTTCACGCAATCGCATGACCGTCCTACATCCATTTCTACAATGATCATAAAAATACGTCGTTATTGTCATGTATTTGCAAATAACAATATAAAAAATAATTGCAAGCGTTATTAAAACGCTTTAAAAGTAATATTACGATACAAAATATTTAATGCCCACATATAATTGAGGAAAAAATATGAATCTAAGTATAAAGTATAAATTACTTTCAATGATACTGTTTTATTTAAATGTTATTTTATTTTTATATGTTATGTTATGTTATCTAAGTGAATTATAAAAAACAGTAGGGAGGCAAGGCCAAACAGCAGGTCACGGGCGGAATGCCAATAGCTGATGCCATCGTTGATACAGTACGTCACAGGGTTACATCAATTGTGACACCCACGTCTAAGGGAAGCTCTGATACCAATAAATAAAAAATAAATACGTTAAAACATTCATCAATTTACTGTTATATTTATAATTATCCAACTGTACTCACATAAACACTACCGGAATTTGTCCGACTAGTTCCCGAGTCCATTCAGAGTCCTAATTTATGAGCTTGGAGCATAATGGAGAAATGAACGAGATAATTAATTATATGTAATAGTAAGTATGAATTATGAAATTTTAATTTAAAAAACGTAAAATTCCTCTACTGCAAAAATAATATTCAATCATGCAAAAAAATATTTAAATGCAATGATTTATCTGTAAACTATGTTTTGTCCAACAAATATATAGGTTCAGAAACAGAACACAAGTTCTATAACTAGTCTTGAAACATTTCCCTTTTCATTCGTTTATTTACACTAAAAGCATTCAAAGAAGCATTTATAAATATATATAAATTCAAACAACAAATTAGAAAAACATCAATTACAATTTATCAAATATTATACGACATGTATAATATTTTTTTATATTTTTTTATTTAATACTTCGTAATAATAAAGTAAGTCACATAAAATCTATTAAGCAAAATTAAACACTTTAATCGCATTCTTAAATAACAAATACTTTTGTAAGGAGGAATACTGAATAATATTATTTATTTTTATACGATAGGTTATAATTTGATAATTTTTCCATACGCCAGTACAAAGTTACACCGTCCAAAATTATAGGCACAATCAAAAGCTAATTATATGATAGACAAATTGACAGAACATAAAAAAAAACTTTAAAATTGTGAACTCAAAGTTTAATTAAAAAGTATAAGCGCCATGGTTTAAATCGTGTATCTCAAGGCAGGCATGTCTGGCTGTCTGTAAGGCAAGGGTCGCAGATGATAGTCGGCACGTAGTCAAACAAGTTGCGCACGCGCACAAAATGTCCAAACAAAACCGCAATAAATTTCAAACATATAAATATCAATTTAATCTTTAATATTTCATCTATTACAATGATTACGTTATATGTTCTGCAAAACAAACCGACAAACCCGAAAGGTACAAGAATTTAAAAATCTCATCTTTTACAAGATAAAGAATAAATCAATTACATAGAGTAAATTGATGAGAGTGAAATATGATATAGCGACGCCATATTGTATATTACTACATATACAAAACTTCCTAACAAAAGTCGTACAAGACCGGACACATAAATATTTATCCAGACAGAATCATAAAATGCAAAAATTATCCATATACAAATGGAGACAGTAAATGTTATTCAAAATTCTTATTTATCTATCGTATAAGTGAATACAAAATATTACTGTTAATATACCACAATACAGATTCGAAAAAAAATACAGAATTTCGAAAACATTTAGTATGTAAGTAGTTCATGTTCAGAGGGGTACATAAAATTTCAGCAAAATAGTATACCGTTTATTCAACCATATGGATAAAATTTATGACAGCTAGAAACTTTAAAAATTAAATTTAAACCTAAAAACATCCGGTCCTATTCAGAATTCCTGAATTTGTCCAGGTATTCCAGAATGTGAAACTGCCTATTCTGGAATACCTTATTCTATACATATACATACAACAAAAGTACTGATTGAAGTAAAATACAATAAAATCCCGAATTATAACACGTAGAAGCCGTCCAAGCTTCGAGGGTAATGACCGAGGTTGACACAGAGCGTTGAACGGCCTAGCCTGACCTCGTGCGTGACCTGGGGTGACCACGTGGGAAAGGGTTGATTGAGACCTAACTGTGCATAGGTAATATATGCACGGTGCAGCCGGGCACCGTTATTGACATACGATTATGTAATAGGATTTTTTTTTTGTAAACATGGAAATTATAGACAATACAAATATAAAACTATCTACAATATTGTAACTCTATTTCAGTAGAAAATTTGTGTACAAAAACTGCAATATAGATAGCATATTTAGATGGCATTACTAGCTGTGAAAGATAAGGTAACTAATTTGATTATAAATTATCTTTAATACTAACAATATAAAATTTTAATATTAAGCTCATAATAAAGGTAAGTCCAATTTAAAGGCCCACATTTGATACATCATCAAAATTCACATAAAATATTATTTAAGTTTTCGAAGTTAAAATTGCACAATAATAATGACTAAAAAATAAAATTTTAATTGACTTTCACTAATGTGTCATCCTAAACGATTTCTGTTGAAAACTGAACTTTGATACATTGCATTAGTGAACACTTTTTTTTTTTTTTAAACTAAGGATGTTTAGATCATGTTACGTGGTCCAAACAATTCAATAAAAATTAAAGGAATATTTCACCATACATGATAATGTATATTAACAATGTTGTAATTATGATAAAAACTTAATATTCTTTTAAATAACTACAAAAATAACTAAATAGAAATATCATTGGTGTTAGCAGTGATAAAGATGAGAATATTAGTAACAATTGTAATCGTTCAAGTAAATGTCTTTTTAGTTTACTTATGTACTGGTCTTGTTTTATTTCTTAAATTTATGATAGAAACCTATAAAATTACAGGGATTCTACTGATGACTTAAAATAAAATTATAAAATTCAATTAACATAATATATTTGAAGTTTGTATCGATTTATTCTATTTAATCAATGTTTTATGCATGTCAATCTGAAATGATAGATGCCAAATGTGGCCTATTAAATTGAACTTACTATAATTTAAGCCAATAATTATGTCATAATTTTTAAACAAATAATCAAGCTCTTCATATCATTATATTATTGATCACGACCACAAATGTCATATTTGAATTATCTTGTGAAAATTTGTAAATTTTTGCACTAAACTCTGAATCTTCTGAGATACTATGTAACCTGTATATACCTAAAAACCCATATGGGTAATATTAAAATCAGTTAAGCCATATTTTGAAATCACAGAACACTTTAACGTAATTTAATTGTATATAATGTAAAAAAATTGTTACTGCCTATTTGTTAGTAACATATAAGTATGTCAAACTAATAAAAAAACTTAACATAATTTTTACATCATCCATATGTTGTGGTGGCATAAGTAACAAGTCTCGGACAAAGTCTTTTCATACATAACTTGAATTTTCAATATAAAGAAATTTATTCCGTACCTTAATATTAACCCCTTATCTTTTACAGTTTCTCATTATTATGCACAAAAAATAATATGATAATTGAGACCACATTCTTTTGTAAAGTATATGTCAGTTCTAAATTAAATATTTGGTAAATTTATATAAAATCATAGAGAACTCAACACTAAGAAACAATTATAATTGATATTATCCATTGTTAATATAGCTCATCCCAGTAATGTGGGACTCTGCACTAACAGAAATAATTGAACTAAAGTAGCCACCGATTTGGAATAACAAACTTCATACCAAAAATTGTCTACTATGAACTCCATAAGTGTCATAGTAGTCTTAAAAAATAATTATATAGTTATTGAAATCTTTGGAAAAAAAATACACTTTACAAATAGAGACTAGTTGCTGTTTTTACTGTACTCACACTTCTACCAGTGAATGAACAATTTTATTAACTGTTTTATAACTTAGAGTAGTAGCATATTCTAAAGAGCAAATCGCCTTTTGCAAGAATTTACCTATCATAATCAGAAAAAAAAATTCTAATCTATCCGGTAGATTCAAATATTAGTATTATTATTATAAAGTGTAAAAGTTTATTTGTTTAAATACACTAATAAACTTATACACTTTATAATATTAGTACAGTCCATAGAAACAAATTGCGTTTTAATAGACATTTAGTTTAAAATTTGTGTGATCTTCTGTTCATAATAGCTTCCAAATATCTAAAAAGTATAAAATAAAGTTTCTAATATAATTGACACCGCTAACACACTTTTTGATTTGGCCATTTATATATCTAATTACCTTTTAAATAATTGTTCACAGACATTAGTTCTTTTATTTGTGTTTGTATTACTTATAATATTTTCTAACACATATTTATAAAGTGTTGTCCCGATAACTAAGCATATAAAATCTTTATCCACAAACCTTTCAACATCTTATTATTTATATAAGTAAGAATTAAAAACGGTATTTTGTATGGATTATAAAAATATAAACAAAATTTTTCTGGTAAAGTACATCAAAAATATTTTTTAATTCTATATAGTGCCACCGCTCATACCGTAACAAAAACATAACCTCAAAATTTACCTTCATATTGAGCGAAGCGCTGCTTGTTCTTTTCTTCGACAAACTGCTCCCGTTCCTTCTTCTTCCTTACTTTCTCTTCTTCCCGCTGTTGTACCAGTTTGTTAAATCCTACGGGAATAATTGTGGAACTTTGTTGTGAACTATATTTTAAAGCGGCTTCATATTGAACTAAGTTCTCATACATCGGTGCGGTTACTACGGGCAACTTAGGTTTCTCTGAATAAAGAGCTTTAAGGGGGTCATATTTAGAACTACAGGCACTAATTTCAGACTCCGATGAGGATCCTTCGGACATCGCAGCTTATTTACAAACGTAGAGAAATAATAACAAACAAAAATAATAGTCGACTCTGACAACTGTCAAATTATGAAATGTCAGTGACAATAATAGCGTTTGGTTTTTGCACCAATGTATTTGTACTGTCGTAAATATTATTATGTTAAGGATTTCCATAAATAACAAGTTTAATGTTTTGTATTTTAGTCGGGTAATTATCTAAGAAAAAAATGTAGAAATAATTTTATTTACAATAAATATAAATCTTTCATCATTTACAATTTACTTTATGTTTCAAGATTTATTATCAGTTAATAAATGTATGTCTATTTAATAGTAATTGCCGTTTTAAATAATTCATTTTGCACAAACAAGGAATGAATCAAAATGTCCGTAGGTTGTTTAACTTGAAACATGTTTTTTATACCCACATTGCAATCATAACGATCTCGTGGTAGAATGTTGAAGGCTCTTCCTAACTCTAATAATGTATTTAATTACAATTATTATGAAAGGCGTAGACAAGAATATATTTCATATTAATGTTGGGTTTCGTATGCAATGGGTTTTAATTTGTTGTTCGTTGGTTCTTGTTATATTGTTTAATTTTATTTAAAATAAAATAATTAGTGAAGAGAACTTCAAAATCAAAACGTCATAACATTTAAGTATTTTTTACAAGGCCCTGTGACCTATTTATATTCAAAAATAGATGAAGCTATAAAGAGGTTGTTAATGCAAATGTTATGTATAATATTGTAATTCTTAATTCAAATAAATAATATATTATCTTGACATGTCGAACTCATTGCCAATGTTGCGATAGTACAACAAGGTCTTCATAGTACTATGCAGTAGGAAGTAACCACTCAAGGTTAACTAGACTATCTAACGTAAGCCACAAGGGAAAATATTATGAAATAATATTATATATAAAGAAATATAATTAAATAAATTATCTTCTTAGTTTGTTATTTCATTATAATAGTTACTAAGTTTTTCCTTAGGTTATGCATTTTTATAAAGTAGGCTAAGTTTAATAAAAAAATGTATAGCAAACAGTTTTAGTGGGTCAAACGGTTTTATAAAAATATATAATACAAATAATAATAATGCAGTGTGTGAAAATAAAATTCTTATTCAGTGATTTCACATTATTTTTATAAGATTTATAATATATTAAATATACTAATTGTTACTCGTTGTTCTAACCGCGGATGAAAGATTTTATTTACTATTAGGATTACTGCTACTGTAAAGCTAGATAGCCTATAGTCTGCCTTATGAGTTAGCCTATCATAATCAGAAAGAATTTTCAAAACCACCCGGTAATTTGGAAGATTAGTGCATTATATTATAGTAAAGATTAAGTGTAAACAAGTAAAAAGTGGTTTTAATCAAATCAGTTTATAATATTTATTAAAAGCGTAATGTAACGGACAAAAATAAAATTACTTCATATACGAAAATAATTTTAAATTATTTACAAACATATAGAGAATTAGTATAAACAGCTTTTTCAATATAATTAGCTGTTTCGTACTACGAGTGGACTACGTAAGTGTGTTACATGTTGGGAACGAAGTTCAGACGCTGTTGGAATCCGTAAAAAATAGACATTCGCGTTGTCCATATGTTTCTATATAATGAAGCACTTCTCATATATTCTAATGCTGGTGTATAGTCTTCGTATGATGTTATGTCTCTTAGTTTTCAAAACAAAGTTTTTATTATTATTTAACTCCAGGTCGAAAACAAATCTCTCTTATATGCAATAGTTGCTAATATTCCTTAAAAATTACAAATTCAGCGAAATATATATATTTATATTATGGTAAAATTGACAATATATATAAATTTCTACAAGATTTGTTACATAACGCGGTCTAATGCAACTTGCAGGCCGTCGTCATGACAACCGCAATATGGCTACCGAGTCAACGTTCTAGTCACGCCATCTCACATAAACATCAAACTTCATTTCACTTTTCAAGTTTTCACCAACGTAACGATGTGTTAACCGTATAAGAATTAAAAATTCATTCGAATAATGTAAATTTTTACTCTTACCGTGAAATCGATCGATTGCGTAATTAACTTTCCCATTTGAATGTTATTTGGCGCTTATTTTAATTTTAACACAACACTTTGATGATCTAGATGAATTTTTATTAATTTATATAACTTAATTTGAATAAACTATTGTTATTCATTATTTCTTTTTTTTTACGATTTTCTCTAATAAATAAAATTAACTTTACCAATTTCGAATTTAAATTATGTATATTTTATTATGTAAATATCTGGGGACTTACCATCTTTTAAAGCAATATTATAACAATCTTACTTTCCCATTTCGTTCCATAACATATTTAATCGTTTTACTGAAGCTTCTGCGATTTACTTTTTTGAATGTGATACTAATTGATTGCTCTTAAAACTCCAATGTATCAAAAAGTAAAATTATTGTAATATTAAGACAAAACGTTTTAATACTATGATAGTTTTAATTGTTAATAGGGCACATGCATTCAAAATTAAATACACAGTCATGTCTTATAATAATAGAAAGAAAGCAAGCTGATGGCTAAAACAATTATCAATGAAATCATAATTACGTTGCAATGACAAGCGTGTAATTAATTAAAACAATGTAGACGAAAGTGACTAGGAAGTGTGGAAAATAAAAGTACTTACTGAAGCCTACTATTACAGTGAGAGTTGTTATTCATTGTTTTTTTTGCATATTGTTTAAAGTCATTTTCTACACTAGGCTCCTAGTCTTCCGCGGATTGTCATTGTAATTGTCAAAGTCATTTGGAATCTGTATTCTTTTTTTTTTTTAAATATCAAGTTGGGTTTTGGAATCTTATTGTGTGTTTTTTTTTAATTTAGATTATTTTAAAGTCAGATTCATGTTCTAATATTTAATAAAAAATAAATATTTTTTATTAACAAAACAGTTATTTCTTATCTATCTTATAAGTTTATTAAACAGCAACCATTACAAAATACCACAGCAAAATATTATTATTATTTTTTAAATAAATGCTTCTTTTAATTTATTTATTTTAACAATGACAGTAGCTTGCGTAAAACTCCGTTGCGATAGTAGAATTATAAGGTAAATGATTAAATAAATAAATAAAAAGATATCAAAACTATTTATCTTAAATATTTTTCAACTACCGGTATTATAAAATTAATTTACAAATTATAGCAAAGTTTCAAAAGTGTACAATTACAGCAATAATGTATATGTTGGTATTCCTTAATAGTGGTAAATATAATTCTGAACGAATATTCTATATAACCAATTTCTGTATAACCGGGGAACGGAGTCGAATACAAAAAAAAAATTAGACTAAAAGCAGAACCTAATTTTTGACAGCTGGGATTAGCTTTTGACATATTTGTATTTATTTTAGTTATTATACTATATAGTATAGTTTACTGATGTGTGTGTGTGTGTGTGTTTCCAGAGCGGTGTGTGCGGGTCGCGTGCGGCGCTGTCTCTATGCCGCATCAGCGCAGGTTCGACATACATCGAGACGTCGCCAGGTGAACTCAACATTCTTCAATTATTAAAATAATCTTTTTCTTCTCATTTCTTTCAAAAGTAGAACAATTAATAATATTTCTGAGTTATTCTATTTAATGTAAAGAAATTTTAATTAATAGAACTTTGTTAATTTTCACATTTAGAATGATATGAAAGATTTTAGTATATATTTGTTATACAATTAATTTAAAGGAACTTTTACTCTTTGCAGGTGACCGTTCACTGTATTTAAAATAACTGCTAGATGAGCACATATGTAATGTATAAAAAATGGGTGGGGATAATAAACTTTCCTTAAATGAAACAACATTTCTGAATGCTGGTTCACTAATTTTTTCCACTAAGTATAATTTACGCTAGCCTGTATTTAATTTATAAAATAAATAATATTTCATTATATATTGAATATTATGTACTTAACGGAAATTTCATTTAAAGTAGCATTATTGTCGCTATCCATTATTGTATTCAGATATAAATTTTAAATATAATTCAAGTGATAAACATGTCCCACTACTGGGATTAGACTTGATTTTAAATTATACTCAGAGACAATTAACCCAGCAGCGCTAAACTGATAATAGTTTAAGAAAACCTATTCACTGGTTTTCGTGTAAGACATGCAGATCGCACGGTAATCTCCTTTACCAACCAAAGACTGACAAATAATCGAATCCGGGACCTATTAATTTATAAGCAAGAATTGATACCGTTATTTCAAATATACAGAGATATATAATTTATGATAGGGTGACATTTTGAAATGCGTGAGAGCCTACTCTTTGCGTTTCCGCAGGTCGTTGTTGAGGAGGAGCTGGGTGCGGGGGGCGCGGGGGGTGAGGTAACCCGCCCGAGGGAACGACAATGTGTTCTAATACATTAATCGCTAAGTGATACATCGAATAATGTATGATCCGTCCAAACACTGCCAAACATTAACGAATTTATTAGTGTGTAGTATTTTGTGAACCGCGAGTGAGGTGTTAGTGAGTGAGTGAGTCAGAGGAAAGCTCACGGTGGCGGGGACGCATGCGTCGGCGTCCTTGGCGATGCCATTTATTGAAGACGAGTGGTGGTCGGCGGAGAATGAGGGCAGGATGGTCGACCTCTCCAATTGCCTTCAGGTATATAACAGTTTTTACTTATTTTTATTTTATTGATGAAAATAATGTGCAAATAATGTTATATACTTTGTATGAGCTGATAACTAAATGGTTTTATAATTAATAAAAATATATTTATAATATTGAAATAATAAAAATAACAGATATCAAAACAAAATAGATTACTAGCGACATCTTGTACGCAATAGAAAAACAATCTTTAGTTATATTATTAAATATTTATTGAATAAAACTTTCATCAACACGGAAGGAAGGGAAACTGCAACTTTTTTTATATAATATATATTAATAATTATAGTGACATCTATACATAATCACCTTTGAGACGGAGGTGACATCAAAAACCTTTTTTTTGTATCATATTTTAAAAAAATAATTAAGTTAACGAGGTTATTGAAAATCTCAAACAAAAATAATCGTCATATATTGATGTTATCTTAAAAAATAAATAATGTTTATTTCAGGACGCGGTAGCCGCGAGTGGTCAGACTGCGACGCAACTTCAGCTGCAAATGGCGACTTCTCTCGGTGAACTCTCGCAAGCTGAGCTGTCGAACTTCGTTGGTGGACTGACGCTGGAGGCCGACGGGTCTGAAGCCGCAGACCCTGATGACATCCTCAAGCAACTTGGAGAAACCGCTTTTGATAATTTTGATACGTTTTTCACTGATCTGACCAACTCTACGGCAACATCTGTTCCGCCTGTTGAAATAAAGGTGCTTATTTCAAGCTTTTTTAAAGTTATTTAACGGTTTTTGGGACACAATTTTGTGTTGTAAAATGTTTTTTGTTGTTTAATTTTCTGTTTTTCTAAACTTGATTTTCTACACTTATTATTCTTGTTTTTCTACACTTAAATTAGTTTTCTATATATAATAATTATACTTAAAATAATAATTTATTAAAGATTATAACAGTTATTTTATCTCAAATTTCAGCAGGAAGAGAATAACAATGTTTCGTCTGCGTCTAGCAGTCAGTTACAAAACTCGTATTACCAGCAGAGCAGTCAGCTCTCTTTACCTAACAATGGCCAACAAAGATTGCAACAGCTTTTGCGATCTGGCACCAGCGCCATCAACCATGCGGTGGCAAACAACATCAATAATGGCCGATACAACATTGCTTCCGCGAATCCGCTGCTGGCTGAAAAACTAGCAGCGACATCTAGCGGTATAAAACAAGAACCAATGAGTTCTGATTATAATGGAACCAGTATGAACTATGGGAATGCATCACCAATGCAGCGAGTGCCCAGTGGGAAACCTCAGGTGCATGATGCTGGCGGAGGAAAAGGTAAGGTTTATCAAAAAATACTAAAAAATGATAAATTTAAAATCAACGCCATCTCCTGACAAATAGTTAAACTATTACCGGAAAATAGCTCTTTATGTACGCTAGATGTCACTATACAGTATTTACATAAGTGGTTTCTCATCGCGAATAATAGGTGGCGCTGTCGGTTCTCATATCACAAGGTGCATCAGATCAAATGCACGGTTTGCTCAGTTTAACGATGCAGTTTTCTCTTGACCACAATCCACTTTCAATTTCCGCTCGAGGAAGTGCAATTTTCCTTTCGTGATTCCCCGCTTTTACCTGCATTCAGCTGAGAGCTACTAGAAAGTTAATCACAAAATTATAACTTACAATATAGCCTATATTTTATACAACATTGAAACATTGGAATCACGAACATTACTTTTTAGTAATGCTCTATTCATTTTACATTTAATACACATTTCTAACGATGTACGCTATTTTATTTATAATATTTGAAATTTAATGAGACAAATATTAATAATTTTCAAAAATAATGTTAGAAAGAACATTGGTATGATCGGAGTCTAATTATTTGATAAAGGCCTATAATGTAACTTATGAATCATATCAGTGGCGCCCCCACGCGACCGGAAGTGAAAGCTTAATAAACATGCCAAGGCTATAATCCGCCAGCTTTCTCTAATATCAGCCTTATCTCAGAGTGAAGGCTTAATATAATGTTTTTAACACTTAAATATCTACTATATTACTATTACAACTTCATTTAGACAGGTGATAATAATATAATAATTTGTGGAATGAAACATATTGATATATATTTTTGCAATTATATATTTTTTTATATTGATAGTTATACCATCAAAAAATCGTCTAGTATAAAAAACTGTCCATACTTAACTTACTCACTTTTAGAAAGTAAGTTCATTAAAAAAGATGAAGTAAAAAATAAAAAAAAAATACAAAACAATCATTGGTCCTCATACGTCGTTAGTTTTTCTCTGTTTTTAATTTTTTTTTATATTTGTCGGTGACGTTCCGACACTTGACGTTGGGTTGTCTCTGGAGATATAAAACCGTAAGCGGTAACTTTCATATAGATTTTTAGCGATAAAAACTGATACAACAAAAACTTTTAAAGATACAAACTAAGACACTTACAACTTTTAATTTCTTATGGATTATTTACCGAAATTTCTTTAGAAATAACTTTTGACATTGTCTTTACATTTGACAAGCCGCCATTTTAACAAACAGTATTTAGGTAATTCATTTTCCGTAATTTGTTATTGTGGAAGGATAATTGAAAGGAAAAATTCCGATAATAGGAACTCGGTGACTGTTTTATACATGCATTCCTAGAAGGGTTTTAGTTTGAAATCAATATAGGACATGGTGTCAAGGTAACGGCGTCATTTGACCTCATTTTGACACATCTTATTAGTACTAATAAGGTTTGTAGTATTGCGTTTTTGATGACAGTGCTATGGTTGTAACGTCTGTGATTCTGATAGTTGTAGATTTGATTCACGCATTGGGTTTTTTTCTTGTAATCAAATTTGTTAGTACGTCTTATGTATTTATTTACGAAAAATTAATTATTTTTTTTATAGTTGTACAGTTTAGGGCTCAATTATGTAATAAAGGACGAATAAATATATAATTATATTACTATATTACAGCTGTTGCCAAAGTTGCGTCTTAACACTAAATTTGTTTAAAATTTGTCTAGTAGTTTTGTTATTTTGAAATTGTAACCAAATGTCTTGTTATCAGAAGAATAAAAAATCTTAAACTTTTAATTTCAATACGTAATACCAAAGTGAATATCAGCAAATCTGTGCAGTATTTCTTAAAAAGAGTACACATACAAAAATACACTCCATTTGTTATATATAGACACGTTGAAAAACAAATATTTTGTACATTGTTATTAATATAAAACATTTCCCAAAAAAAAACCCTATCAATTTTAATAAAATAAATAACTTTCTTTAGAACGTGGTTTTTTTTATATAATTAAAATGAATATAATAAACAAATAACTAACAGATCCTGACAGTTTTATTAACTAATTAGGGAACGCGATGGAGTATATGTAATAGAAACAGGAAACACATACGAATATTAAAAATCAACTGACGTCCTGTGCTCATGACAACGTCAGTGTTTCGTATATTTTATTATCAAATATAAATATTTTCCTCATCCGGATATTGTCTGGTATTTATAGATGTCACAGTTTTGCAATCAGTTGTATTCATGTAAAATGCATTAATATTGTTGATATAATGTATTTTACTATATTTATGTATTTTATTATATTTCGCACTGTTATGCAAAACTGTTTAAAAGTTATTGAGTTAGTTTATAGAATTCGTCTCCGTTTTTCTTCGCATTCCTTTTGCAATCTTTGACTATAGCAGTTAAGAAAAAATACTCCCAAATTAAAGATAGATTACGTCTTATGTAGACAGTCAGTAACAAACCTAATTTTAAACATTTTTTTAATGTCTAAGATTTGCTTAGTTTTTCAATGAAATAATATTAATTAAAGCTCAATTATCTTTTCACGGATGCAATAAAAACGTTATATTTGAGTTAAATAATATGTAATGATTTTCACAAATGTTTTATTGTTTCATTCAAATGTCTCAAGACTTATTATTCATTTGTAATGTATACTAATATTGCGCTAATCTTCGAAACTAAATTGAACTAAGTACATCCTTATTTTAAACATTGGTTCATGAGAAAGGTTCTATGCTATAGTAGTTTATGCGCAGGTGAAACCGCGTGGCCAAGCTAGCAATATACAGTTGTAATATAATTTATAATCTACAATTTTCCAAAGCACATAAAACGACAGTTTAATATAAGATTGTGTCATTTCAAAGTATTGTTTACGTTTAAAGATGTTTTAACAACACGAGCCGCACCTACAAAATACAATACACACACACATACACACTCACACAACACAGACACTAAATATAGTGGTATGTATTATTCACTCATAAATAATACATTCAGTTATTTAAATACAAATATAAATAAAAATAATAAAATAAATGCCAAAAATAATAATAAAATAAATGCCATGTAAAAAAGAAATTATAAATATATTGTAAAATATTAAAAAAAAAAAAAATAAAATAAAAATAAAAAAAAAATAAAAAAAAGGAGAAACACTTTGTCTATAGTTTCCGAATTTCCTAAAAAAATTAAGTCTTGAATGAGTTTAAATAATAAAATGCTTATATGATTATTTGTCTCAAATAATATATAATGTAAGAATGCATCCGCAATCTGGTGCATGTCCGCGTGAGTGTGTGTGTATTTGCGTGTGTGTGTGTGTGAGCCATGACCCCGTTTTCGCTGCGCGGGCGCCGAGCGTAATGTGCGTTATGTCACACCAGATGGAGCGTGCGTTTGTGATGCGTGCGCGCATTATATATGCTCTACTGGATTTTCCTTATACATTTTGGATCATTAGGATAATACGTATTGTTTCATATATATATATTGTTTTATTTATATATTGTTTTAACAATATATATCCTTTTAAACTACATTATTATAAAATTCTTTATATGATACAAACTAGTAAATTAAAAATTAATTAATTGTTAATTTTAAATATACAGAATAAAACCAAAACCAGTGGTACTTTAAGGAACTTATTACTATAGTTTTACAATAAAACAATAATTTAATATGTAAAAAGTATTTTTTTACGAGTTAGTATTGTCATATCATAGTAGAGCATACATCAGTTGCTGCACAGCTCGTGTCCGCTCGCCTTGAGCCAGAGATAGCACTCACGTTGTACTTTACTACCTTAGGACAGTTTTACTAAATTACAGATTAGAAATAGTTATAATGTATATATTTAAAAATCTATTTATAATATTAGAGATGGGCTGACTAAGATTTTGACTGACTAGCCGATTAGTTGCTAAACAACCGACTAATAGGTTGACTAGTCGGCTATACCGATCATTGTATTTTTTTCTGATTATGTACAAATATTGAGTTGTTGTAGATTCCTTTATACTACTAATGTCTATTAAAGTCAGTTGAATTATTTTCCTATTTTCAGTAATTTGAAAGATTTTAGCCTCAAATTGTGCATCACCAAAAAAACTCAGCTAGTCGGTGCTTTTAACAGATTAATTAGCTGCTGACTGACTAGTCGCCAAACAACCAGATCGACTAGTCGGTGTCTAGTGTATCACTAATTTATAATTTCTCTCATATATCTCTCTTTTGATTTGAAATTTATCATCTAATTATATATTTTAGGTAAATCGTATATATATGATGAGAATAATAAAACATATATATATGAGATATTTAATTATTTTTTGTAGTAAATTTAATCGAATCAAAAAATATTATAAAAAATATCTCATATTCACTCATTAAGTTTTGAGAACTCAATAATTAAATATTATTAAAAAATTTACAAATTATTTTTAAATGCTTATAAAGAATAGTATTACAATTGTTAAACTAAAGTACATCTTACAGTATTTGGTGATTCATAGCTTTGCCTGTATTGCTATTATTATTATATGTATAGTATTCGTTTTTAATTATGTCAAAATAAGGGTTGAATTTGAAAGTTCAATATTTCTGCAAAAATCGGTAGTAAATTTATAAAAAATCTGTATTTTGGTTTATGTGACCATAAATAAATATTAAATACATATAAGCAGTTTTACTGTTATAAATTTATACGATGTGAGTGAAACCGCCTAGAAAAGTTAAAAAGGTTATATATTTTAAAGAAATTATATTATAAACTAAATTATTAAATAATAAAACTATTATAAACCTAATTTAATAATTATAAAAACTAAACTAACTTAATAAAACTAAACTAAACTAAGGTATTAAAACTAAATAAAAAGGCGTCATACAAAACCTGACCTCACTCAATCTCTAGTCAACAACAATCTCAACAATTACTGTCCTTCGACTTACATGTGCGGTAGTCACGTGCTTTAGTACTGTACATGTCATATATGTACACAACTATAGCACTTATTACTTGCAGCCATAGGATATAAAATCGTTTGCTTATTAGAGTCAAATTGAAGTACTGCTACCACATGTGATAAATGTACACGATTATAACACTCATGACTAAACTAATAAGACACAAAATCGTTTGCTTATTAGAGTCAAACTGAAGTACTGCTACATCTCACTTATTATAACACTTATCGACTTTTTCATAAGAGACAAAATCGTTTGCATAATTTACCCAAAAACATTGATTTGCAGAAGTATACTTTATTTTGTTGCATTAAGAGCAGTTTTCGTTTGTTTTTCTATTTACAGTATAGTATTGATATCATGTTTGTCTATCCGTTATCAATATCGTTACTGTTTGCTTCTGAAGTGCAATGTCCTAGTTGTAAATTAAAATATTATTATAATTACTGAAACTTACTAAATATTATTAGAAATGTAAGAATATTTACCACTTTTAGTACATTTCTCGTGATATTTATGAAAAAAATATTCCTGAATTGCTCAGATATATATTTTTGTCATATATATATATATATATATATATATATATATATATATATATATATATATATTAAACGTTTTTATTTTATATATTTTATCTATAGATATTGTCCCCTTCTCCCACCTCCAGGCATGTACAGGTACAATATTAATGCACAAAATAGTTAAAATTATATTAATAATGTTTATTTAATAATCTCTCATCTCTACTTGATAAACCTGTAAACTTCACTATCAGAGTGAACGTCATTATGAGAAAAATTTCTATCATGCAAAGATTGTTCTTATAATTTGCAATAAAAACATAACGGAAGAGTGCGTAAGTTTTGATCTTTCATACATATATATATATAGACATATAGTAGAATATATATATAGAGAGAGGCACAGATCAGAAAGTAAAAAAGAATATTAATATTAAATAAATAAGATAAGTAATATTTAAAAAACTTCTTCTCATAAAATGTATTCTATTTAAAATATCCTAAAATAATTATTTTTATCTTTAAAAAACATATATTTGTTATATTATAATTAACTTAATCATAAATCAGAGTTAATTTGTATTCATTTAACACAATTATTATAAATCCTAAACATTATTTACTCAAGGATATTTTAAACCTATTGTTTTAGAAATGTTCCGTAAGATACAGTTACTAAATTATACAATATACGTGCAATAAAATATATCATATATATATGTGTGTGTGTGCGTCTGTGTGTGTGTAAAATATGAACACTGACCTACCGTATAGGAGCTGTCGACGGAAACGTAATGCGTACAACGATATTACCTTAATTACACTCTGTACCGTCAGCAGATAAAATTTAACTGTATTTTTAAAAATGTATATTTAATTTCTTGTTGCAGTTATAAAATACGTAAACAATTCTTGAAACCGTTGTATTATTTGCTGAATACCTTAGTAATATAAAAATAAATTATAAATAATAAGTATAGCTTCTAACGCTTTATTTGCTAACGGTACAGAATCTATACTGAGCTCCTTGAGTCAGTGCGACAACCTGATTCGTGTCAATGACAACCAACACACACATGCACACACACGCACACTAACATATCCAGCACAAGTGCATGATAGTATCTTGACTACTTTATGATCAAAGCTTAAATATTATTACCTTTATGTACTTCATAGATAATATGACTGCTCGGTCTACTCTAAATTATTAAATAAATAGTTGTTTTTGAATCACTAAAAAATAAAAAAATATTATTTTTTTTGTCTATTCAAAAATCAGAATCAAAAATAAAATAAAATAAACGTCATATATATATGTACAAATAATAAAAATAATAATTAAAAAAAAATATGATAAACAAAAAAATATTTAATATTTAATTTAAATATCACATAAATTTAAAAAGAACAAAAATATCAAAAATATAAAAAAAAATCGTATGACAAACAAAAAATATTCAAAAAGTGGATTTCACATCTGTTTACAAAGAACAAAAATAACAAAATAATAAAAAAATAAATATTCCAAATAAAAAAATATATATATTTAGACGTCATATACATTTACAAAAAAAAAACAACATAATTGCAAAAAAATAATAATATGACAAACAAAACAAAAAAAAGTAATAAAAAACAAATTGTGAAATCTAAAATGGTTGACATCGCTATTACTGGAGTACCATATATCCCTACTGCTATTCATAATCTTTTTTCTTTACCTTTTTTTCTTACGTATCTTTTAAGTTATCGCAATTAAAAAAGAGTATAAGTCATATTGTATATTTATTTCTAGTAAAACTTTATTTTAAGCATATTTATTTGTTTAAAACCATCTACAACTAATTATATTGTTGTTAAGTTAAACTCCAGCACAATTTAGTAGCGACATTGTAACTACGCAACAGTAGTTTTTTAATATCATACAAGCATATATTGTACATGAAAAATGAGTTTGCGCTTTTTGGGATTAGGGTAGCCTCTTGAAAAACCAACAATTCTCATTTATATTATGAGTTAATAATATTTTGATTGAGTCATCTAACTTACTTTGACTGTCGGAAATTCCATATCCTCTAAAACGTCACATATGAGACCTACGAAAATTATTTTGTTATTTAATGTACTTAACATATTTAGCTGCAAAGTGTCTCTGTTCATGAAAATAAACTTAAAATAAAAAAAAAATATTATAAAATGGGGAATTATTATATCTTAACATAATATTATAACAATCTTTTTTGTTCCAAAACATAAAATGATACTATTCTACTAAATTTTCTATTAAAACTGTGTTTTTGTGTTACTATTTCATTGTATTTCCAGAAAATCAATCTCAAAAAGTACAATTATTGTAATAATGAAAAAAATTTTTTAAACTATAATAGTTTTAAGAGTTCATGACACACCTGCCTAATTAACTAAACAGACAGACAAGTATATTTAGTATACAATATAGATAGAAACATCGCGCAATGATCACAATTCAGTGCAAGTGTAATACTGAATTAGGCATCAGTTGTGTCGCAACACTTAAATAGGCCGCTCGCCCGCTTGGACTCATCAATTTTAATCTCTTTTTCATTTGGACTTTGAAAATTCTTATCATTTAAGAGTAGGTTATTTATCAATTTTCAATATTATTATTTTTATCAATCTTAGTAAATTTTTCTTCTTTTATTTTAGAAGTATATTTAAGCTAGGTTTTGCTCGCGTTTCTACTCGCGGATAAATATTTTTTTTTATTATGAGTATTACTAAGTGTAGTAACTTAATGCTATATAGCCTTCCTCATGAATCTGTCTATTGTTATTAGATATTGATGCGTTTATACTAAAAAACTTTTCTAGTTAATACTATTAGTATAGAGAAAACTAAAATTCATTTTTCAAATGTTTTGCAGCAATCATGTTCACAAGCGAGTTGTGTCTGTCATCAGACTTAAAAAAATAAAAAATTCAAATTTAAATCAAATAATTTCATTTAAATGTGTTTTTTGAAAGAGTAGAATAAATAACACAGAAGAAAATAAATGTCACTGAATATCACACAAACATTCAGACATACACACAAGAAGCCATATATAACAAGTAAATCGTATTTTGTATGTTAGGACGTGACATAGATATCTTTAGAAATATCTTTGGCAGTATAACAAATTATTAAAAATAAATAAAAATATATTTTTTAATAGTGATCTTTTAAGATTAAATATATCTTTTCAAAGATTTTATCCATCCATATATATATGACAAATTTAGTGATGAAGAGTAAAAAAAAAATATTTTGACATTTTAATCCAAACGAAAAAAATCGAATTTATATTATTATTGTTTTTGAACATAGACTCTTACTTGTACTCATAAAAATTCATAGAGCGCAGCACAATATTCTTTTTGTACGTCTGACCCTTAAATACATATTTGTGATGTATATTCAGCTGATCTCCTCATAACGGACCCACGAATTGAAATTAAATTCAAATACAATCATTGATCTACTTTTATTGATTACTAAATGTGTGACAAACAGACAGACATATATAGGATACGTCCTTAAAGTATGATAAAAAATATTAATTATTAAAAATTTGTATTTATTTTGGTATATGATTATTTATATTTTATCACGTTAATTAAATTGGAATAGCCATTAGTTTCGAACTTCTTTGGGCTCTTCATCATGAGCTCAGCCCAATTTCTTCATGATCCGAGCTCATGAATAAGAACCACTATTAAGTATAGTTGAGTTAAAATTAATTTAATTATTTTGATAAGCTAAATGAATTTTAAGAAGAAAAAAACCCCTAAAAACTAAACTATACATTTATAACTAACATACATAATTGTGAATAACCCAGATAAATCATCACACGGATCCTGTTTCCAGTTTTAGTTTTTGTGCCAAAAAAAACTAAACGTCGAATTAATAGAAAACTAAATAAATTCTAGGCGCCGGATTTGACATTTTAGACAAAACATACCATTATATTTAATATTAATGGCTCAAAACCGATATAAAAAATAAATATTAATTGGATACGGAACCATCGACACGTGGTCAATGTTTTTGTGTGTCACGCTCTATTACTAGAGACATCCACCCCCGCCCCTGGGTGTTGGAATATTTTAAGAATTTCACGCTAACGAATTATCAGAAATTTACAATGTTGAAATAAAAATGTGTATATTTTTTTTATTTTTTTATTTTTTTTTTGTTTTGATTTCACCAAAATCTATTAGGGTTTATATTGCCAAGTTGTTATTTAAAATTATACATATATTATTTTATACATAAATAAAAATGTTTACTAAAGTAATTATATTTTTTATTATATTTTACAACAATAATAATTATTGTTATAAAACTGTCATACTAAATACTTTTTCTGTTTTCAGGTAAGTAATTTCTGGCGTACAGTAGAGTAAGTAAAAAACAATAATAAAACAGTTAACTCAAAATTATTACTAACTAGATAAATATAAAAATTCTGTTAATTCCAGAAAATTCTGAATTAGAAAAGTGACTTTCAAGTTTTCTTTCCAATCTATGGTTTATTTGGCTGTTATACAGTGCACTTGTCGCTTATATGTGTGTCAAGGTCGTGGAGAAAATCGGCGGAAATTCTGTTAATTCTGGAAAATTCTGAATAAAAAAATTGACTTCCAAATTTTTCTTTCCAATCTGTGGTTTATTTGGCTCATAGTACAGTGCACTTGTCGCTTGTATGTGTGTCAGGGTCGCGCGGAAATTCTGTTAATTCTGGAAAATTCTGAATAAGAAAAGTGACTTCCAAGTTTTCTTTCCAATCTGTGGTTTTTTTGGATGATAGTACAGTGCACTTGTCGCTTGGATGTGTGTCAGGGTCGCGCGGAAAATCTGCCGAAATTCTGTTAATTCTGGAAAATTCTGAATAAGAAAAGTGACTTCCAAGTTTTCTTTCCAATCTGTGGTTTATTTGGCTGATAGTACAGTGCACTTGTCGCTTGGATGTGTGTCAGGGTCGCGCGGAAAATCTGCCGAAATTCTGTTAATTCTGGAAAATTCTGAATAAGAAAAGTGACTTCCAAGTTTTCTTTCCAATCTGTGGTTTATTTGGCTGATAGTACAGTGCACTTGTCGCTTGTATGTGTGTCAGGGTCGCGCGGAAAATCTGCGGCAGCGCACCGCGGCGCAACTAGTGCGGCGTTATATAACAAATAACCTAGTATCTGTCTGTCTGTTTGAATCTAGGCCCTATGCATGTGGGTAATTATTATTTGAATGATGAGATAAGGTTCATGAGAGTTACAATGTCAAATTGAAAGTTACGGAAAACAAATGAGAATTTCTAACACTTATATCTTAAAATTATTAAATATTGTATTACAATATATACTCTATAAGTTTTATTGGTATATATTTCATATTTGAAATAATTTTACCCCGAAATTTCCAATACTTTCCTACTCATAATCATGTCTCTTACATCTACCCTTTTTATTTAAATGTGTACATCTAACGAAATACTAAAATACTATATATTCCATGTTTTTTAAACAAGGATATATTATCGCATCAAAAATAACATTTGATATTGAAAAGTAATACTTAAATGGTGATAGAAGAATCATCCAACACAATGTTCGATCAAATCTGTCTTTTGAACGAGAACCTGAATACCATACACCAAATATGTCAATTATATTATTATTGTATAAAATATAAATAATATATAAAAAATATGAAGGATTAAATTTATAATACAAAATATAGTGGAATACTTTGAACCTTATAAATCAGAATAAATTAAAAAAAAATAACATTTAAAAACTTCTAGATACAATCCAAAATTAAATTAAGACAATTCTTAAACCGATTTATAATAAATAATTTAAATATTTATTTCATAAACTTTTGGAAGCGCAGATATCATTACCGAATTATAAAGAAACAACAATCAAGCTAACTGTTTATATGAAGTATTTTTCGTACAAGTGTCCATACTCCACATGCAGGTAACAGTCTCATGTACACATGCAACCAAGGCCTCTGTCGCAACCCAACACGTCCGGTCAACTCGTGTATATTTTCGTTTCCAACAATGTATACTTTCGAGTTTGAGCAATAACATGTTATTAGCAAACAAAATATTATTCTAATAAAATATTAAGAAGTCGTGAAACTTGTCATTTATTCAAAAGATATTTTATTTGTAGTTTTATCCTGATAACTTGTAAAGAGAATTTTGGCATGAGTATTGGTGTTCTAGATGTTATAAAATTCCGCTTCGATTTATATATACAAATTATTTTTGATGATATTTTTTTTTTATCCCGAATTACTATCACTATATAGAATTTGTACTTTAAATTGTTATTAAATATTAACTTTCTGGAATAATTTTTATGGCAACAATTTAATAATTCTTTCTTTTGTGTCTGTTCTAGTGACATCTCTTGATGTCGTGTTCCATATGTTTATAGCCAAGTATATTTTATTTATTTATATCGTTTCCACTTTGAGTCTACGTCAGTAACCACATCTGTACGTCAATTTGAAGAGTTAGGAGCGCTCATATACCCATACCTTTCGAAATAAGCTGATCTGGATACTCTCTTACTTAAAAGTTGATTCTACGAGGTTCCCAAACACGCCCTGGTCTGAGAACACAAGAAACTCAGCCGGCTTTTTTTATTGTGATAACTGTTTCACAAATATCAAATATGTTTGTTAGTTTAGAATCTAAAATATTATTATTATTCATGTATTTTTCTCCTAAAGCCTTAGTAGTGGGATTCAATATTTTTTATACAACCGCTGGTATATAAAATAACAGTAATAAAACTATATAAAAGAGATTAAATTAGGCGTATTTCGTACTCAAGGATTGGCGTGCGTTAGGACCGGTTCACCTCTGTATGTGGGACAGGATGCAGGCTGCGCGTGCGCATGTTATGTCACATATGAAAGGCTCTGGTCCATACTGACCTCTAAGTATATTATATTTGACTGTCCCTTTACTTAGTAGCTAGCAATGTGATATATGAAACCACTGTTATAATTTACTTATGATATATATTATAGTAAGCTATATGTAATCTTAATCTTGCAAAACTATTGATTATTTTGCTCTCACAAAATAAAATGTCTTCAAACGACTTCAGACGTTTTTAAACGTCTTAAAACGTCTTTAATTGGATCCAATATGGCAAATCATTTTTTTATAGCGATTAGACTAAAAAGGAGCATTCGTGTCACCGTCTCTAGGCTATTGCTCTTCAACTTAACGAGTACGAAAATAAACCTAACGACGTACACAATAAAGGACATTAAAAACTGCAACCGTGCAACTGATATACCGAGATATATATACAGCTGGAGCGAGCTAAAATATGTTCTATGATGATGGTGTTAAGGTTGCTGCTGTGTACAAATAGTTGTTTGTTTGGAATCTAGGGCGAGTACCTTGAGAGTTGCATTTACATGGACCGACCTCGCGGGGTCGCTGATCTCTGTCCTTAGTCGGATTGCGAAGTGTGGTTTCCTTCCTTCCCATCTATGCTTAATGTCTTTTGATGTTCTAGAATAGTCGAACTATCTCCAGTTGATATTACAAAATATTTCTATTGTAGAGGACTGTTTTTGCTTGCTTGATGACTTGTCATATTGTTCAGTATAAACTACGAAACTTTTATAAATGATACATGCAAGAATAATATATATATTTTACTCAAGTTAAGTTAATTTAGTCACATTTTTATCAATCAATGCTTGCTTCAATATCTTGTAGAACGAAAAAAATTAAAGCAAAAAAAAATTTGTTAACTCAACGGAAACAAAAATTCTACAAATAGATGGAACATACATTTCTTCATGGAGTTTGAGTCAGTTTTTAATTATGAAATGTATGGAGCGAGTCAGTTTCACTCTTATCATTCAGGTTTTCATGTAAATTGTATAAAAAACAACTCTACAAGTAAAAAAACAAGTTTTTACTATTAAAAAGCGATAGCAAGAAGAAGAAATATGTGGTTAATATAAATAAAATTATTTACTGTAATACAAAATAAATTATTAATAATAATACAAATATTAAACAGTTGAAGAAGCGAAGCAAGGTGCATTGTTGAAGTGCATCGCGTGACATTACGATACTGTTAGCTACTGAAACATTTACTGTTATGGATAAGACTGAAAATACAAAACATTATATAAGAAATATATACATACATATACCAATATTAAAGTTTGTATTTTTACTCTATCGCTACCAATATTATAGAAAAGTAAAATTTATAATGAAATAACTCCAAAATTCTTTCACCATTAGATTTTCAATATCTGAGTAATATATGCTTTATTTATCTATATTATATAAAATCGTTTCAAGTGGAATCGCGAGTAAAAGCTAGTATAAAATTTTTTCATATTACATAAGTTGATACTAAACACACAATATATAACAGCATCAAAAATGTATATGTAAAATTTTTCAAATATAATTTTATGAATAGTTAAACGCATGTATAGTTTATTATATTATTTAATAGTTTCGTATATAAAAAGGACAAACTGACAGCTATATCGTATAATTCTAACCGTCTGACGTCATAATGTTGCATTGACCTACATCGTGGGTTCGACACCCGACTGAGGCCGTCTTCGCCAATCTGGTTTTATCTGTTGATAGCTTAACGGTTGTGCAAGGCTGATATTATTCAATTTTAACACTCCATTACAATCACTGGAAATAATTTCTATTTATTAGTCATATTAAAGATGGGAAATTTATAATGATTTATATAAATAAACCCAATATATAACGTCATATATAAACTGTACATTCATTTCTATATTATTATTATAGCTAATTAGTTTTGAGACTATGTTAGTGAGTATATTATGAATTTCATGTAATTTCATATGAAACTTTTAGTTCAAAACAACATATATTTTTAACTCTGTTTATTAAACTTTCTAATGATTGTTAAGTCTGTTATAATTATGTAAGTAATATGTATATTAATTAATATGGTAAAAATGCTGTCAGTTTGTTGTCATATTATAAAACAGCGATTATCTTCTGATAAGTTTATTTAATTTGGAAACTATATTTTTTGTTTGTGCTGATATTAATGATATTTTTTACTTTTATTCGACTTATATACATATATATTTAGAGTTCATTTGTTAAAGCTGAACATGATATAAGTTATATATTAGGAACAAATACGAATCCATATAGAGAATCCCACCTCCAGCATAATTCTGAAATTTTACAGTACAGTTTTTATAATATATAAACAAACGATAAAACCGTTATTTATACATATAACGTTACATAATTCATTTGTAACAGCAAAACAATGAAATGGCCACAGTTCTTATAATAATCACGCAACCATCAAAACAATAAGACCTTATTTATTAACACGAATTTATAAATTAAATAGTATAATTATACAGAGAAATACCTACAAGTATTCTACTTCAGTTGTAATATTCAGGCTCTGAATAAGGCCGATGATCGCGCTGTCTAGAGGACACTCGACGAGAGGCTTTTAAATTATTAATGCTATCTAAAATATACTGAATTTCTACTAATATTGTAAAGCGGAAAGGTTTATTTGTCTAATTTAATTTTCAAGACTACGACTTGGAATTTAAATATATATATATTTTTAGGCTGGTAGGGTTATACGCGGGTGAAGCCACGGGACAAAGCTTCTTACATATTTGTATTAAGATTTAGAAGATTTAGACAGTTTTTTCATTCTCCATTCCAATATTTGATATGAATAATAAAGCAGGAAGTCAACAAAAAAGTAATAGGTTTGTTTTAATTTTTTTTTATATTTAGTTGCGTTTGTTTGTATGTCGATGTGTATAAAAATACTGTCCAAATCCTCCATTTTTCGGTAAATTTTCCATAAATAAATCGTTATGACAATTGTGATTATATTTATATTGATAACACTTTTGATATTTTAATAACAACACTATACAAAATATGTTCATGTTCATGCTCCGAGCTCATGAATAAGGATCTCGAATATGTTCATAACTAGTCGGGATAATAATAATAATAATAATAATAATAATAATAATAATAATTCTTTATTTCCAGAACATACATTCCATAACAATTCACTATTATATATTTTAACAATTCTGCTTAATATATAAATACTAAATGCAGTAATCAAAAACAAAAAAAAAATCACAATTAGAAAATTAGGAGTTAAAAAAATTCAAAGTATTAATAATATAACCATAAAATGAAATTGAATTACATTACGTAATTAATTTATAAGGCCGATAATATTTACGTAAGTATATAATCAGTAAAACAATTTATCTTTTTAAAAGAAGTGCTCGTTTCCGTTCCGTTGGATATAATTTAAATCTGATATAATTAAATAACATTCGTCTGTATTACAACCCCGTGCATAACATCGGACTACGAGTCAACGACTCCTCGTCTGGAGGTCGGGAGGCGCCCTTGCGGAGGTTCAATGCATTCAGAACTTTGCTTCATTGAAAGCTGCCTGAATGATTTCAGTACAGATTAGGATGGAACAGAGATTACTTTATTTAGTTTCATAATATTGTATTTAAACATTCGTGATCCTTGATTACTATTAATTATCAGTTCACGTCGTGATTCTTCCATACTCCAATTTTATGATTAAAGACCCAATATGGGTTTGAAACTAATCAGATTATTATATACAATCTGATAATTATATACAAGTATAGTTTTATATACTATCTGGAATTTAAATAATTTGTACAATCCAAGGTTTAATTTCTTTTTATTTTGTCGCGTTTCTGATATCTAAAACACTAAATCTAACTTGTGTGCTATAATTTAGTATTTTTTATACCGTTATTTAACTTCTAAAGAATTATATAGCTTTGACCTATCTACAACATATAACATAATCTCTAAATACATTTAGAAGCCACAGGGTCGAGGACACGCGCTCCCGTGACGACCTTCCGAAACCTTCACCTGAACCTTACGTTATAAGTTGATTTAAATAGGGATGCTTATATAACACTTTGTTGCTTAATTGTTTATAACAAAGGATTTTTTATAACAAAGGATTTTTTGTCTCGTAATTTTCCTTTGTTAACAAAATATTTCTGTAGCTTTTTTTTATTATGTTTCGTGAGTATGGAGCTTGATGTCGTTGCACTATCGACTTTCCATTTTGACGGTCGTAGCACCGCGTAGCGACCTCTACGCCGTAGCGGGTATGACTCGTTTACCGCCTGTTACGTAGGCTTCATGAAGAATGCTATATATTTTTTATTACATGACTAAAAATAAAAATATAGTTATTATTAATTCCTAAACACGTACAGATATATGGTTATATATCATAGGAGTGTTTTTTAAAAAAAATCACTTTGGGCTTTTGAAGAAAACGTAACTTAAAGTGAGTTGTGAGTAATTTAAAGTGAGTTGTGAGTAACTTAAAGTGAGTTGTGTGTAACTTAAAGTGAGTTGTGAGTAACTTAAAGTGAGTTGTGAGTAACTTAAAGTGAGTTGTGAGTAACTTAAAGTGAGTTGTGAGTGACTTAAAGTGAGTTGTGAGTAACTTAAAGTGAGTTGTGAGTAACTTAAAGCAAGTGACGATAAATAATAATAATAAAAAAAAAAAAAACTTAAAATTTAATTTAAATTTTGTTTGATATTTATGTATATGCTGACGATTTAAAACTTTAGTTATTGCTCTTAGACAAAATATCCTAGAGATATTAGTACTAATTTACGTAATAATTTTCTTTACTTATTTCATAATACATTTAAAGTTAGCACATCGATAATATTTATATTAGAAAGTGATACTTTTAATTTTTTTTACATTTTTTTTATAAAGGCGATGTCCTTATCCAGACTGATTATAATACGATTGTAAAGATTTGGCAAAATTTAGTGAAGGTTCTAGTGTAGGTGGGGTCGGTGTCGATGTCCGGACGAACGGACGGAGTGACCTAGGAGTGTGTCTCGTCAGCTTGCGTCTACACCCTTGTTTTATACAGTTATATTTATAACAAGAATATATATTACATCAGACATTTTTAAATGTATACGAATTAATTTATTTAGCGAATTTCGAACGCTTTGAAAATAAAAAGAAATAAAATATATATTTGTAAATATGTTGTCATATATATCCAAAAAACAAAAAATTATTCATCCAAAACCTTAAATCCGTCTTATCATCGGTTAGAATCGGAATCTGATCCTGAAACGGTAGAATTAGATGGATAGGATATGATTAGACAAACATATAAGTAAGATATAATAGATACAGTTGTTAAATATAGTTTATATTACTTAGGAATAATATATCATTCTAATGATAAATTTTTGAAATCAGTTTACTAGTTCTTGTGTTTTTTCTTTACATACAGAAATACAAACCTTTTTTCTTTATAATATTATTATATCAACTTCGGTCTTATAAATATATATATAAAGACACGTCTTTGTATGACTTTACGTATTTTTTGTACTAGTAAATTTAATTTTTACATACAATAGGATATTACTTTTAATGGCAATGGTAGAATTTGTTTGGGAGGGGTTGAATTTAAATACAATTTTAATAGTGATGATTATGTGTATTATTTAAAATAATACCAGAAAATTATACATTATTATCTATGTAATAAATAATGAAATAAGTCTTATTAATATAAACCAAATAAGATACTAGGTTCTGTAAGTTTCTATGTATGTACGTAGGTGTGTATGTATATGTATGAATGTATGAATGTTTGTATGTACTTTAATTTCGTTAAACAACACGTTACTAAATACTGGATCAGGTTGGCGGTGTTTATCTAGGTTCATACTATATGTGTTGTTTTAACATATATGTGTCTCGCGTTTTCATCCGCGAACGAACGATTTATATATATAACGAACGAACGAAAGAATTTGGCTAATGTTCTGTGTAATACAATTTTTTTTGTAATTTCCAATGTTTTCGATTATATTTTTTATTAATGTGACATAATTTTTTTTCTGTTTAAAATCAAATGACTAATTTATATTGTAGGCAGAATCAAATTTGTATATCTTATATATAAATTTGATTCTATTCTGTTTTGACCTGTATATAAAAATTTCATAAATTGGTAATCTTTTTTTTTATATAAACAAAATAAAATTGTTACTGGCAAAGCGAATGGGTTGCCAAATTCTCTTAAAAAAAAGAAATTATTTCGAATTCGTTCAAAAGAAAACTCCTCATCATATTAAATACAGAATTTCATTATTTAATTAGTATATTTACTAAAGTAAAAAAAATCGGTATTACAAAAACAATTATTTACAAAGTTTTATAATTATTTAGTTCTAAGAAGGTCTTTGTTGTAAAACAAAACCAAGTTTCAAAGGGCTCTTTGTCAGGCTGTTAATTAAGGCTTCACTTGAGTCTAGATATCATACTCTTACTAGCTGTCAATCACTGTAGTATGTAGAACTGTTGTCTTTGACTTCATCTGTCTCAGAACATTGTTATCTATATATTTATTGGTAGATAATTAAAAAAAGAATAAATTTTATTATTAAATTTCGCGGCGTGAACTGCTGTTCTGTTCTGTACAGTTCACGCCGCGATTTCACCATAAGGTCCCCGAATGGGTTCGAAAGTAATGGGGCAAATTCCAATACTAATTACATGAGTACATTTGGTTTTTTTTCCGTTTTTTTTTTTTTATTTATTAATTTTTATTTTTTTATCCCGATATTTATATATAATAATAACATATTTATTTTAAATAATAGTTTAGGCCAGTCTTGTGCAGCGCTTGCTGTCTATCCCAGCCGCCATCTTTAATGTTATCTAATTAAATTTAAAATATTTCAGTACATGTCCCATTTATAGAAAAATCTTACATCATAAGTTATACTCGTAACGACTCAAATTGCCGGTTTATATATGAATATTCCCTAAACGCTAGATAATTAATAATTTACGTACACACACTAACAAATTCTATAACAACAGAGCTGATATTCACGGGCACGCACACTACGTTACCAAACTCCACACACACAAAACCACCCACACACACGCGGGAGTCTAGACGACTTGTTAAAATGCGGTGTTCCGGGACTCGACATTCGTGAGTAGGATAGGTCACGGACCACGCTATATCCGTCTCCCTCTAACATACGACTTCATCCTTCTTTCCCTTTATACCGTCCTCCGTCATACAATTTTCAGTCTTATCTAAATGTAATAGCTCATAATTCTCCTTGACACAAATGTCAGGTATAAATTTCGCTTTCAAAGCTCAAATATCTAGTTGAAAAAGGGTTTATTCTGTTATTGACTTAAATAA
Source organism: Mechanitis mazaeus (assembly GCA_959347395.1). Classification (NCBI taxonomy): domain Eukaryota; kingdom Metazoa; phylum Arthropoda; class Insecta; order Lepidoptera; family Nymphalidae; genus Mechanitis; species Mechanitis mazaeus. The sequence goes on along the minus strand of OY365752.1, from coordinate 16,554,103 downwards.
AATTGAGCCCTAACAGAAGATAATAAGACTGAAAGTTGTGATATAGGGAAGTTAGGTTTTGCCAGGTCTCCCAGTATCGCTAGGTTTGTCCTTGGTCGGTCAGGACGAATTAGTCGGGAATAATAATTTATGTAAATGTGCGTGTGTGTGCACATAATGTTTTTACATGTGTTGGAGCCAGGATCAAACATGATGTTGGAATGTGAGGTTGGATGTCGCCTTGTCATTTATTCAGCACCTTTGGGCTATGGAGAGAGTACAAGTATATTTGAGATAATCTTACAATTATTTATTTTAAAAACCTTTTTAAAAAGCTATTTAATGCGAACCTATCGTACATAAAAAATAATTATTTTAATTATTTATATCTTGTATCTAAATCTGGTAAAAGAGATTGCAAAACGTAAAAATTTAATTAAATGAAATTAATTTTTTTATTAATATGAATTAAGATAAATGATTAACAGAAACTTGAACAAACAAACAGGCAGAGTAGGGGTATAAAGCAAGTCAAATGTTCGTGTGTTTGTTTTCTCCCCAACAATAAACCATTAACATTACAACTGACGTTTCCCCGAATTCGTATCAGCGGTCCCGCAGACGTGCTCAATAAATGTTTCTAACCCTGCAGAGAGGCTTCCGAGACGCCCGCCCACCGCCCTCCGTCTGAAGGTCGTTCGGGAGGCCGTTCACCCTCTGTCTACACCCTCTAGAACCTCCAAAAATCCTCTCTGTGTGTCACCACCCTGTATTGTGTCTGTGTGCGTTGTATCAACATACATTTACGTAATTGAGTGCTATATGTTTCATATTTCGTGGAAATTTTTGTTATAGCAAATATTTTATTATAATTATATCTAAATTCGTATCTAGATTTTTGTATGCTCTAGTAAATTTAACAATATTTCGGAGTTTTTTTTGCGAGATCTTTAACTACAATGACAGATTAATAATTGAATAGACATGAGTTTTTATATGTTATATATTCTAGTAATATATTAAAGGTTTTTGATATTTTATGATTTTTTACCTTATATTTGGTATGACTCTCTTAATCTATGTCTCTCTCTTTTCTTAATTGTTATAACTAGGAGCGTGAACCAGACCTCAACTTTGACTCGCTGCGCTTGCAAAAAATCTATATGCGTTAGCATATTGAGCGAAGCGAGGTGCAAACAGCACTGAAGTTGCATTTACAAAATGTCGACGCATTCTGTCCTCAACTATATTTCAAGAGGAGACATTATCACATTTTTGATTTTTTTTAAACCACCGCCTGACTAATGTCCATCAGTGTGCAAAATTTGGAAATTTTCGAATATACCGTTTTTGATTGATGCTTGCACAAAGGATGCAGAAAAGTCTCTCATGGCGCAGATTGTCTAAAACTCAGTTTTTCAAACCCAATATATATATATTCTACCAATTTCTGACATAAAATTGATATTCAATTCTCACTTGTTAGTTTTTGAGATAGGTTTGACAGCTAACTGTATTATACCAATACTAGTTCCGTCTCGCGGGAGGATGCGTATTTTTTTATTCATCATTTTTATAAAATGAAACGATAAAAAATGACAGCATTATGTCACTGTCAAAGTCGTTTTTTTTTTTTTCATAGGCACTGGTTGCACTTGCACGGTAATAGTGAAAGAGCGGAAAGAAATTGTATTGATACTTTTTTAATTTATTTATAATACAATAAATGTTATTATTGTTTATTTGAAAGATACAATAAGCAAGATTTGAATCGAAATTATATATGTGTCGTTTAAAGTAATTATTTTATATTATGAAACAAAAATATAATATGTGTATATTAATATTATAAAAAGGTTGTTTGTTGAAACATCTGAATCTTAAAAACTATCGGATGTATATGACAATTTTTTTTTGGTGAAGATAGGTTCATCTAGCATTACATTTCCTCTTTATTTTAATATTTAAAAGAATAGTACTTATGCGGGTGGAACCGCGAGTAACTGCTAGTTATAATATATAATTCACTATAGATACTACTCGGACGAATTTCGAAAGTATTTACCTGAGTACAGTAACATAATTGTATATAATAGTAATGGTGGATCACGAATGTCTTGAAAATATATATGCTATATTTTCTCTCTATATATATCACTATCTTTGATATATCTCTATTTCTTTATAATTAGAGAGTCCATCTTTCGTATAAAGAATTGCACACAATTGAAAAGGATGCATTTCTATCAGACTGATATTATACAAAATATAATGTTAATTTGTTAGTCTTATGACGTCATAATTAATTATTTTATTTTATTTATATGAATTTCATTTTCAGGTAAAGGCCATCACTTGCTCCCAAAATATATCAAACAACGTACATACACACAATGTAAGTTTTATATGTTTTGTATCTATATGTTTGCACACAATGACATACACTACCTCACAATCTGTTATATGGTTTATGACATGCTAAGAGAATTTTTTTTTTTTTTTTATGATATAGGAGGGCAAACGAGCGTGCGGGTCACAGGTTAAAATTTTCATATGATATAGAGGAAATAGGATTATTGTATGAAAATATATCATTTCTAGGAGGTTCGGTAGCTTTGATATACAAGGGTCATATATTTCTTATAAACTTAAATGACGGCCGGAATATACGTGTAGAGTTACACATGATATATTACATATATATATATATATATATATATATATATATATATATATATATATATCCGGCTGTACTTACGTAATTACTATCGACTTTATCTGACTAGTTTCGAACCAATTTGAAGCAATTTCGGAATCGCGGCGTGAACTATTCTTCTCGCTGCGTGAATAAAGGTCCCGAATGGGTTCGCAGCTAATCAGGCAAATAACTGTAGTAATTACGTGAGTACAGATTGATATAATATTATAATTATATATAATAGTTATAATAAATCACGAAAGTTTGTAACAAAAATTCTACATAAAATTAGCTAAAGAACTTGTAAATATTGAATATATACATTCAAACTACACGAAATATTATTCACGCGTGTGTTTGCGGATGTTCATACAAATACTAAAACACTAAAGAAGCTATGAAATTAGCTAATAAATAAGCGAGATATACTCAGAACTTTCGTTTATCGTGTCTATGTGTGCGTTGTGTGTGAGAGTGTGTTAGTGTGTGCAGGAAGAAAGTGCATTCTGCACGGCCGGCTAGGCAAGGGAAACTTGACATTGAGCACACATGCACACTGCTTCTTAAGATATGAACGCAATAGATATGACCTACTTTTACATTATGACGTAAAATATATATCAAAAGTTGACTTTGTTTATGACCCAGCGCTGCTTCATATTGATAGTAATTTTTAATTATACCAGTAATAAGTTTAGCAACCGTAGTTTGATAATAATTTCAACATTTCTATAGTTTTAAAGTATATAGTACAGTATAAGTATTCTTTTATTTACCGATTGGTCTATTGATTAGATATTGTTGGCTCTGCCTGTTGAGCCAAAGGGTTTGGGTTTGATTCCCTGTTTTTTGGGTGAACCACATTTTGAATCTGAATGTTATTTGTTTTATTTATTTATATATTTTTAAACTCAGAGATTATTTCTCTATTGCGGAAATTATTTTAAAAATATATAAAGTTAAACATAAAAACTATATAACTATTATTATTATATTTAATATATCTTATATATATAAAATATATTTCTAGATCTCGCTCTATCTTGTCTTCGCTTTCTTGCACTTGTCATTTACACAATATTACGATAAGATGTTTCAATTCTAATGAGTAAAAAGACTAAAACCTTTTTAGGTTAAACTCCTTATTTACTAAGAATATTATAAAATAATCAGTTTTAATAATAATTAGGCATTAAATAAATTATAGTCTAGACAAAGACCTTGGCAGAGTCCTTGTAACCCGCAGGCTTTATTTATTTAGTAAACAGCTCCTAGCTGGTTAAGTAATTATTTTATGTTCCAAAACTATATTATGGACATATTTTAAAGAGTTTTTATATATCATATATTATATGAAAGTCGAATGTTGTTTTGAAATGTCAATGTATTTTTTTTTTACTTAGGCTGTGATTGTAGTTATGAAATGCCAAACTCCACTTTAAATTTTATATTATAATTAATGTACAACATCTATGTAAACTTGTGAAAGTTTTAGGGCGTGAAGTATAAATTGTATTTTTAATTTTTTTCTTATTAAATAAAAAAATGCAAAATCCAAACAGTTAGTCCATAAAAAACAGACAAGAAACTCTGGATACTATTTTACTTATTAATAAGAATACAATTAATTGAAGTGTTCCAATTATATACAATTTAATTACAACTTTTATTGTATTAATCAAGTATTAGATTGCTTTTATAGGAAATATTAAATTAACATAAAATGTTGCCATAGTATCAAAAACAAATTAAATTGTAAGATGGTTAAAAGAAATTAAGTTATTTATATAACAAGAATATCAATATTTACATTATTTCATTAGAAGAATCGGTTTTATACAGCTTATTTCAAGGATTTCAGCACAAACTTTTTTTCCCGCAAAAGCCCTTATAAGCTTTTCGTAATTATTTTCCAAACACCAAAATAGCTTTTACTGGAAATAAGATTCTATCTGATATTTTTAATCAATAATTCCGCATTTATATATTTTCCAATATTATATATATAATATATTTTATGTGATGTTTATTCGGTATATTACACACAGTTCGATAAACAATTTAAATTTTCAACCCCTTGAAGTCTTGCAAACTTTATTTATTGATAACATCATTAGGGTTTCCTCTGTTCGTTCTAGTACGTCCAAGGATTGCTCTGGATGTGACAAACAAAAAAAAATTATATATATATAATTTGTTTCAAACCCATTCGGTGTACTTATTCATGAGTTCGGAACATATCGGAATTGCGGCGAAAACTTATATTATATGAGTGAGATTATATGAGAGCCGGATAATTATATATAATAGCAGTACTAAATTACGAAAGCTTTTATTTATGTGTATATATATATATATATATATATATATATATATATATATAAAATACACATAATCTATCTATACATATATTTTTTGCACTTACTAACGTTCTCTCCTGTACATTTTAAGGTTGGCTGGCAGAGAATGCTAACTTAGCATTAAGCTCACCATTTTTTCCAAATTTGTGCAAATAGGATTAAAATAAATAAATAAAAATAATTTGTTTGTAAATTTATCCTTATTTCGTAGTTTTTCGTATACAAAATATACATAAGCGAAGGTCGCTAAGGTGAGTTCGGATAAATCGGACACAGTTTCTCCGCAAAAATAATTTAAATGCTCATCGTATTCGTTAAAAAACTTGGGACAGAACACACTGACTTAAAAACTACAGAAGAATAATTGTCAATTCGCATTGTTTAAGTAGACACGCTTATTAGATGGACCTTGAATCAATGAATATCTAATGTGTTTGGAGCTCTATGTCCGCTGGTGGTAGTTGAACAGTTTCCCCAGTGTTCGCACGACAGTTTTTCTGCAGAACAATGTCATAATTGCGCTGGTTTCCACTTTCAATTTCGCTGACGTAGCAAAAACTGCGCTACCCGTTGAGAGTAGCGTCAACAAAAAAATAAAATGATTTAAATTAATTTTATTTATTTATTCATATTAAACATATAATATGTTATCAAATATATATTTTACATAATTTTATACAGGATTACATAGTTCTTAACCCATATATATTTTTAATCAATATATCCTATACTTTCACTGTCGGCTGCGGACGGTCTCGCATAACTTGTTTGTTTACAGTTTTCACTATCTATATATTTCTTGTAAGTGAAAATTCTCGAGACGATTACCGCTTGTTTTTTCCCGAAGTATTGTGCGCATGCGCATACAGCTTCACTGTGCACGGCAATATGGCGCATAATGAGAGCAGTGGATCGCCTGTCTCATATGTTATATATGCTATGTGTTATGTATGATAAATGAGGAAAGGATTAGTTTCATATTTATTAGAAAATAAATTAATAAATAGAAGAAAATGAACCGGAATAAAATAATTTTTATTACTGTTATTTAATTATATATAATTATTATTTTCTCTATAACCTGACGATTGTTGCAGGATGTGTGTTTGTTTGTTCGAGGTGAGCGAGACGTAAACACTTAAACACTATTTGTTTAAAGTATTGTTGTGTATGTTTGTCTGACACTCAAAAGTTTTTATTTGTAACACTTGACATTAGTCGATAGGATTATATTTATAATACACATATATCTTGATATTATATAAGTATTATATTATATATCTCCACCAAACATACTTCAAAATATTACTATAATTAAAAAATGATATTTTCTTTGTCTTTTTCAAGTTCTATAATAAGGTTGTTCTTTTTAAAATTATGGATAATAATATGTTACACAAAGATAAGTGAAATAAATAAACAACAAAAAAAAAACCAAAAACAACTGTAAACCGTCCCCCGCTGTCGCCATGAAAACAAAAATGGCCGCCATCTTCAAGAATGAAGTAACAAACATAACCTAATCCGCCCGGCGCCACCGGATAGGTATATGCTATTTATATGACAAAAAAAAACAATTCTCGACCAGTCTTCCTGTGCTAATCGTTGCCAATTACAAGTGTGTGTGTGTGCATGCGTGTGCGCAGCCGTAACCTTGGGGCCGTACATCGACTGCACTTGCCCGCGCTATCAGTTCGGAAACGCTGTATAACTTGATATAGTTTTTTTAGATTACTCGTTTTGTTACGAGCGTCAAATAAAGCATTTAACAAAAAACAAAATGGCTGACCAGATATAATGATTAATTATTTATTAATGTTAATTTTATAACTGTACTTTAATTGCTTGCACGCAATTTACAGCTTGTATTACAGTTTTTATTGTTATTTATTTTTAAATGTCAAGTAAGAAAAGTCTTGAGATCTAATAAAGTAAATTTAAAACAATTGCATTTTTGCAATAACGACTATCCGATCGTGAGGATCTGCTACGTGTCTTGTTATCTCTCTCTTTCTCTCCCTTCCATTAATCTATACCCCTCACTCTCACTCGCGGATAAATTGGCGAAGGAAGAGAGATTGATGATTTAAGCAGCAAATCGATCTCCGGACCCTTAATCCACATGAAGTACGTCTTGCTCTTATTGAGCTTAGTTCCGTTGCAATTTTTTTGCTTTGTTTTATTTATAGTTTATCATTTTATACTACTATATTCGATTCAATAGTCAATAGTCAATATTCTGTCTTTATATTGTATTTCCATGCTTATATATCTATTTTAAAATGCAGTCACCCGGCCGGGTTTGTCTGTCTGTATAAAGGAGATAAACTCAAAAACTATTTAACGGATTTTGTATGGTTTTCAAAAATAAATAGTGTGCTTGTTAAGGAAGGTTTTAATTATTATGATTATTTACAAATTGGCTAAAATATAACAATTTGTATTTGGAAAAGTCGTAAAAATGGCTATATAAGACAGTAAATTGAGAATATCCTAAGTATAAACAACTAAGTCACTTTTATAATAACAAAATGGATTACGGCTACCGAACTACAGACGAAACCTCAGGTAAAAGCTAGTATAGAAAAGAAATCATATATATGACATATTTTTTCTTTTATCTGAGTCCATCTGTATATATATTTTAATGTATGAAGTAGAAGTAGTTATATCATTGTTTGACTCACTGGACCAAATCTAACTAAGTATATAATGTTTGTTTAAAATTGACTTTTTTTAACATATATAACTATGTTAGCTCAATTGGAAGAGTGACGGGACGATTTTCCAGAGATCGCAGGTTCACAACTGCTCGTATCAATAAAATTTTCATTTAATATTTCTTCAAAAAAATTTGTTTATTTTATAATCTATAATAAAAACCGGATAAAACGATTTGGTTGAAAATAGTATGAATGAAAAAAATAGATTAATATTTAATATGTATTTTTTAAGATTTTATATATGTTAAAAATAAAGGGAATAAATGTTACTTTGAATACCATAATAAATGAAAGTGATGAAAAACGTGATGCGGGACAACGTGAGACTAACACATACAAGGTTAGCCATGAACCAGTCTAACCTGACCTATCAAACAAATAGAGATACTCGATTTATAGATATCTAACAACCGACCGCTCAATCCCCTTGGTACATAAGTTCTTTAATACCTGAACCAATTTCTGATTTTAACAATTTCACATATAATATAATTAGTTCAAGGTTTTCATAAAAATACCTTTATATATGAAAAAACTTTAGTATTTCAATTTATTATACAACAATTAAATAACATAATCTTATATTTGTTATGATATTTTCTTTCATATTTTGCATTTCTTTTACATATGAAAAGTCTTTCAAAAGTCAAATATTTTTTTTACATAGGCATATGTTATACTTATAAAACGTCATACTCTAATTGCACAGTTCCAAACAGAGATCTAAGAAGAAGCAGCAAGAAACTGCATTAATAATCTATCGTAATATTTAATAAAATTACACAGTATTGAAAAATTGAGTTACAATCACCTATCCTAATATGTTAAAGTTTATTTGTTTGTTTAAAGGCGCTTATTAAAAAAAAAAGGGAATGGATTTGAAAAATTATTTCTTATTATGGTGGGCAGGTTCATGAGGAAGGGCTATAGGATAGTAGTAGCATGGGGGTCAATCCACAGGGCAGAGCTAGTATAATCAGAAGAAATTACAATTCAATTAGACTGTGGTACTTATAGCAGATAAAACTAAGACGCTGTAGTTCTATAATAACTTCAAACATTCAAAATAATATATATATTGCGCTCTTTATACTAATTAGTTTTCAAGATCAAAATATATCAAATATTTAAAACTAATTTAACAGAATGTTCTAAAATAAAAATATTTGATTATAATTCACAATTTTCTGAAATTTTCCTAAACCAACAAAACAGATTCATCATTGTAACCCGGGTTCGTTGTCCGATCTCAGATATGATAGTCTGACCCGAGATATCGTATCTAAGATTCTTATTAGAATTGTATCAAACGAGTCTTATTGCTTATATTTAACTAATAATAACATATGTTTATTATGTCATATATCTCAATTATATATATTTTGACATATATTGATTGAAACATTTATTTATTAGATTATTTTTATTGAACTTGTGTTCAGTTGAAGTTGTTTTGAAACTATATATGTTTTTATATGTTACACAGTTTTAAACTTACTAGAATACATATAAAAATACAACCTACTTTTGAAGGACATTTCTGAAACTGAAAATACTGAATTTCCACATCGAACAATGTAGACTAAGGTTCTATAAAACACACTATCATTGTTTACTGAGTTTCTAAATTCACAATCACTTAATTATCATCGAAAACCAAATAAAACAGTGACATTGGCTCTACATTTATGTAGAGTCCCTATCTAGCGACCATTATAACTTGATCCGTGTACGGAAACGCCTAACTTCCTCTCTAATCATGGATGATATCGCGCTGCGGGGGAGGGCGGGGTGGGAGGCAGGCCAGTTTACGCCGGCACTGTCAGTGTGTCACGTGGTCGGCGCACGCGCAACTTTATTTGTAAACTCGGTCAATGCCCCGCACGTTAGATAAAAAACATACAAATTGTTTACGTGGTTCGTTACGCAAATTGTGATATGGTGTGACTCCCGTTCCGGTTTGTAATTACTATTATTTTATTATATCGTTGTTATAATTGATGTAACGAAGTTTATATGTTATATTCTTTGATGTTAGATATTTCCCTTTGGTAGATTATTGTCCCTGTATCTTATACTTTAGTAGTTAGTATATATTTATATTTCGTATTTTTTTTTTCTTCTTATAATTTTATCATATAAAAGCTGTCCGCAACACTTGTTATAATTTCTCACTTATTATATCTATTTTCTATAAAATACTTAACTCATAACGCCTGTAACAGGTCCCGATAAACAAAATTAGATTCCGAACCAATTTTCTCCTGAAAATTATATGTAACAATCACGTTCTAACATCAAAGTAACGCGTATTACATTATATATAATAAACGGGTCTCAGTGAAAACCTGTCTGGCAACTCGGGAAATTAAGGAAAGCTCGCCGACGAAAGTGGAAAAAGCTCAATACACACATAGCCATAACTCACACATAAACAATTCACCGCATCTCGTCGGTGTGCGATTTTATTACGCACACAGACACAGCGTCGAAAACGAAAGTGTCCGAACGGCGCCGAACGTTGCCGAAGCGAGCTCACCGAGTCAGTGGAACTCGTCGTCGAAACTGGGACATCAGTCCGCAATTCGACGCGATCGCCGGCGGACGCGGCGTACGTTTTGCACGAAACACATTACGCTATATGACATAACTGGAACCGCTTGTGATTATGGTGTCTGTGTGAATAAATAATTAATAAATGATGATGGCTGTGGAAAGTCGTCCGGCGAGCGCCGGGCCGGACACGCGCCGGGCGCCGGCAGCGGACCGCAGAGCTATGAGCGCGGACTCGGAGCCCCGCACCCTGGCCGCTCGCAAGGCTTACCCTGAACCTTCTCTGGAGGAAGACGTCGATGTGCCCCTCGATTTGACTGTTCACACGCGAAAAGAAATTACTGTTCGGGAATTTGCTCGTCACCCGTTTGCGGATCCGGCGGATTATGTGAGAGCTCAGGCCATATTGAGGCAGTCCCGAGAGTTCCTGGCCCCCGGCCGAGACTCCGGCACGGACTCCGATGACTCCGCCGGTCGCTTCAGCCCCGGCGAGGACCCCACCTCAGGAAAAGCATATAAGAAATCCCTCATGAAGAGATATAGTAAGTCCTCATTTAACGTAGTAACTATTCGTCTATCGTTACCAACCAGCGTTAGACGATGATTATGATTGACTTTTAAACAGAAGAGGTGGAATTGACTTGCGATTTATTATCCGACGGACTCCGGCTAGTGGAGTGGGTTGATAACTTATTTGTCTCACACCAAAAATTAACTTAATATAGGCGTAATTACATCTAACTTTAATTTTTTTTTATATCTTTTTTGAAAACGTATACGGTTTATTTTCTTTATACTATTATATAATAAATAATAATTAACGTGGCGTCGATAGTAGCGAGACTATCGTAACAAGATAAGCTCTGATAATCTGAAAAAAATCTCAACCAAAATTGTACCAGTTATAAAAATACAAGCACATATTAATACAATATATCTTATTGATTTGTATATAAATTACATCAAAAACCGATAAAAAGCTGACTGCTACGCTCGTAGCGGTGCTACGGCTACGGTCTCCGCACTGATAACATTGGTATTATGCAAACGCATGCATGCATAATTATATTTATTTATATTTACTCCAGTAATATGATTTACTATACATACTATATTATTGTGACCTCATTCCTATGAGTTGTATTGGTAAAGTTATCTCTTCTGAAAATAATTATAGATTATTTGTTGCTATTTTTCATAAATATGAAAGTTTTTTTTTCATATCCATATTTTTGTCTCCGGAAAATTGTAACAATATTAATATTTAAACCTATTTCTTTATTGATTCTATTTATTTATTTCAATATATCTTTACTAACATCTTTAAATTCTTTAGTGCTCGGAAAATGTTAATTATATTTGAAAAAAAAACACGAATTTTATATCAAGTATCAAAATTGTTTTTCATATCATACTCTTACTTTCTAATGTAAGGGAAATTGGATAAAATTATTATTATGATATTGTGATTTACACTTATTACTTATACTAATATTATAAAATGGACAACTTTGTTTGTTTAAATGCGATAATTTTCGAAGTTACAGAATGGATTATTCTTTCTTATTAAGTAAAAGTAAGAAAATATATTAGTGAAATACAAAAATTTTATAGTATTATTAAATGTTTTAAATATGCAGATGTTATTAATAAATTAATTGTTAATAATATTAGGTCATCCAATATATCTTAGTCTGTTCTGTTTCATAAGAACTCCGAATAACCTGTGATGTCTAGTATTCTGTATAGTTCATTCGTCTTATATAAGGTGCGTTCGTAACGAGGTTTTATATACTAATATATTACCAAGTTATTAAACGTTGGTTACTATGTTTCGAAAGTTTCCGCCTACGAAGCATATGCGTGCCCTAACATACATATAGTTCAACGACACGCTGTATATGTTGCAGTGCAATATATTTGTCCTACATTAACATAATATTCACAACTTAAAAATATTCAGTATAAATAATATATGAAAGCTATACAAATATTAATATTTTGAAGATGCGCACGCGCATACAATATATTGTGTTATGACAAACATGACAACTTATTTTACTGCCTTGTTTACACATAACAATAAAATGTTATAAAAAAATTGCATGAAAAATTATTATAAAAAATGGATTCCTCAAATGTTTTGTCAAATATCGATATGAGCAGTATATTTCAATGAGTTAAGGAAGGAAAACATTAGCTTAGAAAATAATATAGATGACATGCATTTTATTAACTATACATATATATACCTTAATTATATATGTGTACTATTTTTAAATAAGAATTATTTTATCAATTTTTTGGTTGATATTTCAGGTTTTTTAAGAAATTAAGAGGTAATTTCTTTTCTTTCAGTATTTTTCTATGAGAAATACAGCCACGTGTTATTAAGCCAGTAACGAGTTAAGCTTGCTTACTTTCACTGCTCTAGTATAAATGTCGTATCGCTTTTTACTATACTATATGTCTCAGTACTGACATATACGAGTAAATATATATATATAGCATCTTATAGTATCTTCTATTTTTTTCCTGTAAGGGATTTCCGATCAAGTAGGATAAGTATTTTACAATATCTGTTCGGTTATAATTCTTTTGTTTAAATACTTCGAGTTTCATTAATAAGTATATTTAATGAATATTCGAAAATTGTTTTAAAATGTTTTTGTATTACGTATTTTTCTATCGTTTACCTTGTATTTTTGCTAACGTTATTGAAATAATAAAGTCAAAACAATGTATTGTAATGTCAGCACAGCGTGGACTGCTGCATCATCGATTCGCAGTAGTGCGGGTTCGATGCCCCGGTCACTTCCGAGTAAGGACAGTTTGCAATCTATCTTGACTAAGCTTTAAAGATATCATATTACAATGATTGTAATTAATCATACAAATTGCAACTGTTATGTTAAAATTCGGTGTATTTCATAGCGTTATATGAAGTGGGTCATATACCTGTTCATATCAAATGAAAAAAATATCCAATCTTATCGACTTTCCCAATTCCCATGCGTATCAAAGAGTACAGGAAATATGCGCCCGCGCAGCTGCCAAATACCTAATACGCTATCAAATCACGGAGATACCTGCGGAAGAGAAAGGCTTGAAAAAAATATTTAAAAAGGATTTCGAACTTTCTTCGAATAGGTTCCGTATAGATTTCTTATTTTTTTTTATCTATGAAAAAGTTTCAAATTTTTCTTTATATGGCCATATTTAAATTATATTAAATTAAGGCATATTTAAATTTTGTAGTTATGTTTTTAGGTTTTTTTTTCATTAATTTTATTTATAACATGACAAAAAAAAGAAGGTTCGTTTCAAAATCAAGTTATTTAAAAAAAAGGATAATTTTTTTTTCATATTATTTTATAAAAACAAAAAGTATTTTAATAAACAAATAATACATTACATAAATTATTATAAGGGATATCTAGTTTTTAATATTTCATCCGTGATCCGATGAACGGATGCTCGCTTAAACAATGAAATGCATTTTAATTATTAAAAAAAAGCATTGAACAATAAATTCAAATCTAAGCTTTGTATTAAGTTGAATGTAAAAAAAATAATAAATTATTTAAATATTCGAAATTTTTCTGTTTTTTTTTTATTTATAGTCTTTATAAAAATTTTATCATATTTAATATCTCAAAAATATTATTTAGAATAAATAAAACCCGAAGGTTGCGGACAGAGGTCAATGGCCTTTAATATTTGCATAATTTATATATTATATAATAATATAAGCAATTTTTTATGCTTAATGGATACCTACTGAGAGTCGCTCGTCTACCTGTTAAAAGTCTTATAAAAAAAAACAATTATAATTTTATAAGAATTTACATTTGATCATAATATCTGCAATTAAAAAGAGACTTTAAAACAATAAACATAAAAGTTATTATCGTTTACACATCTTTTTTTAATGCAACGTAATATAGAATGTGACAAAAGGGTGAGGAAGGGTTGTCCTTTTTTTTGACCAGCTTCCTGGAACATCTTTGTCTCTCTCTCACTTTGATAATTCGAACTTACAGAGTGAGACAGATAATCACAGTTTTTATACTGCATTTTCAATATTCAAATGACGTTAGTGCATCCGTTTATACGAATCGGTAAATAAATAAACGAAACAATCTGTGTTTAAATTGTTTTAAAAGACAAAAAAAATGTACCGCTCACAAAAAAGGTATGAATATTTAATTTATACAATATTATAGCCACAATTTGCTTATCTATTGTGACAACTGTCGTTGTAAAATGTCCCTATTGTATCTTATTAATCGAACTAGTCTATAATGCACCTTAAAATATATAAACTGCGAATCGAAGCTCATGTGCGCGTGCGCAGCGATGGCCGACCTTCAACCGCACGACAAGGCTCCGCAGTTTCACAATCGACCTGTTAGATTGAGGCCCCATACGGTAGCACCAAGCAAACTGTTACATTTATCAAAAACTGTATATTAAAAAAGATTCTAGTATTTCTTTCTTAAAACATTAATTTGAAATAATTATAAAATTAGAAAAAAATTCAATTTAATAAAAAAAAACAATATATATATTAGCAATACTTTTTTCATGACAGTCATTTCGCTTTATCGGACGACATATATATATATATATGTCATAAAATAGTAATAAAAAATTACGCTCTTGTACCATAAAACAGCATTTTTATAATTTTAAACTAACAAAAATATGGTACAACTGGTAATAGGGTCACAGTCAAAAAACCGTTTCCGTAACCATACACGTCACCTTGCTTCTGTCATAGAAAAAAATATAACCTAATTTTTTTTATTATAAAAAACCTACCTGCAGTAGCGGTTACAGCCTGTGCAAAAAACATTTAACAGTAAATGGGTCTTAGTGGGTGTATCGCGGTATTTTTTATTTTTTATTACGTCTCGTATTCGCAACGGTACTGCTTTGTCTCTACAGATGTTATTGCGAAATCTAACAAAAATTCCTTTTGTTTGATTGTTCGTTCAGTTAACCCTGCGTTTAAGAAATATTTTAAACTTTCTTTAAACATTTTAGTAATTCTTCATTCCTTTAGAACTGATTGTTAGTTAAAAAGCATGAAAAGTAGTTTCTTGTTGAAAGAACTAAGAACTAAACAAAGTTCTTTACACCTAAGAAATTACATTTTAAATGATTGCTATCTAAATTTCAGACGTTGATTCAGACAGACATATATATATATATATATATATATATATATATATATATATATATATATATATATATGTAAGATATACAGAACAAAACAAGCAAACAAACATAATGACATACTATAGCTAGTTAGTTGTTGATATTGAGTTAAAATAAATCAATAATCTCATTCAATTGCATTAACTCTATCTATCGTGCGTCATGCAGGAGGTGATGCTTATATGATGTCACCAGGCTTCCGGCGATTTCATTATCCTTTAATAATACCAAATAATATAAAATATATATAACAATATATATACTTAATAAGAAATTAGTTTAAAAGTTCAGAATTATAAAAAATGCTGTGTTTTATGACTACAAGAGATTGTTGTAACTTTATGATTATAAATAACCTAACTTTGTATAAAACTAATAATAATGTAGGTTTTTTAAGAGTAATTTGAGTTGTAGCAAATGTAATGTTTTAGGCCAGACGATCTATAAACAATGTAAATTGATGAGAACCTCCCGCTGGGCTCGTCAGGCATGTACTCCACTAGATATACTTAGCTAAAGCGATGATATATATAGCTAAAGCGATATTATAATATAACATTACTTTACATTTTGACAGACAATATTGGATATACTATGTCAGCTGTAATTTATACTAATATTGCAAATCGGTAAAATTTTGAATGTACAGAATGGGTTTGAAATTATTTTCTTATTATGTTAGGCAGGTTCATGAGGAAAGTTATAGGCTATCTAGCATTATGCTACTATCCTTAGCTATCCTAATAGTAAATAAAAACGTACGTCAACAGCTGGAACCGCAAGCAACTGAGAGTTTAAAACGGCTGCCATTTTACAGCTGAAATAAGTCATACATTTTATTAACTATAGAACACTATAGCTTCGCATAGCTTTCACTATACAACAAGCACATCCCTATGTATTTTCTCTCTAAACTCACTTCATTATATACTGGCAATTTAAATATTCTCTTTATGAAACCTAAATTCGTTGTCTAGAATAATAACGTGTCCTGAAACCAAACCCAACCTTATTATCTACCCTCAAATTTATTTGTATTAAGATATTAGGCCCTCATAGAATCATACAAACGATTTCATACATAAAAATAAGAGCACACCTAATTAGTAAAAGACATAATGAAAGAAAAACTTATTACTATCTTAAACTTAGAGATTGAAGCACGGCTGAGTTATTAGAGCTCATAAATAATGTATGTAACGAGGCGGCATCTAAATTAGACATTATTTTGGATGAACCTAAAATGAAGGTCAGAAGATTTCGGTAACTATTGGAATAATCGATTTAACTTTGATGGCTGATTGGTCTAGTGGTTAGTGGTCTTGTCTGCTGGAGTAAAGGTTGTAGGTTCGATTCCAACAGGACAGTTGTTTGTGTTTCACACAGATTGCAGTTCCGAGTCTGGGAGTTATTTGTGTCTATTATTTCTGTAGTGCGGGAGTTACTTTTAAAAAACTTTATCAAAATATCCAAAATAGTATCTGTAGGTTACTTACTAGGCTACTTTTTACGGTATTTTTTTTATTCAAAACAATATGCTCTAATATCAATCAGACTATTTCTTGGCATTAATAAGTATGAAATGAATGATGAATTCTAACACATAATTAAACAGTAATTAGTATTGTCCCATTATTATGAAATGTTCATAAAATTAAATTAAATTTTATATATTATATAAAAACAAAATATTTCAGTACAAATCTAAATACTATAAGCAATTTATAACTATATAATCTATACTTATACTATAAAAATATTTTGGATTGGTAAAAATCTTAAAACTAATACATCCAAGTGAGAACCTACGTGTATGTGGGAGTGAAGAACAGAGGAACAAAACTTGGAAAGGATTTAGCAACGAGTTCAAGGTAATTTACAAACTGAACCTTATCACAATAGCAATACAGGTGATATCATGTGAAGGCGAATTGCGACACGCGGATATTGAGTAAGAAGTGTTGTAAAAATGCCGCCGGTTCGCCGAAATCGCCACCAACTTGTAAATATCTTATTACCGCGGAATAAAACCTATTTTTGTATATCACTATCCAGGTATATGACTTTTTATATTAATTGGTTCTATATGAAAGAGTAATTAGAATTAAATTGCTTTAGGTATATTTTTAGTTAAAAAGGCGGTTAACGACTCGATTTCCTGTATCGCTAGGTGAAGCAATATCCGGTCGTACGAGTTTTATTAATTAATAAGTGCTTTAAAGTATTGCCCTTAAATAAATCATTAATAAAAAAAATAAAGGTTGACTTGTGCCCTTCTAATAGATTTTCTATGGCAAAGCTTATTTTAAAGTGTAAATAAAAAGTTTGTAGAACATAAATATATAAAATTAGTTGAAAGAATTTTTTGATGTTAAACTGACACTATTCTTAATTTTCATGTAAATAAATAGCAATTTATAGCATTAACAGTTATTTCCAATAAATTATCCGACCAAAACAAGACAAACGAGACGCATTACCACCGGAAACTACAAAATACCGGCGTATGCGCACGCGCACAAACAAACAAACACACAATATTGTTACCAATACTTCCTTTGCCTGTTTTGACACAATACCGATATTATTGTTCGGTATCGGTTTCCTTCATCTCGTTTGACCAACATCCGGAATATCTTTACTGTTTTATTCAACAATTTATATGAAAATAACATTTGCACAAAACATTTCTATGTAAAATCGTTAACCAAAAACCGTAAGGTCAAAAAATCTAAAGGACAACCGAACTGTCTCTCGTAGTGTTGTGCAACGAAAACCGGTGTTTACATATCGTAACCGAATTAAAGACATTGTCACTGTTACGCAAGGATCTTGCACGCAAACAGGAAAAGTCGCAATATACTTTAAAAACTCTTTGCTCCCCATTCATGTATTCGACCACAGATAACATATTGCCCGTCATTGCATTATTGAGGTCATAATTATACGGAGAAACCGATTAAAAATAAATTCTAAATATAAATTGCTTATAATTCTTTTTAGAGTTTAGAGAGCGATATCTCTAATTCTGGCCACTTGTTGAGAGATTGGATAACGTTTCCGTCTAAATTCCTTACTAGTTTGCGGTAGCTTGGTCTGAACCAATCTGCTTCATACAGTTCTAATTTCAACTCACTATTTGTCTATGACCTCCATTAAAATGCCGCACATTAAAACGTCTAAAATAAATGTTATTATGAGATACTTAATTCTCAAAAGTATCCGAAATCTAAAGCACCTCCAATTGCGTAATAATAACT
The DNA here is from genome assembly GCA_959347395.1 of Mechanitis mazaeus. NCBI lineage: Eukaryota > Metazoa > Arthropoda > Insecta > Lepidoptera > Nymphalidae > Mechanitis > Mechanitis mazaeus. The sequence goes on along the minus strand of OY365752.1, from coordinate 16,535,307 downwards.
TTAAATAGAATAAAGCAAATGTCGAGTTAACAATACATAAATAGTTCATAGTAGTAGAGCTAGCGTCTATCTGTTTACAGCGGGGGGGATAGGGGGGGATACAACCAGGTCAAGGGAGCCGAGATGCACCGCTCGTTCGCGAAATCTCACTTTCGCGCGCTGCACCAAACATGGCCGACCTATGACGTTATACTTCGTTCTCGTTGACACATTTAATGATTTTCCGGTCTTTATTGTTTTATATTAATTTTAGATATTGTTGAATAAACAGACGTAATAATTTCAGAATATATTGTATTATATTAATTTTAGATATGTTAAATAACTAAGTAATAATTTCAGAATAAGGCCACGGGGATTAGAGTTGTGTTGCAACAATTACACGCGTACGAAATTGGACAATAAACAAATAAACTAAGGCAACTGTACCCTTGTCCCTATTCTGGTTTCCTACGTATCACATCATGATAAGATATCTGGTAGCTTATCATTGTACTGCAATAGATCATTAAAGATATTAACTAAATTATATTACATCATTGGACTTAAATCTCAATTATAATAATAAATTTATACATATTATATGTTAAAATAACTTATAAATTAAGTTGAATTTGATCAATTAAATTTATTCCTAGTAACAAAAATTGTGTCTAAATAAATCATGACCCATTTAATGTAACATTTAGTGAATATTTTGTTTACGTTTTTGCTTGTGACAAAAAAAATACAACAGTAGGTGTGTTTTGATTCAGAGTTGATAGTGACTTGGATATAATGCTCTAATATATACACATAAAGGTTAGAATGGCAAGACAGTATTCGTTCTATAAAACCGTGGCTGGTTGTATGGCCGTGAGCAGCATTAGCGTCTAGCCGAGGCTGCACGTAGGCTGCCGACCCGCTGGTCTGTTCCAAGGTAGAAAAAATAATGCAACCGAACTCAGCTTTTAGGACATGACTAATAAACAATAGATTGCGAAACCGAGATTTCTACTGGAATTTTGAACATGTTTTGTCAGAACGCTCGTCTAGAACTTAATTGTTATCACATTCAAGTCTAGCTCATTTTATTGTGCATGTTGTTTATAAAATCACCCGGACATAGCAACACCGGCTAGGAGTGGGAGACGCATCGCCCTTCGCCGCTGACCCAGTTTGAATGCGCACGCGCATGATAGCCCGGTAGCAGATCTATTTCAATGCGGTCTTGTCTCAGAAAATAATACTAAATTCTTGGAATTTCATTATAATATTCAGTATAGCAACTTTCATTATCACCAAGGTTTAAGCATATTGTTTAATACTCCCAGAAGTGTATATTGTATTACGACATAGTTTTGTAATCTATCAGATTCTCAGCGAGTACTCGAAGTGACCGAACAATGTTTTGACAGAGGCCTTTCCACTCATGAGTCACGAGCTGGTTGCGCAACTTTTACGCATCGTCTTTGCATAAACAAACAACACATTTTCATTAACCACAGATTATAAAGTATAATTTACATTCGATCAGTTTGTTATTGTATTATTTAATTCTTAGTATTAGTAATTTTTATACCGAAAATGAATTAGATGTTTTGTGAGGAATTCGCATCTTCCAGTCGGTTATTAAAGTCAGATAAACATGTTATCTTAATAATCACAACGGTTTCCATTTCGCGCCGGCGACTTTCTTTCGTTTCCCGCGCGGGGAAAGTGCCCGCGCTTTTCCGACGCCATCTTTGATAGTTTTCTTCTCTTGTGAATCTATACTTATAAAATGTTGGCTATTTTTTGTTATACAAAATGTAAAAATAAAATATTTATCTTAAACAGGTTATTGGTGTCATATAGAAACACGTGTTACTATTTAAAACTCAGAATCAGGCACACTCCAGCGTGAGATTATTTTTAAAAGAAAATGACCGGATTATTTTGTTTATGTAAATAATACTGAAACTGAAATAAGAAGCGTGAAGGTGACCAGGGCTTAGACGAACATTACTCAAATATTTCTGCAGTAAAATATTTTTCATTATAACATTTAATATTTTTAAGAATACAATTTACACTGCATTTAATCATTGTCTCGGCCACTTAATATGGATACCTATATAATTGCGACTTGCAACCATCATAATTAGATCCTTCAACTCAAATAATATCTCCAACATCAGGGACCACGGTGTGGTCGGTAGTTTGAAATACCAGAAACTTCCCGGATGTACTTTGACGTCAGCCATCTCATAAGATTTATCGAAACAATTTGTCGTTAAAATATACCTTAGTACTAGACAATTAAAGTTGATTTTCCTTTGATATCCCAGAGCTATTATGTATAGCAACTTCCTTTAAACTGTTTGTTATTATGACTGCGCATTGCTCTGGCAGCCATCTTGATTTTTAAACAAAACTTTTTAATCAATTTGCGCTTGTAATTTCGATATTTCGTTAACATATATAATAATAAATATTACTGTAAATATGTATTTCAATAGAAAATTATGTCACATTTGCTACGAACATAATATATATTTAATTTCAAATAAGGATATTATATGCCGTAAGTATAAAAAATGTATTTCCAGACACAATAGGTTGGTGGCAGGTTCAAGTCGTTTAATTCTATTTGTGTATTTTAACATCAACAAGTTAAGAACTTATCGCTGGAAATTAATCAAATGTTTTTTTCTATTGAAAATTTTTTTCCTTATTGCTTAACATTATAATTTAATTTATTGCTGTCTGGCTGTCTTATGAATATTTTAAACTAGCCTAATATTCAAAAAAATAATTTAAAATACTAACAAAACATTTTTGGTAATATCCGTTCCGGTAGTTCTCGTATCTTGTACCACGACTGTCGATCCAGACGTGACGTCACCCATTGAGATCCACTTCCTCAAGCCGCGTGCAGGTCACATTGAGAACTGGTCCCAAACTCTACTTTTTATAAACACATTTTCGACTCCTACGCTTAAGATTTTCTTATTAAATTCTTCACTTTTATGGTATCAGACAAGGTTTGAAGTGAATTTTGTTGTTTCATCATTTCATGTAAAATTGATAATTTCTTAAAAAGTTTTATTAATGGAGATATTTTTTATCATTTAAATAGTCTAAGACCAGTCTAAGAACATACTTGCACGCACACGTCGTACGTGTGATGAGGAAAATGTGATATGAAGATTGTACAATTCAATTATTGTTTTTTATATACAATGTCGCACATTATCTCATAGAAAGCTCTTTATATATATAAATTGTTTACATGTTACAAAACATCTGAGTGACAAACAGAAAAGTCTTTGTTGCCAATTTAAATATAGATGTCCCGAAATAATTAGCTATGCACAAAAATGCGTTTCGTCGTCTCATAATTCGTCCGTCTGTGACCTCAGCACTTATTATAAGATTATTGAACATGAACTTTAATTAGCAATCAAGTTCAATTGTTTTAAAAATATATATCATCTCAAAATTCCAAACATTTTCTATAAAATAAATACGCGATACCCAGAGGCGAAAGCATAAGTACAGTGAACTGCACAAAACCAACACTATTGTACTGAGATAATAGACCTGCAGCTCCCGGGGGGAGGAGTGCATTCACCTGACTCCCCCCGAAAGGAGGCAGCCCGCATTACTTATGCAAGTTAGTTAATATTTCAGCAGAACAGGAAAGTAAAAGTGGGAGGAGGATTACAAAGTCTAGGTATTCTAGAGCTTTGACGTTGTGCCCGCAGGCAACAAAGCTTTATCTGGTTCGAGCTTGTTAAACTTGTTAATACCTCCCTGTTATAAATTAAATTATTCATCTTACTGTAAAACAAGTTTTGCATTGTTAGAGGGAATTTTTTCAGTACCTTGTGTTCAGGGTTTTGTAATAAACTGAAACTTTTATTTGTTTGATTGATGTTTACTTTTAAATTAAGTTTATATACAAAGTTTTTTTATAAACAACGATAAATAATTGGAGCTCTAACATCATATACCACAAAAGGAGACACGACATATCGTATGACGGTGATAGAGGAATACGACAAATTAACGACATATCGTGTCGTAAATATACAAATCTCTTTTATATACAACGATAAAACAATGATAAATAATTAGAACTAAAATAACATATACCACAATAGTGTTAAAAATGGCAAAAAGGAAGTACGACATATTAACAATATATCGTATATCTGTGACAGGGTAATACACGAGAAAGTCACGACATATCGTGTCGTAAGCTTATCGCGTAATAAAGAAAGGCCTAATAACCTTGTTGACATTGTGCCGACATTATAGGAAGTAGCGGAAGTCTAGCTCAGGCCGGGTGCCCTGGATTCATTGCGTATCGATTTACGAGGTCTATTGCCGGGCCGCTGTTCGTGAATAATGTAACTATTCGCCTACATTTGGGTAAGAATTGACTCTAACATGTTTCAATGTATTCTATAAAACGATACAGAACCTTTTAAAATTTGTGGATAAAAGTAAATGTTCATTTTCTTTGACGACAGCGAAATGTTTCCCAATGAGCTTTTCAATTTCGAGTAAGTGCAAGCACAAGTTCGTCGGATGGAAATAATTCCGTTGAGATACCATCGACCTCTCAGCTGCACCTTCCTTTGAATAATGCAGCGCCGCAGAATTAACAGCTTTCTGCTTTCAGCGTTTAATCTACTCTTGCTTCTTATATTTTGTTTGTCTACATTTTATACAAAATTTAATATTGCCAGGACTTTGTATCTCAAAAATAAAAATCTAAGCCATCTTCTATGACATAAATTTACTAATTTTAATTTCATGGTTTTTATGTCAAAATAAGAGAATTTAGCGCAGTAAACGGTATTCTATAAAAAAACAGACATAAGTATGATACGAACGACAGACAGACAGACAAATATTTCAAAAACATTGTTTATGAATCTATCATTTAGAATGTTGGCAAAAATTTTGTACAGATTTGTCCCAAAACACACATTTGTACACATTTGTACAAAATATATATTTACATTGTACATATATATATTGTTTTCGTAATTTGTATCTTTAATTTAAATTATATATATAAATAAGAAAATACGATATTAGGTTAATAATTTCCTTTAGGTATCATATTTTCAATCTGACAAAAAGTCAAACTATAAATTTCAATCTAACAAGAACAGAAATTGTAAGTCTTCAATTGAGTCTAACATAAAAGGCTTGTCAGAAAGCCTTTAGTAACAGAAAATTGTTGGCTGAAAATGTTGAGGCCATTTCTGTAACTATGTTGCTAACCATTTAGACCTTGGAAGGGTGAGGTCGTGGAAAAACGTTCAGGCCCGAATAATAATTTCAAAGCCCTTAACTTTGAAAGTATTCATTAAGAGTATACAAATGAAGTAGCTATCAAATAATTTTTCCCGCAAATTGAGATACTAAAGATCAATATGTTATAATATTTACAAGTGAACTGACAAGTGACTGATATCACGCAGTGCGGTAAGCGAGAAAATACTGGGCCAAAAATGATTTTTAAATTAAATATTTGTTTTATTTTTTTTATGTTGGCATGCCCGAACTCGTTAGCACTTGCAGTACTATAAACCGTTATCATAGAATAGCGTGCGAGTTTCCACATTTGCATCCTGGCGCGGACGGCATGTAGTCGCCGTAAAGAGTTCACACTCCGTCTAGACATTTCGACCTGGACGAAAGGGAGAGTCATCGTCTCCCTCTGCGCCAAACATGCGCACTGCTGAGAGACTGGGGGCCTGGGGCTGGGGGCTGGGGGCGCAACAGGTGGCTCGGGGGACTCAAGGTCGGCGCACGGAAGCGTCTGGCTGCTGTATCATTAAACATTATACAATATCGATCTTGTAATTTTCTGGAAATTTCTGTTCTGATCTATCATGCGATGTTCGACAACTAGCTTGAAGTTATTTCAAATCGATATTTCTAAACATTAATGTCGGCCATGAAACTTAATATACGTCTATTAAGCAACTTGTACATTGGAGTAAAAACTATCAGTTAACAAACATACAAGTTAAGGACTTGCTGAGCAATAGCTCTTTGATTTATCTATATGCGATTCAAATTTCCTTTACGACATCACACACACAGACAGCACACAACTCACTGCACTTTTATTTGATCATTTATTTAATTAATTTGTATTGATTTAGTATCCAATCAAAGCATTTGTTATCTGAAATTAAAATGAGAGTATAGTCAAGTACGTTATTATGTGAAGCTGAATGTATCTTCCTATCTAACCCTGTATTGTTTTCAGTGGACGGCGAGCCGACCGCGCTGTCGCTGGGTGCACGTGGCTCGCTGGGGCGGGCGCTGCTGCACGGACTGCTGGCGCCTGCGCCCGCGCCGAGGCACGCGCTATACACCGCACCAAACACTGGTCAGTACACATAACTGTAACTTACGAAACGAACAAACAAACTTACTTACTAAATGAATGTATTTGTGGCATCAAGCCCTCCTTTTGTATATTATGTTTTATTTTGCAAAAAAGATAACATAATAAAAATGGTTATACAAGAATCACTAAATCATCTTAACTATATATATATATATATAAATATTAGTATATCTTCAACATAACTTTTAAAATAACCTTGTACTAATACTAACTCAGCGACAACATTAGCGAGTCTTATTAAATTTTATACAAAAAGGTTATATTAGAAAAAATACCAAGAAAACAATCACAAAGACAAATATGTTAACCCTAAAAAATGTTCAAGCATAAAGGGATAACCGCATGTTTAATTTACATTATTTCTAGAAGGTATCCTTTGTACATAGTGCCTCGAGCGGTCTAACATGACATCGTCAGAAACAACTTTACTCTTGTCATTGTAAACCTTTTATATATATATTACGAATTTAAAATAAAAACTTATAATATATAAAAAAATATCGTAACATATAACATAGAACGGATATTATTCGACAGAGTTCTACTGTAGCTATAAGGACCCTATATCACTACAATAGTCGCAATTTCCGTCGCTATCGCTTCAAAGAACTCAAATAATGAAACCCCAAACTAATTTATAGAAGTTAAATGATATTTTATGTGTATAATCATATATCATATACATATATATCATAAATAATTTAAATTAAAAATGAACTAGAAACAAGTAAAGAGCATTAATTTTATAAATATATTCTTATATATCTCTGAAGTGACATTAATTTATTATTTCTTTATCCCTCTAATTATCTTTGACAAAATAATATCATAGGTCAACTTATACTGGTCAAGTTAGAATTACATATTTTATATAAAAATTGTAGATAATCTGGAAAGCTATCTGTATCTGTTTCCTGGAAATTTGTTATTCATATTTAATAAAAATGTCGATTAGTCGCTATAGAGGAACTAACATCCGTTGATATTAGTATTTTTGAGAATAGATAGCTCTATTGATTAAAATGTTTTATATAATAAAGAGACAGAGGTTAATGTATTTAGGCTCCAACCTTCAGGCTTCATGTCTGTACCTAGATAATACATCACCTATTTCGTGAATCGTGAGCTCATATATCTGACGGGCCCATATTTCACAACGGATGACGGGATACCGTTCTGACATATCGTTATTTGTTTGAAGCTCAACGAAAAACAAAACCTAGCTATCAATAATAATATATATTCTTCTATACTATCTATACTAATACTATTATAAAACAAGGTTTATGCGTTTATAACGTATACACTCGAAAACTACTAGATTTCCATAATTCTTTATTAGAATGCTTTATTCCTGAGTAAATAGACTATATTGATATGTATATAGTTAAGAAAATTGTTTGTCAACGAGTAAAATCTAGTTTATTATGTATTTAACATTAAATTAATGTTATTTAATGTCCCTGATGATTTTAATGAACGGTAACCCTTAGGACATGATATCGCGTCAAAACAAGTGCAAAGGAGACGAGGCATGAAAAATTCATAAAGAACAAAGAGGAAGTGCGGGGCAATCGATACCCTCAGCTGATACCTCCCAATGTCAAGACCGCGCCACGAAGGCCTACCCCTACCTCCCCCTGCCTCTCCCATGCACACGCACACAAACACACCCCATTCAATACGAACACATACATAATGATTGCGTAACCGTTCATTTTTATTGCTTCCTAAAATGAACTTTTTGTTGTGGTCGTGTTATATTAACCTACTGAATTAAGAATGACCTAAACAAATATACTACTAGTATTGTTTGATGGTTTTTCTTATATATTTTGATACTGATTCAATTCTATGATTAAATAAATTCAGATGTTACATAATATAAGAAATAATAACAATATCACAATAACCCTTCATTGACAGCTTGTGCAGATGGTCAAAATGGGCAATTGTTGCAAAATATGCAATTTCATCTAAAATCAACCCTTCAATACCCATGTGGGTGTATTAATCCCTGATTGCATAACGAAATAGAAAGTAGTATTGTTACCATTTTATTCAGAAGGGTTCATATTTTCTATTGTCCGGTCTGTGACAGCTTTGATGTATTAAGTTATGGGTGATTGCGTTACTTCAAATCCAGTACTTATTATATGTAGTATTTTCTTAGATTTTTACCAGTACACATTTCAAATAAAACTATTTTTACGGATTAAAACTCGCGTGTAATTTGGCTAATTAACTAACTTACTGACAGACAATGTTTTCTAAGATTTACACGAGTACTTCATATTTCAATAAAACTATTTTTCGGGTGTAACTCGCGTTTATTATTACATTTTTACAGTTTTACAAGACGACGGTCAGACACCATCATTTCGTCTTACCGCGCACACGTTTGCTGCAAAGCATTCAAAACGTCAGGTTAAATATAAAAATGTAATAATAAACGAGAGTTATATCCGAAAAATTGTTTTATTACTGAGAGACACTTACATCTCGTCTACCCGTGAACACGATTGCTGCAAAGCATTCGAAACGTCAGGTTAAATATAAAAATGTAATAATAAACGAGAGTTATATCCGAAAAATTGTTTTATTACTGAGAGACACTTACATCTCCCCTACCCGTGAACACGATTGCTGCAAAGCATTCGAAACGTCAGGTTGAATATAAAAATGTAATAATAAACGAGAGTTATATCCGAAAAATTGTTTTATTACTGAGAGACACTTACATCTCGTCTACCCGTGAACACGATTGCTGCAAAGCATTCGAAACGTCGGGTTAAAATAAAAATGTAACCAAATTATACGCGAAATTTAATCCGTAAAAAATAGTTTTATTTGACTTATTATATGTCTCTATTATATAACATAGTAATTGATTAAATACATATATGTTAAAGATAAATTTCTTGATCTGTTTGAGGAGTCGCAATGTGCAATATAGGTTAGGAGTTCGTAATCGGATATGCAGAGATATTTGTGCAAAAGAATACATTTAACCCAAAATGTCGGCATCACAAAGCCTAACCCTTGCATCACACCAGGCCAAGGGACCATCCTAACCAAACAATCAGATCGCAGATGGTGACACACATTGCGTGATCTATTTCAACCAATTCCTATCTCCTTTATGCAAAATGCACTGCACCTTGCGCTGCAAATCGCTGCATCATAACAATAGCCACTAATCCGTCATGCCTTGTATCTGCATCTCTCTCTTTTTAATCGATTTCCGGAGCTGACACTTTGAAATTAGAACGTCACGCGTGGGTGCGCAAGCGCAGCTCACTGTCAGGAGCATGAATGAAACATTGCAATTGAAACCTGTATCTATTGTGATGATATTACTTAACTAATCATATGTAATAGAATATACAAATTGTTGTGTATAAATAAAGTTTTGTCCCACGCGTTTTAAAAAATATATATTTTAGATGACCAACGGTACATCTAAATTATATGGGGTTATAGAAATTAGCATTAAAAAGACATAAGTAGCTAAGGGTGATACGGACAGGGTTGTCAAATACTAAATAAAACTGGTACTCTTGTACCGTGGTTTGATCTCGTGATTATTCGTTTTATGATCATTTATCATCTGGTATTATTCTTTAAATATATATATTAATAAATATATGTTTTTAAAATATACATTTATTTTTATATTTCCCTTTTACAATACTAATAATTGGATCGGAATTATACAATATCGGCTTTTAAAGCATATGTAATTCATTTTCATAATATATCAAAATATTATATTTTTTAAATTATATATTTAATTAAATAACAAAAACATATTACTATTCAAATTTACTAGAAAATAAACAACAAATCATTTAAAACAATGACACAATCAACATATTTATAAGGAGATATATTACAAGTAACACGTTGTCATCTCGAGGTATATAGCCGCTTATATACAACACCACAATATTATTCATATGCAAAAAATCTAAGTCACGATTCGCAGGGATTATGGTCTAACACCGCTTTTTCACAAAGGGCGATGGACAGTGGTCAGTCTATAAAGATGGACAGATTACGAAAGGGTGGAGTTATTGTGATATTTTACTAATGGGACCGCATTCCACAAAGACCGGTAGACCTGATCCAGCACAGGGGATGTCATTATTTATAGATAATTTATTATTATTTTGATACGAGATGAAAGGGCACAATGGTAGCAATTCCGTGTTCCTAGCCGTTGGTTGAACGTTTCTGTTCTGAACGTTCTACAAGGTTATGATAAAAAAATTTAGATTTCTGATGAGAATGTTGCTGAAATGATTTAATGTTTTTAAATAATTTTATTTTAATTATATGTAATTTACTCGGATAATTTAGTTTTATTAAAGTTATTATTAATTAAAAAATAAATCAAATTACAATTCAAAAGAGTATAAAGGATTACCGACACATGTTTTTTATATTAGCAAACGATTATTTTTTGTTCATTATACAGTAACACTATACCATTCTCGATTTAAATGGTCAAAACTGACCAGGGTCTCAGCAAGCTTCCCGGTTCCCAGAGCTATTGTCCCACTGAAGGGTTGACAATGGTCACAAAGGGGTGTGGACAGCGAGTTTACACTCGCACCGGTCAAATGGTCACTGCGCAATACCAGTCATAGATTCAATGGACGAGGAAACGTATGAATAAAGCTTTCTTTCTTAACTCCTAGCTTCATGATTATATTATTTAAATACCCAAGAACCGTTATTCGTCAAACTTTTTTATTACAAGGGCTCGGACATGAGAAAGTTTTGAGCATTTATTTTCATAGTTGATATATTATTAAGCTTGAGTTACGGTCAGCGAAATCTAAGTATTGCCAACCCTTTAAACTTTTAAATACGTATAAGATTTTAACAATACATTTTAACTATAAGAAAAGAAGTGAAAAGTCCCACATTTGATTTATGTAATTATGCAACGAAAACACACCAAAACGACGCATCATTTGTTATGCAAAAAAGCGCATCCCCAGCCTTTAACCTTTCACCTAAAGACAGAAAAATCTGCATAATGATAAATTAAAAACATACCAAGGATATTTTGCATAACAATAGTTTTGACCGTCGTGTATTCCCAGGTTGTTTGCAGGTCAGCTGCAAGTGCATTTTAGCAACTAATAACGGTAGGGGTGGAAACTGACCGTTGGGTCTAAGAGAGGATTAGCCCAGGGTTGCATGCAAATCATTGTGCAAGATGACCGTTAGAATCCACAAAAGATGTTCTTTAATTTATATACTTTTTATTCAAACAGTCTTAACGGTTTTGGATAACTGGCTAATCTTATGGTTACTATATATACAATAATATACTATCAATACTTATTAACAATATATTATATAGAAAAGCAAACAATGGACTCCTTAAAAACCACAACACAAAAGTTAGACATCAAAATAATGATGCAATCAAGTATAAATTTTCCAGCAACAATAAAAATACAATACATTGTTTAATCTGTTCGTGAACCGCAAGATTCTTGACTAATTCTGGATCATTACTATTTATAATTTCACTTCAAAACAAATCGACCTGTTTTAGTTCGGGGCAATGTGTTAAAATATATTTCTAATAAGCTGTATTGTTGTTCATAGGTTCCCTCCCACCGTCGCCGGCGGACAGTGGCGTCTCAGATGTAGAATCTTCGTCATCAGGCGCAGGATCCGCTGAGGAGTTGAAGGCGAGGCTGCAGCCGCCGCCCCCTACACCCTTCCACACCCCGTTCCTGCCCTTCTATCAACCCCACCAGCTCGCATCTTCCTTGCAGCATCACGTCGCCACACACCCCAGGCCGCCCGGTAAGTTAATTAGTCATTACTTTTATCGAAAGCAGTTCAATATCAAACGATACGTCTGTTTTTTTAACTTAAATATTTAATCGAATAAATATTTTGGTTATTTAGTCACACACACATACACACACACACACACGCGCGTATTAATTTTTAATCTGTGTCTATAGGATGATACAGGTCTAAAAGGACGCTTTAATTTAAACAAAAATACATACACAATATGTGAAGTTCATCCAAAAATGAATTTGTTTGTGTTTTACCATTTGTCATGTATGTAACAATAATTCTTACGAACCATGATATAATTGATCTGATTACGTAAGCAATGTTTTTATTAATGTAGAAAATAAAATAATAAAATCAACTAAATAAATAAGTCGATAATAAGACAATACAATTAAAACTATATATTATTGTATGTCAAAATTAAAGATGGAGCAACAATGCTATTGTGTGAGAAGGTGAGCGGTGAACGCCCCACCCGGAAGGTGACCTTACAACGCCTTTGGGAAACAGTCTTCAGTCTCCCTCTCATTGAATATTATTTGAACATTTGGTATATACATACGTATCAATATTTGCTTTACAAGAAGTATTTCAAAGAAAATGCTTTATTATTTTTAAAATAAACAAGGAAAAAGGATTCAAAGGGGAAATTAAAATATTTTTTAAAATTAAGACAGCTTAATATATTATATACAATTAAACAATTTTACTCACTTATATACTATCAGAATTTGCACGAGTAGTTTCGAACTCATTCGTTATTCATGATGAACATGCTGGAATCACGGCGTGAATTGACAAGCCGCGATTTCGAATAGATTCAAAAATAACCAGGAAAATTCTGATTATATATACTAGAGTAAAAACTTGGAATATTATAAAGACAGTAACAAATTACCATACAAATTTAACTAATTGTTATTTTAAACTAGCATATTTTAATATACCTAAGTCCTATGCTTCCGGAGGCGTGTTGGCCTCGGGCCAGCTGGCCTGCACCTTCTCATTAAACCAAATCACTGCAGGAGTTATATCGTTTGTTACAATTTGTAAGAACAACACGTGTGATAAGTTTTTATAAACAACGATTAATTCCGTTCCAAATTTAGCACACATTTAGGATTTACCAAGTATTGCCCTCAACGTCCTCACGTCTCAAAAATCTTAATAAATCTTTACGCAAATAACCAAATTATTACAAGAAAATATATTTAATATAATAAAATCTCATCTCACATCTGCGTTTTTTGTCTATAATTATTTAGAAATAAAGTATAATTGTATGTATTGACGTGTTATTCTAAGGAAATATGTTTAAATATTAGAAATATTTGTACTAAGAAAAAAACGTAATAAAATACGGGAAGTACAGTTCATAGTAGGTATACAAGTGTTGTTATTAGTTGCATAACGTATATATGTAATAAATAACGATATTGAGCAATAATGATAAAATAAAAAATATTATTTTATTAAAACTATTTTACGGATATAACTAGTGTCTATTTTTACATATTTTAATTTAACCCGACGTTTCGAATGCTTTGCAGCAAACGTGTTCGCGGTAAGACGAGATGATGGTGTCAGTCAGTCAGTCAGTTTATTTGTCACCTACCTCCAACAGTTCCTTAGTTTACGGACATAGAGTTCACGTTTGCTGCAAAGCATTCGATTAAATTAAAAAATGTAAAAATGCTAGTTATATCAGTAAAATAGTTTTCTTGAAATGTAAATGTACTCGTGTAAATCTTAGAAATCATTATATTATTTGAAAATTAGAATATAAAAATATAAACAAATTCAAATATATACAAAACTTGTTATACAAAAACATAATTACAGAATTAACACAAGCAAGTATTATAATTACAAAGCAACAGAAAGTATATCCAAAGTGATGTAGTTAGACGTACAAAAAAACAGAGATGTACCAGCGTACGATGCGCAGCCCATCCCTAGCGGAACCAGTTGGCATAGCGATGCATCGGACGCCTGTCCTTAGCTATTCGACATTGTACAAGGTCAGTGCTCCTAATATAAAGATGCAAAAACCGCCGCCAGCGCTGCGTATGCGCACCGCGTAACGCGCAGCCGCATGCGAGACGACCACTTTCGATTGTAGTTTAATTTAACCTTTTTAATGCCATACATATTTTACCAATATATGCTAAAAATGCCAGTGAAAAATTGTATTTTATAGATAATTGTTATGAACAAGACAAATATTCACCATTTCCGTTACAATATACCAATATTCATAATTTTTTCAACATTCTCTTCAGAAGATTTTATACTATGATAATAAAAACAATGAAATTGAATACTACACACTTATTGACAAGAAAAATTACAGAAAGAACTATGAAAAAGAGCGCTATCGTGACGCTGGCATTTTTCACAACTAGCGAGAGCAGCGCGACAGCGCTCCTTGTCATTAAAAGGGTTAATATTAATATAATATTTCTATATTATAATTGTCATTATATTTTGATTTACATACAACATTGTATATGAGAAATTATGTTAAACTGATTTCTTTAATGGCCATTAATAATTAACCTCTTGACATAAGATAAAATGAGTCACCGTGAATTTTATCAAAATATAAAAAAACCCATTCATATAATAATTCCATACATTTATAGTTTTGTAACAGTGTATATAATGATTGTTAATTATAAAAATAAAATAATAATATATGTATCATGTATTCTAATTGAATAATTAGTATACACAATTATATTATAAAATTAAAACGGTGAATTAATCACAACACTGGTTAACATTTGTTTTTATTATACAAATATAAAATAAAAATTTACATTAATATTATAAAGCGGAAAACTTTATATAAACGTACTTATTTTTGAAACTTTAGGTTGATTTTGAAAAATTCTTTCTGGTAGGCAGGTTATAAGGAAGGATATAACTCTATGAGGTCGCGGTTGAAACCGTGAACAACAGCTAGTTAAATATAAAGTTAGTTTTTGTCTGTCTATATTGTATAACAATAAAGTATATTGAGTACAGACCTATATTAAATAACATAAATATATAAAATATTACAATATCAAGAATAAATATTTTAATTTTGCTACATTGGAAATCTTCGCGTTGCGTCAACAAAGTAACGAACCTCATCAACGAGCTATTGTCTACACTTAGAGCTCGAAGTGTCTAGTTATGGCAAGGCGTATTGCAACCACACACGAATTTTCGATGTTGCAAACCTATTTCAAAATACTACGGGCAAGCCATTGTCAGCGAAACATACGCTCCATACTGGCCAGGTTTCCCAGTGAAGGCACGGTGAGTGCTAACGCGATCCACTAAGGCGATGAGGGCAACTGTTGGTTTTTTAGTGGGTAGTCGTAAAAGTGACAACGTCTTCTATGCTGAGTAGTCCCAACGAACAAAAAAAAAAAGGTTTCCCACTGACAAGTGATAGCCCACGTCTCGATTGAAACAGGCGATACGGAAATCGATTATTTCAAAAATTTCAGAACAGACATGATTTCACATTGGTGAGGTCGAATGAAACGCAACTATTCGTTTCGTATTTGAATGTAAACTATGTTGCAACTGACATAGGTGTAGAAAATTCAGATAAATAGTATCACGAATATAATCATCGAAACCTTGAATGTATCGTTGGCCAATGTGATGACGTATGATGAACAAACGTGTTAGCGTGTTAGTTAACAGCTGGAAAGAATTGTGATGCGGGTTGCGTCAGTACACACAGAAAAGTGTACTCAGTTTACATTTACAATGATTTTAAAACCGTATTAAAAAGACGGTCATATAAAACAGGTTATAATTGATTACCACCTCTGGTAGGTCTGATTGCGTGATTTCCTTCAGCCATTGGACTCGCCTAGTCTCAGCAGTTGTTTTTCTATTTATCATAATGACCTAAATCCGTCGTATCGACGCAGGCGTGACAGGTTGGAGATTGCACATTAACTAAAACTCCACGCATGCGCAATATAAAATAACTTATCATTGTAAGCATGTATCGTGACATATTTGCACAAACGAAATGGAAATTAAAATGAACGTTGCGTCTATTTTGCAGCGCTGCATCGCGATAAGGTTTGCGTGTGTGTGTTTCTAACGTGTAGTGTTGCTCTTGTGTGCGTGTGCGCGGGAGTGTGCGCGAGGTGATCGTCCCGTTTCAAGGGCAGTGCAGCTAGCGCTCATATTAATAGTTGGCGACTATTTTCGCCTCGTCGCTGTTGGGGGACCGGAACGTTATTATTGACATTTGCGAACTTCCAAATCGAACAAACATTATACGCCATACAGATTTTTTTCCTGTTTAATACTTTTATTTATTAAAAAACTTTTTATTATACTATATTCACTGAAGTAATTTGAAGATTTGAAACTGCGAACGTGTTATAAAAGATAAAAGAGGACATTTAGTTCAAACAGACATCATGTTTAAGTTAACAAGAATGTGTCATTCCTATAAGATTTTTTTCGAAATAGATGGCTATCTACAACTATCAAGCTAATCAAATGTATCGTCTTTATCCAATCCAATCATCAGCTGTACAAGGAAGACGCTCGCGCCATCTGTTGTTCGGTCTGCGCTTGCGCAACTCGACCCACTTGCGCCGTGGCCGCTGCCAAACGCCTCGACTTCTCTACAATTACATATTTCGGTGTCGCAACATTCGTCGCATCCGAGTTGAACGGCCCGCGACCTTGAGCGTTGCGCAGCGCACGCGCCGCTGAAAGCGAAAGGACCGAGTGGATCCCGGAATTTAGTACAGTAACTGAACTGTAATTGTTGGTTATGACCACACAGCCAGCGAGGGAACCGCTCCTATATGGAACTTACATACTTTGCACATATTTAATAAAAAAACCCACATTCATTCATTTTAGCAATTGGTCGGGTCACAGGCGTACGTGACCTAAAACCTATAACGTCACTTATCGGTAAACCACATAGTACCATCCCATGAATCATTGTGAACTAAACAGGCGATAGTGCGTCACGCTGTTGTTTCACGACTCTTGTGGGTCTTGACTCTTACACAATAAAGCGGCCATCTTGCTTCCGAAATTCAAAACTAAATACTTTCGATGTTTTACAATTGTAAAATTCCGAGATTTATAATTATTATTAAAAACGAGATATGATTATATGATTCATTTTGATGAGCATCAATTATGCATCAAATATAACTACACGATTCTAATTTAGGACAATATTCGATCCAGTTGAAACCGATTCAATTCGATAATTACATCTACAAGTAGGTGAGTCGTGACTAAAACAGTATATCGACCTAATTCCGATCAGCCCACTTCCCCGGAAACCTCAAACGCGGACTTCTTTACGATATATAAGACCGGAGGGCTGTCCAGGCGTCCTACATACGCGCTCCACTGATTTCCTGCCCGTTTTAAAATTATCCGCTCATTCGCGGCGGAGCGGCAAGGGCGCCCTTTACACATCGGAGCCCCTACACTTTATATATATCCTGAGCCTGCAATTAATTAATACAACACAATAACAAGATAAAAAAACATACATTTTATAATATAGGTATATAAAAATATATTATTAGAGTTATTCTGGAGGACATAATAAAATGAAGGAGATAAAATATCTAATGGATATCCTTGTGCGTGTGTTAACGGGGTCAGTGTTAGAGCGCATAGCATTGCATAAATAGACGGCCCTCCCCCGTTCCCTTCCTGAGATCGTATAGGAAAATTAGGTTAGGGTTGTACAGCGACGTACTTGAATTAATAATTTCTTATATCATGAAATTATTAAAATATATCAAATTTGAGAAGAAAATTAAAGAACATTTATGTGTTATGTGTCCTAATATTTAGATCATAACGTTTCCTAGGAATGAGACCTTCGCTGTCAGAATATGTCAAGTTTATAATAAATTGTAATTCTCTATAAGTTGGTTTAAAAAATAAAAAGCACAAGCCCGATGAGTTTCTGTCCTCAACTCTTCTCAGGACTATTTATCTTTCCCAGCCGGTGGTAGCTTTGACTATGAAAAACAGTATTTTTTAAAACTTATTTTCAATAAACATTTTCTTTACATTTCATAACTTATATCAAATATTCTTTACAAAACTTATACTGAAATAATAAGTTTATTTTAGGAATTGTTATCTAAATAATTCCTAGGAAGTGGCCGACATAAAAAAGCCAGTGGTTTCTCAACGTGTTTACGGATGGTGGTGCCAAACTCGAGATTCCAGTGTCGGTTGCAAAACTGTAGTTTTAATAAATTTGACTGGATGCGGGGCCGTGGGAATATGGGACAGACGAAATTAGATGGAAAATGGCCGTTCCTTGACGACTTACTTTAGTGTGTCGCCGACATCAATATAGGTTCATGAGGTGAGGATTTATAGATTCCTCATTTATTCTTATGTGTGCTTGTGTGTGTGTGTGTCATTTCTTCGGTGACGTAAGGCCTTTCGATTCTTAGTCACTCCAGGAAAATATACGATGAAGTTATGCAAATGTGACAAGTTAGAAGTCAATTCAATAATTAGTAACAGCTCGTTCCGGCCTGGTTGCGGAGTCAGGGTCGCGTTGGGCAATACGAAAACCAGCGCCTTGACACCACCATTAATTCATGAACCACCAATACCTACAGAATTTTAATCTCATTACATATGCATGTTTGAGCCTGTGTCAACGACACTGTCACCGCAAAACACATGTATTATATCTTTTTGACCTTTGATATGAAATTAATTTAAAAATGAAATTTAATATTTTGTTTCTGTATGTGTGATAGAGAACTGACTTTGTTTGTAATGGTGGTGGAATCAAAATATATAATTAGCGGTATTTATTCCGCTTCTTATAAATAAACAAAAAATAATTCGTATTATTAACGTATGTAGGACGCGCCGGAAAATCCGCAGCCGGAAACTAATATTAGATGAACGGAAGACGAAACTTCTCAATCCGCACGCGATATGCGTCTGCGCATGTTTCAAATTAAGGACTTTAATTTCTTGCAATAACTTAATTAGTATATTAGGAAGTAAGTTTATTAAAAAATATTTAACCTTCTGGTTCCAATTTATAAATCCTAAAGTATATTTTTTATCTTTAAATTGTATATACGTATTTTAATAGCACCGCAGTGTCGACGATCGAATACCTATCCTAAATAGCCACCTTACCGAATGATTGATCCAAGATGGCGACCTGCAAGGAAGTGCAGGAATTTGCAAGACGTTAGAGAACGCGAGGATCGCGGGGGGGGCGGCGGTGACCTTCGCGCGTTGATGCAATGTCGTCGTGTCATTGACCACGCGCCGCGCAAACAGTTGCAGCTCACCCCCTCCCACCCTCGCCCCTCCACCGCCCACACTCCCGCTCGCCCTCTCCTCCCGCGCTCTATAACCGCCCCCCTCCCCCTTCATAAACCCGCTGCCGCCGTAAGGATGCGAGCTACTGTATCGATAATGTAATTAATTATACTAATATCTACAATTTATTTAAAATTATTAATGTTACAATTGAAACGACGATATTTTTTTTATCAACACGTTACAAATACAGAAATACTTTTTTGTGTTATAGATATTGATAAAAACAAAAAGGCAATAACTCAACTATTTGTTTCTGCACCTTGTCGTGCGACTTATGCCTTTTTAGTTCACAAAATAAAAAAAAATAATTTAATAAAATAACAAGGCGACATATTCTTTAGTTACATGTATAATTACGTAAGCGGGATGCACGAACTCTTCGTCGAATCACCTTCGCCGCGTCCCAATATACAGGTTGAGGTCAAATCGACAATAAAAGTAGTTTTCGATAAAACGAAACGACAAACAAGATGACTTTCGAGAAAACGTCATTAGTTTGCGCGGGAAAGTTGACAATGTCAAAAGTACAGACGGCACATCTCTAGCGTGTTCAAATAATAGATCAAATAATTAGCAATATAAAATATACTATGTTTATATATGTACAAATTATTTTTTCGTAATAATCACAAATTTTACAACCACTCTTCTAATCATAAGATATATCATTATACAGTATTAGGCAGTAACTTTCTGAGCCAAACTGAACCTGACCTTCCATAACAAACGCCATAGCACTCGGCCTAAATAAATAGCTAGCACTGACGGACGTACTCGCTGATAACTGCATCCGGCACGATATTTGCGTTAAAAACTTAGATATAGATAGCCTATCGGGTTATCAAGTGCGTTCAGAAAATGAAAGTTATCATTTATTAGTTCATTAATACCTGTTTTGTTATGAAATATTTAAACTTGAAACTATATTTGTTTATTTAGGAAATGTACTGTTTTATTAAATATACTTTGGAATCAAAAATATATATGACACCAGTTTACTTGTTTGGTACAAACAAGACAATATTTGAACAGATTTGGTAAAATCAGATTGTGTGTTTAGAGCATCGTGCTGATAAAAAC
Organism: Mechanitis mazaeus; assembly: GCA_959347395.1. Taxonomy (NCBI): domain Eukaryota; kingdom Metazoa; phylum Arthropoda; class Insecta; order Lepidoptera; family Nymphalidae; genus Mechanitis; species Mechanitis mazaeus. The sequence continues at coordinate 16,514,612 of OY365752.1, read as the reverse complement.
AAAATCTCAACTTCCTAGAAGACAACCTTCAATAACTTTTTATTTTAATAAAAAATTAAATTTCTTTAATAAGCGCCAACACGAAAAAAAAAACAGATTTTTTCGTATTCTATTTATTGCTATTACACAATTATTTTAATTTATTTTTAGAAGAATAAAAGTTTCTATGTTGACAAAACATTAATTTACTATATCCTATATTGTTAACATATACACATATGAATGTGATATATTTTTAGGCTAATAGGTGAATTGACGTCACAAAATTACTTTTGAGACATTACGCAACAGCCTAGCGGCAGGTCGTGGCGTGATAACTCACTCCTCACTCACGCAAGACATTTGCATAAAACCAATATTATTGAAATACATAAAGCTACTTCCGTTACGAAAATTTCCGTACATATTTGCACATTTTTTTGTTATACAATTTGCTCAATTCTTTACAGTCCGGAAAGTACTTTGAATTCCATCCAGAAATACTGTGTCCACGTGACCCCAATACGAGGGCTGCCCTCTGCTATCTGTTACGTAAGGTGCATGCGCCCGCGCAGCGCTGACCTTACTTAACGCAAACCAAGTTCGCCCAGAATTGGTACATAGATATTGTTCTAAATAAACAAACATTAAATTTATTTACCAAATTTTACAAATTATCACTTCAGATAACAACAAAAATTACTTAAAAGTCACTTGTAAGTCATTTAAAATGTTTAATAGGAAACGATATTTTTTACAGTATTTCCATAGATAAGTTACTAATACACGATCGCTTATCAATATGACTATATATGAACAATTTTCCTTAATTTACTTTCTTTTAGTTCAAACAATAAGATATAATAAATTAAATCGTGTGAATGTTTAGAAATAGAATAGAGCACAGTAATGTAATTATTTGTTCATTTAAGACAAGGAAGCTTATTTCATTTCATTTATCAGACAATGTTTGTTTTAATTCGGAATCAAAGTCACCTTGACAATGAAGAGAAAAACTTATCAATTACCCTTACTTTGTGCTTGAAACAGATAAGTAAAGAGACCTCTTTATAGCTCCACTGACCATTTTTATAACCAGTAAACATTATATATATTGTTTAATATATTTCGCTTTACAATGTACTTGTTGTTCGTATTATCTTGAAGTTATAATTAGGTAAAATATTACCTTTTTTATCTCTGACAGTAATTATATAATAATACTTCTAAAATATGTAAGATATATCTATCAAAAACTTAAATGTACTATACGATACAAGGAAAATTACACACAATCGCGATATCTCGCCAAGAGCCGGGAGCGGACAGGAGTAGAGGGATGCGCGGGCGCAGGCTGTGTTTGTGTGTGTGAGCGTGTGTGAAGGTCAACCGGCGGCGTCATTTCCTGGTCATTGCCTGCCTGCCTGCCTCATCCGACGCCCGTCTGCGCACGCGCACTCACACACACAAGCTATGCACTCTTAGAAACACGCACACCGCTTTCCGGTGACAGGAAAAGGTAGATATACCCATTGTGAGCGGCTCTATGGGAGGATATGACAATAAAAATTGCATTGTTTATGCACAGGGCTAGGATAGATATATGAGACTTCTCACGTCAAGATTTTCGCTAAATCGTGACTCTAAGATTATGTGGAATGTATAATTATATTTTATTATTATAATATATACAAATATTACATTAATATTTTTAGATATAATACATCTTTTATATTTCTAGCTTATATTATTATATAGTTTGCAATACTAAATTGTATTATATATAAATTGAATTATTATATACAATTATTTTGACAACTTCGTCACTTTATTAATCCCTACTATGGCTCTTATCACTTCCTGCAAATTCGTTTCAAGATAACGTGTTATTCGCAATTTTGCACAGAACGTTGCCTGGCGGAAAAGTAATCCAATCTTATCAGTCATTCCATTTATCATGATAGAAGTTTGTCAACTGCCCACGTCACATTTATTATGACACGAATGACTAAGGCACTCCGAAAATGACGAACTAATGTTTTCATTTAAAAATATATTTATCTTCACAACTAGACATAATAAGGTAATATAATGTTGGTACTGTACATTATGGAGAGAGATTTAGGAAGTGAAGTATGGAGCACCAGGATACAGAAGTATTGGAAAGTTTTGGTGCAGTCGTTGTCAAAAATAAAATTTGGCTAGCATCTTCAAAACTTTTCTCAATATAAGGTGTATTCTTAAGCCCGAATCCTCAAACGAGGTGCAGTCTAACTGTTATAATATATTGTATATTACCCAAACCAACATTCGTCTTTTGAAATGCGATCCATTTTTTTGCGCCAGTCTGACGATAAAACAATAGTGTTTGTATCGCAAGAGGTTTGTGGGGCAACCCATTTATTGCGTGCGGGATGCGCGACCGGTTGCTTCCCTCCTCCGCCAACGTTCGCATTCTTGTATCAGGGAATAAAATACCGTCAGAGCGTCGATTTATTAATTATAGACTATAGTATTACAAGATAGAGTTCTATTTGGAGTGTGGCTGAGAGGTATACTTCGCATCAAGGGTTCGCATCAAGTGGAGATCACATTCTAGAGGTACGACCGCTTTAACCTTGATATTACAGAACTAAAACCAGTAGGATGCGTCCAGCGCATGCTATAAATAGAACCGCCAGCGCATAATGTGGTCGTTTTTTGTTTTGTTAGTATTCCCAGGCTCGCTAAGGATTTTATGGTGTACGTGGAACGGTTCATTATATAAATATCTTGAACACGTCAATACTATGCTTTCCCGTTTGTTATTTTTTTTTTATATCAATACATATCTATTTTAGTGCAGTATGACTCAAACATTTAGGCTTACAGACTTAAGGAAACTACTAAATTTAGTTTACTCGGAGTATCCTCTGTACGTGTTCTCTTAACCGATTTCTTGAGAGAAAATTTATAAATTTTATTTTAGTACTGGTGCTTCTCATTCACTCAATGTTAACTGTAAACACACTATTATTGATTAATTACAAAAATATTATTCAAAACTTGGTAGGTATTTTGATTTGTGTATATTTTATGTACAACGCTGCATTTTAATATAATCATGTTAATTAGAGAATGATATATTTTCATTATTTTTAACTTATCTGCGGATACGGATTCTTTTTATCTGATAATGTGAATTCAAATGAGTCGATAAAAATATATATGAATATAAAAAATACAATAAATAATAAAATATATATTTCTCTCTTGTAGCGCCCTCTTCTTTTTCATGAAGTTAGGTTTTGGCGCCCAAAAAGTGACATTGCTTACCATAGATTATCCATTTATTTTAGTTTTTGATTGTGACGAATGCGAGGTACACGTGACACCGGGTGAACGACCTGTCGATAAGGACAAAACACGTGACTTTGATAATATTAGAAAGAAAATGGCGGACTTGAGGCCCATTCATATTTAATACCGATTTCTTATTGTACATAAACTTTCTGGTACTCATTTATCGTTGTATTTTTAAACTACTAATAATAATGTGTTTAATACTTGTATTATTATTAATAAATTCTCACAAACTTGTTCCCCTGAGGCTAGGTATTTTTTTTTTCTTTCCTTAAACGCATTCCGCGCTGATGTAGACACGGCCCGATGACAGTTGACTCAGATACTACCTAAAATACTGCCATATTTATTAGTTATAACATACAATTCCTCATAGTTTACAATACTTTAGTATATGTTCCACTTTCTTTTTTTTTTTTTTTAAAACATATTCCAAAACAATTTATTAAAAGTTCGTATCAAAATTTATAAGTAGAATAAACAACCATTTTCGTTCGTTTTAAAAAAAAATTAAAACTGCTGCAGATTAATAAAATATTTGTAAGTCCAAGTCCCAGCGCTACATGTGGTGGAGGAAAACAGCGGCATCGGGGTCAAGGCAATTGACGCAATCTTACTTTATCTAGCCAGCGCTCTTATCAGCTCGTTGTAACTGGTATTTTTTTTGTTATTATTAGGAAACAGTTTTTGATTACGATAAGAATCCTATTATTTCATTTTTTTCTGTTTCATTGACTTATTTTTTTTCACATGGCAACATTCGAGCTTCACAATTTTTTTAAATTTATAATTAAAATATTTAATGAAAAGAAAGGAGTTTACATTTTAATGTTATTATCATTAATCATCACATGTTTATACACTAACTTTGCAATACATAAACGTTTCAAGAGTTCAATATCCACTTTAAAACCAAGTTCACCAAAACATAATAAGGTCGTGTATAGATTATATAATATATTTAAATATATATAAATACTCATTACTTATAAAATTGTATGTTTTATGACCAATTCATTTATATTATCTGTTGCACACCACATTAAGAAAATACAAATGAAAAGTACCTACTAGGTAGAACAACGCATTGTTAAAGCGAATAACAAATACATAGAACAACTCATTTTGTTATTGAAAATAAACTTTATATTTGTTAATAACAATTATAAAATACATGTAAACATAACACGTAACTGTTTTTTTTTTATTCTGTGAATTCCCTGCAATGATGGCGTTATAAAAATCATAACCTTAAAATTGTATTGTCTTAACAAAGACAATGTTGAATTTAATAATTATAAGTCAAAATTAAAGTTCATATTAATTAGTAACTTTGTACAGTAATTGTTAATTGAACAATAGCTCAGTCTGCAGGTACAGGGCCGTTGTAATATCGATGTAATTAGTGTTTCAGCAATTAGGAAACTGTTTCAGCTGAATTTCGTATAAAATGTACAAAATTTGGTAATCGTACGGGAAGTTACGACGAGTGTCGATCGAGTAACCCACTTACAATTACAGTACAATTGCAGCACTCGTTTTGCACCGGTTTTCTGACATTTAATGTGACATATATTGAACTGTTTTCGATAACTAATTTTTTTATATCCAAGGTTTATTTTAAACATTATTTATATATATAATGTATTATTCTAATTCTAATGTCTCTGTTGTTATTTCCAGTGGGCGCATCCAGTGAGCGCGACGCGTATGGCTACGGGTACGGCGGCGGGGGCTCGCACCACTTCGCCGCGCCCGCGCCGCCGCCGCTGCCGCACGACGACCTGCCCTACTCCGTCTTCGACTTCGGGGACTACCAGCGGCACCACCACCACAACAAACTCAAGCCCAAGAAGAGGCCGCGCACGGACGCGCCGCCCACCCCCGGGGTCAAGCGCAAGAGCCGCGAGGGCTCCACCACCTACCTCTGGGAGTTCCTGCTCAAGCTGCTGCAGGACCGCGAGTACTGTCCGCGCTACATCAAGTGGACTAACCGCGAGAAGGGCGTGTTCAAGCTGGTGGACTCCAAGGCGGTGTCGCGACTGTGGGGGCTGCACAAGAACAAGCCCGACATGAACTACGAGACCATGGGGCGCGCGCTGCGGTACTACTACCAGCGCGGCATCCTCGCCAAGGTGGACGGCCAACGCCTCGTGTACCAGTTCGTGGACGTGCCCAAGGACATCGTGGAGATCGACTGCTCGCTCGCGTAATCGCTCCGAGGTCGTCATCGTTTCACTTTTTCGTACGTGTTTTCGACTACTTAATAGAAAATTCGTCTACTTTTCGGATCATCATGCATTACGTATTTCCGTTCGCTTCCTATGATGTTCTAGGATAAATTTTATTCTCAAATTGAATTAATATAAACTTTACTGAATTGAATATTTATACAGATAAGAGACGAAATTGATTGCTCAAATGTTTATATATACCTATATTTAGGAACAGAGAGGAACACTTAAATTTGCTAGATGTTATATGGTATGAAGTGTTTTGTATAATGAAACGAATTTTTAAAGTTTGTAAAGTTTGTACTAGTGGCACCGGACGCTCAGACGGCGTCCGCACACATCAGAACTTCCTACCTCAAAACTACGCAAAAATATACAATTTATTCGACCGTTTTACAACACGCAATAAGTATAGTGTAATAAGAGTTTATATTAAAGAAATATTTACGTAAATCTTTATATAATAACAAAAATATCGTATATTTGCCCTCAGATATGTATAACCTACTTGGTGCTTTTTATGGCCATTATACCTTGTTGTTTGAAACTCATTGATATTAACATGTACTAGCTGTTCCTGTGTTATGAGCGAGCCTCCGTGAATGTGGAAATAACATTAAAATATCTATATTATGTTCTCTTAAACGGGACTCTTATCCCTAAACAAGTACAACTTAGCTAATTTTTAACGAACACTCTTCCACGAGCGAAGGCATCGGTCGTCTGAAATCTATGGATGTTTCGTTGTTGAACCGAATTTTCATTTGATATTAAGATTATTTTGTGAAATTTAGACAATTTCACTAGAGTACTGAAAACAACTGCCAACTTTCTGTTAGAAAACTAAAATTTAATTAAGGTATGAATTTGTGAGTTATTTGTGTTAATTATATCATATACTGTAAGCTGTTTAAGAACACGTTCTAGATTATTTCGTTTATTTAAATTAATTTAAGCCTGTTGAGGGATCTCGTCGTCACATATCACGCAGATCACCAGCTCCAGCATATCAGAGATACAAAATATATACTTGTGATACTTCTGAGACGACGGGACACCTATTTTTTGTTACCTGAGTAAATAATAATTAATTACTATTTGTGGTCCAATGTTAATGACTCATGATACTTTTAAATAGATATTGTTGAGATAGAGAGAGATAGAGCGAGGCCGTGATGAGACAGAGCATTGTATATGTATATGTTTACAGTTGATATATTTGTATAGTATATATATTCACTATCTCCGAGGGGATCGTTAGTTAGGGGTGGCGGGGTGCGCGCTCGTCGAACATTAAAAAAATATAATTTCCGATTGTTATGCAATATTTTTATATATAAATTAAAATTTATCAATTTACTAGCCAGTAAGACTATAGAATGTAATGATGTTGGTTCGACGAGTCGCACTCCATCGCGAAAGAGAAAGGGTTAGTGAAGCCTTGAAACCTTCAGGGAATTGAATTGTTAAGTAATGGGTGCTACGTGTGGGACGATGGGTCGGTGTGCACTGCTGTGTACAGTCTGTGTTCTGTGCAGTCTGTACTATGTGTAATCTGTATGTGTGCTCTGTGCTCCCCGACCACTCCCAGTGTAAAATGAGTTGCGAGCTCGGTGCGAGTGAACGATCTCAGTGTCCAAACTTCTTCGAACAAATCCAGTGCCCGTTTCATGTGATTTAAAGTTATACATATGATAAAAAGTGGAATTTTATTCGTATTTTTATATAGGTAGGAAAAATTCTCAAATAACTTTCTTTTGAAACTATTTCTTGCTTTTGTAAATATAAATTTAGGTTTTAACTTATTTATTTCGTCTTGTGAAGTGTGTTCGTGGAGTCCGCGCGACCGGACCGGCTGCGGTCCGGAGGTTACTTTTTATAAAATTTTATATTTAAATGTTAAATTAGTTAAATTATTATCACATGCTGAAGCCACTAACTTGTAACTCCGCTGGTGCAGGGTCGATTGCGCGGATTCCGTGACCCTCATACTTTTCCTTTTAAATAGGAAATTTCGTTCTATAGGTTACAAATTTTATTGTAATATACATTATATAATAAATAATTGTAATGGTAGTAATGAATGGACCACGTGATGGCAGGGGAGCGCTCTCAGAATTTTTAATTCGGCTAGTGTGAAGATTTGAGTTACCGGTTAGTAGACAAAATGTTTGAGCAAACATTTAAAAAGATGCTCTAAATTTTAAAAATAATTTTAGTCGAATTGATGTTGTTAAAAAAAAAATCAAAGTTTCTAATTATTAAATGTACTTAAAATTTTCAATGTAAATTTTAACAGCACCTCGTGAAAATTGTATTGTTATAAATTATTTTTACTGCGCCTAGTCTTTGTATCATAATTGTTTTTGACGCTATTTCTCAAGTCGTTGTCACTGGCAACGGACATTTGTGTATTGCACGAAAAATTGTAAATAATTTGCCCAAACGTACACCCTCAAACCCCGGCGTGACTCGTCGCTAGTTAGATGAAATATGAAATTTTGTGCGAAAGCAATGAGAAGGTTAGTGAACTCGGAATTAGGGGGAGGGGAGGTGTTCGCTGTAAACCATTTTTTTGTCTACTATTTGAATGTATTTAATTCCTTAAAAGAAATATTTTTTATAAAATGTGTGGACTGTTTTCTTTTTCTTATTTGTCGCAACTCAGCTTTTCGCCACCAGGCGGCTCTGTTGTGCTTTCCTTGTTAGTTCTGGGAGACATGCGCGGCAGTGATTTTGAGTTACACATGCTTTTAGATTTATTCAGATAAAGTCCGATAATTTTAATTGTAATTTTAGTTTTTTTTAATTTAACAAATACTGTATTTTCTGCCCCCTAGTTAAGTTATTTTTCTATGTATAGTTAGTTATAAGTGTAAATGGTTTAGTTTATAAATTTGATGCATGATGATAATGTTAATAAAATATCCACAATAAAATACAAGTGTCTTGTTTACTATTCAGCCCTTAGACATAAAATATCTATACGTTTTAAAGAGTGTTAAACCTACCTCGACGTTACAATCAGGTTGCATTGATCGTGACGACAAAACCTTTTATGAAGATATTAATAACGCAAATAAGTCCCATAAACCTAATTTAAATTGAATTTAATTCGCGAAACTGTATCTATCAACAATTTATCTATACAAATATTAATTATAAATTACAATATGACACCGCGTCTGTCTGTGAACGCGAAAAAGGATAATGTTTACCAAAATACACGAAGGGAGCGGAAGCTTGTTAAATATAATTTGGAAATGATTCCTATTTACAATATATTATATACTTTACACTATATTTTATACAGTAATACTTATATCCACTCTTCTCACCTGGATAGTTACAAAATGGAAAAATTAAATACTACACAGTAAAGCAGCATATATCTACATTTATATACATAATGAAATACAAATAATAAACTTGCTAACTGGATTCTAACTATCATATTATGTAACGATAAGTTCCCCCAGTGACGAACATACAACGGAAAAGAAACCTATAAAAATGGAACTTCATTTATAAATTGTTTTATCAAATATAAAAACAAAATCAATTAGGAAAAATATACTTCTCTTCTTTAAATATTTTATAACAAAATAATCTGGGAGTATTTTAAACTTCAAGCGCTTTTGACATTTTTAAAACATTGTATATCATATATATATGTACACGTCTCCATATTCATCAATGACAGCCACACGCTTCATAAGTTCATCGTTGACAGCTGGAGCCATGTACCCGGCCTTCATCATGATCATCCAAACATTCTTTGCACGTAGTTTTAATTGTTAAGCCTTTTTTACTCTAAACTCCACTGTTGTATTGGAAACTAAGTTCCCATTACATTACTTTTTTCTCTGAGATTCTCTTTATTTTCGCTTCTTCAATAGTAATTTTGTATGGTCATAATGATAAAATTTCACTTCTTTCACATTTTCTGTTACAAGCATCTGATATCTTTAAATCAATATGTATCAGTTAATGAGGAGAATTTATATATATATTTTAATGATGAAGGAGGGCAAACGAACGTGCGGGTCACAAGTGAAATGTGATCAACCCCGCCCACGAACTCTTGCAACATCCGAAGACGCATAAGAGCGTTGCCGGCCTTGGAGATAAGAATATACGCCTTTTTTGAAGGTACCCATGTCGTATCGATCTGGAAATACCGCCGAAAGAAGTTCATTCCACATCTTCACGTGGAAGAAAAGTCCTTGAAAACCGCACAGTAGAAGATCGCCACGCATCCAGGTGGTATGGAAATGCAGGCGGTGACGTGCTTTGCGGTGATGGACTTCGGCAGCAGGCATCAGGTCAAATAGCTCTTCGGAACACTCCTCGTTGTAAATGCCATAGAAGACGCACAAAGATGCCACGTCTCTACGCAATGCGAAAGAGTCAAGCGGTTCACAGAGCACCGTGTCCCTGACAATTCGAACGGCTCTCCGTTGTACGCGGTCAAAAGGCAGAAGCTGATATTGGGGTGATCCGGACCAGAGATAAGAACAGTACTCCATATGTGGCCGAACCTGCGCCTTATAAAGCGCAAGTCTTTGGCCAAGATTGAAATACTGCCTCGCTCTATTGATCACACCCAATTTCATCGAGGCCAACTTGGCCTTGCTCTCCAAGTGACCACGAAACTGACAGTCGCTCGAAATTTCGAGTCCCAGTAGTCTGATACTTGGCGAGGCATCGAGGGGTGTGCTATCGAAGAGCGGCGATACGACAAATGGGTTTTTTTTAGTGGTAAACGCGCAAACCTGTGTCTTTTGGAGATTAAACTGAACGAGGTTCGGTTTACCCCATATAACCTCTATAACTTCTGGTTCAATACATTTCGAGGTTTTGATACATTTTTTTTATATATAATAAAATGAACATACGGGTCTCCAGATAAATATTATGATCACGGTCGCGCACAGTCCCTTGTATAATTAGGGGATGGACAAGAGAATTGCTTTGTGAAAGTATTAAGTGGACTTTTCGAAGGTACCTATGTCGTATTGACCTGGAAATACATCGCATACACCATCGCTCAAGATGTCAAGGCTTAGGACGAACCTAGGCGAGACACTTAAGAAATTGCACAAAAAGAGTCGTAATACGACAAATGAGATTTTTTTATGCTTTTTGTGGTACTTCTGGGAAGTAAATTGAACCACATTCAATATTACCTATTAAAAATTTTTGACTAAAGAGGTCTCAATGGTAAACACAAGTTTCATAGTCGTTTTCCCTCCTTGGCCAGAATATACTGCTGTGCAGTGATGTCATCTGACAGTGAATTTTAGAAATTTCTTATCATTGATATACAGCAGGAACATTGAAGGGAATAGTACGTAGCCTTGGGGAAAACCGTTGTTCACTGGGACTGAGCAAAAATTGTCGAGAATAAGATAAGCCATGAGCTGTAGGTTTATGAGTTTAGAAAGCACGAGGTCCTGAAAATAAGCCTGCTGTTAGCTGAGTCTAATCTTGCGTTTTTTAGGGATCGGGTGGATAAGGGCAAACTTCCATAAGTTTGGAACCACACCGTTTATATACGAGTACAGAAATAAATAAAATAGGAGTTCACGATAGACTACATGTTTAGAGAATAATTTGAAAAATGCCACAAGGCCGATACGATTTATAAATATCTATGGAAATTAGATTCCGTAGCACAAATATTTGTCGGAACAGAATGACCGGCATTGACCTCCAACACCATGGTAGGCGGTGTGTTTATTTTGTGAGCATGGAAACACAGCATTATCTTTATAATGCTACTACATTTATCCCAATTTTGGTCCCTTCGCTGTTTCGCAATTCTTTCGCATTTCTGCAATTAGATTTATAATTATTATAGTTAGTATAAACACTTTAAAGAAATTTATTTTGTAATCTGTCCAATGATAAGGAACCCGGAAGAATCTATTAATACACTTAAACTTATATTTATAATAATTTTCACTATCTCATACCATAAAAAAAAACTCATTAAAGCTTTACATAATACAATGCGGTCCTGCTAATAATTGCAAATCACTCTCCGGTCACTCGCACTTCGCAGTCCAAGTCGGGTCAGCTACATTTCCCCCCTTTTGTAAATAGTCAAATTGAACGCGCCGTAAATTGTCGAGATATGTAGGTGTCCAATCCTAGGTGCCATCCGACGTTTGAAACTTCCCGCAAATGGATCTAACCATGAAAGGGATTTCCAGAGCAACGACAAATTGCTTAGTAAAAAATAAAATCAAAAAAAGTAAAATATAAAAAAAAATGTTTTAAGGATTATTAATGTAACCAAAACCAGATTAACTAACTTACAAACGACCTAAATAATTTCAGTAATATCTTAACACCGTGTTTTAACTATAAGCTTACTTTGTTCAACCCCATCTCACTAGACGAAGACCTATACGTAACCAAGTTAATTATTAGTAGTGACAAATAATTAATTAAATTATATCGGCCATTCTAGTTCAAACTGTACGATGGCGTTTAGTTACATGATTTAGTAGCAGAAAACACACAAATAGATGTATAGGTTTATGTTAAGCGCCATCTGCTGGCTACATCAGCCACTATGAGGTCTTGTTTGTTTCGAATTAATTTTATACTTCGATCACTGTTACATAAATAATTTAAATTTAACTATACTCATAGTTCACTTTGACTAAAAATAATACTGTACTCTATAGCCATTTTTAACCTTACTTTTTATCCAAATTTTTGTAATATAATTGAGGAAATCGATTTATATAAATATTTACTATGCGACATAAGGTTTGACTTTAACCTGAACGGGTCTGTCTCTACACCACAATCAAGCTGACGTGTTTTTATCGCGTCAAAATCATCTGTCATATACTTCTTGACGTGTAAGCAAAACTGAAAGTAAATTCTTACATTGTTTTCTAATATTTAAATAATGAGAAGAAAAAAATAGGTGTTGTTGAAGAATACAAAAAGAGTGTTAAATATATTTTTTTGTAACTGAAAGGACATTTATATACAAACATGGTGTTAATGACAATGATAGCTCGTGTTGTAGACGGGCTGCCTCTAGCCGCTACGATGCAAGAAGATGAACAGGTATTAGGTTTACATCATAATGTAAACTCTGTTTAGTGTAGAGCAGTTTTTACTATAATAGTATTTTTGAACTTGTACACTTATTAATTTTTCATTATTTTGACCTATTTATATATATACATAAGATATTCATGAATTTCATTATTTTATTTAGTTATATATTTAAATACATACATATGTAGTTTATTATTTTATATTTTAAGTTTTTACATTAATTTTTATTTGCTATCGGTCTTTCCAGAGCGGCTGTAATATTTTGGAGTACCAAAACCAAGCAAAAATGCTGTTTAGAAAACTTAGCCCTCAGTCACCAAACCGTTGTTCTATTGAAACTGGGCCTTGCCTCTTCCAGTGAGTCACTGCTTCTTAGTCTTATTTTATTATTTTTTTTCATAATATATATTAATTATTTTTAACCATAAAAAAATATTTATTTTATCATATTATACCACTTGTTATATCTATACTACATTGTTTCAGCTATTTAATTGAGAATGAGATCTGTTATCTAGTTTTGTGTGAGCGGAACTACAGTAAAAGACTTGCATTTAGCTACTTAGAAGAGATTGCACAAGAATTTTATCAGCAATACGGAAAAAGGGTATGTCTAGTACCCTTACTTTGGGTGCTTGTTCATTGTAAAATAAATTTTTTTTTTGAAGCTATAAAACAAACTATTCAATGGCTTGAATGTGTGAAAAGTTTTCATTTATTGATTTTTAAATGATCATATATTTTTGTATTTAAAAAAAGATATATGTGTATAGCCATTATGCTAGGAACATATTATTGAATTCTTTAAAACAATATAAATTTTGAATTAAAACTAAAATACAATAATTTTTTTTGTTAGTACAGCTATAAATGTATTAAGTTTGTGATCACAAGATAAGATTAAAAAAAATGGTACATATTATATAATACAATTTATTATAAAAAAGCTGTCAAAAATTACAAACTTCCATCAGTCATTATCATAATCAGTTCATTTCAATTATAAAATGAGTTTTTCTTAGTTAAACACGTATATGCAGTATCCGCTGGTAAAACTTCTTTATATTCACTTTACCATTTCCAACAGGTGAACACAGTAACTCGCCCATACACCTTTATTGAGTTTGACACGTGGATGCAGCGCGCACGCAAACAGTATGCGGAGGGCGGGGTGCGAGCCAGGCGCGGTGGTGCCGCCGCCGCCCTCGGAGGCCAGTTGGGAGACGTACAGCGCATAATGATGCAAAACATTGATGACGTGCTACAGAGGGGCGCTATACTCTCCGGTACAAAACATTTAAATACAGAATAATAACGTAGATAGGCACTTCAAACAATTATTTTATAAAACTGTTTTTTTTCCAGAACTAGACACAAAAACTCAAAAACTATCAATGATGACACAGAAGTACAAGAGCGATGCCACATACTTGAACACAAAATCAATGTTAGTAAAAGTAACAGCGGGGGCAGTTATACTGCTAGTTGTTGTGTTGTACTTCTGGGTGCTTTAATTCTGGATGTGTTAGCAGTTAGCCTTTGTTACATCATTATTGTCATGGCATCTTATAACTATAACTTATTTATAATGGCCTTTTGTCTTATTGGCAGTTTTTAATTCTTTAGCAGTTGGTATAGAATTGACTAGAATATTAAATGATTTAAACTTGTTAAAATTTTTCTTTAACGACGATATTGGTGTAATTAAAGCTTTCATATTTATTAATGAACTAGTTGGTGGTACTTTGACTTATCCTTTTGTATGATAAATGCATTCCAATGGATTTAGGTGCCCTAGTGATGTAGTGTTTATCTCATCATTTAATATTTTGACATGTTTACAATTAAATCAAAAAACATATAAATATTTTTAAAGACTCTTTAAAGGTTTCTTTATTGTTTGTGAGCAATAAAAACACTTGTCAGCTTTATACTGCTTGTTTTATATCCTTTGGCTTACTTTCTCCTAAAATAATGATGTTTAATGATTATAAATTGTAAACATAAATAAGCACAACCCTATTTGTGTTGAAAAAATTCTAATCATCATATATTATATTTATGGAATTATTAAAATTAATATGTACATAGAGCAAACCCAAATACTACCAAAAGAGGTTGAATTGTTTTTTTGTGTGTAATTGCCTATTTTTTTATAACTAGTCTGGTTGGTGAGGGATTGTTTAAAGATATTGTCATGCTAATAATTGTATTTATTTAAGAAGTAATAAATATGTATTCTTTCTGAGTTTCTGTTTATATTTTATTTTTAATATGATCCGTTTATTTATATATCAATTTAAAATTTTTAAAAATTTTATCTGAACACCTTTATTTTTCACAATGTAAATTAATCCAAAATCATTATTTAAAAAAAAAAAAATTAAGTATATTCTAAAATAATATTTTAGAACAAGTTTTTGCTAAATTAAATGTAATTTATACATATAATAAAGTAATAATGTCAAATTTGAAAATTTTATATTTCCAACATCATGATATAAGAAAAGATCTGAATATTATTATTTCTTTTTACATAATACAACAATACTCAACTACAAGAGTGAATATAATGAAAATTGAATTTGTTATTTCTTTTTATTTTAATTTTTCCTTCAGTTGTACAATCATGATTGTACACTATTAGTCATGATTCTATTTACAAGGTTATTCCATAAATTGTTGGTAATTTATATCATCAATGCATTGGTTTGCTAAATGTGTTCTGTATATTTTAAGCATTGCTTCATTTAATCGTAAAGCCATGGTTGAGTTTAAAACCTGAAAATATCAGACATTTTAACATATGCAAAATAAAAATAATAAACCTCATATACAATTACTTTCTAAGAACCTTCTTGTTGTATGTAAGTAAAAAATAATCAATGAGCATTTTAATTTGATTTATATATTATTTAATCATTTATCAATATTTTTTCTTATAATTTTCAAATACCTGAATTAATTTAGCAAATATCACAGGTCTGTTTCTCCATTCCATGGTTCCAAATAGTTGTACAGTGTATGGCAGAACAATAGATTGCAGAGGAGAGTTTACATAGACCAGAGATACTTGAATCATTGGGACACCAGATTTCAGATTTATCTTTAAAAATATGGTATTATTTAATACTACTAATTAAGAAATGCAAAACAAAACAAAAAGTTATACTAGTGCTCACATCTTTCAGAAAAAAATGTCCATCCAAACTTTCTAAAATACCAATTGTTCGACATTTTATAACTTTGTCCTTTTCATTCTCACACCGTACCACAAGATCACTTAGGCTTGAATAAATGAAAGAAACCACCTAAAATGTTAAAATTTTTAAAACTTTAATGTATACATAACACAGTAAAGATTGCCTTTGTATTGATTTATTTATTACATGGGAACAATCATTAGCAAATGGTTTATTACAATAATCATGATTTTTAACGGTCGACATTTTAATATGCCTTAAAAAATAAAGATACGAGAAAATTAGGAAGTAATAATTGCCATTTAATTTGGTTATTCAAAAACTTCCGCCTAGCAATTATGTTCGTTGACAGTTATATAGCACTCACTACTCTGTGGTTGATTATCAACATTTATGCTATATACAAAAATAAATAATAAATAAAATTTTGTTATTTTTATAAACCAGTTTTTTATAATAAAGGGTTAAATTATATATAAAATAAGTAAATTTAAACCCAATGTATTTTATTTTTTTTTAAACATTTTATTTTTAAATAAGAAGAAAATCACTTCTAATTACAGTCCACTATGTACGGTGGGAAGATTATAGATTTCAACGGAAATATTCTACGCACCTGGCCCCTGAATATAAGTAGCACTGACTGGATGGGGATTCATGTAGTAACTCCATCCATACTAACTTTCTTCCTAGTCAATCTCCCTTCTTTTAGAAATTTACCACAACTCTCGTATGGAACCAATGCCGGTTATATTACAAGATATTTTAATACATTATAGGATATTTTTGTAATTTATATTTTGAGAGTTCTAAAGTTTTATTTTTTAAAAAATTCAACTAAGCCGCTAATGTCCTGTGTACGAACACTTTTAATTCCTTCCCTCGCTATATTAAACATTTAATTTTTATGTAAAAACTGCCGGGGGTTTAGGAGGAACCATATTAAAATGAAGTAAATAGTATTGCCTATAACTAAATTAAACTATGATAACTACTACATAATATAAGGCAGCTCTACACTTTAACACTTTCACTGTAGCTATGATCTATCACTTTTACATAACTTTGTCTCCCAACTATCACACTCTCAAGAATTCAAATTCAAAATTCAAAATATCTTTATTCAAATAGACATTTACACGCACTTTTGAATCGTCAATTATTACATTATAAAAATGTCAGTATAGTCAGTCCGTCCTTAAGCTACCACCAGCTCGGAATGTTGTTCTGTTGAGAAGAGCTGGCCAGAAGTTCAACAGTTGCTCTTTTTAAAATATGTGAACAATGTTTGATGTACAGATTAGAATATCCTGCAAATGAGTCAACAACCTAAGCTCCACAACCTAACCTTTTAATTGATCGAAATACGATCAACTTCAATCTTGTATGCTATAATAAGCTTTATTTAATAGTATACTTTTAATTTTAGATTTAAAATCAAGTAAAGGAAGATCTAAGATATCTTGTGGAAGCTTATTATATATGCGAACACTCATGCCCATGAAGGATTTTTTGACTTTTTGCAGACGAAATATCTGCGTTGAAAGTTTATTTTTATTTCTAGTATTTATAGCGTGTCTGTCACTGTTTTTTACATATGTATCCAAATTGTGACATACAAATAAAATGTTATTAAATATTTATTGAGAAACGACCGTAAGAATACCAATTTCTTTAAAGACATCTCTCAGGGAATCTCTAGCTTTTAAGTTATAAATAGCCCGCACAGCTCTTTTTTGTAAAATAAATAGAGAATTAACTTCGGCAGCACTGCCCCATAACAAAATACCGTAAGACAAAATGCAATGAAAGTAACTAAAATAAACAAGTCGAGCTGTATTGACATCTGTTAATTGTCTTATTTTTTTAATTGCATAGACGGCGGAGCTGAGTTTGCCTGCGAGTGTTGAGAGATGGGGGTTCCACTGGAGCTTTTTGAAAAACCGTTGAGTCAGTCATTTCCAAAACTTCATTGTTAAGGAGCAGGCTACAATTCTGACTTTTTACATTGGGAAGTGTAAACTCCATGCATTTGGTTTTCCTTGTATTTAAGGCCAAATTATTTATTTCGAACCAATGAAGAACACGTGACAGAGCGCTGTTTACTTCGTCATAATTAGTTCTATTACGCCCGACTTTAAAAATAAGCGAATAGCGAATATATTTGTTTACTTGAAACACATTTTATATTTCTCTTATTTTTAGTTAAATCAGTATATTTTATTAATTTAATGGTGTGTAGACACAACCTTAACTTTGTATTAATAAAATCAACAACTTCTATCTTTAGTTTAAATATAAACCAACATTTCACATTTACATAAAAGCTAGTATTATAATGTGAACATAGACAGTCACATTTACTTCATTCTCTTTTTTCTATATTATTTAATCTAACCTCTTTCTCCTGATTACCTAAAAAGCAAATTTCAATAGTTCAGTGACTCACACGATAAGTCTCTTCGTTCTTGTAATTTTCTCCGCCTTGGTTTCCCTATACACCGCTCTGGTTTTATATCCCATTATTTCACGTTCTAGTGTATTAGATGTGGAATTCTCTCCCCAATGACATCAAGAAATCACGGACAAAGCCTATTTAAAAAAAAAGAATATGGCCACTTTTTGAATAAAGTTTTAGATTACAATATAATACTATATCTATTATACATCTTTATATTTTTTTTCTTCTTTTGTGCTTACATTTTTCCTATTACTTATATGTACATATTTATAATACTTTCTGCTAAATTTTCTAAATTTTCGCTCTTTATTGCACCGCTTTTAAAATCTCTGCACATCCCCAAGGTTGACTGTTAGAGAATGCTATTTAGCATTAAGTCCACCCATTATAACATTTTTTTTTGTTGGAACAAATAAATAAATATAAAACTTTCCAATACATTATATTATATAAAATCTAATAATAATACATTATATAAAATCTCATTATACGTGCGATAATCACAACTGAAGATAGTGAAAAAACTTTTTTTATTTCTGAACTTTACTTATTATTATCATGTCATAAAATGACATTTGATGTTTTAATAATCAATTGACATCTTCAAAACTTGCAAGTTTACATTATCTCATTGTGTTAAGCTGTAATAATTGTAAGAAAATATATCCAAGAATAATGCCTTTATCTCAAGTAGAGTTGAGACCTGATAGAAAACTTTTAAATCATGAATTTGAGGGATACAAATTAAATTTACAAAATCGAGCTCAATATTCTATTAATCTAACATCTACTGTCGACCGGCTCCATCCAGACGAAATACAGTACTCCTTCGTTCATGCTAAATTATTTGCTTTACATAATCACCTACTAACTGATATCTGGGATCATCAATTTAACTTTTATTATATCGATAAGAGCCAACAAGTTGTTAATGTGACGTTTGAAAACATAAACAATACATTCCAAACCGCAGTTGTGTACGACGTCCCTGCTCACGTTGAGAGAAAATCTGGTCACTTCAATCTCTGTATCTCATTTCCATCTAATCGTTTAGCAGTAGTTAGTGATGGTACTGGATTCATACATATAGTTGATACTGGAACTCGTAACAGACCAGCGGGCGATAAACCAGTGTGGAATACTGTACATTCTGCTCTAGCTCTTGGAGAAGGTAAATATTTTACTATTGTTGATACTAGAATACAAGAGAAAAATAATGTTGAAGTATTGCACTGCCTCTTGCAATCCGTTGAACAAAGTGAAAAACACTTCAATTCAGTTTTATCTTGGATATCATTTGAAAGTCGTGATGATACATGGCAACAAAGCTCCATAAAAGAAGTGAAAGGCAAGGGAATTGTTCACTATGCTGCATTTGAAATGGGCTGTAATGCTCTTTATGTGGCATCAGATAATTTGTTTAAGTTTACATTAGATTCAGATAATGATATCTTGCCAGTAAAAAAAGAAGAACCAAGACAGATCATATACACTTGGCTGCAAACAGCTGATGATGTAACAATTACCCTTAAATTACAAGACAATTTTGATAAAACCCTTCTAATTGTAAATATAACACCATCGACAATTCAGGTCAGTTATGCTGGTAAAGAATTTCTTAACGGGCAATTGAAAAGCAAAGTAGACAGTGAACTAACAACTTGGAACATACAAGATAATGGACAAGTTGATATTCTAATCACCAAGTCTGAGAGTAACATGTGGAATGAACTAATAGAGGGTGGAGATAGAAATGGAGAACAAATATTAGATGCAGCTTTGGTTGAAGAAATTCACCAAAGACTAGCTCATCTATGCTCGGAAACTGAGGTGATTACTGATCCGCCCATTACAAACCTCACATCACAGGAGTTAGAAGAATGTGACAATGCATCAGAAGAAGATACAGTTTTAGGTAACATCCTTTATAAATTTATGTAAAATCTTTTTTATATAAGAGAGTTTTAATTATATCAAAAATTAAATTAAAAAAAATATTTAACAACTCTACATTTCTGTGTTATTTATGTTTAATGAGACCAATAACACTTCTATAATAATAACATAATTCATTTATAAAAATCTACTTTGGTCAATTTGAGTGCTTTATTTTGTTTTGGAATTCCTCAAACAGAAAAATTCATTTAAGTTTTATTTGAAAATTGTGTACATATTAATTATTGTTATATAAATGAGTATATTGGGATCATAAGTGTATTTTGCTTATACACGTACAAATATTATATTGTGTACTAATTCATTGTTTGGATTTTATATTTATTTATTTATTAGGAAGACAAACAGTTAAATGGAACATATACATAGGAACAACAAAAATATACATAAACCAATAGTCTTCACAAATTAAAAGAAACATAAAACTATCTCAAGACAACAAAAGATAAAAGTTACTGAAAAATAAATTAAATAGAAAACAATACATTTACTTTGTAAAACTATTTAAACGAAAAAAAAGAATAATACAAAACTACGAAACTACATTAAAAATTGGTTCTTCAATTTACTAAGTTTAACATTAAAAAAGTCAATATTTTGAAATAAATTGTTGTGAACATTGCAAGCATGATACACATACGCATTACGAGTGTAATTTGTATTAGTCTTAGGTACGAAAAATAATGTATCTCTACCATTTTCTATTTTTCAGTGAGATTGGATTCTACAAATCATGAAGTAACACACAGAGTACCTCTGAGTGTGCATCAGTTTTTATTCAGCCTTAAATTAGAAACTCATGAAGTGCCAGCCCTAGCCCTCAGACATGATGTGGATGCCTGTGTGTGGCAGCCATTTGCACAACTTTTAAACTCAGACACTTGGCCGATCAAACACTATGGCACTCTTATGGCCTTTGGATATGTACAGTCCTCAAAAACAAACCGTAAATTTGTTACTTGTTCCCCAAATTTTTCATACAGTGTTGTATGTGAAGCTCATAGACATTTATTTATATACAAAAGCTCTGGTGGACCAGATTCACAATTACGACACAGGACAGCTGGGGTTATGAAAAACATTAAAGTCGGCCAGCAACATGTTGTTAATATTGATAAGTTTGGAGAAGTTTTGGGGATACATGCTACAAATGACTATTTATTTGTTTTAACTGAAAAATCTTTATTAGCTATATCTGTTTAAAAAAAATAAAGGAAAAATTATATATAAATTTATTATTTATTTTCACTCTCATCCTCAGAACAACTTATACTTTCTTCTGAAGAGTATCCTGTAGTAAACAATAGATTTTTGGGTTGCTTTTTCTTCTCCTCTTTAATTTCTTCCTCTATTTCCTTTTTCTTTTCTTCTGCAATTTTTTCTGTTAATAATATTTTTTGTCTTTTTCTATGAATGCCATTTTCTATCTTTTTGTGATTTGTACCATTTGGTTGTTCAATCTCACAGACACCATTTGTGACTTCTTTCTTTCTATTGTCTAAATTATTATTCCCATAATCAAATTCATCCTCTGTATATAAAAGAAAAAAAAGTATTAAGACAAGAATATCAAAAATTAGTTACTAATGAAAAACTTGACAAATTTAATGTTCTACTAACCTGGTGTAATTATTTCAAAGTTATATGCATGGTCTTTCAACACAATAAATATGATGGGAAACTCTACTAGACATTTTCCAGACAAGTTTTCAGCTAAAGACTCTATTGTATCCAATTCAAAGAATTTGTTACCAGAACCTTTTACTTTTTCAGCTAAAAAATATTACAAATGTTTTTAACCACATTTTAATAGGTCGCAGAAATAGTTTATTCCTATCTTTCCAAGGAAAGTCAAAGAATTGTCAAAGTGATATAAGAAAAAACTATTAACATAATAAACAGGATTATATGTATATAAAAATGTATAAACAAACCTTTTAATAACACTTTAACTCCACTGAATCCAACAGATTTGTAGTAAACTAAATCCTTAGAACCTTCAAAAGGAGCTGCATCAGGATTTAGGTATTTAGCTAATAACTCTGAAAGTTTTTTAGTTTCTAAACATTTCTCATCTATAAACTTTAAAGGCTTTGTCTCAACAATAGGAAAAATCCACTCAACTCTCCAACTAATTGTATTATATTTGAAGTTATATCTAGTTGTATTCACCTTATGTCTTGTAAAATTTTGAGTTAGAAACTGTAAAATTGTGCCTCTCTTCATTGCTGCTATTTTCAATTTGTATAAGTGCTGTAAATGATTTTGATTTGAAAAATATTGTAAGGTGCATGTGTATAAACAATATAATAGTGAAGACTTACAATTGGGAGATCTTTGTCAATTCTGCTGTATTTTTTCTTCTCATCACGCTTAACTGCGTAAACAAACCGCGCGCACTCTTCCAACAATCTATAGTCGCTTAACAAATCGGTGTCTGAGAAGTCTTTTATTCGTATAAACTTCGTGCGATCTCTTATACCACTGCATTCAAGTTCCTTTTTATGTATTCTCACACAATCGAGGCAGCATGTTTTTACCTCACATTTAGGACAGGTGTAAATAGCTGAATTAGCACCACAAACTTCACACTCCCCGAGCCTAGATAAAATGTTAGACAGGTTATATCGTATTTAGTAATCACTTTATAAAACATTGTCTTACCGAGAGGATACAGTTGCATCGTTGTCAGAATCACTTTCCGATGAAGAAGACATGTTATAATTTTATATACTATAGGCTGTACTTTTAGTTATAAAATTTGTTAGAAAAACATTCAAACATACTCTAAGAATATACTATTCCCTAATGCGAGACCAAAACTCAGAGGACGCAAAGAGCAAGCACGTATCTGTCGGTAGGTAATATATTTATTTACAATATGCAGGCACGTGTTAACGACATTATTTTTTTTTAATATGATTGACATAAAATCATAATCATTACCTTGTCATTACTTAAAAGGAAAGTAAATTTTGATACCAAACCGTCTCAGTATTTTTCTCTTAAATTTATATTGTGGAAGACAAGTAATTTTTCTGAAAATATTTTAAGTAATAACTAAATATGTAAAATAAATAATAATATATGTAGTTTTACTAATTCATACAGGCGAAATACTTTTGTTGTCTATGGAAAAACCCCTAGAAGTCATATCGGAACTTATTGCCATAGAGCACAGAGTACTATACACCTATGTCAAAACTGTGTCATTCTGTTTAATTCAATATTTGTAAACAATACGAGAAAAAATAAGAATCTAACAAGTTACATGTTAAAAAAGTTAGCTATTAGTATTTAGTTCATGTTTAACACTTCAATTATTTTAAATAATTAATATGGGAACGGAAATTAAAGGCGATGACTGGGATTTCCAGTGCTCTGATGATGAGTTATCCAAAAGCGGATTATTTATTGGCAAGAATTGGATGCCCGACCCGGCTGAACTAGAAGAACTTTACAAATCTATCGAAAAGACAGGATCTTTAAGTCTCGAATGGAAATGTCCTGGAAGACGGGCACCATCCCCACTACCAGTTAGCAAAGAACATCAACCAGAGATTCCGACATCTCCTATACGAGAGGAGAAATCCGATTTTGATTTTATGGATGAAGTCAGTTCCCTTAGACTACGAGTACGTAGAGATGGGGAAGATGCCCTTAGAGGTTCAGCTAAGAAGAAAACTACATCCTTTGATGGCATTTTATCTAATATGATCAGACATAAAAGGATAGAGCAATTGGAGAAACAATCTGTTACTCCCAATAGTTCACCCTCTAGTAGCACAAACTAAGATAATCAAGTATCAACTTAAAATCTTTAGTTTGTTATTAAAAAATAGGGTATATTTTTTTTAAATTACAATTATCTAATTAAAAAAAAAATATACCCTATTTTCACTTGTTTTTTATTCTTAACCATACATGGTTAAGAATAAAAAACAAGTGATTTTCTACATCTTTAACAGACATTTGTGGTATTTATATACTTATTTACTTTATTTACAGAAGAAAATACTCTGTGATAGGCCACAAATAAAAATAGGGTACAATAAAAGCAATAGATTTTGCTCTTCAATTATAAGTATACTGAATGTAAAAAGTGTGTCTAATTAAATACAACTATACACTTAGATGTGCTGATTTTGGATGTAACAATTGTTCATTTTCTTCTAAAAGCTGACGGCACTGGTCCATGTTATTTAATATGTGGTTCAGCTGCCAGTGCTTTCTTAACAGGCCCAATTGCAGATCAAACTTGCCATGTCTGATGCATTGCAGACCGGTACAGTGAGCTACTGTCTTCAGTTGGATTCCTAAATCATGAACTATGGTCCACAAGTATTTGTCATACTCATTTACAGACTGGATTTCTGTAATAAAAACTAAGTTGTTTAAAGAGTGTTTTTTTTTCTATTTACTTATCCATAATTACCATTGATTATATACAATTTTCTAATTGTACTTGCCTAAATTGTTTGACAATGTGAGTGAATTAACAAAAAATAATGTTACATAGCTTACCTAATGTAAAATTTGGAGGGTCAAAATGAACACATTTTACTCCATAAATGATTGGCAATTTACTGTTAGCAGGTCGGATAAGACCCTGTGATGCCAAATCATAAGCTGTTTGTGATTCAATATGGAGACCAGACAACCTAAAAAAATTGTTATCAACAAATTTTATATTTGTTAAGTAATTACTTTAGTTGTTAATCTATCGAACAAGTATGGTACAATACTGACTGAAACATTGTTTTTTGGTGAGCTGCCTGTATATGAGCAACAACACGATCTATTTTATCTCTAGTTACATGGTTATAAGAAGCTCGCTCCATTGTTTTTCCATTCCAGAAATATGTGTCTGTTGTTTTACCTAACTGTCCATGCACTTTGAATGCTCTTGTAGGTCTGGCTGTGTTAATTTTATATGTAAGTGTAGTACCATCATTTATGCCTAATACTGAAAATTTATAAATGAGTTAAAGATATTTTCTTATTTAGTTTAACTAACATATACCAAAATATTTTTAAATACATAAAATTCCACTACTGAAGAGGCCTAAATGCGTCGCCCAGCTGCAACGGAAATCTTTATCAATGTATCTTGGTCCACATACGAGGGGATTATCAGCATAGTTAGGCACTAACTTAACTTGCATTGGTTCATTTGTTGCACCTATAATTTCAACTCGCTTTTCAAGCTCCCTGTCTGGTAAAGCGTTTAAATCTAAAAATATATATAAAGTATTAGTGATATCCTTATTCAAAGTTATATTATCGTTCATCACTATTCACTTGTTATGATATGCCTAACCTCTACATAAGTTCGTCAAAATTGTATGCTGAACTTGACGCACACTGACGCACGAGGGTTTATAAACACAAATAAGTCCATTTAAAGTTTTATAAGCTAAGGCGGCATCTCTTATGTTTACCATTTTTTTAAGACCATATTTTACTTAAACTTAATGAAGAATTTATTACTATGTGCTATTTACTTCTCAAACTTCTACAAATGTCAAATTGATCAATCATTCAAAACATTGAATTCAAAAGTAAACATCACATCAAAAGTTGCTTGACAACTCGATTTTATTTTACTTTTCACGTCAGTTCTTTCAAATATAATGTTCTTAATTTTAATATTAATTTACTTTACTTAAAAATTATGTAAACCTAATAACTGATAACAAACATGTCGTTAAGGAACAGGTAACAGGTGAGTCGAGAAAGTAGAAATGGGTTTATGACTTTCTGAAAGCTATTCATATGATTATGGACACGAAATTTATTTGACAGTTTTGTCGAACAGCTGTATTTTTTGGACCAAACTGACTATATCGAGCTTGTATCAAAACGATTTGATTATGATATTTTATATAAGTCATTTGGTAGAAAAGTTATATCTAGTCTGGCAACATCAAACGCTTAAAAAAAGTGCTTTGACGTGACGTTAGTTTAGTCTGTGGCGTCGTGCAATGGCCGATTGATCATTGAAAAGACGTTATCAGAATTTAGTGGCGTATCGCGGTCGTTGTGTGTCTTCCAATGAACGATTTTTTTTTACATTGACTTCTTAAATTAGAGTCGGTTATTGTGAATTTATATTATATTGGTGTTATTGACGGTGGTTTAGGAATTGGTGCTAAACAATCCAAGATTCCCAGTGTGAAATTTTTGTTGTTGGTAAGTTGGCATAACAGTATACGTATCTTTCGTCGCTTTGATTGTCCAATTTGTATCACACAATGAAAAAATCGCGATGTTTTGTGTTGTGCTGTCTCTGAACAAATTGAATATGCCTCATGGATATACTTTAGGTTCTGTGAGGTTGTGAAGCCGTTCACTAGATACGTTAGTTTACATATTATCATGAAACTTCTAGTTTTCTATAATTCCATGGTAGCTATTATATTACAACATTTTTTTAAGTAACAAAATTTATCTAAAATCTTATAAGAAAAAACTTTTGTTCCTATAATATAACAATATTTTTTTTTAATATTATTATACAATTTGAAGAGTATATTAGAGTTTAAAATATATCATTTTTAAATTCAAGTCTACTTAATTTATTATTCAACAAAATATAAACTATATTTATTTCTAGTAGTAAGAAATTTTGTTAAGATATTTTTGTAGTAACAAGTGCTTTCATAAAATAATTAAAATTTGTTTGAACCTACATAATTAATGATTACAGTATTTTATTATATATCTAAATTATGTATTCTGTTTTTTATTCAAATACAAAAAAAGTACTACAATTTATTTTGTTGATATGGTAATGTTCAAAAATATTGAAATAAATATTGAATAATTAATAAATAAATTTCTATGTTTGTAAAATTTGAAACAATTTCAAGCAATTGCCTCTTACTCGAAAAAATTGTGAATTGATTTTAACATAAAGAAACGATTTACTTTTTCTAATTACAAATAAATCTAATCTAAACATTATAGATGAATAAAAAGAATTAGTTGCAGTGTAACAAATGTTTCTACTGTAAAGACTGTTTTTATATGTAACTTTTTGACTTTAATTTTAAACAATTTTCATATTAAAGACCTATACACATGATAGTGGGAGGAGGCCTTATTTTTGAAAGACTATAACTTAATCCACCATCCTGCTCCACTTTTTGTGTTTTCTGTTCCCACTCAGACCCAAACTTTACTTGGTTTTGTTCAAAGTTCTAACTTTTAACCCGTCAAGAACAATCATAGACAAAAGAATTTAATTTGATTTTTATAATCCATTTAAATAAGTTATTTTAGTATACTGGTTTATGTTACTGAGTACTTCACCTAAAACAGCAATATAATAATAATGAGCTGAAATTAAATTAATATATATTATATTTATATGAATATATATGGTTAAATGCAAATAAGTTTATGTATATTGATATAAGATAATGAAAATTACGAATGAGTTGTAGCCTCTATACACAACATCTAGTTGTATCCATTATGGCTTTTAAAATTAGGTAATTCTCTTATAAAAGAGAAAAATAGACATATTGTTTGTATTACTTTGTTTTTGGCAATACAGTAACATTGGTCTTGTTTTGGCAAACAATTGTGCTGAGTCAACCAAGAAATATGACGTCAAATCGCAATGGCATCCGCCTTTTATCACAACTGAACAAGTAATGTTAATTTAATATTTGCATATACTGATAACATTATTATACTTTCGTTAAATATAGCCACAGATGTACAATTGCGAAATTGATAATTTACGAAAACGAACTACGAGAGCAACTGAAGCGTTTTTATTGTGTTTTGATTTTTTTCAGCATAAAGTGATGTTCTAGATCAGGGATGGCGAACCAATGGCACGCGTGCCATACACTTTTGAAAGTCTCGATTGCACAAAAAAAAAATGTTTTTTATTATAAGTTATCCTTTTTGATGGCAATGTTTCACCACGCTAATGCTACGCTAACATTTCGTATGTTTTTAATTGCCGCACGTTACCTAATTGAAAATTTTTTTTTTTACTTTGTGGCACGGATATCAAAAAAGGTTCGCCATCTTTGTTCTAGGTGATTCTTTTATAAAGAAATAATAATATAGTTTTATATTTAAAGCAGTTAATAATTTTATAATATTTCTTTTCAACGTGATATGTAGACTTTCTTTGAGAACACTCTCCTATTTAGTATTCGAAAGCTACTGGGCGAGTAACAATAAACATCTTCTTTGATTTGAATTGAAGATTCATACATTGATGATGTTTTGTTGAAGATTTTAACGTGCCTAACCAAAATAATATATGAACGTTTAATGTTTTGCAGATTTGATAAATGAATCTCTGTCATACACATCTGTTATACGGAACAGTGCGCATTCCTCAAATATCAATTACCTACCACACATCAGCGACGCTTCAGTGATTATTATCGAGAATTATAATAGTCCATATTTCTAATACGTAATATTTAACTAAACTAATTTTAAACATTTATTTTTACTCTGAAATCATAAAATGATTAAATTTATTGCGAATTCGTCTGTTAGCACATTTTTCTTTTTATTTCATTGCCAATTTTTCAAATTAAATAATGGTTCAGCGACTAGAGACAAAAATTCAAATAAATATAAAAGTGCGCCTCGTTACTTAGCATTTTTTGTTCATTTTATATTTCGCAAACAATTGAAAAAATTCCGACCTTGAAAGTGACCGGTACAAGGCGCCATGGTTTGGAATTACTACACGACGTGTACACAATACAGTTTAAATGTGATGGTAGCATTAAGAAAATTGGATGCGTTAGTTATATTCAATAATCAGATGGTCCGCGACCAGCCGCTGGTCTACAACGTATGATTGCATCAGATGTTCAAACAAGTTTTTCAATAAAACTGTTTTACGGATATAACTCGCGTTTATTATTACATTTTTAATTTAAACCTGACGTTTCGAGTGCTTTGCAGCAAACGTGTTTGCGGTACGACAAGATGTTGGTATCTGACAGTCTACCTCCAACGGTTCCTGAGTACGGGGCATAGAGTTCATTATGCAAACAGATTTTATATCCGATAAAACAGTTTTTTTAAAATGTGTAGCACTCCTGCAAATCTCAAACAACCTTACTTTTTTACTCGGTTTTAATCAGTTTCTAAGTAATTTACAAACATTATTAACATTTACCTTATTTTTATCATATTACAACGTTTTCTCTCAACACATTCCCAAAGAGGGTTCGAGGTCATGCCTTTCCTAAAATTTGTTATGAAATTTCTAGCATCTCTTAAAGAATATCCAGAAGAAATTGCTCGTAATGACTAAAATAAGGCAATAGATTTGGCTGTAGTAGTGACCTGCTGATAATCCGTTAGGACAAGCAGACGGTGATAAAGACTTAAGTTTTTGTTTATCCTAGACATGTGGCGAACTCAAGAAAATTGCGTTTAAAATTAGAGAATGGTGAACATTACTAATATTTTATGCAATTTGATCATCAGCAGATTATTACTGCAGCCAAAACTATCGCGTTATTCTAAACATTTTAGAAACGCGTTAATTGCGTTATTTTAAATATTTTAGAACCGCGAACCCCATAAGAATGAGAGCAAGTGCATGATGAAGATAACTAATGATTACTGCAATGTGAACATTATTAGCTACTACTATTTAATCGTATTAAAACCACTTTTTTAATTATTCGATAGTCGATCTGGCAGTGATTTGTTATAAGGTCAACTCACAAAAAAGATACACGCAATTTGAATTCAATAAGTAGCTTCCTTCATCAAGGCCGCTGGTCGCTTGAGGATACGCTTAAAGGTTTCTTTCTCAAGGCTTGGGCTTTACCCACTTATATTAACTGAGGTGTAAATAACGCAGATTGATTAATAATATTTCTGTAAATAACCTATCATTTATTGTATTATTCCTTCTAATACTACTTGTTACGTTTATGTTTGACCAGTTATTTATATAGTATATGTTCTAATATATTGTTAGGTAATCCAAGCTATATTTAGTAAGTGGTCAAGATTTGTTTTGTAACTTAGTAGGTCTTACGGAAAATGACATAACTGACCTCTCATGATGCCATTGTCAAAATGTCACGTATCATTCTTGAATTTATGAATAGATTGAATTTATGTCTGTAGACTTTTGAATTGTTTGTGTGTGTGTATCTGTGTGTGTGTCTGTGTGTGTAACATAGATGTGTCATTGGTACTTGTATTGTCAAATTTTCGGTTTTCTTTTGTTAAATTGTAACGTTCATTTATTATGTTCACTTTTTAACTGGAAATGTCTTAGTTTATCTCCGACCTGCTTAATAATCTTACGAGAGACTTTATTATTATCAGTCTTTCTACAAAGCAGTTTGCTCTTGAATTTCGAAATCCTTTCAGTTTTGGAAGATCCCAAAAATTTCTTATTAATGTTCGTGATAATAACATACAGCGAACTCTGCTGATCTGCAAGAACTTGGAAAAAAACATGATTGTATTTCATATTAAATTGTCATGAGTCTGAATTCGACACACTACCGTTCAAAACATGTTTTTGAGGTGGATAAACTTTACTAATGAAAATATATTTAGTATAAAATTCTCTGTTTTGTCACTTTCACACCTTTGATATAAATATTTAGTGAGAAAGTGACAAAACAGGGAATAAGTTCTACTGGGTATAATTGTTTTTATAAGGCAACATGTGTTTATAACTTTATAAATTTTTAAGAAAACCCACTTAATAGTTCCTCAAGTATGTGAAGATATACTTTTTACTTATTGTGAAGTTGTGTTCCAAGTTAACACAGATCTTAACTTGTTCTTGTGGGTTAATAGCCTCCATGGACTTAACATTTGAATTATTATTTATTATATATATAATAATAATAACATAATACCATTTAGGTATATCATTTATAGCTTCCCTAAAAAATTTCCACATATATGTCAATATAATATATTTTTATTTGTACAAATTGTTACGTAAACACACATACCAGACATACTAAGCCACGTGGCGTGAAGGTGTGAGACTGATATATGATAGATAATTACTATATGTAAATTATTTAATGTGACATATTAAATACACGTTAATATCTCCAGATTAAATTAAGTTTACAATCGCAATGATGTACAGAATGACGTAACAATATACAAATGATTTTGTCTAATGACAAAAATAGGGTACTTTTAATGTTGTCTAAGATTTACATAGTACTACACATTTCAATAAAACTATTTTACGGATATAACTCGCGTTTATTATTACATTTTTAAATTTAACCCGACGCTTCGAATGCAAACGTGGTCGCGGTAAGACGAGATGATGGTGTCAGTCAGTCAGTTTATTTGTCACCTACCTCCAACAGTTCCTTAGTTTACGGGCATAGAGTTCAAGACGCACACAAAACGCACTAACTATGTCTATGGGCTTGGCAGTCTGTTCACAGACATGGGATTTAATATTTCTCGTGATAGGATTCCAGGTGTTCGATAGATTCCAACCATCTTCTCTATTAAAATTTGGATGTTTTTTAATTTCAATAATTACTTAATAAAAGATACTTTTTGTTCGATGATTTTGATATATCTATGTTCGTGTTGTAAGAAACTATATTTATGAAACGTGTATCGTAAAATGTTAACTGCGGTATTTAACAATAAAATATGATATCAGCATGACGTCATCTGGATTCAGATTCACATGTTTTAATAATACGAGAATATTTAAAACGATAGTTGGTTTTATAGTGAAGTCTGGTTCCAATTACGGCTATTTTTTATAAAAAAAATGGTCTGTCGATACTGGAGCTTCATTTTATCTATACTAATATTATAAAGCTGAAGTTTGTTTGTTTGAACGCGCTAATCTTCGAAACTACGGGATGGATTTGGAAAATTTTCTTGTTTCTGATCATATCATTATGCTGATGATTCTACTTATATTAATAATAAATAAAACATTTGTCTGCGGTGGCACAGCATGTAGCGACTTGTAATATATAAAACGACCTCTCTTAGCCGCATTTGTCTGTCTGTATGAACTCGATAACTTCAAAAACTACCAAACGATTTTTGTAATGTTTCTAGTAATAAATATTGTTTTCCTTGAAAAGCCATATAACCCATTTGTTTTATAAATTGTCTGAAATATAACGATTATTGTACAAAATAATATTATAGTCGTAATAAAAAAAAATAAAAAATATAAGTATATATACTTATTAATGTTAAAGCAATGGGTCACTCTTACCCAAACTGCGCGGGCGAAGCTGCGGGCTAAAGCTAGTTATATTTATTATGAAATTTCTCTCGCCTTGATCTAACTTGACACGGTTTTAATTTATAACGATTGCTTAAAGTATGCTTCATTATATTTCTCCTGTAACCGGATCAGGGCCGAAGCAGTTTGTTATTGTTATCCTGTGGAAAGTAATACTGAAAGATTTAATTATTAATAATAAAATAACTAAATGAATGTATTCAAATAAAACTATTTTTTACGGATTAAAAGTCGCGTATAATCTGGTTACATTTTTTGTCAAGTATCACTTGCATCTCGTCTACCCGTGAACACGATTGCTGCAAAGCATTCCAGCACGGGTTAAAGTAAAAAATAGTTTTATTTGAAATGTGAAAATCTTAAAAAATGAATGTATTGTCTACATTTTCTCAAAAAATGTTTTTAGTTGATCTAGAACAGGTATGAATAACCAATGGCGCGCGTACCGCAAGTGGCACGTTTAAAATTTAATGGCGCGCACAAAAACAATAAAAATAATTATAAGTTAACATTTTGATAGAAATGAATTTTTAATCTACACTTAATTTATAAATTATGTTTTTTTTAAAAAACGAATTGTTTATTATTGTTTATTTAATTATACTTACTTTCACTACGATAACATTTCGAATGAAATTTTATCGAGACATGTTACCTGTTTAAAAAATATTTTTTTGGAATTTGTGGCGCAGATATCAAAAAAGGTTCGCCATCCCTGGTCTAGGTATATCTCGTTATTTTCGTAATCGCGATTGGTTGTTGTAACTTTCAAAAGGTTTGATAATATAAAACATAATTACATATCATTTCAATAACTGTTTAAATAAACTATATTTTTATGTATATAACGTTAATTTGTCTGATATCTGATGCTCGGATCTTGACATTGAAGGTGTCAACGGAGGACATAAAATTGTAGACAAGAAAATATTTATGCAAAAATGTTTTATAAATTCAGTTGTTCGTGATTGGTTTATACGTGTTACCAAGTTGATAGTAGCAAACAATAGTGTATCGAGCACTTGAACAAACCTCGGAAAACACTCATTGTGACGTTAACAAACAACTCATGTTGACTGCTTGTTGGGTTGTGTTCTGAAGTTATCGACTGTTTAATGCACTTTGTTTTAAGTTTTAATATACATAGATAGCTATGATATATTTAAGGTAAAAATTATCTATATATAAATTGCGTTTTAATCTACTATTACAAGTTATTTTCCGATTGACAACTAAGAAATTCTGTCAAAATTATATTAAATATTATACGGCTGTACTCTTTATTACTATCAGAATTTGCCCTAGTTTCGAGCCCATTCGGGTCCTTATTCATGAGCTCTGAGTATGACGAAGAGACGTGAACGCGAGTTCACGCCGCGATTCCGCCATGCTCTACTAATAACGTGAGTACAGCTGGATAATAATATTTAATAGTAATCATAGACCACGAAAGTTTACTTACAATATTATATGAGTTAACATAAAGCTTAGATAGGTAATATGATAAGTAACATAAATGGTTTTAGATCTAGAGGCTATTAGGATAACAAAGTTAAGATTTACAACATGAAGTGTACTATAGCAGGTGTATAACTGGTTTTACCAAATATATTAGCATCTCTACAGAGATAACCTTTAAAGCAGAGGAGATCAACCCGTCGATCGTGGGGCTTTTTTTTTTTTTTTTGTCATGAAATGCATTTATACGCATTCCCGGCGCGTCGGGGGGCGCAGCCTGGGGTATGTGGGACTCGACTGAGATAATACCCACTAAAACCTGACAGTGGTCCGCCTTCGGCGGGAAGTAGGAGGGCCCGCGGAACTCCTTGTGGAACGTCACAGGGCCCTCACCCGCCGGCTATTGCTAGTCCCGTACCGGGGGAGCTTAACACGCGCTCCCCCAGCACCCTCGCCGGTGCTAGCTACGGCAAAACGGTACCACGGGCCGTCAGCCGTCCTTCCCGAGGTCGCGGAGATGGTGAGAAAGGCCCGCCGGTCCCCACCCGACGAAACTGGTCGATCCCGGACCTAGGTTAGTTCATCGCGGGCAAAGAAAGAATTATCGGTACCTACCTAATCTCGTCCTAAATATTACGAAAATTATTGGAGTTAAAAAATTCCGAGTCGGTAGATCGCTAAGAATTAGAAAGGCAGACAGTAGATCTTCAGTCGGATTGAGTTGGTCACCACTGCTTTTAAGAGTTTGGGTTTTGGAGAGTTGCACAAATATTGCGCAATTGAGGAAACTAATTGTTAGTTTAATACTTGTTTTTATATACGTTTTTATTGTAAGGTCATAGTATGCTTCAGATATTCGTAAAATTATAAAATGATTTGTTTGTCGTGTCCTGTGTGATGCTCAAATGACAAAAATGGTTATAATGTATACTTGTCGTGTTGGTATCTCATTGTCTGAATAAATAATAATTATTTTTAATAAAAAATAATACTTATAGAAAACCTAAATCATTAAATACGATAGCTATTTACGGAAATTTGCAAAATTATCAAAATAAGCAGTTAGCAATAATTTTTGTGCTGATATGTATTTTATTCATTTATGAAATCAAATCCATTGCATGCATTGCATAAGAATATATATACGAGAGTCGCGAACCAGACCTCAATTTTGACTCGCTGCGCTCTCAAAATCCCTGTACATGTTAGAATATTGAGCGAAGCGAAATGCAAACAGCACCGAAGTTGCACTTACAGAACGTCTACTCATTGTTTCCTCATCTACTTTTTTTAGAATTTTTATTTCATTGTTAAGCTAAATTTTTGCGCAAAAAGTTTTTCCATTGAAGTCTAAGGGATTTGAGTTTTTCAGTTTTTTTTAAACCACCATCAGACTGATTTATATCAGTGTGCAAAATTTTGAAATTTTTCGGATATACTGTTTTTGAATGACGCTCGCACAAAGCGTGCAACAATATCTCTCAGAGCTTCGCTCGCTTCGCGCAATTAAATCTATAGATGTTTTGAAACTTTAAACACACTGCAACCTTGTGCCGAGTTTGAGTATAAAAAAATATATTGCAGGCAACAAAAAACAATGATGTACATACTTTTAGAGTACTTATTCCTAGTTTTTATATTTCCTTCTAGTGGCGTGAAATTTGTTTTGTCTGTTAATGGCCGAGTTTTACCTGTTTCCTTAAACCATGGTTTTAAAGAACACGGAAATTGTGTTAACAAGTGACCCGACCTTGCTATTGTGAGAGCTGCGACGGCGCGGTCAAAGTCACTGCCAAACTGACTGCCAGTTGTCTTTGCATCTATTGATCTGTATAAGAAAATATATATAGCATCAGTCTTTATTGTTTTATATATACAGCATGTATGTATCTTAAACAATTAGTATTTTCATATATTCAGACATTACAACAGATATTATTAAGTCCGTTTTCTATGTAGAAACCAAAATACAAAACAATTGTATATAAATATATAATACAATTGTGTATATAATAATATAATACGAACCATATATTTATATTAATTAATTAATATCATATATTAATTTTACTACTATTTTAAATACGAAAGACCATATATATATTTGGTAGAATTTTTGATTTTATTTTGATTTGATTTGACATAGGTTTTAAAGTTTTAGTATTAAATGGTTATAGAATGCACGCAACCGTTATACAACGCTGGCCAGTAACTAGTTCGGCCGAGGTTTCGGCTGACCTTAAATGGTTGGCCCCGATTGCTGTAACTTCAATATATTATTTCGTTTTACGCTGTTATTTATAACATTCGCATTGTTGATGTTTAGTACAAGTGTCTGATTTATTATTGTTGATTTTAGCAATGTAATAATATAGTTTGATGCATATTAATTTAATTATACTGTGCAATCGTTTTAGATTCAAAAGTACATCTAGTGGGGTATAAAAATGCTGTTATATCTTTATATAGATATAACTGGAAGTTCCACCAAAGAATTTTTTCATATCTAAGTCTAAAAGCGTAATGGGAGATAACGTGTAGTCT
Source organism: Mechanitis mazaeus (assembly GCA_959347395.1). Taxonomy (NCBI): domain Eukaryota; kingdom Metazoa; phylum Arthropoda; class Insecta; order Lepidoptera; family Nymphalidae; genus Mechanitis; species Mechanitis mazaeus. The sequence goes on along the minus strand of OY365752.1, from coordinate 16,478,078 downwards.
TCCTCTAGAACCTGTCTAACATAATGGGAAAGAATTTTTCAAATCCATCAAGTTATTTCATAGATTAGCTCGTTTAAACAAACTTTTTCAATATATAATATACTATATTATAACATAATTAACATATTACGCAATATTTGTCTTCAAATTATGTTTACGATTTCTACTGTTTAATTGGAAAAATAAATATATACACACATTTAGAACCGGTTTCTTTTAAGGAAATCGACATTCCTAACTAATAGTGAGTAAATAGGGGTCAGGAGCATGAAAAAAATATTTTAAGTTATTTATTTATTTATTTTCTTTGGTAATCCAACAGTGTTACAAAATTATAAATCTAAATAATATTTGCTTATGACTAAGACCAACAAGGATTACACTATTATGATTTACATAATAAAAAATTAAAAAGTTAACATACTAAAAGCGCTTCACTTGAATATACATAAATTAGTTAAAGAAAAAAATGTGTTTAATATGTCTGTGCGTTTGAGTTTGTGTGTATCTATGTGTGTATGTGTGTCTATGAATGTATGTGTGTGTGTGTTTTTGTTGTACGTACTATAATGTGTATAATGAAATATACAAGTATCATATAAAATATATTAGTATTATGTAAGAATTTTTAAGTGTCTATTCTTTTTATTGCATTTTTAAAAAGATTAAAAAGATCAAGTTCGGAATATAAGTCATTGTAACAACAAGCAATACGATTCATAACACAATTTTGGCCATAATTTGCGATGTTTCTTGAGGGTGTTGATGTCTGGAGAAAGGCAGTCACTTTGCATCGGTGAATGTTTCCTCATGCCGGCACGATTGCTAATAGCGTGCGACGTGTCAATGAACTGGTGCTCTCCACCAGGTTTAGGATATGAAATGTACCATTCATCGTGGGATTAACCATCCCACTTGTGGAGTGTGACGTCAGCAGAGATGTTTACTAGCGTTATCTAATCTTCACTTCACAAAAGTATATAACTTAACGGCGCAATAATTTTGTCAGACAATTGTTCGTTCATAACATAATAATGTTTGATATTTGATTCTTTATAAAACGTTTTTATGTTTGTTTGTAAGATTTTTTGTTAATACAATAGTTATTGAGCGAAGCTCTCTATGAGAGACTTTTCTGCATTCTTTATGCAAGCATCAATCAAAAACGGTGTAACTGAAAATTGCCAAATTTTGCGCACTGATAGACGACATCAGTCTGGTGGTGGTTTAATACGTTGTAATAAGTTGTACCTCGTTTCGCTCAATATGCTGACACATATCGATATTTTGCGAGCACAGCGATTCAAAATTGAGGTCTGGTTTGCGCTCCTAGTATACTCAATAGGTATTCGCTCGCTAATCGTGCACGTTATCGCTGATATCATTAGTAAAGATCAAGTGGATAGTATTGTTATTTTAAATATTGTGTTTTTATATACTAGTGATGTTTTCAGACTTTATTTACGTGCAGCGGATTCTATCTAATCTCATCTAAATGACATTAGAATAAGTATCGCACTTTGCATCGATTTCCATACTTTCAATCGTGACTAGTGATTGGATAGTTTTTTGAGACGATTTGCTCGAACAAGCAAATTGAGAAATCGCACAAATAACATTATTTAAAAAAAGGAGGAAAAGGAGTTTAATATATTTTATTTTTTATTTAGTACTTGTAGTTTTTAGAACACATTTTAAGTTACTATGCATTATCAGTAAATTTTTTTACAAGCGAAATTCAACCTTAATGTAACTGACGGAAATACACTGATGACAGAACTTTAATAAAACCTGGATTTTTACCACCAACCCTTTTTTTTTTTTTTTTTTTTTTTTTTTTTTTTTTCCGTTGGAAAAACCCGTTACGGGTACCCCGTCGGCCCAGGGGGGTGACGGCCGGGGGGTTATGTGGGACTACCCGGCAGCATAGAGGATGCTGCCATTTTTAAGGCTACCCACTAAAAAACCAACGGTTGCCCTCTTTGCCGTAATGGGACGTCACGGGATCGCGTTAGCACACACCGTGACGCCCCGGCGAGACCCCCCGAATGAGGGTGCCCCGAGCAACGTAGAGCACCCTCCCATCGCAGGCCTATGTTAGGTAAGAGGGGTCACCCTCCCCCCTCACCAGGCCTACAACTGGGGAAGGAAGCGGCGGGCGTATTCCCGCCTCCTTCTACCCAGTCTTCCCCGACGGAGCGGGTTTTACCACCAACCCTTAAAATAACATACCAATAACTTTACTCTCCTCTTTCGTGAAATAACATCTATAAAACATTGTCTTATTCAAATATCCTTATCAATATTAAAACTTTAATTTTTTTTTTAAACTATGACAGTTTCATTAAGAGGCCACACTATTTGATTCATGTCATACATAGTAAGTCACTAGATCAAAAACTATGTATGTATTAGATTTCATATTTATGGTTTCTAAAGAAAGAGAGAGATATAGTGAAGAAAGTGAGACAACAATACATTGGAATATCTCACAATTGGATGAAAAATACGTTAGGATGCAATCAAGACCTTGTGCAGACAATTAAAACTCATAACGTTATAACAGAATATTTTTTATAATTTATTTTTAAAGTTATGTCAAAGACCCTAAAGTGAAATATATTTTTTAGGTATATAATATGTATTATATAGTAAGTCACTAGAGCTAAAATTCAATCTTATGTCTGTATTAGATTCTATAATAGGTTATATAGTATATATAATATATATATAATAGTTTGTAAAGAAACATGAAAAGTACAATAATTAATTCGATTGCTGCTATGACTTGTTTCTTATATTTCACTTGTACGCAATTCCAGATAAATGTCATTATAATTATATCTCTGAGTACCATGTTAAGTGTCTGTTCTTACAGTTCTTTGTAAGACTTGAAAGTTAATTGGAATGCACAAAATTGTTTTATTTGTCTTTTTAATACCATTAATATATGCTATTCATATCTTCCAAATTTGTATTCAGAAAATTTCAAATCAAATTTTATGTATGTCCTAGCTGTTACTTTCAGTTCTACCATCGGATTAATTTATTTAATATTAAAATAATAGATATAATGTTTTCAAAGATTTACAGAGTACTACACATTTCAATAAAGCTATTTTACGGATATAACTCGCGTCTATTATTACATTTTTGAATTTAAACCCGATGTTTGGACACAAACACTATCTCGTCTTACCGCGAACACGTTTGCTGCTAAGCACTCGAAACGTCGGGTTTAAATTAAAACATATAGTAATAAACGCGAGTTATATCCGTAAAATAGTTTTATTAATTAATAGTAGTAGCGTACTGATAAATACCATTCCTTATGGACCTGTCTATCAAAAACATTTTTCAAAATTATCTTGTAGTTTTGAAGATTAAGGAGTTTAAACAAACTTCCATTTGATAATAATATGACGTAATGGCTTATATATATATATATATATGTTTAGTTTATGAATTAATCTAATATATTCCAAGTATATTTATTTCCTCGATTCTAGTCTAGACTGATTAGGAAACTAGAATTTTTTTGTTAGAAATCTTTTAAGAAATACTTTCACCTAGACTAAGTACGTTTTTCTTAATGCTTGTTTTAATAAACAAAATATTGAATTATATATTTTTTATTCGTCTGTACTCAAATAATATCAAAATTTTAACTAAATTCAAATCCATAGCATGGCAGAATCGCTGTATGATACAAGTCGGGCGAATTCCCATAGTATTTACGTGAGGATATATAATAGTAATTATGGATCACGAAATTTAAAATTCATAATATTATATGTTTTTGTAGTATAACATGCGTAAGTCGAGAACAGCTGAACCGTTGAAAATTAAAACCTTGACTAATTAAATATTATTCATAAATCTCAGCATAAATAATTACGAAATATATACAAAATTCAAGCTTATTATTTATTAATCATAGAATAATGTTACGTAGATTTCTTTGCAGTGCGGTCAATGAACTTGGGTTTAAAATGATTTGCTTAATTGATTCTCTTTTCTCTGGACATTGTCACCTTAATGTTTGAAATTGTCTATAAGCATAAAGATTGTTAAGCTTATTAATTTTTTATTAAATATTTTAATTAATTAATATGTAATGAAAATTTAATATCAGAATATGTTTTGAACCTCTGGAAAACCTAAACTTTATATCAATTGAGCTGCTGTATTTTTATTCGTGATTCGTGATACATATTACCGTCTATATCAGGAAATAGTTTCTTATCGTATCGATTTGATATTAATTTTATTTTATTTTGTTAATTTTTTTTAGGTTTTGTTTTTTATATTTCTTTTTTTTTATATTGTTATTTTTTTCTGTGTAAATGTATGTGATGTCTAAATAAAGGTTTTTTAATTTAATGTCATTTGATATTACAAAGTTGTGTGACTTGACCATCAAACTATAGTGTTAGAAGAGATGAATAAAGAAATATCTCTTTGTAAATAGTATTTGTTCATTGCTTAAGTGGTATTAAACAACAGTCTTTGTTGTAGCATTCGTTTTATTATAGTTTAATATACGGCCAACGTTATCCATATAATGTCCGGTACTATAGAAAGAGAGAGAGAAAGAGAGAGATATTGTGAAGAGAGTGAGACAACAATACATTGGAATATCTCACAACTGGATGAAATTACGTTCAGATGCAATCAAGACCTTGTGCAAACGACAATTAAACCTCATAACGTTATAACAGAATATTTTTTATAATTTAGTTTTAACAAAGCAATGTCAAAGAGACCGAAGCCCTCAAGTGAAATATTTTGTAGTATTTTCTTAGATTTTCACGAGAACACATTTCAAATAAAACTATGTTTTACGGATTAAAACTCGCGTATAATTCGAATGCTTTGCAGCAATCGTATTCACGGGTAGACGAGATGTAAGTGTCTGTACTTACGTGAGTACAGACACTTACATCTCGAAACGTCGGGTTAAAATAAAAATGTAACCAAATTATACGCGAGTTTTAATCCGTAAAAAATAGGTTTATGTGAAATATATTTTCTTAGAGTATAAGTATATATTATGTATTATATATTTATACTTTTATAACCTGCTTGGTCTTAATCTATTTGTAACGCTAATCGGATGGTTACACGATTTTCGTGATTGCAACATACTTTTTTAACGGTTTTATTTGATATAAAAGTAACATTGTTATATTTTATTCTTTGAACTTGGTTATAAATATGATTTGGAACTGAAAACTTGTATGTGAAACTGAAAATTATTTTTTTTTTTTAAATATCGAAAAAAGTTTTCAAAAACAAACTTTAATTTAATTTAACGCTATTTTGAGTTAATATACCAATGAGATTGATTAAAATTAAGATTGTAACAAGATACATCATTTTTTGAAAAATTTTCAGCGTTTTCTACTTTACAAGGCCTTTTATTTGATATTGTTATTGGGTTTTCCAAAATATGTCATCCACCATTTTCTTGCATCGGCCATTTTGGATTGATAACAATATATACTGTTTATAATTTCATTGTCATCGGAAATAAAGTTGAATTCCAAATTTCAGATTAATAAGTTTAGGGTAAGGTTTGACATATATACATATATATGTATATATAGTTCGATTTCAAAATGCCTTGTGCTTATATGTAGAACAAGTTGTTGTTGACTTTACTATATATATATACTACTCTATTTTCTGGCCCCCGCGGTCTTTATATTTGAACAATCTTATAACGTTATTTAATAATAAAATCTTGATTTTAATTTTAGTACTAAAGAAGCTTTTTATTTTTGTATATTTTCTTTTAGAACGAGATTAATTTTTGCCGTCAATGAAATAGTAGCATGAATTTTAATTAAATTGTTTGACATCGAATGCTATGTAAGAAGAGATGTACGTTTATACAGACCTACTATGAATTCTTAAAAGTGTCAATTTTAATTTTGAAACTTTGGTTTTTAGGAGAAGAGAAATTAGCCAAGTTTTGAACCCATTCGGGGTTCTTTCATGAGCTCCGACAGTAATAACGTGAATGCAGCCTGATATTTAATAGTAATCATTATCACGAAAGTTCACATACAAAAAGAAGAGTAACTAATTATATGTAAAAAAAATAAATTTGAATAAAATATTGGTTTTTATATTACGAAAAGGGAAAGTAACATTATAGTATTATTATTTTAAAAGACGATGGTAAGATTTAGAGCTCTGTATAACAAGCCAGGTGTCACTGCCCTCTTGTAAGCTCGTCGTGTTCAGTAAGCGTAGGATTTCATCGCTTTTTATTTGACCTTGAAGGATTTTTAGTGTTAGACTTTGCGATGTCACAGAAAAAATACGAGTTTTTTTTTTGTTTATTTCGTTTTTGTATTTAAAATAATGTATATTGTTATTGTGAGATATAAAATATGTTTCGTATAATGTAAAGAAGAATGATAAAATATATGTTCAATATGTCAAATTGGTTAGCGATTTGTACAGACATAATATTTTAACCTAACAAGAATTAGGTGAGCTATGAACATTTAAACTCATATACATATAGAGTATGATAGTTTTTATAAAAGTTTTTTGTTTAATGTAATATTAACAATATTATTTATTTAGATATTTGGGAAAAAATTAAATGAATTGCAGAGATTTCAGTATACTAACAATAGTATTGTTTTAGGTAAATTGGTCGCTGAGGGTAAATAAGACTAATAATGTTTTTTGGGATTTACACGAGTATTACACTTTTCAATAAAACTATTTTACGGATATAACTCGTAAATTAAAGAATGTAAAAATAAACGCGAGTTATATCCGTAAAATATTTATTGATATGTAAATAAGACTGTTGTAATATTACTTTAAGAGATGGTGGCAATGCCGCTTATTTCGAGTATAATTTAATATGTGGGTTTGTGTTCGCTGTAATGCGCAACATGGTACAGCCTGAGTGAGATCGATTGGGTTCGCTGAGTTGCATCACATTTGTGCAACTCTCGTCTTGCGATGTAATTATCTTTTCTTAACATATTTTAAAATATATGTTTAACTATTTCTTTCTAACAGATTGAAACGTGATTATTATGTAATCTTCAATTATATGTTTTATAATAGATATTTGGCCTAAATACATTTTGTTTATGATAGATAAAACCATTTGTTTTACCCATAAGTAAATTATTTGGAGTAAAAATTCAATTCAACGGAAAGAAGGAGGAAGAATAATGAAAATTAATCTTAAAATAACTTCAGAATTGGATTCTTTGGGAATTCTTCATCCGGGAACATCCACAGTCGACAGCATTAGATTTTAAAACAGATTTTCCTTATATTGGAATATTATAATTAATATCGACTTTTAACATTCATTTAATAGTTCTATAGAATATGACTCTTACATGATGTTTACTATTAAATTTTTTTTATATTTTACTCTCAGTTGTTTAATTTAATCCTGTTCAAACACGCGTTATATTTCATCGTAAAAATTCTGTAAAATAGTTTCGTTTTTAAAACAATAAAATAATTAACATTATTTAAATTTTGACATTTTGTAAATTTGTAACTATTATCTGTGCATTGTCTTTTGTATGTGTATGTGTGTGCGTGTCGTGTGTTTGTGTGTTTATCGTTGCTATGGCGCCAGTATAATTATTACCGATAAAACCAATGACTCACAACTTTACCCTACTTATTGTTAATTGTTTCAGTATTTTATTTATACTAATAATACTAACGGGGGACATTTTACTCTTTTTTTTCGCTAATCATACTTTATTTCCTCCAAAAACATTCTTTGATTTGTCGCTCCCAGTGAAAATACTGTCCATGCTATATTATGTCTTTTCGGAGGGCTGCCGTCCCCCGCACCCCTCACCTGGGGTTTTCAAATTTAGTCAGTAATTACTATTTCACCAAGTTTAGTCAAAATCGGTAGGGTAGTTTTTGAGAAAATCATTTCGGCTACAGACGGTCAGACGGACATACCGGGCCATGGACATCGCAACAGTTTTATGTTATTTAGATGAATAATAATTTCAAATAGCAATTGAATTCTAAATATGTTGTCAATTTAAAAGCTTTTATACCCTTGAATCGTCTCTGGAAATTAATTTTCAAGGTGATATCGAAGTCTCTGGCGCTTCGCCAACATAGAGAATAGGGAAATAACTTTATATAAGATATTTTTAAAAGTATCAGATCTAACACTGAACAGCCTCATGAAGAACATTTGAAATAAAACTATTTTTTGCGGATTTACTCGCGTATAATTTTGGTTACATTTTATTTTGAACCGAAGTTTCGAATGCTTTGCAGCAATCGTGTTCACGAGACGAGATGTAAGTGTCTGTTAGTGAGTCAGTTAATTAGTCATCTTCCTCCAGGGGTTCCTTAGTTTGCGGGCATAGAATTCCGGATGTAGATAAAACGCATGACACGATTGCTGCAAAGAATTCGAACCGTAGTGTTAAAATAAAAATGTAACCAAATTATACGCGAGAAAAATCTGTAAAAAAAAAGAGTTTTATTTCAAACGTAAAATCTAAGAAAAAGAATATTCGAAGTTCGTTTACTTATCTATTTCATAATATATTTTCTATTGATCAAGGTTTCAGATTAAAGATTATTAAAAATAGATAGTAATTTGAAAGTGTATGACTTTAATGTTATTGAATGGTTATGAAGCGTTGTCTGGATTGAGAAAGAATTGATGAACGAAAAAACCTCTGTGTATTTAAAATAACATTTTAAGGTATAATTAACGCGTACGGTAACCCGTACCGTTGTAGGCCCAGCTTGTGCTGGTCGATGCGCTTGCGCAAGTGGGAGCACGCGAAGGTCGCTATCAATGATATAATCGCTATAATAGCCAGATCTTACTCTCCAAATATAATTCAACAGTTAATTACATCCTTTGAGCAGCCTTGCTTCTTTATATTATGCAAATACATATAATTATTGCTAGTTGTAATACAATTATTTTCGATTCCGACCCTAACAAGTATATATTTAATTTGTCTTCAAGCGTATGTTTGTCTATGGTGTCATAGCTTCCAAATGGATATACCGATTTGAATGCTGTATAATTTTATTTTTCTATCGTGATGTTTCTTAGCTATTTTTGATGTTATTAAAAGCAATCGTCTGTAATATATTTTAAAAATAATATGATCTTCCAATATTTACCTTTTTTTAAATATATTTATATATAAATTTGTCTGTTTGTTTTAGGTAAACTGTTGAAACTGAAAACCTATCTCATTTTTTTCCTGTTCAGTAGTAAAGGTATGTTAATTATAAATCATATTTACAGGATATTAAAAATGTATTATATTTAAATATTAAAAATAAAATGGGTAAAAAAACATTGTTTCAAAGACATTTATTTAATATTTTTATTTGCTTGTTTGTATGTTTAATTAATTATAATACATTAATAATTACTTTTAACACACGAATCGACATAAGTATATGTTTATTATGCGCCACTCTTGATAATACTTAATTTAAGTCTTCTTATAATTACGTCATGAGATAAGTCAAATATCCTTCAGATGTGATAAGATATCAGACTTCATTACAAGACAGCTTATGATATCTCAAATCGCTTGTAATATAAAAACTAAATGACTTATACACACGTACAAGCACACAATAAATCTTTTATTTGACAAAAAACATTTAAAACGAAATAAAATTAAAATTTTCATAGTCAAAGCTACCACCGGCTGGGAAAGATAAATAGTACTGAGAAGAGTTGACGACAGAAACTCAGCGGGCTTTTGCTATTTATTTTTTAAACCAACTTATAGAGAATTACAATTTATAATAAACTTGACATATTCTGACAGCGAAGGTCTCATTCCTAGGAAACGTTGTGATCTAAATATACGGACCCATAATGTCCGTTAACACATAAATGTTCTTTAAATTTTGTACAAACTTCTATTCGAAAAGTATCGCTTTTTTCCTTTTTAAGTGGGAGCAAAATAACACTTTCCGATAGGAACTTTTTAGAGGGCGGAAAAGTGATTTGGATTTGGAACGTGTATATAGGACAGGAACATTCATAGAAATCGAAAGCAGAGTTATTGGCTGTATGTTGGTTGAACAGCGCTAAAAAAAAAAACAAAAACGCGCCAATGACGTCTCTGTTTTTAAAATCAATAGATACATAATTTCTCATAGAAAGGTTATGAAAACTGGAGTGTATGACTCGGAAGCGAATTATTTTTCTCTCGGGCGATGTACTTTGAATCCTGCGCTACGCTCGTGCTTCAAAATAGCGCCCTCGCCGTAAAAATACTATATTCCCTTGTGATACAATCTACTATTTTAAACTTGTTATATTTTAATAATTTCACGTTTTCTGGAAGTTTATTATAAAAATGTATACATTGACCCAAAAAAGAATTACTCACTTTTACTGTCGAATAAAAGACAGAGTACTTTTAACAATTCCAATATATTTGTTATCGGTGTAATTAAAGCTATCTTAATGTATACAGTAATCAATTTCCGTTGCAGGTTAATGACATCAGGTGATATGCGACTGATCGGTCCCAATCGCCTCAGCAGACACGATGCTGAAGCCGAGGCCATAACTCAGCTCTACTTATCAACGTAGATACAGCTTTCATTTGTTTCATAGTTCATTGCAAGTGCGTCATCGTGACACACATGTAAAGTGAAGTGCCAGTGTGTGTGTGGACTGGTTAGTGGTAGTGTGATCCGAGTGGGGCCGGTGTTCTTGGTCTGATGGTGGTTGAGTCATGGCGTTCATGACAATGACAAAAAAGAAGCGATACAAGTTCGGGGTGCAGTGCTGTCTGGAGGAGCTGACGGAGGTGCCCTTCGTTTCCGCGGTGCTCTTTGCGAAGGTCCGATTGCAGGACGGTGGCAATTTTCAGGATCATTCAAGCAGGTGAGACGGCTTACATGGTTGTAATTAAGTTTTGGATTTAAACTTTTGTGATCCATATTAGTATTATATATAATTATACGTCTATTCACGTAAATACTTATTGAATTTGACGGATTATTTACAATTAATTTTACGGCTCTACTTACGTAAATATTTACGGGATTTGACTGATGAGTTCTTTTCTATTTTATCCTAAATCATGACTACGGACAGCGAATGGATTCGAAAATAATCGGACAAATACCGATAGCATTTACGTGAGCACAACCGGAAAATTATATATAATTAGCTATAATGATATTCACAATTTATTTTAAACGCTGACGTAAAATTCTAATAAGAATATCAATTACTTTACAATCCAATACAGCACTTGGAATAAAGGCTTTATCTTATCACAAGCCGAGACAGTTAGACCTAATTTACATAAATAACACAATTCTCGGTGACTGAGCGACACATTAGAAAGATAGCATTTTTGGCTGAGGGTAGTTTTTCTCAATATATTGCCTAATACAGAGATAGCAAACCTTTTTTGATGTCCGCGCCACAAAGTCAATTTTTTTTTTAATAGGGAACGTGTCACAATAAAACGTATACTACGTATACGTAAGTATAATTAAATAAATAAAAAAAATTGTTTTTATGCGTGTCATCAAAGCTATCAAACGTTCCACTTAACACGCGTGCCATTAGTTCGCCATCCCTGCCCAAAAAGGTATATTTTCTAACTTATATTATTTTAGAATTAAATAAACTAAACTGTACAAAATAAATACATGACGTGTATGGAGTAACCATTTTGAATTTGATGACGTAACAGATATAAATAGAACATTAATCAAGTGTCAGGGGGTACTGGAGACGGGTCCGGTGCTCGTGCCTCTTCCTCGTCCGCCCCGCCTCTAGAGAATGTCGCTCTAATTGGTTTCATTGGTTAGTTTTCTATAGCATCGAGGAAATTAAACGGGAAATTGATTAAGATTAACGATCTCTAATGAAGTCTTGTATTTACTTTAGTAGTACGGGAAGTTTATATCATAACACTTCTAGACTAGTAGATATACCATTTCTAGGAATTTAGTATCCTATGTTTGAAGACTGTATTCATCTTGTTTTTTTATATAATTATAAAAATCTATATTCATATTTTTTTTATTAAATGGTTTTTCCTTAATCAAATTTTTCAACAATTTTTTTTTTTTTTTATGAATTTGAAATAAAACTATTTGTTGCGGATTAAAACTCGCGTATAATTTGGTTACATTAAAATTTTAACCCGATGTTTCGAATGCTTTGCAGCAATCGTGTTCACGGGTAGACGAGATGTACACTTACATCTTGTAATTAAAATGTAACCAAATTATATGCGAGTTTTAATCCGTAAATAATAATTTTATTTCAAATGTTTTTTCGTGAAAATCTATGAAAATACTATTTTTTTATGAATTGTTTTGACCTAATAAAAATATTTATTTTAATATTATTTAGTTTATTTATAAATTAGTTTAATTCTGTCTACTGTTGAATTCCGTGCAAAAAAGCCGTTCCTTAGTTTTTGATATTATCGCTTTCAAACAGACAGACAGACGATCCCGATGGACTTATATCATAATATGTATTGATTATAATGTTAACACACCAACTTTCAGCTTCGACAAACACGGTTTGATAATAATACAAATGCATATTAATTTTTAATTTTCTTAATGTGACACAAATAATTTTATATATTGTTTGTTTTTTCAAAAATTAATTGAATGTTATATTTTATATGTATTTATATTATGGTTATTCATCGTAAACTAAACTCTGAATAAATGTATTCAATCGCCCATGTGCTAAAAATATTGAGCAAATATTGTATTAGATGAGATTTAGTGAATCATTGTACGTATCAATAATAAAATACAGTAGAATAGCGCTTATTACTTAAGTATTAAGGATTATTTCTTATAACTTTCTATTATGTATGATGTAAGTTGATTTTGCACATTTATTTTGCACGTTTATTAATCGTATAAGTTGCATTTTGTGCAAAATATCTGGTATATTAATATCAAAAGACGATTTACTTATTGATTATGAGCTGAACATAAAATTGGTGATAGTCTCATTTTAAAGAGCTGCAGCTGTATATGTGCAGAAAAATAAAGAGAACAAAAAACTATAAAAAGGTTGCAATATTTTGGCGACTTGCAATTTACAATAAAATCAAATCAAAATCAATTCAGTCATAGATTTTGAAATTACTAAAATATCTGTCAAAGAAACGCGAATCCTCAACCGACCCACTAGTATATATTAAGAACATTTAGTAGTTTAGTAAATTAAATTTTTAATACACTGAAGGATAATGTAGTGCGCATACAATGTTATCAGACTCAGAGGCTATCTATAGTACGCCTGACCTAACACAATTGCATTTGCCAAGAGGAAGACAGGGATTAATCATCTGAGGAGACGACATTGATACTGTTCCGACATCAGGAAGTACTATGATTTTGTTACAGACAGATACACATAAAAGACGCACACATCATTCTGTACCAATATATTATATTCTATATTTTCAAGTTTATTAAAACTACCATATTTATAGTTTATATGTTATTCAATACTATATAAAATAATAATATAAATGTATTTTTTATGGATTAAAACTCGCGTATAATTTGGTTATATTTTTATTTTAACCCGAGGTTCGAATGCTTTGCAGCAATCGTGTTCACGGGTAGACGAGATGTAAGTGTCTGTGACACAAAAATGTAACCAAAATATACGCGAGTTTTAATTGAAGTTTTATTTGAAATATAAATGTAGTATGTAATATACGTAGAGAAAACAGGGAATGTTGTCGTATAGTGAATTGGGAAGTACCCAGTTAACCCCCCTCTCAGGAATGCGGAGGCGTCCGGCGACCGTCGCCGTGGAGTCTAATTGAGACAGATGCACGCTTGTTGCCCTGGTGTTTTGCGAAACATACACGTATCTATCACATCCTGTTATAGAATATATTTATATATCGATATATTTATTATTATTATATATATTTTATTTATGTACCTTAATTTTACAGAGGCATTTTAACCTTAAGATATGTACATAGGATAGCTTATCCTTACAGAGATGTATCTTCCAAATACCATTAAGTTTGAGAAAGTTTCTCATAAGGCAATTAGGTGGTACACTGTACAATATAAACTTATATTAATTGATTATATTAACATTTATAAAACAGTAAATTATATCAAATTACTATACATATATATGTTCGTATTAAAACCTTTGTCATCCATGATTATTATATATAATAGTGTCGTATATACGTTTAGTTTTCCGGAAATTTCGATAGTAATTAAGATTTTCGAGAATTCTCGATATATATAATTACTATTATATGTATAATTAGGTTAATTAAATTGGAATTTGCCTGATGAATTTCGAACCCATTCGGGGTTGTTCATGTATGACTCGTCACGTGAAGTGGTTGAAACTAATCAAGCAAATTCAGACATAATTAACGTGTTTTCAGTTAAATATATACAATAATTAATTAATTTATCATAATCAAACGTTTTATGTAATATGTAGTTGATGTGATTTTATTTTTCCGTAAATAAGTAAAATAAAATTTATTTATATGTATTTTCGTAAACTCACGATTACTATGCATTTCATATATTTATATAACTTTTTTTTACATAGGGAATTATGTCGTGTAACTAGTCAGTTAGTCAGTCAGTCAATAAAGTTTGCTCAGGAGTTCTTAAGCATATATAGCTATATATGTATGACATATATAGCTATATATGTCTATTACAAATAAGTAATTTGTCTTTACGCATGATTTTCAACAAGTAGTAACGACGTGTAGATTGACATGTACAAGAGGAATTTGTCAACAGCATGTCCGTAGTGTTCGCTCCAACATGCAATAATAATAAAATGTTTGTCTGTTTATATAATGATTTATTGTTTAACTGTTATGATCAACAATCAGACAGTATTCCGTTATATCATATATATTTTATTATATTTAAAGCTAGAAAATTTATATCCGCTGTTTTATATATCAATTAACTAGTTCTATAATATAAATATTAATGAGACATAAAAATAATAGGGTTTAGTTTTTAATTAAATTTAATTACCGGAATAATTAAAAAAATTAGAGCGTGTTTTGACCTCTAAGCAGCTGATAATTGACATTTTTAAATTCTTGTCCAAGTTGGCTGTAATGTATGCGTTAGTTGGTATGTTGGCCAAGGTGTTGGTAATACAAGGGCAAGCATGGCCACCACATCCTCCATTACTCGAAGTTCCTTATGGGTTTCATGTTATCTCTAGAGGCTATTGTTCGTAAATGGAACTGATAACCTAACAACCTGAAAGATAAGAAGATGCATTTTTAACTATTTTAAGCTGATGATGCGGAGGTCGAGTTGAAGTAATGACCCAAGATAAACAATGAATGTCTATTTTGTGTTTATTTTATTTTTTTTAAATTATCGCCGCCAGCATGCAACCGGGGTAAGCTGAACGAATCTTTCTTCAATGAGAACTACAACGAAAAATATATCACGAAAATTTTAGCTTGATACGATTTCCCTATTACATGTCAGTCATAGTAAGAACTTACCATCTCCGTATAGAATATAACGTCTCAATTAAAAATAAAGTTAATTGCAAATTACTCTTAATCTACAATTAGGATCTTTTTTTCAAAATCTATCTATAGAAAGATAGACATGTGATAAACTGGTCCAAATTTGGTTAGTATAGCTTGATCGGTGTAGGAGATATCGAACAAAATTTGACCGAGTTGACCGATAAAGAGCTACGTTTCGTTCAACTCTATAATGTACATGTTATACATATTTAGGATATCTATAATATAGGACATATTAATTAAACATTATCGTGATCTTGATGTGGAAATAATTAAGTGGGTTAAAAATAATTATAGTAAAATTAATATTAATTAATTTTAATTATTTTCATTAATTGAAATTCATTATTTGGTTAACGAATAAACTAGTGATGTCACTATTATATTAATTTTTTATTAAACATATTATTAGAGCGTAATTTTTTAAACAGTTAACGATGTAATTATTATAAATAAATAACTATACAATAAAATAACTGTGTAAGTAAAAGTTATTTTTTAAATTACTTTCACGTCTTCCTTGAGTTATATATTAGTTTGAATAAACCACTGTCTGATTGTTGGTTCATTAGAGATAGTAACGCTTCCCGTGCTTTCTCTACTTTCAGAAAGATTCATTAACTGTGTTAGGAAGTATCTTTATGATGCTTTCTTAGTATATATGGACGTTTGTGAAATAGTGATCACAATAAAAAAAAAAATCGGATGAGTTTGTTGTGCGGTTCTTCTCAGACCAGGGCGCGCTTGGAACCCTCGTTGTTTTAGTTGTAAGTTGGACAGTGACTCTACAGAAGGGCTTATTTCGATATGTAAGGCCCTCCTAGCACTTCCATTTGTCGTAAACGAGTGATCATTGGTATTGTTTGAAAGTGGAAAACATATAAATAAATAACTAAATATCACACCTAATTGGTATTCTGGTACAATGATATCTGGTTCAACTGACCTAATATGAACTCTCAAAACTATTAGTTTTAAAAATTGGTTCATAATGAAAATAATTTTATTTTTTGAAACCATTGTTTTAAGAAAAGCAAAAAAAAGTATTCTGGTACAATGATATCTTGTTCCACTAGCCTAATATGAACTCTCAAAACTATTTTTTAAAAATGGGTTCATCATTTGTTCATTGGTTTTAAGAAGAGCAATCGAATAGCTTATAAAGAAAATGAACCACAGGAAATGGGGTATAACGATATATTTATAAATATTTTGAACAAAAAGAAAAGTAAGATTGTTGTAATATTGCCTTAGGAGATTATAGTAAAATTACGATATATATATATATATATATATATATAGATATTTTGAACGAAAAATGAAAGTAAGATTGTTGTAGTATTGCCTTACGAGATTATAGTAAAATTACGATATATATATATAGATTTTTAGAACAAAAAAAGGAAGTAAGATTGTTGTAGTATTGCTTAAGAGTTTATGGTAAGAGGCCAAGTAAGATTTAGGTTTTTTTTCCGTAATTAATTTTACTTTGTTTTTTATAGACATTATTTTTTTTATAAGGGGTTTTTCATTGTAATCGGTTCTTAAGTTTTAGCTTAGCATGTTGCTTAGAATGTCAGTAGACTGTACTCTGTCATGTTCTATGAAACGTTTATCCGTTGCAAGTGATATTGCATTAGTAAAAGCAAGAGTACTAATAAATATATTTGTGATTACTTTCACGACAGTTTTCTAGTTAGGTTTAAAAAGTAAAGTCTGTAATCAACGTGCTCACTGGGGCGAAATGATGTCTATACCTGGTGCCAACATACAATCTTTGATTTCTACTTCACCAGCTCTTCGGTTTCACTTCGAACTCGATATGAGTATATTCGTTTGTTACATTGCTCGATAAGCATATGCTGGAATATGGATAAGCTTTAACATTTTAATAACTGAAGTTTTTCTTTTAAATAATTGTGCAATCTCGAAGTTACGAATGCTGCCAGTGTTAACTGAAAGTAGTAATTGTTGATTTTAAATGTCTTCCATTTTGTATAAATACATGAGTTAAAATTTATATTTATATTAAATTTGTAATATTTTCCTTGTTAATAAAACAAAGGCCATCTTCCCAGCCGTCTGTGACCATCCGACCATCACCACTATACGTTACCACTATAATTAATACTTAAGAGAATCACACATGTTCAAGAGAAAGTGAATTTTGTTATCGCTTTTGTAGCTTTTTTTTATTTTTATATAACATTATTCTTCTCTTCTTTATTTGTTTTGTTGCGTGTTTTATAGTGTGTACCTGCTTTAATTCAAACAATAATGTTGAACTTAACTATATGAAAAAACAATAGTTGTGACTTTCTCTCGGTTTAATTGTAGTATTCCGTTTGTAAAGTAAATTCTATGTATTTTTGGTGGTATTAATCTTCTTAAAGGTTATGTTTTTTCGGTCTTTGACGTTTTTACAGTTTTCATATAGATATTGACTCTTATCCAACACATTCAGGATTCCTCGTAAGTAGCACAAGCGTCAATGGTGCAGGTCACTTGTCAGCTGACACAGTGGTGCGTGATCAAGCCGGTTCCCCGCGACTGCTCCAGGCTTCACAGTTCACATGTGGCGCGCAATTGCGTCCGTAATCCGATCGCTGGGAACTAGCGCAACCGACGAGTGCGCGTGCGCACCATACGAGTGTTTATCCGCGGGAGAATTATGTTTAAGTATCTTGCTCCACTAAACGTTGAGTGCTCACTTTTGCAATTGTTAATAGTTAAAACAAATAACTCAAATATACTTACGTAAACCATGCTTTTGATATATTTTATATATTAACTTCTAGTTATTGAAATTTATACATGAAACTATCGACAATTGTGCAAACTGTACCTTTAATTATAAAGGTGAACCTCTTAAAAGCCGGTTATGAAATCAACGCTTCTCTCCCCAACATATTTTACCTAATCCTGTTTACCTTCACAATCTGCTATAAACAAGCTGCGGTATGAACGGCAGCTGGCAGCGCCTGCGCATCACCTGTTTGCACTAACATTGAAAAGATTCTTAGTTTGCTTACACTTTCTGTATGTAAAACAAGCAAGAGACATGTTTATTTTAATATCTTTATGTACATAATACGACCCAAATAAATAGTAATTATTTATTTAGTTAGGTGACTCGTCTACCCATTTGAGAAAAAAACAATTATATCAAATTACCTATTAATTATTATATAAATTATATACATATACGCTGTATAATACACGTATATTACTTGCACATTTTTATTAATATGACTGGAATCTACAATAGTAAATTATTTAAATGTTTCTGTGTACAAAAAAAGTGTATTATTGGTACATGTGTTTATTCGCACGATACCATAGTCTAAACATCCCTTTCAAATTGTTTTGACTGTATATCTGTCTGTCTGTGTATGTTTGTCGGCAACTTCTGGTTGCTAAAATGATTACAAACATACATTTAGAGATCGCTTTTATTGAGCGAAGCTCTCTTTGAGAGACTTTTATGCTTTGTGCAGGCATCAATCAAAAACGGCATAGACAAAAATTTTAAAAAATATTGCACACTGATAGAAATCAGTCTCGTGATGGTTTTTAAAAAACATTCCCAAAAAAAAAAATACTAAATGTAATAATGTGTCTCATCTTGAAAAATAATTGAGGGCAGAATGCGTCGACGTTTTGTAAATGCAACTTTAGTGCTGTTTGCACCTCGCTTCGCCCAATATGCTGACATACCGAGATTTTGCGAGCGCAGCGATTGAGGTCTGGTTCGCACTCCTAGTTCGTTATCCTGTTTTTAGTAATATAAAGGATTGGTTTTCTAAATTGTGAAACTATTTTATATATAAATTCTTCGAAATTCTAGTTAGCGAATATAATCTGATCCTTATTTTAATAAGATATGTCTTCAAAGTCAGTATGTGAGAGCTATATGTAATCTACTCACGGAATGTGTAAGCACGGTCTAGGGGAACGGGTGGTTAAAACTTATGTATATATAACACCCTTATACTAGCTGTTCCTCTTCCAGTTTCACTTGCATACGGACTATTTTATACATTGTATTTTCTTAGATTTTCACGAGTACAAATTTCAAATAAAACTATTTTTTACGGATTAAAACTCGCCTATAATTTGGTTACATTTTAATTTTAACCCGACGTTTCGAATGTTTTGCAGTAAATGTGTTCGCGGTAAGACGACACAATAGTGTCTGTCAGTCAGTTTATTTGACAGTGACAGCAAAGCATTCGAAACGACGGGTTAAATTAAAAAAATGAAAAATTAAACGCGAGTTTTATCCGTAAAATAGTTTTATTAAAATGTGTAGTACTCGTGTAAATCTTAGAAATCATTATCTAAACAAACAAACTCTTCATAATTTTAGCACTAGATCAACTATGTTACTAATATATCATTGTTAAAAAAACGGTTAGTGTTAGTAGTTTTTTAGTTCACTATTTTTTGGTTAAAGTAGTGCGTAGTAAATTGGTCAGTAAAATGACTTATTCGTACCTACAAGAGACCTTGTTATAGCAATTCAAAGCATCTCTTTAGTAATTGGAAGACATTTAATTTACATATAGTATATGCATATATTACATGTATATATGTATATTATATACAGCATACGGCAATGAATAGAATCGTTTATACGTCCCGTAAATAGATTAAAAAAGAAGCCAAATTAAAAATGTATATTTATATTTTATTGAGCCATGCTCTGGCTAATAGTTTCATATTATTATAATTTTTAATTTTTGTCTGATATCTTTCAGGGTTTTTTTTTATAAATCCTTAGTATATGTATACTTTGATAAAAAGCCAGTATCGAATTTATTAATTTTATTTAAACTATAAAATAAAAAGATTAACATATCACATTATAATACAATTAACGTATAATTAATATAATGGCTGGCGATAATAACAGTTGTGTGATAAAAATATATGTTATATGTTCGTATTATCGGAAAATTTCAATATTACCTAATTGCTAGTGGGTTAAACATGTACTTATGTAGCAGATATACATCATAGTAAAAAGTAATCTTGTATGACCGGTTAGTGGTACGATACGATCACGTGACGACGACGACGTGCATACATTACGACATTGAGCATATGTCTGAATTTTGATGATACATTTTTTAGTATTTTTTTAAAATACTTTATATACAATTTATATATTGTTTAAAAAGCTTTTACGCCTACTATTATAGAAAATTTGTATTCATCAATCCATTAGCTTTAGGAAACAATTTATTACAATTTTAAATTTAGCAGGTCATACAGAGGTCATAAAGGGGTCATAAATCTGATGACACAGAGAGTCTTAAAGTACATTAGCGGACTTAATAGCATAGGCATTCTCTACCAGTCGACCAAGGGTGATGCAAAGATAAAAGAAGTAGGTACATGTTGAAGAAAACAAGAGAAAAGAGATGAAACAACAAACTTATATAATAAACCTTTAAAAGTTAATAATAATATACAAAAGCTTATTACCTTAAAAATACTTCGTACTCATCAAACTCAACACTATATGCCCTTTAGAGGTTTTGTAAATGACCAATTATATAGTCGTGTGACCACTTGACTCAATAAAATTCACATTATGTATAACCGCAGCCATTTAACTCTCGTTAAATCTTTAATTTCTGTGTCATTAACATTTTATGGATGATTTGGCTGGATTTTAAGTCCGTTTGCGTTTTTAGTTGAGTTTTTATTTCAATTTGAATGCTTGAATTAATGAGCTGAGCGAAGCTAAGCTCTTACTGGTCAAAAGTGTGTTTCGTTACTAATGCTACTCCTCTTATATGAATAATGGTAGAATGTCGAAAATTGGTAGATGTCGAAGACAGTGACTTATAGGTCCTGAAGTTTTTGGTGACATTAGTGATTGTAGTTTTTTATTAAATGGTCAAAGTGTGTCCCATAGAGTTAACATGTGGAACGTTTTGAAAATCGCATTCGCGAGTTCTTCTTAGTCTTAAGATTATAGCCACTATTTACTATGCTAATTTTACAAGTATTCGAAACTCATTCAGCAATAATGTTTCGCTCAGCTCCAACCACAGTGGCGGACCTAGTCTTTTAAACCCGAGGGTTTATTGAGAATAATTGGTATTACTATACTAATAATTGCTCAAGACTATCGAACCACTATCATTGATATCCTATATATCTATTATTCTGTTATATTTAAGTAGCTCTGCGAGTTCAATCTCGTTATAATAAAGGCGATACCAATCCGGAACATTACTCCATAACAGCTGATCGAGTTCTGGTAGAAAAACAACATTAATTGGTAGTTCCAAAGATAGTTCTAATGAACAAACTTCTTCAGCCTTATTAATATTATTCCATACAATCAAGATATCCAATCTTGAGTGAATCGACTCAATCTTGCAGGAACCTGATATATAAATAACGTCGATTTGGCACTAATGTGGAGGCAACATGTTTGTCAGTTCTATTGTATTTATTAGACTAGTTTTTTCTTGCAGTTCTGCCTGGATGTACGCTTTATTTAATATTAGGATAATGAAGCAGCGTAAGGATAGCGTTTCTCATGAACCTGTCTATATAAGAAATATTTTTCAAATCCGTGCGGCAGTTTCGAAATAAGCTTGATTATACAAACAAACAATCTTCCGCTTTTTATTAATATAAATATACTAAAAGTAGCAATGTTTGTAAGAAATTGTTGACATCATTGGATTATATTCAAAGAACCGAATTCAGATTGTTTGAATTAGTAAAAAGTTTTTCGTTAATTTTATTAAACTTGGTAAGATCAAAGAACAGTTCAAGCTCCGTCGGTTGTTGGTTACCACTTTGTAAACATCCGGCCGATTGTTCTTTTAAAAATGTTGTTTATTTTAATTTATACATTTATAAACTTTATTTGTGATTGATTGTTTTAATTTGTGTCAATTAAAACAAAACAATATAAGATTAATGTTTTTTTTCTGAAAACAGCTCTTTGTCGTAGGGAAAGGGGGGGGTTCCAAACAGAAATAAGTTACACAAATAGAACCCGGAATAAAAAATAAATTGGATCATACAAACAACTGTTCCGGAAATCGAACCAACGACCTTTGGCACAGCAAGCAGGGCCAAAACCACTAGCCACTAGAAAGAAGTATGTAATTGAATCCTTATGATTTCTAAGATTTACACGAGTACTACACATTTCAATAAAACTATTTTACGGATATAACTCGCGTTTATTATTATTATTTTTTTAATTTAACCCGAGGTTTCGAATGCTTTGCAGCATTTAATGTAATAATAAACGCGAGTTTTATCCGTAAAATTGTTTTATTGAAATTATTATCGTAATTTGCCCGACTAGTTTCGAACCCATTCGGGGTCATTATTCATGAGCTCTGGGCATGGATCACGAAAGTTTAGATACAAAAATTGTTTCAGCTGCATATTAAAAGAACCTTCTATATATTTAGTGGTAATAACGAACCAAGTATATTGCTTTGACGAAAATTAACAGTTGTTAATTAAAAGAAAGTTTTTTATTATCTTAATTATGAATAAATCTCATCTACGTTAACTTTATTAAGCATTAATTTGAACAATCATTAGTATGATGATCGTATTCTGTTCTTTTCGAGATTCTCTTGAATAAGAACTACGAAAAAACTCTAACGATCTGGGGTAACAAGCGTTTTATAAATGTATTACTGCAACAATCTTATTTTCCCTTATCGTATTAAAATAATATTGTTTTATTTGTTCATTTCTCTTATAAAAACTCTCATAAAGTAAAATTCTTGTTACGTTAAAATTATGTTAGTTTTAAGAGTTCATAGTAGGCCATGTATAGGGTGTCTCGACCCCTAGTTTTGCTTCAGGGGCGACTGGGTAGATGGAGGCGGGAGTACACCCGCTGCTTTCCTACCTGTCTGTAGAGTCGGGGTGAGGGAAAAAAATTGACTACCGTCTCACCTCATATAGTCCTACGTATTAAATAACTAGCTGTTCCAGTCTTGGATGAATGAATTTACTCACTCTTTTTCAAATCAATTCGGTAGTTTCAAAGATAAGCGCGTTTAAACAAAAAAAAACTTTGTTACTTTATAATATCAGTATTATATAATGTTGTTATTCAAACGTTAGCAGTCTGTGCAATCCATCAGACCTGTGACCAGGTCACGTCCGCACCGCGTGACAGGATTCACTCGCCATGTCCCGAACCTCTCAATTCAATTATTTACTCTCGTTATATTAATATTCTTTATTGTTATTATTTATTCAGCAGGTGTTGTTTTAAAAAGATATATAGAGGTGACGTTTTATCATAATCTTATCAATCTTTTCGTTATCATTAATTGATTAATTTAAAGTAGTTTTCCTAGGGTTTTATAAGTGTACCAAGGACTTAGCAGGTGTTCATCAAATAATATAAAAAATAAACTCCTCCCCCTTTATAACTGGTATTTAAAATCAATACGATTTGTAATACATTCCTACTATAGTATGGCCCACCAACGTCGGCGCTTGATGATTTCCACGTATGCTGAATGGTTGCGGAAATGATCGCATTTGTAACATATGTATGTGTGTGTGTACACATGTGTGTATGTGTGTGTGTGTTCTTTTTGTACAAATAGATTGTATCTTTACGGCGGCGATGGTGTATTGACTAATAACATTAATCCTAACCAATAATATTATCTATGTGTGAGTGTCTGTTTGTTTATTTCTTTTGTTTTTAACTTTACTTATCATGAAATTTTGTATATATATTTAGTCAAGTGATATAAAAAGGATACCTTTTATTGGAAAAGGTTTAGTTATTAAAAAAAAGTATGCAAAACGGTTATAAAAATATCTTTCACAAAGCCGCCTAATATATACTGAATAGTATTAATAGTATTAAAAATATTTACACCAGTAACTATTTTGTCACTTTCTCACGAACGATTTACGTCTAAAGTGTACAAGTGACAAAACAGAGATTATGTTATACGGGATATATATATATATATTTTTATTAGTTACTGGCATCAAATTTGTTTTTTAATCTCTGGCTCCCGGGTAAGTAAAAAATGTATAGAAATCTATAAATATAATAAAACGTACATATATAATTTTTGTATATGTCTGTATTTAAAAGTCGTGTGCACAATGAAGATAGAAATAGCAGTTTTTATAAACATCTTCTGAGAACGAATATCACAGCGGAGCCGTCAAGAAAGACAGTTTCCTGATGAGAAGCACGCAATGTGTTTACCCGTCCTACTTGGCTTCTGAACTGTTAGGATATTTCGCAATACCATTCGATGAAATAACTTCGGCTGCTTTATATCGCAATGGCTAATTTGTTTAGAACTTCGCAGAATACACCTGCAAATCTATTTCAAGATTTAAAATGAATTTTATAAAGAAAATATTTGTTTTATAAAGTTTAGCAATTCTACAAAACTAGCATCAATCGAGTTTATTGTATAATACTTTGGAACGACATATATATGTGGGGTTATAGTATTGCAATGTTAAAGGGGTTAAGGTATTGGAACAACATATATATATATATGTGGGTTTAAAGTACTGCAACGCTCTTGTGCATCCCCCGACAGTCCAAGAGCGATCTCTTGGGCGATGATAATCACCATCCACCAGGTGACCAATATGCCAATTTCCCCACTTTTTGATATACGTTAAAAAATATAAAGAAAGATGGTATGTAAAGCTATAATCTATATACATAATATATATAATATAGTACTATACTCATAGTACTATAATCGCGACTTCCGAAGGACTTCATTGTCAACTAAATATGATATAAATATTAACCAATTCAGTAGCCAAGTGGTATGTTAATGTTGATATAAAATTTTGCTATTGTGTAGTCAATGCGCAGTGCTTGGTGTCTTTCAAGCCAGTACTCTGCTGGAGAGGTCTATTAATTACCACTTATTTTGAATAGCTTCTGTTTAATTTCCAGGCTTACGTTAAGTATTTGTACTATACTTACCTAAAATAAAACACTTTTGAACCATTTTTATGTGGATTTACTAGTTTATTGCTCGATTAAAAACTTAAAAGTATCAAAAATTCAAATAATTGTAATCTAAAACAATACATTGAAACTACTTTTATAGCTATCAGCGATAAGGCCACCTGTTCAACCTAAATGCACACATTATGTTTAATATAAGTCTTTTGATATTTTTTTCTCTGTTTATTGATTTAACGTGCAAAGAAGTATTTTATCCATCTATCTAGTTTTAAAAATACATGGTAGGCCACAGGAATCTTCACTTACGTCTGAAATTAAGACAATTGTATATATGAATTACAATGATAAATTTAATAAGACCGGTGGGTAGTTGTACATGTAGTCCCTAATTGGTAACGCGACGGTACGATTTATGAGGTCAAAGGTTCGAGTCCTGCCCGTTTCGATGTAACCATTTTATAAAGTATGAGTACGAAATAAACAATTTACAGATATAATGTTATTAAATAACCTTATGTAATAGTTATTTATTCGTGTTTGTATATAATTTGTAAATAATTGAGAATCATCGTACTATGTAAGCAAGGTGGACATCGAAGCATGACAAACTGCGGCTTGAGTTGTAACATTTGAAAGTGAGTGATCATTAGCTTTTACATTATTGTTATATTCTTAAGTATTCAACTCATAATCTATACCAGGGGTGGCCTACTCAATCGGACTCTAGATCTACTATCTGCCTTTTATTCTTTGCGATCTGAAAACTGGAAATTTTTTAACTATACTCCAATAATTTTCGTAAAGGTTATAGGCTATCTAACATTACGCTCCTATTTGTTATACTTATAATAAATAAAACCGTTAATTAAATGAATTAAAACTATTACAGACAATAACTAACTAATATAAAAGTTTTAAATTACTTCGACCAAAATTAGTAGACAGCAATACGTCTGAAGGGGAGCATTGGAGACAGGCTGATTTTATTAAAGATGGCGACGTCTGGTCGTTCACCGACAATACACATTAAGCAGGTGATTTTCTGGTTAATGACACAAACGCAACAACAAATTAATAACATATTAACAACATATCGCCGCCAGAAAGCAATCTTGTCGTACTTCAAAAAATGCGAATATGAGACATATTCGTCAGTTGAATCTCAAAAAATCTGCATTGATGATTTGGAATTAAATTTTCTACGAAATTCTTTTATTTCCCGTTTTTTTTTTCTTTGTAAATTTTTCAAAATTAATAGTTTTTGGCTCTGATGCAAATTTAGCATTTTTAGAGAGATACCGCGAGATATCTACCGGCGTCGATATATACCAAAAAATTACAATTACAATACTTAACAGTGTTAAGAAATATAATAAACTTCTATTATATTACAATAGTACAAAGCATATTATCAGTAAACACTTGTAATTTATATTTTCGAGGACGTTTATTATTACAGTCCCACATGTTATTTGTTACCTTGTTTATCTCATTTGCTAGGATTTTAAAATCACTTTAAACCGGTTTAATCTGGATTACGATGGGTGGTGAAGATTTAGCTGGATTTAACTTAACGTGGTCGTAACGTGAGCCCCACGATCTTAGGAAGCCCTAGAATATTGCATAGTACCAGCCGGCTATTATTACCGCTAGGAATTATAGCTAAAATCAAATGTTTAATTTTTTTGTTTATATTCTTTGTAGCTTTTTTGTATATAGTTATAGTATTTGGAAAAAAATATATATATAAAAAAAAATATTTCTATATATCCATTTATGCGGAATTTTATACTGAATCTAAAACGCTCATGACGAGACAAAATTTTCTCTAGAAGTTATAAGGCAACTACAAATTAAAGTATGAAAATTTATTTACAAATATATGTAAATTAAATATAATTTTAAGAAGTGGAAATCTCGTAAATTCTTTAGCTTTGAGGTAAAAAATCTCCTCGTTACATTTAATTCATTTTCTTACCAAATATGGCGCAATAGAAAAATTGTATACTTACAAATAATATAATATGATCTGAACTCACCTGAACTTTGTACAGATAATTAAAAATAAAATATTTAATTTTAAAATCAAGATGTCGTTTTCAATAATAATAATAATAAATATTTATTTCAGACAAGATCATCCGTATAGTGTTAGTATGCTAGTAACAATGTTTACTTATAAACTAAGTTAGTTTTTGTTAGTTATTTTATACAAATGTTTAATTAGAATTTAATAAAATTTTCTTTATATTATATTTTTCCATGTTCTGTCGTCGACGTCTGTTTTGTTGAAGCTTTTGAATTTATTCAGAGGTTCTGTGATTACGTTAAAAAGATAAAACATTTTAATGAATTTTCTTATAAAAACCATCTTTTATAATTGAATTAAAAAGAAAAGAATCTTGATAGATGAATACGTGTTTTGTTATATACGCTAAATAAATATATATATTTTATACTTTTAAGTTAATACTAAATTTTGTTTCTTCAGATTTGTAGGTAACCAATTATTTCAGTAACATTCCATTTACGTATAGTAATATTATATATAACTATTTAAGTGTACTCACGTCATATGAAATTTTCGCGCCGCGATTTCGCAATGTTCAAAACACAAAAGGGCTACAGACGATATATATATATATAGATATATATATATATAGATATATATATATATATATATATATATATATATATATATATACTAGTAATCATGTATAAAAAAAAACATAAAAAAAGAAATGTTTAAAATTAAACAAATTAAATTATATTTTAATAAATATAGTGTATAGTGAGTGACTTTTAAATTTATTTAAATTCATATCCAAGTTTAAACGTTAGCTCAGGTTGGTTTGCGCGAAAAAAAATATAATCTAATTGTTTTGCTAACAGCGTATGCGTAGAATGTTCTGGTTTTATCAAAAATAAATGTTCAAAGGTCATCCATTTTTACTCTGAAGTATTATTATAAACAATACTAATTATTAGATGGATTTTAGTTTTTTAGGAGTTATAATAAAAATTAATGTTTGATTTGTGCTATAAATATATGTTCATACCAAGGCTTCATAGCCCGTGCTATATGAAAAAGGTCACGTATGTACACGCGTGCACTGATTGAGCCCAGCGTGCGGAACATACTAGAGAAATATTAAATAGCCTGTTAATGTGAAGGAAGGTCGGCTTTGTAATTATAACTTTGTAAAACTAAACATGATATTTTCAATGATAAGGCCCATAGTGAGCGACCACGTCTGAGTTCCATATGTCATCACTATAACATTTTAGTTATAACCGGATTTTGTGAATGGTTACCAGCATTCATTTTTGCGAGAAGAAATTGTGTTCGACAGACACCTACATCTCGTCACCCCACGAGGACTTGCAGCAAAGCAATCTAAACATTAGGTTATAAATGAAATATTATAATACCTGCGAGTTAAAAATATTCTTAAAAATAGTTTTATTATATTTAAATATTACTTCCCGGAACATTTAATCACTGTATTTTCCATCGTATTTCTTATTATTAGGTTTTATGTTGAGTTTAGTAATAAATGTTGTCATTATTAGAATAACATCATGTTCAAGTTGTACCCAACTTCTGGTCCACGTTTCCTTCGACTGTCAATGTCATTGTCTAGAATATCAATGTCGTAGTCTGTCGTTAGTTCTTCTCAGAGGCCTTATCTTAACTTTCCCTCTACAAACACACCTATAAAACAATAATAATAATAATAATAATAATCTTTATTGTACACACGAATCAAATACAAATGGAATTAAAAAAAAGTTAACAAAAATAAAATGGTACAAATTTGGCGGTACAAAAAAACAATATTGTTATATTTTATTTTTTTTGTAATATTGAAACTTTTTTAAATTACTAATCCATTGAACTCTTATGGCTAGCTCCAGGTCTATGATAAACATCTTTCTGAACCAGTGGTATCTTTAGCAATAAGATGTTTTATAAGAAACACATTTGCACCAAAGATTTTGATTATATAAAAAGTTTTAGCTTTATAAACCAGAACTTGTAATACAAACAAAACAAAACTCCACAATAATATTTACGAAGTACAAAATTACGCTCGTCCGAAATCTTGGTTAGTAGTCGGCTATTAATAGCCACGCGTGATAATTCGTCCTTCACGTCTGTACTTTTAATAAGCTTAATTGGTGAAGGCGCTGGATCTGATACCATATATCAAATATAGAATTCATGTATATTTATATAGTTTGGAATTTTAATAACTAATTTAATACTCGCAAAAATGGATCTTGTACTATATTTAAATTTTTTCATAGTCTGTAATGGACGTCTGCGTTTTATTAAAGGTTTTTTAATTTATTTATCAGTTTTGTGATTATGTTAGCAAGATAAGGAAGTTTTAATTAATATTATCTTGAAAAACATTTTAAATATTTTATAAGGCAATTTTAAAAGATTAACATATGTTTGGTTATATTACTATAAAATTGTATATTTTTTAGGCTGTTTTTTTAATCATTTTTTTATTATTTATTAATGCTTATTAAAGAGCTGAGTCCCATTGCGAGCACGTCGCTCTGTAAGGACACAATACACTAAATGGATTACAAAACATGTAAAATCATCTTGACTTAAGGCAAGGTGTTTTTTGGTTTCAAACAAAGCTTAGTATATTTGTAACTATCAGAGTCGCGTTCCCTTTAGCTATACTCAAGAATGTCACGCCCTTAAAACTTGGCCTTCCGTCTTCCTTGATACGCTCCGCTTGGCATCGGAATATTAATTACCGTTTTTATTAATTCAATCACGATTCCTTCTCTCCTAATTATGATCATTAAAGCCATCGGTTCAAATCACGCGTATAAATAAATGGTTGCGTCGGCTTTTGTACAAAGTAATAGTAATATTTGGTATAAAGTTATAAACATGTTATACCTTTATTATTATTTTTTTTGCTTTTAAATTTTTTTATTTGTAAAATTTTTATTTAATTTTTTTTATAGTTGTATTGTGTCATTAATCCTTATAATTAATTGTTTGGTTGATTTTTTAATTTATTATTTTTTTATTCTTTCTTTTATAAATGTACTTTTGTATGAGCAAGCTGAACCTCAAATAAATATTGTTATAATATTATTATAACAAACCATTAGTATTATAACAAACCATTAGTGTGAAGGATGCATCTCGCAGTGATGAGCGCACGGTGACACGCGTGGGCGAGATATTCGCCACTTTGTTGGTAGTGTCAATGTGATTGACCTCTATTAATATTTTGAGGAAAACCACTGCTGGGGCCAATTAAATGTTTAATTTAGAATTTAATATATTTTTACTATATTTAACGATTATGGGACAATTATTGCGGTCGTAGTTATTTTTTATCATTATTATTATTATATTTGATTTATAATATACAATATATATTCGTTCAACTTCAAACTGTCATACATATCAACAAAGT
Source organism: Mechanitis mazaeus (assembly GCA_959347395.1). Taxonomy (NCBI): domain Eukaryota; kingdom Metazoa; phylum Arthropoda; class Insecta; order Lepidoptera; family Nymphalidae; genus Mechanitis; species Mechanitis mazaeus. Next base: position 16,447,065 of record OY365752.1, on the reverse strand, counting down.
AGAGGTCTTCTTTTAGATTAATATCCCTGTGCCAGAAAACTCCGATCTTCCATGACAATATAATGTCTGTGTGTGTGTGTGTGTATCCATCTAGTTTCGAATCCATCTGGGGCTCTCATTCTTGAGTTTCGAGCATGTTGTAATTGTATATCAGAATCATATATCTGAGTTAATTATATATATTCCTAATTACGTTTGCTTAAAGAAAATAATCAATATTGAACAATTAATATTTATTATTTACATGTTATACAAATATTATTATTTGTTTATAAACATCGGATATCAATTACAATTAAGTTGGTCGTTTGTTTAGAAAATATGAGTCTTAACAATTCTTTGTAATGGTAGCCGCTTGTTTGCTTCGTGCGGTGTTACTCGGAAACGACGACCAACCTTGCCACGAGCCAGCTAGAGTTGCGAATTGTATTTTGTAATAAAATATTGTACGTTATTTTGGCTAACTATATACTTTATGACAATAATAATATGAAAATAATTTATTTTGCATGATTTTATTTCTTTGCAATTTTCAAAAGTTTAGTCGTATTTTTATTATTATATTATTTTCAAATGTCAAAAATGACATATCATTTTTTTTTTGTTCGTAACTGGTTTGTTAAGCCAAGATTCTACTTTAATAGAAGTCTTAAAAATATGCTTTTAAATGTAATTATAAATAAATAGTATTTATTTTGATACGATGAACTCTTTTTTCTTATCTATTTCAACCAATTTACTTTAATTGCTAGAAAAAAAAGGTGGCAACCCTAGTTTCAGTGTTCGTTGATATTATGAGTATCAAACTTTGTTTAAATGTACGTATAGCAATAAATGGTTTTATTACATTGCAATTTGATATTATTACTTCCTTGTTAATCAATATAGGTATTTTTTTTTTTTTTTGGTAAATAGACAGTCTGTTCGTGTAATGTTCAGTATCTTGGCTGTTGAAGGATGGTGGGTTCGATTCCAACACAAGATTATTGTTTCTTTGATCCCCAAATTGTAGTCTCGTGTAAGTGTACTTAGTGCTTGTTATTTCAATATAGTAAGTATTTCTCAAGACAATTCTTTGAAATAAAAATCTTTATCAAACTAGAACTATTTTTTGATGTACATACAGTGTTATTCTTTTGTATGACTGTACTTTTTTATTTAATATCATACTAAATATATGAGCAAAAAATAGTATATAAAAAAACATTAATATATTATTTTGAACATAGTATAAACCACTTTACTAAGCAAGAATTTCCAAAAATGTTATTAATTTCTGAACACAATCTTGAACATTTAAACTTGTAAAATACATAAGCTGCCAATTAAACTACAATACTTAGAGATTCTAACTTCAAGCTTGAACAAAATGATAGGTTATTGTGATACAATAGAGAAAGGAAGTAAATGAAGCCTTATTTAATGATTTTATGTACAAGGTTTTGAGAACCCTTATCGGTAGTGGGTCATTGACAGCGGTCTCAGCTGACAAGGCTAATTTGATATATTCACGGAATCTTGTCTTTACTATAAAAAGTCTAGTGTTTAAATAAAAACTAGCTTCAAGACCAGTTGGTGTAATTTTTTTTAAAACAAGATCAGAATCTCTGTTATGTATTTTAAATTTAACACATTATAGATGTATAGAAATGAACAAAATTTTACATCTTGTGATTTTTTTATTTCCCATACTTCCACTGTTTATATATTGTTTTGGTTTTGTACTCTTGACTAAAAACTTCTGTAAATTAGTGAAGCGACTCGAATAAGATTTTCTGACTCGAGCCACTCGAGCAATTTTACTACCTCACTCGAATTATATTCGAGCTATCGAGTCACCCGAGTAACTCGACTCGAAAAGACTCGGAAATGCCAAGTTGATTTGGTAACTCGAGTGCATTTGAGTAATTTTTTGTTCAATCCAGTATGAGTGACAAACTGACTCGAGTCACTCGAGTAAAAACAGGGCTCGAGCCGCATCATTACTGTAAATTAATATCGAAAAAAAATACATAGCAAATTATATTTTTTATTTTTCTGATAGCTGTTAACAGGCCTAGCACCTGTTTCCGGCTTGGCGACGACTTAATGGGGGGAGGTGGATTCTCTAAAGTTGTATATGTAATGTTGATAGACAAACAACATTCGGTATTAGCTTGACTCATCATAATATATATACATAACTATGCCTTTAAGTATTCTTAAAACTAATAGGAGATCGAAAGCAGATAGCAGTCCAAGTCGTGAGCTCATCCCAGATGATGTCAGCAGACGAGTTGCTAATGGACGTCATTTTACGATAATTAACTTGTAATTACACTGATTATATATCTCACTTACGTTACGCTTGAAATATTTATCACTTACGTGTTCCTGAAACGTTTCCTTACGATTCCTTTAACTTAATTGTTTTTTTTTTATTATGTCTTTTTCACTTTGAATCCATTTCAGTGATTATTTGTGTATATTAATTTGAGGTGTCTTTATGAACCTATTTTAATGCCATATCCAAATAAGGGGCTTATTTATCTGGACACTCTCCAACTAAAGAGTTAAGGCTACGAGGGTTCCAAACAAGCCCTGGTTTGAGAAGCACCACACAGAAAACTCAACCGAGTTTTTTTTTTTTGAACAATTAGAGCCAATTTATTAAATATGAAAATAAATATAGCCATATACTTTGATTTAGTTAGTGTGTATCTATTTTAAGAAAATGATAACAAGTAATAGTGAGAAATTATATTAAAACAGAAATAAAGAAAAATAAAAACCGTTACACGCAAGTCGTTAAGTCCAGCTGTTGTCAATAAAAACAAACACCCTTGTGTAACTAACACAGTAAGAACGTCGCCGGACCGGTTTCTAGCACTGCTGCTGGTCGGAAGCTGGGAACTTCATAACACCTTTTACTGGTTGCTTCCGGTTTTAAAACAAACTTCCAAAATATATCAATTAAAATCTGGGTGGAAGGGATTTGTTTTGTGTTAACATTATGTATATATATATATATATATATATATATATATATATATTATTTAAGGTTGGCTGACAGAGAATGCTTACTTAGCATTACGATGGCCTTTTGTAGGAAAATTTGTAAATTTCTGCAATAGAGTATGAAAATAAATAAATAAATTAATACAAACTAATATAGATATTATTGTATTATTTTTATTATACATTTTAAGTATTTCAAAATAGAAAGTGAAATAAGAGCGCAAGTGTACCGTTGGTAATGTCATTAGTCGTAAATACATATATAATAGACGTAGACGAGTAAGACGCGTCAGAGAACATCTTAGCTATTTATAAATGTTAACTAATTAACTTTTATGGTACGGATTCTTCGAATCTAATAAATAAACGTAATTTTAATTAAAATTAACATTTACGTAAATATTTCTATATTTACGATTTACGTTTAGGAAGGGATCGCCAATATTGCTCAAGTTACGTCGGCTATAAGGAAAGGTTTGTAGGAACTGCGTCAGTTAAATATCTATTTGCGTTTGTGTTTATTAAACTGCGTCCGCCCTTTATTTTAACTAGTGTATGGATTTACCAGATGTATGAAATTAATTAAACGATTAATGTATGTATTTACCAGATGTATGAAATGAGTTTACTTACAAAGTTTTATATATTTTTTATAGTTTCAAGATCTAGAACAAAAATATTTGAATTTATTATTCTTTGTATAATTATAACATGTGGTTAAGTTTTTGGTAATGTTTATTTTAATTAAACTATAGTGTTGTCTAATATCGATAGTTATATATAGGTATTTTGCAGTACACGGTGCATCACAGCTGATGTCATTGTCTGTTCGTAGACAATCACGTCACTAGCGAAATCATAAAATGCGTCTCGACGCTTCGGTGCTTCTAATTTTATATATCTAATAAATATGTTGTATTATTTATATATTATGCGGTTAATATACTATAAATACTATCGGAATTTATTAGGTTTACGACTCTTCCGCCATACTTATGAATCAGAGCCCAGAATTTGTTCGAAACTACATATTCTGAAAGTATTATATAAAATAGTAATCACGAAAGTTTATATACAAATACATATATACAGTTATTTTATATACAGTTTATTTAACTTTATAAATAGTATTTTCTTATTATATTAAAAATACCTGACAAAAAGAAATAATTATATATGTTCAATATATGTTAAATGTTATATTTAATGAAGTAGGTACTTTAAAAATGTTTGCAATACATGTCTGCAGTGTTGTCAGTCGTCGCGTGCTCTTCACGGATGTAGGAAATCATCCATTTTGCGGTAACGTGTTGACACCTATCAGATATATTACATATATACTGAATATAATTAATTACATATACAAAACTATGGTTATATACTATTTGTGGACTCTGCAAGGTCAAACAATCTTCTTGATACGTAGAGCTTGTCATAATTGCGTGATAAAATAATTATAAATGTTTAATTCGGTGGTGGGTGCATAGTGGGGGCATCAGCTGACTCACGCTGCCCACGGCCCGTGAAGGAATCCCCGCCCCCGCTCTGATCAAGGTCGAGCTAATATTGTTCCCCGTGTTAAAACTTTGTAGTGCCAAAAGTAAATACTTTGTTTCATACATTAAATATCAGTGTGTGTGTTAAGAATGTTTATATTTATTTATAACTTTTCCACTTTGAATCCATATCAGCGGTCACTGGTGTACGTCAATTTGAAGAGTCAGGAGCCTATATCGATACCCTACTTATCGAAATAGGCCCTTCTGGACACTCCAACTTAAGAGTTAAGGCTACGAGGGTTTCAAACGCGCCCTAGTCTGTGAAAAACCACACAAGAAACACAGCCGGGTACTTTATGTTTTACAAATGTCAAAACATTGAAAATTTTTTTACGAACAACTATACCTTGTGCGCTATAGCGTGATGCGAGTGACACTGTTAATAACGTTTCGTTTCTCTCTTGACAGATGCTGCGATTAACAAATGATAATTTAGTATTTAAGTTATACCACATTTGGTAGTAAATTAAAATAAGCCCAATAACAATTTTCTAGACTACAAATAACATCTAATAGAAAGGAAAATTAAGCAAAGTGTTATGCGTATAACATAACGCATTAGTGAGGGGATGTGATGCTACGATGGAAAGTCCAGGTTTTTTTTATAATAAAAAATTATATTGTGCTTAAATAGTTAAACTTTTATTGTTAATGAGCTTATAATTATATTAATGAAACAACAGAACATATATAGGATAGGATTGTTTAAAAAGTTGCTAAGAAAAAATATATTTTATTCATCTAAACGCATATCAGAGTCGGCGCTAGCGTTCGCACTGACAGCATCACGCGGGTGAACAAAATGTCCGCCGCGCTGATGCGCTATACAGCAAAAATGTCGTCACGAAAAAAAATCATTAGCCTTATTTTGCAATCAATTCAATATGAATTAATCAATAAATATTGCAATTTGGCTGCAAGACAAGCAGCGCCAGTTCACGAATATAAATCTTTAGAAGGTAAGTATACGGTTAGGTACAGGTATATTATATGCATAAATTTAATTTTAGTAAGTATTGGTAAGGTTAGTATTTTATTAGATTTTCACGAGTACACATTTTTCTAATAAAACTATTTTATACGGATTAAAACTCGCGTATAATTTGGTTACATTTTAATTTTAACCCGACGTTTCGAATGCTTTGCAGTAATCGTGTTCACGGGAAGACGAGATGTAAGTGGTAAGGGTATTGGTAAGGTTATTGCAAATTGTAATATAAGTGCAGTGACACACTTGAGGTTGACTTACTTAGGAAATGCTTGTGGATTACCAACGAATAAATTTCATTCAGTCAATATAAGACAAATATTGAAACAGAAAGACTAACCTTTAGCATTTAATAATTAAAAAATTACTTATTGCCTAGTTCATTAGACGAAATATGACAAAAAAATATTGTGCACTGATAATTGATTTGTTGAAAGTAAAGAAAAATATTCGTAATATAACATTTACTATTAGAGGTAACATATCATAAACTCTGAAACTGTAATAGTTTGAAAAAGTTTCGAATGCTTTGCAGCAAACGTGTTCGGTAAGATGAGATGATGGTGTCTGTACAACGTCGTCGTCGTTTCGGGTTAAATTAAAAAAATGTAAAAATAAACACGAGTTATATCCGTAAAATAGTTTTATTCAAATGTGTAGTACTCGTGTAAATCTTAGAAAACATTATTACAATAATGTTTTGAGTTTCTTGAAGAAGGACAATAAACTAGAACCAAAAAATAGTGAGTCCGTAGAAGTTGCAATAAAACGATATTGTTTTGTAGAAGTTGTGAAACGAATATTGAAAGTAATATTATTAAAATATTACTTTAAAGAATGTGGTAAGGCCTTTGAAAAATTTTCAGTAATAATATTCTTCAAACACGGGAAACTTCTCAAACACTTGACTACAGGCATACTACAGATATGAACAAAAGTATGCATATTGTTCATGTATATATATATATATATATATATATATATATATATATATGTGTATTATAAGGCACGGGGGCAAAAGTAGTGGCATGTATGTGTTTCGCTCACCGCAATAGCTGAATCGGATTACACACTACAGTTATCCTTTCGAAAATATGAAGAAATTGTGTCCATATTGTCTGTGTGTATATACTCATATACTCATATTATTATGGTTGGTAAATTTATATTATTTCCTTTTGCTAATTTATTTGGCAAAATAATTAAAACAATTCAAGAAGTAGGATAATTTAATTTTTTATTAATATTGTTATTAATTTCATTACATTGTCTATTATTATTATTATCAATGGCATTTTATCGATTAACTAACATAGTCTTTAAGAAATCGCTAATAACTAACTATGGAATATATTTAAAATCTGAAATAAAGTTTATTATTATTATTATATGCATATAATACCGTCTTTGAAGAAAGATCTACAAACGTCTACTAACGAAATATTTCCATTAAAAATAAATTGATATGTTAACGGTTTTTTTTTTATCGTTTACCAGCTACTTGTCCTTGGTCGAACTGTTAGTTAATAAAGTAGTTTTATGGGTTTCATCATATATTTGACCTTCGATTCTGGCACCGGATAGAATCTCAAGTAGTTTATATTTCTACAGGTCACGTCCTTATCTTCGGTGTTGCCTAATTCTTTTATATTCTGAAACGCTTTCATATTATAGGTACTGAAAATATCAAAAATATCTGCTGCAAGGAGTATGGATATATAGTATTTATCTTTTAACATATATAGCCATGATAAGCTTAATGAATTTTAAATAAATTATATCGCAGAGTCTAATACTCTGCGATATAATTTTATTAAAAATATATATATCGTTTTTTTAGTAAGTTAAAATATACGGAATTTCTTGTCCATTCTTTTCCACACAACTGCCCTTTAGATTGCTACTTGAAACAAAGAAATTACTGAGTTTTATATACTTTTTCACGTCTGAAGTGTTTTTATATAATAGTTGCTGAAAATATCCGTTATTATGAATAGTATAAGTATAGTAATAAAGTATATAGTAATTTTATACGTTTACTTTCTAGACGGTTCTTCTCCATGTACCTTGTCTACAGTTCTACAGTATTACTAGAGTATGACATTTCATTTCAATGTATTTGTAATAAAAAATTACTGAGTTTAATTCTATAATTTGGATGAAAATTATCCTCATACAAATCATACACCCCAATTGTATGGTATCAATGCATTGCGCAACGGTGAAAGTGAGATGCACCCCAGCCGTGCGAAACATTAAACCGTTCATTGGAAATCTTCCGTGTGTGTCTCGATTAGTTCTGGGATTGTGTAAATATTATGATTTATGTTTTACGTTCATTATTTGTTTGTATTGTGGTTTTATTATTACTATCAATAATATTATTATATATTTTTTTATTAGATTGCAATCAACATAATGTTAAAAATATTTGGAGAAATGGCTCAAATCTTTGCATTATGATGGCACAGAAAATATTTCAAAACTATTTTAACACTGCTAATATTATGATTATTTTACGTATACTTTATTTATATGTAGATTTATTATTATTATGTTATGTAATTGTTTGTAAAATTTTTAATTATTTAATTATTTATATATAAATAAGTTTTTGAACTAACTCGATCGCTACATAGCAAATTGGTTGAACTGAGACAATTCGGTTGTATGTTAGTTCAATTTATTGTCATTGATCTGAATTTTTTATTACCTGGTTTTATATATAGATATATATATAAGGTCAAAGTATTTTGATTACGAAGTACGAAATGTTTATATTATTATATTTTCATTAAATTTTTACGGTCCTTATATAATACAATATTTATAATTGCATGTCATCCCTCCATCAAACCCCCGTTTGTATTGATTGATCAATGTAATTAAGAACTCGTTAATGATCCAGCGATGGCGGCCATTGTTAATATAATTAAATTGAAAATACAGGGTAGTTAAGAAAATTCGGTCATAGTTTCAAAGTAACGAACAACGCCTGTTGGTAAAATCGATGTTTCATCTATTCAGTGGTCAAAAGTTGTACTGTAAAGATAAAAATATTTATCTATCTCTCTTGATTTCTACACTGTTTTGTAAGTAATTACGTCGGTCACAACCGGAGGATCCAAAAAAATACAAATTTATTAACTTAAAATTTAATTCTTATATTTAATTTACAAACTACGTGATCCCTGCTCAAAGTTGGAGACAAGAATGAATATAATGAATTTATAATTAAAGGAATACAGAAAGTGTAACAAACAAGGGTTTCAGATTTACATTCTGGGATTTTAACATGATACAATGCACCTGTGCTTAATCAGCGTTTCCACGGTTCGTGAGAATATAGTAAATGCTAATTTAACAATTTTATTATTAATAAGTATATAAGAAATATCTAATAAATGATCACATAGTGTTTGGGAATATAACACCTCCCTCCGCAGATCAGCAACTATTCCTTGAGAGAGTTGCTGCGATGTTGCTGGGATCCACCCTTATTTCGTGGGGATGAACTTCACTTTTATCTTGAATATTCTTATTTTCAGTCGCGTTACTTCTTTTAATATGTTGCAAACGGAATCTTCTGTACGCCAGATAAATGCAAAGTATGCTAGCTCCAAAAAGCATTAGGTATACAGGAATCGTCGTATGATATAATACGCTATGATCTTCAAATTGAGTTAAATTAACTGGGGTTTGTAGAGACATTTTTGAATTTATTAAATGAAGCTTTTGAAGGTTGATTGAGTTCAGTATTATAGGAGATATATTTGTTTGCACTTGGTTTCCAAGGTTAGGTAAATCTATTATCCTTATAGCGTATCCTTTGATATAGTCGTTTGAATTTACAACTGTGATTGCAGGTGTCTTGACATAGCACTTAAGCGGGATTTCCAGTAGAAAGCTGCCGTGAAGTGTCTTGTACAAATCTTGACCACAAGATATTTTAATTTTCATGGGTGTAGGGAAACTCATGATATAGTGTTTTTCATCCAGTTGTTCCAGCGCTTCATTATAAAGAATAACAGTTGTTAGTTTGCAGGTTGAATCAAGTTCTTGCTTTTTAATCAGGTTTCTGATGCAGTCAGGTCCATCTCGAAGTGCATAGTTAGTTTTTTGTTCACAAAGGTACAGAGAATTGTACTTCGGGCATTCAGCCTCCATGTACATAGAATTCTTACTAGAAATTGCTATAAAGGGTAGGTTGGGAATAAGGACTTGATTATATTTGATCATAGGACAGGGGTACGGCGATCGGTACTTTTAAAACTATAACTATTTGATTACCGATATAAAAATAACCTAATTTAATTATATCATAATAATTTCTAAGTTCTAAACTTAGGATTTCATTCTTTGAATATAAAATCCTTAGCTTTCTTAATATTTTATCAAGATCTACAATACTAATAATAGAATGAGGCGTGCTCGATGCACGTATAAAACCTAGAAAACTTTGTAGTTTTCGTGGTTCCTCTGATCTATATTATCACCTAAAATCAATAGATATTGGGCCGTATGGGCATAAAGTTTCTTAATATTAATGTTATTAATAATAGAGTTCAATACTCTAGTTATATTACCTATTATAGTACTCTAGTTATATTAACTATTATAGTACTCTAGTTATATTAACTATTATAGTACTCTAGTTATATTAACTATTATAGTATTCTAATTATATGAACTATTATAGTACACTAGTTATATTACCTGTACTGTCTATAGTTTTAGAGTTACATAACAGCCATTATTTCATTAGACTAATATGCTCGTTTAATTTCGATTGTAATTTTAATTCGTTACTTTGTAGAGATAGAATTGCATTGTCTTATTTAACGGAATCAGTATAATATACTTTTAATAACAGAACCAAGGCCATCAACGAGTCCTCTTTTACTATAATTATGATCAAAACTTTTCAAAAAGGTAATTAAATTATCTACTTTAGAATTAAGGTAGTTAAGATGAGATTCATAAAGATATGTAATATTATCTAACTGTCGCCTAATCATATATATTTGAGGTTTAACTAATAGGGTTTGGTTGTTAATAACATCAAGGTCTATATAATTTAAAAATGAATGATAATAAGATATAATTTTTGTATCGCCTAGTTTAAAACGGGAGTAGGCCGGGACCTGATTCTAACGAATTAATCATTACTTCTTGTCCTCGCGTCAGTTGGAGTGACATTAGAAGTATCCTCTAACAATACGTGTTCTTTAGGGTGTCTTTTAAGTCGTGATTTAGCTACTAGACTGCGTCTCTTTTTAGTATAAATATATATAGGAAAGTCAGCAAGGACGGTGTTCTGTGTGTAACGTGAAGCCAATTTTTGCCTACTTGGGTTTCTAATAAAAACTTTTTTGTTAGGGGTGTATTCTTTTTCAGGCTCAAGATTTTTATTGCGATTTTCAGTTAATATTGTTCTGTGTTGTACTAAAGTCTTGTAAATTAGATCGTATACTTTAATCATTCTTTTTCTATGGTCTTGTATGTATGTAGTAACAAATGCTTAGTCAAGTTAAAATTTATAGGGTCACGAGGGTCAAAGTGTCCAGTAATTAAGTTTATAGGCCTACAGTTTGTAAAACTATGTACTATTGTGAGCTAAGACTGCATATAACATTAAATTAATTATAGGTTCAATTTTCTTTTCTAGTTAAGTTAATTCAGAAAAATATCGGGTAAAGTCGGGTAAATTCAGGAAATAAAACGTTTATAAATTCTTTTCCTTGATCAGTTACAATAGTCAAGGGAACGCCTTGATGAGTACAAAAATTTAAAATGCTTGAATTACACTACTATTATTTAAATTTCTATTAAAATCTAAAATATGAATTCTCTTATTAATATCTAACCTACGGGTCCTAGATTGCCGTGAATGGAAAATCTTGGATATTTATAAGGATAACTTAAGGAATAAATGGAAGCAACTTCAGAACGATTCTAAAGTACTTATAAAAATTTGTACCTTTTGGTGTTTCAATGTTCGGAAACTCCTCCTGCTGCAACACGGTGTAGATTCGAGATAGCCGACGTCCTTGATTGATTCACTGACTCTATTTAATTAATTTAATTAACTAAATTTCGGCTATCCTACCGACTGCGCCAATTACGTCGGTCACAACCGGAGGATCCAAAAAAATACAAATTTATTAACTTAAAATTTAATTCTTATATTTAATTTACAAACTACGTGATCCCTGCTCAAAGTTGGAGACAAGAATGAATATAATGAATTTATAATTAAAGGAATACAGAAAGTGTAACAAACAAGGGTTTCAGATTTACATTCTGGGATTTTAACATGATACAATGCACCTGTGCTTAATCAGCGTTTCCACGGTTCGTGAGAATATAGTAAATGCTAATTTAACAATTTTATTATTAATAAGTATATAAGAAATATCTAATAAATGATCACATAGTGTTTGGGAATATAACAAAGTAAATAAATATGTTCAGTTTGTTGTTCTGATATATAAGTTCAATTTCTATCGAGTTATACTTTTTACGTGTGAATAATATATTATACATGTATTTGTAACAAATTTTTATCGTATTATAATTAACAGAAAATCATAAACATGTTTAAAATTGTCTATAAACATGTATAGCCACGTTAAGCTTACTGAATTTTAAATAAAACTATGAGCAGGATTTGAACCCGCAATCTCTAGAAAACCGTCCTGTCGCTTTACAATTGAGCTACCTTACTATTCGCGTTAATGAATTTAAGAATTCTATAAGACAGAGGTGACATCTATTAAGATTATTTATTTAGTTATTTAAAACTTTCTATTTTCCACCATCCCTTGACGAAATAGAGAAGTTGCGGTAGGTAGTTAGAGTTAAAAATGGAAATTAATATACATACTTATATAACTATATAAAAATATAATATATAATTACACACAAACTATAATTATTATAAAATTACTCAGACAAATAATGCTCACACACTTGCTTTTTGAATGACCGGTGCCCTTCGAATGGATTCTTTCGAAAATTCTATTCTATTCTATTGTGAAACATGTCTTAAATGGGGTGAGGTGATCTCGTAGTGGGTCGTAAAACTGGGAATGGGGCCGAGGACGGTCCTAATATTAATACTAGAAGCAGCCGCTTGACTTAATTTAACAGTATTGTTATTATGACTATGGTATAGTTCTATTAAAGCTAAATGCGTTGTAATATTTACCCGGCGAAACAAAGGATGTATGTAAGAAGAAAGTATGTTTACATATGTGTGTATTTTAATTGTGTGTGTGTGTAGATCACACACACACACGCAATTAATGAGCAAATTATGAAAAATTTGGTGTATATTTATTCGTCTGTATGTGATTATTATGTCGATATATTATGTTTTTTTTAATACAAAACTAAAGTGTAAGAAACTATTAAAACATTTATTAGGAATATTTAAAATAATGTTCTCATTGTTTCTCTCGATGTTGTTTTGGAACATATAATATAATGTTTTTGCTATTAGCCTAATTTGAAATATTTTATTTAAATTAATAGGATTTGATTTTAACTGATAGAACTGTATGTCTAGTATTTCCACAAAACGAATACATTTAAACTAGAGTTGGGCCGACTACTCGGCTTGTTTTGTTAATTTTGGTTTTTGTTTGTTATTAGTATTTCTTCAGTAATAGTAAAGTACTTTGACAATTATTATTTGACCATAAACGATTGAAAAAATATGAAATTAGCAAAAAATTTAAACTAGTCCATTGCCTGTGTCATATAAATACTATCGGATTCTAATTAATTTCAAACCCATTCAATGCTCTTATTCATGAGCTCGGAGCGTCTCAGAATTTCGTCGTGAACTCTGTGAGATACATTTTGCTAGATTGCACAGTTCAGTGTTAAATATCAAAGTACTTACAAATTTTTGATGGTTTCTCTTAAGTCTAACGATGTCTTAGGTTGTTACTCTTTATGACTTTCAAAGTTTAATAATGTTAGTAAATATTGGCTTATTTTTACCATTAATACAGTAATTTCTTTTTTAAATATGGGGTGCGATAACCTATTAAAACGAATGATCTATTATTAAAAGCGTGTCATTAGTGCGCGGAAGTGCGTGTAATCGTTTGGTTTCCGGTCTCCGACGCACGCGTCTGAGACCGTGATACTTGACCGTGGTGATAACGCAACAATAGACCGGAGTGCTTAGACATGTGGCGATGTAGCCAGTAGAATAGAATGAATATATGGGTTTGACATAAGATAACGCTATACTATTCACTTGCGTACTAAAATTTACATAGAAATTACAACTAACGCCTGCCATTTGGCTAACAGAAAATAGCTTGGAGTTGTATGGAATTGCCTCTGTCTAAAGAGTCTTTGATTGCTCTTAAGAGAATGAATTAGAATTAGGCTCTCTCTTTATACATTAGATTAATGAAATACAGTATTAAATATGTAAATGGCTCATAGCTAGAACATTTGTGAGTATTTTTAATGAATTTTCTATATGATGCCGTGTGACAAAAAATATTGTATTCTACTTTGTTGCAGTCAGATATCTTTTTAAGAGTATTGTATATTATAATAAAGATAATTATGTAAACATTTTAATTAGCTCTTATTTTTTGTGATCCATGATTACTATTATATATATATTTACCCGCCTTTAATGACGTTAATTAAATCTGAATTTGCCCAGCTACTTTTAAAATCATTACATTTTTTACATTAACAATTCTCAATCAAAAGTTTTGAGTATGAGCATTATTTTATTATTAGAATATGCGTTACTTATCCAATCTCTGGGATTATTAATGTAATTTTTTTTTTTCAGGGAGGAGGTGAAAAACCACGCTGTGCGGTGGAACGCCCAGTTCTCATTCGTGTGTAAGATGTGCGCGAATGCTAACACCGGCGTGCTAGAACCAGCCAGGCTGAGGGTGTCCGTGCGCAAGGAGTGCAAGGGTTAGTACCAGTCACTAATAGTGATACAAGTCCAGCTCTGTTTTCACTCGAGTGCCTCGAGACAGTTTGTTAAACTCGTGATCGAGTGAAGAAAAAAATTACTCGAGTACATGCATTCGAGTTATCGAGTCAAGTTGAGTTTTGTCGCTCAGGTATTTGATTGTATAAGTAAAGTAATTGCAATATGCAACTCGAGTGACATTTTTTGCTCGAGTGACTCGTCATAAAACCTTATTGCGTCGCATCACTAATAATTAATAGAAAGTTAATTAACTTTAAAACATGTCATTTGTCACGTCAACATGATAAATTAATATTTTATTAAAAATTAAATATAAAATTAAATTGAGTTGCTACAAAATTTAAATTCGTTTTTATTTGTTAGTACTTTGTTATAGAATGCTAAGTTGGCAAAATGACATTTCCAACTTAAAAGAAGTTGAGCCAAAAATGTTATATTTAATATTTTGTCATTTATCGTCTTCGTATTCCTTGAATAAGTTTTTGAACTGGTTCGTTTGCCAACTTACTGAAATACTAATATTTAGGAAATAACGAGAAAAGGTTTTTGCTTTATAAGTCACCCGATAACTTATTTCTTCTTCAGTTTCTTGTTTTCAATATGTGTTCATTTTTTAAACCTGGATACTATAGAGTTTGAATTCATAGAAGATAAAGAGAGACTATTTTTGAAAACTTTTTTGCTTATTTTCTATAATAAATTGTTTGGTTAATCGCATAGTACAAAATATTTTGTCTAAATTCTTGTTACCAATAATATTATTTGGTCTAAGAACGTTAAATAATATGCTTTGCAATATGATATTTACATATTTATTAATGAAAAGTACACTTGTCTCAGTAACATATCTTTTCAATTTTTTTTTATTAATAGCTTTAAATGTATAATTCCAGGTGGAAGATCGTACCAGAAGCTGGGCTTCTGCGACGTGAACCTGGCGGAGCTGGCGGGCGCCGGCGAGACGACGCGACGATGTCTGCTCGAGGGGTACGACCCCAACAAGCGGCAGGACAACTCCGTGCTGAGAATACGCATCAAGATGAATATGATTTCCGGAGATCCACTATTTAAAGTGTAAGTGGTTATATCCTCATAATTTACGTTTAGAAATCCTTCAAATTTTAATCTTTTAAATATAACAATAAACGGCTGATCTCCAGGCCAGAGCGCAAGCAGGAGGCGACGGATAAGGCGGGCGACAGCGGGTCAGAGAGCGCAGCCGGCGGCGATGACGATGGTGCCTCTAGCGGTGCCAGTTCCGGCTTCGGCTCGCTAACCAAGAAGAAGAATTACGGTCAGTGGGCTTAATGTTTTTCTGCTGTAAAATTTCTTTTATCTCTTTTTTTAATAATTTTCCCGGACCTCCCATACACCGATGATGTATTCAAAACCCCAAATATTTTGTCACACTCTAGTCGAATCCAGGCCATGTTACCTCAGATATAAACAAATTAGTACCACCATGTTAGTTAAGAATGTGTGAGAGCACACGCTGTGCTGAGAGGCTCTCATGTATCTCACGCGTGTTCCAGAGGGCGTAGCCCCGGCGCTGTCGTCGCTGCCGTCGTGCGAGCTGCCCTCCCCGGACTCCGAGGAGGCCCCGGCGCTCCCCGCGGGGGCGTGTCTGCCGCCTGGAGCGCCGCCCGTCGTCCCCGCCCCTCCCGCAGTGAACGACTACCCCGGTACGTCTTTACGATCTCGCTCAGTGATTTATACCAACCAAATAATATTAATAAGAGATACAAAAAGTGGAAGTATAAACTTATGGTCAAATTTTTATATTGATATAATTTCCAATCACAGGCGTGGTGGTGACGCCGCAGCCGGGGGCGGCGCCCGCGGGCTGCGCCGCTTGTCTGCAGCACACGCACTCACGGAACTCATCCAACACGTCGGGAGACATGAGCAGCAAGGTGAGTCCCGCCTTCATCTTCTCCGAGAGCTTCTCGTTAGCTACTGACGAGTAATCATCCCTAATTCTCCTGCTGCAGGCGTCCGGCTACGGTAGCTCGGTGTCGGCGGCATCAGCGCATTCGCGACAGAGCTCGGAGGGGGACTCGGCGGGGGACTGCAGGCCCCAACACCACAGGTATGACACCGGGGGAGCGGGGCCGTGCGGTGCACAGGCGTCACTGTGTTTGTGATAAATTGGCTTCTGCCTTATCTAGTTCTTCTTACACGATACCGGCGTCGTTTTATCTCTTTTTTTTCCATTTCGTGGACTTACCATTCTTTTTCTTTCGTTTGTCACTCTATCACGAGTCATGAACGATCCATCGAACGATATTAGTTTGTAGATAGCAAATCGGTTCCATTGATGACGATATGTAAGTCATCGGTCTTTTCCCGGGGTTGCGATCCCCGTCGGAGTTGCGCACGTCACTAACACGCAGCCTCGCTATATTTATGATTTATTATTATTTTTATTTTTCCACCCTCCCCCCCGTACCGTTCCGTAGCGTCCGTCTCGAGCGAACCACCGTTACCACTACGACCACCACGCTGGTGGCGGCGGGAGTCGGACGCGCCCCGGCCCGGGCCCTCGCCAGATTGCTGTTGGAGAGGAGCGCCACGAGCGAGGGTTCTGACGTCTTTCTGACCCCCGACACCACGCTTATGGGAGACTCCTTCGACGCGGACTGCACCCTGGCCGAGCCTCCCGACGTCGTCCCCCGTCCCGACCCTCGCTCCCCCGCCACCGAGGAGTACCGCACACCAGAGTGCACCATCGTGGAACCGCACGAGGATCCCTCTTTCGCGATGCCGTCGTACTTTGACCGCAAGAGGCGCGCCGCGTCCGTGATCGTGGCGGCCGTGCGGCCTCTGACGCACTTCCAGGCCTTCAAGCAAAAATCGCTCAACATGATTCCCGCCACCGTGGAGAGGAACCGCAAGAGCGAGGAGCTGTTCACAAACTTCCCCTTCCTAACTCCGCTGGCGCACCGCAAGGGCTCGCTCGTGTCCGCCGCGACGGCGCTCTCGGGCTGCATCGAGGACGAGTTCTACTGCATCCCGTCCGAGGCGGAGGCGGGGCCCGACGGCTCGCTCGAGCGCGTGGACGTGCGCCGGCGCCTCCCCGCCGCGGGGGCCGCCAGGTGAGTGAGGCCCCGCGAGGAGGGCGCCCCTCCTCTCCACTTCCTTTCACTAACGTGCGCCGGTGCGGGTTCGCTTCTCTCCGCTTCATTTACTATTCTCATATTCACATTTTGGTTTTTTTAATATCATCACCGGTGAGATCGTTTGTATCGTTTTCTAACATCGTGTCGTCGTCCCCCATACTATCTTCTCTCAGTAAGGAGATCCGCACTACGGCCCGGGAGATGTACGTCGAAGTCACCGTACGTATCAAATAAATGTTTGTCTGTATTAACCTTCATCCTCGAGCGAGTGCATCGAGTACATAAGTGAGTGGAACAGGAAAGAGGCGGGGGCGGCGGCGGAGGAGGAGGGTGCGGGGAGCGGCGCGGGGGGCGGGGCAGTGGGCGGGGCGGCGGGCGCGAGCGCGCACTGCGCGTGCTCAGTGCGTCGCGGCGCGGGCCCTGCGGCGGCCGCGTGAGCAGCGCGCGCGACCGGACGAGCGTCCGGCGCGGGCTTGTACCTCCATGTTGTGCCGTTGCCGTTAGAGTTGCGCTTCTTTCGTATCCTTCGACTTTTTATTTTGTTAGTTTCTGATGTTGGCTCTCGTTTTTATCGTTTTGTGTTAGTGTTCGCATTCCGATCGGAATGTTCGTCGTCCGGGTGACGACGTGCACCGTTTGTTTGAATTGCATGACTATTATTATTTTACGCTTTTATGACAGCGGCCTATCTATTGAATGTCCAGCTTTGCATGAAATCTTGTTTGGCCTTATTACTTTTATTAAATTTATGTAGTGGCACTAAATTTACTAGATTACTAGATATAGTATACCGCTTGCCGGTGACCCGAATTCATGTATAACTAATTACGTAAATCATCCCTATCGAATAACAAAACTGATTAATTGAATAACTTTAAAAAAAATTAAACAAACTTAATTTTTACATTACATAACGTAATAAAACGTACGAGATGTCTATTATCAGGAATCCGTCGTCGGGGTCTCTGACGGCATCTGCGTCTGAAAGTGGGTCCTTGGAACGAGCACGCGCTAAATTGGAGCGACGAGCGCCCGACGAACAGGTAAGCTTCGTCATAACAATATTAGACAACGAATAAACCCGTGCGACCTAAGATAACCTCGTCTCTTTCTGTCTTTAGCATGTGACGTCATGCCGCGTCGAAAATACAAGAGTCAACCCCGACTCCCTTATCGACGAGCTGCTGGCGGCCACCGATCTGAAGCACGCCGTCGACGACCCCGCCGAGAGTGAGTATATTAAATCGCAATGTGCCAGGATGGCTTAATATTAAATGATGAACAAGAAAAATATTTGTCGTTTCAAATAATGTTTTATTTGTGTTATCAGCATCGGGGCTGCAGTTATATATAACGCGAGACGGCACAGCCGAGCTGGGCTCGCGGCGACGACAGCAACTCACACGGAGTGACTACCAGCGCGTCGTACTGCATCCTCATGACAACAGGTGAACACACACACACACATTACAACACTTAAACAAACACACTCATGGTTCATAAGATCAAACACACCACTAATATAATAATAATAACACTCAATTCTCAACGCAAGCTGTGTTCTTACCCACATGAAAACACAACACACACATTCTTATTCACATAACTAGCTATCCGGATGTTTGTCATACTTATTGTGTCGCAGGTAGCTGCCGGCGGAGCGCCACAGGGCGCGGGCGGAGGCGAAACCCTGGCGAGGGGCGGAGCGCCGGGGACACGGACATGCGTGTATATTGTACCATAATGTATCATAACTATATATGGATTGTTTTACGTCTAGCTTGTTACGATAAGTTCATGATACTTCCTTAGCAATTATATAAGGATGGTTGTGTTCGTGCAATCGGAACTTTTTTTGTAAGATTTACATATTCTTTTTACTTTATATTGTAAGTAGGATTCTTTCTATTATACGGCGACCTCACGATGACTGAATGTTCCTATGTTTCCTCCGTAGCGTCAGTGCTTCCTCCGCGTGCTGAAGTTTGTTACACTATTTATTTGTTTATACATATCTATGTACATTTAGTATTCGTAATTGCCGAACGCGTTCAAACTAGTCTGACTTGTATTTTTCGTCTTTGTTGTGTATTGTTATTTAAATTATAATTTAATTATTACCCGCACATGTTTTAATCTATTTATTTAATTTAATTAATACCAATGAAGTGCTCACGGAACTGGTGCTAAGGCAATTTATGTACAATACAAAAATTTCTCTACCACACTGTATCTGGTATTTAATAATCATACGGATAAGTTCTATTACAACACCAACTCTGCCCATACCAATCGTTTACTTCCAAGTCCCTCCATTCTTCAAGTGTAAATATTCATGATGCCAAACGACTGGGTCCAGGGTGGAGGACCTGACAGTATAGACATTAAACAGCGCGAACGGTTAAATCTAAGTCATTCCTTTATGTTAATGCTTGCGCGTGTTCGCTTGATGATAATCAGCTCCGTGTGATGATCTCCGCGCCTCTTGTTATTGTTTCATGTCTTGTATACAGCCTGTACAGTATTTCAATAAAGATTTAGAATTAATTTGTTTTTTTTTATTTCTCTAATTAATGAAACAACAATATGTGTTGTAATACATTTATTTTTATTATTGCAATCGTATGTGAATTTGAATGAACACCAAAACTAAGTGCAATCAAACAAAAATTTCATACAAAACTTGTGTGGACGGTAACATTGCTTGCAGTGAGACAAGTTACTGCACTTAAATAATAACACCGTCAGGACAATAATGATGTGTTATTCTAGTTATGTTTAAGTATTAATACTATGCTTGAGTTTTATATAAAAGTAATTTACATATTAGAGTTAAAAATAATTATTTGGACAGAATTGTGAAAAATAAATACTACTTACAACTAACAACACCAATAGGTGCGAATTTTATTATACACAATATTAAACTACATTCATTGTCACTGTCTCCTTTTCATCTGTCCAAATTGATGCGAAAGGCAGACATTTCTTAAAATATCACATACTAAAATAGTGCCATACATAAGACACTTTCATTATATATTATTTGGTAAGACATTTATACGCTTAGAAAATAGCGTGATGGAATGTAAGTACGTTGAGCAGAATACTAAATTCATGAATTAATAACGATACAATAACAGTTTAAAAAGGTAAGTACACTTTATCACTTCGCATCTCTTCGGACCGAACTACTGATATATAGCCTATAAATCTAAACTGTACACGAACATGCACTACTGGACTTAATCTAAATGACAGTGGTCAATTGTTTATACACATTTCATGATAAAATTAATATACAGACTTGTGTGTAAGGCACTGACGTCTCGCCGCCGTCCGTCACCAGCTTGTGACATGATGATCCTGTACTATCTAACGTTACGTATATCGACGACGTGAAGGTACAACGAGAAGGCGCGGACTGCGGGCGGCCGAGACATCTTCACTATAATGTAATTTAGAATCTTGCACGCTTTCTTTTCACTTAAACTAATTTATATATCAATAAAATTGATACTGAATGCAACGATCGAACGTTAACGTCTCACTATACACCATCGCAAAATGACTTCAAAAGTATATACACTTATCGATAACTGCCGTTATGCTGTAAAGGCCCTCAGACGGGCGATGGTATAGCGCAAGTGAGCCGACAGCGTTCGAACGAGAACCCATCGGTAGGTACATCTCTACGCCTTAATACAAATCGATACTATGATGTTCATAAATTTATTTCTTAACGTCATTAAAAAGTATATTGATGTATTTATATATATATAAATATTTCATTAAGTATATTCATGAATATAAAAGGATATACGATTAATTAAATTCGGCATTTTTATTCACTACTCAAATCTAGTTCCCATATCACGAGTGTGTTTTTAGTGTTCGTTTTGTGAGTTAATATACATTGCCGGCGCCGGTCATCTACTACCGATCGATAGTCCAATATCCGCATACGGTAACGTAAAGACCGCGCCGCGCTATATGAGCCTCTCCTCGGGCGGTGGCTTGAGAGCGTGCGTGATCATCTCCGCGCGGGGGTTGCAGTACTCCTGGCCCGAGGGCGAGTAGGTCCCGCGCGTGGCTCTCTTGCGGCGAGCCTGCGCCGCCAGCGCCGCCAGCGCGCCGGCCGCCAGCAGCAGCGCCAGCAGCGCGCCGCCCACGCCCAGCGCGATGCGCGCGGCGCCGGGCAGCCCCGAGCTCGCCTCCGCCGCCGTCGCCCGCGCCGAGCAGTTCTTCCCCTCCCAGCCCTCCGCGCACGCGCACTCGTAGTCCACGGCGGCGCCGCAGCGCTGCTCGCAGCGACCGCCGTGCTGGCACGGGCCGGGAGCGGGCAGGCACGGGTCGCTCAGCAGACACTCGTCGCCGCAGAAACCCTCCGAGCACTCACACCTGTAAAATAAAAGGATCACTGCAGGCGTATAGGAAAAAAACGATTGTGCGCGCGTGTTGTATGCGTGCGTGTGTACGCACGTGTAGGCTCCTGGCAGGTTGCGGCAGACGCCGGGCCCGCAGCTCACGCGCCGTTCGACGCACTCGTCCACGTCCAGCTCGCAGCGCGCGCCGCGCCACTCTGGAGACACGAGCACCAGGTTATAAATGCAAGCAAATAACGCAAGATATAAAAATTATAAAATTAACTAGCAATGTCATGTTACAAACTTGTTGAAAAATATTTAATGTTTCCAACTAAATAAAAAGTCGATATTTTCAAATGTTTTCATAATTTATGATATATTTTAAATAAATTTCTTTGTAATTATTATGTTTTTAATAATTAACCACTAACTTGAAAAATAAACACTTTGTAATTTAAAGATCTTTCTTTACAAAACACTCAGTCTCCGTATTTACCTTATTTTTTTATTTTTGTTCTGATCAATTGACTATATTATATGAAAATTACCAAAAATATGCTTTTTAAAAACACATCATTATTACGAAACAAACGATTTATTTCGTAATAATGATGAGGCTCCAATAAAAACAACTCTAAGAATAGAAATCTTATGAACATATGTATGGATTATAACAATATCAACAAAAAAATAATATAAGGTATTTAAAATTACAAGAAAAAAAACGACTTCCAATTCTTGATAATAACAAGAGTACAATAAAAAAATATAATATTCAAGACGTACGGAGTGCACACAGAATGATAAGTAGCACTTTCCACATATTAGTTCGAGGCGACATCGTAACATCACTGACACAAACAAAACTTCACAGTATTAAAAATGCTATTAACACTTGAGTGAATATTATGGATCAGGTGCTGTACATTTCACTGGCTACAGGTAATTTTTTTACCAAGTTCTCGGCGATCGCACTCGAGGTCAGCGATTAACAAAGTGCTATTTCCTCACCGCGTTATCAATGTCGCGAGGAAAACGAAACATTAATGAATTGATGACTTATTCTTAATAGAATTAGTCACACATTGAGGTCACTGTATTTGAATGAATGAATTGATGATACGTAGCCGACGTTAAGTTTTTTATTTTATAAAATTATTTCGATATTCAAGTTTTATTACGGAATTAAAATAAATAAAATATGTTCAATTCTATAATTTGAGAGCCACTGGCGCCTTATCGGCGCTTATCTGTAGAACTAGATTGTCGTCGATCGAGCGAACCTCGTCCGATAAGGCCGTGACGTATCATCAAGATCGCTAACTACAACTTATCGAAAATATTTAGTTATACTTTATATTTTTTATACGAAAAATTATTTTATTTTTTTTACTGTGTTTTCACATATTATCTCTAAGTTAGTACACGGATTTTAAAAAAAGCGTGTGTAGTGACCTGGCGGGCAGTCGCAGATGGGCGGTCTCGTGGGCACGCAGCGCGCGCCGTGCAGGCAGGCGGCGTCCGCGCACTCGTCGCGCTCCTCGTCGCACAGGCGGCCGGCCCAGCCCGCCACGCACGCGCAGCCCGGCGGCGACAAGTGCGCCTCGCACGAGCCGTGCAGGCAGGGCGACACCTCGCAGAATGCTAGCTCGCAGTGCACGCCCGCGTAATCCTCTGTGCACTCGCAGGTGTAGTTGTTGCCGTTGACGGGATCTGCGGCGTGATAGCAATTTAGGATTTAATTGGTATCGCGAGTGGGGCGGGGCGAGGCGGCGGGAGGGCGCGGTCTCACCGGCGCGGTCGCGGCACTCGGCGCGCGGCGGCCCGCAGGGTCTGTGAGCGCAGGTGCGCGCGGCGGGCAGCTCGCACTGCACCCCGCGCCACTCGGGCGTGCAGTCGCAGCGGAAGGCGCCCGCCTCGTCCGTGCAGGAGCCGCCGTGCGCGCACGGGGAGGACGCGCACTCGTCGATGTCGTGCTCGCACAGGTCGCCCTCGTACCCGGCGGGGCACAGACAGACGTACTTGGCGACGTCGTCCTTGCAGGTGGCCCCGTTGCGGCAGTCGTTGTCGAGGCACTCGTCGATGTCCCTCTCGCAGCGGTCGCCGTCGTACCCGGGCGGGCAGGCGCAGGCGTAGGAGTTCCGCACGTCCTCGCAGTGCGCTCCGCGCTGGCACTGCGCCTCCACGCACAGGACGCAGCCCGCCCCCTCGGCGGCGCCCCACGGCGCGCCCGCCAGCAACGCGTAGTGCGGTTGCGCCGCCAATAGCGTGGCAGCCGAACCGACAAATAGCTGCTCCTCCGTGAAAAACGGTAGCAGCAGCCCGCCCACGTGCACCGCGCCCAGACATCCCTGCATGCGATACGTGTTATAGTACGGCTCATCCGATTTCTAGCTTAAAGTAAAACTTGAAAAAAACTTAGACCACCTTAAAATATTCGCCAGCCAAATTATCATCGATGAAGTCATCCTCGGAATACTCGATCATACTGGGATCCGTCGAATTCTCCATCTGATATATATTTTAATATTCGTTACTTAATTAAATCGACATCGAAAGTAATACTGGTATCGCTCTGGTAGGCGTACGGTACTAACGGGCGTGGTGGTAGTGGTGGTAGTGTAGACGGGGCGAGGTCCAGCACGCACGCCACCTAGCGTGATAAGTCCCGCCGTCACGAGCCGCTGCCAGGCTGCCACGTCGATGTCGTCCGACAGACCCACCTCGCTATGTCCGTCGGCCTCCAAGAACGAACCTGGAGGATTTACAAAAACTATATTCTCTCCGTACACTCATTTAACTATCTCTTTTGGAGTCTGTCTGTACCCTTGATACGCCCATCCGCCAATGTCAACTGCAGCGTGACCCAAGCCAGACCAGGGCGACGCATGCGCATACGGCGCTGTGCCGGCAGACCGCCAAGACGCCATTGCACGCCAACCTGCCCATTGTAGAGCCCCACACTGAATACGGCGGCCCCATCGTCGCTTTCGGCGCGGAACAGGGTCCCGCCTGTCTTGCTACGGTAGGTGATAGTGAGGGAGGCGGGGGGAGCAGGTGGGTCGAGTGAGTGCGCGGGGGGAGGCTCACGTAGGCGGTAGCTCAACGCGGTGTCGACACCATCGAAAGTGGCGTTAGCTACGCACTCGTAGCCACGATCCAGGTTGCGACAATGCGAGTCAAGCGGACAACCTTGTAGTTGACAGAACTCCACCTCGGCGCACTGTTTGCCCTTGTAACCACTGGGGCAGGTGCAGGCGTAGTCGTTCCAGGTGGTGCGACAGGACGCATTATGAAGACAGGGCCGCGAGGCGCAGGCGTCGTCCGACACCTCGCCCGGCAATACGCCCAGGGGGTCCAGGGTTACATCGCCAAAAGGTGGTGGCACGCGAGCGCCTTGCAGCGGGAAGAACTCTACTACTGTCACGTTCACGCCGTTGGAAACCTGGCGAGGACCGGCCGATAAGAGTCAATGAATAGATTGGCACAGATCGATCCTTAGGGCTTAGATAATTTATGAAAATGCAAACCTGTACGTCCTGTATGACACCCTTAAAGTAATCTTCATCGCTCGGTTCCTCGACTGGGGGTGCAGGGGACCCGCCTTCGACAGGGGGTGGGGGTTGCGGGGCGGGGGGTGGACCGCCCAAGTACAGCACCTATTAACAAACTGGTGTAGCCAAATCTTGAGTTAGAATGGACACGATTGCGAGGAACTGCCGACTTACTTGCGCGTCTAGCTGCTTGGCGGCCGAGATGGATTTCCGGAAATACTCGGTTCCGTTAAGCTTGACCTGTACGAGCGTGGAGTTGCGCACCACCTGAATGAGGTGCAGGTGTCCGTTGTCGAGGCGCGTGCCACCCACGGTGTAATCCTCGGGGGTCTGGTTGAACCGGAGGTGCACCAGCAGCTCGCCAGCCGCCAGCGAGGCCGCTACCAGTGTCTCGTCCGTCTGCCCATAGCGCGGCGGAGAGCCCAGATAGAAGATCTGCCCCGTCGGCTTGCGCGTGCGCACGAACATGGAGATGTCGAGTGCGGCGTGCACGGCGCGGCGCGCGGCCTCGCGCACCGACACCGACACCACCGAGCGCGGCCGCGCTAGCTCCTGGCCGAATGTAGCCGCGGTGTAGTCTGTGGACACACACATACACATAATAAACATTTTTGAACGATCGTCTATTTCCTCACGATGAGAAAACTAATGTATAGATTTTTATGGTGTTGTTGTAAGTGAATTACTTCAAAGTTGAAATTATAAGGAATATTTTTTAAATTTTGAATAAGTAACTAAAAGTGAAAATAAAAAGTAATCTCGTTCGCTTTCGGATAAAAAAATCAATTCATTCACACACTCTCAGCACACATTTAGCTATACTCGGCGACGGTCAGGATGATGATCGAATGTATGTAATGGCACACTCGCGCGCTGTACTGACTGTACTGGCAGGTGTCCCCGAGGTGCGGTCGCGGGCAGGTGCAGCGGAAGGCGGTCCAGCGGTCCTCGCAGCTGCCTCCGGAGCGGCAGGGGTTGGGCGCGCACTGCGGCGTGCGCGGGCACGAGCCCAGCACTCCGCGCAGCACGGCGCGCGCGCCTCCGCCCTCCTCCTCCGCGGGGGGCTCCACGCGGGGCTCCGGGGACGTCGCGTTGGAGTCCTCGGGGAGGACCTGCACGAGCGATTACAGTTATGACTATATATATATGAATTAGAACCTCCGGTCAGCTCTTATAGAAGTAAAGAATAATTTATTTTGAAAATACGTTCAATGATTCTTTAAAAGATTTTTAATCGAGCACAAAAAAAGCAAAGGTACTTACTATACACATTATACTATTAACAAAAACAATTCATATTTTTAATAACACATCAAAAGAGCTGCTCAGAACCCTGTTCCTTTAAATGGTATGTTTAAATATGTCAGCAGTAGTTGTAGCACCCACCCACTGTCCGTTGACGACTACATCCTGGAAGCAGCCAACAAAGAAATTTCTCGAGTGTCGAGCGGGGCCATGGCGGAGCGTCACGTACGACGAGCCCGCGCTGCCCAGCCGCGTGGACGGGAACGACGTCCACGAGGCATTGGTGGCTTCGTTTTGGTTGATGGGGTATATAGTCTGTTCTTCGTTAGCTGCCAGCACTAAATGCGACGTGTTCACTGTTACGAAAACCTGCGACAAATGAGTGTAATTTACCATGATGCTATTTGACGGTGTCAGATATTATTAACAAATGTAATTATGCTAACCTTCTGCCAATTACTGTCGTTGAGATTTGATCCAATAAACACTCCCTCCCACTTATTTAACAAACTGGACTGCAAGTTAAGTCTTCCGTCGGACAGCTCCAAGAAGAAGAAGGTGAGCCCTCGTCCCATAGCCAGGAGGCCACTGCCCAGGGTGGTCTTGAACCGGAAGGAGATGTCGTAACCCTCCTCACGGGAGGTGTTCACTTCCGCGTAACTGAACTTCTCCAGGGACATGGTAGTGATCTGACAAAAACAATCGACGTGGTCACAGTAAGTTTTAAAACTGAGTGGATAAAGAACAGGAAAATGAGGATTACCTTTTCGCAGGCGGGTCCGTAGTAGCCAGGAGCGCATGAGCAGTTGAAGCGGTGCTCGTCTTCGCGCACGAGCCAAGGTAGGCAGGTACCATTGTTTCGACAGGGTGCGCCATGGCAGCCCGTCAGAACAACGGAACAGTTACGACCTCCCCACCCTGGCTCGCAGGCGCAGTAGTAGGCAGCGCGGCGGTCCAGGCATCGCCCGTGCTCGCAGGGCTCGTAGCGTGCGCACTCATCTACGTCCAGCTCGCAATGTTCGCCCTCGTATCCAGGCGCGCAGTGGCACGCGTAGCCACCCACGGCATCGACACACTTCCCGTGGCGGCATGGCGACGACGCGCACTCATCCGCGTCGTGCTCGCAACGCACGCCCGAGGTGCCCGCAACGCACACACATTCGTAACCGGCGGCAGCGTCAGGCGAGAAGGGACGCCGGAAGGCGTCGGGCAGCAACATATGTGGTTGAGGACCCACACGCGGCGGCGGCACGTCGGGTGATCGATACAGAGACGCGTCGGAGCGCTGAAGGCACACGCCGCCGTGCATGCAAGGACCGCTTTCACACTCGTCCACGTCGATCTCGCAGTTCTTGCCTGCGTAGCCAGGATGGCAGACGCAACGGTAGTCATTGACGTCATCAACGCAGGAGCCGCCGTTCCGACAGGGCGCGGAGCCGCACTCGTCGATGTTGATCTCGCAATCGTCGCCTGCGTAGCCCGTTCCGGCGCACTCGCACGTGTAACTGTTCAGTCCGTCCGAACATAAGCCACCGTGCAAGCACGGTTGGGACTGCGATGATGATAAAATCGGTCAATCGGTTGATTATTACGAATAGTTATAAACACTAACAATAAGAAATATATTCAAACCTCGCAGTCGTCGATATCCGTTTCGCAGTGAGTTCCGGTGAGTCCCTCCTGACACACACACTTGTAACTAGCGACTCCGTCTACGCAGGTAGAGCCGGCCGCGCATGGGTTGGCTGCACACTCGTTGATGTTTATTGAACAATCTTTGCCTAAAAAATTTACATACATCAATGATTCATATTCTCAAAGAATAAAAACTAAATATTAGACATTCCATGGATTACCTTCAAACCCTTCAACACAGGTACATTCAAAATTATTCTCCAAGTTTTGGCAGGTTCCTCCATTCTTACAAGGCAAAGACAAACACTCGTCAATATCCTGCTCGCAGCTGTCGCCAGTGTATCCTAAAATAAAAAATCAAATTTAAAAATCAAAATTGTAAATAGAAGTTCTCTGATTGCCGAGGTGAAAGTTAGGGTCACGATGAGGTAATACTATATATAATAATATAATATGAAATATATCGGGAATTAATCGTGTGAAAAATTAAAAAGTACGATACCTTTTATTTACAAAACTAATTAATACGAAAAAGTATTAATTTAAAAACTGTAAATACCTGGCTTGCAGTAGCATTGGTACGAGCCCGGCATATTGAAGCACAACCCGTGGTTACATATTTTCGGCATTAATGCACACTCATCTATGTCGATTTCACAAAACCTTCCTGAAAATAAATAAGTATAAGACAATCAATGAATTATTCTAAAACAACACATAAATAAAAAACTATGTCACCGTCATATATAACAATCAATAAAAATATTTTACAAAACAAATAACCCATTTGTAATTTTAAAATCACATAAATATCGATCTCAAGGCTATTTTTATTAAAGATTTAAAAAAACATTGTGTTACAGTTTCTTAACATTGTGTTACAGTTGCAGTTTACACAAGTGATTTAAACCTAAGTCACGAATAACATATTAAAGAAAATGTAGAACTTAAAACTACAATGCTTTATGACACTGACAGTGACTTTGTAATATATGTCCCAAATACCACAAAATGTTTTCAATTAAATTATTTAAAGATTATTACTATTTTTAAATTTATTTACTAAAATTAAAAAAGGAAATATTCCAATATTTTCACTTGGTTTATAGTTCAAACATTTGTATCTGGCAACTCTGAAATATACGTCATTAGTGCAATTTACTTGACAAGTGACATTTGATGTCAGATTGACTATGAACGGTGACATTTCGTTTACAGCGTCGCTCACCGTAGTCTTGATATTTCAAAACTTAATTTATTATTAAAAATAACACCAAAAACTTACAAAAGCATGTTTATTGCAAACAATAATCCTTCAAGACATTATCTTTAGGCACTTTAATGTATATTTTCAGTGCTTAATCATGATATATTCCGTAAAAAATGTTTTGAGGTTATTCCGTAAATACAGTGTAACTAGTTTAAATCATGTTCGATCAACAAACACAAATGAAAGTACTACTATAATACAAAAATCTACAACAAAAAAGGATTATAAAAGTCTTTTACAACACTATAAAGACAAAATTGTATTTAGTTCCTATTTGGAGTATGAGAAATTACAACTAGGCTACTACAAGTATCATCTGAAAGGTCTCAAGAGAGCCAAACAAAATGAAATTAAAACATTACATGAAAAAAGTTTACCGCCTCTTCCGGTTGCACTTCAATATTACTTAGACAAAGATCGACTTTTAGAAGTGGAGAGTGACCCAGAACCTGAAGTTGCCGATAACTTATTTCAGTTGCCATTTGAAAAGACAGCTCGTATAGAAATTCTAAAAGAAGAAAAACCAGTAACTTCACAAGATCCTGAATTTAATAGAGAAAATATAGACCAATGGATGTCAAACTATGAATATTTTGATGATAGTCGTCTTTTATCAGGTGAATCTGAAAATGAAGATATTGATGGTAATGAGTGGGGTAAACATTATGGCACCCCTGACCCTAATGCTAGGATCAGCAGAGTCTCATGTGGGGGCTGTGGAGCACTTTTACATTGTAATGACCCTGCAATTCCTGGATACTTACCAAGCGAGCTATTCAAGGGACAAGGCATTGAAGAACTGAAGGCAATGGAATGCCAACGATGTCACTTTCTTAAGGAGTATAATATAGCATTAGACATTACTGTTCAACCCGAGGAATATGAGAACTTATTGCAATCAATCAGGTATCAATTATAAATAAACATTGTAAACTAGTACTGTAGTGTATTGTAATAGTTGTATATATCTTGTAATAGTATAACATATTTTCTACTTTTGTGTCAAAATACTTATTAATTGTAGGTGTGTAAAAGCGCTTGTAGTGCTGATGGTGGATCTCCTGGATTTTCCTTGCTCAATATGGCCTGATATTGTGGATATTATTGGAAAAGATCGACCACTTATTATTGTAGGCAATAAGGTAAGTTATTATGCAAATATTTATCTCTGATAATTAAGAGATTAATTAAATACATAGTACTTTGTAAAAGTTTATGAACAATGAAATTTTATTAAAGGTGGACCTCCTTCCTGGCGACAGCATAGGCTACTTAAACCGAGTGAAGCAATGCCTTTTAACAGAAATAAAAAAGACTAAATTGATAGAGGCCAATATCAAGTATGTAGCACTAATATCTGCAAAAACCGGCTATGGTGTTGAAGATTTAATATCTGCTATGTTCAAAACCTGGCTGTATAAGGGAGATGTTTATCTGGTAGGTTGTACTAATGTTGGAAAAAGTTCACTTTTTAATGCTCTTCTCCAATCCGATTACTGTAAAGTGCATGCAGTTGACATTGTAAAGCGAGCCACAGTTAGCAGATGGCCTGGAACCACTTTGAACCTACTAAAATTCCCAATTAATAGACCCTCGGGTTGGAAAATTAGACAAAGAAGTAAAAGACTTATGACTGAAAGGAATGTGATGAAAGTCGAAAAAGAAATAAGAAAAGGACAAGTACTCGGAAAAGATATATCGGAGGGTCCGTCCTTGATGGGTCACATCGGCAGAACATTCACGCAGCATGATGTTGCCAATGACATATCCGAAGACCGACATAATAAAATGATGACGTTAGACGAAAATAATCATTTGTTTAAAAATAGCAAATGGTTTTACGACACTCCGGGGGTCGTGCATCCCGATCAAATGCTTTCGATGCTTTCGACAGAGGAACTTTTACTAACTATACCTAAAAAGTTAATTAGACCTCAGACATATTACTTGCACAAGGGGTCCACTTTCTTCATAGGAGGTTTGGCTAGGGTGGATCTCGTGGAGTGCATCGAAGCGTGTCGCTTCACCATCTTCTGTTCGGAAAGTCTACCGATCACGGTAGTGGACACCGAATGGGCCGACGAAATATACGATAATTTTATCGGCACGGAGTTGTTCGCTGTGCCCAGCGGCGGGGAGGAGAGAATGAAGAGCTGGCCCGGGCTCACGAGGGGAGAGGAGATAGAGTTTACGGGAGAGGGTCACAACGTGTGCTGTGGGGACGTGGTGCTGTCGTCGGCGGGCTGGATGGGCGTGTCGGCGGGGGGAGGCGCGCGCGTGAGGCTGCGGCCGTGGGGGGCGGCGCCGGGGGGGCTGCGGACGAGGACGCCCTCGCTGCTGCCTTACGCCGTTAACCTCAAAGGCAAGAGGATCCGCGACACCCCCGCCTACATGATTGGGAACGCTTACGCGGGGACCGAGGCTTGAGAGAAGTTTATATATAATGACGAAAATAAAGTAGGTTAAGATGAAACTGTGTATTATTGAAAACTTTCGACTTCATCTAAACTATACATTCGTGTTTATTTTTATAAGAAGATATATATATATATATATATATATTCAAAAATATATATAATATTTTTGAAAATTAAGTTACTTTGACATAATCAAACAAAGATGAACCAAAATAATAGTTTGATTAATTATTTGTTAAAAATAAGTATATATCAAGTAAAGTATTTCAAAATCTATATGTTTTTATGGTCAGTACGTTTTAGGATGATTGAACCATCCTATTTCAATGTGTGTAAGACTAAGTTCATGCTTGAGCAATGTCTTTTAATTTAGCACAATGATATCCTATCAATATCATAGTTTCCATATGATGCCCGCGTCCATAGATAAATAAATAGATATTAAGACAAATAATCAAAAGTATATATTATAACATTAATAGCTACATTGAGCCATGTATCATAATTTTTATGAAAATTAAAATAATACATCATCTTGAATCTAGTCTGAAGTAAAGAAAAAATTATAATTAGGATATTTCAGACATCTGAACTTTAAAAATCATCTAAATATCATCAGGTATGACTATACTGACTGTATGACCCATAAATAACAATCTAGTTCAATCATCTTATATCCTACAATGAGTACCAGCAGTGTACTCACCGGTGACGCCGGGCGGGCAGACGCAAGCGGCCGCCCCGTCCCTCACGCTGCAGGTGCCGTTGTTGCAGGGCGTCGCCGCGCACACGTCGGCGCCGCCCTCGGGCTCCGCCCCCGCGCCCACCGCCGCCCCCGCCGCCACGTCGCACCGCGCGCCCGACCAGCCCGCCTCACACTCACACCGGAACCCGCCCGCCTGCACACAACATACCCATAAATACACTGTTACCATACGGTTTCAGATAAACGGAAAAAGAATCACACGTACCCCCTCCCTGCATGACACGGCGTGCAGGCAGGCTCCGCTGCAGCGCTCCGTCAGCGCCTTGCCGGCCGCCGGGGACACCTCACAGTACTGACCTGCACGAGTGCGGTCATCAGATATAGAGAACTGAGTCACTTAAACACTAAACGTTACATGCTCTAGGCTCTAACGTTACGTAAGTAGACTAACTATATTAATATGACATAGAGTGCTATAATACATGCATAATAAGATCACAGACAACCGCATTCCGAAACAATAACAGAAACATTGCATTACAACTAATTGTTAAAATATAATATTAAGACGCAGAAGCCATACATATTTTATTACATATTGAAAGTTAAGAAATAA
This sequence comes from Mechanitis mazaeus, assembly GCA_959347395.1. Classification (NCBI taxonomy): domain Eukaryota; kingdom Metazoa; phylum Arthropoda; class Insecta; order Lepidoptera; family Nymphalidae; genus Mechanitis; species Mechanitis mazaeus. The sequence goes on along the minus strand of OY365752.1, from coordinate 16,413,609 downwards.
TTTTCCAGATTGCAGAGATATTAAATTTAAATATTTTTTTAATGATACGACTGACAATTCTTCGATTTACTATAATAACAAAATATGTATCGTCTCCAGTGAGACCGCCAAGCTTCACAAACGAAACACGTAGCGGATCAGCGAACATCTAGACACGGAGGCATCCAGGCAACATTCCACTATCGGCGGTACCTTATAACTATATATATCTTCTTAATCCTAAGCGTCGCTAGATTACTTTAGAGGCGGAGCGAGGACCGACCGCCCCGCGCGTCGTCCGCTAAGGAATTCAAGGCGTTTAAACCCAACGTAACTCATAACGTGAACGAAAAGTTAGTTAGCTTCGCACCTCTGTACCCGGGCGCGCACACGCACTCGACCCGCTCCTGCGTGCGCACGCACGTGGCTCCGTTGAGGCACTCGCAGGCCTCCGCCGGGACGCAGTCGGGGGCCGCGCCCGCCTGCCCGTAGTAGCCCGCGTCGCAGGCGCACTGAGCGCGCGCGCCCGCCACGCCCCCCACGCAGTGCGAGTGCGGCGGACACGTGACGTTAGCGCAGGCGGCGGGCGGGGCGGGCGCGGAGGCGGGGGCGGGAGCGGGCTCGCACAGCGGCGGCTGCAGTCCGCGCGCGCACACGCAGCGGAAGCCGGCGCCGTCGTTCTCCTCGACGCAGGCGCCGCCCGCGCCGCACGGGCCCGACGCGCACGCCGACATGCGGTGGCAGCGCTCGCCCGTGTAGCCGGGCGGGCAGGCGCACACGAAGCCGCCGTACGTGTCGTAGCACACGCCGAGCCCGCACGCGCCGCGCTCCTCCTCGCACTCGTTCACGTTGCTGTCGCAGCGCGGGCCGGCGTACCCTGCGGTTTTAATATTAATTACTATTTATTAAACCGAGTGAGTCGATGTTTCTTCCGGTTCAATACCTACCGGTGCCGCCGCAGTCGCAGCTGTAGTCCCCGATGTCGTCAATGCAGCGGCCGCCGTTGAGACAGGCGTCCGGCCCGGCCGCCGCGCACTCGTCGACGTCCGACTCACAATTGCGCCCCGTGTATCCTATTGAGAGAATGTCGTGAGATACTTGGTACAATTATCCGTGTATCTATTATATAAGGTCATTATATTGCTGATCCGTACCGGGCAAACATTCGCACACGTACTCGTCGGCGCCGGGAGGCACGCTGCAGGTACCATTGTTGCGGCACGGACGCGACGCGCATTGCGGGTCTAGCGACTCCTCCAGCTCGCAGTGCACGCCTGACATGAGACATATACATTACATATTGATTACATGAAAAGAGGCCAAATTAAGAACTTCGTGAGAATAGTATAATATGGTAATGAATTTCAAGTCTCACCGCGGTAGCGCGGCGGGCACACGCAGGTGTAGTCCCCTCTCGCGTCCTCCTCGCAGCGCGCGCCGTGGCGGCACGGAGCCGACGCACACGGCTCGCCCGCATCCACTTCGCAGTTGTTGCCCGTGTAGCGCGCCGTGCAGTGGCACTCGTACCTGCACACCAAACCTTATTGTACACTTCGCACGGCATGTGACCCTACGGGGTGGTGGTGGGACGTACTTATCGTGTCTCGAAATACAGGTGCCGTGTCTCAGACACGGTTCGTTGTAGCAGTAGTCTTTGGGCGGGATCCGCAGTACGTCTTTGCCGTCCTTGCCTAAAATGTGAATAAAAAGTGTCAGAAACGATCTCAAATTTCCGATTATCGAAGAGTATGGTAGCGTACAGGCGTCGGTGGTGAGGGGGCAGACGGCGAAGCGAGCGTTGGCCTGCAACACGTGCGTCGCGTGGAACTCCAGCTGGGGACCCTCGAGCACGCAGCCTGAGAATAGGTTGCCCACCAATACCACCGCGCCGCCCGCCTCCAGCGCTCCCATGGACAGCAACTCCGGGTTCCACGTCACGTTCGATATCACCTATGCCAAAAGATCGCAGATGAAAAGAAGTTCGCGGAAATGAAAACGGAAGCATCCGCCGGTAATATCTATCATGACCCACCTGTGTATCCTTATCGACCTCGAGAAGTAGCGCAGGCGGGCTAGGCCGGTAGCGGAGTGCCACCCAGTGCCAACGGTTGTCGAGTGTCTCCCGCGCGAGGCCCACATCGCGCTGTGTGAGCCCGGGCCGCGCCCACGACACCACCACCTGATCGAACAACGCCGTCACATGCAGCGTGTAGCCCTCGAACCGCTGGGAAAACAGCTCGCCACCTACAGAAGTAACACTCTTATTAACAGTACAAGGGTTTAGCAGCACTGTCATATATGTCCAGTATAATATTTTAGTATGAGTAATGACAATAATAGTGACAATCAAATAACAGGATCAATGTGTCGGTCTATAGTTCTGAACAACTGACTAACCCGCGGGCCATAGTTAGTTAAAAATATTTCGTATAACGAACTCTGCCGAAAGTTAAAAAAAACTTGTTATTGCAAGTTATTGTTATACAAGTAAATTGGCTGCATCTTGTCGCACCACTTTTTACGAATAAAATTTTCGCAACAAAAATATTATAAATTAATGGAAATATATACATTATGAGTCTTTCCACTAATTATATTAAAAAAGCCATATTGTGGGACCAGTTCCTTCATATTATAATATAGCCTTTGACAGCTCGGGGCTTCAAGAGGTCGATGCTCTAGTATACATGTATAGCTCATGTACAGTGACTTGCTATGATATCATAACTCGCTGTAGTGGGCGACGCAGACGAGGAACATCTGCGCACGCGCACGCGACTTGCATATCGACAATCATAATACGCCATATTCAATTATTTGGCGATGCTTTGATGACAAATACGGGCAGATATTATTAAAACAATCACGCGTTTCTAAACTAAAAATTATTTTAAATTATAAAAATCATTATAAATGTATAATCGATGTTACAATCTAATCTATATAAGACAAGCCACAACCGATTGCCTAAGAGAGACCGGATTATTGTAATATGCACATAATTGCACAAGACACTGGGTGTTACCTAACATAACATAATGATATTTATTGTATTGTTTTAAAATGAATAAAACTACTTACTAATACTATAAAGTGGAAAAGTTTCTTTAGTAATCATCAAAACTGTGATATGAATTTGGAAAATTCTGATTATGATACCCAGGTTCATATAGAGGGCTAAGTGTAATAGTAGTACTATATACGCAGGTGAAACCACGGGGCAAGCTGGTATATAACAGTTTTCTTATCTTTACATCTTATCATGACAACATTTTAAATATTTATTTATTTAAATTAAGTTCCGCATTAATGATACGTTAATACATAAAATTTTCTAAAATTGTATATATTTGCTAAATCATGACCACTTACTTACAAATAAAAAAATCATTTTCAACAAAAAATTATCAGACTCTTTAACGGGAGTATAAATATAAAAAATTGGAGAAAAATAAAATGTACTAGGTATATATATCTATATTAGTCTATGTTTAATATATATATATATATATATATATATATTACTGTAGGTAGATGTAATCGTGCAACATGGCCGCTACGAACGATTCTTTCGTGTGCGATGTTTTGCCACTCAATTGTGGACAAAAACAAGATGCCGGACAATTACTACCACGTCATAATTAATAATAATAATAGCCGAATGATGAATGAATGAACGAATCTGAAATAATGAATGACTGTTGTATATTGTCCATATATTGTATATATAAAATATAGTTATATAATGATATTGTAAATGTATTTATTTACTTTCTTTTCTATGACGCATTTTAATTAAATTAGAATATTAAGTAATTCTCTCAACAGTAAAAAGCTAAAAAGTAAATCCAAATGAGAATTCAGACTCACCAACACATGTTCGGAAGCTGAGTCCGACGAGCTGCTTGAGCGAGAAGGGCGTTGCGAGACGTATGTAGGAGGAACCGTTAAAGTAAGCCTCTGGGCGCTCCGACTGGCCCAGTGGGGCGGCTGACAGCGCACCCGACCACAGCGCCGTCAGGGCCAGGAACACGCAGCCTGTCACAGAGGATAAAAAATATACAAAATACCAATATATACAAATACTAACTAACCCTGCAAATGTTATTTTGCCTTATAAAAAAAGCAATATTTCCAATAAAAAAATAGGGGTTGGTAGTAAAATGAGAAACTAGATTTGCATGCATTCTATAATGTAAACACAATTTGCAAAAAAAAATTAGTATAGACAATCCTTATCACCTAAAGATATGTATAATAGTATGTCCTATTCTCGAACTCCTGAATAAAAATTTATATATCCTGTTTCAGAGAAATTTGGGTACAAACGGTGTGACACAAAAATGTTATATATTAGATATATACAAATATTGAGCTCTCTGAATTAATTTGAACTGTTATTATCAACCGAAAAATTGAGCTGATAACAATGATTTATTATAAACACATACTATATTTCAGTTGTATTAAATTTATATACCAATCAGTTTTTAATATATTATGTAAATAATATCATAAATCTTAATTGGCTTTGGAATGCCGTCACTAATATCATAAATACTAAATGAAGTTAATTTCATTTATACTTTGTAACGCTTGTAGGTTTTAACTCAATCGATCATAATTATGCACACGTCAGACACAGATAAGAACATTAAGTATATTTCATCATGAAAATGTACTACTCCTGACTATTATAAAAAATCTAACAAAACGGTTTTTATAACACGAAAGACGCAGGCAAAGCACTGGCAAAAGGTAAGCTATAACTTGTTTATTTATTTAATTATTTATTTATATGTTTTCCGGTTAAAATTATTATTTGAGATCACTTGTGTACGTTATATAGAAGTGTCAGTAGGGCTCATTATAACATACTTATCAAGTAAGCTCTCTAGGGACTCTCCAACTTAAAAGTTGAGGCTGCGAGGGTTCTAAAGACGCCTTGGTCTAAGAAGAACCACACAATCTCATCCGGGTTTTTTAGATTGAATTTTTTTAACAGAGTCATCGCAATCAATTCGATATAAAATTAAATATAATATAAAATCGATGTACATTTGTATCGAGTGCCAATGTCAAAGTTCTTTGACCGTACACCAAGTGAGCAGAATGCTGATACAATTAGGTCTCAAGCACGTAGGTACAGCGACCAACATCGGCGATAGCCCATCTAATCGAATTACAATCGATTGGACACGGAATCGCGGTACGAGTGAGTGCTTTTAATTTAAATTTCAAATAACCTTAACACTAAACATGTTTATGGACAATTTGAAACATGATTTTAATTTGTCAGATGGAAAGTACTGTATTGGAAAGCTAGTGAAACCGTACCGGTGGGAATCACATGTTATTTCGACACGAGACTGGCATTGTTCTATCATACGATGTGTTTTTCGACAAAATATTATTCCAAATATTGAAAAAAAGAGAAACGCCTTAAATGTCATTTTATATTCGTCTGTTTGCAACCATTTTTGTAATCGAATATTTCAAAATAATATGTTATAAAATTTATATATTTGTAAATAACAATAGGTAATAATATAAATGCTCTTTTAGCCAATGATGAAACATTTAACATATTTTGAGCACTTATAAAAAGACAAATAAAAATATTAAAAAGTATTATTGATACTAATAAAAAAATAAAGTCATAATAAATAAAATGTACGAACATATACAAGGACAATGCTATTTTTATACATAAAATAATTGTTCAAAATAAATACTATTGTGGTGTATATATATATATATATATATATATTAGTATATAAACAAAGGGTATATAGTATAACTTCAGACTTGGTGGATTATCCAAATGTTACACATACAAGCACAAATTCGGGAAGGGGGCAATTGGTTGTATGGTCTCCCCCCTTGATTTGAGAAGCATTTGATCTTCTATCTTCATAAAAATATATTCGCTTAATAATTCGCTTTATAATAATATCTTTAGTACAGATTTTTGTCTAGAATATTCGAGAAAATATTTAATGTCCTATAGGTAAATATTCCGCTCCCTCCCTTCCCTAGACTAAAGTTTATTCGCTTCGGCACATATGTAACATGTATGTTTGTCTAGTTTGTGTCTAGGTTACGGGTATATACCGCGACACCAAACAATGATAGATTACATACACCCAGTAAACAAAAAAACGATAAACAAATATAAAATGAATATTGGACTGCTCCGCTTATGAAGTGCTTTGTGCTATATATTATACCTTTCAATCATATGACCTTTAATTAAACAAAATAAACTCAAAAATCATATTTAAACAACTTTTATTATTTAAACAGTTAAAAAAAATGTGTTTGTATAAATTTACAAAATCCTTGAAAATAATTTAATTGGAATTATTATTTTAGTTACTCAATACACTTTTAAATATATTATCTGTAATATTATTTACATGAAAATTTACCTTAAGCTGTAATATTAGTCTGAATGCAGCTTAATGTTGACTCAAATTGACTGAAGATACCTTTATAACTTCAATGAAGTAAGTCATTAGTTAAGGTCATTAGTTCCATATCGAGAAAGAAGCAACATTACGACCATAGCAGGTGAAGGTGAACGTGTTCCGACAGTTTGCTATAAATGTACTGGAACTTGTCAGTCTGTCTGTCACCGCCAGGTTCAGACAGGCACGTACAGAAACACTAGTCACGTTCCGATATCTTAACCACTTCCTTTTACCGACTACACATTTTTGCCGACTATACATTTTTGCCGACTAAACATTTTTTTAAGATCCACTTGCATAGACTAAAAACACATGCTAGATGGCAATTCAATAATGATACGTTTTTTTTTTTATTAAAATACATTCTTTACTTGCACTGTTATTAAAACAACTTATTACACATATAGTATATTTCAAAACATAAAAATTTAAAAATAAATAAAAGTATTTGTTTTTATATTTAAAAAAAGTAAAAAATATTTCTTTTTACAAATGTAATCACATTTTCAATCCACGCATCTATTGGTCTTTCTTATCTTTATATAAATAATAAAAATAAACCTTTTTCGGTTTTATAATAAAAATCCGCTTATTCAATTTTGCTGGAGAACTCATCAGCTCTAAGTGACGTGGATACTCACTGGTGAGAGAACGAAGTCAATTGTATGATCAGTTCGCGTGAAAATGTGGCCGAAAATACACCTATCTTGATAGCCATACATACATTTTTTTAAAAGTTTCTACTCCGAACACCTCAAAACGTAAAGTTAAAAAAAAATAATAATTTTGAAAGCCGAAGTTAATACAAAAACTTCCTTAAGCTAGAAATTAAATAAATATATAAAATACTTTGTTACCTTATACATATAAACGGTATAGGTTTTTCTGATGTGTAAACATCTAGTCGTGTCTTTTTATTATTTATAACCAGTCATTACCATTTATTCTCTTATGAAGAAACAATAACATAAATATCCTTTCCTTTACATAATTTTAATAATTGAAATAAAGTTACCTAAATAACTTTCCGATCTTCGCGACAAGCTAGAAAATGTTAATGTTAATCTCAACTTAATAAGTTTTATATATAAAGTAAAAAGTTATGTTTAACATTTTATTACAAGTAAAAAACGTCATTGTTCTTGGAAACAGAAAGGCAAATCACACTGTGATACATCTAGAGATTTACCAGATCTTCTCACGTTTAGACAGTGCTGTAAAATAGCCTTCAGGGCACCGAGATAAGGGCGAAGGCACCATTGTTGTTTGTAACAATAGATGATTGCAGAGTACCGCTACTCCTATTGGAGACTCAGCTCGTAAATGCTCTCGGAACAGCTAAGATCATTAACTTCGACTACTTTCTATACTAACATTAAATTGCTCAACATGGAAGACACTTGGGGGTTTTCCGTTACGTCACAGGTATACCCCAAAACAGTACAAAAGTTTCTTACAAACCAAGTTAACAATATATTTGATGGAGATATTCAAGAAACAATAAATTAACTAATAATAACTTTATAGTAAGAATTTATTAAGTAATTTCTTTGTTCGCTTCAACTTAACAAATTTACATGTTTTAATTTCTATACTAAAAAAAAAGAGAATGGTATAGTACAGTTTCTCATTATCTCAAAGTGCCACTGAAGTAATGTCTGACTAATTAGTCACTTTTTCCTTGTATGTAATATCTTACATATTTTTGTTATAAAAAAGTATATCTCCATAAGAGTCGATATATCTAAGACACGTGTTATATATGACTTTATAGCTAAAGCGTCATGAATACAAACTAACTAACAATTCATTTTAGTTGACAATATATCACACTAGCTTACCTCGCTGATTCGCCTACATCAATTTTGATACCATAGAACTTTTTATGAATATCAAAAATTGAGGTATTTCTACTGAATATATTCAGAATTTAGTGTCTTATATATTCTTGATTTTCTACCATTTCAACACTTACCGCTATTCAGTTCAAAATGGTTGAATTAATTCAATACGTTTTTATATTTAAAAAAAAATATTTTGAAATATAAACACAAAACCGTCCTTAGGAAACACACTATTGTCGAAAACATTACAAAAAGCCGTCCGATATACATAAAGACACACATTTATAAATTGCGCACGCGCATAGCGGTTCGGTGACGTCACGGAAAGCCCTCGCAAGCATGACTCATGGCACTGCCTTGTTCCCCAAAACCCGCACAGCCAGGTGTAAGCTGTAAGCTCGCGTGACTCATACAACGGTCATTCAAGCCGTTCCTAATTACTATAACATTTAAGTGTAATCAAAGTAAAACAAACACCGTTATATTTTACTAGCTGTTATCTGCGGTTCCACTCGCTTACGAACGATTTTATTCACTAAGAACAGCTTTAAAGATATTTATACTTACATATAGTATAGATTTACTGATCATAAGACTCCAAATAGGATATAATCTGAATTTGTAAATGTTATTAACTGTACATTTTGAAGTAGACAACAAAAGACTGAGACAACCTTTACGGTTGTACAAATTACTAAAAGTAAATGAACTGCGAACAGTGACGAATTGTGTCTTCAAATAATATTAATAATCAGAAACGATAGCAAGAAGTGCAATCAAGATGAAATTACAAAAACGTGTTTACAATCATCAATGTTTATTTAGGTCAAATTCGTATGTTAATAAACAAACTATCTTATTCTTATATATATTTTTATTGAAATATAAAAATTCTCATGAATAACGGACAGAAACCGTTTCTCGGAGACGAGGTTTCATTTGCGTTTCTTCGCCCCGCGACACGCCCGTCGCACTCACTAATACTGCAATATTTATTTCATATTACCTGTTTCCTATTGCTGAGATTTTGTATCAACAATCTTTCGGTACATGAATGAGCTATTTTTTTTATAGACCGTGTTCATGTTATGGGGTTATCGACTAAATTTGAGCAATTCCACTATATTAGACTAGCTCTTTTTCACGACTCCATCCGCTCAAGAACATTTTTATTTAACTTAGCTTAACATTATAAGAAAGTATTTTTCAAATCCGTCAGGTAGTTTCGAAAATTAATGTGTTTAAACAAACAAACTTTTTCGCTTTAAATATTAGTATATATATAAATAATATTTAGATTATTTGTTTTTGTTATTCACTTGATATAATAAATCACGTAATTTGTTTGTCGTATGTATAACTAACATACGATATAATATATTTAAAAAAACAAACGTAGGTAATGCGGTCGCTGCTTAGAATGGACCTTTCCTTATCTTTCTGACTGCCTTAAGAGCTAAGGGCAAAAAGTGGATAATATCCTATACAACTTAGCCAAAAGATGGCAGAACTCGAAAAAACTTACATTCCAAGCAAGACCTACTCGACAATTCTAAAAAACTTTTCGCAAATGTATTGCTCTATGCCTAAATTATATACATATTGAAAGTAAGTAATATCCTACACCATTTAGCCAAAAGATGACAGCACTCGAAAAACCCCACATTCCAATGCAATGCCTACCCGAGAGTTCTAAAAACTTTTCTTTCTATTCTTTCTGTTGCTCAAAATTGACATATTGGACCGAACCCTAATTAGGATAAGGGTAGACAGATGATGAAAGAGTTATTTAAAAATATATATAAACTGCGTAGTTATAAAAAAAGTCATTAACAATGACTACATACCACTAGTTCTATATGTTATGACCGTGTGAGAACGTTTCGAAGTATCGTGCGAACAAAAGTACAGACGAGATAGAAACTTGATAATTGTATAATATAACTTAAGATATCATCTTCATAATGACTCGGATATTTTGTATACACTGCAAATTGAAAATATAAGTGATGAAGAACAGTGGAGGCAGATTTATTTGGCATTTTAATATTATTACAATTTTTTCGTTAAATAGTTTAACATTTTAAAATTTTTAAGATTGCACGTGTTATAATGGGCCTAACAGAAAAAAATACTTTAAAATCCCAAAAACGAACATATGGTCGAGAAAAAAGAATTAAAAGAAATACAAAAACTTTGAAATATCATACAGGTTGAACTTTTTGTTGACTCTTCTTTAGTTAAAGTCTAATATCAAGCATTTTTTAAAAATTTCTTAAGAATTTTTCAACTTGGCCCGTGACTGAGTAACAGAACAATACCACGCTTTCACACGGTTCTATCGAATCAGTTACAACATGATTTTATTAATTTAATATTCAATGGTACTTACTTTAAAATAGATCGGATAACATCGGATAACATCGGAAATATTCGTATTAGTATAAAAAACAGCTATTGTTTTGTAGAACTATATAGAGCTGTATAACAATTATTCCCTTTACAAAATGTGATATTTAAGCGGAATATAATTTCGTAAATACAATTATTTTATCTGTGACATTTCCATTTTACCTGAACTGAGTTGCTATGTTCTAAAAGATTTTATCTGGTCGTTAACATGCATAGTAATTTCTAAAAAGATGTTAACTCATAATTCAGACCAATACCATATAAATGAAAGTTAAATTAAAACTAGAGATTTGATTTCTTTTTCAAGAAAAGTTATAAGTTGGAAGATAGACGTAACAAAAATATCGCATAACATAACGACCAATAATGTTTTCGTGTGGCACACTTGAGATCGAGAGTTTTTTTGTCTATTCTCATACAAGTGGGTCCTTAACTTACAGTGCCTAACAAATATAGTTAAATTTTTAAATTGTACGGACCTTCATCTATTAAATATCTATAGTCAAATTGTGGAACTCCCTTATTCCAAAAAGACGTCATAGTGAATCGCTGTCTGTTTTTAAAATGTCAATGCTCTTTGCATTACCTTTCACAATAATTTATATTTAGGTAAATTAGTTTTAGTTAGTTTAATTAGTTTTATAACTTTACTTGTGCACTGATTAATTCTACTAATTTTATGCATTCTCACTTCCTGGGTTTGCTGGTAGAAATTTCTTACAGAGCTAGGCTCGCCGTTTGTACATGTATCAATAAGAATGTTCTTTAATGGATCTGGTGTACAATAAAGTGCTAAATAAAAAATAAAATAAAAAATATATTTTCTGTAAGAGTATCGCAAATCCCCGGCTAGACGTATCGAGCTGTTCAAAACAGATAATTAAGAAAAAAGAGGGCAAAAGCAGTCTGTTCCACTTAAACCAAAAAATATATATCTATAAGATATATTTTTGTTTCAATATTTATTTATTTTATACTTAATCGATTTTAAAACGTGATTTTGTTTTTTTTTTGTCTGTTAAGGTCTTTTTGTGTGAGTCTGTCTGTGTAAAATCGTATAGCAACGAAATCAAATGAAATAAATAGATTGCAATTATTTTTATTTGTATATATTTTTAATTATATATTTTATTTGTCTGTATATTCACATTTATTCTAACGGAATTTGTTCTGAACCTATTCGGGGACCTTATTCATGAGCTCAAAGCGTGGTGGAATCACGGAGTAACAGCTGAATATTATATATAATTACATATATTATACATAATTGCAATGATGTTTTTGTTTAAAGCTATCTTGTTTAAATTGCTGTTATTTTTAGTTTCTGAAGGTCGTATATTTTTTAAGACTTAACACAAACTTGAATAACTGTATACATAAAAATTACTTTTAAAACTGTAATTGCACTTACTTTTGAAATTAATTATGCTTTCTGATTTTGGACTGAAGTATTTTAACATTAGTGTGTTAATTGTGAATAAATAACGCCCAAATTATTCTAAAAGCTATATATTATGCATCCACAAATTAATTTAAACTAATTTTATAAAGCGGAAATAGTTCGTTTAAAGGAGGTATTCTTCGAAACTACCGGATGGGTTTGAAATATTATTACCGTATATAAAGGGCAGGTTCATAGGCTAAGGTTGGCAAACCATTGGCACGCGTGCCACAAGTGGCACATTTGAAAGTTTCGAAGGCACGGATCAAAACAAAATAATTGTAAAACATTGATGAATAATATTTATAGAAGAATTGTTTTTATTTATTTATTTAATTATACTTACGTATAATTTCATCACGCTAACATTCTGATTGAAATTTTATTGTGGCACGTTAACCATTAAAAAAAAATAAAAATTACTTTGTGGCACGAACATCAAAAAAAAAGGTTCGCCTTCCCTGCTATATATATAATTAGGATTCCGCTACTGCTTTTACTTAAAAGTACATAAAAAGTAATATTATAAAATGGAAAAGTTTGTTGGTTTTTTTGAGCTTATCTTCGAAACTACGGAATCCATTTGTTATTTTTTTTTTTTGTTATAAACATATTCAAGAGGAAGAGTATACGCCACTGCTCTAAGTAATTTCATTAAAATCGTAAATCCGCAAATGAATCCACAAGCAACACCTAGTTTATATTTATAGAAATTGTTTACGCCGTAATTGAACCGTAAGGACAGTATAGCTACGGAGAGAACAAAGGCGGTACCGTTCTGTGGGAAAGACAATTTCAACAGCGAGTTATTTGAATATAATATAGAAACAAATTGAACTGCAGTTTATTATAACATTTGAGCAGAGCAAAATCAACTGAATTTATTTAATAGATAACAAAAAATGTGATTAACAAATTATATAATTGAATTAAATACTTAATGTAATTGGATTACTTTGATTCAATAAAATGTTTTCATTCTTTAATTAACGCAATAATTTAGTAGGATTTCTTAATGCTTTAGTTTATAATTCAGACATCAAGGCTTTTCAAAAATTAGTATTGTTTTGAGAATATTTATATTTATAAGCCGTCTTCAGAGAACCATTCTTAACAATAGTCACTAATCGATAGAAAAAACCACTAGGAGCGCGAACCAGACCTCACTTTTGAGTCCCTGCGCTCGCAAAATCTCGGTGTGTGTTAGAAAATTGAGCGAAGGTAGGAAAAAACAGCAACGAAGCTGCATTTACGAAACGTCGACGCCTTCCGTTCTCAACTGTTTTTTTAAGCTAAATTTTCTCGCGAATAAATTTTCCTATTGAAGTCTATGGGATTTTAGTTATTCCGTGATTAGTCTCAACGAAATCGAATATTTGATTTTTAAAAAAAAGAACCACCACCGGACTGTTGTGTATCAGGGTGCAAAATTTGGAAATTTTCGTACATTTTTTTTGATTGATGCTTGCTCAAAGGATACAGAAAAGTCTCTCATAGAGAGCTTCGCTCAATAAATTTAATATTCGTGCATGAAATGTTTAAATTATCGATTTTAAAATAAAACTTACTAATCAAATCAAAGTTTACGGTCAAAGGTCGGAGTAATAGAAAACATAGAAATGTGAAGCAAAAGTAAATGCGAGGCGAAGGCCGAGACTCCGCGCGTCACTGAGCACGCGGCTGCGGCAACGCCTGTGCTGGCGCCCCCTAACCCCTGCATTGACAATGCCACCTGAACTGTACTACAAGTTCTACGTCATTACATACATACATTTATCATTATCATACATACATTTTAAATTGTATTAGGAATGCGTTGTATAGACTGCTGTGTTTGTTTATGTTAATTTAATATACTTAATTTGTTCAACATTTTTGGAACCTGCATTATATCTTATTTTTGATATCTGTTTATTTATTATTACGCTCAAACTTCTGGGCGGATTAAATTACATTTATTTTTTTATATAATAGTCTACACAACATATAGTCCACAGATCACAATACAGATGGCCCATTGCGATAAAATTTAATAACTGCATATATAATTTCAGGAATGGCTGACTTGTAATGTACAATAAGAAAAAAATATGGCGGTGGTTTTAAAATTATTGTATACAAAAACGAAGTGTCATGTCTATTAGTAGATTTAATTATGGATCAGTCAATAGAAACTATAATTCACTAAGAATATAATTGAAAGTTCCAGACGTTACAGATGAAAAGAACAAACGGTGCCGTACAATAGCTTCAGATAAGGGGCTTCTTACCACCAATATAAAACTTTGTAACCTTCTTGACAAATCTTTGCTTAAGTTTTGTCTCTATGTATAGTTTAGTCACACTGAATCCTTAAAGTAATCTATAATGATCACTGGCACACTTTATAACTTATACATTCACTTTGGTTCACTAATAGGTGAGGGGAGGGGCATTGGTCGAAAAGAAAATTTAATTTCAATAAAACTATTTTGCAGATGTAACTCGCGTTTATTTTTACATTTTTTAATTTAACCCGACGTTTCGAATGCTGTCTGACGATTGAATTCTTTGTATAAGAATAAAGAATAAAGAATTGAAATGCTTTTTTCTGGTCAGTTCTTGTTTCGCAAGTCGTCCAGTGTGGAACTTCAACTGATAAGACATAATATTTTCTTAGATTTTCACGAGCACACATTTCAAATAAAACTATTTCTTACGGATTAAAACTCGCGTATAATTTACATCTCGTCAACCCGTGAACACGATTGCTGCAAAGCATTCGAAACGTCGGGTTAAAATAAAAATGTAACTAAATTATACGCAAGTTTTAATCCGTAAAAAATAGTTTTATTTGATAAGATATAAGCCAAGCTCATTAGTTAGCGTTATCAATGTATTTTTTAATTCTTGGAAAACCAGTAACCTTTGCTAAACTCTATTTCCCCCTACTTTAATTTTATTTTTTTAGTTTAGTTAAGATTTCTGATTCTCATACCTCAACTATTTAATTAATTTATTTTCTTTGGTTTTTCTTTCTGATGTTTTTCAGTTACTTTTATAATAAAACATAGTCGTTAATGACAAAAATTTCACGTTTCCCATCAGAATAATTACTTTGTAATAACTGTTTCACTTTCACTAAACCATCAAGTGTAGCAGCCGATATACTCATTACAACCCAAAAAATATATAAGGGCACTTGAAAATTATATAGTTAATATAAAATTTATTGAGATTTTACAGCAAAGTAAAAACTTGTTCAATTTACATTTTAAATCTCTTTGATTATAGCCCTGTTTCAAAATTGCTTCGACTTTTTTGATAATACTTAAACAAAACTCGTCTTGACCGATTTTTAGTTTTTTGAATGTTGCTATCAATAATACAAAATGCTGGAATTCGTTTTCGTCTGTTATTAAAGGAAGTGCCATTGTTCAAGATGTATGAAGTAACCTTGCTATATATATGCATATTTTAATTTTAAGTGTGGTATTATCATATAATCATCAATGTAATGATTGTTGATGATGAACAATGGTTGACTAAACTCTAAATATTTATTCATATTATTGCACGAACTTAAATTAATCGCGAAACTGTAATACGTATGTATTACAAAAAGACATACTATAAAAGTATCTATAAATAATTTCCACTTACAACTCTTGTGTATAACCTGGTGCTTAGAATGTCTCATGCATTAAACATAAATTTTAATAATATTAGGTAACTATAGCATTTACTTTATTAAAACAATAGGAAAAACTGAAACTACCCACAGGATGAGGAAAGCTCGAGTCTATATCTAACATTTTGCTACTGGTCTTAGTTACTCTAGAAGTAAAACATATATTTTATCTGTGGCTGGAACCACGTGTAATAGCTATAATACTAAAGATTTCTCGAATGATTATTGCGGGTAACTTTATAATCCGAATAAAAACGTATGCTTCATACGTAGGTCATGTTTTACAGACACAACGGGACTGGCATATTCAGATTGACTAACCCGTTCTAACATCGAGTTCAACTAACCTATTTAGTTCAAACTTTATCTTACTTCTCAAAGCAAATAGTAAAAGCCTTGTAAAATATGAGAGTTGAATGTTCCCTTAATAGTAAATTAACCGAATTAGGAGTGCAATAGACGATGTTTTTTAAAAAATATTTGATTATTTTTAAGTAGTTTATATTTATTTAAATAATTATAAAAATAGATTAAACTTCGATAAAAAGATGTGGGCCTAACCGAAGAAACCTTAGCTATATGCTATAAAAACATCAGTATCTCATGATTTATTGACAAGAACCCATGGGATGTCATTTTAAAAGATGCTGCTATTCTGAAGTGGGTAGGTAAAACTTTTATGACAAGTTAGCGGTATTATTATTATAGGAAAGCCGACATGTAACACAATCTTAACTTATCCCATTTACTTCTAAATGTTGAAACAAATTCTTTGATTAATCGTATCTGGCAATTATATGCCATCATGACTCATCATTACTAAATAAATGTTGTTTTTTAGGACTTGTTCAGTAAAATTCTACGTAAATGAGTTCTAACCTCAGTGCTTCACACTAATATTTAATAAAGTTGCAGGTCGATACTTCATGACCTAAATTCACAAGACTGATTAATTGGAGGGTAGGTTTGACGAAATGGAGATCCAGATTCTGCTCGTGAGATGGTACGTATCTTATCTTGAGTAACAGCGAGGAAGACGTGGCGGAAATGCTGCACGCACAGCTACGGGTTGACGGAATGAATTGCAATTGCTAATCTCTTGTTTGAAGACAGTTTCAAAACGGTAATATTCCATAAAAACCGTTGTTGCAGAGCTTTTATTAATATAGTGGATGGAAAATCATAATTGTTTTTGTCTTAATATCTTTCTGCAAATCAACATATAGTTACTTTAAAAAAGTCTGATAATTTCATCACATAATCATAGTTCAACGCTGAGGTTATCTTCTACAATTCTGATTCTCCAACCTAGTTTTGTAAACTACCAAACTGTGGCTTAATTTGTGCTTTATCATTACAATATAGGTTATTTGCAATACACCATTGCCATATGTGATCATTGTAAACTAATCTTACATTTCATAATTAAAAATGTTGAGTTCCTGCATTATTAGCAGGAACATTATTTGTGCACATTATTAGTGCACTTCACAGTTAAAGAATTTATAACACACATTATTTGTAGCTTACTTGCTTGAAACCATATCGTTTACATATATAACAAAGTGAAAAATAACAAAACAGGTTTTCAGTCCAATGGCATTTCTTTAACTATCATATATATTGTATTGAATGCAAGTGCAATAGAGAGGAGGCAAATAGGGACAAATATACGGATAAAGTATTTTTAAAGGTGGTGGTTTCAAACCCACCTTTAGTTCCAAAGTTTTGATCACAAAAACTAGACTAACAAACCATCAAAACCAATTATAGTTTTACTCTACTACTATTTACTAATCAGTAATTATTTTATTTACGAGCTTATTTCCAAATATTTACCACCATCCTTTCTTTTCTGAGGTATTTTAAAGTCAAAACTGCTGTTATAAGTATGTATAGAGAAAATAGACATCATCAGCCATCATTTCAGCTGAAAATTGTCCCTGCTGGACATAGGCCTCCCCCTTTCGCAACATGGACCGGTCCACAAATAGACATCTATGGAATTTATTTTATACCTATATATGTATATATATATATGTGTATTTGTGCAATTATTTATATTTGTGAATATATAACCACATGTATACATAAATTTTTTGACATATATAAATTTGTATATAACTATGATATAATAATGATTAAAGTTTAAAGTTTAAACAAATAACAGCACCACTCTTAGTTAATGATTATCTCTAACTTATTTATTAAGCACTCTATTGTTAAACTTAATACCTCTGACTCACCTCAATCTTTTTTTGTAATATGCAAAGTGATTAGTCAATTTTAAGATTTAAATTATCAAATAAAACAATTAATAAGAAAAGCTTTTTTTGTCATAACTTAATTGGAATTTACAGAAGAGATGAGTAATAATTGGATTACAAATATGTGATATAACTAAGTTGGAATTGTAATACAGATTTCTCTTGCATTTATACTGATTGTAATATGCCTTTCACAGTTATAATGTAACAATTATTTAATGAATGTCTTCGGAACTTATTTTAATTGAATAATAATGTGTAATCTCTAGAAAGAAGTTAGTTTTACTATGTAGTTAGTAATAAAAAATACACCTACCTGAGAAATTTAGCACAGAGCGTCGCCTCCTAACGACTGTATCCACCTTCATTATGTTGTAATATCAACAAAACAATAAACTAAAACATCAACTTTGCAATAACACTGTAATTTTATAATTCATTGTTTATTTAACGGGTTAAATGTTTGTAAAACATAAATAAAAACTAAAAATATATCACGAAAATAAAAAAATAAACACTGCCTCAACACCCAACATCCATGATTGCTCAATGTAAACTGGCACTTGGCAAATGGCAATTTAATTCTTAATAAAATCAAGTGTTACCAACAATGCAGTTATAATGTTGTACAATGAAATCTATCTGTGATTGTTTTATTACACATTTTTCATTATTGATTAAAATTTAGCTTTTTTTTTCTAAATCTACTTGTTTAGATAATTAATTGAAACTTTTTATTATTTAAAAATAATTTGAAAGTAGAACTTTTAAAAGTTCTTGCTTAATTTACAACAGCACTTAATTCGAACAATAAAAAAAAAATAACCAATATGAATAATTTACAGAAATTCCAAAAATAAAATTTCTTTATTACAGAAGAGTTTACAAAAAGTTACAGAAACAGAATAAAAAAAACAAAGGTTGGTTCTTAAAATATTTTTATTGTTTGTCTATTGTTTTGTTATATTTTTTGTATTATATATACAATAATTCTACGAAATAAGTTCCATACTGGTTATCAGTAATGAGAAGAAAATAATATTTTTTAAAGTATATTTACTTAATTTAAGAATATAGTAAAATTATTTTCTCTGCGTATAATCGAATGGAATGACATGAAAGTAAATGTTGCTATTTTTCCTAAAAAATGGCAGCCTTTATGTCGTAAGCTTTTCTTTTCTTTTTCTATATGAAAAGTTTTAAAATACATATTTATGCATGATTTATAATGCCAATGTCGGTGATAAAAACAGTGATAATATTTTTTGGAAAGAATAAATAAGTATTAAATGTTATAAGTTACTATGACCTTCGCATTTCTAGTGAGTATAACTATTATCTACGTGGTTATGTTCTTTTTGTGTAGTTATAGATATTCTAGAATATATTTTATTTAACTTAAGCCGGTGTGGCGGCTTGCACTTATAATTAGTTACAAATGTTGTGCAATTTTAAGGTGGCGTAGACTACATGCAAATGCCGAACGGTTCAAACGAAAACGATACAAGTGGCTCGAGTATAGCATTACAAAATAGAGATAACATGAGCGCTGGCACGGTATCGTTAGAGCGCGAGCTGGCCAGCACAAGACGACTCCTCTGGGGTGATAACGTAAAAGAAGACGTATTCCGGCGTTGGGCTCAAGGATTTCACTTCAGTTCCGATGAGCCGAGTGCGCTTATTCAACAGGAAGGAGGGCCCTGCGCGGCCATCGCCCCCGTTCAAGGATTACTCCTTAAAATTCTCCTTTCTGAGACAGTGGGACACAGTCTTCAAGACTTGACAACCGAGAAGTGCAATTCTGTGCTTGTTAGGGCTGTGTGTTTGATTTTAGGTCAGTGTCTAGCTACTAAGTACAATGTCGCAGTATATCGCAAGAATGATACTGAAGGACAAACAAGCTCAGGCCTCAATGTGAGTGCTGAGGAACAGTCTTGTGATGCTATTGACCACTTTCATAGACGTATTGAGGTACATTCATTTAAAGCAATATCTGAGGTCGAAGCTTTCTACACTAGAAATATTCGCATCTTGAAGGACAAGTATGGTGTTCTGTTGTTATTGTATAGTGTCATTCTTAGTAAAGGTGTTGAAGCTGTAGAAATGGAACTTTCTGAATTGTCTGATCCTTTAATTCATTCTACATATGGATATGGTTCACAAGGACTAATTAATTTAATGCTAACTGGAAGGGCCGTGGCACACGTCTGGGACCATGATCAGGTAGTAGGAGGATTGCGTTTGAGGGGTATTGAGAGTCAGAATGATATTGGTTTTCTAACTATTATGGAGCATATGCAGTATTGTACTGTGGGCTCATTTTATAAAAACCCAAAACATCCAGTGTGGGTGCTAGCATCAGAGACTCATCTAACAGTACTTTTCTCATTTGAAAGAAGACTTGCAGCTCCAGAGACAGCGGGAGAGTCTGCTGAGCGTATCTTTAGATCTTTTGATCCTGAAGGCAATAACTTTATACCATCGGCAGCTTTGCAAGATGTTCTTTGTGCAGCAGACTTAGTTAGTGAACCCGAGTATGTGGAATTGATGAGACGAAAACTAGATTCTGAGAACTTAGGTATTATTTTATTGAGTGCTTTTATGGACGAATTCTTCCCAGGATCGGAACGAGGTGCACCTGACACATTCACTTTGCATCATTATAATGGATTACAACGTAGCAATCCTGGCTGCCGTGTGTCGTACCGTACTGGGCGAGCAGCGCTCCTCGAGTGTCCTATGAGGGCAGCCACGACTGACCCAATGCTAACTTGTCTACAGACTAAGTGGCCCAGTATTGATGTGGTGTGGGATGAGGGACAGTCACCCTCTCTGAACTAGCACAAACCTACTGTGCCTGGAACTTGTACTGTGAGAAAGTGAGAAGAATTTACGGAAATTGTATCTTAAAGTTGAAATATGTTGCAGAAAATTCCATTATTGTATTAATTTATCTATCTCTTAGACTTGTATCAATTGATTTAAAGGCCTCTGCTTTAATGAGCAGCATCATGTTCAGCTATTTTTCATATGTTTGATATCTTTCAGCTTCAATAAACTTTAGTACATTAGTGTAATGAAATTATAAGATGCCTTGGAATTATAAAATTATATATATTTTATAAAAAAACATGCAATAAAGATTGAAGGCCAAGCTGTGAATGAGGCAATCATATTAATTGCTACAACTGCATTTGTCTAAATTGTTTATTGTGTGAATATATGTTATTAAACTACATAAGAAAATTTCTTTGATTCTGTGATACAATATTTCTAATCACCAAATGTTGCAGCTAATAAGAGTACAATATTTTAAATAATATAAAGTGCTAAGATCCTGGAAGTGCTTCCTTCATCAAAACATTAACATATTAAGATGTGCTTTTAATATATATTTTTAATAATTTACTAATAATTGGAACATTACATTTTGTTCATTATTTTGAACACAAAATAACAATGGAGTATATTTTGTTCTGTAAAATTTTTGTTGGTTACTCTATGCTAGATACATTAATATTAATAAGTTTTGAATTATTTTAACCATTTAATTTCATAACATATCTGTGAGTTATGAAATTAAGGAAGTGATTAATATAACTAAAATGTTCATGTGCTATTGTGGTATATTAATATTTTGAAAATGGATTACATGCCTTGTATTCTGTATTTTTTATATTTAATTATTTTATTTTTAGTACTTACATATTTTTTTCAGATTTATGTAAAATAGCTGTGCATATGAGAAACAACCAAGGTTATATTGGAAAATATTCATTTAGTCATAAATAATAGTGGAACATGCTTTTTAATTACAATATGTGACTTTTATTTTATTGTTGTATTACATTGTCAAAATGTTCTGTTCAAAAAGTTAATGTGCTCATGACCCAATCCTGTATCACCTTAAATAAATTGTAGTTTCAATTAAATTACAAATATCCTTTCATCTACACCATTAGATACCTTTTATTAAACCTAATAAAATTAAGGTATGTATATAAAAAGAAGCGGATGTTTGACTCCCGTTACTCTAACCTGTCTCAAAAAACAGGTTGATGTAACAAGTACAAACTAAAATTATAAACAAACAATTTGACTCTTCCATGTTCCGATACTGGAACATACTTAACCTAAATCACAAATATTCTTAATTTCTATGATGTAGCCAAGTTAATTTAGATCGTATAACAATTGGAATCGATTACTCCTATTTCACTGTAACAGGAGTGTCATATTTTGAAATTTAACGGTATAATATGATTTTAAAAAAAGCTTAAGGTTAGAATTGTATGGGCGGTTAGTGTTTCTAAGTCTGATATTTATTCACCAAAATAAGCCTGTGGTCTACTTGTATAAGCTCTCGGGAATCTTATATATATGTTGTTTTATAAAGTTAGGGTACCGTATAATTCTCATACGGTTAGTATTCTTATTTAAATAATGGCAAACGAGCATGCGGCAGAGAAATAATTTAAACGTTCAGGTCCTACATGTCGTGCTTAACCGAATGAATTTACTGTTTAAACTCTTGAACCTCGTAGGTAGCTTTTAAAGAATTGGCTAGTATTATATAAAATTGAAGCTTTTCCCAATATCTAGATATTTAATACCGATAGATCATTTTGTGTTAAGTACACTAGTAGTTCTAAATTTCCAGTCATTGAATAATTCTCAAAGTGATCCTGAAGGTAAGAAAACACCTGACAGTTTGTGATGTTCTCCTTTATCTTGGATAAAGAAGTGGTAGGTTTTGTTATTAAATGTTAGCGTTGTTACTTTTTTAGGGATCGATTGGTTAGTTGCGAGGTTACGCTGAAAACTACCAAAACACCTGCGTATTCGTGTTAGAGAGAACACTAATCAAAGTTCATTCATAGATCTTTATTTCGAAGAGTATCGAAATATGTTTTTCCAGAAATGGAAATCTGGAAATCAAGAAAATCGATTAATAGGACGATAGGCGCGATCAGTGAAACGGAGAAAAAACACTAATTAACTTGAATAGTGTTTTATAAGGCGGACAACTGGTCATTTTATGACTATTCTATCCTTAGTCTCGGACTTTTCAGTATCTATAATTTCTATCATCGTACCGCAATTAGATTTATTATTCATCATTGCTATGCATGCAACCAGTTTCACTTATTAAAAATGTGAATTTTTTATTATGAAAGCTAGAAGCAAATAATAAGAACCATATTGTCAATGTGCTTCGATATTCTTATGGATTCGCGAATTAATCGGCCGTCGAGACTTTTGAGTAAAAGTTTAAATGATGCGTACAGTGAATAAACAATAAATTTTGCTATTCCTAGATCGTGCTCTTAATGCTTCTACAATATTTGAAAGAATATAATAGAACTCTTACTAAAAGTTTCTTTTTGAATTTAAATTAATAATTAATAAGATTAACTTAGCTTTTATGTGATATTGAAGTAAAAATTAAAAAAATATATATCTGTAATTTGTGTACTTACATTATAATTACGTCTTGTTTCATCATTTTTATATGTTGATTGGGATAACTTATTAGATTTAATATTTATTTTTGCAACACTGATTGTTTTAGAACGTAAAGAATGCAAAACGTCAAACTTCATAATTGACAGTCAAATTTAAACAAATTAATATTTATAACATATATTTTCAAATTAAAAAATAATAAATAGTATATTAACTTAAAATAATTAAGAGCCTTTAAGAATTAGAAGTGTATGTTACGGCAAGAGTTGTTTTATAAATAAAATACAATTTGAAAACAATATGTTTGACAATAAGTTTAATAAATACGCTACGAGTACTTACGATCCAATAAAAATAGGATCAATAGATGGTAAATAATTGTATATATATATTTTAACTATTTATCACAGGAACAATTTTATATGGCTTTATTTAAAAAGTTCATTTTTATTGTAGCTACAGACACTGAACCTCATGACCATGCTATTTTGAGAGCTCTTAACTCCGAATATGTTCCAAATAAACAAGTGAAGGGTGATCCGCATCATACAATTTTCATCGCTCGCCTGAACCCTAGGACGACACAGGTATTATTATTCTTTGGTTTTCTAAAATGATATTTTTTAGGATTATAAATTTCATTCTGATTAGTGGTATTTTTATATTGCAACACAAAGTTGCATATATTAAATTCTTAATATTATGATGTTCCTAATAACATCCCCATTGCATTCCAAGGTAGGCTTCATCTACTGAGAGGAATCTGTTTCTTAACATTAACACCCTCAAAATCAATTATATGATAGTTATTTTGTATGATTCTATATAATAGATGTAACATTTACATTATTTACTTAATTTAAATTTTTGTTATTACACAGGCTAATTTCAGTGTTTGTTATAACAAAAATACTCAAACATTCTTTTACATTGAAATATGTAAAGCATTTTTATTTTTACAGGATACAATAAATTCAGAATTTTCAAAGTTCGGAAAAATAATTAGTTGTCGCCTTGTAAAAGACATAGTTACTGGCAAATCAAAGCAGTATGCCTTTGTTGAATATGAGAACATAGCCAGCATTGACCGAGCTTTGCGAGACATGCATAAAGAATATATAGATAGTTCAGAAATTATAGTAGAGAGGGAAGCAGAGAGGAGACTGCGGGGCTGGCGACCTAGAAGACTGGGTGGAGGGTTTGGAGGACGAAAGGAGTCTGGACAGCTTAGGTTTGGCTGCCGTGAAAGACCATTTATAAAGCCAATACTTGTAGAATCCAAAAATACTAAAGTACATTCAAAGTAATAATCCATAAACCAGAAGAACATAGAACAAAGGAAATACTTATCTCTACTTGAAGACTATTTAAGTAATCTTTGGATTACAGACTTTCCATAGATAGTGAAATATTATAAATAAGTGCGGCAATAAAAAAAAATTACAGGGAACATTATGTTATACATAAATTTGTTTTGCAATATTTTTAAAATAAAGTGTGTATTTTGTATGAAGTTTTTAATTTCGTATCATTTAAATACTTATTAATAATTCAATATTAATAGGTTTAGCAAAATTATATAGTGTCCTTTATAATAAGTCTTGTTCTTAGATTTTGACTACTGGTGCTCGTCCTTTGTTATTCCTAAGATGTCCCACATTTACATATTAAAACCAACAAGGTAAAAAAAAAACTTAAAATATTAAAAAAAACTGAAAAAAGTTATGAAAATTGTTATATTACTTGAATTACGTTATAAGGAAACCAGGTGTGAGGTTTGTTAGCTTTTGATAAAAGTCTACATTTCTATAAAAATTTTTGGAAATGCTCTTTTTGTTGTTTGTTTAGTGATCAAAAGAGTGTTATGTTACTAATGCTACTCCTAGGCGTATAATCGTAGGATGTCGAGAGTTGGCAGAGTTTTCGAGGACAGTGACTTATAGGTCCTGAAATTATTTGGTGACATTTGTGATTGTAGTTTTTTTATTAAATGGTCAAAGTGTGTCCCATAGAGATAAGATGTGGAACTTTTGAAATCGCACGCGCGAGTTCTTATTAGTCTTAAGATTATAGCCACTATTTACTCTGCTAATTTTACAAGTATGCGATACTCATTCAGCAACAATGCTTCACTCAGCTTCACCCGCCGTGCACAGTAGCGGACCAAGTTATTAAACTTCAGATTCAAAATGTCTTCATTCTGTAAAATTCTCAAATTTCTACAACTAGAAAATAATATGGATTTTTATACATTTTAAGTGTAGCTTATTAATTAAGAGTCGGGGAAGGGCAGATAAAGTCGCTGGCAATAGTTAGTTCTGTAATAATAGTGCAGGAATTTGATATCTACGTGGTTATGAGCTGTCAAACACAACTTTACTTATAATGAAATGTATTTTGTATAATGTGTGAAGTATGCTGCAAGGAATTCAAAGGATGGTTCAAATCGTTTACGAAAACGGAAATTTATTTATCATTGTTAGAAGTTTTTTTTCTCATTGTATTAATTGCGTTTCTTATCTTTCTAATTTTACATTTTCTTGCTTGCGCGAAAAACGATTATGAAATTATAATGACACCTGGCAATCTCACGAACATTACAACGTTACCACCAATAACCATTACCTCACATGTACCAACCGTGGAGCCCACTCAACCTTCCACACTATCAACATTAGGAAAGGAAATTGAATGCACTTGGACGCCTTCTAAGAAAACAGATGCAGCCTCAAATTATTATGAAAGGGTCCAAGATATGACAGCGACTTCGAAAAACGTGATCGATCGATTTGATTTCATTTATGAAAAATCATCATCACAGAGTTTTAGATCAGACTCTAGGAAAAGAGTGGTACATAGTAATTCTGATGTGGACATTGTAGACAACGTTAGAAAAAGCTTTCTTCT
The DNA here is from genome assembly GCA_959347395.1 of Mechanitis mazaeus. Classification (NCBI taxonomy): domain Eukaryota; kingdom Metazoa; phylum Arthropoda; class Insecta; order Lepidoptera; family Nymphalidae; genus Mechanitis; species Mechanitis mazaeus. The sequence continues at coordinate 16,387,150 of OY365752.1, read as the reverse complement.
TGCCCTTGTTAAGATCCGTCATCCTCGGGATATATTATTCGGATGTATGCTCACGGTTATCTCAAATCATTGGACGCTTTCTGCTGCCAGCTGCATAGAAGCTATCGAAGAGGTCGATGCCTTGGATGCTTTCGTGATAATGGAGAGATTCGGTGAGGCATCTCAGGGAAAAACAAGTGAACTATCCGATGTAATTATGCATCCTGAATATCGAGGCGTCAATAAAAATTATGATCTGGTGGCCATCAAATCTGAGGATGTTCTCGTTAAAGACGGCAGGCCGACCGTTACATTACCGACTTTGCTGGATAATTCACTCATTACCTTAGGGGAAAGGCTTGGGGTATTAGGTTTTGGTAAATTTAGGTTTGTTATTAACTTTTTGTTTGTTTTAAAATTTCATTAAGAATGTTTATACATTAATATTTTTCAATAACAGTACAGAAGCGGATCATTTAGATCGCCGCGTCCGCGAAGTATCGGTGTATAAGATGGTGCGATCACAGTGTCGCGGTGCCGACATGTGGGCGGCGCGGCATCTGGTGAGGGGGCACGCGGTGGAGCGCGGTGCAGGCGGACCTTCGATGTTACTGTGCGCAGCGCGGGTCGAGGCGGAGGCCGCAGCCGCATGTCCCTGCGGCGGCGCTCCTCTGATGCGCGCGCGCACGCTGCTGGGTGTCATGAGCGACGATGGCGCCTGCGGGCTGGCGTGCCGCCCTGCGCTCTACGTCGAAGTGGCGCTTCACAGAGATTGGCTTGATTCTGTACTACAGGGCGATTAAATGGATGTACTACATTACATTATTTTATTTAATTATACATACATAGTAGTAGTTTAATTATGTATACACGTAATGAACACATAGAAATTAACTGAAAGTGGGCTTGCATAGTCATTGTTGCATATTTCTTTGAATTTCTTTGAAGATTTAATAAAACAAAAATTGCTGATATAGTTGGTATGCACCCTTAGTACGTATAACATAAATGGTTGACGTAATATCTACATACTTCATACAAAATTATAAGGCTTATTTTAGTTATGTAAAATAGTTTGTAACAACAATCAAAGGTTTTTTTTTATAAAAAAGCTTACCATTAAATCAATTAGGATTGAAAAATATATTTGGAAATATGCTACGAAGGTTTCGTTACACGACGTAGTTCCTACCCAGGGGCGGCTTAACATATAGGGTAGGGTGTGCAATGCACAGGGGTGCCGCTGTTTTAGGGGGCACCGCGGCGCTCCCTGAGGCAGCTAAGAGCATCTTGGACCATCATGGTAACAGAGATGTGCTACAGGCATAAAAATAATGCGTGTTATTCTGCTGTAAGCTATACCTATTTATAAAATAGCTTGTTGGAATATGAAAAAACTTTCTTGTTACTACGGCAAAGTTAATAGTTATAGCCGCGGGGGTGTGTCAGACCTAGGGGGCAACAGGGTTTCATTGCACACGGGCGCTAGATGAGCTAGAGCCACCCCTGGTCCTACCTACTATAAATTCAATAATATAAGTAATGTTTTCTAAGATTTAAACGAGTACTACACATTTCAATAAAACTATTTTACGTATATAACTCGCGTTTATTATTACATTTTTTAATTTAACCCGACGTTTCGAATGCTTTGCAGCAAACGTATTCGCGGTAAGACGAGATGATGGTGTCAGTCAGTCGGTTTATTTGACAAATAAACTGACTGACTGACTGACTGAATATAAACGCGAGTTATATCCGTAAAATAGTTTTATTGAAATATTATATAAAGGTCTTAAAAAAATAGAATAAAATATTTCTACAACATGCCGTCAGCGGATAACGCTGATATTATCCCGATTAATAGTTAGGAACACGTTTTCCGAACGTGTTGTGCTTTTTGTAGTTATAACAATTCGTGTAGCAAGGAATGTTGATCGTTCCATAAGAGTTCAATACAAAGATTGAATTTAAGAAGACACTTAATGTCACAAACCGTCAAGAAATTATGACAATTCTAAAGATTAACTAAATTCACTAAAGCATCAGTAATATCCTCGACGCGGCGGGTATGGGTATGAGCAAGGGGCTGGTGGCGTGCTCGGTGCTGGTGGCGGGGTTTGTTATTGCCACGCTCGCCGTTGCCGGACTGCAGCTGGCGGCTGCGGCTTCAGGGAACGACTCAATTGAAATACTTCCTGATTGAGTTTGGTTGTAAATAATTTTTGTGAATAAGAATCTGTTTGAAGCTTCAAGTATTTTAACTGCCCTAGAATCAGATCATACGAGTTGCTTTTTTACATAAATTGTGTTAAAATATTATAACTTCTAGAAGCTGATTTATTTTGTTTACCTTAAACTAAAGACATGTTGTTAAATATTAAAAAAGGAATTGCCTCCAGTTTTTAGACAGTATCTAAATTGCTAATTTTTGCATATATATTTGCACAAATAGTTTTTTGCAAAGGATTCAGCTGTTAAAAATATTATGGATAAATAACGAAAGCTGAGTTTGTTCCAGTGATTATGGGACGATAGCTGCATATAAAAAAAATTGTTAGAATATCATCTTGATGAGTTTCAAATAAAATCAAAGAGATCAAAAATAAAGAGAAAAAATAATTTAAAAAAGGTTCACAATTTTGGCTCCAAATATAGATGAGTAACTTGCAATTTATAAAAAAAAATTCAATAAAAAAAAACGTGTAATAGGTTTCGAAATTCTTAAAATATCTCTTAAATAAGCGCGAAGTTTTGTAAGCGTTAGTAAGCATTGTAAGTTTTGTTAGCTAGTTCTTTATTATAGATATTGTAACAAACCTCCTAATTAAAATTAACATAACTAGGAGCGCGAACCAGACCTCAATTTGACTCACTGAGCTCGCAAAATCGCGATGAGTTAGCATATTGAACGAAGCAAGGCGCAAACAGCATCGAAGTTGCATTCCTCAATGATATCGAATATTTTAATATTTTATTTAACATCACCCCCAAACTCATTGTCTATTAGTGTGCAAAATTTGGAAATTTTCGGATAAACCGTTTTTGATTGATACACAAAGGATGCAGAAAAGTCTCTTATAGAGAGCCTCGCTCAATAAAAGGCGTTAATATATTAACATAAACATAAAAAACCCCTTTGAAATGAAGTCAAAATTTATAAATTTTGCTGTTTAAAAAAACGTACAATTTTTAGTAACTAATAATACAAAAAATGTAAAATAAGGTTATTTTAATTAAAAATAAATAAAATCAATGGGTAATATATATATATATATATAATATATAATAACAAAACGATAAAGCATTAACATAAACAATTTATTTAAATAATTTTCATACAATGAATTATTATAATACATTTCGGAATACAAAGTATAGCGTCGCAGCGCCAAATATACATATACCACTACACTTTCAGTACGACCAACCTGACTCACTTCACCGATCTATACATTGTAACTAATTGGAAACAAAAATTATATCAAGAAACTCAATTTAATATCTAATTATTTTATTGTCTATGTCTATTTCGTTGGCAAATTAAATAAATATGCTATTGCACCGTAATTTTATAAATATCGTCCCATAAATAATTGAATGATCATACAATAAGTTCTATTTTACAAATTTAATAATAATTCACATTTAAAAGAAATGAAAATAAACTATATAACATTTATAATAAATCCATTGAATGTCTCATGTTATATTATAAATAGAAATCTAGAATAGTAATAGAAAACACTTAAAGAAAAAAACCATGAGCAAATTAATTTATATTACAAAGGTCTTTGACCTGCGCCTGGAAAGCGTTTAGTTATCAGTTCAATTGTTGTTAACCTTTGTCTTTTTTATTTTAATACAAAACAACCCGGAAAATCATCGACAAAAAAATATATCATATTGGTAATAAAAATGACCATTAAAATACAACTTTCATATAGCGAGTCCGTTATAAGTAAAATGATTAAATGAACGTTCCAGAAGATAATAGATTAAGACTCAAAATCAGGAGGTTATTATGTGTGTCGCTTAGAATTTATTGATAAAATTTACTGAATTTATAAAAAAAGCGGAATGTTTCCAAATGAACGGGATATAAAGGCCACAGCAACCTGATAACCCTGTATGTAAATCCTATGTCTTAATATCGTTCATGCTTCAAGTCGATAATCGGTCACCGATTTTTTTACGTGTAATTAGAATTTATTATGAAATAAGTATAACGTCTCAGTTAAAAAATCGGTCTCCGACAAAATGAGTTAAGTAGCATCATATGTTCGTCTCAGATCCCGGTGCGATAGTCGTCGTCAGGCAACTGCGAAGGGTCGAAGATACCACCCTGGAAAAACACATGATTAATTAATTATTGCATTATAGATGTATATTGTGGTGATAAATAAATAAATAAGTCTAGTGTTTCAGTATATACCTGCTAGTGCCCATTAGGGACGCGCTCCGGCTCCTTATAGCGTGTATAAAAAATGTTACATTACATAATATATTTTTTTTAACTAAAACTTCACTAACATTTTAATTCCAGTCACCTTTAACATTAATATATTCTTATTTGCAGTTATTTTTTGAGGAATGTAAAATGATAATTGTTTAAAATAATTAATGTACCTGGTGCTGGACGGGCGCCGGGATGAAGTACGCAGGCGGGGGGCCCGGGGGGGCGCCGGGGAGGGGGGGCGGGGGCGCCACTGAGGGAGCGGTCTGGGCGCCGCCAGGGTTCAAAACGTCCACGTACGACTTTTTTATGTCTGTAAGGGAAGATGAGTTAATAGAAATAATCGTCTTTATTAAAACATATATGTTTATATATGTAGGGACGGCGAACTCACGTCGTCCCTTTTGCATCTTAAACATGTTGGCAGTTGGCAGGGCAGGGGACGAGAGCGGGGTGGAGGCGATTAGCCCGGGGGAGGGAGCCACACCAGGCGGGGCCCCCGTCGATAGTGGAATTCCGGTTGGAGGAGGGGGCGGGGGGCCCGTGTGTTCGGCAAGGTCTCCCGAGGCCGTGTCGCGCCACCGCTTATTCTCTGCGTCCCACACGATCTAGAAAACGCACACACATATAATGGGGATCAAATAATTTTACCGACTCCATTCACCCATCTTAACCCATGTATCCCAACTTACCTGTACAAATACAATTCTGTTATAATACATAATCCTCTTAGGTATAATAAAACAATATTTAAAGATAAATTATTTTATTACGTCGAGTCACAATAGTATATATATACATAAATATATCACATATTTAATATATATTTTTAAATGTTTTAAAACTCCTAATTAATAATTTATAATGTTTACAATAATCACAGGTGTTAGACAAAACGCGATCCTCTATCAAAATATTCGTTAGCAAAAAAAAAAATATTTTTTCGATCATTAGAATAGTCAAACGTTATATGCAATAGGGACAAAAGATACACAATTATAGATCACATAAGCGTCGGAAGGTCGATATGAGCCAGTGTGCGTGAGTGCGTGTGTGTGCGGGCGTGTGTGTGTGCATGTGCGTGCGCGTGACTCACAGTGGGATTGGTGTCGTCGGGTAGGATCATCTGGTTGGGCGCCCGAAGAGTGAGCTTGCTGAGGACTCCGGACAGCCAGCCGCTGCCTTTCTTGTCCCCGGCGGGGCCTCCGGTGCCGCCCCCGGTCCCTGCAGATGCTGCCTCGCTCGCCTTCACTTCCTTGCCGCTTGGCTTAGGGCTATCCGTGTCACGGTCCTCTTGCTGCTGTAATAATGTATCACAGAAAATTGAACAAACTTCGAAAAAGAACAGAAAATCGAAATAATTGAATTAAATTATTTTGTTCCACTCTCTACAACTGTGTCTGTGTTCGAGTGTGTGTTTGTTTCTGTGTGTGTGTGTGTGTGTGTGCGCGCGTGTATGTCTCTGAGTCTGTGTGTGTGTGTGCGCGCGTGTGTGTCTCTGAGTCTGTGTGTGTATGGATACTTACTGGCGGAGGGCTGCGTGCTCCCGGCATAGTGATGGTGGGTCGCGGGGCCTCACCCTGGGACAGAAAACATTCTTAAAACGATATAATAAGGTGATCAGTGACTCAATAAATCATGGATTTATTGAGTCACATATTAAATATAGATAAAATTTGATGAACTATAGTTGGATTTAAGCATACATGTCATAAAATGACTGTATATTTCTAGATAACTGAAATAAAAATAATCCTATTCTTAAAATGGAGGGAACCAATAAAACCAAGAAATGTTCAATATTTATCTTTTAATAACGTTACAAACAACACATGAAATACTGATAGGTGCTCTACAAACTAACATATTATAGTGCATATAAACAATATTAACATATACTCAAGGACAGAAAACCAATGAGTGGAATAATATTAAATTTATTTTATTTATTTAAAAACGGTTATCGATATTGTCATTGATCTGAGACTTCACTGAAAGATCAACTCAGATGTTAGAAATTAGATATTTAGATTATTTATTTATTTATTTATTCTTTATTGCACAATACTCAACATAATGTACAAAAGGCGGGCTTAATGCTTTTTAGACATTCTCTACCAGCCAACCTTAGATGTCCAGGAGAGGACGTTAGTAGGGGTGCAAAAGTAAAAAAGAATTATTGGATTCTTATAACACAAATAAAAATTCTGAAACTTAAATAGTTAAGAAACACCAGTTAATTATTTATTTGTAACTTTATATTTTAAATTATTTTTTTTTGTGAGTAGGGTTGTTACTGGTTTTAAAAAAAACACCACTTTCAGTAATTATGTATAGAGACTAAATAACTGATGATTTTCATCTATCCATGATTTAACTAATTTATATCTAAAATATCTTCACTAAAAATATTTTTTTACTATTACTACCCGTTGGTAGTAATCCGAAAGTTGTGAAACATTGTATAATACTCCATGGATATTATTCAATAATACGAAAATGTAACAAAATAATATAAGGAATAAGAAATCAGACTTAAAATGAAAAAATATAAAATCTTATTTATCAAAGAAATATCTTACAGATACGAAATATAATTTTGGTAACTTATAATGATCTGGTACAACATATTTTTGTATATACTAAAGCATTTTAGATTTAAGTTTAAGTATAATGTCGTCTAGATAGTACACAAAATTCAATCGTAGATATACGAGAAAGCATTTGTCTTCTTGTCCTTAAGTATATTTAATTTGCAAACAAATTACATTAACATTAATATGATTACAACAAACATAAATAATTTGAAATTAACCAAGATATATGATATATAGAAATCAGATCGTTAATATATCACAGATTTCAATATACGTAAATTCATTTGTACTCCAACAATAAAAAAATAGAAAATAAAATAAACGCGTGCTAAATGCCATCGGACGTGGGTCTTCCCTGTCTGTATGGGGCTCCATCCCTCATCCGGTATCAGCGCCACTGGACGGCGTCAAGTTACATAAAGGAGACGGGCTCATCGATGTCATAGGTCTTTGGTCCAGCGAGGTAAACTCGCTCGTCGGGGTCCCTCGGCAGGGGAGCCCCCTCTAGCGCCCCCAACGGTTCATCGATCTCAAAGGTTCGCGCGCTCCCTTTAACTCGCCCTAAGCCCCCACGTCCAGCCAACATCACCTCAAACCGCCGCACGCTGCGCTCCACGGTCTCGCGCAACCTGCGGCGCTCCTCCGGCTCGGGGGCTCGGATGACTCGGGGCGCTTCCTCGGCCTCGCTCTCGGGTTCGTCTATGGGGTAGGTGCCCCCGAACACTAGCGGGCGGCCGGCCCGCGCCTGCGCCGCCGCTAGCGCCCAGCTCTCCACAGTGCGGCCCACCATAGAGCCGTAACGAGGACGCGCGCCCGACGCTGTAGCGCAGCGCTGCAGCCGCTGCGAAATCTCCACGGGGGGGCACGGTGCTTCGTCCAGCGATTCGGAGATAGAATGTGATGTCCCCCGCTGCGGGCGCAGTGCGTCGTCGGCGGCGGGCGGGGGCGGACGTGCGCCGGGGCCGCGCCACCGCAGGCCCGGGGGCTGCGCGGGCTGCCCCCAGAACACGCTTTAGCACACTCGACCGACACATCACTTACTACACGACGACATCGAAACACTTTCGAAACTGATCGCGGTTATTGATCGGTAGTTAATATTTTAAATATAATATTCAATATGAAAAAGCTTAAGATATAAATAAAATAGGGAACTGGTGTTTCAAAAGTTTTTTTCTAACTATCTACTGCATGGTAGTGTATCGTAATCAAAGTGGAGCATCAAATTTGGCAGATACTCACATCATATCCGTAGTGCGAGTCGGTCTGCCAGTATGGATCCGAGTAGGGCTGCGCCGGTTCGTCGTAGGTCGCGCCGTACTGCTCGTAGCTCTGCGGCTCGGGCTCCGGGTATTGCTGTTGGAGCTGCTGGTGCTGTTGTTGCTGCTGTTGGTAGTACTGAGCTGCGTAGTCCGGTGCCTCCTCTACCGGGTCAGGGTACTGCTGCGGGACATGCACTTGTTCTTGATGCTGTACCGTCTGAAATAAATACATAATTTTCTATTAAGAAATTGATTACGTAAAATACATTTTAGAAACTTTGTGCTTAAGATCATCTTTTACAAAAATACAGACAAAACTAACAAAAAGGATCGATAAAAAATGCTATACCTGGTCCGCCCACGAGTACTGTGCGTTATTGAGAACCGGAGCAGGCTCCGGACTGCTCGCTTGCGATGCCTCAGTCTGACGATAAAATTATTTTACGTATAGATAAAGTGTAATTTAAAGGCATTACCGATAAAAATGAGGAAAAAAGAGGAGTCTGAGTGTTTCTTCAGTGACACCCACCGTGAGGCGGCCGGCCAGTGCAGTCACGTCTCTCAGCCACTGCTGGTGTCGAGGAGAAGGCTCCTCGCTGCCGCCGCCACCGCTCCCGGGCTCCGCAGACTCGCCCTCGATGACTCCCTCGTTCGGTCCCTCTGGCTCATCGTGTAATGCCGGGTCAAAATACTTCAGTCTGAAACGAATCCATTTTACATTATAAAAACGACTAATAATTATTTTATTATTATTATTAAGAATGACACATTTTCTAGGGTAACTTTTGTTTCAACGAGTGCTACTGTATAGTGATATCATCTTGAAAGAAACTAGTGATTATAATTAACTGCGTCTTTATTAGGAAGAGACAATTTGCCGAGTGTGTGGTTATATCACCTAAGTGCTAGTGTGTACCTGTCTGCGAGCTTGGCGACTGCGTGAGTGAGAGCACGCGTGTGTCCCCCTCCCTCCCCGCTGCCCCCGGTGAGCGCCCTGGCCGCCTGCTCGGCGTACCGCAGTGCGCGCTCGCTGGCGCCGGCGTCCGTGAGCCGCGTGGCCAGCACCAGCTTGTACACCACGAGCTCGTGCAGTACGTACTGCTGGCTGAGCGACAACGCGTACTCATATATCTCTGTGGCGAATATCGCCCGGTTGGTGGCGAAGTGTTGTAGCGTGGTAGCGCGGGGGTCAGCCAGCAGAAGGGACAACCGCGGGGGCGCGGCGGGGGGCACGGGCGAGGGCGTGAGAGGGGCCAGGGGGTGCGCTGCGAAGGGCACTCCGGCTGACAGATAACAGAACTGCGCAGAGTAGATCAGCCCGCGGGCGTTGAGTGTGTCGCCTACGAACAGGGAGAGTGTCAGTACTTTATAGCATTAATATACTAAACGTACGCCGGGAGCGTCGGTGTACCGAGCTGAGTGATGTTGCCTCGATCCCGGTCGGGACGCGGGGAGGCGTTGGAGAGCAGGATGGCGGCATGAGGTCGCCAGTCACCCCAATGTTCGTCAGATATGCACTGGAAAGTAATACGATCAAGTTAGAGTGGGGCGAAAACTGTTGGTTTTACATCATTTTAAAAGGCGATAAGTCAATAATAGTATTTGTATGTTCGTGTATACGTACAGCGAGCGCGGGTGGCGCGCGTCCCGCCAGCGCGGCGTACAGTGTCCTCAGCGGGTCTGCGGGGGGCTGCGCGTCCTGGAAGCGCGAGGCCACGGAGGCGCGCACGCGTCGCTCGCCGGCCAGAGCCAGCTGCAGCGCATGCGCCCACAGACCACAACGCATCGCCCACTCTGCACACGACATTCGTGATCATACGGAGCGCTCTAGCGAATATATAGTTGTATCGGACATCTGATGTCATTTCCGACTCACCCAGGGCCTCCTGCCTATTGCCATAGATCAGATATTCACGGAATTTGTCGAGAGCTTCCTTTTCGTCGACGACCTGCTCTTTCCGCTCCTCTGCTACAACTGCTGATTAAAATTATATTTTTATAGAATTTTCTTTTGACAGTATTAAAATAATTAACATAAAATACTGCGTTGTTTGAAATAAAGCAAGATGGTACTGTTCAACAAACGTATGATGAAATATTCAACAAACTCACGTAAAGAGTGATCGGGGGCTCGCGGAGCATCTCCTTCGATATCATCCTCGCACAGGGAGCTGGCACAATCTACGGACATAATGTGTTTTCATACCACGAGTTAAGTGATGAATAATATTTACAGTAATAATATGACTCACCGGTATTCTTGGACGAGGGCACCTTGTATTCAAACTGCTTAGTATTCTTCATCAACAGCTCCGCGATGTCGGAACCGACAACAACCTGCAAATAACACGTAAGTGAACAATACCCAAACAATCATTTAGTTTATACGTAAACGCCACATCGCCGCGGGCGAATATTCTTACCCCGTTCTGCCGCAGCAGCAGCGCCAGTAGCTCCCATAGGAGTGCAGCACCGATGACGTCACTGGCACCAGGCCCCTCCCCCTCCCCCGCGCTAGCCTCCCGCGCGCGCCTCTCGCAGTACTCCACCACACTCTTCTTGTGAGTCACACCTGCACCAAAAGATACAATAATAAGAGCAAGTCAGCAGATTATATTCAGATATAGAGTCGACACGCACCAGCGACGAGCGGGCCGGGGTATCCGTCTAGTTGGTCCCTCAGCGGGCCTCGGGCTAGTGCCGCCAGCGGCAGCAGCTGCACGCGCGCCTCCCGCCCGCGAGCCACTGCCACCAGCTGAGCGCCCACGCAACACTGTGGACATACCACCCGGTTAGTGACCCCATGCCGTCGCATCACCTTGCCTTTTTCCCCCTACATACCTTCACATGCTGGGTTGTGTACTTAAAGGGCGTCATGCGCTCGGAGCGCACCGTGCTCTCCTCCAGCTGCAGATTCAGCGACATGTCCGTCGTCAGCTCCCTAACACCACCATACGTTATTATCATGACCAAATTAATTAATATGTAATAAACACAGGAGTGGATAATAGTTAGTGACACGATTCCAAATAAAGATGATGTTATTTTCGTCTATAGCTTGCAAAAAGATTTTTAAAATATATGTATATATGCATTAGTATTTATAAAATTTCTGATGATTGTATGCTTTCATGCGTTTTATTTATGCGTGTGAGATGTAAGTGTAAGCTCATGTGCGTGTGTGCGTACATACCTGTCTGAAAGGTCGGTACGCAGCGAGGCAGCGTCGCGCGCGCGTCTGTCGTACCTACACCACATACCACCACATACACCTAATTATACTAGGTAAGCCCTCGGTCTAAGCACTGTTTATCACCATATACAATTTTAAAGTATATCAAAAGCGATATAAAATTAATTATTATTTGAATAAAATTATATATGGTAATAATTAATGATAAATTATGTGTTATTATACATTTAATCCAAAATCATTAAGCCAATCGTTGGCATGAAATCACTAATTACTAATTATCAACACTAATTTTCTAGTCATTTGTAATTTAAGTTAATTTATATTAATATTATGATATTTTAATGAATGAGTGACTGAAAAGCTTTTAATATAACTTGCAAGCGTTATAAGAATCAATGCATCAATCAAACCAACCCAGATGTTATATTATATCAATTAGTGTGTGTGTGTGTTTGTGTACGTACGTGTCCGCGTGTTTGAGGCCGGCCTCGCTGGAGCGGCCGGAGTGCACACTGCCACGCTCGTCACGCGCGTAGCCGTAGCCATAGCCTGAAAACAAAGTTATATGGGACGGGTTCGTATCCAAGGAGTAGTCTACGTCTACGGCGTAGCGTCTCACCGTCGTAGTAGGCGTGCATGTAGCGCGGATCCGTGAGTCGCTTGTAGAGTCGCATGTAGGCGGCGGGGTCTGTGCGACGCAAGTGTTCATAGTACTCGTATTGGCGTCGCTGCGCCTCCACCCCTGCGCCGCCTGCGCTATCCGTCACGGGGTAACCTGCAGCATGATATTGGAGTTAAGAAGAATGTTGAGTATTTAAGTCAAAGACAATGGCACATGACGCACCCTCGTAGTGGTGTCGGTGTCGTCGCCGATCGTCTCGTCGTCGTGTCGGCTCCTCGTCGGTGGCCTCCCTCGAGCCGGCGCGTGAACCCGACGAGTAGGTTTCTGCAAAAAGACGTTTAATGATTTATTTTATTATAACTATTGGAAAGAAAATGAAATCCGAAGCTTTATTTAGCAGTTCCGTGCAGTAAAATGTAAATTGTTGATTAGAATAGAAAACACAATTTTTTTTTTTGTTTAAATAAAATGTAATTAAAATCCTGTAAAAAAGCTAAAATATTTACAATTTCAAATCCATGAAATGTATCGAGAACCAAAATAGTTAACCATAAGCCGGGCTATTTAAAGCAAAAGTCGTAATTGTTAGATGGATCTTTTCGTCTCTGTGTGTGTTAAATGTAATAAATAATTATAAAATACAGAAATACAGTGAAGGAGTGCAATGTCATGCTTAATCCTTTATTATATATAGTATTCTTTTATAATTTACTATTAATTTTGCTAAAGAATCGACATTATAATAAATCGAATAAAACTGATTTCAGTAAATTTAGTTAATGAATGTCCCATAATTGAATAAATTAGTTTTATAACTGGACCATAGACAATGAACTTTTATATGCCAATAATTTCATGCATTTTGATGTCCTGGGATGCGTGAACACAGACACACAATCACAAGTACCTTCGTGATTGCTATCACTTTTAGCATCGGGACTGAAAGTAACAACTGGAAAATAACAGAAATATCTTTTAAGTGCCGTCTATGCATTTAATAAAGAAAGGTTTTTATAATATATTGTTTTAGAAACTAACGTATTGAAAACTATCGCATATCACTTGTATACATATTAAAATAAAAAGACAAAAAAGATATGATAGCCATCGTTAAAAAAGAAAATATGGAAGACTTGCTGGTTCGATGGAGATCGCGAGAATTTTTTGTGATTTTGATAGCATTAGAGTTTTGAATAATTAGGCTTAAGTTGTTTTTGAAGTCTACTATGTATGACACTCACCTTTCTTTCTGTCGTCATCGTCTCGGTCCCGTTCCCGTCTCCGTAAGTCGCACTTTCTTAAATCGATGGCCCGGTAGCGGCGCTCGAAACGCGCAGGGTCCCTCGTGTCCCTTTCATCCCTCCCGTCCCTTGTATCCCTTCCATCTCTCGCATCCCTCCCGTCACGCCCGTGTCCTCTGCGCGGGCGCTCGTCTTCGTATCGCCGCTCGCGATCCACGGTACCAGGACGCCGCCGGGAGCGCTCCTCTCCGCGAGGTGGCCTTGACGATGTGTACGAACCCTCTCGATATTGCCTACGGGCATCATAATAAGACTTGTATTTTTATTTCTTAAATTAAAATAATAAGAATGTTATATAGTTAGGCAGGTCGTGTGAAGGCGCTCACCTGCGCTCCCTCTCCTTGTCGCTGTAGTAGTCGGTGTCCTCGGTCTCGTACCGGTGGCTCCGCGTGCTGCGTCGTTGTCTGCGCAGTTCGGGGCTCTCGTCGCGGCTCCTCCTGTCCCTGTCCCGGTCGCGGCGCTCCTTGTCGCCGCGTCGCTCGTCTCGTCCCGAGCGCCTCTCGGGGTCGCGATCGTACTTCCTATCGCTGCGAGAATATCTTCCTCTGTCTTTATCCCTCTCCCTGTCGCGATCTCTGGAGGATTTTGGCTTATCCCTATCTCTTCTTGGAGATGCTTTGAAAGCTCGATCTCTTTCTGAATCTTCGCCGGAAGTAACTCGATTAAGAGACTGTCTCCTGGAATTATTTGTAGCATATTCTACTACTTCGTCCGCTTCGTGGCTTCTATCTTTATTGGTATCCATGGTACTAACATTTATACCGTCATATGTCGGCTCCCTAGAAAATGAAATTTCGGTTGACGATACCAAACTTAAATCTTGAAGATTTTCGCCCTCCATCGTTATTTCTCTTTGTCTATCATCCACTGACACACTGAAATCCGGGGTACTCGTATTACTGACTTCGAGCCCGATAATACTTCTCTGTGGATTTCTTACAGCTGGTTCCGTGTAGTCTGAACCATCAACATTTTGTTCACGTATATCTGATGGGCCCACTTCAGCAGAAATCGTATATTCATGATCGACTCCAGTGACAACTCTTTGATCATTGGGTCCATTATAACCAGTTGACTGGTATTGAGAGAACTCGTCATTGCTAGGTTCTCCTGGCACCATTCTATCCAGCCCCACCGGTCTTCTCTCAGTACTTCTGTTTGCAGCGGATTGTATGAAGCTGTCAGATGTTTGTTGGCCGTCAGCTTGCCTGTAAGGTCGTCCGCTAATATCAGTGGGCTGCCCGTCTATTTGTCGGTCCATATAAACGTCATCTCTTTGACTATAAGCATTATCACTTTCAGTTTGCTGTCCGGGCACCATTCTAGCTAAACCGGGAGGTGGCTCATCACCAGAATTATTTAAATTTTGGCTATATTCTAACTCTTGTTGCCCCACTCCCATTCTTCGCAAACCTGGAGGGGCTATATTTCCACTGAAGTCTGTATTTTCTCCATAATCCACAATAGACAAATGTGCTGTTTGCAAATACTCATTTCTATCATTCTGTGGAGCAATTTCCAAATTGTCAGGGACTTGAGAATTAATTGGTAATTGTCTAAAGTTTAAAACTTGTGGTTGGTCAGGTCTCTCGGAATTATCAGGGGTAGTCTCTAAATTGGCCCCAAAGCTTGTGGCATGTCTTTCTTGTTGAACAACGTTATTCACAACTGTTGGTGAAGCTAAACCAGCTCCAGGCACTTGAAGAGGGAAAGACTGAGGGTTTGATGATGCCACTTTCGTAACGTTTTTATGTGCAAAAGGGTTTGAACTTTTAAAAGGATTTTGTCCCATAGGTGTTGGAAAGCTTGTTGGTGGTGGAATTGGTAACCCAGACGCAAGAGGAGGCAAATTTGGAATAGAAGCAGATAAAGATGGTGCTGCTGGATTTATGTGAGGTTGTATAGGTATATTGTTTGGTGGTGGTGGTGAATTAATGAGAGGTTGTACAGGTATATTGTTTGGTGGTACTGAATTTGCAAGTGAAGCTGGAGGAATTTGTACTGATGAAACTGGTGGTTGAGGAGGCAGAGAAGAATGCTGAGGGATAAACTTATTTGAATCTGATATTGGAGGAGAAGGTGATGGTATAGGTCCCATAAATTGTTGCTTATTTGCATTAACCTGGTCTATATTATGACTAGAATGATTTATACCCTGAACTAAATTTTCATTACTAGATATTGTCATTTCTTGAACAGAGTTAGCAATCTCATCATAGCTTTCTCTTCGGTTACTATTTTGAACACTGACTGAGGAAGACTCGTCAATTGATTGCTTTGACCACTCACTATTTGTAACACTAGTTTCAATAAACCCTGAATGAGAATAATTATAGTTAGATTTATCTGTATTCGGCCCTGGACTGCCTTTGCTAGAATTTCTAGATTGGTTTTCACTCCTATAAGTTCCTTCTGAAAGGGTTTGAGGTCCATCACTTGAATCTTGAGACATTTGGGATTCAATGGACCACTGAGGTGTCAAATTTTCTAAATTAAATCGTTTTCCTAAGGCTAAGTTGGGAACATTAACTACTTCCTTATCATTTAATTGTTTCACTTCTTCTGGCAGCTCTTGTGACAAAACAATGCTTGCAGTTCTTGGCTTTGAGGGTTCTGAACTAGTGTCAAGGTCATTGTTGGAATTGTCTATGTCAGCTGTCTGCTTCTGATGTTTCTCAATCGGCTGTGCTATAGTACTGGTTTGTGCTTCTGACTCCTTTTTGTCTTCCATGGACCAGTTCCAGGTATTAGTAGACACAAAACTTTCTTCTAAAACATTAGCATTATTATAATGTTGTGGCTGAGTTGGTACCTGATTTGAAACAATGGGTTTTTGTTTTTGTTGTTGTTTAGATGAATCCTCCCATCCCCAATTCCAATTATCTTCCCACCCATCTGTGTTACCTTCACTCGGTGTATAGTTTTGCACTTGAGGTCCTTGGTTGTGATAGTAATTCTGCTGATAGCCTTGCTGAGTATTGTCATAATTTTGATTTGTATAATTCTGATTATATTGCTGAGGTTGTGGAAAATATTGGGTAGCACTATTTTGAAATGACTGTTGTTGGTAGACTTGACCATATTGTTGGTTGTACTGCTGTGGCTGTTGAGGCATTTGCCACATTTGTTGTTGTTGTGACTGGGCAGGAGCTCCTTGATAATTTGGAAACATAGTTTGCTGGTTTCCATACGGCTGAAATGTAATGAAAGAAGTGAACATAACAATCTCCAAAAAGTATAAAAGTTTTTGCAAACAATATCTTAATTTTAGACAATGTAAATAAATCACATGACAACTATATGGAAATAATTCATGATATTGGACCACGTCATTGTTTACGTCAATGAAGTTTAGACATAACCTGCGCGGAGCTTACCTGAGATGCGGGAGCAGCGTAGCCCGGTTGCTCGGGCTTCTGGGGCGCCGCTCCACCCTGCGGCCGCTTCATCCACGACATAACTTATCGCGACTTACGTAACATTCGTGAAAGAGCTCCTCACATATGGTAGGTTGCGACAAACGGCTTCGTCACTGTTACAAAACGAATCCAAGTTGAAAACACTTTCACTTGTGCACTACTTTGTTTTCACTTTTAACATTTAACGCAAATACACTACCTGACACTGTTCTGAAATAGCAGTAGGTGTTCCAGAAATAAAATCTTTAATTAAATTATTTTAAGTATACTTAGCACAAAAAATTATAAAATTGTTGACAGCAACACACCGATCGAAGGTGCCTTGTTGGCAGTGTAGCCATGTTAATTTTGTAATAAAAATAGATACATGTAAACCATATAAAAATATAATAATATTTTTAAGTGATTATTAGCTAAGCCAAACAACGTAAAAGAATTTAGGATATTGTAAGGCGTCTGAAAACAATTCAAACATTCATAGAATATTATAATTTCTTCTTTTATCATTTTCATTAATTACAAAAATAACTAGGAGCGCAAAAGAAATCTCAATTTTAACTCGCTGCGCTCGCAAACCTCGGTATGTGTGAATATATTGAACGAAACGAGGTGCAAACAGCACCAAAGTTGCATTTACAAAACGTCGACGAATTCTGTCCTCAACTATATATATTTTTTATTATTTTTCTTTTTCATTTTCAAGTAAAATCCCTTACAATTCAATGGGAAAAAATTATCGCGCGAAAAATTTTTCCCATTGAAGTGTAAGGTATTTCAATTTTTTTCTGATTATTCCTCAACGACATCGAATAGTTCCTAAAACAAAAAAACGATACACTCAAAGGTACTTACCACATCTCGGTCCGTACTTGGTAAATAAAATTTTTACTTTCCAAGATTGCAATCAACATAATGTTAAAAACAAATGTAGAGAAATGGCTCACGTCTTTGGATTATGATGGCACAGAAACAATTTTAAAATTATTTTAACACTGCTAATATTATGATTATTTTAGTAGATTTATTATTATTATTATTTGCTATGTAATTGATATGTAATTGTTTGTCTCACATTTAATTATTTAATTATTATTATTTATTTATCTATATATTTCTATTATTATATTATATTTATATACTTCATGCAATAAGTAAAACGCAGGTGTAGTAGTAACACGGTCGGAGTTCATTGGATGTCTCAGCACAGGGTATTCTAGTGATAATTAAATGTTTTTAAACCATCCTTCTCGACTTCTTATAAAATACGATAAATTGTATTGTAAGTGTATGTTATATAATAAATAAATAAATAGTTGAAAAAATTCAAATATTTGAAAAACTACTACCAGACTTATGTCTATCAGTGTGTAAAATTTGTAAATTTTCGGATATACAGTTTTTGATTGGTGCTTGTACAAGGGATGCAAAAAAAATTTTTGCATAGAGAGCTTCGCTCAATTATTACAATATTAGCATATTATACGTATATTCTTTAAACAAGTAAATTTCTTCATTCATTAACTATGTTCTTTTAACAAATAATTTTACTAAACTAAACAGCCATGGTGGTGTCCATAGGACCAATCTGTATCCTTGTAAGTTAAAATGTCTTCGTTATTATTTAAATGACGATTTCTGTTTTTATTAGCTTCTTTATGATAATAGTTTCTTCGACGAAAATGCCAGAGATTGCCTAACCTACAGTCTTTAGAAATTTAAGCTGTTTGGAGTATGCTTTGGCTTCAGTAACTTCAAGAAAAACACAACTAATCATTTTTTAAAACTTTTGACAATTACAATTTGTACTTTAAATTGTCATTGTATTGTTCAAACTTCAATATAACAATATTTTGTATTTATATTATGTTGTATATTTACCGATTAATCATATGTTATATATAAAACCTTTTTGCTCTTAAGAGTTCCTATATTTTTATGATAGTAAAAACAAATTTGAACGTGGGGTAGTTTCTTACTTAAATTGTCATTATTAATCATTTCCAGAGAGAACTTGGTACTATATTTCAAAATATTGTTGTAATCAAATGTTACGGTTAAAAATCCTAATTCTTCATCATTTTCTGATCATCATTTGAATTTAACACAATGGCTAAACGGGCTAACCCTTACAGTGAAGATTTTGTACAACAAAGTAAAATTCACGTTAGCCTTAAACAATTTAATAACAACGAGGATCGGTTGAAGAAGGTTTATGGTAAATATCTTTTTCTAAATTTAGTGAACTATGAATAAAGATTGTCATAAGTGTAAAATGAATAACTATTTTGATTACTTAAAAAAGGGAAAATTATAATGATGCCATAGAATTACTTAAAAATACATATATAATTAATAAAATATGGTTTGTTTTACAGTGAATATATAAATATATTACATGCTAAAGCGGTACAAGTATACTGAATGTATAAATGGCATACATCAACAAAGTTTTGTATTCAAATTTCAAGTAAATAATAAACATAAAAGTTTGGTTGAAATTCTATAACTTCATATTACATGTAAATAACCAGCTGTACTTGCATCAATTACATTCGAATTTGCTCAGCTAGTTTTCAATCCATAAGGGGTCATAGCCAGATAATTAAATAAAATAGTAATCATGGATCACGAAACTCTGAATATAAGAAGTTAACTAACAAATAAAAAAAGTTTACATTTTGTTTCAGAGAAAACTTTACAAAAGCTTTTCCAAGGTGCAAAGAAATCACAGCATCAAGATGTGACATATGAGCCAAATGTTATTTCAGGAGAGAAAAAGAATAAATTAAAGCAATTATTTATTGGAAAAAATGGATCTCTTTCACACTCGGGCACTATGGTAACTAATCATAAGAATATCTATATCTCAATTATTTATTTAGAAATGTTCTAGTAATAACTCTTAACTTTTTTAGGTGGACGACCCTAGTGTGTGTAAGCCCTGTATTTGTGGGGGTGTATGTGTACAGCTCTGTGAGTACTGTGAGCAGACTCTGTGCCATTTCTGTGTCCGCCTATGTGAACTGTGTCAGCAGTCATATTGTACTAATTGCTTCATCATTGGGTTTGTAATGCTAGTTATCTAAACCTACTTGTTTTTATTCTTATAATAAGAAAATATGAAGTGTTAAAAATTCTCATCAACCTGTTTAATGTATAATCACTGAAGTAAATTTTGTAGATATAATACATATTTATATGTAATACAATTAAAATACTAGGTTTTCTTTGCCAGCAGCTGGCTGATAATGCAGTGAATTCAAACTTTGGTTCTAAATGCACTTTTCTACAAATACTGCTATAAAAGCCTTAACTGTATTTTTGTTTTTCAGGTCAGAAGGGACAGAAGTCTGTGTGTCTTGTTATAAATGAATTAATTATATAAATGATTAATTTTATGTATTTTTTAAGTGTTATAGTTTAGTTACTTAAATGTGATAATTATGATATAAGCTGTAAAGTATTGAGGAAATTTTAATAAAACACATTTTATAAATGAATCTTTATTTTTCATATAAAATATATTATTACCAGTTACTCAAAGTAGCATAGCATATTCACTCACACCATCTAGTCTTATTACTACGAAAAAAGTATATTATACAAAATTATAAAACAATTTGTAATATGAACAGCAGTTTAATTTGTGTGTAATGTTAATTAACAATGAGACAATTGTTATTTATCTATAATAATTTTATTTATATTTGTGTATTTTGTCTTAAATAGGAAATCAACTCATGGTTACGATACCAATTGCATCTCACACACAAGATATTAATAAATATTTGCCCACTTAATATTAACCCAAGCAACTGTTAAAGAAATTGAATATTTTTATAACATTTCCCACCTCATACATTAACCAAAACCCAAATTAAATATTTACATACATAATTTAAACTCAAGAACAGTGTTCTCAAAGTTCTAGAAAGACACCAGCTGCTAGTTCTGCGTTAAAATATCAGCGCTCTTTTAAATTTATATATTTCTATTAAATAAAACATTCAACCGCCCACGCTTTTATCTAAATGAGGTATTTTATTCTACTACATGATACATATTACCCACCAGTATATACACAGTGAAAACTTCCGTATTTTAAAAGAACACAATAAAAAGAAATTATTATAAATAACTGTCTTAGAATTGAAAGCTCTATCTAAATATTAACTTGAAATATTATCAAAATATTATAATCAATTAAGATACAGATTTTATCGAGTTGGACACTAAATGAACTTTGATATATAAGTAACATTTTTAGGTTAGTATTGTTGTAATGACTTATTACGTATAACAATTACATAACGCGTTATATCAGTAAAGATAATGATTTCAATTTCTGGAGTAATTTGTTTTTAGCGCTTTCAATACTTAAACATATCAAACAACATACATATATAATAAATTATAGACTTGAACAGATTGTGGAATGTGGACCCCTTTTTATAAAATTTGTATGACATACATTGCTGACAATTTATAATAAATAAATTATTAAAGTGATTTCAGCTGCAATAAATAAACAAACTTATCGTTACTCTTAGTGCTTACTGTTACAGGTCATTTCTGTCAAAATTAGGTATGTTAAAATTATAGATATCTTGTCATAAAAACAAAATAACTAATTATTTCCTTGTTATTTTATGTGAAGTATGCGGTAACTAATGAATAATTCAGTTTTTAAATGAATAAATTGAATAATTATCAAGACTAACCGAAACTATAATGTTTCGTATTTATTTGAGCTAGGGTGACCCTACTTTGTAAACACATATTAAATAGCAGCCCAAGAGAAGTATATTTAACTTTACCTATGTATATGAAATTAGTCATAGTAAATATTTATTCTATGCTGTTCATGTAATTACCCTAATACCAGAAAATAGCACTCGCGTACGTGTTTCGTAGCACACAGAAAAAAAACACATTTTTGCTCGAAAGATACAAAAATATTTACAATTCATTCATTTTAAGGCTAAAATGGAACATTATTATAGTACTGAGAACGCCCGTCGTTCCGCTACACAGTCGAAGTAAGGGTTTGGACTCTAGAGGAACAGGTACCGGTAGAGCAGCGTGGCCGCCACTCCCAGCACCAACGGCACCACCCATGAACTCCACGAACTGACGGATACGACGTGGTGTTTGCTTAATTTATCTCATTTATATTTAGTTTACTATCGAAAAGTGAGCATATTACAAAATTAAATTTTAGTTTCAACTCTCGATTGTCCACTAAATTTATTATTGTATTAAAAATAAAATGTTTTAAGTGCATAACAATTAAAGCTATTACTATTTACACTAACTATATAAAAAGAGCAAACTAAGCAAAATATTTTCCTTGTTTCTATGAGATAATTAAATAGAAAGGATTAATTCTTGGAATTTTTAAGTACTTCTGTTACTTATGTATTTAAAAACGAATACTATAGATATGCGTGATAAGATTACGAATGTTGAAATAAAAAACACGTTAAAGAAACTCAATGGATTTTATAATGTTGAAATATGGCTTACTTTATATTCAGGTTTTTCTTTTACGTAAAAGGTTATTTCAAAATCAGAAGACATCGTAGCGTTAAAAGGCATTGTTTAAGAAAATGTATAAAATAAGAAAATATATGTATAATAAATATATAAGAATAATACGCGCCCTTGACTGGTATTTTGGGGTCAGAGTTCAGTAGTGTTTTGGAACAATTCTCAATTATTTGAAGTTATATTGTTAAATAGAACTGCGTAATTCTGTGAGTATTTAGGTTATTCTGATTATTTTTTTTATGATAATATAACAAGTCATTAGTTTAACGTTATTTAGGATAAACAGATTTTTTTTAACACACAAAAATGTATCGATAGCCATAAAAATTTATTGGAAATACTAATTTTTAACTGTCTTTATACTATCCATTAGGGGTTGCTTATCTCATTATAATGTGACATTAAAAATAATTATATAATTTCATTTAAAAATATAGATATTTTTTACTTACAATTTAGTATACTTTTAGATATAAATATATTTTTTTTGTTATCTTTATCTATAAAATAACCGTAAATAATTATATATATTAGCAGTGTCTATTTCTCTTAACGTCAACTGTTTTATTACCTCTAAGCTCTTTTTTGGACTCTATACTCACCATGTTACTTACCTCATCTTCTAGAATGTTCTAAATCTACTCTTGATCCAGTGTATTGCATGACAATGAGAACGAAGGAAGCGGGAACAGTAATGATTTTAGGGCACATGGGTCTGTGTAAGGTGTACTCTTTAAAATGACAAGCCAATATGTTATCAAGACCTTTATTATTAAATACACAAAATATACCTTTACAGAAATAAAGAGCACCTAATAGCGTACATCTACGTAATTATATATTGCATATAAACTAACTAATAACAGGAACTAATCCTGCTAAAACCGATCTCTTGGTCACCCTACTCAAGTCTCAAAGTTTTTGGGTACATCGAGAACGGTAAGCTATCTATCACATACAGTACATAAAAAGCATTGTAAATAAACAGTTCGAGATCATTTCAATAGCTAATTACTTGAATATATAAAAAAACTTTTTATAAATAAATATAGACAATAGTCAGAAAAATATATATCTAAATACTTAAGCGAAGTTAACAGATCTATAAATCACAAGCGAATAACATATGTTCTTAAAATTATATATTATTTCGTGAAACATTACACAGATCCATGTGCCGTTGACTGATAAAGATGATTAATTGATAAGAAAAGCAAGTGTTGAGACTAAAGTGCGGAAAATTTTATATAATAAAATCAATTCATATTGAATTTCACCTTAGGATTAGCAAGCGCACGTGATGACGTCATTGCATAATCCAGAATAGATTTTGCTTTTAACTGAATACTAGATAGCGCGCTGTTATCAACTTTTTAAATAATAAAGCATATACAGGTTGTGAACTAATGCTCTTGATGTCTAGGTGGTAGTGAGTGTGTGGTGGTGGTGGTGGTATTGGGGTGTCTATGCGAGTACGCACTTGCCCGGCTCCTGGCGAGTGTCGTTGTCCCAGGACGCGACATGCGTTTTACCCGGGATGCGATCCGCTTCCACCACCTCGCCTATCTTGTACTTCTTCATTAGTGACCTAGGAGCAATACCGACGTTCTATATTAATGGCACTATACATATAAAATGAAATTCCTCAGGCCGCGTCTATCTATCTGTCTATTTAAACGCAACATACTCAAAAATTACTAAACGGAGTTTTGTACGGTTTTGAGCAACAGATATTGATTTCTGAGGAAGGTGTAGGTTCATAATTCATTATAGTCTCATGTAAATTGATTGCAAAATAACCGTTATTGTAAAAGAAGTCGCCAAATATGTGGCCTAAATAATAATACAGTACATACACTTCCTAAGTAGAAACAAATTATAATATTATCAAAAAGGTTCACGGTTACTGACATCCATCCACGCACGCACCTGGGAGTGGAAACTAGTAAACTCTAAAATTTTTACGAGTGGTACAGTGGATTTCAAAATTCGATAACCTTATTAAAAGTTCAAAAATAGCTATAATGCATATTATACTAAAATTGCTAGACATGACAAACGCCAATATTGAATGAATATGGTGTCCAGCTATTTTGAAAATTTAAATTTGAGCATCGACTTTTGAAGCTGACTGTACAACTTGAAATAAAACTATTTTTAACACATTTATTTTGAGTATATTGTGTATAAAACTTTGTGCACTTAAAATAGGATAGACTGTAATTGTAAAAACATTGCAAAATATTCGAAGGTTAGACTTTAATAAAACTTAAACCAGTATATTATTAACCCTTAAATAATTATGTCATCAGTAATACCTGGCATCGGAGCTGTGACTGACATCTTCGAAGGGTTCCGAGGCGTCCCGACCAGCCAACTCTAATAGAACCTCCTCTCCTCCAGGATGCTATAGAATTAGAAATTATCATTAAGAAATGTTATCATCTTAAAATTGATTTAAATTAATTTAATAAATTATAATAATAATGTTAGTACTAATAGACATTCTTGAATAAAACTGCTTTACGGATTTAACAAGTCAGTTATTACATTTTTAATTGTAACCCAATGTTTGATTAATACCACCATTACCATAGTTGGTTACCGTTGGAAGATCTTTGTTTCAGAGAGAACAATATCTCTGCGACGATGAAAATCTAAAAAACGAGCTTCAGCGTGATAGGTCTTATCAACAAGCTTCCCATGTTTCACCAGCGTCGCAGAAACCATACGAATACTTCCACAGTCCAACCAACCAGCACTACTACCATTTTTGGGGAACGGAAGTTACTGACAGAATAGGTAACATCTTAAATGTATATAGACATATGTTCTATATTGACAATTTATAAACCAGATAAGGAAGAGAGCCACTTTTTGAGATAACATAAGAATACAAAACCTAGCACCGATATATATAAACTGGATTATGGCTTACCAAACAGGGTTCAAACAAAGCGGAGCATCAATACTAGAATTAGAGAAAAAGTCGACAAGAGACATTGATGTCGACACTGTGTGAACATACCACAGATAGGCCCAACCATTTTCTCAGATTTGATAAACTAAAGATCCGCGATGTATCAAAAAAGTGGATATATTTCGTATATGTTCCTAGTTATTACTATATTAAGCTGTTTTTTTAATTATTAACGCAAATATTTTTGCGTTAATAATTTAAAAAACCTCTTAATTTCAATAAACAAGATTGTTGGAATCTTTAGAAAACCTGCGATCCTCTAATTAAATACAAAGTCTGTGAACTCAATGCTATTCCTATTGGTCTATATATACAGGGCGTTTTGCAATTGTCCTGAACACTATGTCCGTTAGGAATAATTGGAGGTAGATACCAAATTAACTGACTGACAGACACCTTTACCGTGAACACGATATGTGCAAGGCATTTGACATTTGGGGCTATAATCAAAGCTGCAATTAACTCCGTAAAATAAAATTAAATAAAATTCGAGTGTGTAGTACTCGTGAATATCTACAAAAAAGATTGGATACTTATTTATATTGGTCTATAATTTATTTATTTGGCGCGAGACTATTCTTTTTCGTATCATGAGGTCGACATTTGCATAATAATTTAGAGCATCTATTTAATACGGGCCAAGAGAGGAATTGTGGAGCACAACTCCGTATAATAAAATATGTCAATGACGTCATCCGCTAATACCAAAGTGCGCCTCGAGCATTAAAGTCCTCCATACTCAAGGCGCGCGATGGCATTTTCAATAAAGCCTCGGAATGAATGAATGAATTCTTTAACCCCGTCAGATCCAATATAGGCACAAAACAATGGGCGGTAAATAACTGTCATACTCATTGATATACTTTTAATACAGTGGAGTTGTTTTCTTATATTTGATTTGATTTTATTTTTATAAGGCATAACTACAGGATTAAAATTAAAATTTAAGATTACATAATTATGAATATATATACATGTTAAATTTCAACCCCGATGACAGCTACGCACAGCATGCAATAATTATATGAAAATAATGTGCCAGAAGTTTAATACCGACCTAAATGACAGAAAGTGCACACTTAAACATTAAAAACATTAATAATCTAATATATCTGTACTATAAGTCTATTAATAATAATAAAAAAAAAGAAAATAATAATAGTAATAGTAAAAAAATCGATTAAAAAATAAAATAAAATTAACAGAATACGGAAGTATCTATGCTATAAGTCGCATTACATTTAGTTAAATAAAGAGGCAGACTTTGTGCGTTGATGTCCAAATTTCTACATATTTCATTATGAGCTCGACACATTCTAAACACTGGATCATTATAAGAAACGTTATTGCGACAAAAGGGTACATGAAATAGATGTTGAGTGCGAGTGCTTCCTATTTTTAGTGAAAAATGGCTCAGTAACTCATTAGTGTCCCATTTTGTGAAGTGTAACAAAATCTTGACTCCTACGTCTCGAGGCAAGAGAGGATAAGCCAAAGAACTGAAGCCGGCTTATGTTACTATTATATTACTATATTATTATAAAAATATTACATTTTTTGCATGTAAAGTTTTGTGATGATTACTATTTAATATAATTATCCGGTTCACGTAATTACTATAAGAATTTGCCCGGCTAAAACTAATAAAAAGCATTAATGGTTTATTAATGGTTTTTGGTTTCGAAATCATTCCGGCTCCGGGGTTCTTATTCATGAATACATGCATATGCAAGTATATGGAAGCACTATTAATTACGTGAGTCTAGTGGGATAATTATGTTTAAAGGTTATTTTACTGTTTTTTTAGTTATGAATGATTTAGAAAATATTAAATTATAACTAACTTGTAATAATATTATACAATTAATCCTTTCCTTAAAAAAAACAGATTTTAGGAATGTGTTATATATTCGCCCATCAAGGGATATTGAAATTTTATATAAATTAGTGGAATTAGATCTTTAGTTTGAAATGATGTTGCATGTTTTACTATATATATATTTTTTTTTGTATTTTGTGCTTATAGAGCCATATAGTTGCAATGCGATTTCTATATAATAGCTCTTTCCACTTTTTTCATTGTGTTATTTAAATATTTTTGCATGAAATTAGTAATTAATTAGTTTTATATTTGGTGTGGCCGCCGTAAAAATAGAGACGAAAAATAAGTCAAGACTTTGACAACCCTAAACCTGAAAACCCAGGTACAAATAGAACTGGCTTAGAATTAGCATTCAATGAGACTGGAAGTTGTAGTTGTAATTTATAAAAATATCTCTTGTATTAATATATAGTAAAAAAAATAGACAATATAATATAGCTCTGTATAATACCATAAATGTTTTAATTTTGTTGTTTGTAACATAGATACATGTTAATAGACAATTTCTAACAAGCATCAAAATTTATTTACATTTTATTTTGAAGCCAACTTGTATAATATTTCATATTTATAATATATGTTTATATATCGGCTCTGGCTCAAACCCTACATATATATATTTATATTGATAATCAAACCAGAATTTAGGTCAAACTAGTTTGCTCCAGATTGAACCACTTTATCAAACATGTCAGAATAAATTGGTTTATCCTAGCACCCTAGGCTTCGGCATCTTGATTTTAAATATTTATTGGAGTAACGTAATTATTATTAAAATAACCTTTATTATTATCATGAAATAGACTATTTAGGTTTCAGATATTTAATTTTAATTGTGTACAAGTCACGATAGTTTTAAAATATTAACTATCTATATATTTATATAAATTCTTTTGCTAATTGTTTTGTAGTAAGACAAATATAAAACATAATTATTTGTCTGTACTCTCGTCAACATTATTTGCATTAGCCCAACTAGTTTTAAGGTCTTTAGGGGTCATAATCTATAAGTGAAGTATTGCAGAATAGCGGCGTGAACCAAATACATCTGAATAATTATATATAATAACTTAATCATGGATTGTGAAAGTTTAAACACGAATATAAAATCATTGTATTAATAAATAAAGTTTTTTGTATTTTGTGTTGTTGTTTAGTATTTTTTTGGTTCTAAAACGTTTTTTTACAGCATTTTGTAAGTGATTTTAAAAAACATATCAAAACTTTTAAGATTATTAAAAATATATAAAATATTTTAAAAATAGTGGAATTTACAAAAAAGTACAAATACAAATGTACAAATCTGTAAACCTTGGTCTCTAATTTACAATATTTCTTATTTAAAAAGAATTAATTAAGTTTTTCCAGACTGAATTAAATTAATTTATTACCTGCAACACAGGTTAAATTTTAAAGCAGGTAATCTTATAATATTTGCTTAAAATTACTCTACTGTTATACTTGTACCCTACTGCTTAATACTTTTATGTTATTATTTAGCTTATTCCATAATAACTTAGAAATAAAAATTATTACTATTATTATTTCAGCTTAGACACATAAAAATTAAAAATAAATTAGTTTAGTTCTGAAATAGATAAAACAATTGACACAAATAAAAATTTAAATGTGTTTGTTTAAAAAAGATATTTCAATGACAAAAAAAGAAATTGTTTATTTGATTTTAATATTTTCGAAAAATGTATACTTAGAAAATATAAATCCATTCAAAACAGAATGACACCCATTGCCTCCAAGATCTTATTATCATTTTAAATTTTCATATTAAAAATAAAGTAATGTGTTATCAACAATTTCAATATTTCTGGTTATTTATTTACAAGGGTATGTTATGACATAATTATTGCATATTGTTTTGTTTCTTGTGTGTATCATTTAATATTGTTAATTTTTCCTTTTATTATACAATAAGTATTGTCTAATATGCAATAAAGTACTTATCTGTCTATGTATTTATTATATTAATCAGTTTTAAATTATATTTTCATTATTTTTTACTATAAAGCAGCAGTATTATTATTATAAACCAGGGAAGTTTGTTTGTTGAAACACAGTAAATAATAGGGCTTATAGGTATTATATATTATCCAATATAGCAAATATGCAATGTAAACAAGTGAGATAATGATTTCATTCATACTGTTCACTTCTCAAGTCTTATTATATTTAAATGTGTGTGCAATGTAGGTAAAAATGTTCTAAAGTGAAATAAAAATATAAATAATTTTAAGAATTTCATTTAAAAAGAAAAACATTAAAATAAGGCCAATTTTAACAATATTTGAATTTATAGGAACTAAAAGTTATAAAACATTATAAGTTATAAGTATATACGTAGTATTCGTACTTTAGTAGTGACACAGCACTCTTGTGTGTAATATATTGATAACCTAAAATATATATTAATTAATTTATTAATTTCTAAGATTAAATACGTTTAAATAACTTCTAGATACTTCTTTGGTTCAATTATTATCTACACGTCACAATTTAAAAAGATTTATATATATTACCTCGTCTAAAAATTTTGTAACGTCGTACACCCCATTGTGGATAATAAGGATTGCATCTTGCCGGGAATTTCGACACTTCAATTCTTCTCTAGTAAATAATTTTAGTTCTTCAGTCATGTTGCTTTCCATTTAATTCAAGAGACAAAAGTTATCACGACTTTCGTCAAACAGCTACAAGTTTCAACTATAGTCAGATATCAGACTCTCTTTCTGTGTGACGTTTGTGCACTCTGATTTTATGGTACTCTGTGACTGTGAACACAGACTAATAACATAATACTGGTATTTATATATTTATAGGATATTTTATACTACTCTGTCAACTAGTGTATTCTGAAGGATAGATGAGTATCGACTCAATACCACAGAGTACTGCTCTATACTTTTGATTGTTTCCAGTATATCATTGCCAGTGCCTAGAAGTATAAATCGACACCAAAAATAGTGCTTATAAGTACAATAATTGGTATAACAACAAGTAATT
Organism: Mechanitis mazaeus; assembly: GCA_959347395.1. NCBI lineage: Eukaryota > Metazoa > Arthropoda > Insecta > Lepidoptera > Nymphalidae > Mechanitis > Mechanitis mazaeus. Next base: position 16,356,888 of record OY365752.1, on the reverse strand, counting down.
GTTGAAATACATCATTATATTTAGACTACAGAAATATAAATTGATAGAATATTTTAAAAACCTTTAAGAAAAGTTTTAGTTACTATCGAAAAAGTTATAGTGTTGTTTCTCTCATTCCTTATAAAACTAGTTCCAAAGAGAATAACATAAATACTATTTATTTAAAATGTTGTTAAGATTTGTTATTTTCTCTATCTTACATTCTGAAAATTAAAATATTTGAAATAATTACGATAAATGTTACTATAAAAAACTTAAAAAATACACAAAAATTTTTTTTCTTTATTTATTAACGAGGGTATTTTGATAAATCCCTCATTGTGTCTAAAACTGTATATCACATACGACATGTTTAATAATAAAAATAAAATTCGTAACTTAAATATTATCAAAGATTCTTCCACTGGTTTGATATTTTGGAGGTGACTATTTCTTTTTGGTTTCAATCCTGAGAACCATCTCAACAGACAAAACTTTTGTTAAAAAGATGCATCCGTCTATTCGTTAAGGAGATATGATGCAACAGTCGCAACAAACAGATAAAAAGAAACACTTGGGGGTGAAAAATAAATCATTATTATAACATTTATAAAAAAATAAGCTATGATTGCAAAAATAAGATTGTAGTTTAAATTTTATTGAAAGTAAACCCAAACAGTTTATAAAATTTGCAATAATGAAATACTGTCACTAATATTAAATTATTATTTAAATATAAATTAAAAATTTACAAATCAATCCCTATACTGCTAGCAAGCCCGTATAAAGGAAATTAAAGAGACAACAAAGGCTTTAATTATATATTTTTTAACTACTAATAATTACATTACATTCCTCATTGAAATTACTAGACCCGTATTGTAGTTGCTTCTTGTATTTCTTTTTGTTTGTGTGTTCCGTCACAGAATGGTCTATTTTTTGTTTGTTTACAGTTGCACAACCAGTACTCTTTTGTTTTTTCAACCTGAAATCTTATTGGCCTAGAAAAAGAATATATAAAGTTTAATGATAATGTTTAAAATTTGTATCTAATAAAATATCATGTTAGTGACCTTTGTGTAATTTTTAAGAAATGATCTCTGTGTGTGCCATCACACAGTGGTTGTGACTTAGAACGTCCACAAAGACACCAACTGTAGGACTTTCCTGCTTTTAAAATTAGCTTAAAGGGCTTTCTATCATATACAATCCCATTCTCTGTTTGTTCATTGGCTGAGTAAATAGTTTTCAAGGGGTTTTTTGGTATCTCTGGTTTAGGTGGTTTAGTTACATAAGCCACCTAAAATAAAAAAAAATACATAAAATTCGTTGTTAACATAATATAGTACACTTGACCATTTAGGTTAGAAACTGTAATACAATATTATAAGCTTCATTATTATGCTGAAGGTTGAAAAATTGACTATTCAGAACGTTAGTTATAATTGAAAAAATATATTTATAATCTTATAAACACATACCGATTGAATCCTGCTTTTAAAAATGTTGTTTTGTAAGCTTAATCGAAACATCTTAATGTTACAATAACTTAACTTGTGCACTTGACTACTAAAAACTAAATACTACAGAATGATAATTCTGTTTATTTAAAACTAAAATGATACTTTAAAAACAAATACAAATATTTAATATTATTGTAGGTCAAAATAAAAAAAAAGTTGTTCCTAAAGTCACTGTCAAAAATCTTTCAAAATTGTCGGGATTTAATCTGGATTTTATTTTATATAATGTTATTGGGAAACCGAGATTTCTTTAAAAATATATTTCAAAATTTTTATTTAAGTTTGGTAAATATTACTTAAATTATCATGTTTATGTGATATATTTCGAACTAAATTCTCTATTTCTTTTTACTAACTGTTACACTGCACGTGAATAAATTATAACGATGTATGTATAGTGATATGAATTATGGTGACAACTGACTTGATCCGTCATTTAATTTGACACTAGGTTAACTAGTGACAACTGGCTTCAATTTTATTATTTCGACTTTCAAGTTCAAATAAAACTCGAAATGTCTTTTATTATTTCTTTTATTTTCTAAGTGTAAGCATGTTAAATAAATGATTTCTTTGTAATTTTCTCTTTTAGTAGATTATTCGTTTATCAATGTATAAATTCATAAACATGATGTATTGCTTATGATTTATTGTATGGAGTAATGTCTAGAATACGGGCAATAGAGGCTAAAGTGCATAAAGAATCCGCACAAAACTTGGAAAGTCGAAGAAATAAATACAATGAAGTTGGTAAAAAGAAGAACGAAACCAGCAACAAGGTTGACACAGAAAGTAAGTTTAAATTATGGTGTAAACGTGGTGTCAGCAGTATTGATGATTTAAAGGTTATTTTATTAATAATTACCTAACAAAATTTATTTCTTTTGATCTCAGGGCAACAGATCAGCGAGTTACTCTATAAATTGCCGAAGTTGAATCAGATATTCGATGTACATCGTAAAATAGGGGAGGGAACATTTAGTTCAGTATACTTGGGGTCCTTAAAGCAGCATACTCAACTGCCCGAGGCTCAAAAGCGATGGTTTGCGATAAAGCATCTTGTGCCTACAGCACACCCGGCCAGAATAGAGCATGAACTTAGATGTCTTCAAGATATGGGGTGAGTTTTTTCATAAATTATTTATGTTAATGTGTATTTATGTAATAATTACTCTTCTTTTGTCAGGGGCAAGGACTATGTGATAGGAGTGGATCTGTGCCTTAGACATCTTGATACCATAGTTTTTATAATGCCATATATACCTCATAGAAAATTTTCGGTAAGTGTGAATTTAATTTTTAGTAAATGAACAGTTAAATTAATAACAAGAACTAACTAATCCTTTGTACTCTTAAAATACAATAACTTATGGAGTTACTTCCAAGTCTAATTCTCTACAGTAACAGGGGTCTAATGAATATGTTGTAGTTGTTAAACTTAGAACTATTGTTTGTAGTCAAAATCAATTACTATGTCATTGTTATAAATTGAAAGGATATAAAAAGCTATATATTACTTATAAATAAAAGGAATAGCTAAATTAAAAAAAAAACTACATAATTTTTTTTAGAAGGGTAGGAGGTCTAAAATGTGGAATGAAAGGGTTTAAAATAAAATGAACCAAAGAGTATTTTTCTTTTTCAATATAATCACATTTAAGCTGAATACATCTATTAGATCTATGAACAAATTTGTCTAAACCATGGTTAACTTTATCTTTTGCCTAAAAATGAGTCAAAATTTACACCAATACCTCCCTTAGGGCTAGACCAAGATCACAGAGTGGGTGGACTAATGATTCAAAGCTTTGTGTGTGCTGTGCAGCCACCGCAACTCTACTTTAGTGAACTGGTGCATTGTCTTGCAATAGCAATATACTCTTGGTCAATTTTACTTAATGCTTTTTCTTGATGGCCTCTTTTAATTTTTCTAGTATTGTTACACAGTATTCCCTGGTTACAGTCCTTCACTTTCTTTGTAATCAATCAGTATTATTCCCTTACAATCCAGAAAACAATAGCCATCACTTTTATCGACTCCGACACTGATTTTTTTTTGAGGTTGTATTCCCTATTTAAGCCATTGCATGGACTCTTGTCTGCACTCAGTTGCAAACTAATAAATTGAAAAAGATGAAACATTCATCTCCAGTAACCGCTTTAAAATCAGTGCAGCTGAAACTCAATTTATATACTAATGATGAGGTGCTGATTAGCATGGCACTAATCGAGCCCACCTATCTACACTCTATCCCCTCTATTTCATGAACTTTTGGACCTCTCGTATGTTTGAAACAATATCTGATTTAAACAACAATAAGGGGAACAAATTTTATTATTTGTATCATGGTAACCGTTATCAACTTTAATAAGTGGAATAAAGTGTATGTATGATAAAATATATACCTTTCTCAGGAGTACGTAGGGGACATGGATACTGACGAGGTGCGTAGCTACATGCGGGCGTTGTTGGTGGCGCTAAGGCATGTGCATTCATTTGGAGTCATACACAGAGATGTCAAGCCAAGTAACTTCCTCTATGATCGGGAAAATAGGAGGTTTGGATCGTTTTATTACCACTTAATACAGAATTCTTACAGTACATTATAGTAGCCAACTTGTCTCAAAGTATGATGAAGTATGATGATGATGATGAAGTATGATAAATGTGAAATTAAAATTTTTATCAATTTCTGAAATATAGAAGTATATTTTTCTGACAGATATTTGTTGGTTGATTTCGGCCTGGCACAGCGCGTAGTCAGCTCTGAGAAGTCTTCATTAGCCGTGCCGGCCCTGGCGCCCGCCCCTCCGCCTGCGCACTCCAACAGCCTCAAGCGACCCAGGGATGAGGTAAAATGTTATGAAACATAATAAGAGGTTTAAAAAAGAGTTGATTGTGATTAACTTTTATATACATTTTCAAACTCCTCTGCAAATACTTGGGCATAGTAATTATTATAACTTGTATTTTACAATTAAAAAGGCTTTTTAATCATGATACACACTTATTTATTACGAAACCAACATTAGTACAACTTGTCACATTTATTATTTTTATACCCACATACAACTTAATAACTTTCTCAAATAATAACATAACACCTTCCTTTCAAGTCAAAAACACAATATTAAACTATTTTATATAAATATACACAATCAACACCCAATTATGTCTGACCACTCTTCTGGAGGAGGCAAAATAATAGAGTCATTATCGGCGTCACTTTCACTATCATAATTTTGCTGTAACGGTTGATCACCACTTTGCATAGGTGGTTTAGTTTTATGCAGCTGATCTACATGTCTCCGATGTATCACACCATCCTGGGCTCGCACTTCAAATAAGGCTGGTGCCACTTTATTAGTCACCACTCCACGCTGCCATTTCGCATTCATGTTATACAATCGCAGTAAAACATGATCTCCAACTTCAAAGTTCTTTACTCTTCTACCTTCCCTTCTACCATCTTCTCTTACAAGTTCTGATTGTGTATTTAAGTCAGGATGCAATAATGTAAGTGCTGTTCTGTACTTCCTGCCATTCAACATCTCCGCAGGAGTCTTTCCAGTCACTGTACTAGGGGCAGTACGCATATGAAATAGCATCTTCGCTATTCGCTCTGCCCAAGGCATATCTACTTGCTTCCTGAGCTTTGACTTAATTGTCTGTATCAGCCGCTCAACTTGGCCATTCGTAGCAGGGTAATAAGGGGCACCAGTAATGTGTTTGATATTATTTTTCACAACAAATTCTTGAAATTCTTGTCCTATAAATGCAAGGCCATTATCTGATATCACAAGCTCCGGTAGCCCATGATCAGCACAAGCCTTTCGCAAGGAGGTAACTACAGCTCTGCTTGACATGGATGGCATTATGTCAACAATTGGCCACTTGCTGTAAGAATCTATTAATATTAAAAATGTTTTCCCCATAAATGGCCCCATAAAATCTATGTGCACTCTTGACCAAGGCTTTGTTGCTTCCGGCCAATGATGTTCAGTTCTCGGGGGGTTATTTCTATTCAGCTGACAAGAGTCACATATAGAAACTATGTTCTGTATATCCGAGTCAAGTGAAGGAAACCAAACATATGCTCTTGCCGTCATTTTCATTTGCACCATTCCACTATGGCCTTCATGCAGTATATTTAATATTTCCCTCTGCATTGCTTTTGGTATTACGACTCTATTAGCCCACAAAATGCAATCCTTATTCAGTGACAAGCTTTCCCTTTTTCGATAATATGTCTGTAATTCCCCATTTATAACAGGTGGCCATCCATGTAATAAAAAAAATTTAACTCTTTTTAAAATCTGATCCTTTTCTGTTTCTTGAGCAATGTCTTTTGAATTTAAACCTCGTACATTCTTTTGTTCAAATAAAAATATATCTTCTTCATTTTCACAATCATTTGATATACACAAGGTAGGCCACCTACTAAGGCTATCAACATTTGCCATTTCTTTGCCTGGACGGTATACTAAAGTATAGTCAAAGGTATTGAGTGTTAAGGCCCATCTAAGCATTCTTGCTGATACAAGGTCAGGAATAGGTTTCTCTCGACCAAATATGCCCAACAATGGTTTATGATCGGTGCATATCATAAATTTACGACCTAACAAATATTGTCTAAACTTCTTCAGACCAAACATGATAGCTAAGGCCTCCTTATCAATTTGAGCATAACGTCGTTCATGATCTTGGAGTGTTCTAGAACTCATTATAATGGGCTTCTCTGTACCATCTAGCATTTTATGTACTAACATGGCACCTAGCCCATAGTCACTTGAATCACATAACATTATTAACTCCCGCTCTAAGCTGTAATGAACTAAAGTCAACTCTGACGTCAAAAGCGACTTTGCTTTATCAAATGCAACTTGTTCATTTTTTGTCCAATGCCAATTAACTTTATCTTTTAATAACCTATACAAGGGTTGCATTACTGAAGCTTTATTCATTACAAATCTCTCATAAAAGTTATAAAGGCCCAAAAATGCCTTTAATTCTGTTTTATTCTGTGGAGCAGACTTCCCTCTAATTTCTTGCACTTTTTCCTCTGAAGGATGAATACCTTCACTGTCAATTTCGTAGCCCAAAAAACATACCCGTCTTACAGCAAATACACACTTATTTATATTTAACCGTAGACCAACATCATCCAAACTCTGAAGAACCTGTCGAAGTCTTTGATCATGTTCTTCCATACTTATGCCAGAAATAACTATGTCATCTAACAGGCACGCAACACCCTCAACACCTGCCAACAAGGAGGTCATTAGTCGTTGAAATATAGCTGTGGCTGCATTGACTCCATACGCAAGACGATTCATTCGCATCAGGCCCAAGGGTGTATTTAGGGTTAATAGCTCTGCAGTCTCCTGGTCAACCTTCAACTGATTATAGGCATGTTTAAGATCAATTTTTGTAAAATATTTGCCACCTGAAAGTTGAAAGAAGGCTTCATTTGCTGTAGGCAGTGGATAGTTATCAGCTAGGCAAGTCGAGTTAACTGTACTTCTATAATCTCCACACAACCTCAGTGATCCATCTGGTTTAGGGACAATTCTCAAGGGGGTTGCCCACCGAGAGTGTTTAACGGGTGTGATGATACCATCTGCAATCATTTTATTTAACTGATCATTTACCTTTGCCCTTAATGGAAATGGTACAGGACGAGAACGCTGAAACACTGGAACCACATCTGATCTCATATCAATGTGAACCATAGGACCAATATATTTATCCATTTTGTTATCAAATAATTGAGGAAACTTGTCTTGAATATTGTTTACTTCTTTGTTGTAATTTACAGCATTGATCCCTTGAAGTGAAATTTCTAAGTCTTTAAACCATGTGCGTCCCATTAAAGCTGGTCCTCTGCCGCAGCTTATAAGTAAAGGTAAATTAACCTTTTTATCTTTGAACTCAATAGAAGCTATCATTTTTCCTTTAATATTCAACTTCTCATTTGTCCAAGTTACAAATTTACTATCACAGAATGTTAAATCAGGAAAAATATCTTTATGTCTCAAATAGACACTGTGTGGAAGTATGGAGCATGCAGCACCTGAGTCCACTTCCATAGGTATCATTACCCCATTAATTGTGACATCCACCATGTATGGATTTGATCTCACAGTATTTACATTAATTTCAGTAGTCATTAGTTTCATACCATTAATAGTGTTTATATCCCCTGTTAATTGTTCCTGGTGCAAGTGTTCAGATATTACATTGCCACAGTTGTCAATATGCATATTCCTTTTATCTACTGTACAGGCCCCCTTAATGTGCCCTTTTTTATTACATTTATAGCAAGTAGCACTAGCAAAACGACATTTCCTGTCTCCATGGCGCTTCGCACAGTGTGAACACGTCTTGGTACTAATTGCATTCACTTCCATAGGTTCGTATGCATTTCTTGTGGAATTTTTAAAGCTGTCTTGATATGACATATCATTTCCTATAGATTTCGCCATCTGAATAGCTTCGAAATTCAATGCCTGTTGCACCACTTTTTCGTACGTAACTTCCTCAAGCTTCATTTTCAACAACTCTTTCTTTAAGTTGTCATTATGTACACCTAGTATTATTTGTTCTGCTAAGCGTCGTCCCAATTCAGAAAATTTACATCTTGAACTTATATCATGTAATGCCGCCACAAAATTAGTGATAGATTCGCCTGATCTCTGTTTACGTGCATAGAATTTTTCAGTTTCTAATATTGGATGAGGTGTGCGAACAAAGAATTTATTAAGTAATTCAATAATTTCTTCAAAAGAAACTTCACTTAGTTTTCTAGGTGCCAGCAGCGAAACAATTAATGAAAAGGCTTCTTTTCCACATTGAGATAAAAATAAGGCTCTTTTCTGCACGCTTTCCAATTTACCAGCCGCTTCCAATGCGAAATAAAGTTGTTCACGATAATTTTCCCAATTATCCTTATGGGGTTCAAATTTCCCCGGTAAAACGATACTCGCAGTACTTGTAAAAGCCATTTTTAACGGTATTTTGCTCGTCGCCACTATTATAACTTGTATTTTACAATTAAAAAGGCTTTTTAATCATGATACACACTTATTTATTACGAAACCAACATTAGTACAACTTGTCACATTTATTATTTTTATACCCACATACAACTTAATAACTTTCTCAAATAATAACATAACAGTAATAAAAGTAGTTACTCAAAAAATCTGTGTAAGAGTGTGTAGCAGTAATTAAATGTGAGTGGAGTTTAAAGTAACATGTTGGAAAGATTGAACATACATATATATATTTACACTTACATTTTATTTTGTTTTTTATATTTTTAGGATGACACTTCACCGAGCGAAAAAAGAATCGCTTTGGATCTATCAACGCGCGTCCGGTGTTCACATAGTATCACTCCGATACCAAGAAGATTAGCGTTGCCCAAGGTGCAAATACCCAAACAAAATTTGGCGAAGGTGATTAGGATGATGTAATGGAATTAGTGTATCTCGTCTCTCCTCTGACTCCTGTCGTACCCCAGGTGCCCGCCGGCGGCTGCTCGTGCTCCAACGCTGGCGCGGTGTGCTCATCGTGTTCGCTGCGCGCCGCCGCCCGTGCGCCCCGCGCCGGCACGCAGGGCTTCCGGCCGCCCGAGGTGCTTTTGAAGAGTCCTCGGCAGGGCCCCGGAGTAGACATGTGGGCGGCCGGAGTGGTACTGGCTAGCCTGCTGACGGCGCGTTATCCTTTCTTTCGTGCCTCGGACGACGCGTCTGCGCTGGCCGAGTTGGCCGATCTCCTGGGCACGCGACCGCTGCAGCGGGCCGCCACTACTCTTGGTATGATTTCGCCACCCCGTGACCCCCCCAAGTTTTGTGTTCTCTCTACCCAACATGTATTTGCAGGTCGTCGCATGGTGACGTCGCAGCCCCGGCGCGGCCTGTGCCTCCGCAAGCTGGCAGTGCGCCTGCGTGGTCCCGTTCCCGCCCCCCTTCCGCCCGGCCCGCAGCCCCCCGCCTGTGTGCACTGTCGTCTGCCGCGCCCGCAATGTCTGTGTGCTGACGACTCCTCAAAGGTGAGTCCCGACCGGCTAGAGACGGCACTATCTACCCCATTATGTATGTTCCATGTCCCGCAGGCGAGCGACATAACCCCGGGTGCGCTGGTGGCGGGGTTCCCGGACTCGGCCTTCTCGCTGGCGGCGCGGCTGCTGGAACCCGACCCGCGTCTGCGCGCCTCCGCTAGTGACGCACTGGAACACCCCTTCCTCATCGATTGACGGTCGCTTATTGTATTTATATTGAAATTGAAATGGGGTCGAAAAGTGTAAACATACATTAAGTTACTGGCTGTGAGCCTTTCTCGCCTCTTGAGACTTATAGATCTAAATATACCCTATTTTTGTACACATATACTATGATATGTAACCAAGATAATCAAAGATGATAAACAAAAGGTGAAGGGACCATATTTTGGACTGAACTTTTCTTATGACCTCATGAAATGCTATCACAATAATTAAGATACAGGAGCTGAGTGTTGTTACAAGGACATCTGTTTCAACCTGTAAAAATTTATGTAACCTCAAATATTGATGTTTAAGTTTTTATAATATTTATAATGAATGAATGAATAGTTTTTAGTTTTGTGTACTCTGGTATTGAGATGCAATTTAATTTACGTTTTTATCTAATTTTCTTTTAATCAATTGTTTTCGTTAATTAGTTATAAAGTGGATCTCGAAGTAATTTAAGTTTTTTTAGTACAAAGTGGTTAATATTACCAAGGAAACCAGGTCACATAAAATCCAGCAACAAGTTTGGTAAAGTCTTCCTTTTGATGTCTAGAATAAGGCCAAACTTTGTTATTCATGTAATAAAGACTGGTAGAGGATGTTCTATATGTTTACATATTATTAGTTTTTTTTCCATTAAAAATTTAAAAATTATGTACATGAACAAAATCATGATAAAGTTGTGTAGTTCCTGATTACAATATTAATTTCTAAGTGTTTAATAAAGTGCCTTGAAAATGTGTTCAAAGCCGTGTTGCCAGTCTTGTTACTACTTGAATATATGTTAATATTACTTCTTGTTTTATTTAAAACAAATAAAAATAAATATAAATATGCTAATATTAATTTATTATCAAAATTTATATGAATTGAATGGCAATCTTTATGTTAAAAGAAACTAAATGAATTCTTCATCATCTATATTTTCACACACATATGTATTGTATTAAATAATAATAGAATCATTGTTATTATCCTTTTAAATTATTGGATAATTTTGTTTGTTGGAATGTTTTTTTTTATATTCAAATATAATATAATATAGTTAACAAAAGTGAAATTAGAAGTATATTGTTAATAGTCTTTTTGTTCTCTGTAATGCAAGATAATTTCAATGATTCTTTCTTATTACAAATTTGAATTATACTATATTTCACAAAAAGCAGAGAGCAATACATATATTTAATTAAAATATGTTTTTTTGCAAATAGCAACACATTACCTAAATCAACATTATTACAGTTTGAAAACTGCATGACAAGTCTATGGCAGCTGGTATAAAAAAATATCTGTTATATAAATTTCACATTGATTTCCAATATTCAGTATATTAACTTATGTTATATTACTGTCATATTTGTTACACAGTACACTTAGCCTAATACTTTTAATAAGTATTTACTGTCTAGAAATTTATACAAAAACTTAAAAATGGTGACAAATAAGCTTATTGGTATGAGGTGCAATGTTTGTATAAGCAGTGCTTCCTGTATACTGCAACAAACTGTTAGTTATCACAATCTCAAATCCGGATTTTCTGATTGTGCATTGTACGACAAGTGATGTCAGTTTAGGCACAACACTAATTCTTCCAGAAGTTCGGATTCTGCTGCAAGCGGCGTTCAAAGTTCTGGTACCAGGTATGCAGTGTTGTGAGAGGGATGTATGAGACCCCTGGGGTAGCTGTCATCTGTTCTTGAGTTAAAGAAAATGATGCTACAAAATTTACTAAACTTTCTAGCATTTTTTGAGCAAATGTCACATATGAGCTTGCTTGTTGGACCTGAAATTTAAAAAGTACCACTAATAAATATAAAATTGTTTGAAGATTGAAGATTAAACAAATTACTAAGTTTGGACTTACATCTGAGTTTGGTAGAAGTTGTGCATTGTTTTCAGGTTCTATTGATATTCCAATTTGAGCATTATTACAAATTTGTTGATTTCCAAATGCACCCATAAATTTATTTTCACCTGCAAAAAAGTTATGTTAGTTTAATAAATAGTGAGGCTTTAAAGAAAAATTAAGATATGGTCATTTCATACTTGAAAGTTCATGGAGTTTTTTTAAGTTCGATATTTTAAATATAGCTGAAGGTTTTGCATTGGATATATGTCCCAGTGGCTGCCAATTTGGCGGTGCGTTGGGGTCAGGCCAGCTCCAGTAAACCACGGCCACTGTGCCGACCGGCAACGGCGTCGTTCCCGTCAGAAACACCACCGCGTGGTTTATAGAATCTACATCTAATATTGTCGTGATCAGAGTCGTTTCCGAAACCGGTGTAAAATCCGTCTGTACCTAAACATCATTGTTTTAAATTTAATTCATAAGTTTTCATTTATTATTTATTGTATACAAAAAGTAAACATTAATGGTATTAATGGTGTTTAAGCTTACCAATCGTCCTGAAACAATTAGACCAAACATACTGGCCGTGAAGTTTTAATCAAATTATATTTATTTAAATAATTGATTGGAAAGTATTTAGAAATAACTAAGTATTTTGTTATAAAGAAAAATAATGTTTCATTCTAGAAAGAACTTTACATTTCGATTCAACCAAAATAGTCCCTTACTTGACAAATGACAAGGCTTCAAAGAAAAGTCAAAATCAAATGAAATTGACAATAAAATATGACAATTATGATCAGTGTACACAGATGACTTAGAGAACACAATGTCAACACTTTAAAATAAATCATTAATCAAAGTACGCAAAACCAAATCGTCTATTAGATCGCAAGGATTATCGTTTGTTTTCCTATTCAGGTTGTATTATGTTGTTAAACTAAAAGGTTTGGTTTACAGCAGGTTGTATTGTGTGTTATAACAGATGTGTGCATTCATTTACGACAAACCCCATTATTAGAAGTCGGCGCGATTTATCAATCTTTTTTACTTTTTGCTATCATTCGTCATCTTAGTAGAAATGTGAAAAATATGGAGAAGAAGCAAGTGCTTCTTTGACATTTTTTTACTTAATTCCTCTAAGACTTTTTCAGTTATCAATAATATGCTTTTCTCTTACTTCATATCCTTACTCATATTAATTAAGAGTTCTAGATACAAGATATTCATCTCGCCTCATAACATGACATACCAATTTTTAATGCTAGATAGTCAAGAAAAAAAATACTTTTGTTTGTGAGTTTTCATTTACGCCTCCAGCTATAAACAAAATATATACCAAAATATAACATATGAATATAAATAGCTTCTCCGATCGTGATTTCAAATCCGGAATGAAAACGATGTTCGAAAGAATTTGATTATTTAGACATACAAAAAATACCTTATAGTACTTATCTAATTACCAAAACTATGGTTCTAACAAAATTTTACTTTTAGAGGCCTTTTCCAAAAATATGGAGTTGACAAAATGTGTTAATTTTAACCGCCAACTGATGTTATTCACGTTTTTATGATAACAACAGATGTCTTATGATATTTTAGGCAAAACACAAACAAGGTTAGATGTTTAGGTATATTAAAAATTAAAATCCTATTATAAAAAAAATAACTAAGTACATTAAAAATTAAAACACTAGTATAAAAAATATCCTAGGTTTAAAAACCTATCATATTTATAAAATCAATGTCTAAAATTTCACTGTCTTGGTCATTATATTTTTTTTTATCAATATCTAAGTATAATTTCGATTTTGTAAAACACTGGCTGTCATTCGCGGATCCCCCCGCGGGTAAACGATTTTATTTACTTTTAAGATAAATTTGAGTAGTAGATGGTATATAACCTATAGCCTTCATCATTAATTTTCCTATCATAATCAGACTAAATTCTATTCTTTATGTTCTTTTCTTTTCTATTGCGTTTAAGCAAAAAAACTTTTCCGCTTTATAATATTATACACATACATAATAATTTAATAAAAAATATTTAAAAAATCTTTTACGAATATGTTAATAATCTATGACAAAGACAGGTAAAACATGAATTGTATACAAATATAAGGTATTCTTCATACTGACATTTTAATACCTGATAAAATTCATAGACTCTATATAAAAATCAAACGATTTTGGTTATTTAGTTCGTAGATTGTATATGTTAAGTATAATTAACAAACTAGAAATCTACTTGTTAGCGGTACTTAGTTTATAGTTGTTTGTTATTTTAGTAAATAATTATGTGATGATAAATGGCTTATTATTGGCCATTGTTGCTGAGGATTATCGGATTAACAATAGCTATTTAACAATGTTAATGATTTAATATCAATAAAAGTATTAGGTTTATGAAACAGTAGATAAACAATTGAAAAAATATTTGTACCTGTATGTTACAGCCATAGAGATCAAATAGCTATTATACATAATGACTGGTCATTTTATATAATAATAAAATTGTTTAGACAATGTGCGAAATTAATTGCTAATCCTATTTATTTATAATATAGTTAATTAATTATTTATTACATTATTCCTAATCTATACCTATTGGTTTTATTACTTCATCAAAGTCTCCAAAGATATTATATTATATTGATAGTACTTAAATGTGATTAATTCGTTGTCAATTTTCACTTTGTCTAAATTAAGTAGTTATTATAAATAAATGGATACTGGATAGTGTATATAATATCTCTATTGATTATTTTGGCTGTAACATATATAATATGGAGACATTAAAAACAGTTTAACCTATTGGAGGTAATGAAGGTATAGCGGGAACTGTGCAAACCTGATGCCCGGTTGTGTACCTACTCGGCTGAAGATATAAACATTTGCATCTCGTGATGATAAAGACGCCACAGTCGGGGATTGTGTAAGCCAAGATGGTATCCTTGGAAGTGTGCCGATAACTGCTTCTGAACACTCTTTAGACTCGTGTCCGGACTATGTCCGAGAGGCAGGCGAATTAACACGGCATTATCTTTTGGGGATTATCAGCCTTGCGACGGGACCTGAGTCGCGTTTTTCCCCCCGTGGTAGTGCCCTACAAGGATCTGAATGTCGTGTAGAACACCCGAGATCTAGGGCTGCCGTGTGCTGTATTGATCGGGTGTTTGGGTACAGATCGCAGTCAGGTGTGGTGTCGGGTTAAACAGATTGCTCCGGGTGCGGTGTTGGGTACCATAAAATTTTGGGATTTCGTGGATGGTCACGAATTCTTTTAGGACTCCACGATTTTGTTGAAAGTGATATTTAGACGTTGTTAGGTCGACTTCGAGATAAGGAAATTTGTGATATAACGGAATGGGGCGCTCGCTCTCGCCCGATTGGGGAGGTGGCTGTTAACGAGATTTGCCGTCAGAGCACCGTAGACGTAAGTTACGTAAGCGATTACCGTGACGTGACACTATGTCGGCGAATGGAGTTTGCAGTCTGGTTTAGTTTGTAATCTGAAAAAATAGGAATAAAAGCCCTTTCTCCTGCTATTGGGCTTATTCATATAGAATTCCAAACGTTAAAAATAGTTAGGTTGGGGTTGGGGCATTAAATTGTTTCATTAGACGTTATTTTCTTCAAAAGTAAAGATAATTATTATTATATTCCGACTACTTAAGACAGAACAATCAATTTCGATTCTTTAAGTAACAATAGGCCACTTTTTTATCGTTGTCTGAATGTCTCAAGCCTAAGTACTTAAACAGGTAAGTTCTCAGGCCGGCAAGTAATTTGATCAGTTAAATGTCGTTGTAAACATCTATAATACATAACCAAAATATATATATGTATACATCTATATATATAATTAATATATATACTTCACATTACAGATTGCATTTTAAAACAAACGTTTTATATTTCAATATAGTTGTTGATCTCTTATCGTATCACAGCAATAAGTATAAATAGAATAACTTAATTACATAATAGTAAATAGCAAGTATACAAATTACGCACTTTATCAAGCTTACAGAATTTACAATAGATAAATACTAAACGGAATATAGTGAAGTCAGTGGACTCAAGGAATTTACTTCTTTCTATCGAGTAACCTTATCCAATTTCTTATCTAATTCTTTACTCCTTATCTAATTTCTTTTACACTAGCAATATTATTCATCGGTATTTTGCGAACTTTCTCTACCATCGTTATTCGAATAAAAAAAAAAACAAATGTTTGGTTATAATTAAATATCTAAAAGATTGTCAATTATATCATTCTGCTGAGATACATAAGCTGTCTATAGATATATATTTATATATTAACGAAAGTTATTTAAGCAGCAAATGCAATATATGTTTTATTTCATGATAGCTGCCTGCATAAAAAATGCTGAAACTCGTTATTTGGTTCACCAATGAAACTTGTTTTGAAATACATGAGCAACTAAATAACAATATTTTTAGAGGTTTTGTTTTAATTTTATTTCATTTGTTGAATGTTGAATTTTTGGCCAGTCTACCATTTCATTATTTATTGTATATTTTCCGATTGACTAACGATTTATATTAAAGGTTCAAAGAACAAGTTATTTACTGAAGCCCTTACTAATAAAAATATTTATACCAAGTGTAACATATTTATAAATATTTCTGTTTTGGCACTCCCACTAACGTTTAACATCAAAGGTGAAAGTGACATCACAGAAAACAGTTCTCATGGTTCTACTAAAACGACTTCTAGATATTTTTATAAGTAAGAAAGTCAGAATTCAGTTTAATCTCAAAATACCTCAACGCTTCATTGTAACTAGTTAAAAATATTTGGGGGGGGGGGGGGCATTACTTTACATATATATAACACAGCGTCATATGGTTGTTTGCTAAATTACCTAACTGATTATCTGGTAGTGAATAGGACACTTCATACAAGTATATATTTACCACGACCTTGGTGCCAGTGTATGAAGATGATACACACACAACTGCTATGTTGTGGCAATTTTGGAATTTACATAACAAGTGAATTCCTAATTTCTTTAAAGATATTATGACTCTTACAAACCTTAGTTTACTGAACAACATGCTACGTTTTTGTATATTATATAAATATTTATTTTGTAATTTTAGAGTTAAATTTGGTGTAAAAAAGAAAAAACATGAGCAATAATATAATTTATTTACTTAAAATAAAACGAAACAAAATAAATAACAAGTATCTATACTCATAAATGAAAAATACACTAATTCATTTTCTTAAGACAGTTCTAAAGAAAGCTGCATTTAATGCCTAAACAGTAGTCAGAAATACATTTAAAATCAAAATAAGTTAGTTTAATTCTAAAAACAAATGATAATGTTAAAAGCTTAAATGCAGTAAGTTAAGAGAGCAGACAAGTTGCAGCACATGTTTAAACCAACAATGTGTTGCCACAAGCACTGAAATGATAAGAAGAAATAATTAATACAACAAAATATAAGATAAGGGTCAGTAGTAAGCTATCTGTCACTGGCTCGAGTGTGATAAGATTTAAAAACCATATAAGTGTACATCAAATTAATATCACAATTTGGACTTCATATACTGTCTCCTAATGAGCAGTCTACATCAGGAGGTAATGTGTCAACTATCTCCTATACAACTAGCAAAACAATAGTACATTTACTAATAATGTGTATAATCTCAACCTTGCCACAGCAAGTAATATTATATTACATATAGTATGTGTACAATACTGATATGGAAAGAAAAAATATTAAATTTTTTCACAATAATAACCACAACGCTCATGTCTACTCAATAAGATAATTTTCTTTATAAACTGCTACTAATACTTGTTAATACTACTTGCAAGCTTGATGTAACATGATAACACATTTATAACATTATCTAATTATCTAATATTGTTGTACTGATTATTTGTTTTAGGATTATTATCGCTGACTTCAATCAACTCGCTCTCATTTGTCTCAGTATGTTGTTAATCTCTCATGTATGGGTAATCAATATCTTTCAGAGGTACAAAGGTTTCTTTAACGGACTGTGGAGTGGTCCAGCGCATAACGTAGTTGGGGCCTCCCGCTTTGTCGTTTGTGCCTGACATACGACCTCCGCCAAAGGGTTGCTGTCCCACAACTGATCCAGTTGATTTGTCATTTAGATAGAAATTGCCAGCTGTCATTTTAAGTTCCTCAAAAGCAGTTTCTAAGAAATTCTGATCAGTTGAGAATACAGCTCCTGTTAAAGCAAATTTAGTTGAAGATCCAACAAGTGCCAGAGCCTTAGACAGGTCTCGGTCTTCATAAACATACATTGTTAGGACGGGTCCAAAGATTTCTTCTATCATTAGTTTGTCAAGTGGGTCTGATGTCTCTATGATAGTTGGTTGCACAAAGTATCCTTTGCTACCATCGAACTCACCACCCCCCAAGATTTTATTTTTAGGATTGTTTTTAGCATTCTTGATGTAACCAGTGATCCTGGCAAAGGCTTTATCATCAATAACTGCACCTGCAAACACTTTAAAGTCTGTTGGATCTCCAATTTTTAATTTAGCTCTTTCTTCAAGCAAACCTTGTTTAATTGGTTCATACAATGATCTTGGTACATAGATCCGGGAGCAGGCGGAGCATTTCTGTCCACAATATTCAAAAGCAGACCGAATTGTACCAGTTACAACTGATTGAATATCAGCAGAAGGATGTATGAAATGGTAGTTCTTGCCTCCACACTCTCCAATAAGCCTGGGGTAATTCTGATACTTATTAAGATTTTTTCCTACCTCATTCCATAACCAATTGAAAGTAGGCACTGATCCAGTGAAGTTGATTCCAGCCAGCTGAGATGAGGAAGTTATAGCTTTACCAAAGATAGGCCCATCAGCTGGGACAAAGTTAACAATTCCTGGTGGTAATCCTGCCTCCCTCATAATATTAAAGATACGCCAATTTGAAAGGAGAGCAGTGTCAGACGGCTTCCACAACACACCATTACCCATGAGTGCTGGAGTGTAAGCCAGATTTCCTCCAATAGCTGTAAAATTAAATGGGCTTATAGCAGCAACAAATCCATCCAAAGCTCTGAATCTGAGTGAGTTTCTTGTAACTGATGGATTTTCAGATATAGGTTGGTATTTGGCATTCTCCTTTAAAAAGAATACATTAAATCGGAAGAAGTCAATGAGTTCAGCAGCTGAGTCTATTTCGGCCTGAATAACTGACTTGGATTGGCCGAGCATGGTAGCGGCATTAAGACGCTGGCGATGAGCTCCGGCCATCAAGTCGGCAGCTTTATGCCAGATACGTACCCTTTCTTCGAGGGGAGTCCTATCCCACTTTTGTTGAGCCTCGCTAGACACTTGAATCGCCTTTTGAATAGTCTTCTCACTTGCATAATAAAACTTTGCTAATTTACGTCCATGGTCGTGCGGCATTACCTGATATTGTGGTTCCCCATCTTTAATGCTTTGATCGCCGATAACGATAGGCACTTCCTCAGTTACAGCCGCGGTACGCTTGAGCTCGTTAATTAATTCCGCGCGCTCGCTGCTTCCCGCTCGGTAACCCAGCACAGGTTCATTTTGCACATCGAAGTTTTTGAGTTTCGGAAGCTCGACGACAGTGGATGCGCAACGATCTAATGATCGTGCTCTGAGAGCTGTTCTTGTACATACAGCTAAAATCATCTTTCTAAATTTCTTCGAAACCTTTCAGCGGTATTTTCCTTGTTAGATAATGACTAAATTTTTTTTCGTCTGAGTGCGGTAATTATTTGAAATTTGTTACGTAAATGCTTCGAGACGCGCGGTCTGTGTTCTCACGGAAACTGATGCAGGTCGCCGTGCGGCGACTCAGCCACGCCACGACACGGAAAAAAACGCAATTGGGTTTGGCAACAACGTATGAATAATGACCTTCACCAATTCACATTTTGTTGTAAAAAAATTGAATATTTCAGTATGCACTGTTTTAGTTCGCAACCAAAAAACTGTGGTGCATTGTCTATATGTAATATTTTAATACACTTTTTTAGTAAAGAAATTTAAATGCAGTTTTTCGTCCCAGGATTACAGTTTCTTCATAATTAATTAACAAATTACCGAAAATCTTCAACGTAACACTATCTAACTCTGCAACATATTTATACTGTCTTTTGTATTTTTTTTTGCTCTCAGCTGACGTACAGCCATAGACATTTAAGGTTTCTATTCACTAATGCAGATTGTGTAGTGAAAAATATTTGTATCGTCGATATTGCTTTATATAAAAGAACTGTGATACTAATTGTATTAAATTGTAAAATGAAGTTGTTATACAAACGTCACAAGTTTCATATTAAGTTTAGTATATTATTATTTAAAAAAAATGTCTTATTCAAGAAACTGTACCTTTATATTGGAAACTATGGCGCAAGTTCGTAAGTTGACCTAGTTGTAGAGCGCATGCGTAAAAACTGCATTACATCTTTGTTTCCTTTGATTTTTAACCAATAAACACAGTATAATTTACACAATAGTATACTAGTTGTTGCATACAACTTTGTCTCCCCCTACTGATTCATACTTTAAGTCATCTATCCTCTTTTGAAATTTAATTAAATCCACTCATTTGTATCGGTATTATCAAAAAAAAAAATTTTTTTTTTTCGAAGTACAAAATATTATACACGTTGACTTAGATAAAAATCACATTACATTAAAATTTATTTATTTCAGTCCAAAACAGTTTTATAAATGTTGATTTTATTGATTAAATTGATGAAAATCGTTCAGCATTCATCGTTTTTTTTATTGTAATTGTAAATTGAGAAACATTTAATATATATCTTAAATGATATGTAGTAAAAGAAGACTGACTAGAAAAAATAAAGAATGTTGATAAGAACAGATAGTAAAGTAATATATATCAAGTTTTCGCATCATGTGAGATTGCTTATTATTTGGGCCGAAAAGAGAATGACTGTAGACAATAACAACGTACCACACATCTAGGTTTTTAAAAGGGAACAGGGGTACAACCGCAAGGATGTTATCTATGGAATAAAATAACAAAAACTCAATATTTTTTCCTGAAATATATATCCTATTATTTTATTGCCGCTACGTACCGAGTACACAGAAATTAAAACAATACTTTTTAAAATTATTATCAATTAATTTAATTATTTTCACTTGACTTAAATGGTGGGAAAAGCGCTAACAGATTAATGAGATTTAGAACATTAATGAAATGGATGTCATTATAGTAAGGTAACATAGGAAACTTCCTCCTAATAAAAAAACTCTCATTTTTATTAAAATAGCAATTTTTTGGAATTTTGTAATCAAAGCATTTTTAATAATAAACATATAGGATTTTTAAACACAAACATAATATCCCACATTTTGGAAAAAAAAATCTTTGCAGGATATTTTTTTTTTTTTTTTTAGTGTGGGTGCGAGCCCCACGTCCTGGGACCTTTGACGTTGTCAAACGTGTTTTTTTTTTTGCAGGATATTATAACCACAATAAAACAAAATAATCATTGATTTGTCTATGTGTTGTTAGATGACTTATTGATCAAGTCGGTTGAGGACGGGAGCAGCCGAAACTTTTGAATGGTGAAACATTCTCAATAACTATTGGTTCTGGTTATTAGGTTTAAAAAAAATATATTTCAATATTGTCCATTGTATGTAACTATAACTTAGGCAGTAATTCGACACGCTATTACAGATAAACGTGTGATTTGTCAGTTTTAAATAATATAACTACTTTGTTGTAACAAATTATTGAAATTGTTATTTTCCTTAAAATATCAAGTAAACAGTTTGAAACGAACTAAAATACTCGAGGAAAATGATAATAAATAAAACAATAGGGTTTGTTGTGGACATTTTATTGCCGTTCCAGCATCAGTACAATAATATAAGCATCGAGTAGCACGCAATGACTAAGCGCCGCCGCGATGACCTTCCGCTACCTTGGCGTTGACATCCGACGAACATACACTTTTAAATTATATTTAACTCGACTTATTCATATAAAATGTCGCGTGATTAAAAAGTATTACACCGTTCAATGTGAAATCCGTCGATAATCCTTTGTACCGACGACGGACATCACATTGTTACTTCTAACCAATATGAATGTCTCCGAAGCGCTGTGTTGTGGGTGCATACACTACACACTGAGCGACCTCGCTCGGGGACTAACATAACTAAATTTCATTACAATATACTTATAATTAATGTCATAATACGCATAAAAGATATCCTAGGCATTGGCAAGTGTGGCGGGCGGCCGCTGCTCACACACGCAGCGTTTTATAAACACGATATATCTAAACATAATTGCACCATTTAAAAGCCGATCGTCAAAACGCCGGATGTATGACGCAACGTACGTACAAACAAAATATGACACTCTTAAAGCGTGCCTGAACGAATCAGCTACTTTATAACTAAGATAAATGCGTACGAGCCTCGAGCTGGAGGCCGACCTTCATGTTTGTACCTGTCGGGTCCGCGGATACGTACAACACTCGAACTTCCATTATCACTTCATTTTTGTATTATTATATAAAATTGTATAAACTGGCAAAATTGTATAAAAATTTAGGAATGAATTTTTTAGGAATGACCATAAACACGTTCCATAGACAAGGACCCATCACTCTAGCGTTGTATAAACGCCCGAACGGACCGATAATTTGTTTTATGAGCTAGTCAGTCGAGCTTCGTTACAATTAAGTACTTAGATATGACTCCGTTCGTCCGAACTATTGAGCTTATACTTTTGGCATCAAAATTGACCTCTTATACACTAGTTACAAAACTGACAGACACCCAAGTATAACTTCTAAATGACTAAAATATTGATTGTATTATAAATCCTACATTAATATTTCCTAACTCGACAATACAGTATAATTATTGAGCACGACAAATTTAAAATGATTAATATTATTACAAAAATAAGGTTTTTTTGTAAACATCGATATTATAGATCACGGAAGACGGTAGCGTAATGATTTCTTTTGAATCTAAAATAATTTTATCACTTTGTATTTGTAATTTGTAATAATTAAAATGTCATTTCGTTATCGAGTATTAATAAGAGTCGTTATAAAAAGTTTACTATAAATTATACATCGATATACCTTCAATACAACTACAGCACTAATCACTAGCGACTCATACACCATCATAAGCGGATTACATCTAAGACCTATGTGGTGCCTCACATAGAGCGAGCGCTGTCATTTTTGTCAACAGCACCCGTGGCGACCTCGCTATTAATTATACACTAACAATGTTAAGCTGATACTTCTGTTGTGGCGACCATTTACGAACCTAACTATATGTAAATTGATATTCACAAAGTAAAATTAGACGACAGTGAACAGTAAAGAGCGCGGGCGGGCCGGGGTCGAGGTCATTGACCTTTCCGTTCAGAACAGCAGGTCGGTGGTGTGAGTGCGCGCCTCGCTCCAGGAGCGCGCGCTGTCCGCGCCGCATGGCCGCGCGTCCCCGCTCTCCCCCACCGCCTCAGAGGAACCATTCTGCAAGGTCTCGGAGCGTTCCGTATCTGTAACATGAAGAGGTCATGTTAATTGGCGTTTTCTGTACACTAAGCCGTATGATATTCATATGAAATAAAACTATTTTTACGGATTAAACTCGCGTATAATTTCAGTTTAAAATTTCAATTTAAATTTGTAGACGTGATAATCTAATAGAATACTATATGATATTCATTTTGAGAGCAATGGTAATGGTGTAATTAAGACATATACCGGGACGACGCGCGAGGCCAAGCGAGAATTCGTCAGCGGTCGTCTTGCAGGGCGTGTACCCACACAGCGATGATGACACTGTGGACACACAATACACACATAAGTATACATAAGTACATACAGTCTCATCTTAAATCATATATATCTAAGAGTAATTTCATTTGGAAGTTGAAGCTTCTTGAGATTTGGTCCTGGCAACTAATTTTATAGTAATTTTTGATGAAAATGTTCCTAGCGAAGATTTGATAATGTTTTTTTTAATAGATTTTATTTATATTTACACATTGCGTCTAACGTGACATTGGACATAGATCATGCGAGAAATGGAATAATTGCAATGTCAGACACGCTGTGTAAGAAAGATTATCAATCAACTGCATGTGACTGTTTTTATAACGAGGACGTTAATTATATAATATAATGTTTGTTTGTGTGTATATAAGCGATAAGCAGAGCATCTTAGTGTACTTTCTCATTAAATATTATATAAACAACGTCCTTATAGCTCTTTGTTACCTTAATAAGTTAACGTCATCAAGGTGTCATATTAAGGTCATATTTATGTCTCATTCTGACAGCTCACATGATCTAGTACGGTGAGATTATTATGCATTAACTCGCATCATTCATAGTACAAAGGTTTTTATTTAATCTAAAAATATACGGTGATTTAACAATATCTTTTTTATTTACACAATAATATTATAACACTGAAGTATTTGATTTTTTGTTTCACTCATTCTCAGGAAATATAGGAGAATTGTGAAAAACAAATTATAAAAAGAGCATTATAAGAAATAACAAATTACTAAGTGTTTTTGCTAAAAATCAAATATAAAAAACATCATGTGGTCAATTAAGG
This sequence comes from Mechanitis mazaeus, assembly GCA_959347395.1. Taxonomy (NCBI): domain Eukaryota; kingdom Metazoa; phylum Arthropoda; class Insecta; order Lepidoptera; family Nymphalidae; genus Mechanitis; species Mechanitis mazaeus. Next base: position 16,332,620 of record OY365752.1, on the reverse strand, counting down.
AACTTGTTAAATAAAAAAACGGTAATAATGTAATTTGGTAAAATATCGTAATATTATTCTTTACTGAATAAATTACTTTAAGTTGATAATATTAAAGATAGTTTTATGGAATTGTAAAAGAAAGAGTAATAAAAAGATAAATAAATAGAACACATAACTTAATAATTATCTCGTGCATTATCTCTGTTTGTTTGTATGTTTATTGTTTGCTCTTTATTGTACACAAATTATAACAATTAAATTCTCCACTCCCACATATGTTAATAAAATGGACTTGGAATGGGATGAATATTGAAATAACTAAAGGTAATAAATACCATAGACATTACTGGTAATAAATATATGTCTATACGTCTATTTCAGTTGAAAATAAAGAGCCATAGACATTTAGTAACTCCACAAAGATATAAACAAGACATGATTTTTTAATATATACGAAAAATCAGACGAAAAACGAAAGGTATATTGGATTGCTAAGATTATACGCATTGGACGGTTATATAATTTTCGTTAAGACAAACGCCCAAGTTATAATAATAATTATAAAATTTTCATATAACTTTATACGTCAGCGCTACATAAGTTACTAGCAATTTTGAAACGGGAAGTGTTAACTAGCAAATATAGTAAGGAGCGAGCGAGAAATAAGATAGAGAGAGATAGCGATATTATTAGCGGCTACGTCCACTAATATACCGTCCGTCACACGAAGGTCTCCTGCGGGTGCAGTCGCCCCCCACCCCGCGTCTGTCCGTTGCGTACACGTACTGAGCAGTAAGAGATTAAAATTTTTATTATATAATATTATGATTTATTACTGTTTTTTGTTTGTATTGTTGATTGTTAGCGATGACGAATCAATAGTTAGTTACCGCCTGTACGCTCAATGTACTTTCTAATCATAATTATTCATAAATTGTATAAAAAGTATTCATTCATTGAGCGGTTTTTTTCGTTTTTTTCTTTGATAATAACTTAAAATTGTTTTATACATGTATATTGACCGATTTGAAGTACAAGCTAAGGCCAAAAGTACACGGTTACTTCAAGTCTGTCGCTGTGGAACTGACTTCACACACCTATATGAGTGTTAGCTCCAAGCCCTCCATTGCTCCTAGTGTCTGAGATCGCGGCTGGAGAGGGAGACGGAGGAACCGCAGAGAGCGAGGGGTCGTCCTCCACCAGTGAGGTCTCTGAAGGATACTCGAAGGTACGGGTCAGCGAGTCATCAAATTGGAGCTTCAGCTGTAAAGCAAAAATATATACAATATTTTATTTTGTATTTGTTTTTCTATCGTTAAGGACGTTCTCATATGACGTCAAGTTTAAATGTACTTGTTCTTGGATAATTTTAATTAGTATATTGTCGTATATGTTACATATGTGTATATGCCACCTATGTTTGTACGTCATTTTAAAATGTAAATTTGTCTTTTGTTTTTTTGTCTTTCTTTAATTGGTGTACAATAAAAAGCGTATTATTATTATTATTATATATATGTAACAATTAGCCCGTAACCGGTAGTGTTCCCACGAGGCCGTCCGTGCGTCGCGGGTCAGCGCGCGGTCAGGTACACCAGCTATAGTATTATAAACTAAACATAGGGATTGAGTTACTCTTGTATTTTTTACGATTTTTTTTGTATATAATTTCTTCCGATTGCAGAAACATAACGTATCTACATTATCAATATTAATTCTTATTCTGAAATCAAATCAATGAATCGGAACTTAGTAAATAACGTATTTTATTTTTAACTTTAGATTTTTTTTTCGTTCTATTAAAAAAATATATAGGTACATACTGTATGTACGATCGAAGCTTCTGTCCCTCTCTAATTCTATAGCTATCTCATTTTCCAGATTACAGAAAGTATTGTAGTTATTTTTAAGAAGAATCTTTTGTTGTATTACTTTTTTAGCGAATCGTATTAACAAAAGTGATTGTAACTTTTTATATTACTTCGAGACGTCCTCAACTTCGTATCAAGGACTTTTCACTTTCAATTATTACATTAGTACTGTTATTAATATTTTATTGAGTAATGTATTAAAGTTAACGAATTAAAATGTGAACCATTCCGACGAACATAATCAGATTTTTGATACAATCTCTTAAATCTCAATGTAATGCTATTACTTTTATGGAGTAGATTACAATGTAATTGATTACTGACCCTTAGACAGCTATCTCATCGTCCACGGTACAGCTTCCCACGTCCCCAGTTAACCGAAACTCCGAAACAAATGGAGCAAGTTTAATTTAATTCCGAGAATTTAAAAGTCGCGTCAACCATGAATTTTAATTATTGCGGTATTTTATTAAGTGTTTTAAACAGAAAGGAATGTTAGCACAAATTTAAATAAATTAGTAAATACGTACAAACATACAGGTTATAAATATGGTATAAGTTATACTGTACCTTGAGCGTCCTGCTGAGGTTGGGAGGACGGGCTGCGATGGAGGATCGCCCGTTGATGAGCACGTTATCATTGACGAAGCGCACGCTGCAAGGGGAAGGGGGACGGAGTTCCTCGTCCTCGGATTCCGAGCCTGGTTCAAGTGCTTCTGGACGTAGCACAACGATGCCAGCTTCTCCGGCCTGAAATTTACAGATTTAGGGATAAATATTGATATTTAGGTTAGTTAACAATTTTTTCTGGAACCACATTTAGAAATAGAAAACAATATTTTCCTTTCTGACAGAATTTTTTTTCTGGAAAATGCTTAACGCTATTAAATATTTTTTTTATACTTCTACACAGAGAGATGAAGAAACTTTGTATCAATGATTTCATAACTAAACAGATTATCCAGAAAGAGACAATTATTGGCTCAATAATAGCTTCATCTCATACTTATTCTGTATATATTTATTAAAGTAACATATGTATCTAATAAATATTTGTATTCGAATGTTATGTAAGAACTTTTACCAATTACAATATAGTTAGCGATGATTCAATCTGACAAATGGTGAAGTGGACAGACAACTATCTAACGATGTCGGTTCCCGCACATGGAATGCGCCGTGTAGCAGAAAATATGTTTTTTTCTCAGACCCCTTGAAAGGTAACCGGCGAGACCTCTGAGATGTTCAAGGAATACTGTATATAGCACCGGTAATGTCGCTAGATTTGTTTAATTAATGATTTCATTGCTTTACAATATTTGTTATTCATCAATATAACATTCTAATGGTAATAGAATTTTGTGAAATATTAGTATTCGTTCCTTTGATTTTTTTTTAAATCATAGAAAGACGACACTTATACTCCGGACTTATCATGAAGTTTTTGAAAGTCACCCTATTGACAGATCTTGACCTCCTGAGTACGAAAAAATTAGTCTTAGTTTTGGCCGATTTGTTGATCAAAAGTTGTGAAGGCTCAAAGTTGATTTTGTTAAAACTTAGAATTCTTATTAAGTGCGGGTAGTTGATCGATAAAAACCTCAAGTTGACAAAGTTGACAAAAATTAAACAGAAATAAAAAAAATAACGAGTAGAAACTTTACAATTTAAATAAGAAAGCGATTCCTGAAAAAATGATTGTTTTCTTTTGTCGAAATCAAATGCAGAACGGTTTTTCGGCTTTGCCGGAGTTGACTGTTTAGTTTATTCGTTACAAACACACAAAATATTATTTTTATAATATTAGTATATAACAGATATGCATATTCTTAGTCAACATCGGAGTAATAATGCGACTCGATACTTATTTTAACTCAGTGACTCGAGTCAGTTTGTCAAACTTGTACACATTTGAAAAAAAAATTACTGGAGTCTCTAGTTACCGAATCAACTCGGCATTAGTTGATTTTGTTGCTTACGTATTTGATAGTATACTACAAGTATATAAAAATTGCAAAATGCAATTCGAGTGACTCGAAAACTCGAGTGAGGTAATAAAATTGCTCGAGTGACTCGAGTCACAAAAGTCTATTCGAGTCTCATAACTACTTCAGTGTGACGGGCTCTTTGATACGAGGAAAGGTTGAGTCAACAAATGATATTGACATTGTGAATCACATGTCCCACAAATACGTATTGGAAGTAAGGTCGTAACCGGCGAGGAATCCGGCCGCACAAAAAACATTGTGTACAACCGTAAGCGCTGAGCACACTCCATTGGTCAATAACTTAAGGAATTTATTAAACGACACTCTTGCTAAGGAAAGATTATATTTGTTGTTTGTTTAATTTGATTTGATTTTCAATACAATATTGACTTAATCTACATAATCCATAAGTTGGGTGATATTCTAAGAAATATTATAAATTCAATTTGTATCAAAAATTTCATATGTAAAAGTTTCAATTTTGGTACGAAAGAAATTTTTATGCACATAAAATGTTTTAAAATATTCTCACCAAGTCTATAGTTGATGTTACATCTGATAAGATAGACAGACAGATCTAATAACGTATGCATACTAAGCAGGCAATAGCTAACGATATTATTCCAAGGGAATTTATATATGTACACATATAGGATATATGGGATCATGTTCAACTCAATAGTATTAGTAATAAAATTATTACTAATCCAATTACATAGATCAGATTCGAAATAATTTGAGATTTAAAATACTATACTAAACGGAAAGGCAACAAAAACATAAGATTCTGCCATGTTTTCTCATAAGGGTCTCCGATTGGTTCCGAAACTAATGCGAAAAATCCCGATAAAATTAACGTTAGTAGACGAATATATAAAAGATAATATATATAACTAGGTCCACGCAAACGGGGTTGGCCTCACGACGCAGTGCGCGCGAAACCAAAACGGTCTATATGTTTACTATATGGGACACATTTTATCAATTATTTTGAAAACGACAATTTCGATTCGGCTGATTTTCAATCCAGACCGGGTTTTGCTCATTATGCGCATGTTTTCAAAATTTTGTGCTTGTAGCTCGTAAATTGAAGGAGGAGTAGAGTTGAAAAAAAAGAGTAAAGAGTTTCGCTTCGCTCAGCTCAATAACATATTATAACTGACGTTTCAACGCATCGTAAAATGACGTACAATGTTCTTGAAAATTGTTATATTTTGTTATTATCTAAGAAAAGCAATGGAGTAATATCACGGTTGTATGAGATCAATGAAGCGCAACTATCGTAGCTGGTTCGGTTACGAAACGCCTCGACGCACACAGCGGACGTAAGCTGAACTTGGCCTTAAGCACACTTCACTTTACCTACACATACTTACACAGACACAGACACACACAAACACATTAAACGTTATCTAGAAAGTAAAATGATATTACTTTTGATTAAACATTCTAGAAGACTCACCGAGACCAGAAAAAATGGTCCTTTGTCTTTCATTTCCATAACAAAATATTTATTTAGAATACATAATTTCGCGTGTAATTTCAGTCGTTGGCTATCACAATTTGATTTAAGGCGAAGTCTTTATCGACCGTCAAATATAATACATAATAATCTTTATTATTTTATTAAGAATTTTTATCATATTAATTGAATCACCGACTATAAGGTGGGTTTGATAATTTTTATCAAAAACATGTACTGGTTTTGATAAATTATCAATTTCAAGTATGAAATTAACTATTTTAAGTACCGAAATGATAATATTTTAACTTGAAAATCCCAACCAATAATAATACATGTTTTATCGAAACATTGAGTAATAAACACCCACGGACCTAATGTAATATGTATGGACTGATAAGCCAGGAACTGTCATTAGATATAATCTCATACTAGATTTATAGCTACAAAATACAATTCTAATTGTAACATTAATAGCAAAAAATACATAACATGAAACAGTGAAAATAACAATTAAGAATTGGAAAAAAAAGATTTTGAAATATGAAAAAAAAAAACGAATTATAATTATATAATATGATAAAAACAACGGTTAAAAGAATTATAATTATATTTTTGTAATGTATGTACATTGTCAAAATTTTATATAAAATTTCTTCAACATAAAGAAACATTAAAAATGCTTTTATTTTAATAATGTTAATATTCTAATTCCTATTTAGTCTAATAATATTCCATCACTAATAATATTATCTAACTCTTATAACAATTTACAAACTATAAATCAAGTGAACTATAAAATAATTGAAAGTAAAAAATACATTTTAGACATACATTAGTTCATAACTATAACTAAGCATTGGTTTCTAATCGTAAGGAAGAAAGAATCAATAGAAGACAATTGATTTTGCTTTCTATTTTAGTAACTAAATATATTGTGAACAAGATTATATATTATATATAATTTATTGTTTTTTTTTGTTCTTATAATACAAAGCTAAACTCATTGAACCACACACCATCCTTGTCTCCAAACGAATCGTCTCACAAATATCCTCAAGATTAAGAATAATCTTCTATAATACCGGGATATATATGTAATATGTTATATTATAATGGGTTGTGTTGATCAAGGGTTTTACCATCTTTAAGTAATATTACAACAATCTTATTATGATTATTTTAAAACATTATAATTTTGATTCAATTTTCACGATTCACTTAATTGAGATGTTGCTAGATTGATGTTCTTCTAAAAATTCAAAAATCTCCAAAAGTAACATTATTGTAATATTGAAATAAAACTTTTTTAAACTATGACAGTATTAAAACTCATGGTAGGCCACAAAGTTATGAATTGATATTGTGGTTTTACTTTTATTGTTGTGGTTAAACAGAATCTAAAGTTTGTTTGAAACTAAAGTTGTTTGAAAGGAAGACATTTCATTGAGTATCTTGTCAGTTCTTCTCCACAGATAAGTCCTACCGTCAAGCAATTTCCCTGGAGGCGAAGCTTGTTAGCAAACTATCATATAAGTCCGATATCTGTTGGGTCACTTCTTTGAAGACAGCTAAAATTGACGTTTTACGATCACCAATATCGAGGGAATCCTCGGAACATATTTTTTTTGTTTATTATCACCTTATGTGTATTTATTAACATGTTACAATTGAGAAGTGAAATGTGGTGTCGTTTTGGATAAAAAAAAAAGATATTAGGAGACATAACTCTTTTTTATCTTTCACTCTTATATATCCCGGTATTATAGAGGATTAGTTCAGTAATCTTGAGGATATTTCTGAGACGATTCGTTTGGAAGACTAGGATGGTATGTGGTTCAATGAGTTTAGCTTTGTATAATAAAAACAAAAAACATTAAACACGCGGCAATCGAGCTTGCCGCTATGAAAAACTCCTAATCGGCAAATTATAACTCGCTAAATTAATTTAATTAACAAATAAAACAACTTCTATTGCTTTTTTTTATTTTTTTTATGTAGCTTATGATAGGATTTAAAAAAATTTAAAAATTCGAAAATATTTTCCATTTTTCGGTAACTTCGGCGGCCGATCTGACCACCTTCCCTTTGGACAATCAACATAATTTTGAAAAGTGAATCTTACATTTAGATGCTGATTCCAAATATATCTTTAGTTTTTCAAAATTCGAAAAATAAAATTCGACACATACACAGACACACAGACAGACAGACACACAGACACACATACAGACAGACAGATCGGAAGGAAAAACTGAGTTTTTCGAAAATATCATAAATTATATCCCAGAGTGTAAATATTGTTCACAATATATTTAGTTACCAAAATACAAAGCAATGTCAATTGTCTTCTTCTATTAATTCTTTCATCTTTAGGGTTAGAAACCAGTGCTTAATTATAGTTATTAACTAATTTATGTTTAAAATATCTATTTTTACTTACTTATCTAATTATTATACAGTTCACTTGATTTTTGTAATTGTACATTAAAATTATACAATGTTTTAGTTTATTTTCGTAATTTAAACATAATTATTAATTAGTTTTATTTATAATAGAATAGATAAATATAAAACAGCCACTTATAACCCTAATGTTGAAAACATTTTCTAACTAATAATCAGTACACGCGATTCAGTTATTAAGTTTTAATATTTTTAAACGTGGTATGGTCATATTAAATGGCTATCAGTACACGATCATATAAACTTTATTATGCTGATATAATCTGAGCTACCTTTTGCTTAGATAACAGCTGATATGTAAACTACCTTATTTAAAACGTATGACTCATTTTTTTTTGTATTAAGACTTTCTTATTATTACTATTAAATATAAAATTTATTCAAGAGCTCTGAGCATGGCGGAATCGAGGCGTGAACGTTTGATTTCATTTACTTTTAGGATAACTAATGAAGACGGTGAGTGTTAACGCGATCCCGTGACGTCCCACTATGGCAATGAGGGTAACCGTTAGTTTTTTAGTGGGTAGCCTTACAAATGGCAGCGTTCTCTATGCTGCCGGGTAGTCCCACATAACCCCCCGGCCATCACCTTCTTGGCCGACGTGATATCCGTAACGAATTTATCCAACGAACAAAAAAAAAAGAAAAAAGATTTAATGAACCTGTCTATAACAACCAGAAAGAATTTTCCAAATCCACCTGAACATTTCGAAGATTGGCACATTTAAACAAAGTCTTCAGCTATATAATATTAGTAAAAAATAATGCGTAATACTTAATAGTATGTTTAGGTTTTGAAAAACAAACAATCTACCTCTAAATTTTTGATTTCTATCTATATATCTACAGTAAACAGTACAATTGTAAATATACAGGAAAATATATAATGGTGTCAGTACATTAATTACTGAGGTCGTGGCAGATCGTTTCAATAACCGCTAACCGCTGAAATACAATGCGATTGACGCATAACATTACCGTGCATATGTTTATTATAACATATGATATGTCTGTCTGTCTGTCACTAAATCTGAATATTATAATTGTATTGCACAATTAATATTCAAACTTTTGGTGGCTTATCATGAACTCTTAAAAAATAACAGATTAAAAAAAATTATTACAAAAATATAATAAAATTATTTTTTAAATCATAAACTTTTTACAAGAGCATTTAAGAAACACTTTAAAAAAGAAAAGAATAACAGAGAGTTTTATTGAGTTTTTTGATAACATTTGTGATAGTAGTTTTTTATTAAATGGTCAAAGTGTGTTTTCCATAGAAATAATGCATTTTTTTTACGGATTTAACTCATTTCTAATTTCTATAATTTTGGTTACATTTTAATTTTAACCCGACATTTCGAATGCTTTGCAGCAATCGTGTTCACGGGTAGACGAGATGGAAGTCACACTTACGTAAAAAAACAATTGTTTTATTTTAAATGTGTACTCGAAAATCTAAGAAAATACTGTGTCCCATACAGTTAACATGAGGAACGTTTTGAAATCGCACGCGCGAGTTCTTATTAGGCTTAAGATTAAAGCCACTATTTACTTTGCTAACTTTACAAGTATGCAAAACTTATTCAGCAACAATATCAATAACATATTTTATTAATATATATATAAAATAACAAATTGTTTCTTACTACGTAACATTGACCCGAACAGTACGCGCTTAGCATACATTTATAATGCAATTATATAAGCCTCTAACGACTTTTAACGGTTTCTCTTATAATACATACCTATTTATTTAATGTTACTAAGAAAAATATTACAATTACAATAATTATATATAAAGATAAACGCATTTGCGTTAACTCATTAAAATTAATAAGATTTAAATAAATTTTTGTTGGTTAAATTAATTAGTTATGAAACTGATCATTAAACAAATGGAAAGGAAATTTACGCCAAATTAATTTGATTATCGATGTATTGGATTTAATTTTGTTTTCAATAACTTGGTAATATACAATCAGTAATGAGTTTACTATCACTGTTTTTCTTAGTATGGCTATTATGGAACATTTTACTTAACTAATGAGGCCTTATAGATTACGATGGCTGGGGATTTAGAACTTCATGGACCAGTGAAGTCAGTCTTGACATTTCTTAACATCAAGCTGAAGCATATTTCTAGAGACAAACATACCCCTGGGAAATTACCAGATTTTCTCATTCCCTTTATTATATTATATTTTTAAGCACGATCTCAAATCCTGCTGTTGGGACTAAGTTTTAGATTTTACATGTTCTAAAATATATTTTCAAAGTTATTTCTGTTTCTAAAGAATGTTTTTTTCCAATACATTTTCTATTTCTACCTCCGTGATGTAAACTCTCATTTTATATCTAAATTGATCTATTAGACTTAATACTTTTTACGTTTTGTCATTTCTTATCTGAGAAATGTCTCGAGATAAGACTTAACTCCATTTATATCAAAAATATATCATTTACTTATAACCGTAAAAATACTTTTAAAAAAAATCCAAGTATAAAAACATAATTATCTGGCTGTACTCATATCAATACTATCAGAATCCGGCGAATTTCGAACCCAATTAGGGTCCTTCATTCATGAGCTCGGAAGATGACGGAATCGCGAAGTTTCAGTTCTTATAAAAGTAAATTTAAAATTAATAACAATGATTGATTGAAATTTGGTGCTGGTGTCGGTCTAAACCAGTTATTGGTATGTGAGAACTGGCACTTAGTTAACAGATGCTCGATGTTCTGTTGTATTTAGCATGTACCTGTTAACTTCTTATTTGTTTTACTATCATAAATCCAAATAGTACAGTTTACCTCTTACTTTTGATTGGTTAACTTCATTTGCTCCTCCCCCATTGCAAGTAAGCTGTCTGTGTTATATATTAAAAAAAAAATCCTGCATAATATCTAGTTTTATTGTAGTTTTATCTCGACACATTGTCTAAAATGTTGCATATTTAACAGTTCTATATTAGATTCGAACATCACTTTTTGTCACAAACAAATAAACAAATTATATTAAAATAATAATTGTATTATAACAGAGCAATTACTTAAAATAAAGTACTTTTGCCCTTGTTATTATTTCTATTAAACGTTTTTGTATGAAGACTTTCTGATCCAACTATTTTTTTTTGTATTCAAACTTTCGTGATGTATGATTATTATTCTATTTAATCCTTATACTGTATTCATGTTATTACCATCGGAATATCCCCGACTCTTTTCGAACCTTCGACCCAGTTCAGGATCCTGATTCTGAGCATGGCAGAATCACGGCGTGAACGGTTGATAAAACTATTCGGACAAACCCTATAAAATTAACGTGTGTATAGCAGTACATATATAATAACTAGCCGTTTCTAGGTGTGACCACCGCATATGAATGATTTAGAATTTCACGAGCGAAGCTCTTTATGAAAGACTTTTCTGCATCCTTTATCCAAGCATCAATCAAAAACGGTACGTCAGGGAATATCCAAATTTTGTACACTGATAGAAATCAGTATGGTGAAGGTTTCAAAAAAAATAAAATAAAAAAAAAAACAGGAATAATTTGTTTTATTTTGAAAAATAGTTGAGGAAAGTTTGTCGATGTTTTGTAAACGCAAATTCGGTGCTGTTTCCACCTCGCTTCGCTCAATCTACTAACACATACCAAGATTTTGTGAACGCAGCGAGTTAAATTTAAGGTCTGGTTCGCGATCCTAGTTATTGCTATAATTAGAAACAGTAGCGTAATGCTAGATGGCCTATTGCCTTCTCAATGAACCAGCCTATCATAATCAGATTAGCCCCTTCAACCAAACAAACAAACATAAACTTTACAACATTTTTATATTTATTTATTCTTTATTGCACAATACTCAACATAATGTACAAAAGGCGGGCTTAATACTACTAAGATATTCTCTACCAGCCAACTTTAGATGTGCCAACGTTAGTAGGGGTGCAAACAAAAAAAAGTAAGAGACAAAAAAAAATGTAAGCAGATATTTAAATAAAATACATAACATATTATAAATACATGAAGTATGAAGACTAAAAGACACCAGTAAGGAAACACTGGTTATAATAACGTGTTACATTTCCCTTAACCATTAGTTGAAGTCTCGTTTGGATTTAGTTTAGAATTATTTTCTAACCAGTTCCGTTATGTAAATCACTTTCAATAAAACATTTACGTTTACAAACTTTTTCAACTTTTTATAATTACTAATATTATGTTTGTATGTTTTTATAAACTCAAAACTACTGGACCGATTTTAAAAAAAAATTCTTCATTGGCTACATAACTAAATTATGACAGTTTTTTAGTGTGATATGTTTTATTTTCTTGTAAGTTAGAAATAAGTTTTCTGTTTATTTATTTTTTATTTTTGTTGTATTTTAGTATAAGATTTTTAAAATTTGTGTTTTTTTAAAATTAATTTTTCTGAAATAAAAATTATTATTATTAGAACGCTACATTACACCTGCCCAACATTGGTTATATTTATTTATATGTATATAAAATTTTTTATCAACGGTTTTAACCGCTAGCTAGTTTTAATAAAAGGGAATATATTTGTTAATATCCATCGGTTCAAAAAAATTATAGTCGAAAACAAATGAAGTAAATTCGTCGCGTTTTGTATTTAGTATTTCAATCGTAAGTATTTTAAATTCATATAACTAATTACCTACTTGTGTATGTAATTGGATTAGTACGTGTATATTTTAGCGGTTGTGACAATTCCTATAAACAGTCATGTCAACTCGGCCATTTATAAATAACATGTCAGCAAATTTAAAGCATAAGCAATTTATAAGAAAACATATAGTATAGCTTAAAGCGCTTTTTGTGCCGATTATTTGACGATAGTTGCATATAGAAATAAATTATAGTTGCATATTTGAAACGCTTCAGATGTAAATAGTATGTAGAAGTAAAAAAAATATGGAAAATCAAAAAAAAAAAGGAAAAAAAAATCATTCATAATTTTGGCGCCAAATGTAAATGACATGCAGTTTACAATGAAATGAAATCAAAACAATACCTGTCATAGGTTTCGAAATACCTAAAATATCTGTTGAATAAACGCGCGGATTCGCGACCTAATAATATTTTTACAATTACAATTTATTAAAAAAATATTACCTCTACTACTAATTGCAAGAATTCTCAAATGTATATGTAATATTTAAAATTATTAATACTATAAAAAAAAAATTACATATTCATACCCTTTGTTACACAAAAAAAATAACTTATAAATAATAATTTGTATAAAAATAATAATAAATAATTTGCGCAATTTATAGTACTTTATAATGGCAACAGGAAATTAAATGACTGCCCCCGATCCTGGAGATGAGTCAGAGATGAGCTGACCGCAGGCGAACTGCTCAAGTAAAATATATTTATATTTTGCTATAAAATGCATTGTACTTCAATTATTAAATAGATCAACTATAATATTATAAATCATTACAAGAAATATGTTATAATAATAATTAATTTCAGTTTATTAAATTAACGTTTTAACTCGATAAACTCATATTTTAAATTATTATCATAAAAAAAAAAATTATATGATTTCAAGTAACATCTAGAAAAATGTATGTATATGTAGATCTTAGTAAAACATTTATTCAGATATCATGGTACGAAGACGAAAGTAAGATTATTGTAATATTATGTATTTTAAGACATGTCGGTAAAATCTCTGAACAATTAACTATGCATTTCAATAAAACTATTTTACAGATATAACTCGCGTTTGTCTGTACTTTTTTTTAAATTTTAATTAATTTTAATTACGTACAGCTCATACTTTTTATATAAGATAGTCTAGTCTATGTACTGTGATGATTTGTAGCTCTTAAAGTACATAACACTTGATTGGATTCTTTCGATCTGTTTTGTATACTTGATTTCATTGAGCGAAGCGAGCGGAGCGCTCTACGGGAGAGAATTTGCATTGGTCTTACAAAGTGTGGTGGTTTGTAAAAAAAAAAAAAAAATTGTCGTTGAGGAATAATGTCCAAAAAACATCACTCATCAATGTAAAAAAATTAATGCAAGTGTAAGGTCTACAATTACGACATCCCACACCTAGACGAAGCCTTCGGCTTGGCTCGCTTCGCTCAACATGCAAACGGCACCCGAGATTTCGCGATCGCAGCGAGTCGAAATTGAGGGTCTGGTGGCGTTCCTAGTTTATTCTATTATTAAAAAAGCAACTTTTACTTTTGAGGCTTTTAGCAGCTTGTGTTTAAAGTCATCGATCTCTGATTGGATTCCCGGTAAAGACAATATTATGGAACATATAAATATAGCACAATATTAAGTCGACAATATTAAGTCGAATAAAACCACTTTTGAGACTTCAATATCTTTAAAGACAAGTTAGGAAAAAGTACTTTAAAAAATCTAGTATCAACTATTTCTGATTACAATAAAAAAATGCACAGAAAGATATATTTGGGACTTTCAATCTATACTTAATATAGCAAATAATATAAATAATGGCTGTACTCACGGAAATGCTATCAAACTGTGAAATCGTTCATGTCGTGATTTTGCTAAACTCCGATCCTTATTAATCACATAAGGACCCAGAATGGGTTCGAAAGTAATCGGGCAAAGTCCTATAGAATTTATGAGTACAGTTGGATAATTATGTAAACATGAATCTCGAAAATTTCAATAAAAAAAAATTCAATGAAACTATTTTACGGATATAACTCGCGTTTATTATTACATTTTTAAATTTGACACGACGTTTCGAATGCTTTGCAGCAAACGTGTTCGCGGTAAGACGAGATGATGGTGTCTGTCAGCCAGTCAGTTTAAATTGCTAATAATATTGGAATTTCGATAATAATGATTAATTCAAAGACAAGATTAACTCAAAACGAAACGAATCAAGTTAGAACGAGTGAGCACGCGCGGTTCATATTGCAGTAGATAACGTAATGGTAGAAGCAAACAATCGCCAACAAACTTACAATCAGAGCGGAACGGAACGACCACGCACTGACATCTGCTGTTTTATCGTTTCCTACATCGCACATCATATTTGTATCTCAATGATTCATTTGTAGTGTCAAACCGAAACCGGTTTTTCTACCAAAACCGAAACTTACTAATTTAGCTTTCAGTTTCGACAAAAACCGAAATTTATTTGTTTAGGATTCAGTAACGACCAAAACCAAACTTACTTTGCTTTCAGTTTCGACCAAAACAAGAAACTTACTTAGCTTCCAGTTTCGACAAAAACCGAAACTTACTTAATTAGCTTCCTGTTTCGGCTAAAACCGAAACCAAAAATTAGTTCAAAATTTAAATTATTCAATTTCAATCTAGTATTCTTTTACTGACCGAAACCGTTACCAACGTTTCGGTCAATCCTTATTCATTTGTACCAACATGGACTCTATTATGTAAACAGAAGACAGTTTTGGAACACTCATCCAAACATTAGTATTTGATATGAACCCGAGTTGTTATTCATAATATTTACTTCAACTTCAGTTACAGTTATCTCGAATGTCATAAGTCTTATCATTAAGCGAAGTAGGTCTGCTGTCTAGGTCAATAGCTAATGTAAGACTTTGTTGGATTCTATTAGATGGGAGCAAAGTTCGAAAAGACATAAAAAGTTGGTTAAGTAGTGTTGGTGTCGTTGGTCTTATTAGCTGTACATAAAATGAGTTGGGCCAACTATTGGTTAAGTCACTTGCCACATTTTCCCAACGCAAAAAATACTGAAGCGTAAATATCAAGGACTTTGGAAATAATATTAAAGTTATCAATTAAGTACATTATTTTATGAAGTCAAATCCTCTATATCAAATACATGAACAACAAATTGCCTTATCTCTTCCCGCTATCTTAAGATATAGTATCACTTAATATTTTATTTGACAAAGTGTTTGGCTTTTTGCGCGTTAGTCATTATTTGTATTGGACTAATTTTTTTTTTATTAAAAGGTGGGCAAACGAGCATAAGGGACACCTGATGGAAAATGATCTCTTTTATTACCAGGAAGTGTACAAAAAAACATATATTTCAAAAAATGAGGAGATAACCTATTTTAGCAAAATAATATCCTTCAAAAATATATCTTATATCGAATAACGAAAACTTTTGAAACAATTAACATAATGAGATAAAGATGTGTCCCACGGCAACGAGTTGTCAGAAATGTCTAGTTCCTAAGTTAGACTGGGTTGTAAGATAGATCATAGATTTCGCAACTCTGAGATAGCAAAATAGACGTCGCAAGTACAAGATGGCTCCTTACTTCTCGTAATTTTGTATTATTAATACATATTATAACATAGAGTCCCTCGGCCGCGTTTGTCTGTTTGTATAAATTCAAAAACTACCCAACAAAGTTTTTACTAATATATAATGTGATTTCTGAGGGTATAGCGCGTATAATTTTACGGTTTTATTTAAATTGACTGAAATTTTACGATTATTATTTGAAAAAATAATAAATTCGAAGGCCATCCGGGAGAAGCTGCGTGCGCAATCTAGTATATGCAATACTCGAATTATTATTAGCCAACGGCTAAGCAAACAAAATGTCCAACACATTCCTCCAAAGCAACTGGTTGCATGCTCCGACAGTGAGTGTACAATCAGGGACATTGGTATTGCAAATTAAACTATATGGTCCCTCGACTGGACTTGTCTTTTGTCATTTCTTTTAATACTTTTTTTTTTGCATTAAGACTTTCGTGATCCGTGATATTATTATAAATAATTATCTGACTGTACTCTTGTATTTTTTTATCGAAATTGTTCAAGGCGAGGTTCATTCTTGGAGCTCATGATGAAGGGCCCCGGACGGGTTCGAAATTCTGGTAATTTTATTTGATAACTTTCTAAAAAACAGACAAGACATGCTTATCCAATTGTTCATGATAAAATTTTTGTTTATAACTTTTGAGATAATTGTTATAAAGAAGCCCAATATTATAATTCATATGCTTTTACTGAACATGTCATCTAATCTGTCGATATCTTTAGATTTACTTAATTCAAATATTAATTTTAAATATTTTATAAAAACAGTATGTAATTCTAGGGTTTTTTATGAATATTACTGTAGTATAAATATGCCATATGGCCACTAAGAAGGCTGAGGATAGTAGAATTGAGTCGTAAGGACTCTACAATTAGTACATACAAGCTAACGCTGTCTGTTCGTCCCTTCCAGCTCACAAAATACCAAAACATACTGAAGTGTTTTAGTTAATAAGTCATAGACAAACAAAAATGACAAAAATTTTGTATTATTCTAATGTTTTAATATAGACCTCGAATTTTTATAATATATCAATAATGTACACGTATTTGTTTAAAATTGTAATAGCATACGAGTTCAATGTTTTTTTAATAAGTATAAATTAGTTCTAATAACTATAAAAAGCTGACATTTCAATTAAAGATAAAGTAATCTTCCAGATATTTCTTATCTTAATAGTTGTTCGGGCTGACGTAATACTTTATAATAAAAGATAAGGCAAAGGAAATGGCTTAAAGTGGGAATGCTGGTGATTTTTGCCTTAGTCACCAATAAGGTTTATTCCTTGAAAATTTTGGAAAAATACTTGTAAATATCTATTCTATTTCTATGTTTTGTTGGCAATATATTAGGAGCGCTAACCAAACCTCAATTTAGACTCGCTGCGCTCAGATAATCTCGGTGTGTTAGTATAATGATCGAAACGAGGTGCAAACAGTACCGAAGATGCATTTACAAAACGTCGACGCATTCTGTCCTCAAATATTTTTCAAGATAAGATTTTTGATTTAAAAAAAAAAAAAAAAAACAAACTTATGTCTATCAGTGTGAAAAATTTGGAAATTTTCGGTTATACCGTTTTTGATTGATGCTTACACAAAGGATGTAGAAAAGTCTTATAGAGAGCTTCGCTCATTTAAGGATATTCCTAGTTCATAAAAACAATATTTTTTAATCTAGACAACGAAAAGAAATAGAAAGTTATATATACAAACAAAGTTAAGAAAGCAAGACAAGTCGCATCCCAGAGCCAAATTTTAATCGATTTCACTGTATAAAAACATGCAGAACCGGTTGAGGATGCCGCGTGGGGCGTTAGATTCGACTTGGTAATAATTATGTAAACTTCGTTCATGGCTCTCACCGAGTAATCGAGTACTGAGCGAATATCAACTTTTTCGAACATCCATTGTTTGTATTTAGCATCGCATAGAAAGTAACGTAATTGTTGGCTTCCGCTCGTATCGAGTGTCCTGAATGACGAATTCGAATAAAGAAATCGATATTCATTCATACATTCATAAAACGTCAGCGAACACGTGACCGACATATTTGAACAGATGGACTAAATGTTTATTGAAAGCTTTATAATGAGTGTATTTTTTTCGAGTTGTAAGAATATTTCTGTGCTACATTCAAAACAACAATATGGTATAAAGAATCCATAATACAATAAGACAACATTATGCTGAAGACAATAGCCACGTGGAACGTGGCTAGTGCATTCAATGCTAAATATTTTTATATTTCGTCAGGTCTAACTGTTGATAATAAGAGCTGACCTAGAAGAGCAAAGAATTTCGATTATTTTTACTAGAAATGAGACCAAGGTGTTATAATTTATATATGATAAGTTAGAAGATACAAATATACACGCTAAGATTATTATAAATATACTTAAATGAATCCACGATAATGCCAAGGACATGCAAGTGATATTTAGTTGTTTTTACCTTAACCTTTTATTTTGTCATGTAATTACTTTTTTTACTATTTTTCAAGAATAGTAATGTGGATAGAGTAAAAGATGAACTCATAAGCGATCACCGTCTAGCAGAAGCCGTTAGTTATAAATCAGTCAGCGCGCTTCATGTTAACTCACTTAGTACTGTGGTAACGGTTTGCTACAGAGCGACATCAGATCACTAGCTGGTAAATGCGAATTTAAAGGACGACCCAAATTATCTTTATTGAGGTCATATTTTTGTCACACTGAGGTCATGCTTTGGTATAACAAATGTGTTAAGCCAGCTTAAATTACTGAATATGATTTTGGTCATACTGGGATCATGTTTTGGTATAAAAATGTGTTAAGCCAGGTTAAATTACTGAAAATTGATATAATTACGATTTTGGTTATTCAAAAAACATACCAATTTGGTTCAGTGTTATCGAACAATCGCGGAAATGACTAGTTTGTTTCCGCGTAAAACTCGTAGCTGGGATTTAAATAAAACTACTATTTCTACCTTTGAATGGATATAACGCTTATATATTTTATTTTCATTTATAATATTCAAGTTATTTAAAGTTTTTCAATCGTGTTTCCGGAAGGTGTCTTAAAATCAGAAAATTAGTCACTCTCCTCCAACGGTATCTCGGTTGAAAGGTGTCGCAGAACTAAGCGTTCTGGAGGTCTTCGTGCTGGATGTAGGCGCTTATGTGGGGTTTTATATTTAATTCTTTAGAAAGACTTCAATAACCTCGGGAATCATCATAAGTTTAAAACGAAGTTTGTATTTAAAATTAGATATCAAATCTAATACATATAATTCGTCCTGTCTATGTTTTTAATGTATACCTGTTTTTGACAAGCTGCCTACCATTCAAACATAAAATGTATGGGATTCCAGTAAAAACAGTGTTACGTAAAAGAACTCAAGTTACGCACGTTCGTATGAACGTAAGAATGCTAACGTTAAGATATAGACAAATTGATGAATCCTTATTAAATTATATAGAACACCAGAAATTTTAAGGTCTGGATTTATTTGTCAGAAAATATAACTGCTGCAAAAAATAGATCGTTCTGTTGCCTTGAAGCGACATTGACTTTTCGAAATCAATCAACTCGTAATCAATACTTCCTTATTAATTATTATTAGAAATTTAGAAATATAAATATGTTTGCTCCGACACAACCATCAATAAATCATAGATTAAAGAGTGAAGAGACTAAGGCGAGAAAGGGCGTGTAACTAAATAATGAACTGGATGGTGAACCAGTATAACCAGTTAGGCCTAATAAGAGTGACAAAAAGTTATATGTGGATATCAACTGCACTGCCATCCTGCTTTTAATTACCAGAGATGTGATGGACGATGCTTTGTTTGAGGTTTTTTTTCATATACAATTTATATTTCCACGTTCAGATTTGCTTTTAATTTGCGCCTGTTTATTCCATTCAGCTGTAGAATAGCAAATACCAGTGTCTGGGAATATCATTATACAATAATTATTGAATGGAGCTAACAGTATAAAAATATTTATACGTCTTTGAAAGTTAAAAATATCAACTCGAAAGGCTACTGTTTAAAAACTGAAGTTTCCGTAAACAATATAAGCAATCATATTTTAGTGATGAAGGATAAATTGAAGTGGTTTATCAAAAAATTAGATGGGTAATGAGAAGTGGCAAGATTTGCGGTCTATCTTGAAGAAATGATTTTATTGTGCTTATATATTAAATACTAAACCTAAGTGCTGCTTTCATAAAACCGTTTATTTTTAAAATGTATTACAAATGTTATATAAGTACAGTAAGATTTAATGTTGGATAATATAAACAAGTACGTAGTCGTTTGCATTCAATGCAGGAGCACTCTCCACGCGTATATAGCCGAAATCGAAAGTGACATCCATTCGAGGTGTCCATAACCCGACCGCGTACATCGTTTCGACCCGCGAAAGACCATCCACTTTCACCGTTTGTAGAAAATATTTTATTATGTGTAAAACAAATTGCGAACTGATTAATTTCACGAGTCGTGAACCCGGCGATAATGGAAAGTATGACAACCAAGCAACGAGTGACCCGTGAAATGGATGCAGTTCGAGCGTGGCTTATTTGCTCAGAAATTACATTGGCTTTGAGAGATTTTATATCACGGGAAATGGAATCTTCCCCTTTTGCATATTTCACTTATCATACGAATAAATGAAATGATATAAGTACAAATACTTTTCGTTTGTCAAACAGTTTTTTTTTTTAATTTTAATAAGATATTAAGTAAATTAGATCTATATTTGAAGGTTTCGGCTCGCTATTCCGTGTCATAAATTGGGATAAACTTATCAGGCAAGGAACATATAAACGAAAGCAACTTTGATACTGAATGACGAATACAGGAACCGTGTTAAATGTTTTTGTCTTGCACAAAGAACATCCGATTACGATCCGATAATGTAATGGGTCTTTTCATTGAAAGTTTTTTCGCTGAAGGTCTTTCGCGTTTCGCGTTTTGTTTCGATATTAAGGTCTTTATATTAGTATAACCGACCCGGATATAAAAATGTCAATTTTGTATATTCATGCAAGTCACTGACCTTAAATCTGTTCCGTCGGTTAGGTCGCCGCACGGTGCCGTCGTTCTCGACGTAGTCGGGCACCTCCTTGCGATTGGAAAAGTTGAAGACGACGGAAGTGGCGGAGGCAGGTGGCGCTCGAGCCGCTCGCTGTGGTCCCCAAGGAGACACTGCCGTTTTTACCTCGACGTTGTTCTTCTCCTTTATAATTGGACTTTTTTCTTCAGCACCAGTCCAGGCGCGCTCGATGCCGGCAGCGCCGATACGAGAGAATGCATTCTTGGCTTTTGATTCAGTTGGTTTTGGTGGAGTCGCGTGGCCGTTCATCTTCGGCTTGTTTGGCGGAATCTTTGGCGTTTCTATTCTAGGTGGAGACGGCTGTAGCGGCTTCACTTCGGGCTCGGGGGTCGTTTGGCGGTCCACAAGCATTTCCGAGTCTGCATTTGTTTGTATCGGAATAGAAATACAGTCTTCGATCGGGGTTCGAGGTCGTGGTTCGATAAGGGCCGAGGGCGGCTGGTCTTTCTTCAATTGTATTTCGTTATCAAACGGCGGTGGAGAGATAACAATCTGCACATCCTCCATCTTGTCATCCGTTTCGTCGGTAGCGGTTTCCAGCGTAGGCGCCGGCATGGGGCGGATGACTCCAACGCGACGCGCGCGACCCAGCAATACCGGGTTGCACGCGGCCAGGGGCGGTAGGTGCGAGCCCGCGCGGGCCGCCGCAAACGAATACAGTACCGACGAACCAGCGCGCGCAATACCCTCTAGCGCTTGCTTTGACACCTGCTTGGATTCACATGGCGTTGGCGTAGCCCCGCCTTCCGGTTCGTCAATGGCGGAAAGGTCAGTGGCAGCTGGGCTGGGAGACCGCCCGCGAGGTTCCGGAGTGGAGCTGCGTGGCAACGCCTCCAAGCCCCGCAGTACGGCCGACACTCGAGCAGCTGGTGCCGTTCGACGAGGAGGGGCTGACTCAAATTTTCTGAGGGTAGAACGAACCAAGTCCGTCGGAGGACGCTCTGCATCGCGCAAAAGAGGCGCGGGGCGGCGGGGAGGGCGCGTGGAGCGAGGCAGAGGCGGCGGGGGAGAGCGCGGTGGCGGAGATGGTGGTGGCGGAGGCGGTTGTGGTGGCGGCTGCAGAGATGATTGTAGAGGAATATGTGGGGATTCATCGCGGGAATCGAGACGGCTCAAAGCGTCTACGGACCGCGCCCGCTTAACCAATTCACGACGCGGGGGCTGTGCCGAATTGAAGGCGTACGTCGGCACCGCCATGGAGACGGGGCGGGCGGGGCGCGCGTGTGGGCGGGGTGCGGGCGGCGGCCGTTCGTCCAGAAGGTGTTCGAGCGAAGTGGCGCGTCGCAGAACCGAGGGTCTCCGGCGCGGCGCCTCCCGTAACGCCAGGCTCAGATATCGAGATTTTAGCCTCTTGACGATGCCTGGTCCGTAGCGCAGCTCCTCGTCTTCGTCGCCGGGAGGCGGCGGCGGAGGTGGAGGCGCGGGAGGCGCGGGCGCTAGTGGCGGCCGGGCTCGCGCCGCTCGTCGCTGCAGGAGCTCGCGCTTCCATTGTGGTAGAGCACCGTTGGACATGCCTACATCGATAATAACACAAGCATTATAATATTATCATTAATGATAATTAATGTCTACTGAACATTGTTATATCAACTACATGGTATTTCAATTCTTTATCCCTATTTTATTCAAATATATAATAGTAGACTATCTATGGCAAAATATGCTTGGCCTTTAAATTTTTAATTTCTTTATTTCTAGTATTTCTTATAACTGATCTTTAAATAACAATTTTCAAATTAGGTATAAAACAATTAATTCCTACAAGATGTACCTAATATCTTGTAGGAATTAATTGTTTTATAGCAGAGCAGAGCAGAGGTTCCTTATTGACAGGGCTACAAGTACATGCCTGCTATGGTATGGTAATTTGGGTATGTTCGATGGTTATAAAATAAAAAAATATATATATTTTTAGTAATTTTTTAACATTACTTATAATGTTTGTGAAAGTATTTCCGAAACTCAGTACTTTTTTTTAGTTTTTAAACAGTTTTTAATATATCATATTAGACTGACTTTCATTTTTGATATGTTTTTGTTTCATACATGGGTGTTTTATTAAAAAAAAAAAAAAAACGCTGTTGCCAGCCCTGTTTTGTAAAAGGTTTTAAAATAAATGAAGTTCAGAAGTTTGTATTGTTTTTTCAATTAATGGATTTGTTCTTTTTTAAAATTTGTAGGCATAGTCTCAAATTCACAATAGTGACTGGAAGTGTGATCCAAAACTAGAATAAAATAATGATCAAATTTGGAAATCAAAGAATTCTAGAAAAAGTGAAATAGCAGTACATATGATGTGGATGGTACACTACCATTGAAACAAATGATATAATAGAATTTATCGACCTTAATATGAATGGTTTTGCAGTTTTTTTTTATAGCAAATATCATACGGAACAAGGAATTTCCACTGTATTATAGAATTAAGCTTTGTTTTCAACTTAACCCATAGGACAGACAGTAGGGAAGTTCTATTGACACTCTTAATATAGAAAATTATCTATACTTAATGAACTATTTATCACGTTAATAATAATTGTTATCAAAATCCTTGATATACAACATATCACATATGATTATATTAATATTAGACTGCTTACTGCTATGTAGAATCAAAGCAGGCAAAGTATAGAGCTACTAAAATCAATTCAATTATTGGAATTGGAATAATATTATAGACCCTTTAAAAAAAAAACAACAGTAAATATTAATAAATCAATATTCGTTAACCACTCTCACAAACTAATTTGGTAATATTTATAATACTAGTTATCACTGAACTTGAGGTATATAAATAATTATATAATTAAATTAATTATTTAATGATTATAACAGCTGTAAAGTGCACTCAATATCACTAATCATTATTTATTAAATTTGTGTTTAACTACCATAACAATTAAATATAATTTGTTATTTGTTTACAAATCATATTAATTATTGATTAATACTAAAAATTTTATTACGTTTTCTAATTTGTTATGAAATATTTTATTTCAAGCTAATATTAGATGTATATCTTTTAATGCAATACAGTTTTTTTAAGTCTCTATTATTATGAAAGTTATTATTATTTTCTTTATACATTACAGTATATAAATATACAGTTAGTAATATTTCATTGTCTAAGCACCTCATTCAAGTGCAGTCAAGTACACATATAGTTAATAACACTTCTACTCAAGAATTCTAAAAATATAACCAACTACACTAAAGTATCAAAAACTATAAAATATAAAAAACCAACATTCATTATCTTTAAATTTTAATTATATAACTTATAAATTATATATACTTATAAATTATATAACAAAGGTAAAGGCTTACTAGAAAAAATATAATTTTCTATTGTTCACTATTACAAGTCATGTTCGGAGAATGAACTTAGTATATTCAGTGCCATTGGATACGTATGTTCAGTTCACTAAAATCAATTGATATTATCCTGTGAAGCGATTTAAAGCATAGAACATCAATAACCAATAAAAAACCTCATCATGTTAAGTATATATCATTATTAAGTACTTTACATGCAGATGAATATTATATTAAAAGTAACAAACTTACCAAAGTCCTGTGAGGACTCGAGAATGGTCTCCACCATCATCTTGCTGGCAGCCCGGCACAAGCTGATTCAAATTGCAAATAAAATAGTTAAGCACTGCTTACACAGGAAAAAATGCAAAATAATAAGCACATAACTCATATCCTGTTTACAGCATCCACATGTTGTATAGATAGCATTGGTGATGATGTTACTAGTTTGAGCATTTTCAGAGGGAAAAGTTTATGCCTATATACATAGTTCTAACTCTCAAATGGATTATTGTGTAAAAGTCAAACTAGCATTTGCAATTCAAAAATATTTTAAGACTGGACATAACTTGACTTTTATATTTTAAAACTACATTTCATACCCAGGTTGGAAAATTAAACTTCAAACTACAAAACATTTAAAGCTAGGCAAAATATAGACAAAGAAATAATATAATACCTTATTACCTTGCAAGAGAAAGTGTAGTTAAATTTTGAGTTTATTATATGCACTCCTGAATTCTGATACTGACCACTTATAAAATATGTGGATGTGTATATATTTGACTCGATAGTTATAATGTTATCAAGAACTTTGATTACGATAAAACTCGCGTAACTTTTAGGCCTTGATTTTAAAACACAATAAACAAACAAACAGCAAATACCGAGCTCTACAATGCCGATTCAATAACAACAGCGGCCATCGTGAGCCGGTGCATTCCAATCCGCCATGCTTCGCATAACTTTATGCTTACCTCTCAAAAATCCATCAGTGTTCTCAACAAACAAACTGATTTTCTCCACCCAGCAAAAATCACAAATCGGTCATACGTTTAATCCACGTTATACGTATTTAATCCACTTAGTATAAACCAACTTCATAGAACGCACTGTTTTCTGAATATAACTAGGGGTTCCGATTTCCTAAAACGTACGGTCGATCACACGCATTGATTTGGTATTTCTATATCACAAATTAATGGTATACTATGTACGCACGCGTGCTATCTACACTTTATAACTATATCTAAGTTACTGAATGAATATTTAAAATATAATACTATAAAATTAAAATCCTACAATGCACAAACACACGACCACCGTTACAAACATATTAAATGACACTACTACTTTACTGGTTGTTTGTTATCTGTGTATTAATTGTAATATGTCAATCTTGGGAACGTCACTACTGACACTAAAATTAACAGCTTGACAGCATAGCAATCATAGACAAACTTAAACCCGAGACTCATTTCCTACGTTCCAGTTTTAAATACATTTAATTATTACGTATTACAATTAACAACAAATTATAGCTTCAGTTGTGAGAACATGCAAAATTCAGATATTTATAAGGAAATTCTTAGAATTTGTTACTCATTATTATGAATACTCATCACTATTTAGGAAACTTAACTAAGGCTGTGTTGTGGATAATTAAAATAAAAAATATTTTATGAACCCTTTATAAAATTATTGTTTATTATTTATTTAATTTATCACGGTTATTTACAAAATAAAAAAACAAAATAATTTTGAAAAATGTTATAGTGTACATAATAATTTCTCTAAATTATAAATGAATTTAAAAATTTATAATATTCATTATTAAAAATTTGATTTGGAAGCCATCATAAAAATAAAGATAGACCATAAAACTAAAAGCACATTTTTTTTTAACGTAAACTAAGTTTAATAATTGAACTAAAACGTACATAATTTTTAAACTTATTTTATCGGTAAAATTATATCTTAACATACTTTTAGACAAGGTTTTGGTCCATGGATGTAATTTATTAAGATAATGTGTATATAAAGTGGTTATATTGGATTGGTGAAATAAGTATGACTTCTGAAATTACTACAAAAGAGCTTTCCATTCGAAGACGCACCATTGTAATGTAGTAAAATGAATTTTTATATTAAATAAATTTTTATATTAAATGTATTTTTATATTAAATTTTTATATCAATGATTATATAATTGTAAAGAAGCTAATAAAAATTCTGTACAAAATATTTGTAAGCCTAATATTTGTATTATTCACAGTTTCAATTTGAACTTAACTCTTGCATGATAACGGTCATGAACTTTATTGATTGAATACTGGTTGGCGTCTAAACGACTTATCTGATCAAGACGAAATTTTGCACACCTGTGAAGCATGTCCACAAGGTGGTTTTTAAAAAAAATTGTGGCGTTGAGGAATAATGATTGTATAAAAATCCCCATCGGCCACAATGTTAAAAATATTTCGAGCGAAAATCTATAGTCACAATAAAAGCGCGTGAAAAAAAAAAAAGAAAAAAGAAAAGATATATTTAAAATAAATATTTCTCGAAGACCGCATCTACATTAAAGAGCGCCTCAATAAATGATTTCTTCCTCCACTGCTCGCTTCGCTCAATATGTAAACATGTAAACGCACCCAAGATTTCGCGAGCGCAGCGAGTCGAAATTGAGGGTCTGGTTGCAGCCCTAGTTTTATCTTCTTTTATCATTAACCATAAAGTTCATGATGAATTCGTGTGGTAAACGGTGATATTATAAATATAGTATGCGCCTGAATTTTTAAAAAATATTATCAACTATTTCAAAACAAGCAATAATTTCGAAGGCACTTTTGATTATCTTATTGTAAGTTTCTCTTACTGAAAGGGATACTTGATTTCAAAAGCGAAATCTTAATTTGGGTACGTTTTGGCTTAATCAACCCTCGGGCAATCAAAATGGCGTCAATTACAAGCCAGATAACCCGTTTCTCTCATTACAAACGAGAATATAATTGTCTTGGATTGATTGGTTTTGAAGACATTCCAAGAACCCCTCAAGCAAAGTTGTACTTTATTGAGATTCCATTGGATCTATGAAATTTGAAATTAAGATGAATGAAATCATCATCCAAAGTGCCTTATAATTAGTACATCAATTTAATTTGTAGGTGCTTGACACAAACAACAACATAATTTTTTATATTCAAATGAGACTAAAAATTCATTAAAACAGTTTTCACTCTATTTTTAATAAAAATTAAATAAGTATTCGTATAATATAAGTACAAATAATATGTGTAATTACGTATTATTAAACATTGTATAAATCAGGGATGAGCAACCCGCATGCGGCCCTTCGAGGCACATAAAAATTTAATTTATTTTAGTATTTTTTTTCAAAAAATACTGAAAAACAAAGGTTTAAGGATAACGAAAGTGTATAATAAGTTTTAAATTTCTTAAATACGAACATTTATCACGTTTAAAACATGATTTGAACCTTGTACATGCACTTTATTTTCTATATGGCCCTCTGTTTTTAAACTGCGGCCCTCCGGGCAAAAAAGGTTGCTCACCCCTGGTCTAAGTCTAATAGACAAGTAAATAAATGAGTGCGTATAATATATTTACTTAAATCTTCTCAAACTTTTTCTATAATTCTGCATTTACTCACTAAGGTAACGCCCGTCCTCCAAATTCCGTAATACAAAGAAAAATAGAAAACATTTCGTTAATTAAGTAGTCATTTGTTATTTAGGGTAATAAAGGAACAAAAAAGTATATAATCTGTTGCAAGATAAAATATTAATCCCTTAAATTTTTTTAATTCAATTATTAAAGGTTTAATAAAAAAAGACGAAAATAGTAGTATAAGCCTAAAATGAATATTTTATAAGCCCGAAATTTTTCCTTGCAAATTTAATTGCATTACTTCGCATAATATGATAATGGACCGTTAGTGAAACTCCATTGGCTTGAGCTCCGTTGCGGATCTCATTTGGGACGTTTTGGTGTCACATTGCTGTCAATTAAAAGCAGGCGTTACTACTTTAGACGTCAATGTTTCTTGTAAGCCAGTAATATAGAAAATAATACTGGCAGATTAATGTTATATATGTATTTACTGTAAAAATAAGTTCTTGCTAGTTTACTGCAATATACATTAATGATAAAGTTGAGTCTATTAGGTTTTAAAAAATAAAAAATCGCCTTATATATGATAATAATCAATAGACCAGTAGAATAGAATACTATTCATATTATGTTTTTAATCTGTACTAAAGTATAATATTAAAAAGTAATGTTTTTTTTCAAAATAGAAAATAACTTAAAATTGTAATTTCATACAGTTTTTATTTTAAAGTCTAATTCTCTATGTGATTATTGAAATGTTTTGATATTGTCACTAGAAAACGATATAGTTATTAACATGAAAAATTAATTAACTCCGTATAAAAAAGCTGACTTTATTTATGTATTTGAATTAGAGTTAGAGAGTACAACAAAAACCACGCTTAACAAGTATTTTGAACATTGTTAAAAGTTCTTTCCTTTTACAAAATAACTCCTTTCTACCCTCGAGGTAACGTAATGAGATTTCCTTAATGAATGACGACATACATCTTAATTTGGGCCCTTTGTTTTCTTTCTCTTTTTAACATGATTTTGTCTTTGTTCTGAAGATAAACTAGTAATTTGTTTCGAAATGTCGCACTTTCATGCTTCGGTAAGTTTTAATTATGGTTTTAATAAGAATGCTTGGCTTTTATGTATATATTATCTCTCGCGGCTATGCTCGCTTCATCTCTGGGGATTCAATTCGTCATAATAAAAAGAAAAAGTAATTAAATAAGTAAAAACGAAATATATTTTATTGCAAATGTAATTCGATGTATTTTTTAGGATTCTAATAATTAATCTAGGGCCAGAGTTTATCTTAAACTAAACATAATTTTCGATGACCAAAAAATATTGAAAAAAACATTTATAAGTTTAGATATACAATTTCTCCGGTCGATATAAAATTTGTTAGGTTAGGTTAATATATTTATAGATATTAGACATTATTTTATATTTTTATAGTTATATTACTCTCGCAAATGTACCAGTAGGTACATATTAGTTAAATATATTTGACTACTATATTTTCACTGCTGGTTAGACATGAAGTGAAATTATTATTAGAAATTAAATAAAACTTTAAAAAGATATATAATAACTGTCTTAGTTTTCATCTAGATTTTCATGGCGTGTGTTGGCAACCAAAATTTGTGTAGAAGAAGATTGTTACATTTAATAATAATAACCGTATACAGGTAGAACATCTTAAGTTATAGTTTACTTGGCTACTGCGAGTTGTCTAACGTAATCCATTGCGTTAACGTAAATTTTGATTTGTATAAAAATAGAACAGTAGCTTACTGTTCTATTTTTATACAATTCAGCTATATGGCGATGATGTTATTACAAAAAATTATGAAGAAGAAGAAATAGACGTTTACGTCAACGCGATCGAGTAGGTTAGAAACACGTACTAGTCACTGAACATAGCTCTAATGAATGTTCTTAATTACCAATTTTGTTAAGTAATACGAACCATGTATGAGTTTTAACCATCGTTAGGACAATCGAGGGTCAGATTGAGGAAAGGACAGTGAGTTATCCTTTTGTCCTCAATATACGGGACTCCCATGTTTCAAACTATGACTTTTTTCACAGTCGTATGTTGAAGGTTATTTATAAAGTATACAAGTAAATATATATTAAAAATTCATGTGCGTGCAATTTGTGACACCTAAAGCTTCGAAAGTTATTGAGCGTTTTTAATCTTAGTTGTGATTCCTCAACGGTAGTGGGTTTTGCTATATTTTCCTATTTTAATAGTTGCTGGTAGCACTGTCTGCCTATTGACAACTCGAACGTAAAAGTAACTTCTGAATGATTTGCCCCCTTTCTTCTATTTCATACAAACTTTTTTTTTTTTTATGTAAAAACATACCTTAAATAGTACAGTACTTATTGGAAACAATTATGTATTGGTAACATAACATTCATGATCTTCCACACAATAAGTTGTACATGAAAATATTAAAATATAAAAATCTAGTGAGAACATTACAGAAAGTAATACTAGTACCATCGATGTGGAGACGAGGGTTCATGTATAAAATAATATAAATTCTTATTCTGTCCTGTATTCGTCGTTATATTTTACGAGTATCTCTTGTATTTACATTTCAAATAAGTTTCTGTAAGCTGCGTTATGTCCTAACACTTTTATCCAAGTCCTATTTAGTTATTGTTCGCCATTTCAAAGTTTAATATCTGTTAAGATGTCTTTAGTACTATTATCCAAATAAAGTTAAATTGGTTAAGCGTGTTCTAAAACCTTATTATTTAAATGATAAAACCGTATAAAGTCTATCTGAAGCTGGAGATTTACTTATTGTTTTGTGTACTTCTTTGTAATAACTGAGGGAATGGGGATCATATTAAAATTGCTTATTGTTTTCCTTATGAGGGTTTCATGTATTCTAACAAATGTTATAAAATAAATGAAATAAAACAAATGTTCATTAACGACATGATAATTTTAAAATAATCTTTATTAATTTAGAACCACATGTTTAACATGACAGGTTGTCATATAATACAACGCGACAATACAGGAATCAAGTGCGTACAGTATAGTTACATCTTTCTTAGGTTTTAATTATTTACAAAACAATATATATAATATATCATGTATATATACAATTTCTACAGTATAAGAACGATTTATTATACGGAAATATTAAACATTCGCTAAAATTTGGTTTCATTGTACTTATGCTATAATGGTAACATTACTAAAATATTTACAAGAGATAAAGGTACATTGGAGAGGTCTTTATAAGACGAGTGACGTTTTCTTAATACAATTTACATTTGACTTTGGATGCTATCATCACTGTAATGTTAACACCTCGAAGGTACTTTACAGTATTAGAGGTAGTTTCATGTGCTTAACATTTTAGTGAGCAAAAGAAATAATCTCTAATTGAAAATTAGAAATGGTGTCTGGAATTTCCATTCCAGCGTAGGACGGAAGGAGGCGCGTCTGAGGAGGTGATGGAGATATCGGTGGTAGGTGTGGGAGTGGGGGCGGGGTAATAGACCGTAGGAGCGGGAGAGGCGGTGCGTCGAGGGCGACCTGTGCTCATGCGGGCGCAGCGCATCTCTGAGCGTCGCAAAGTGCCGTTGCGTGCTAGACGTAAGGACATGCGTTCGCCGCAAGATGCGAACGAGTCGTCTCGCGTATGCTCTGGGGAATCTCGTAATCCCCTCGGTCGAATTCGTCCCGCACAAAATATTTTCAAAAACACACGCTTAAATTTCTCTCCGAATATAACATAAATCACAAAGTTCACACTACTATTAATTGTCACGAGAAGGTTACTTGTTTTGACGAGTGGGTCAAGATTTTCAAAAGCATCTCCTAGGAAAACTTCGAATGCGTTTGTCACAAGCGGCAACAGGTTGCAGAGGAAGAACACTAACACGACAACTAGAAGCATCGTTGCTAGGCCCAGTTCTCGTCGTTGCACGCGAGATAGCCGCGCGCGTTCTGCTTGTGCACGACGCACTTGCTTTACGATGCAGGCATTGAGAGCTGCGAGAGCCGAGAACGGTACTATGTACATCACAACTAGATACATCCAATGTATATAAACTGCTACATATTTATCGGTGCGGAAATCCATGTCTGCCCGCACACAATATATTACCTCCCCGCTCTCGGGATCGCCCTCCGCTACAACTTCTGCCTCGAAGAACTTCGGTGCGTTGTACACAAAAGCAAATGTTGCAGTTCCTAGAACGTACCAGCGTGCTCGAGACGACGTGCACAAAGCTTTCGCTCGAAAAGGATGGCAGACGGCTACCCATCGTTCTATAGTCACTATTAGGGTTAGATATACTGACATCGTTTGAGCAACGTTTGCTAATGGATAAGCATAGGGAGTGAGATGAGGGCATATGTGGTAGTAGTAATATCTCAAAGCCCCGGTGTACGGGTACACGGCCGTCAGTCCAAACAGTAGAATCGAAGTGAATATGAGCACCGTATCGCAGGCGGCGAGCCCAACCAGCAGGCAGTTGATGGAGGATCGCATCTGTGGCCTTGAAAGCACCAGAACTGAGAGTCCGTTGCCCAGCAGCCCTCCCGCGCCTATAGTGTTGAGCAGCACGCCGTGCACCACGAACCGGAACAGCTTGTCGGAGGCAGGCACGCCCACATCCGTGTCGCACTCGAGAGGTGCCGTGCTGTTCATGTCGCCAGCGCGCCTCGCCACCACACAACACCACCATTCTACCTCTCACACGACCTTAAAACCATCTGTGGACAATCAAAAATGCAGTTATCAAAACTTGGACTTAAGATGCAATAGATTACTTTGAATGTATAAATTTTAATTTGAAAACTTTAGTTTTCAAATTAAAATATTTATATAAAGTAACTTCTTGCTAAGTAATAGACTAATATGAAATTTATAAATAACGTAATCTGTGTGAATACGTCAAACAAACAATTCTGCTTTATATATTTCTAAAATATCACTTATTTATTATTAAATTTTTTATATATTTTTTAATTAATTAATTATCATATTACTTAAACGATCCGCTAGTTCAGAATAATATAATGAATAAATTATTGATATTCACAATTGCTTTTATAAAATCAGCCGAAATCATCATGATGGAAGTTGTTGAAAATGACATCGAGGCAAACTCAACGGAGGTAGCAAATGCAAATGATGTGGTAAACACGAATTATACACGCCACGCATTCTTTCGAGTCATGGATGTGGGGAAAACTCTTAAGGGGACTCCGGCACGTCGAGTTTTCGGAGGGGAGGCGGCAGAACTTAAAGATTTCCCCTCTGTGTGTGCGTTACTGGACCGCTATTTCAGTGTGCGTTGCACAGCTACTGTTGTGTCCCCGCACTGGGTGCTGACCGCCGCTCATTGCGTAACACCTCGCCTTGCCTACGTAAAGTACAATACCCGCCGACCTGCTTCTACAGAAGGAAATGTAACAGCTGTGCAATATTTGTATCAACACCCCAAGTAAGTATTAGAAATGACAAGTTAATTTGATATCATGGATTGGTACAAATTTTAAAATTATATTTAGGTACGAGGTGGTGCAAAAGGATGAAGGACGAGGTGTTGATGTTATCACGTTGTACCACGACGTTGGACTAGTCCGGACACGTGACGCTATTAAACTCGTTTCTTCACCTGGTTTTGATCTAGCCGCTATACGCAAAAGTAACCCTCTAGACCTTTTTAACAAAGATGTCAAGGTAAAACATCAATTCCTAATATTAAACTTTAATTTGTATAGTAAAATGTTTAATTTATCTTCCAAACATTATTTATTTTAAAGTTTGTATTTATCTTCTAAATAATTTTAATAAGAATCGAGTGTCTAGGTATTAGGTTTCGGTCGTACGGAGCGATCAGTGCTCGGGGAGGAGTTGTTCGCGGTGCAGCTGAAGCTAGGCGGCTGCGAGCGCAGCGAGTGGAAGTATTGTGTGTGCGGCGTTGCTAAGCTGAGTATGCCTCGCGGAGTCTGCGCTGGTGACTCGGGGGGACCTGTGTTATATAAAAAACTACCAGTATGTTTATTTTTGTAGGGTCCGCCTTGGATTTAATTTGTATCCTATGGGTAAAGAGGTCTAGTTTATCAAATGTACAAGCTTTAATATTTAATATATTCTCTATCAAAGAATGCCTAATTGGTTCCAGATTGGTGTGACTTCGATGGGGCCGGTAGAGTGCGCTCACACTTTTGAATCTTTACCCCCGGGAGCGACCAGTGTGTTTACGGCGCTTCACCCTTACGCTGACGTCATTAACGCGACCATCCACGATATAGAGGCCTCTCTGCGTATGCGCATGATATCTCTAGCATCTAGCCCATGCTCGCATCTTATCTCTTTAATTCTGTGTCTGATTATTGTGCGGTAGATGTGAAATATACAATTTTGTTGGCGAGTTTTCTTATTTTTAAAAAAAGAAACATGTCTTTGTACCATTAAATAAATAAAACACATGACTATTTCGAAATTCTTCTATCTCTGCACAAAAAGGCAAAAATTTCACTCATGTAATATAATAAATAAAATTCGTGAAAATGATTTTTCTTCGAAGAAGAATGTGAATTCAGGATATAATCTCAGAAAGGTAGTGGAATAATTTGATATATTTTATTGGTTGTTACCGCCTCGTCGTGTCGTTCGTTATCTAAACCCGCTCAGTAACACGTAGATATCTTTGGTAAAGTACGCATTATCTTACAATAAATTACCTTTCGTGCTTATTACCTTCGGTACTTCAGCCGTAGCTTGTTTTGTGTGCCTAATAAATAACGAAAGCCTTCATTTGCAGTTTATATGTTTAAATACAATTTTAGTCATTTAATGACTTAGCTGGTAAGTTAAATTATATCATATTTTTATTGAAATTTTATACACAAATCATAGACATTCGAAAAATTTTATTATCCATAACCCTGTACGATTTAACCATACATATATTTTTAAGTTAATTCAATTAGTTTCTCTACATATTAATATATTGAATATTATAAAAAAAATATAATTGAGTAAACAAAATGCGTTGAATAATAATTTCAATAAATATATCTATTAAAATAAAGATCGTACACACTTCTTTTGTAGTGTATTGTTGTATAACCGACTGCGACGCAAGATAATAACAACCATTAAAAATACTATGAAATATATTGCTTAGAAATTTCAAGCCATTGAAGTGCATACATTCAGTGCTCACATGAGGTTTGTTTTAATTTGGAGAAAAATCTAATTAAAGTTTCCTCGTCCTTTTTTTTTAAATCAGTTGGCGAAAAATAAATGTTTTAATCTTTTTAACGACTGTGGTTGCCCCCCCAGCCTTGAATTGGTGCCGAGAGAGCTCGCTTCTTTCGCTGTGATAGGGTCGTCCTTGCCTACTTTACTTTTAAAAAAAGGGTCCTTGGATGAGAACTGACAGAAACGAACACTTAACCGATTTAAGCCATGATTTTACTAATTTTTAAAATATGTTAGTTACTTGATAATATTATAAATATTATCGTTTACTCATAACCTTTTATAATATTCCAAGAATAATTATATTAGAACTTTGATACGTTATTAAAAATGGTGATTAAAGTCAGGTCTTATTATTTTCTAATATAATAAAACAAGTACATATTAAAATAAAATCAACTATTTTTAGAAAAGTTTAAATCTGTCAGATAGAAATATACATTTTTGCTCAAAAGACTTTTAAAAGATTTAAGCTGAATTATTGTCATTTGATTTCAGGGTATCTAGACAGAGATAGAAACACCCTCACATAAGATCAGCGAGAAGTGGCTATTAAAGCTACTTCGTATATTATTTATTTTTATTGTATTTTCTTTTCACGAAGTACGCGACGGGCCATATAATTGCGTACGAAGAAACGTGACTGACTTGGACACGTTCTGGAATAGCAACATCAAACCTTTAAATAAAATTCTTCAGCTTTATAATATATATATTTCCATTACTTTAAACTGAAAAACATTTGAAATATATAAATCACAAGGGAAAGCGTTTATACTATACTGAAAACAGTTTAAAATTGTATGGAAACGAATTAAGTAACATACTCATATAATCTTAAATCATAGAAAATCATGATGACAATTTCACAATACACATACATACATATAAATAAATAAAATTATAAGAGAAATAATTCCATAAGGGTTTTGTATGTGCACTCAGATAATTATTTAAACTTATATCAAAATCGATTAACCAGTTTTTAATTGTAAAACACTTTTACACAGACAATCAGCTAAAAATCAAGTAATATAAAGGTTTAACAAATTGTATCGTCGCCATCTTTTGAAGAAATTTCAAATGTCTATAAAAATCTTGCACATCTAAGTTTGGCTGTTAGAGAATGTCTTTGTAGCATAAAACCTGCCTTTGGTACATAAAAATGCATTAAACATTGAAATTTTGAACTTCAATGTTTAAAGAAGTTTCCATGTATCTATCTTTCAATATAACTGTATCACATTGTAATACAATATTGATATTTTAGATTATCAATATTCAATCGAACTGTATAGTTAATTAAGATTGTTTGTGTAGAACTGGGCTCATTACAAAGGCTGGACAAGTAAGACCTAGATTGCGGCGAGCAGCACGTGACACGAGACGATATTATTGCCTCTGGCAGTAATTTGTTATTTATTTGTACTTGCAATGCAATTATGTTTTATTTTGTAATTAATGTACATTATATTGATGAGAATCATAATTTTTTTCTTTCTTTCTTTTAAGCTAAAGTATTACGATATTTCTTTAATTTGAAAACTTCATCAGATATTTCTCGTGATTTTCAAAGTCTAAGGGGCTTTATAGTCCATAAACTATGGGCATGGGTGACAGTAAGTTAATTTTGGGTTACAGTGAACAGATCGTTATAACTTTGAATGCCTTGGAAGAATACTCGTTCCCTTGTGCCATGACGTCTTTCACATCTGAATCATTGTTCTGAAGCGGAGGCCAAAAAATAAGTCACAATGTATAATTTGAATTCTTTTTTTGTATTTTCATTTTGTATTTTTTGAAAGTGTATTATTTTGTATGTTAGAATCTATCTTAGAAGTTTTGATATTTTATTAAAAATAAAGGTATTTCATCATTTTTACTTAGTTGTTTAGCTTTCCATAGTTTCTAGACATTTCTTTAAATTAAATTACTGCATGTGGCTTGCAGTTCGTTTTGAATTGGGATAAGAATAGTGGATTGAGATCCAATGTACGGAAAAACTTATGTATCGAAAGCGCTTAAAATAATTTTTTGTCTCAGACAAAATACAGCGCAACAAAAAAAGGAAGGCCAGAATTGATCTGAATAAAGACGATGAAATGGAAGCTACTTTATTAAAAATATCTGAAGGGCAAAAAATAAAAACTGTAGCTAAATCAATGAATATTCCATATTCAATTCCTTACAGATATAAAAGAAAAATAGAAAAGTCGTCGTCTGATGAAGCTATACACATCGAAAAACTTACACCAAGTTATTACTTAGAAATAAACTTCGTCGAATATATAACGAGATTCAGCATAATGTTTTATAGTCGTACCGTGTTAGATAGTCGCATGTTAACCAACGAAATAGCAACTAAGTGACATTAAAGTTCCACAAAAATAAAAAAAAAACTGTTTATATACACTTACACAAGTATGTGTACGTGTTTTTTGTTTTTATTTTTTGTATTGTGTTCTTGTTTTTTGTTGGATTTTAGTCATTTGTATTTGTTTTGATCATAGATAAATGTCGTTTTAATTGTAATTTAGGATATGGTAAGGCTGACATATGGTGCCTGGTGAGGGGGGAGGGTGACCCCTCTTACCTAACATAGGCCTACGATTGGAGGGTGCTCTACGTTGCTCGGGGCACCCTCATTCGGGGAGTCTCGCCGGGGCGTCACGGTGTGTGCTAACGCGATCCCGTGACGTCCCATTACGGCGAAGAGGGCAACCGTTGGTTTTTTAGTGGGTAGCCTTAAAAATGGCAGCATCCCCTATGCTGCCGGGTAGTCCCACACAACCCCCCGGCCGTCACCCCCTGGGCCGACGGGGTACCCGTAACGGGTTTTTCCAACGGAAAAAAAAAAAAAGGTCTGGAAGGGCTGTACAATTTAAAAAAAAGACACCCCACTTCATAAGCTAATTACAAATCTAATGACAAGATTGCATTCCATGTTTTTAATAAAAGGTTATATAAAATGCTTTTAAAGATAAAATATTTATTTAAATACTGAAACATGATATCTTAAGTGGTTGTATTTTTAGGTGTACTTATTTAGAATAATAATAAAAATAATAAAGGTATAAATGTTGCAACTTAATAATAAAGCTTCATTTAGTAAAACATGAAATATAGAGATGGAAAAAAAAGTTGCTTTTTTTGTTAGTATTATAAATGTCTATTGAAGTACTATGGATATCAATGTAACCAATTCTTAGGTCACAGTGGATAGTTTTCCATTTTTATTTAAATTTCATAATCCATCCTTATTTATTCAGCACGCTCCTCTAATATACTACTACCACCAATTTCTTCGCACACACCTTCGGCTGTCATACTATCCCTACCAGGTGGTGCATATATGCAGGTGCATACGTGGTGTTTTCATGAACCATCAAGATGTGAAAAGTATATCCTTACTCGTTTTTTTTTTCATATCAATACATACGTTTAAAAAAGTGCTTATTTTTTTTCCAAAAACGCAAATTTTTTGTTATCTGATATTGCAAGTAGTTTCCTATAAGTTACGATGGTCACCCACCACCAGGTGACAAAAATTTTACTAATTTTGTATAGAATAAAGTAATAATATGTAAGTCACATCAACGCTACGTTTCGTAAATGTTCGTAGCGTAAAAAGAAAGAAAACAACATTGT
This sequence comes from Mechanitis mazaeus, assembly GCA_959347395.1. NCBI lineage: Eukaryota > Metazoa > Arthropoda > Insecta > Lepidoptera > Nymphalidae > Mechanitis > Mechanitis mazaeus. The sequence continues at coordinate 16,293,597 of OY365752.1, read as the reverse complement.
AAATGCATATCGTCATTATTCCCGTCTTTAGTATGTAGTTTTATCTATATTATAATATGTTATATTGAAGCCTTAAAACGATATTGCAGAATTATTTTACTTAATTGTTTTGTTAATAAAGTTATTAAAATCATAAATTTATTTACTAAAAGCTTTAATGAATTTAATTATTTAAATGAAATTAAAAAAAAAATAGATTGTGATGATGTCCTTTTAATAAAGTGAAAAATTGCTACTATTTTATCAAGCATTTTAACTAAAAAGAGAATTCATGTCTTTCAGAGCTTTTTCATACATTGCGTGTTTTAAATTCTGTTAATACTGAAGTCTATTCTTCTTTCTTGATTAAATGTATTTATTAATTAAGAAGGGAGGAGTTGGTATTGTAAATGATAATTATAAATTATAGCGTACTAAAATCATCTTTAATATAATCCCACCAACAAACTCGGTCATCTACTAAATTCATAATATTTAGAGTGAAATCAGCTTTGTTACTTAGAACAATATACGTCCAACGTTGCGTTCATAATGCGTTTATGAACATTGTTAGTTTAATGCTAATAAGCAATTATTTTGCAACAGTTTTACTCAAATCCACAAAATAATATATAAATATTATTTTTTGCATATGAATTTTACTCAGAAGTAGGAGTGGGATTCCACAGGTCTTAATATTTATTTTATTAAAAACTAGTTGTTACTTGCGATTTTATTTATTTTTAAGATAACTAATAAGATTAAGAAGTGTGATACTAAGTAGCTCTTAGCCTCCCTCATAAATCTGTTTATAATAATGTAGAAACGAAAATTCGTCTGTCTAAACAAACAAACTTTTGCACTTTATAATATTATTATAGGTAATTGACTTCAAAAGCAGTCTTATAAAGGAATAAATATTCGCCCACTGGCAATAAGAAGTCAATCACACGGTCGTTAGTCGTTTAATTAAATATTTCACTGAACTGAACCCCGAATTGCTAAATCTAAACGTTTTAATTTTCCTTTCAAGAATTTAATTGAAAATTTTACTAAAACACTAATTATTTGCGATTATATTAAATTATTATTATATTAAATATTATAATACAATTTCATATTCTTCATAATTATCACACTGTATTCACGTAAATAGGCCGCCGCAGTTCACGCTACGAATAAGGGCCCCGAATGGGTGCCAAATTAGGTAAGTAAAATTACGATAATTATATATAATAGTAATTTGCATGGATAACTATATATAAAAGTAATTTGCATGGATAACTATATATAATAGTAATTTGCAATTTAGAATTAAGTCCACCCATTATAACATTTTTATGTTGGCACAATAAATAATAAATAAATAAATAATACTGGATGCCAAAAGTTAATTACTTTCATATTATGCAAGCTAAAAAAATAATAAACATATTTTTCGTAGTCGGTACTAGACCATAACCAAATTATATTCAGTACGGTTACGACGTAAAAGAACCAAAGAACAAACTCATTAAAAATATAATTTGATTTCTGAATTTTCTTGTTATTTTATCTTTAGGAGCTAAGCTTTGATATTTCTTTTAAAAATGTCCTCAACTAAATAAACACAGTTATGATATTATGAAACTTTAGTACGTATATTCTATTCATTCATTTATTTAAATATAAAAATATAGCGTTACTTAGAAATATAATAAATGTAGCCCATAGTTTTTTATGATTTGACAAACATAATTCGAAATAACATGACAATTATAAAATAAAATATTAATTAAAATCATTCGTTTTAATACAAAAATAAAAGACAATATCCAACATATTATATGTTGGATTTTCGTTTTAATGCAAAACGAAACAAGTATACTTAATTGACTGTATCTTCAAAGGGCGATTGTGTATGAGTGTGACAGAACTCGTAGTTTTCGTGAGCACTAATTGGTAAATGCTTAAGGGCAATTTTACGCTTAAGGGCTGGAATTTCAATTACATATTCACCGAAATTTTACTTTAAATTATCATAGTACTTTTAGTTTATTAAACGTAATTAATATAAAGTTACAAAGTTTTGCTCAACTTTAATTTTTTTTATCTATAGAATATTACGACTATTGGTATCTAATATCTGGGAGCAAGTAAGTAATAAGTATCATAAGACACAGACACTAATTATATTTTATACCGCATCCACTATCATTTTTATTATTGTTTTTTTAAAAGAAGCGGAGCAAAAAACACTATACGATGACTCCATTAATAAGCTATAACATAGTTCATATTATTAGCGAGTGCCTATTTTCTAAAATGTAATCCTACTTTTAGTAAAAATCGAGTCAAGTGAAAACCCCAAAATCAAATCAATTAATAGCTAAAAGTAAAATTATATTAATATTTGAGATATCATGATAAGACAATAAACTCTTTTTTGGTTAAAAAAATGATAACTTCTAGATATATGGTGTTCTAGTTATATGGTTAGATTGATCTTAAAACTTAATACGTCATTCGAAACAAACAAAGTAAAGAGACTAATAAAAACGGTAATGATGTCTGTAGAATTCTTTTCCTTTTCAAACCTTGATAAAAAGACAGTCATTGAGTAGCAGATACTACTGACCTTATATTCCTTGACACGGGTAATGTCGCTGAGAGTGCATAAAAGAGCCGGAAACTTTTAGTAAGACTCTTCATATATACAAGTAAAAGAAGAATATTAGGAATACTCTAAAAATGTACTCTTTCTCTAATTACAAAAAAAAAAAAAATGGGTTAATTGGTTTCCGTCATACTCCGACTTTGTGAATCTGGACCCCAAATGCGTTCGTAACTGGTAATTATGTGAGTACAGTCGGATAATTAAATATAGTTATATAATATAAATTTAAATATAACACACAATAAAGTTCCGTATCCGCATTAGTCTGTCTGTTAGAACGCGATAAACCTTAAAGCTACTCAACGGATTTTGTACAGTTTTCACCAAGAGACAGTGTAATTCCTGAAGGAAATTCTAGGCTTATAATTGGTTAAAGTTTGTAAATGTACTAAAATATAATATAAGTAAAAAATTAATAATATAGTAAGAAATATTGTTAGTATTTTAGTCCTTCTATAATATTAAGAAAAATCTTCCCGGGTACCAGAATCATACAGGCGAAGCAGCGGACAGAAGCTAGTCTATATTGAAAACGGAGTTAAAAATATATTCTAATGCTAAAATGAGTACATATATTTTATAATAATACAATATTATATCTTATATGCTTGTGACATATTCTGACAGGGTAATCTTGTGTCAAATTATCTGTTCTGGTCTCTAAAACTATATGATGTATTATATATTAACTTTGTTCGGTAAAAAGGTATAATACTCAGAATATAATCTTTCGAAGATATTGTTACAAAAATAGATCTATGTAGGCGTAATTGTTTAGTGAAGATCAAAGCAAAAGCACATGGTGCTGGCTTCGTGATTTAAATTGAGGAAGCTTCAGAGTATAGAGGAATTACTACTAGTATTATAGATGGAAATATTAAGAAATTTTAAATAGCCTATATTTATTGCAAATATCTGTTGCGTAATGTAATATATTTTCGAGAGGCTATAATTTCGAGCGGGTCACATTCCTCTCTATTGGCCTCGTATCCGTGTCACTTATCTAATGTAATGTATACATTTTTACAACCTTCTTTAATACTTAGAAGATATTGCTTTTATTCAATACAAACAATAAGTTTTCTTACTTTTTTTTGTTTCAGGACGTTTTCCAAAAAATTACATAAACAACTGAATTAAACTTTGTTAAGATTAAATTCTATTTTCCAATACTATATAGGTGTTTGAAGAGTTTGTTTGTTTATGTTAGATTTGGACAATTCTTTCTGGGTATAATAGTCAGGTTTATGAGGAAGGTTATAGGTTCTTTAACATTACGCTGCTTTTACGTATCCTAATATTAATTAAAATCGTTCGTCTGCGGGTGGAGCTGCGATTAATAGCTAGTTATTTACATTCCGAACAAATTCCATGTATTTTATAGAATAAACCAACATACAAAGAACCTATAAGACGTGTCTGAAGATCTTGGGAAGGATGAAGTGTATTTGTAACAGTCAGACCGACAGTCTGGTCGTTCTAATGGACGGAGTCACGCTGGAATGTCTCTCAGTTTGTCACCGTCCAATAACCAAAAAAGTACGAGAAATAAGAACCTTGTGACAAATTACTGACTTAAATAATGTGTTTTTATTATATATAACATTCGGATTTTTAAATGTTTTGATAAATTTTTTTCGCGATATTCATAAGTGTATTAATTTTAAAAATAATTTTCGTGTTGATTATCTGGAATGAATAATAATTTCCATATCGATTGTTTAAACTTAAAAAGGGTTAAATATATTAAAATGAACATATTGTATAATAATATTATATATTCAAAGGTATTTGAACTTTATAAAATATTTATTTACGTAAATAAAAGTATCACATATCAATAAAACTCTAAAATCAAAATATCTTTTTATGAAGGATTTTAGTTGAAATTAATTACTAGTTATAAGGTTGTCTCTAAATATATATCTATATATTACTCAATTATTATTAAAGTTGAAATAGAAATAATGTATAATACAATACATAATATAGCTTAAAATAGTTTATAAATATTTGATGAGATATACTTATTAATGTCTTAGTGTAATAGTAAGTTACTTAGATTAATATTTTTGTATATATTTCGTAATCCATTACTATTATTATATATAACTTTCTAGGTATACTCACGTAAATATTATCACAATTTGTCCAAGTTCAGGTCGTCATTCGAATGGTTTCGAAATTAATAGGGAAAACTACGATCATATTTACGTGAGTAAAACCGAACAATTATATAGCATATTATATATAGAATAGTATAAAATTATAAAAAAAAAATTGACATACTTGCTGGTTATAGTAAAGTAATTTATTTTGTGTTACTTATAAATTTTACATGAATACTGCATCATGTATAATTTATTAATCAAAATACATAAATTATAAATAAACAAAGAAGGAATTGAATAAACATGAGCTTGAATGAATATTACTTGGTATCTCTTTACTTCAGATAATATTCTAATATTTATGAACTTCAATAATTCTGTCTGCTTTAACTTATGAAAGTTTAATAAATATTGTTTTACTCTTTGGTTTACTCTTTTGATATTAATTGCAGGTTATATTATTCAGAATCTTTACTGCATAGATAAGTGAAGTCAGAAATATGAAATAATCATGAATGGCAATTATAGTACAATAGTTTTTTTTTTATTTTGTTTTATTTTATTTCTTTAAGAATTGTAATAGTTATTAAGTCTCTAATTTGTTTTCTTTTTAATTTTGATTTTTAATTTAATTTAATTTTTAATTTTGTTTCTATTTTTTCTGTATTTTATATTATTCAATAAAAGTTACTATAAGGGTTGTTATTAAGTGTTTACGTGTGTTTTTTATTATTTTTATTTTATTTTTGTTGTATTTCATAATATACAATAATTGTTACTATAAGATGTAAGAGTACTATGTTTTGTTTTAAATGTTTCATTGTAAAGTATTTGAAATTATAAATTTTAGTTTAATAGTTTAGTATTAGAATGTAAGACTAGGTTAAGAATGTAATGAGCGCTTCTTGCCTACAAACTCTCGAGTTTGGCAAGATATTATGTGTAATTGTTTACATTATAAAATAAAAAACAAAAAAAAAATAATAATTATAATAATAGAAAGTAGTATTTTCTGGTATATATATTCTTTATTGTACACCAATAACAGTATAAATTTTCAAAAAAACAGAACAAAAAAAAAACAGTACAATGGGCGTAGTAGTATCAATTAATTCTACTGGCGGTAGGAAGAAGAACAAGTATACTGATTTGATTGAGATTGGTCCTTGCTCCTTTCACAAGGACGACGTGTCAATTAGGTGTTGTAAGATACATGTACATTTTTACGATTCAATTAATTATTTACTATTTGCCCGAAGTGAACTCTTAAAACTATCGTAGTTTAAAGAAGCTTTATTTTAATATTACAGTAATGTTACTCTTTAAACTTTTGACATTTTAAAACAAAAGCAATCAAGAACTACATAAAATAAAGTGAATCGTAGAAATCCGAGTAAAACGTCATTGTCTTAGAGCATTTTTTTCTGGAAATGGTATAAAATATTGTTGTATTATAACTTTAAAAGATGATGGTAAGGACCCAGATCACACAGTGTAAATAAAATAGATCAAAATAAACATAAAAATTGTTCAGTAATAATAACCAATAAGCAAAAATAAATAATGCAATAATCTAATATTAACTATTATAGTCTTTTTTAATTTTTTAATACTTTAATAATAGCTCTAAGAAAGAAAGAAATATAAAAAATATAAAATACAACTCAGCTAATCTTAGCATAGCACACCAGCCGTCGAACTTAACTGCCTAACATAAGCCACGAGCACACACGAATATAGCCAAACAACTTCCGAGCATAAGTATCGGCTTTTTTTTGGCCGAAACCGAAACTAGCCTAAACTGACCAAAGCAAAAAAAGACAAAACCGTTGGTCAGTATAATAAAGATAATAATTAAAATATTCGAAATATCTATTTATGTATAATTTTCTTTTTCTAATACTCAAGAAAAGTTCTTTAAAAATTAATTTCGGTTTCAATTTCATGGATTAAAAGGGACAGTATTTTAGAAGATTTGTCGGCAATTGGGTGCGATTCGGCGGCAGCGATTCGATTTAATTGAACGTAAATATTTAATTGGTTTTTAAGAGGTGATTTGGTATAGCTATATTTTTTGTTGTGATTAATAGATTTTTTTGGTGTTAGATTAAAATAAATATTCAATAATATATTAACTAAAAACACCAGTGAATCTGCAGTTTAATTTCGAAGTTTTTTCGAGCTTAGTTTTTAAGATTTTTCGAATTTTACATATATATTTTAATAATAATGATGTCACTTAGTCAATAACAATATTATACATCTGGAATTGTTAACCAAGTTGCAGTGATGGCAGTTCTTACTCCAGCTGGTGATTGGCTTTTTCGATGCTTCCCGATTTCATATCGACACTACATAAAGAACATAGACAATAAAGAAGTTAAAGAACTTTACACTACCTCAGAGAATTTTGAAATAGAAGCTATTATTAGTTCTAGAACTATGGCCGTTAGGACAGATTGCAGGTTCTGAACCCATGGGAATACCATGCCAAATAAAAATCTGTCTTACTTAAAGATGATAGAATTCATTTTGCATCTGTTGTGATTTGGTGGCTTTTCTTTTGCTAATGACCGTTTCTACGCAAGAGAAAATACTACGACAGACAGCTTTAATTTCTACTAATTAATGACTCCAATGACATCAATGTTCTAAACGAAACAGAAACTGTGTTCATGAAATGTTCATCAATAGCAAGTAAATTGGATTCTGTGGAGAAACTTAATTAATCAAATACCCGAATTATTTTTTTTATTCTTAGAGAAAACCAGCTACGGGTCACTTGTGGGAAAGAAATAACCGCTTACGATCTCTTCTAACACCAGAGGAGTTGAAAAAGCATCGCTGGCCTTTGTGGAAATACGCGCTTTTTTACTCATATATAATTATTATTATGTATTCTACAATAGTAATGTCGTAATAACTGAAAAAATATAATCAGTATAAGAATGAAGTAAAATACCATTAGATCAAAATTCTATTGTAAGTTAACATCATGAAAAAAGCCTGTTTAGGCTGGTAATACTCTTCTGCATCCCTTGATAATGCAAGAGAATGGACGGCAGTGATCACCTTCCATCACTGCCGTATGCTGGTTCCTAAACTTAAAAAAAAAGTTTCAATAAGAAAGAGCTTTATATGTAATTTTTTTTTATGTAAAAGGAGGGCAAACGAGCGTGCGGGTCACTGATCAAAAGTGATCACCGCCGCCCATGAACTCTTGCAACATCCGAGGACTCACAAGAGCGTTGCCGGTCTTGGAGGTTGGAGTAAATGCCTTTTTTGAAGTTACCCATGTCGTATCGATCTGGAAACACCGCCGAAGGAAGCTCATTCCACATTTTTGTGGCACGTGGAAGAAAATTTCTTGCAAATCGCAAAATAAAAAAAGTAACGCTCTTTTTTAAATTAAAATGGTACCAAAATATCTCTGTAATTTTTATATTAAACAAGCCGACGTCTGGTCTGTGATATACATTAGTGTGAAGTTAAGATTTATTGTCATGTAAGTCTGGTAATAAAATGTTGGGTTCGTATAAAGCAATATTGGATTCATTGACTTTTAGTTCGACGTGTGAGATATCTTTCTTAATTAAAATGAAATCAAGTCTGAACTAGACCCGGTCATCCATTACACGCTCTAATATTAGTATCAAAGTGATATATTTAGGATCTGTCTGTCTAGACATGTCTGTGTTTATCGATAATTAAAAGAGGTCCTCGTGACAAATTATAGCCCTATAATTATTTATTGACCTATTATAGTCCAAAAATTTTATATTATAATAAAATGTTATTTAATAATCTATACATATTATAAAATGAACTTCGACGTGTCGGTCCGTTTTTATATATGCTATAAACTCAAAAAATATCGAACTTATTCTTGTACGATTTTTACCAATAAACAGTGTGATTCCTGAAAAGGTTTCAACTGTAAAATTCATTATGCTTCGGCCAATATAAATAGACTGATAATTAACTGTATTATTTATATATAACGATTTTTTAAAATAAATAATAGAGTAAATTGAGAATTCCTTAATTAGAAATAACACACTTTTTAATAATAACAAAAAGGATCACGTTTATCAAAATCCACCCTTTCGATGATGGGGTTTAGTTATATATAAAATAACAAGTTGAAGAATTCTCTTCATAAAATGACATTTATTGAAAATTAATGAAAGAAAATTTACAATATATTATTTCAAAATTTAATATTTTTGCACCCGTATCCCTCTTATACTACAGTAGGTGATTTTACTTTAACAAAAACAAATTCTACAATAATAAATTGTAACGTCACGCCAAAGCCATAAGTTAAATGGTTAACTGTCGGCCAAACCAGCCAGTGATCGTTAGTGACGTCACATACAACTGACTGAACAAAAAAAATTATAAATGTTCAGACCGCTGATTTTTTAAAGCAAAAATACTACGTCCACCACTATGCACGGCGGGTGGAGCTGAGCGAAACATTGTTGCTGAATGAGCTTCGCATACTTGTAAAATTAGCAGAGTATATAGTTGCTATAGTCTTAATCCTAATAAGAACTCTCGCGTGCGATTTCAAAACGTTCCACATGTTAACTGTATGGGAGTGAATGTCACCAAAAAAATTCAGGACCTACTAGTCACCATTATTCATCTAAGAAAAGTAGCATTAGTAACGTAACACACTTTTGACCAGTTAGAGCTTCGCTTCGCTTATCTCATTTATTATTTTTTTAAAAGCCAAGCTCTATTTAGATTTAAATCTGATCTTGGAAAAAAAAATAGTAATCAGCAATGTATAAGCCAAAATATTTCAGTTTGTAAATCGTAGTTTCATCTACTTAGAACTTTTCACATAGAGACTGTCATTTTATTTTTTTATTTTTTTCTTTATTTTCATGGGACTTCTATCCGACTCAGATATGTCAGCCCTTTGTTTTTTCTGTTGGAAAAACCTGTTACTGGTACCCTGTCGGCCCAGGGGGGTGACGGCCGGGGGGTGATGTGGGACTACCCGGCAGCATAGAGGATGCTGCCATTTTTAAGGCTACCCACTAAAAAACCAACGGTTGCCGTCTGCGCCGTAATGGGACGTCACGGGATCGCGTTAGCACACTCCCCGCCTCGCCCCGGCGAGACCCTCCGAATGAGGGTGCCCCGAGCAACGTAGAGCATCCTCCCATCGTAGGCCTATGTTTGGTAAGAGGGGTCACCCTCCCCCCTCACCAGGCACCATATGTCAGCCCTACCATATCCTAAATTACAATTAAAACGACATTTATTTATCATCAAAACAAAAAATACAAATGACTAAAATCGAACAAAAAACAAGAACACAATACAAAAAATAAAAACAAAAAACACGTACACATGTGTACACTTGTGTAAGTGTATATAAACAGTTTTTAAATCGATACTTCATTAGCACCTGTGCAGAAACATTTTTATAATAGATTTAAATCTTTCTGTCACTGGTTGACCAAGAATGCTAACAAAACTACCTACATTATATCTAAGTCTGACGTTTGAGAAATGCAATTTGTTCCTTGAAATAAAAACATTGTCTGGACTTGATTGTCAGGGTTGAGGAACAAAATATCTGAAAAATAAATACCTTGAGTCAAGAAGCATTATCATGTTTTTATATTAAAAAAATACATGACTGTTGTTTTCGAAATGAATAAGCTGAAAACTATATTAATTAAAAATACTAGAAGAATATAAACAATATTTGATATAAACTACTTTAAACTTATTTGAAATAGAACTATTTATTACGGATTAAAACTCGCGTATAATATGGTTACATTTTAATTTTAACCCGACGTTTCGAATGCTTTGCAGCAATCGTGTTCACGGGTAGACGAGATGTAAGTGTCTGTCTGACTTGAATTAAAATGTAACGAAATTATACGCGAGTTTTAATCCGTAAAAAATCGTTTTATTTCAAATGTGTACTCTTGAAAATCTAAGAAAATACTATGTTAAACATATTTGTCTCAAAAGATTAATAGGATTATAGAAGTTTAATATCAAACGAACTCTTTGAAGCGAACCTCATTGGATACAATTACTTATTGCTTCTCGATAGTCTCTGATACATTCTATTATGTGAATAAAAGAAGCAGACTGTATTTCTTTGTATGAACAGGCTTATTTTTAATAAAATATTTCAATACTTTTTATTAGAATATAATTTCCATTGTTGTTGACAGTTAGGTTTAAAAAATCGATTTTCTTTATTTAGTGGCTTTAAAAATTAAAAAACTGCAATAAATATTAATTCTATTATCTCAAATAGTTTGTCTGTAAATATTGGTTTTCTTTTCTGTAATTATTTTTGATTGGTTATTTTTCCTATTGAAAAAACAACAGATTACACAATTTATTAAAATAACTAGTGGACGTACGAGACTCCTAATATCGGTAGGCACTTTGATATAGATATCTTGATTTTCACATCCCTTTAGATATTATTTTTGTTTTTTTTGACATCACTATGGACTAACACTGATCGTAAGCGGTTACGTATGTACACTTTTATACCAGGGATTCTAGCCACAGGCTGCCAACTCTAAGGATATTTGGCCTAATATATATCTCAATTTATTTACGCATATGTATGATGTGTGACTCGATACAACACAGCGGGAATACAGCGGGATACACACGTTGGTGAAGTCAGCGGGGAGGGGGAATGTTTGTGACACTTGAGTAAGGAGTCAATAGAATAAACTTATTTTTTGTTATTTACATAAGACGGGTAAAAGATACTCGTGGAGGGTTTGGAATATATCACAGATGAATCGTATATATTTGAATAGGTGTGTGAAAAACTTATTAACAATTCTTGTAAGTAAATCATAAGTCATATTGAGAATATCGGCACTAGTGACGTCACAATTCGTCCTAACCTTCGACATTGACTACCGTAAGCTTTCGTTGATTATATTATATAATTCATAATAATATATTTTGGTAATTATTATTTGACTAATATTATTACATTATTTCTTTCATACAACTAGAGAATAAATAATAAGCATCGAAAAAGTCTTTTGTAGACGTATAAGGCCAGTATCTGAAATTAAAGGTTGGCGTCTTCGATTCTATTACATATGTTTATTTATTTTTAGCTCCATTATCTTATAATTTAATTTAATAAATAAAATAAAACATTAAAGAAAAATAAGTATATGACGGTGGCTGTCAAGTATGACAGAGACAACAATATTGTTTCTTAAATCACTCCCCACTGAATTATCATTTGCTATATGACTTTAAACTTATGTTTATTGAAAATTGAAAAATACAAATAATTTTACAGTGGGTACCTTCTCATGTCGGCTTAACTAACAATGAGAGAGTCGATTTATTAGCAAAAAAAGCTTTGTCTGATGGAGTTATTTTTGTAATTTACCGTATTATTCTGATCTATTACATTTTGTAAAATTAGATTGTTTGAAATTATGGAAGGAATATTTTGATGAGTGTTCCCTTAAGGCATTTGGTTTAACACAATACAGCCCAGTATACCTGCTAAGCCTTGGTTTCAAGATTCACGCTTAGGAAGACAAGATTTAATTATGGCTTTTAGACTTCGTTCCGGGACATACCACTTCACAGTTTTACATTCCTTAGTGCTAAAACACCTTCACTAATGTGTTCTAAATGTAACAGAGTAAAACGTGTACCACATTTTAGTGGAATGTCTCAGAAATGAATCGTAAAGACAAATTTTTTTTAATTATTTTAAAACTAATACTAGAGATATTGTTATTTGTAACAATGTTCTGGCTTTTCCGTTATCTAAAATATAAAATTGTACATTTAGGTATTGAGCGTCGTATGTAATGTATTTTTAGAGACAATGAGGGTGAAATGTTTATTGTATTAACAAATCCTCGTGAACAAATAAAGAGAATAAAGAGAAAAAAAAAGACTTTAATAACATCAACATGCACTCCACTTGGTTACGTCTTGGTGTACGGATCACTGTCGCAGACGGTTTCCAACACCTGCTTTATTCTTTCCCTGTCACATGACAAAGAGATTTAGACTTGAATAGAGTATTATCATTATAATAAATCATAAAAGTCCTCTCCGCGTTTGTATTTTAGATTCACCCCTAAATAAAAGGTAATATATACATGTTCAGATTTCTGTTTTTCAAATAAATGTAGGTTTTTTTTTTTTTTTTGACTACTGTAAACTCTTTTGACATTTGACATTTGAAACCTGTACACCCGATTGGAAATAAATTTCTCTATTTACTTTAAAATTACTTGAAACCAAAAACAACAACGAAATAGATTATATATTGTTAAATTAAAAAGTTTTTCAATAAAATCCGTTATCCCATGACGTACTCAGAATATACGGTTCTCAGGTTATTATTACAAAAGTAATGAATTATAAATATTTTACGTAACAATTAATTTAATTATTTATTAATAATTTATTTAATGCCATGTTTTGCGATGTAATGCCATGGACTTTAATGTCATGTTGGATAATGTTATTTCAATGATTTTTGATTGGTAAATTGTAGTAAAAACAGTCCACAATTCTTCGGTGATACTATGTTGTTTTAATGTTATATACAGACTGCATGACATGCTCGCTCGATAGAGTAAATATATTGGTGAAGTGATCACGTTATTTTTAGTTTATGAATTTATTGATTTATTATCTATAGTTTGAAATCTATTTAATTATAAATTGAAAACATGTAAGAATAAAATAATTACGAGAATCTTTTTATATTTCATAATTATATTGTCTGAGGTACAAGTAATATTTGAGGTTCAAACTCACGTCCACGAACTTTTCATCTATCACCATCCTTGCTCCTTTGATGAAATTTCACTACAATTTACTTCTCGGTTTTGTCGACATGAGTGGAGAACTATATACAATACAAGAATCCCAAACCAACAAAATTATATATTTATAAGTCAATTAGTCAGTCAAACATATTAAATATTCAAAAAAATCTTTTGGTATAACTTAGTTTAGTAATAATAAAATTTACCTTAATGTTTGCTTATGAAGGTTAATTTATATTGAGGGTCACAATTCAAACATAAATTTGCTTTGTAAACAGTACAGTGGGAGACGGAGATGTTATATATTTTAATATATACATTTACTTAGTAAACTGTACAGTAGGGTATGAAAAATGTTATATATTTTAATTTTTGTATATAATACGTATCTCGTTGTTTTTTCGAGAGTGCCTTTTAAACTACTGAACCGATTTTAAAAATATGCAATTTAATATCTAAATGTTAGTTTCATAAGATTCTAACAGATGGCGGTGTAAGGTAATTATTCACCTGGATTGAGTAAATATCCAATAGTTGACGCTATGTTAAAAGTATAAGGTTTTCACACAACCTAGTCTTCATTTAGGTTCGTCCTATTGTGTTTTTAAAAACTGATTAAAATTATTTTAAAATTAAATTACACTACGTGTTGCTGATTTGGAGGCTTTAATCTAACTGTTCTTTTAATACAAAAGAAATCTTAATGCTAAGCTTAGACTATGGGAATGGATGTAATATCATCCCTTGATATCTTAAATGCTAACACAGCATTATGCTGCACCTGCACTTAATCTAAGACGGAGGGGTTAGGTCCACGCATAACTACCTACTTATTGGTAAATAATAATATCACTGTTTTGAATAGTTTACTAGAATATAATACAACAAAAATTAGTTGCATCGCGTTGTGGGGTCTAGCAGTATATATATATCATTTTCATAAATGCAATATTATTTTATGCGCACAACAAAATGAGCTGTTAATATACACGTAAACCAAGAGACAGTCTCTACCTCATCCAACTTTTAATATGTCTCTTATACCTTTTAACAATCCACCTCCTATTGAAAAATTAAAAGTTAAGGCAGCTAATTGGCAGGTATATGACGGAACTGGTATTAACTTGGTCGATAACCCAGAAATTGTAAACGATAGGAACCTTCGGGAACAAACTCGGGAACACTTGACAATTTTTGGCGTTTTCTCATTGAAGTTCTATTTTAAAGAAATATAGGTTATAAAATTCATTAGCACTTGCTAGATGTAGTACTATTTGAACCGATGTCCTCTGGGATATCTCTAGAATAAATCACAAAGGACTGAAAAGCTAATAATTTGTAAGTGTCTCCTCAAGTCATAACAAGCTTTAAAATGCATTTCACTCTTTCAAATCGCTCGTTATTTTATTTGGGTACTTATTCCTTCTATTTGTCGCATTGAAAGAGTTTCGTTAGTATTTCATATATTATTAATGCTCTTCAATTTTTTCTAGGTCCCTTTTTATCTCTTTCCAATGAATATTATTGGATGTCGAAATAGTTTCGCAAAACATTATTTTCGTCTTGTTTTGGTTTTACAAAAGCGGGTAGTAGATTAAAAATACTGGTGAAGTCAGGTGTGGCTGACGTGTCTTTGTTCAGGTTTCTTATCTTGGTCCAGAATAACAACAAAATATGAGTTTACACACTTTCTATCATTTGGCAAATCTATACCGTTCGATGGAAGAGTTAACACGGCCAGCTATACTTTGTTTCATACTTGTCACTTTCATCAATATCGCCTTTTTCGCTGAATGATCCGCCATAGGAATAACATGAAGTTATCTACGCACCAAATGCAGTACTGAATATTGAATTATGTCCTTAGATTACATATTTAATTATCCCATAATGCATTAATAATAACTTAAACATTTAATAATTTAATTGGTAAACATAACAATAATCTTAAAAGAAAACTAAAATGACTTCATTAAAAAATACATTCACAATTTAAATAGTAAATACAAACACTTATTTAAAATAATTAACCAAATAGTAAACATAACCAATTATAAATAGAAAAATAATTATAGAAATAATTAAATTAATAATTAATTACTGTCTGATGTTGGACTTTACACCGATATATATATAATAGTATAAAAAGTTGATATTTGACTTAGCCAAAGATTGATTATAATCAACGTCGACTATATATTTTTGCTCCAATATGTCGTGGGCATGTTTTATATATTATATTATTAATTTGATATTTATATCAATCAATTCAAGTAATTAATAAAGTCCTTTTGAAATCAGATTAAAGCGACACGTGTTTGCAGAACAAAACAATCACTGCTGCTGTTCGCAAATGTAGGAAGGAAAATAATTCGCCAATGTAGTTTAATTAATTACGTATATTTGTTTGCAATGGCTCTTGCAGCCAGAAATAAAACAAAGAAGCTTTTAATGAAACAAACAAAACACTAATGCTTTTGTTGCTACAAAAAGAAGCCACTACTAGCCTTCTCTATTAGATTTTAAACTAATATTGTCCTTTACATTCTACTTAATAAAATTTACGTAATAAATATTAAGCGACTCTTTGTTTTTTGTTTTCGGATATTTTGTTACTGGTAATTTTCCGATGTTTTGGGACTGTAGCAAGCGTACTATGATGAAGAGGTATTATTGGTAAACAAAGAGGCTAATTGGCGACCCTGAATAGGTGGATGACAAGCTCCAAAGAGTCAGACGTAGAATTACCAGGTTCTAAGGGTTCTGTAGGATATATGTTTGTGAGTATACGTAGGAACTACACAATTTAATTCACCCATTTCCTTTTTATTATCGTACATGTCGAAAAACGACGACCATATACATCCTTATATTGTGGAAATCTCTCTCATATGAACGAACTACTTGATTTCGTACAGCGAAGGACTAGAACAGCTTACGCCGGTATTTCCCACCGACAACAAAGTGTATGTTTCATGACGAGAGTGAATAATCATTTACCAAGCTACTACCACCATATTTAGCATGCTATTTACCACCTACATTACCACATATCATCTCGTAGAATTATCTTAGGTTGAACTAAAAGAATCGAAGTTTAATAATAAATCGACGACATCCAAAAGATATTGTTCATCTCTTGCAGATTTTTATTGCTTTGATAAATCGGATCAGACTGATGTAAGCTCTGAAACAGTCAATTTTATGGACTCAACACCTTTCTAAGAAGCTATATTTTGCAAATATAATGTGTAATATTTTTAATTTTATTTGATGTTTGATAAAAAGCTTGTTTTCAAAATATAATTCAATAGTTATCAATTTTCAATATATTATTAGTTTTGACTATACTTTATATGAATTCTGTCTTAAGAACTCTCTCACGTTTGCAAATTTTCCTGATAGTGTCATATGTGCATTTCTTGAGAAATACAACTGCTGAGTTTAGAGGACGATTTTAGAATAAGAACTTTTAAAGAGAGCTCGAGCTCTGTGCATTGCTTTTCTGTATCGTGAGACCTATATATTAACGCGAATACTACTTACCAAATTCAGGAGTAATGACTTTCTTTTAAATCATAAATCATACTGCAAATACAAAAACTTAATTTTGCTATCAATATTCTTTATGTATGTCAAAAGTACCCAAATTTGTTTTTCATAATCATATAGTTACAGGATATACAATCATTTTCCAGAGTTTTTTGCTTACACACATTTATTCTGAAAAACGAAAGTAATTAGATATCATATATATTGTCCCATATGACCCAAAAACGATGTAATGATCCAGCTTTTATTTAATACCCCTAAAAATAAATATAATTATACTGGCCATTGTGATACGTTATATTATGTTGGTAATACGAACCTCTTTATTAACTATAAAATTTATCGCCGATAGTATAAAAGATATTAGTGACATTGAAATGATCTCTTAGTTATAATCCCGAAATATATTATGTATTGTTACGTGTATATAATTATTTTCTCGACTTCGAATTTGAGAAGAGGTTTCAACGAACGACCCTTCATAAATATTGTATATTTTATTTATTTTATTAGTCAATACATGCGAAAAATAGCGAAACTAATATTACTAAATCCTAACTTTTACAAACGTTTTATTGTAAAAATATTCATGTTTCTTCGAGATATGTTATATTTATTTGTCTGTAACCATTTTAGGAAGAGATCTGAATTAATTGAAAAAGTTAGAAATAGAATTAAGCAAACACTTTTAATTCATTTAGGTTGGGTGTTACGTATCAAATTACCGCTTTTCGCTTAAACTCAAACCTCTTTACTTCTGTTTAAGTTGATGAAAATTAAATAAAACTTCTCCCTTTCAACAAAGGAACAGATTGGTTACAAGAACAAAAACATTTTGTATATTTATAATGTTCCTTTGTTGGTCGTTATTATTGTTAGATCGTAGCGCGTTCAATTACTATTGTAGATACGAGGTACTTTACCGTATGAAGCCAAATACTTTGAAGTTATTTGTAAGGATATATTATATTATAATAGCTTTGTTAACATAAATAAAAATTTCAAGCCAGGAATTTCAAGCCAGAAATTTATTAATAAAACTATTTTTTATGGATTAAACTCGCGTATAAATTGGTTACATTTTTATTTTAACCCGACGTTTTGAATGCTTTGCAGCTATCGTGTTCACGGGTAGACGAAATGTAACACTTACAATCCGTAAAAATAGTTTTATTTCAAATGTGTAGTCGTGAAAATTTAAGATATTACTATTTAATTAATTTATGAGATGTTATAAGTTGTTCGCAAAAAAAAAAAATTGGAATGTAGAATGTCCCAAGAGAAGGGCTTATTTCGATAAGTATATTATCACAATAGGCCCTCTTGACTCTTACAATAGACGTACAGTAGTGATCCATAATATTGATTCAAAGTCAAAAGATTTAAATAAATAAATTATAATATATTAGTTATTTAAAACAAAGGAATCACATGATCATATGAGCGATATTGTTTTATTTTTACCATTAGATATATTTTTACTGTTATAAGTATATATTAGCAATTTTTTTATAGATCATAATATTAATTAAAAAGTGTATCAATTTTAATCTTCGAAATACAGTCATACAGTTTATATAAAAATAGAGCTCGTATACAATGTAATAAACAAACACAAGTGACATTTCACAACGAGAAAACTTTATATATCATGTATATATAGTTTCCTATATAAAATAATTTAAATTACTAGTAACTCGCGGTTTCAATCGCGGACGAACGGTCTTATTTACCATATATAATTAATTAAGATTAGTAGCGTTATCTATAGTCTTGCTCATGAACTTGCCTATTATATTCCGGAAGAATTTTTCGAATCTATATGCTAATTACGTAGATGAGCGCATTTAAACGAACAAACTTATCCTTTAGAATAATAGTAAAGATAAAATACATATATCAAATAAATTTAAACTAAACCCTGCTATCAATAACTCCACACAATTCATCAGCAAATTGCAAATATATTAGCTATTTTGATACACACAATTTTGTGCAGCAACGGTTCGATTTGCGAATGCAAATTTTGTTGATGGATACTGTCCGGGTCAAAGTTTTACAGTGAGCTTTTTTACATTACTTTATTTTGATTACTACTCAGTATTATATTGTAAAACCAAAGTATATAAGGCTCAAAAACATTTTCTCTTAACATATTAGAAGTATCTTTTTATTTAATAAAACATAATGTTTTCAATTTAAACCTATTCACAGGCATAAAAAGTGTCTAAATATTGGAATATTATTTTTTTGAGCTTAATTTCATGTGCTTCTTGAACGCTATATGTTGTATGGCGGTTTTATATTTATTAAAAAAACTGTTGTTTAGGCTTAAGTTATTCATATAAAACATTATATTTAAAGCCAGGACTTATATCAAAAATTTGATAAGAAAAATAGATATCAACAGTTATAATTAGACGACAATGCTGCTTCTATTTCATAAGAACATTTTCATTCATTCATTCATTCATTCATTCATTCATTCATTCATTCATTCATTCATCCACATTAAAAAGAAAACCTTTTAAAAATCTCATAAGAAGCCAATTCGATAGATTTCAAGGTTAGTTTGTAGGTTTTTATTTAAAGATTTAAAAGATTTCTTTTGAAATATATTAAAAGCGAGATATTGCCTAATATAGTGACAATAAAAGTAATTTACAGTAATTTAAAGTAATTTTATCTTTTAAAAATCCTTCAACTTTTTGCTCTTGAATTTAAAGTTTATGTAATTTTGGTACTCGAAAACAATTCTTAATAATTTTATATATATAGAATCTTTGCATATGTTTAGTATTATTAAATTAAATATACCTCACGATGTAACAAGTAATAATTTAAATATTTAGAAATTTAAATTTAAATATTTAGAATATTAACTAATTCCATCTATGTGCTTTCCTAATGGTAAACCTTCGATAAGTATTTAAAATTTGTTTGTACTTTTTTAAATCCTCTTTTCTACCTCTACTGAAAACACAATTTCGGTTTTGGTTGGTTATAATGTCAATCCAATCTCATTCTGAAATTCCAACAGTGTATTCAACGTTTGTAAAGATTTCAAAAATTTTGTTATTTTCTTGACACTTAAAAAAATCTTCTGCATATTGTGCTATTAGTACACTTTCTCTTTAACAAAATAAAATGTAAAGGGGGAAGTGTTCCTCTTGTAATAGACCTTAATATCAATAAATATTGTTTTGATTCGTTAATATCTCTTATTAATATAGATAAACGGTTTATAATCTAAAGTTTAGAATGTAAGATATCTAATGTCCTTACAACTGAAGCCACATATATTGTATTATAGGCAGGTTTTGTGTATATATTCGGAAAACAACGACAATAGGATTATTACTTATGATACTTATCTAGTAATAGAAATTATTATATATATATTTATATATATGGCTATTCGGCTGTACCCACGTCAATTATTTGGACGTTGTCCGACTAGTTCCCAACCCTTTCGGAACCCTTATTCATGAAGGCAGAGCATGGCTAAACTCACACATATAATCTAGACAGGTTTAAACCATTCTGAAGTCAAACAATTGTGTTGGTGTTTTTATTGTAAGTTATTGCTATTTTGGTATAGTGATTTTTGTATGTTACTATTCAAAACTCCTGTAGCTATATCTGTATTTTAGGTAATAAAATTGTTTTTAATAGATGCATCTATTATTTGCATATCTCTTCCACATGTTTTAACTGATGGCTGAAAGTCTCATAGGAATATATTAATTATTTTGCTCGGGGCAACCTTATAAAGAAGGTAACACCCAAGTGTCATAGTGACTTCTTGATCCCGTGGCTTAGCAATGAGGTGATGGGAGCAACCATAGTTTTTTAGTGGGTATCCTAAAAATGGCAGTGTTCTAGGCCAGGGGCTGTGAATCTTTTTTGATGCCAGAAAGTCAAAAAAATATTTTTTTAAACAGGTAACGTGCCACAATAAAACTTCATTCGAAATATTAGCGTGATGAAACTATTCGTAAGTATAATTAAATAAACACAGAAGAAATTATTCAAAAACTTTTTTTATTAATAAATGTTTTACAAAAAGCAATATGTAAACAAAAGTAATGGTATTAGGTACAAATATATATTATAAATAAAAAAATAAATGTACATTAATAATTTATAATTCATTTCTATTAAAAAACTTACTTATATAAAATCATCTATCAAAACTTTCAAACGCGCCAGTTGTGGCACGCGTGCTTTTGGTTCATTCCTGTTCTAGGCTGCTAAATATAACACCCCGGCCATCACGAGGTCATCAAGACCCACCACCAAGTTTCCGTAACGAATTATTCAAAAATAATGAAAAAGGAACATAAAAATTATATTCCAATCAGATGTTTGAGATAGACCAAGGGATGAAAAAATATTTTGACCAGATCAGACCAAGGGATGAAAAAATATTTTGACCAGACCAGACCAAGGAATGAAAAGCAGAGATAATAATATTTTTAATGATTCAACGCAAGTAAAATTATTGCATTTATAAAATAAATTTAATTTAAATATGAATTTTAAAATGTCTGCAGCAAACGATTTCACGGTTAAACGAATTTACTTATCAGTAAGTCAATTATCTAGCTATAAACTTCCTTTTTATATTTCAAGGGAGTTAAATCCGTTAAAAGTATTTTATTTCAAAGATTTTTTGTGAAAATATAAAAATATAAATATATTCGAATTCTTTGTAATTTAACAGCTTTACGCATACCATTTCAATTTCTACATTACATTACTTATGGGATCAAATTGTAACGGAAATTGAAGTTACGTCAAAGCATCAAATTGTGACGGAAATTAAAATAAACGTAACATGACAGTAACATGGCAAAATCTTTTTATTTTATTATACATCATGAATAGAGAATTTCTGTTAACGTTTTATAAGAGAAATCACACAATTACGAATATTAACATTATTTGCAATAATGTGATAGATTTTTTGGTTTGATACATATATTCTGTCTATCACATCTAACTTTTCACAGATCTACAAAAAATTTATAAATAAGCACTGCCTTTGTACAAATTACACTTTGCATTATTTTATAATATAAAATTATATTCTATATACAAAAAATAATAGAAATAAATAAATAAAACAGAAGACAGTTTATCTACTTTGGAAAACATTTGCTTTTGTAACAAGAAACAATGGCTGTTATCTTTAATTACTAGTTTAAAAGTTTTAATCATTGTGAAAATATTCCACAGGTCAAAGACCCCACTCAATTACGAAAGGGTGAAACTTAAATCTCTTAAACTTAAAACCTTCCCAAGAACTTAAGTTGTCAGTTGGTCGTATAAGTTCATATAAACCTCTTAAGCGTACATAAATCATTGATATGACGTTGTATGCGTCTATAAAATATACATAATACATGTAGATTAGAAATTGTAATCAGTAGTTCCTTGACTCCAGCAGCCCCGGAGTGGCGCCGAATCTCCATTTATAGTGACGTCATAATCCTTGCAATTTACGTGATGTTATGATTTTCAGTTCATATTTAGCTCCCAATATTAATAAATAAAAAGTTATAGCTACTTCATGACTCATGTGATGATTAATCAAAAGCCCACACTTTCTGTAATTTGTAATTTGATTTTCTTTTTATTTTTATGGGTAATTTGTGGAATGTTTATAGTAGAAATTTGCTTATTGTAGAGTTTCTAGGATATAAATAATAAATAAATAAATATATGTTTTAGTTTTAAAATACTTATGTTGGTGGAAAACGAGCTCATGTTGCATCTGTTGGTGAAGCTAACCTAATTGGCAGCTGCCAACGTATCTTCAATATAAAGGGAGTAGCGCATATCTTGCTGGAATCTGTCTTAATAATATCTGAATATGGAGGAATTTTTTGATTGACGAAACTTATTGACTTATGAGCTATTATACCCTTCTCTATTTCATGTTAAGGGGGTGGAAATATTAGTGGTGGATATGTGTGACAAATTCTGACTAAGACTATATATGGGATATCCAGAGGTTACAGAATTATAGCTCAAAAAACTCGAGCGACTTCAAAATGTTTGCATTAACTTTATTTATACTATATCAAAAGCAAACTTGATCGTAAATCTTACCAAATTCATCTTCAATCTTTTAACTTAGATACCGTTAAAAATTACATATGATATCTTTTTATTTATTTATTTATGCACAATTTACAATGGCGGACTTAATGCCTTAGGAATTCTTTACCAGTCGACCAAGGGTGTAGGTGCATGAGGAGGAAAACAAAAGAAAATAAATAAAACAAAAAAAGTTATATAAGTTATAGTTCTTTACCCTTTTAGGTTTTGCTATTTAAAAAAATATATTTTTTTTTGGGTTCTGTGACAAATCAATGCTACCTTTTCGCCGCTAATTACTACGGGTAATCTTTTATAATGGAAACAGTAGTAATTTGCATCTGATTCTCAAAATCATTAATTAAATTTAAAAAACGGTTGTTCAATTATTATCTTCTCTGAGAGTGTATTGTTTTATTCTATATAATATTTTAAATATTCGCACTATTCTGTACTTGTTACTTAAATCCTTTCACCTGAAAGCTGTCTGACATAAATTGCTTTTAGTGTTAATATTTTGTTTGTTAGTTAGTTAGTTGTTTTAGTCAGTAACTCCGCTAGAGTACTCTGTACTGTAGTAATAAAATTTTTATTTAACAATATAAATGAGAGTTTATTACACTTTGTCTCCTTAAGTACTGATCTTATGATCATGGAATTTTGTTCACAAGTTGTCGGGGGATAGAAACTAATTCCTCGAAAAAAAGGACTATATTCTATTAAAATACCTTGTTATATCTGTCAAGATAAATTTTATCTACCCGGGCGAAGTCGCGGGCAAAAACTAGTAGTATCGAAAACGCATATGTCAAAATGAATGATGTGGCAGAGGCGCTCGGCGCTGGCGATGTGCGTCCATCAATTATTATTACCAGCTGACAGAAAACACTCACGTTATACAAATAATATGATTGTTCCGTTAGTGATTTAGATTAAAAAAGATTTGAGCTTAAATGTATTTACAATAATGAAAATGGAAAATGTTTTAAATTTTTATTTATTGTAAATTATTGTAGTTTATTCTATAAATGTGCTCCATTTCCTAAATTAAGTCGAAACAAACGTGTATCAAGATTGATATTTTATTTTGCGAACATTTCAATTTTATTGTGTACTTTTATAGTAATCACTTACCTATAAATTGAGTCTGTTAGACTTCAGTGTTTGCAAAAAGTAATTTTATTACAAAAGTAAATTTTTATTCTAAAAGTAAATTTAAGTAATTTTCATCGAATTTATATTTAAATAGAAATTCAGTTTAGAGAATGAAATAGACAAGGAATTCTATGAAACCAAATATAAAAAATATAAGAAATAATAGAAAGTAATTGAGGAAAAGATTAACACCAAAAGGTTATAACGTGACAATTTTATTATTTTATTTCAATTAATGTTATTAATCCACACCAATCAGCGCGGCTCGAGTGCTCAGATCTGTTCCTACGAGGATCACAAATGCCTGATACATATTGAGCAGAAATAATTATCAAATTGTTTTTTTTTTTTTTTTTTTCTCT
This sequence comes from Mechanitis mazaeus, assembly GCA_959347395.1. NCBI lineage: Eukaryota > Metazoa > Arthropoda > Insecta > Lepidoptera > Nymphalidae > Mechanitis > Mechanitis mazaeus. Next base: position 16,268,852 of record OY365752.1, on the reverse strand, counting down.
TTATTTTTTAAAGGGGTTTTTTCAATCATGAATATGTCACCCCTATGATTGATACAAATAGATGAAACACATCATAATTAAAATTAACTTAAACTACTTATTACATTCCCGTAACTTCAAACACAAAATAATTAATTTATAAAGCATTCTAGCTTCATTCGAAAACGGAGAAGCTAGAATGCTATTAAATAAACCTAAACTAAAACATGGATTACCAAAAGATTGACGCCTTTGAGAAGCCACACGACTGCATTCTGCTAAAATGTGATGAGCATCTTCAATGACTCCGCATACAATGCAATTGGGTGAATCCAACTTGCCCATCATAAACCCAAAGCTGTTAAACACGCGGACAACTTTGATTGTGCCAATAGATAATTTTTTGGTATGGCGAAGTATACTAGATCGATAAACCATCAATCCTCGTTAGGAAGACTATTGAAATTAAAAAATATCTTAATTTCAATAGAGAAGATGGTTGTAGCCTTTCTAACACCTGGGACCCATTCATAAATACTA